>JARDYH010000001.1:279255153-280681403 GCA_029215795.1 Anniella stebbinsi
AAACAGACATGCCCCCAAAGGGCCAGATTTCCTGGCAACTGACATCCTTATAAACAACCCATGAAGAGGACCCATGTTTTGTTGTTGGGTTATGAACTCTGGGTTGTTTAAAACATGGTTTGTTGTTACATGTGTGGGTCGTTCATGGGTTGTTTTGTCTGGCTACAGAGCTGGCAGGCAAGAGCAATAACACCCCCCATCAATAGTTGTAAATGCCGGTACTACAGTACCACAAAGGCATTCGGGATACAGGAAGGGAATGGGCAAAGGAGGCATAAACCAAATAACTCAGGAATTCACTAAATAAGCAACTGTTTGCTCAATTGAGTGGCAGCCAAATCGTGGGTTAACTCTGGGCAAGGCAACAACACATGGGTTCATTAAACTATGGTTCAACGTGAAGCAGCTTCCTATATAATCAACTGGATTCTAAAAACTAGGGATGTGCACTGGATCGGACCCGATCCATGATCCGAGTCCGGTCCAGTGGGAAATCGGATAAATTATCCAATTTCCGATCCAACAGCTGGATCGGCCGATCCAGTCCGAACCGATCCGAAAAGGCTCCGAACCGGTTCGGCGGATCGGCGGGCGCCCACTGGCGCCCACCGCCACTTCCATTGGCGGGTGCCAGCGGGCGCCCGCTGATGAAAGTGGACAGCGGGGGGGGGGCGGAGGGGAGGAGGGGGGCGCTTACCTTTGAGGGACGTCCGCTCCCGTCTGGCGCTGGCGGCTACTACCAGCGGGCTCCGCGGCCTGCTCCAGGGTGACGCGCCGGGTGATCACCCGGCGCGCTACTCTAGAGCAGGCCGCAAAGCTCGCTGGCAGTAGCCGCCGGCGCCGGACGGGAGTGAACGTCCCAGAAAGGTGAGGAGGGGGCGCGCGGAGGGGAGGAGGGGGGCGCTTACCTTTTAGGGACGCCCATCCGGCGCTGGCGGCTACTACCAGCGGGCTCCGCCTGCTCCAGGGTGGCGCGCCGGGTGATCACCCGGCGCGCTACTCTAGAGCAAGCTGCAAAGCCCGCTGGTGGTAGCCGCTGGCGCCGGACGGGAACGGGCGTCCCTAAAAGGTAAGCAGTGGCGGGGAAGGGGGCTTACCCCCCTGAAGCCGTCCGCTTCTATCCGCGGGCGCCCGCGGGTGCCAGCGGATGGAAGCGGATGGCCCCAGGGGGGGTAGGGAGCGTGGGGGAGGGGGCTTACCTGCCGGGGCCGTCCACAGCGGATGGCCCCGGGGGGGAGGGAGTTAGGCCCCCCTCACCCACCCACCGCCATTTTTTCCTCATAGACTTGCATTGCAATGCAAGTCTATGGGGAAAAAAATGGCGGCCGATCCAAAAATTTCCGATTTTTGGATCGGGATCGGACTCAATCCGGTCCGGGGGGGCTCCGATTTTGTCCGATCCGTGACAAAATTGGAGGTCCCGATCCGGGTCCCGATCCGATCCGGGGGGTCCGTGCACACCCCTACTAAAAACCTACCGAGAAGCTTAGCTGAAATGCAGGAAAAGATTTGCATTCCATGGATATGTATCTGTTTTACTCATTTCGTAATTTATAAAATAAAAAATAAGGTTCCGGGCAAGGCACACAAGGCCTTTTCTGTCAATATTTCATTTGTGAACTCTTACTGAGAGTGAGGTTTAAAAATATTGAATAGGTATTTTAACATTTGCATTCATGCACATCTTCTTATACTTATTCCCATGCTTTACAGGTTTTCAGTAGAAACACATACACACACACACACTTGTGCTACTCCATTTATTAGCTACTGACCTCTCCCAAAACATATCTCAATTATTGTTATTTTTCATAACAAGGACTTGTAGATGAGCTAAGGTATTGTGATAAGCTCTGTATTGACGGAGGAGCTCAGATGTTGCAGAGTTAATTTTTAGAAGGTGCGATCTGATGAGGAAATCTGCTTTGTTTTAGGAGCTAATACCATGTTTACTCATCTGGGAACCTTTTGACATTTCTGTAACAGTGTGAGGGCCACTGAAGTGTGCAGCTCCCCCACACCACAAACACTGTGGAAACCAGAACAAGGTCGATGTGAGAAGGAGCCACGGTGTGCACTCTGTTTATGTGGTCTAGATTGTCTAATGTTAGTTACTGATGTTTCACAGGAGCAACACACACCACAGCAGCTCCTTTGCCACAAAAGGTAATGTCCAAAGGGACCCTTCATTTGCAGGGATTGAGGATGGCAAATATGTACTGTTCATAGGTCAGGGCTGGCCCTACCATTAGGTAAAGTAAGACAGCCACCTCAAGTGACAGATGCTGGCGTGTCCTCAGGTGTGCATTTTCTAAGGTCAGCTCCTCCACAGCATAAAATCCTTTAAATGGTGACAGTTTAAAGGGCCATGTGGTAATGTGGATGTACGTATGCATATTCAAATGTAGATGTGATCTATCAGCACTGTGCTGCTTTAAGTGGGAAAGTGCACTTAGTTGGATATTATGTGCACCTCTGTCCACAAGAGATGCACATTTGAGCATCCACTAAAAAAGAAATATTTATTTATTTATGTGTTTATTTATTGTATGGCCTGCATGTACATAATCCTCCTCCTCTGCATTTTATCTTCACAACAACAACCCTGAGAGTCTGTAACCCAGAGGGTTTCATGAAGAGAGTCATGAAGACTGCTCTCTTCCGGCAGGCTTATCCGGATGAATTTTAAGATGTTTTAATGATGCATTTTCTCTTGTTTTTAATTTTTTTTTAGCTGTTTGTGATTTTTGTATTTTACATTGTGTTCCCCGCCTCAATCCGAAGGGAGAGGCGGGTTATAAATAATAATAATAATAATAATAATAATAATTATTATTATTATTATTATTATTATTATTATTATTTCCATGGCCATGTGAGGACTAGAACCCAGATCTCCCAACTCCCAATGGAAAGCAATGCAGGGTATACAGATAAAATCTGTATTCATGGACATATTTGGACATGCGTTGCAATTTCATCCCATGGCTCCTGATTCAAGAAGTGATGTGCATGCAAAAGGAAGGCTCCTTCCAAGTGTAGTTCTCCTGAGTTGGACTGGGTGAGGAAACATAAATAGGGCAGAAAATCAGGATACTAGAATGGTACAGTCAGCCTTGAATTACGTCTCTTGCCTCCCAATATGATACAGTTGACAGGTGTCTAATGGCTGCATCATTGTTTTGGAAGACATATTGTTGGGTCACAGAGTTGAATGAGTCTGGTGTTCCCCTGTTCTTGTTCATCCCTGCCAAAGCCCTCCTCTGTGTACACAAAAAGGACGGTATTGCCCAGAGGGAGTTGCTCTTTGCTCCTCCTTGCTACAAAATGAGGATCGTAGTAGTGGCCATGAATAAATTGGAAGTGTCAGGATAGAGAAGATAAGGCTAAAAACCACAATATTTCCCCCAGCATTGTGCACAGATGTCACATTCGGAAATTGCAGGGCAGGTTGGGTTGGAGGGACGTATGCGTGTGTTTCTTTATGTCCTTCTGCATGCTACAAAGAGGCATGTAGATAATCTAGACCTTCCTTCCGACCCCCACTCCAACAGCTTTCCCTCCTCTTCCCCCAGAATCCTATGGAGAGTTTTGTATTGAAAGCATCGTTTGAAGATGCTTTGTTTCAAAAGAATAGAAAGCTTTGCGTCCTGTCCAATCATGTCCTTCCGGCCTAAACTCAGGCTTTGGTTGTAATCCACACCATTCTCTTATGTCAATGTCATTTCAGTGCGAGAGGAAATCATAACAGAATTCACAGCAAGGGAGCTGACACCAACCTCCTTTGCCCACCAATCAGATAGCCTGGTCATCATTATGCCAATGGTGTTTGTTTCCATCTTTAAGCAAATACAAGGCCATTCTGTGTGCCAGTCTCAGGAGTGCGCATGACTTCTCACTGCCCTTGGCTATCTTGTGTTTAATTTAAGAAGTGCGCCCATACACTACGACGGCCATTGTTTACTGCTGTCATTGTTATCAAAGCAAGTGAAGACATTACAATCTGTCCTGTCAATGGGTTTTATTTTCCTCACGTCAGGAGACAATGAGACACTCCACATCCAGTCCTTGTCTAAGGACACTTTGCAGAAAAGGACTTTCACGTCTGATATTTGGCAAGCACCAACGAGGTCTCCTGGGCTTCGTTGGCTGAGCACTCATGGAATGAAAAACTTGGGCACCATAATTCCAGAAGAGGAGCTGCATGAGTTTAAGATAGTACAGTCCTCAGGTGGGGATTAGACATCCTTAAATTTCATGTGGTGAATTGTTCATTAGGAAACACCAACGTACACAAAGAATCACTGCAAAAATATTCGGTAGCTCTCTTGTGTGTGCGTGCATGCGTGCACACACGCACGCACGCACACACACACACACATCTAAAAGCCACAGTATGGGAATACCTTTATTGGAAGCAACCAAAGTTTCGCAAAGCCATAAGCAAACTTAATGTTCATCAGGCTGCATGTTAAACAGAACAGGGGGAGAGGAGTAAAAGATGGGAAAGATGTTGGTAGCCCCCAATTCTGCAGTTTATAACAATCTTTAAAACAGAGTGTTTAGATGTAATTGGATTAGTCTCAGAAGATGCAAAACAGGAGACTGCAAGATGCAACCAGGGCTACTGGGACAAAGAAGCTATAAGAATGGCTATTCCCCCATTTTTGAAAAATTATTATCTAGCTGTTACTCAATTCTATCTCCAGCCCTAATTAAAACAATTGTCTTGTTGAAGCAAAGAGCAGAAGTAAATAGGAACATGGCAGACTTTATATTAATGAAACCGGAGATTAATTTTTGGTGGTACATTAGTTACAGAGTCAATACACGTTACCGGGGTATTATTAACTAGTGGTTGGAGGGCATGAAACTTCCAACAAGCTAAGTGCCATCTTCAGTGGGTAGAAGAGCATTTTCCTTCAGTTTATAGATGCCTGTCCAGGATGGATAGAGGCAGTATTCTTTAGTTGCATAAAACCCACCACAGAATTACCTATTTTCTTTGTTTGAAAACATCTAACATGAAAAGCTTGCCATGTCAAAGAGAAAGGTAGGCTAGAATTGATACATTTCTACACAAAGTTTGATTAGAATTTGGAGGTGCATGCGAAAACTGAGGTGAAACGTTCATACATGAAGACTGTAACACCTCAGATGCACCAGTGTGTATCATAAGGAAACAAAGACTATTCTGGTACTTTGGCCATGATTTTCATTTTACTTTTTGACATGGTAAAGTCACCACGAGGTGATATTACCACAATAATTTTGCACAGCGAATGTTTAATATGAATGAGCTTATTTTTACCACACGAAATGTGCCCACTGAAAACTAGAGTGCATTCAAGTGAAATATTGAGTGGAGGGGGATGAAGCAAATTAAATATTCTCCGCATAAAATGGAAGTGATAAAATGTACTTCTTTCCCACATTGAATAGTAAAGGAGCAGAAGGACTGGTTCATTGTGGTATGCGCTCTTGTGAGCAGTCGACTCTTCCTCAGATGCATGAAGTAGTCTGAAAAAGCAAACCTGGCTTCTAAAAAAACAAAAGTTTGCAAAACAGAAGATGAAGATGACAAAATCCACCTTGATGATTTAAGGCCTGATCATGAAGATGTATAGTACATAGCTAAATAAAACACAATTTACCTTTGTAGTGGGAAAATCACCTGTAATCCTTATTCATACTAAATTGGATATCATTGTGTTCTCTTTTCTTCTTTTGGTTATGGATCTCTCACCCTGTGGCTTAATTGAGGAAAATCCCCACATATTGCTGCATAATAATTTGCTGAATTTCAATGAAGGCAACACTCCCTTATGAGAGCTGCTGTGTGTATCTATCTAGCAGCGTCTCATGTGAATGATCAGTTGCATCGAACAATTGCTGAGGCAGCAGTTGTAGGTACACAGAAGGGGGTGGTGTTGTGGGAGAGACAGCTTAGCGGGGAGTTGCTAACTATACACCACTCTGGACAGGAGCCTTAAGGGCAAAACACAGTGCTTGTCAGTTCATGTTTGCCTGGTCTCTGAGAGGAGAGGCATTTCCGGGCCTGGCATCATGATTGCCATTGCAAGCTGAACGGAGACACTTCCATGCATTGCTCAGCTCTAAGGATGGACACTTGATGCGAGAGCTTTCATATGCTTCCTTGCCTTTTCTTCAGACAATGAGACACTTAGTTCTCTCAGAAATGGCAGTCAGATGAGATGCGTTGAGGACTGAGAAAATTCATGCTAGGACGCTCAGTTTCCAGCAAGGGCCTGTGGGGTCGGCGGGTGGGGGCCATGTCACTGAACAATAGTCATCTCCGATCCTGCATGGAGCCGTTCTTTCTTTTCAAGTGCAAGTCAGTTGAAATGGTTTTCAATATTCTTTCCCCACCAATGGTGTTGACATTGTGTCGCAAGCAGAGGCCGCTTAGGCAAAATAAACTTTGGAGCAAGTTTGGGGGGATATCACTGGTGTGCTTTCATTTTTATTCAGCCTTTGGATGAACAGTCACAATAGCAAACCAGACAAAACAAACAAAAGCCCAACTCTAGTTCCTTCATATTTATTTCTAGGATTGTGCAAGCCTCGGGCCTCAGGATCCCAAATCCGAAGCTTGGAGGCCATTTTAGGACAGATCCATCCAAAAATGGCCTCCAGGTTTTGGAATCGGGATCCTGAGGCTCACATAGTCCTATATATTTCTCCAGCCTGTGGTCTGACTTCTACAGAAGTAATTTCCCAGGTATGATATGTGGGTAAAAAGCACATCCTGTTGTACACGCTCCACACTCACAAGGTTTGCCATTGGACATTGTTCAACTGCGCCCCTTCCTAGAGTTGGAAGACCTAAAGACGGTAGTGCACGCACTGGTAACTTCGAGGCTCGACTTCTGCAATGCGCTGTACATAGGGCTACCTTTGTGCCTAGTCTGGAAACTTCAACTTGTTCAAAATATGGCAGCCAGGTTGGTCACTGGTACACCTAGGGGTGATCACATTACACCAGTTTTAAAATCACTTCACTGGCTGCCGGTCAGTTTCCAGGCAAAGTATAAAGTGTTGGTTATTACCTTTAAAGCCCTACATGGTTTGGGCCCAGGCTACCTACGGGATCGCCTTCTCCCGTACAATCCGCCCTGCACTCTTAGGTCCTCTGGGAAGAACGTACTCAAGCCAGCCAAAACTAGGCTGGCGAGTGTTACCCAGAGGACCTTCTCTTCTATGGCTCCCAGGCTATGGAATGGTGTGCTGGAGGAGGTTAGACAAATTGGCAGTCTTCATGAATTTAAGAGAGTCATGAAGACTGTTCTCTTCCGGCAGGCCTATCCGGATGAATTTTAAATGTTTTAATGATGTGTTTCTCGTGTTTTTAAAATTTTTAACTTTGTTATGCTTGTATTTGCATTGTGTTTCCCGCCTCGATCCGTAGGGAGAGGCGGGTTATAAATAAATAATATATTATTATTATTATTATTATTATTATTATTATTACTGCATTGTCCTTTGACATCCCAAAACTGGAGTCCAATGCTTGGATCTGGAAATGGTAATTCCATTGATTGCACTCATCTGCTTTACCTGATCTGGCATTTTCCCTGTTCAGTTTACTTGATGCTGCTCTTCTTTGTACCAAAAGATCAGGTTAATATCAACCAGTCCAAATGGCAGCCTGTAAAAAGTAATTTGATATTTCACAGATATAACAGAAATACTTTTTTTTTTTTTTTTTTTGCTGTAGTACATTTCTCAGTAAGAGGGAGCCTCTTGGGCTGGGGAGCTACTGATACTGCAATCCTGTACGTGTTTACTAAGAAGTAAGTACCTCTGAGCTCAATGGGACTCTCCCAGGTAGTGAACACAATGGGACTTATTTCCAAGTAAACACATGTAGGATTGTGCTTTGCATATTCTAATATAATCCATTAAGAACCTAGTAACCAATCCACTTAGGTCACTCTCATTCAAAGTCTGGAAGACTCTTATTGACCATGTTGGCATAGGTCTGATTTATACATGATGTGGGACCAATGTGTGCAAACAGGACTTATTCATGCAGGGTTCCATGGAGCCCGATGTCTCATTTAAAGTGGTTAAAGTTCTGGTATCAAAATACTACATGTATTTTGATGTAGCAATTGGCATACGGGTTATTGTGGGTATGGAGGCAAGCAGAAATGAACTATCACATAGATTCTAACAAGTTCAATTAAAGTAGGTCCCCGAAGATTGAAAACATGGTTCTACAAAATACATATTCTCAAATTTTCATAACGAAGAGATGAACGTCTTTCATTAGCTATATGTTTTGATAGCTATGTGTTTGTTTACAACATTGCACTAGACATATGCAATGCCTCACTCATAAATAATCCTAATGCCAATAACTACATACAGAGATGGTTTTGGAAGGATAGGGTGATTAGTCTGAATGGAGGGTCACAGTTCAATCCAGCCCATGACAGAGCAACTCTCAAGTTCAGTAGAAATAAGACCGGCCCAATCAGAAATCCCAAAAGCCAGTGACCATAGGCCTAATTTTCATGGCAACCTGATCCTGGCTGGATATTGTAGTGGAGCCGCCAGCATTTCCCTAGAGCAAATCTCTGAGGCAAATTTGGACGTACTGCCTTGCACAAAAGATCAGAGGGAAGCAGAGAGACTGTTGATAATGGGGACTCTGCACATCCTTTTGCTGTCCTTTGTTGTTGTTGTTGTGATGATGATGATGATGATGATGATAACAGCAACACAGTTTGTCTCCCATTTGATAGCTTATTTCCATCCACCACTCCCGTCACCAGATATTAATGTGTACATGCAGTCAAACGGTACTTGACTATGGCATTGGTCTCACCCCTTCCTTTTTGTGCCTCATGCCACGAAAAACTAGCATGCACCAGACACATACGCCACATGACCTGTGTTGGTTTCTGACGTGAGACGGCAGTGTTGCAGGGCACAGTGCTGCTCTTCAGGATTCTACACCACATTTTGAAGAGAAGGTTCTGCTTTCCTGTTCAGAGGGGCAGGATGCTTCTTTTAAACTTGATCGTTCAGCTATCAAAATTGTGTTTGTAAGCGCTGCGTCAGGACTCTTTCATGCCGCTGGAAGATACTCCCTACCAATGTTGTTATATACGGCGCTAACTGCGAATAATGCTGGAAAAGCCAGACGTATCAAAGAATTTCCCCTTTCCCTCTTTTGTCTTTAATGATCCATTACCATAATAGCAGAAATTATGGACAGAAGGTAGCTAAGGAGATCTATCGTGGATAGCTGATATCTTCCTTTTGTTAACCCTAACCAAAAGAAAGGTCACGCGTCAGTTACTATCGATTCTGCCCGAGATGCACGTAATCAAAGGACAGAAAGATTCCTGGAAGAGATTTGCTTTCGAAGCTGGCCAAGACCTCAGGAAGTTACTAAATTAATTAAACTCATTTTACCTAACCAATAATAGAAGGGATGCCATAATAGTTAAAAAAAGAAAAAGAGGCTCTTCAAAGGCCATTAAAATGAAATAAATCTTTCTTCTTTTGTTCTAGTAGCACATGCTTCAGCCTAATGAAGAAATACATTTTCAGAGCAAGTGAGTTCTGCTTCAAAGGAATGACACGATTCTGAAATTCCAGCAGTTAGTTTGGGGCAGATCGCAAGTGAGCTCAAGAAGTAGGCCTCCTTGAACTCAATGGGACTTACTCTTAGTAAGTGTGTTTCTAGAATTCAGGGATGGCTCTCCAATGAGGCAGGGTGAATCTCCTGTTTAGGGAATGCATTGGGAGGGGTGGCAGATCACACACCCCATCCATTGATGGCACCTCCACTGCAACCACTCCACTCGGCTGCAGCAAACGCCACAATGGGAGAGCTGCAAGCAGGGCTCCTTGGAGGAGGAGCTGCTCCACTCTCTCTCTCTCACCCTGAGCCCTGTCCCAAAGTTAGAGGTCATGTGGGAGGGGGGCTCTCTGGAGAGTTTGTCCACCAACTTGCCTGCCCAATCTCCCATTTTGAGGGCTCTCCCAAAGTGAGAGATCGGGCCCAACGCAGGAGCCCACCTGCCTAATCTCTCATTCTGGGAGAGTCCCCTGACTGAGGCATTGGACAGGCAGCATCTCTAGAGAGGTGCCCAAACCCAAATGCCATACTTTGGGGGATTGCGAGGTGGCCCTGGAGATTGCCTGTATCAGAAGGGCCCCACAAAGTGTAGCAGTTGGGCTTGGATGCCATTCCGAAGTGGCTGCCCACCCACTCTATCTTTCTTAGGGTGGGGCCATGCACATCCATCCACCTCAGGCTGCAGAATATTCATAAGTTCATCCCCATGCAATTTGAACTGCATGAGCCAGAGAGTGGGGGTGAGCTTGCTCCCCCCCCCCCGGTCGTGCCCTCATCGCATGTTGGAGAAGCAGCATATTGGAGAGGAAACACAGGGAGTGGGGAACCCTCTCTACTTGTATAGACTCCGTGGGCACTTTCGAACCCTGCTTTGCAGGGTTCAAAATTGTGCAGGGAGTCTACACCAGTACAGATGACTCCCTGCTTCAGACATTCAGTCCCCAATGTGTGGGGGCCTGTAGAAATGGGAAATGGGGATGCAATGGAGTGCATGGAGCCAATGGACTTATTATTATTATTATTTATCACACTTATATACCGCCCCATAGCCGAAGCTCTCTGGGAGGTTTACAAAAATTAAAAAGCTTGAGCATTATTAAAAATGCTCAATAAAAATAAAATTTATTTTGGTCATGTGATTTTAATTGCATGGGGTTGGGAGAGGTGAATCTGTCAAATTCAATTTCTCTCCATTCACATTTTCCCATTCTTAAATTTGGTGCATCCGGAACATTGCAAATTATACTAATCTTTAGTTGGGTTTGTTCTAGATGTTGAGAAAAACAGTTTGCATGAAAATGCATAAACATTTTTTGTTCACATTTCTCATGATACAAAATAATGTATTTAAAACATTTTGGGCCATCCCTGAAGCTGCTTTTGGGAGCCTTGTAGCCTGATAATAAGGACACTAAGCATATATATATATATATATATATATATATATATATATGGCTTCCATTAAATATCTAGTAGAGTGATCCACCTGACAGAATGCTTGTGCTTCCAGGAACACTCTTTACCATCACCCCATCAGTTTGAGGAAAGTAGGGGCAGTGTGGTGGCTTTCCAGGAAATTCCTGGGGTCCAACCAGATCTATTTTGGATTGGACTGGACTCCAGGCAGGGTCAGGATCAAACTTAAACAGCTCTAGGAGATATACTCCAGTATCCAGTGTATGACTCCTCACCTTAGGAACATAGGAAGTTACCCTATATCGTGAGACCATTGGTTCATCTAGCTCCATATTGTCAACACTGACTGGCAGCGGCTCTCCAGGGTTTCAGGCAGGAGGTTCTCTAGCCTACTTGGAGATGTTGTGGATTGAACCTGGGACCTTCTGCACACAAAGCAAGTGCTGTATCACTGAGCTATGGCCCCCTCCCCTAAATATTTAGTAGTCCCCCATCTCTCCATAAAACTTTTGCATGCCAATAATAATATACAAAGAATAAAGTCATGTTTGTCACCCAGGCAGCCTTTTCATTGGAGTTTACGCAACTGTTGCATTATCGAGATTTTGATTGCCTTTTGGTCAGTCTTAACTGGGCCTGTACCAACCTCTTCTAAGAGCCTATCTACGCAGTCCCTTTGAACGTTTTAAATAGTATTTTAAAATGTTCCAAATAGGTGCATTGTAAAACGTCTTAGGCCACATTAAGGAGTACTAACGTTACAGGAGAAAAATTCTTCAGTCTTCAAAGCTGTGTGTGCAGTCACACACTCTTCTGCCCCATCTCTTTCTGTTTCGTTTTTACAATGAGTTTAGGGCAAAGCATTGTGGGCGTTGTAGTTCAGTCACCCACTCCCTCCTTAGTTCCTCTTTCAATCCCTAGCTTTCAATGAGTATAGGGCTGAGGATTGTGGGTGTTGTAGTTCACTCGCCCACTTCTTCCTTAGCCCCTCTTTCTTCCCACCAATCAACTGCTAAGCATTTGGGCACCGGTAAATGAAGCATTGCCCCCATGAATCACAAACGGTAAGGAAGGACACATTATTTTACTTAAAAAGATTTATTAAAAGTAAAACCGTTGTATATAGCTGAAGTGAGTTTTAAAAAAACTTCTGGTATACATTGTTCAAGGGAGTGCGTCATGTGGCCCAAAGAGTTTTCGTAACCCTTATAAAACGTTAAAAACCTAGCGTGTAGATCGGCTCTTAGTGAACCCAATGCAATCCTAATGAACGGCCTTGCGTTTAGGGGCAACGAGAATTCAATCCAGTGCCTCAAGTATGCATCTTGGAGATGGCAGCCCACAATCACTTGTGCCTGGTGGATTGTGCTTTCAGATGATCTTTCTGGTTTGTTGAAACCATTGTCTAGGCAGAACATCCCCTATTTAGTTTTCTCAAGTTCATTACTGGAGCAGTCTTTCGTTCTTTCTCCGGGTGTGCGTGTGTGTGTTTAATTAATAAAATCCAGAAATAATTTCCACAACCAAACAAAGATTTTTGGACTCCAGTGAGTCAGGATTAGCATTCTGCAACAGTGGGGAAGATGCATTATAATTAAGTCTGCACCCTCCAGCAGGTCTCTGCTGGAGGTACCAGCGGTGTTTGGCAAAACCTGGTTTGTAATCAGCCGCGCTTCTGGCTGAATGGCTTGGCTGGTGAGGAAGCAAAGTCTGTGTGTTTCTATGGCTCCCACACAGCAGGAGCTCGCGGGGTATCAGGGAATACAGGTCCAATGTGTCTCTCTTGTTCTTCAGCCATTTGTTTCATTCCAAAAGCAGATTTGTGAATTTTGTAGCATTTAGACAGGAGATAAGGAATTAAGAGATTTCCAGGCATGTCTGCACTAATGCCGGCTGTCTCTTGGAATGGAAGGCAATGTATTGAGGGTTGCAGCTCAGACACAGGCCTTGAAATCTCCCGATGCAGCAGGAGACAAGGCAGATGTTGCTTGTCCTGCCAGTTCTTTGCTTGGACCTGTCGTTTTCTGCCATTGCTCAGGCTCTTGGGCAGGCAGTACGCCAGGTGTGGCACACAGCAAGCAACGGTACCAGGGACAGATGACAGAAGCTGAGTATGAATCAGTAGGAAGAGCCACACCCTCCTGCTTCAGTTGGAGAGCTAAAGGTCTGTGTCCAGTACCTAGATAAGGTTGCATTCCCCAAATGTATTAGTAATGGCAGGGACATCCAAACCAAGTCTGATAGTATGTATTTTCTTTGACTCATCGCAGATCCATCAGTGTCAGATCAGATGCCATCTGCATTTTGGGAAAGCATTTTGTTCTGTTGAGGAGAGAAACACAGAGGGCCTGTCTATAAATGGCTTTAATGATGATGGCCTTGTAGCTGGTGAGGAGCTGCTAAGTCACCACTAAAGAGATCTCAAAGAGCTGGAATTCGTCAGGTGCCTTGGGGAGATAGGATGTCTGATCAAAGATGGTATGCTCAGAGGGACTATGGCTCAATTCGGACGATACGTTAACCAATGGTTGTTACGTTAAACAACCGTCAGTGGGTTAACCTAACGTGTCGTCCGAATTCAGCCACACAACGGTTAACCAACCCACGGTTGTTTAAGTTGCAGTTTTAAACAACTGAGTTAAACAACTTGCTTGCGAGTTGTTTAAAAGTTAGTCAATTGACTAACGTGTTGTCCGAATTGAGCCATTGTCTTCAATAGTTTAACTGTGAGCAGACTCGACATATTTTTTTAATTGCTGTTGCTTATGAAGACTATGGTTAGTCTTGAAGGTGCTGCAAGGCCCTTTGTTGCTTTTGCCTTCTTGTTTGAATAGTGCATGATTTTGGTTTTAGTTTCCACATAGATGGAACATGTGAAAAGGGCTTTAATAACAATGCAATTGAAGACTAAGGTTTGAATTCTGTGGGACTTTCTCTCTCATTCCTCCCCACTGTAGCTCTTTTCACTATACAAATATTTGCTCTGGGGGGGGGGGTTCCCAGCCCCCCAGAGTAGATTTTGAGAGCATGTGAGGAGTTTCAGGGGGAAGGGGGAATAGCTTCCTTCTTACTGATGGAACTGCTTTCATCGGCAGAATGGCACTACTGGATGCAAGCTTAGGTGTGGTGGGCAAAAGAGTTGGATCTGATTTTGGGAGAGTTAGGTTTCAACCTTTGCTCTGCCAAAACCTGCACTCACAGTCCAGTCCTATGCAGAGTTAGGTGATCTAAGTCTGTTGATTCCATAGGATTGGGTTTTATGTGACCTCGAGCAAATGCTGCCTCTGTTTAACGCACTTTACATATTATGAGGATAAAACAAGAAAAGGATGTTTAGTAGGCTGCCCTGAGCTTTTGGCACAGAGTAGGAAAGACATGTTGTCTTCCCGTATCTATTTCAAGGTGAGACTTTGGAAAATTACTGCCCTTTCCTTAAATAAATAGAGTTTTCTTCCCAGCACAGATTGGCATTTCTAATGCTCTCCTTTGCATCCTTCAAACAAGAAGCGGTCAGTGCTCACCATCAAAAAGAACATATGTTTAGAAATCCACTGTAGGTTGGGTGCCCCCTACACAGCATTTTCATTCTCCCCTTAGGGAACAGCAGTCACAAATGCTCCCTTCCCAACCTTGCATTAAGACACAGGGATACTGTGGTTGTGGTTCACATCTTCCTCTTCATTGCCAAAAAGAAAAGGAGATGTGGATGTTACAGAGAGCTCCCAGCTTTCCAGAGGCTGGATATTAGGGCCAATATCATCTTCCTCTTCCTCCTCTTCTTGGAAAGATGATTCAAACAATGTGCTCCCTTCTCTGATCTGGTAGTTCTGTGTTGTTGATTTCAAATCTCTCACTTGTCGACTTCATTTTATGTCAATGTATTCCACTCTGTCACTCTATTTAGGCATCACCTGTCAAAGTACATGAGCTGATTTTCCTTATGATAGCTTGTGATGGTTTCCAAGCCTCCATTGACTAAGTATTTAGCAACCGCATGTCTGCAATCCCTTCGCTATGGAAACCACCTGGGCTCTTTTCACATTCACATGACACACTAAAGAGACAGGTCAAGACTGACAAACTTTGACCAGTTTTCCTCCACTCTGACAAAGCCCTGTTCTCACTGTCATTCCCACATGTTGGATTTATGGATGGCAGATGATCTTCTCTGTTGGCCTAAGGGCTCTGATAGAGTTTACCCAGCTCCATGTATGAAACAGAGGTTGTATCCAAAGGCGTCCCTCCGCTGATGGAAGGCTCTTCGACCCAACTGAGGCTCCAGTGGAATGATTTTCACCAATTCCCCCTCGCCCTGTATCCCTCCTCCCCATGATGTTTCAGAGGGTCCCACAACCTTCTGGAACTCATTTGGCAGCAGGGGAGCATAGGACTACAGAGGGAAGGGAAACAAGCAAAAATTGCCTTTCCCATTTCGCTGATGAAAGCCTCCACTGGATCAAACAGCCTTCCATCAACAGAGAGATACCAGTGGATACAACCCTAAAAAAAATGATTGTTCATTTACCTACCACATTTCTTATTTTGGGGGTAATCCTTGGCACAATAGTATAGACAGCCAATTAGAGATGGTTTAAGTTGCATTCTGAGGCCCAACATTTTAGCACTCAGTCCACCATGGCACTGCACTGACTACATTTTGTTCAGATGTGCCATGTTTTTGTCACGGGAAACTGGACTTGTGTAGTTGCAGGAGAACCTGGCTGTAAACAGCACTGATTGGCTGGAACCAGTGATATCACTAATGCACATGCCTACTCCTCTTTGAAGCATCTTTTCCACTTTAAAAAAGGGAGATTCAGCTTTGAGCCTATCTACACTACAGTTTTAAAATGGTTTAAAACAGTTTAAAATGGTTTATAACTGTTTTGAGTGCTGTTGGGGCCCAGGACAGACTCCATATACAGTTTTCAAAATGTTTTCAAACTGTTTTATTCTGTGTGTGTAGATAGGCTCATAGTGCCCTTGCGTGTGTGTGTGTGTGTGTGTGTTTGAAGGAATGGGTGTAAATGAGCCAATGTGGTGTAGTGGTTAGAGTTTTGGAATGGGACTTAGGAGATCCAGGTTCTAGTCTCCATTCAGCCATAAAGCTCAATGGATGATTTTGTTCTGATCACTGACTCTCAGCCTAGCCTACCTCTCTCAGGGTTGTTGTGAGGCTAAAATAGAGAAGATCAAGTCAACTCCCTTGGGCTCCTTGGAGGGAAAAAAGTGGGATATAAATGTAATAATGAATACAAATAAATGAAATAGTATCACATTTACTTCTACAATGGAATTGTCATATATCTTGGAGTTGTTTCTGCGGTGCTCCTGGGATGAAAAAAGTGGGAAAGATCCCATTATCAATGTGTTGGTTCCACATTTAGCCAGAAGGAGGCTCCATATCCCCCTGAGCCAATAACCTAGATTGGCAGCAGCTGCCAGCATCTAACAGTATGACAAAGAGTTAGGAATAATATTGTTCCATCATAACTCAAGGATGGGGGTTAGGGTGGAATTGTTCTGCTTGTCTCTCCACTCCTTGCCTCTGTCATTAAATAAGAAGTTCTGAAAGGTGAAGAACTGCTCAAGGCTGATTGTGGTAACTTGAAAGATTATTGAAGAAAAGGGATTGTAAACAATAGGAAAATGCTATGTGACATCAACTCAGGGCTGAAGAAAAGGTGCCCAGAAATGTCAAATATTGTGTTAACAAATATTTCAATACCAGTAAACAGATTCAGGGATAGGATGAGGATGATTATGTTAACTGTGATTACGATAGGTCAGATTCTCACAGGAGTTCATGACTGGAATCCTCAAGACAGCATCCAGTTTATAAGTCATGGATCAATTATTAAGAAGACAAAAACCAAATATGGAATCCTAAAAGATGCAGAGGATCTCCTAATCATATGGCTATGGGTGCTACCAGATGACTTCTAGGAGAACCCCAAGTATCTGACTTGAAAGTTAGGTCCTACAGAACACTTTTTACATGTGCATTCCCACATCACTCAATTATAAGTAATTTTTAAGCCCTTTTTATATTCAGAGAAGACAATCAAAGTACATTGTAGATTAGCACCAAAGTAGTGATGTTATTTCATCCCTGCAGCTTGCTTGTGGCTGGGCAGGAAGACTACATCTCAACACATGCTCAGAGCATTAAAGAATATGCACAGAACTTTGGACATGACGTGGGTACTGAACCCAACAGAATGAGCACAGAGGAGAGATTGTTTTGTATTCAGTGGTGTCCTTCTGCTCAGGATGCTGACTGATCAAATTTCCCCTTCACCCATCTGTGCATACTCCAAATTTAATCCTGAGGGTTGAGGGACACTCTGGAGCAGGTATAAAGGCATGCCGGGGCTGCGAGAAAGGAGGGGAAATGCCCATTATGCCTGTGGAAATCTGCTCACATAATATTGGATTTAGTCCAAATACACAGACCATTCCTCCTCCTCCTCCTCTTCATCATCACCATCACCACCACCACAAACCTGCCATGATCGATTCCAGGTCAGTTCCCCCAGAATTACAGCAGAAATGAATATTTATAAATATTCAGCTCTGTAAAATTGCCAGTTTCATCATTCAAATTTTGAATATGACATTTTATCTCAACAACCAAAATTCAAGTGCTTTAGACATGTTGGTGTCTCTAAACTCTTTATTGTGAGGATTTTAGCAGATGTCAGAAATGAACTCTTATAAGTTCTAAACAGCCAAATACATGTTAACTATCAAATGCCACCAAATGCCATCAAATATCAGAATTAAAGAATTCTGGATCAACTGTTCAGCAAGTATTCAAATATGCAATATTAACATTTGAAGAGGAGAATTTTGGGAAGCAAAATGATTTCAGTTTTAGCCAGCAGAAGATAGTGTGTTCAGGATAGGACTGCTTTCAGGTTGACCGAGAATGGAACCAGGTAGCTTCCATGCATAAGCCAAGACTAATTATATGAGAGAGGAATGCTGAGGTATTTGGCCTTCTTGCAATATATCAGGCTGAAAACCACATCCTGGCATGAGCCACAGTGCAGCAGGTTCTAGAAAGTTATAAAACTTCAGCTATTGGTAGTATAGAAAATACTTAATAAATCTATAATAATATAAGAGGATCTCTCTCTCTCTCTCTCTCTCTCTCTCTCTCTCTCTCTCTCTCTGTCCTTCCATCTGTCACCATCATACCTCCAAGACCGTGAAATCTAGACACCTGAAACTTGGCATGCATACTAATGAGACCTAAGGGGTGTGCACCTCAGGGTTATTATGTTGTTAAAATGCATTAATTAATTTTAATTAACTTTAATGTGTCCATGTGGTTGCAGCATGCAGCACTTCTTCATCCACTAGGGGCAGACTTCCCTAACAGCACATAGTTTTCCAGTCTATACAGTTTGAAATAAGAGGAGATTGGTAGGCTGATGGACACAGTTATACACCTCCTCCCTCCCCGCTGCAGTGGGGCAGCTCCCCAGGAGAATGGAGTGTACAGATTCCTCCTTTAAGGAATTACAGAGGTGCACCTGGCCATGCCCAAAGGTGCCAGCAGGCATGGGTTCATTCAGATGGGATGGGCATAATGTGGCTAACTCTGAGAGCTGTGTAACTTTGCTTGCAGCCTTTGCTGTATCAACGTAAGGGCTATTCCCACCCGGAAAAAGCTATGCCCATTTGCTAGTATCTAAATAAATAAAGATATATGCAAAGGTACATCAGATTGTGTTGGTACTTGTCCTTTAAAGCCTAATAAGTGTGTTTAGGATGGCACTTTAAGAGGGGATAACTGTTCTGAAAGGGAAGGAGAAATGAGATAGAGGGATTTTTCTCCCTCCGTCATAGGACTGGAGCTCAGGGTCACATAATGAAATAGATTGTAGATTCAGGACATGCAAAAAACAAAATGTTATTCCAAGGCTCAAGGCATCTTAGAAGAATAGAAATTAAATGAAGTTCAAACACATTTCAAAATCCAACAGAAATGAAACAGTTTCTTCTCATCTTTTTTCTTTTTCTTTTAAAGAGTAGCTGGCAGTGGTACAACCAAAGGCCCAGTTAAAAAGAGATGTCTCCTAAAATCCCTCCTAAAAGCCAGCAAGAGGAGACAAATAGGAATCTTTGGAGGGAGGTCATTGCCCATCATCCCAGGACTTCCATTCTTAGAGGCAGTGTACCACTGGTTGATGGTACCCTTATGTTCCCCCCTGCAAGACAAACAGCACTTGATCTTTCCCATTGGGCCCAATCCACATGGCTACCCATAGGGAGAGTGCAAGGCAGGTGGAGGCTGCTGCTCCTTCTCCTTGACACTGCTCAGATGCTTGGAGAGGGAGGTGAACAAGCAGCAACAGCAAAAAAAAGGAGAGCTACTGATGCAGTAGGCCTACCAAGAAATGAGCCTTGGCAGGTGCCCAGTGATGCTAATCTCTGGCACCAGACTGGGAGGGTGGGCAGGGTGTAAAATTCCTTCCTCACTGCTGCATGTCCAGTCCCATTTTCCCGGTCCGCTACACCATGGCTGCTAATGAGAGATCCTAATGATGGATCTTCCACATCTCATGTAGTTTGGTTCTCTGTGTGTCAATTGCTACAGTGAGGATGGGCTATTGCGTTCAAGCCCTCCTGCAGGCTTCCTGGATGCATCTGCTTAGCCACAGCATGAAACAGGATGTTGGATCAGATGGACCTTGTCTTTTTCTTCTACTCACGTTTAAAACTTCATAGGAATGATAGCATCTAATGCCATAAGCCAAAGAAGGAAAGAACAAAATCAACGCAGGACAGTCAGGAAATGACGACGGACCCCTACTTTATGTTGTGAAGCCATCTGTGCAAAGGCCTGACATCCTAGCCAGCTTTTCCTTTTCTGATAAATTTTAGGAATATTTTATATTTTAACATTCCTGGGACTGGCACACATCAAGGGCCCCGTGTTTGTAATGCTTTGGGGCAGCTTTGGCCACCTTAAGTCTCGGTGATTGTCCATTCTGGTAGGATGGATTAAGAGAGGTAGCGCTTCATCAGCATGAGAGAGCAGTTCAGAGAGGGATGTTGCCATGGCACACTTCCCCTTTGGGTTGGGGGCATGAGGATAAGAGGGTCACCACCTCTGCTCAGTGATATGCACACTGACGTTTTCAAAGTCTAATTAATTCAAGCGTTTCCAGGTATTCAGGAAAAGGTTTTACTGACTGACAGTAAAACAATGTTTGCATAATTGCCCAAACATGTAGCCTTTGAATAATAATAACGCTGTTATTCGCCGAGATACACTATTTATTTTCAGAAATGACCTGATAGCTATGAGCAGAAGCAAAACACTCAATTTCACAGCTACATTGAGATGAAAATAATTATAGAATGCACGCAGAAATTAAAATCTATTACGGGCAATTGGGTTAGGAAACTAACACATTGCCTTATGCAAGAGGAGTTTGGGAATCAACTAAACAGTACTCCTGTATATTGTACTGTATATTTTTAAGACTTTTAAAGCCATTCACCTTCTTCCTAGTCTGTTTCTGCCTGCTGTTTTGAACATTATGCATACTATTGGGCCAGCTGCAGGTTCAGCTGTCTACCGGTTTAATTAAAATGACATTATGCTGATTTGTTTTCATTTGCCAAAAGGAAGAGAAGGAAGGAAGGGGCAATTTGTAGGCCTGATCTGGCAATTCTACTTCCCAGTTTTAAAACTCCCTCATATTGAGGTCTACACATTACTTTAAACAAGGCCAACCATTTTGGTAGTTAAGTCACAAGTGACATGGGAAGCCCACGCATCTCACCACTTTGCCTTTCTGGCTAGTTAGGTGTGGTTCATCAAATGAAAACTTCCAGCATGTTAGCTGTCCTGGGACTCAACCACAGGAACTTACCTTCCTCTTGCCTAATGTACATTTTCCAACTTGGCAAGATTAAAAGTAATAGTAGCACTAGTAGTAGTAGTAGTAATGGTCACATTGCTAAATAAGGAAACACGTCTTGCTTTCCAGCAGATTTATTTTATGCAATGCTAATGTGAAAAATGCAGAACACCATCAAGCACACCTGTTAGAATTCTGTTTTCATGCTGGACACTACCAGCTTCCTCAAGTTTGTCGAGTTTGGTTACCTCATAGAGTTCTTAGGATCTCTTTATCTTCAAGGCTTCTGCCATGACATCTAATACACCACCATATCATCCCTATTGAGGCATTAGTACAACAACATGCATAAGAAGGAAGGTGCCATGATTTGCACAGAGAGTTCTACTTGTGTTCAAGTGAATGGAAGTCGAAGCCCACTGCAGACCTCCCCATTCAACATGGGGAGGTCTGCATGCATGGCCCCATCCCCCTTGTTCACACTGCTTGCATGAATAGGGTTTGCGTGATGAACAGAAGTTGTGCAATGAATAGAAAATTCTGTCTCTTTTCAGGGTCTCGTTTTCTTTGATGGCTTCCATAGTTCACCATTCATACAAATGAAGCCTGTATATTAAATCACCACTTGGCAAAACAAAAACAAACAAACCACCAAAATCCCATGGCTCCCATTCACAATAAGAATCAGAATAGCTTCAACAGTTCTCACCACACTAATTTCACAAAACAACTCTTTTCATAACATGAATAACATTTCCAATAATTTCAGGAAAACAGAATGCAGATGGCACCTTATTTGTTTATTTGAATGGAATTTCTACAAAGACATAGAGGGACCTTCTTGGTCTTATGCAGCACATTTTCCTCACAGGTTTCCTTGCACCCTGGCCTTGGCTTTACATCTTTCTCCTTTCAGATCCTTCTGTCCCCCTTCTTCCTGCTACTCTGTTTCTCTGCATCCTCCCTCCTCTTGTCAGTAGTATATACACCCACCCCTGGTGCCTGTGCTAAGTAGGGATGCTGAGGCAACTCGAAATTAGGTAGTTCATTTCATTGGTATAATCTATTATGTTGGGATGGTAATGCTCATATGTAGCTATCTAATGAACAATAATATTTTTGTAATTGAAACGGAGATTGATCATGAGTGCCTGTGCAGTCCACCTAAATTCCTCCGTTTCTGTGCGTGTTGGTTCATCTAACTGTTTACTTTCTGAAAGAAACTGTTTACTTTTCTGCTTGTGGAATGAAGTCATTTAGTCCTTTAGTTACTGTTTTACAAACCAATTGGTGTGAAAATTTCCATTTGAAAACCAAAGAAACAGACACATTCATTAGTATCTTGCTCATTTTTTCCACTTGTGGCTTCATTCCTTTTCAGTATCCAGCTGGTCAGTCAAGGCCATTTCTCTCTATTGGCCAGATATATGTTTTTTCCTGTTTGGTGGGTGGCACTGTGAGGTCTACTGGAAAGAGAATCCAGGGAGGAGGAGATTGGGAGAGGAGAGGAGCAACACCAGGTGACTGGTTGGAGAGTTGGAGATCTGGGCTTTATCCTTTGGAAGTGCCTCTTCCATAGCTCCTACTCACACCACTCATGCCACACTCACTCACATCACAGCCACTTGCATCTCCAGCGGTTCTAGGGCATGTGAAAACAGTAGGGCATGTGAAAACAGCCAATCAGAAGGGATAACATAGCACAGTAATACATGGTGTCATGACACATAATATGATGCCATACTACAGTTCCCAAGATGCATTTTATGCATCAGTTCATACATGCACAACAACGTCTTGGAATCATGGAGAACTTTTAGCCAAGTTTGGACAGAAGAATTCATAACCTAATGAGCAAATTACCGTTTCTGTTAAGGGAAGGATCTAACAGGAGATGAACTGGCTTTAACAGTTTGAAAATCACATCCTCTAGCCTCCTAGAGGAGTCTCCTCGGTTAGGGAAAGGCACTCCTTTCTTCAAAACTGCACATTGATTGATTTATTGATGGATTTTCAGCATTGTAATCCACCAAGCCAAAGTCAGCCCATCAGCAATGCATGATGGCCCACCAGGGGCTTGATAACAGGACTAAGTTTGTTCTCTGCCAGGGACTGCAAATTATATATATATATATATATATATATATATATATATATGTGCTATAAAGCATGTGGTAGGCCACCATTCATGACTGATGGGGTTGTGTTGGCTTGGTGAAATGTAGCTTGTACAGAACAGCTCTTTAATAACCTCTCACACATTCCTAAGCTGAATTCTGACAAAAAATAAGTGTTGGATCTTCAAGTGTTGGATCTTCAAGTGATGAGACACTAAACTATACATGTGCACATGTGAGTCATCTTTCCACCTCAGCAGTTGGAATATCCACAGAAGTGACATCAGTTATCACAATCTGTGAACTGGGGAGGGGATCATGGTATCTCCGCTCATCAATGGTTGGAAGGGGTTTTCACAGGTAGGTGCAGTTGAAACGATTTTCCACTTCTGTCCCTTTATTATGTCTCTCATTTGCTCTGAGCTACACTCCACTTCTCCGGAATTTTGTTTAACTAGGGAAATTTCCACAAATGAATTCAGAAAGTGGAGCAGAGAATGAGCGGTTTGATAGTTTCCAGCTTCTCCATTTAATATTATTATTATTATTTATTTATTACCTGCCTCTCCCTCTGGATCGAGGCAGGGAATAATATCAAATATAAAATACATAAAACTGATTAAAAGCACATAAAATTAATGTTAAGTTGACGAATCTCCTCCGGCAGACCATTCCACAGTCTGGGAGCGGCAGAAGAGAAGGTCCTCCGGGTAACAGTTGTCAGCCTAGTTTTAGCTGACTGTAATAAATTCTTCCCAGAGGACCTGAGTGTGTGGGGCAGATTGTATGGGAGAAGGCGATCTCGCAGGAAACCTGGACCCAAACCATGTAGGGCTTTAAAGGTGATGACCAACATTTTTGTACTTCACCTAGAAAGTAATTGGCAGCCAGTGAAGTGATTTTAAAGCTGGTGTGATAGGGTCACCCCTAGGTGACCTGGCTGCCATATTTTGAACTAACTGAAGTTTCCGGACTAGGCACAGAGGTAGTCCTATGTACAGTGCATTGCAGAAGTCGAGCCTCGAAGTTACCAGTGTGTGCACTGCTGTTTTTAGGTCTTCCAACTCTAGCAAGGGGCGCAGCTGGCATATCAGCCGAAGCTGATAGTAGGCACTCCTGGCCGTCGCATCTATCTGAGCTGTCATTTGGAGCGACGGATCTAGGAGCACCCCCAAGTTGCGAACACAGCCTTTCAGGGGGAGCGTAACCCCATCCAGAACTGGTTGACACACCTCCAAACCCAGGTTGCATGCTCTGTGTTACCAATCTACACATGTGCATTGGTAAAACAATGCAAAAAGTATACAGGTCAATCTGTTTGATTGTGCGATGATCCTTTTTCTGCAGTGTTTTGTGTAAATGCACACCTGCATATTGGATACAGCCCTGAGAAAATATACATTTAAAAATGTATTAAAATACATATTTTGAGAATTTTGTTTAAACCATTTTTAAGATTACTTAACAGGAAACTGAAATAAAATGGAATTCACCACAAGATGTAGTGATGTCCACCAATTTGGATGGCTTTAAAAGGAGGGGTAGATAAATTCTTGGAGGAGAAGTCAATCAATGGCTATTAGTCCTGATAGCTATGTGCTACTTCTAATAGCAGAAACAGTAAGCCTATGTACACCAGTTGCTGAGGAACATGGGTGAGAGGGTGCTGTTGCACTCATGTCCTGCTTGTGGATTCCTGGTTAACAGCTGATTGCCCACTGTGTGAACAGAATGCTGAACAAGATGGACCCTTGGTCTTATCCAGCACAGCTCTTCTTATGTTTTTAATTACATTGTTGTTAGTCTTTAAACTTACAAGGATGAGGGTAGGAATAATTCTGGATGCAGTGGCTAGCATGCTAGCAAAGATACATCTAAAAGGAAACTTAAAGTTCTTTTCCAATGAACATCCATTTTTCTTTATAGAAAATTACTGCCAAACACAAGTTTGTGTTATCCGAAAGTGATAACAACACAGCAGACGGAGCTGAGGAGGAGATTATTTGGATGGGCTGGTAAAACATAGCATATAATTAAAATACAGATTTCTTGAAACAGTGTAGAGCATGCCAAAATTCCTGGGTCACTTAATGAAACCTTGAGCCTTGGCTTGATTTCAAAACAGAGGTCCTTGTTGTGTTTGTGTAGGTCTAGTTGACATTATAGCAGCTGTTATTACAACCAGCCTGAGGGTTATCTGGATAATTCAGTGATATCACTTAGCAGATACTCAGCAACATTCCATAATTAAAACCCAATGCGCTTCAGGTCACACAGACAGAAGTTGTTTGGAGCTGGACGCTAGCATCATGCATGTGATAGGTTTTTTCTTTTCATTTTCATTTTGTTTTTTAGATCATGATAGGGTTCTGTTTAAATAAGAGAACACACACACACACACAAACACAGCTCATAAATTATCCTAATAAAGTGGAGAACTATTTTATTTAAAAGAAAAAGTGTCCCTTAAAATGAAAATATTCAGTTACCCCCAAGAACAAACATATCATCTTAAAGCAGAATAGGCCTGTTAGACTCTTTAACACTTGTTCGTTGATTATATTAATACCGGAATATATTAAAGAAGTGCAATATAAATTTGATTTTAATTGTTTTGTACACACGCCAGTGAAAAGGAACTGATTGGATACAGTTCACAGGCAGTATGTTAATATGTTATTTTCATATGATGATAGCTTTGCATAATCTTTCTTTTTTCCAAGATTTCCAAAAAACCTGTTGTTAACCAAAGCACAGGAGAGAGGAAGAATACAATTTACATAAAATCGGCTACCCTACACATTAATTAGTAATGTGGCTGAGCGGAAGGTGTGTTCACTTAGTCGAAAGTACACTTTATAATTTATACACCAGCTGTTTCAGCGCTTTTGAGTCCATTTTCCTCTCTGCCTGCCTCTAATGAAATCGTGTTACTGGAGAATTGACTGGGGTGAAGTGAGATTTTAATCCCATTGATGCTCTTCTATGGAAAGGCACACTGGTGGGAACTTTTAATGGAAGGTCTGTAATCAGAAGACACTTGTATTCAGTCCCCCACTATAATGAATCTCATCAAATGTTAAAGCCTAGGCAGTGTGCAGAAGGCTAGAATTTCAAGGTTTTTGACCATCCCCATTTGAGGCATTCCTCTGGGAGCGTGTGATTACTCAAGTTTAGCAGTTTATTGCCTCATCTTTCAATATCCAGTGAAGCACAAAATTCTCATCTAGGTTGCTCTTTTTACTTAAAGAACAGGCCAAAATAGACTCAGAGCTAGTAGCACTGTCACTGAGGTTAATTCTTGCTTTTCAGTTAACCGGGCGATCAATGGGGAGCTGGGTGTGTGTTGTGTGTGTGTAAGCTTCAGGATTATTAGAATACAAAATACCGCTTTGCCACGAATAAAATGTTTCATCTGTACGATGCAAAATAAAAATAAAATCCTACTTTGGAAAATACCTTTTGTCTCTAGGCGCACAGGCGCTCGTCAACTGTTCCTTTGGAGCTGAACAGTAACATTAATTGAAAGGTGGTGCTGTTCTGTGAAGGATAAAACGAGTTAGTGGGATGTAAACATGTATTAAAATCCAGCAGAGTGAACAGGGTTGGGGTTCCTCTCCTGCCCCCCCCCCCAATTCTCAAAACTTTGCAGTCAAGAAAAGTATCATCAGTTAAAGAGAACTGGTCAAAAAGCATGCTGAATGCCGAGCTAATGGGACCCATTATGTCAACGGCATGTTAGCTCAGCATCTCCTTCTCTAGCAAAGAGCCGGGGGTGGAGTGGGGGAGCAGAACAAGACATGGGAAAGCAAAGCCCATTTAAACAAATGCCTGTTTTTGCTTTGGTTTTGTTTTTTATTTTTTAAAAAAATATATATGTGGTGGGGGTGGGAGGAAGAGGAGGAAATACATTTGCTGGAAGAGACACTAAACATCAATTAATACAATGGAAGCCACTTAAACAAATACATGTTGAAGAAATAAACTGCCAAAAATGAAGGGATTTTGTCTAACAAAAGAATGGTGATGAGTGCTGCTGAAAAGGAATACATCTATTTCAGAAGAGGTTTTTCTTCCAATGCACTCAGTCAAAATAGAGATGGAATAAAAGAAGAAAGCCTCTTAATGCTTTCCCCTAAAAAGTTAGCGCATGAGTCACTGACTTCCTTGGGCGATGAAGAAACCTTTCTCAGGCTAGTTGTTTTTAATGAATATATGTTTACCTGATTCCTTCTCCTGTACTTCTCCTTGGATTAAAAAAGGAGGTCTGAAGGTGGCCCTGCCTTGCCTACAAGGGTTCCTTATCTCCAATAACTATCCTGTCCATTATTGTCCCATTCCTAAAAATATCAAAATCCTGGGGTTTTCATGGATAAATATAAGTAAAACACCCTGGGAACCTCTTCATGGGCAAAACCAAGAATACCAGCATATTTTAGCTTAAAGTTCTTAATATTTTAAGTGTCTTTCCAAAATATTGACATGTTTTCCCCATTCTCAAAGGTTGAAATGCTTCTCCAAAGGCTTAGTTACTGATATTAAGATCTTAAAAAATTGCAAACTGATGCAGAAACAGAACAAAAGAAACATAGTGCTGGGAAAATGAGAAACTGAGATTTGTCCATCCCTATTCTTTGTCCTTGCCTCTGCACCAAAAAGGGGTGTTCTCTTTAAAACATAGTTATATTTCATATTACTCTGCCCTTCAGTCCATCACTAGCAAAGCTTTAAACTAGGCCTATATAACTTGTGACTTACCAAGCCAAGCACAACTCACCAATCATGGTTTGCCAGGTGTTTCAATGATTGACAACCCTGCTTCTTTCTTTTTTGCAATCCCAGGCAGGCAGCAAAAATGAGGTGTTAAGCAAACTCTGGTAGGCCACCATATATGGCTGGTAGTCTAGGGTGACCAGGTCAGGGCTCATGTAACTTTAACAGTTGTAGAGAAAAGGGAATTTCAGCAGGTGTCATTTGTATGCAATTAGTTCCTGGTGAAATTCCCTCTTCATCACAACAGTTAAAGGTGCAGGCACTATACTAGAGTGACCGTATACAAAAGAAGGCAGGGCCCCTGCAACTTTAACTGGTGTGATGAAGAGGGAATTTCACCAGGAACTAATTACATACAAATGACACTGGCTGAAATTCCCTGTTCTCTACAACGGTTAAAGTTACATGAGCCCTAACTTGGATTTTATCTGGTCACCCTATGATAGTCTCCATTTGGCTTGATGGGCCACAAGATGTACAGGCCTGCTTTGCAGGACCATTTCAAATTATTATTCTTCCTTCTCTGCATGAGATTCATCTCCTTCATTGTGTCCATCAACTCTTACACATGAACATTTTTTTAAAAAAATATATGTGCTTACAATTAGCCCCACATTTTCCCTTCCCTTATTGAAGTAGTTTTTATATAAATATTCTATAGACAGCATAGAGTCACATCGTTCACACAGAATGTCCAACACACACTTCTTGGATTCAAATACCTACCATCTCTACCATAAATCCCTTTCACTTCCATTTTCTCCTACCTGCAATTAGATATACATTTGCAGGTAGGAGACGCATTTGCAGGTAAGATGCCCATTCTCTGAGGCCTAGATATTAAGACAACAGCATCATTCTTGCCTTTTCTTTATACCCAATTTGTTCTATCCTTTTCTATTCTGGGTCACATTCTTTCAACACTGTAGTCAACATTTTCTGATTATTCAGCTGTAGGCAGAAACAATAAAGTTATGTGAAGGTCTTAATAGAAGAAGACCTTCACATCTAGAAGACCTTCACATCACGGTCATGTTGCCTCATATTTTCCATAAGTTTCAAAGCAATCCAGGAAGGCAAAAGCTCACAGGGTTGTTGTTGTAAGGATAAAATGGAGAGGAGGAAGATTATGTACACTAGGGATGTGCACTGGATCGGACCCGATCCACGATCCGAGTCCGGTCCAGTGGGAAATCGGATAAATTATCCGATTTCCGATCCCGCAGCTGGATCGGCCGATCCAATCCGAACCGGTCCGAAAAAGCTCCGAACCGGTTCGGCGGATCGGCGGGCGCCCACTGGCGCCCACCGCCGCTTCCATTGGCGGGCGCCAGCGGGCGCCCGCCAATGAAAGTGGACAGCGGGGGGGGGAGGAGGGGGGCACTTACCTTCTCGGCCCGGTGGCTCCCGTCCGGCGCCGGCGCCTACTACTACTAGCAGGCTCCGCGGCCTGCTCTAGGGTGGCGCGCCGGGTGATGTCATCACCCGGCGCGCTACTCTAGAGCAGGCCGCGGAGCCTGCTGGAAGTAGTAGGCGCCGGCGCCGGACGGGAGCCGCCGGGCCGGAAAGGTAAGGAGGGGGTGCATGGAGGGGAGGAGGGGGTGCGCGGAGGGGGGAGGGGGGAGGGGGGCCCTTACCTTTCCGGCCCGGCGGCTCCCGTCCGGCGCCGGCGCCTACTACTCCCAGCAGGCTCCGCGGCCTGCTCTAGGATGGCGCGCCGGGTGATGTCATCACCCGGCGCGCTACTCTAGAGCAGGCCGCGGAGCCTGCTGGAAGTAGTAGGCGCCGGCGCCGGACGGGAGCCGCCGGGCCGGAAAGGTAAGGAGGGGGTGCGTGGAGGGGAGGAGGGGGCGCGCGGAGGGGGGAGGGGGGCCCTTACCTGCCCGGCCCGGCGGCTCCCGTCCGGCGCCGGCGCCTACTACTCCCAGCAGGCTCCGCGGCCTGCTCTAGGATGGCGCGCCGGGTGATGTCATCACCCGGCGCGCTACTCTAGAGCAGGCCGCGGAGCCTGCTGGAAGTAGTAGGCGCCGGCGCCGGACGGGAGCCGCCGGGCCGGAAAGGTAAGGAGGGGGTGCGTGGAGGGGAGGAGGGGGCGCGCGGAGGGGGGAGGGGGGCCCTTACCTGCCCGGCCCGGCGGCTCCCGTCCGGCGCCGGCGCCTACTACTCCCAGCAGGCTCCGCGGCCTGCTCTAGGATGGCGCGCCGGGTGATGTCATCACCCGGCGCGCTACTCTAGAGCAGGCCGCGGAGCCTGCTGGAAGTAGTAGGCGCCGGCGCCGGACGGGAGCCGCCGGGCCGGAAAGGTAAGGAGGGGGTGCGTGGAGGGGAGGAGGGGGCGCGCGGAGGGGGGAGGGGGGAGGGGGGCCCTTACCTGCCCGGCCCGGCGGCTCCCGTCCGGCGCCGGCGCCTACTACTACCAGCAGGCTCCGCGGCCTGCTCCAGGGTGGCGCGCCGGGTGATGTCATCACCCGGCGCGCTACTCGAGAGTAGGCCGCGGAGCCCGCTGGTAGTAGCCGCCGGCGCCGGACGGGCCGAGAAGGTAAGCAGTGGCGGGGAAGGGGGCTTACCCCCCCCCGGAGCCGTCCGCTTCTATCCGCTGGTGCCCGCGGGCGCCAGCGGATGGAAGCGGGCGGCCCCAGGGGGGGTAGGGAGCGCGGGGGAGGGGGTTTACCTGCCGGGGCCGTCCACAGCGGACGGCCCCGGGGGGGGGAGGGAGTTAGGCCCCCCCTTACCCACCCGCCGCCATTTTTTCCTCATAGACTTGCATTGCAATGCAAGTCTATGGGGAAAAAAATGGCGGCCGATCCAAAAATGTACGATTTTTGGGTCGGGATCGGACTCGATCCGGTCCGGGGGGCCTCCAATTTTGTCCGAACCGGTCCGGGACAAAATTGGAGGTCCCGATCCGGGTCCCGATCCGATCCGGGGGGTCCGTGCACACCCCTAATGTACACCGCCTTGGGTTCTTTGGAGGAAAAAGGTGGGATATACATGTAATAAATAAATAAATAAATAAATAAATAAATATCATAACGTTCAACATTCTCTTACTCTTAATGAACTCCCCATTCTAACACTGAGGCCAAATCTACACAATGCAGGGTATAGTATTATGAAAGTGGTATGAAAGCTGCATATGTAAGCAGGAGCCACATTACTGCTTTATAGCAGTATTGAAGTGCACTGACAACTGTTCGGGCCCATGACACACTCTATATGCCCCTTTCATAGTGCTATATCCCACTCGGTGTAGATTGGCTCCAACAGTTGTCAGTGCACTTCAATATCTCTATAAAGCAGTAGTGTAGATCGTGCCTGAGTGACAAGCTATTACTTTTAGGTTTGATCTACTTGTGTACCACCATCTAGTCTTCTGTCTCTACGGAACACAGACAAAAATTCAACAACAGCTTGGGTATTCAGCACATTCATGGTTTTCTTAATTTTTTACCCCTACCTTTGCCTTTGGGCATGCACTTTAGAAAGTTCCAAAATTGAGGATTTGGCAGCTGTCAAACAGCACCCCCTCCCCCGCCTTCTCCCTCCACTGTTTTGGAAATTTTGGAACTTTTAAAGTAAAAAATTCATAGCCACAAAACACCTGCACCTATGTTTCTGAAATTTCTCACACAGAAATACCCCAAACTCTTCTGCAATATGGCCAAGTTTCATGCTTCTATAAAAAGTTAAATGCATTTCTTTCCTAATTTCCCCAAAAATACCTTGCCACTACACGTTTGAACCTATGTTTCTGAAATTTCTCACACATGATTACCTACATGCCATCTCTAATGTGGCCAAGTTTCAAGGTTCTATCTTTAAAAATAAAAAGTAGAAGGCATAACTGTCTTTCCCCCCAATGCAACCCATTTTTCAAAAATTCATTGCCACCAAAGGCCAGCACCTATGTTTCTGAAATTTCACACACATGAGTACCAACATACCATCTGCAATGTGGCCAGGTTTCATGTGTGGATCTTTAAAAATAAAGAAGTTATAGGCATTCCTGGTTAGTTTTCCAAAATGTCATAGCCACAAAATACTTGCACCTATCTTTCTGAAATTAGTCACACATAAGTACCTCAAACCCATCTACAGTGTTGCCAAGTTTCATGCTTCTATCTTTAAAAATAAAAATGTTATAGGCATTTTTTGACACAATACTAGGCTACGGGGAAAATCATTCAAAATTGTGTCCGATTCTAAAACTGGAAGTCCGATTTTTGTATCGGAATCAGATCCAAAGTGATTCGAGGGATGTCTGATTTTAACTGATATGATTCAGGTCAAAATCAGAAGTCCCAATTCTGATTCCGATACGATTATCATGGCCATGCACATCCCTAGTCTATAGATTCCTTATAAGCAAGTATCATTGGAACATGGGTCTAACAAGAGGCCAAATTCAGTTTCAGAGATGCTACTGGCCTGGGAACCATATTTCAGTGTGGGAGGGGATGAAGACAAAAGAGATTGAGGACAAAGGCAAAACCAAGAATACCAGCATATTTTAGCTTAAAGTTCTTAATATCAGTAACTAAGCCTTTGGAGAAGCATTTCAACCTTTGAGAATGGGGAAAACATGGAAAAGCCAGGAAACCACCAAATGGTCAATGGTAAAAAGAAAGGGGGTGGGGCCAGGAGAAGGGGCATGGCCATCTGGCAAAGACTGGTGGAGGAGATTGTGACCCCCACATGGGCTGGATTTGGCCTTTAAACCTGAGGTTCAACATCCCTGCCTTATAGGGACCACAAACACCATTGGGTTGTTCTCTAGATTCAAGCCTTAGATTTGAATCTCACTAAAGGACTGGATCATATGTAGCCACTGCAAAAATGATGGATTAGAAGCTATTCCATAAATTGGAACTGATGGCGCCTATATAGTATCACTTTCAAATTCAGGAAATTTTTACTACATTTAAAATACATTTTGCCCTTCAATGATGCAATGTGGAATGTAATATTAAGAACAGGACATTTTTTAAAAAAAAAAAATCAAAATGAAACTAAAACTATGCAAAAGAAAATTGCTTCCTCTTATTATTAGAAAACACTTATGTCCAGCTCCTGATTTTCAGTGTAATTAAAGCACCTTCTACATAATTCAATCATAGATTTTATTGACCCCATATTTCATGTGATCAAAACCTCTGGCGCTGCTTCTTTCGGATTAAAAATAACATATTCTACAAACTTCATTCTGACCTTTTTTTATTTCCCCCCTAAGCATATATTATTAGAAAAAATGCAGTCATGAGCTACTACATGCCATTTTGATGAAGGAGGCTACAATTCATAAGGAGACAGAAGTAGAAAAAAAGAGAGGAAAGAGCTGTGTAATCATGAGAGGTGACTGAACTGAAATGATGTGTTGTTCTGATTGTTATTGACATAAGTACTCTCATGTGCTATGCAAGCTGTGATATGCTCCTTGGAGGTCATAAAAGCAAGAGCACTCAAGTGTTCCAAATTAACCTGATTGCCCTGAGAAAATGATGCCCTATCCATTTGCTAACTATCTTGGCTTTATGGTAGAATCCCTGAACTACTATCTCCGTTTTAGAAATGGTAGCTTTTTGTCACTCCAAAATAGTAATAGGTTTGAAAGTTTAATGCCTCTGACATTTGTTCCAATCAAACCTATGGTGGCCGTCCATAAGACTTCTACTTCTGGACGTATGCACAGGTCCAGTCTATTCTGTACAGCCAGAACTCAAAACTTTCCTGTTAGCTCCTGAAATTCACCAGCATTTCATCCCATCAGCTTTCTCTGTAGATCTTCCTGCAGCTGATCAAGTTATTAAAGAACTTCCATTCCAAATGTTGTGAAGGGGTGATAAGTGGCAAGAATCTTGGTGTGAAGGATGAAGACGATGATGATGATGATGATATTATCAAGTGGAATATTATTAACTCATCAATTGTATAGCTCAGCTTTTACTTAACATGAACAACAGGACCAGGATGCAAAGAGCCTCCTTATTCATGCCATACGTGGAAGACTTGTTGATTTCTCTTTCCAGCTGCAGCCCCTGTGCTGCATTGAGTGCTGCTCTGGAGATTCTTCCAACCCTCTGGAGTGGCATTTTTGGGGTCTGTGAAGACTGGATGTCTGAAAAGCCCTGAATGTCTGAAAAGAATATTGCATGCAGTCCTGTGTATCCCAGCTACTGTCAATATGGAAGAGGCCTTTCTTGCAGTCAAGGTACAGGAGACAGACTGAAGAAAGTTTAACTGAGATTCATAGGATTGTCACAGAGTGCCTTTCAGACGTTGAGCATGCCATCAGATCACTTACCTCCTTTTTTAACTACATCCTTGTTTCTTGATTTTAGACTGGATATTATCATCATCATCTTTTCTATACTGCCCTATAGCCAAAGCTCCCTGGACAGTTTACAACAATTCATAAAAATACAAAATCCAACTGCTGCATTTTATTAATTGTATTTTGCAGTGCATGGTTTTAGTGTGAATGTTGAACATTCCCTCATTGGGGGTATTTTTGATTCTCAGTGGTGGTATGTGTATGTATAGAACAAAACAAAGGGCTATCCTTAACCAAACAAAACACAATATTTCCAAAAAAGTTAAGGTGTACAACAAATATTTTAAAAAATTATATTTTACACAAATATATACACATACAATTGGTGCAATTTGCTATACACATAAAGATTTCTCTATAATATTATTAAAGCAAATTGCTCCACCAATTTATAAAAAGAGGCAGGCCAGACGCGTTTCGACGATGTCGGTCTTCCTCAGTGGCCTTTACATTCGGGCACCAGCTGCTCATTAGTTGAATTGTTTTTAAGTCTGAACACAGGGGCTGCCTGACCATATCAAGAAAAGAAATACGAATTTCAACACTCCCCCAGATCAGCGAAAGCCAACAGCTAGTGCTCTCGAAATACTCCTAACCTCCGTTTTTCAATGCAGTATTTCTTTTCTTGATATGGTCAGGCAGCCCCTGTGTTCAGTCTTAAAAACAATTCAACTAATGAGTAGCTGGTGCCCGAATTTAAAGGCCACTGAGGAAGACCGACATCGTCGAAACGCATCTGGCCTGCCTCTTTTTATAAATTGGTGGAGCAATTTGCTTTAATAATATTATAGAGAAATCTTTATGTGTATAGCAAATTGCACCAATTGCATGTGTATATATTTGTATAAAATATAATTTTTTAAAATATTTGTTGTACACCTTAACTTTTTTGGAAATACGGTATGTGTATGTATACCTATACCTATGCCTCTATCTATCACCTCTATCTATCTGTTTCTCTCTCTAATCTCCTTATTTAGCAGACCATTTATGGACATTACTTAATCTGAGAATCTGTTGTAATATCTGCAGATAAACAATGAAAGACAAGGACATCATGTCAGTGGAGAAATGAGCTGTGATTAGAGCTCAGAGGAAAGAGCAATCAGTAGAAGTTTGGACCTTGCCAGTTCAGAGCACTGAAAATGCACTTACCTACTTTTCTGCTCCCAGTTTCTATTTAGAGGAATCCTGGCTTGTAAACAGTATCCCTATGATAATACTTGGAGAACTTGGGTAGCAGAGCTGTATTCCAGATCGCCCAAACGCACTCTGTTTTTATTTTATTGAGATGTCTTCAAAGATACCTTATAAATATTATAAAAGAACAAAGAATATGAGCTGGTACTCATCTTCATTTCTGATATAGTAAAATTACCGGACATTTTCATGAGTTTTCTGAATGTACTCCCATATGGTAAGTTCTGAGATTTACCATGTTCTCTTTCAATCAAAAGCTTCACCCACCCAACCACCCACCGCAGCATGTTATAAATCTCACATCTCACCACACAGATATATTTTCAGAAGTATGCACCACATGTTAATGCAGTTTACCACCAACTATACTAATGTTGAGAAACTGCAACTGAAAGAAACTGAAATTGAAAAAGGAGTTTTAAATACTATTGTAAAGCATATGTAATGTTAAACTTTATTTTCTATGTCAAGATGCATTAAGAATTTGATTGCATTGGCATTATTTTATATTTCACTGGATCATCTGGTTGGGTGGAAATGCCCCTCCATCCAGATTTTGAATAACTTCCTTCCAAGCAGGGTTATCCTTGCATGACAAGGAATCATGGCTAGGGATGGGGGAGAAATGTGAAGTTCCCTAATATTTTAATGTGAACTTTATAACTTTGCACTATCCAAACTGAGCTCAGTTAGCCTTTGAAATTCCCACTTCTCCAAATTTTGCAGTGGAGCTCTCCAACCAAAATAATAATAAATAAATGTGTATATTAGGAGAAAGTCCACACAAAAGTACATATATTCGTGAAAGTAAGATTAAACATGCATTATATTAGAAAAATTGCTTGCAAAGAGAGGTATATATTTGGCAAAATTGTGTACAACAGGGCATGTATTAGGAAAAGTCCATACATAAATATTGCAAGGATATTCATGAAACTTAAATATATCTCAATATTTGGGATGAACTGAATTTGGAAAAATGAGAAAAAAAGACTGGATTAAGACAACACGATAATCAACAGTGGTTTAAATAGTCAACAGTTGGTTAATTAACCTACTGTGGGTTATCGTGTTGTGTGGAGGGAGTTTTTTAACCAACGGTTGGTTATTTGGCTGAAATAACCAATGCAACTAACCAACGCTGTGCAGAATTGGCTATTTGAACCACCATTGATTATCATGCTGTTTGGAGGGCATCGTTGGTCATTTCTTTGGCCACTGTTGGTTATTTCATCAGTCAACGTGGCGGCTACCACTCTAGTCCTTTCAGCAGGATAGATTTTCAGCTGATGGAATACTAGCAGGAAGACTGAGAGCCTATCTACACAGTCCCTTGGGACGTTTTAAATAGTATTTTAAAACATTCCAAATAGGTGCATTCTAAAACGTCTTAGGCCACATTACTGAGTACTCACGTTACAGGAGAAAACTTCTTCAGTCTTCAAAGCGGTGTGTGCAGTCACACACTCTTCTGCCCTGTCTCTTTCTCTTTTGTTTTTACAATGATTTTAGAACAAGGCATTGTAGGCGTTGTAATTCAGTCACCCAGTTCCTCCTTTGTTCCTCTGTCATTCCCTAGCGAGTATAGGGCTAAGAATTGTGGGTGTTGTAGTTCACTCACCCACTTCCTCCTTAGCCCCGCTTTCTTCCCCACCAATCAACTGCTAAGCATTTGGGCACCAGTAAACGCAGCACTGCCCCCATGAATCACAAACGGTAAGGAAGAACACATTATTTTACTTAAAATTATTTATTAAAAGTGAAACTGTTGTATATAACTGAAGTGAGTTTCAAAAAACCTCAGATATACAATGTTATAAGGAGTGCATCATGTGGCCCAAGGAGTTTTCATAACACTTATAAAATGTTAAAAACCTAGCGTGTAGATCGGTTCTTAGTGGGTTGAGAGGGCAGGGATGGGTGAGTCAACTCAGCATGGACTATAGTCAACTCAACGCTGATCCTAATCCACACCATGGTTGATTATTATCATGTTGTGTAGTGAGTATCCTCTAAATAAACAACTGTCATGTTATTATTACCCCACCGTTGACTATTGTGTTGTCCGAACGCAGCCAAAGAGAACCAACATTGACAGATTCATCCATCCCTATCATGTCATTGATTCATACACATCTCCAGGTTGCCATAAGATTGAATCATATAGAAACAGCTCCTTCACTGTTGCCAATGCTGGCTTTTGAGTCGCTGGCATCGTAGCTGGACTGAGCATGTAAGTAGCCCATGTTAAAATGCCTCCTTAATGAAAAGCAAACATATCAGTGGGATCCAAAATAAGCTCTCTTCAGCTATATACACAACCCTGCAGCCTCATCATAAAACAGCCTTGTCAGTTTGAAAGGTGCTTGCCTGCCACCTCTTTCTATATATTTCTATACTTTCCTATGACACGAATCCAGGGTTTTAAGTAGCAATGGCACACCTTTTCTCTTTTAAAGCTTCATCTTTTGCTGTGGCCTGGTCTATGCTCCAGTTAATGGCTGAAATTTGCTAGGCCACCCACCAAAACAAGTGATAGAAATGCCTGTGGTTTTTTATTTTCTACATGAATCACCTAAGTGGCATCTCAATTTTCAAGAAGACAGGGAAAAAAACTATAGGATTGATGTAAATCTGGCAAGAATGATCATCCTCACGGTGATGATCTTTGCAAATTTGCTTCTCTTCATGAATTTCCAAGTTCCAGTGACAACTCTCATTGAATATAAAACAGCTGGAGAGTCACAGCTCTAACTCCTTGTTTGGCAAAGAGCTATGAATTTCTAAAGACCTAGCGAACAGCTTTTTAAAATGTTTTGTGAATAAAAATTAACGGGGAAAGAGAAATCTTGGATGGCTAATGCTTTGGCGAGGTTAATTTGCTCCAGAGATGGGAATATTTAATCCAGTCATTGTCCTTTATAGCCCCTCCTATTCTAGGGGCTATGGGCAGTGACAACAACTCTATATAAAAGAGCTGAGCAGCATTGTGGAATAGGTCAGAGAGGGTCTTTTTGAAAATATGTTGGTAGGAAACTCACACAAGTGATGGATTTATGAGTATTATCCTTTCTAATGGAAACTTTTTACTGCTGATTGAAGCCAAGGAATAGTATTTTGAAAGATCCTTAGAAGGCTGGAGCCCAAAGGGCATAGAGAAGGAGAACTGAGATATATTTATTAATTATTATGGTAAGAACCCAACACAGAAGAGCCTTGATGTGTTCTATGTCTGTGTGACTGAATACTGTCACACAGTATTCAGGTGGTATTCCATTGTACCTGTGCAGGGGGAGCCCTGCTGTGCACACCAGCCCTTCCCGCAATGCCTCCACATACATGGGCTCCACCCCTGACCTTCCTGGGTTGAGCAGGAAAGTCTGAAGAAGGGTTGAGTGTGCTTAGGATCTTCTCTATGATTGGGAATCCTGTGGGGTGAAGAGTGCAACTCACAAGGTAGCATTGGTGAACCACTCTAAGGGAGGGAGAATTAGAGCTGTGCGCAAGTGGCCTCTCAAAATTCTCCACCCTATTTGTGGGTAGGGAAATTGAGGGGACAATTTCACCAAATTTCTCCAGGGGTTGGAGAAATTCTCCAACACTTTCTCACAGGTAGGAATCCTAATTAGCAAGGGTTGTAGAACAGTTCTTTCTTTTTTCCCCTAAGGTTTTTTTTGGGGGGGGGGTTGCATTGCCACTGCTATCAACTGGTCCTCATTCTGCATCCTCTACAATGCCCCATAGACCTAGCATCCCTCCAATGCATTGAGGGAGGGGATGCAGCCACCATAAAACATAACGGTGAAGAATATTCTGAAACATATCCTTTTATTTCTAGGAGGTAAGAAAAGAAAAATCTTAGGGAATTTCCTGAAACTTTTCTTTCCCCAAGAAAGGGTCTTTTTCTGCCTCATTCTCAGGGCATTGTATAATTTATTTTGAATGGGTGTTGGTGATGTTTTTGACCTTAACTAATAACTGTGAGGTGGCTGAGGGTACTGCCTATATTCTTCTTTCTATTACACATCTCACCATTGTTTTACAGGCTGCCTGCACTTCCTGATCTGAATAGGGCCTACAGGAGAAATAAATGTATGATGTCTTCCCATGGGCAGGAAGGGCAGGAAGCCAAGGAGGCTTCAGGCTCTCAGAAAGATAACTGTACAATGAAGGACAAGACACTCATACACACTCCTCAGTTATCTCTTAAGTAAGGTAAGCACAAGAACCCTGAACCAAACCCATGAGAATTCTCTAAAATTTCTTCTCCCTTGAATTTCTTTTCTATCAAATTGAATGAGAATGGTCAAAATTTTCATAGGAGAAATTTTCAGCACAGAATTAGGGAGAATAGCTCAATGGTAAATCACATGCTTTTTGTGCAGAAGGTTCCAGGTTCAATAGCTGGCATCTCCAGTTTAACAAGGATCAGGCAGCAGTGGATGTGAAACACATTTTGCTTGACTAGCTGTTGCTAGTCAGAATGTATCAATGATCTAAAGATATAGGGCAGTCTCCTGTTCACACCATGTGCTTAGCACAGGATGGTACTATAACTCTACTAATTCTTACCGGAGTAGATGGATATTCTAGGGTGACCAGATAAAATCCAGGTCAGGGCTCATGTAACTTTAACAGTTGTAGAGAAAAGGGAATTTCAGCCAGTGTCATTTCTATGCAATTAGTTCCTGGTGAAATTCCCTCTTCATCACAACAGTTAAAGTTGCAGAGCCCTGCCTTCTTTTGTATATGGTCACTCTAGTATAGTGCCTGCACCTTTAACTGTTGTGATGAAGAGGGAATATCACCAGGAACTAATTGCATACAAATGATACTGGCTGAAATTCCCTTTTCTCTACAACTATTAAAATTACATGAACCCTGACCTGGATTTTATCTGGTCACCCTAGGATATTCCATTGTTTCCTTTGGTCTGTCCTACATTACATGCTCCTTCTTGGCGAAAGTGCGAAGTAGCATGTGGCTATTTCCAAATGGCAGTTCTGTCTGAAGGGATGATAGAAGCGCATCCAACATACAGCCTACATCGGCACCTGGCCTGGCTTAGCCCACATTGCAGTGAGTGTAGAACAAACATGACCTGTGCAATTTGCATGGTGCGTTGAAGGCAGCACTTTCCCAGTTGGCTACATTTTGCGGTTAGCACACAATGCTAAGCCTGGGGTACTGGCATTTGCCATTTTGGAGGTGGTCTACAAGGCTCAGGTTTTCTCTTCACTCAAAGGCTAATCTGTCAGCCTCATGATGTCTACCTATTTATATGGCTGAATGTCCATTGGTGTCAGCTCCTGTGGGTGTGACTGCTTTCTTTGTAAGCAGCTCTAAGTAAAGTTTTGTTGAATGCAGGGGTGGACAACATGTGGCCTTCTAGATTTTTTGACCTACAACTCCCATCATCCCTCAATATTGGCTATGCAGGTTAAGGCTAATGGAAAGTTAGGAGAAAACATCTGGAGGGCCACAAGTTGTCCACCCCTGAGTTTAATGCTACTCTGAAAGACACTCAGTAGCATGCCGTGACTAGTGTGTCACACCATCTGGCTTTTTTGGAATAAAATTCTGCCCTGAACAATACAAATCCTGTCGCAAAGGATGAAGAGGTAAGATGTGGCCCATAGGAAATGGGATATTATTGCCAAATAAATTATACTCAAGCGAGGATGTTAAACTCCAAACATCTAGCAGCATCTGTCCTCCATGGGGGAACAAATAAACCAGCCAGCACTAAATAAAACAAATGGAAAATAATGATAGCCAGACCTTTAGCATGAAGAATGTCAGAGATGCATTTAGGAACAGCTTCAAGGGAAGGGAACGCTAAGAGTTCAGCCTCACAAAGAGAGAAGTGCCCAATTCTGCTTCTCTGCAAGCTTTCTTCTCTTGTCAGGGTCTGCAACTCCATCCTCACTAATCACAGTTGTTGGGATGAAACATTGAGGAGCAAAGTCCCCCAGACAGCCTAGTCTTACATTATTTAAGTGTTTATACTGATGGGCAGAAGAAGAAGGAGGAGGAGAAGGAGAAGACCCTCAGCACATATTTATTGGCTTTAATGGTGCTATTGTGATTTACACCACCTCAGTATATGGTCCAGACAGAATAACCTTAAAGTGCATGTGGTAAATAATGGAAGAGGAAAACAGAGAATAATGTACTCCACTGCCAGCAAAATTGGATTGTATTTCTGTTCTCTCTTTCCCCCTCTCGCTCTCTCGCGCTCTCTTCCACCCTGCTCTCTCTTTTGGCTTAGTCACCCAGAATTTTCAGTGCTGAGGACAGAATGCAAAATAATGGGATGCAATGAAAAATATCACATTAAAATTGGAAGAAAGAAATGGAGCTAGCCAAATGAAACATTTTTCCCTCTGATGGCAGATTGGAATGGCAAATTTTCCAGCAGTCTGGCAAAACGCAACACAATATTTGAGTGATTTCAAAGTCTTCTCACATGTCAGATATGAAAACTGCTGAAGCAAAATAAATGCACCTGCTCTTGCCTATGGAGTTCACACAAATGCCTCACTATATGGATGTGGTACAACGGAGTGTTGATGGGATTAAATGAGGAGGACCAGGATGTCCTGTTTTGTTGTGATTAAAAAGGCTAGGTTGTGCCTGTGCCGTAGAACCTAGTGTGGGAATGAGCAAAACCTGGAGATGGACAAACAGATTGGGTAGATGGTGCTGCTCCATTTGTTCACTTTCAATCATCAACTTACTACTTATTAGAAACATCACTAGTCTCTCCACTGGAAACTCCACCACCAGGCTTTCCACTGTGCTTTATGTCCATGGCCCTAAGAGCTGTATCTTAGGAGAAATTCCAGCACATTGTCCAAACAGGGTACTCTAAGTTACAAGTCACCATATTGTAAGCGTTCATTTTCAACTATTTTCCCAATTACAAGACACAATTTTTCTTACATGATGTGCCAAATGGGATAAAAACAGATGGCTGCTAACTACCGTGATGTGGCTAGAGGGGAATTGGGAGTTAATAGTATGATAGGGTGACCAGACAAAATCCAGGTCAGGGCTCATGTAACTTTAACAGTTGTAGAGAAAAGGGAATTTCAGCCAGTGTCATTTGTATGCAATTAGCCCTGGTGAAATCCCCTCTTCATCACAACAGTTAAAGTTGCAGGCACTATACCAGAGTGACTATATACAAAAGAAGGCAGGGCCCCTGCAACTTTAACAGTTGTGATGAAGAGGTAATCACTAGGAACTAATTGCATACAAATGACACTGGCTGAAATTCCCTTTTCTCTACAACTGTTAAAGTTACATGAGCCCTGTCCTCCTTTTCATATGGTCAGCCTAGGTTAGTGGCAGTTGAAGAAAGTCAGGTAGGAGAAAAAAGACAGTTAGTGAGAGGTCAGGGTTTGCTCACCCATACTTTATTTTAAATCAGCCACTCTACATTCCAGTACTACACCTCCCAGCATGCCTTTGGCAGCTCATAGGTGCCCACATCCTCAGAGACATCCTCTTGTTGCCGATGCTGCTCCTTGATAGAGTGTCGAAGAGTAGCATTGCCAAGGAGGGGAGGTAAGTGGCTATTAGTGGATACACCCAGCTCTGGCCAATCCTGCTGAGATTGCCTTGGCCTGTGCTTCTCACCCACCAAGTACTACATCAGGAGCCTGTACTGAAGAGCCAAGGCTGGGCCAGGCACTTCTTCCCTTTGTCGGGTCAGTTCCTGGGCATGCGCTGAGTGCCTCCCCTCCCTCCCTCCCTCTTAAGGGCAAAGGCTACAAACTTGCTTCCCCCAGTTTCTCAGATAACAGCGATATCAGGATAGAGTTCCTTTGAGTGTGTTTGGCCCCTCAAAGTCATGATGTTGTATCTTGTTTAGGCTGACCATATGAAAAGGAGGACAGGGCTCCTGTAACTTTAACAGTTGTAGAGAAAAGGGATTTTCAGCCGGTGCTATTTGTATGCAATTAGTTCCTAGTGAAATTCCCTCTTCATCACAACAGTTAAAGGTGCAGGCACTATACTAAAGTGACCATATACAAAAGAAGGCAGCACCCCTGCAACTTTAACTGTGGTGATGAAGAGGGAATTTCACCAGGAACTAATTGTGTACAAATGGCACCAGCTGAAATTCCCTTTTCTCTACAACTGTTAAAGTTACAGGAGCCCAGTCCTCCTTTTCATATGGTCAGCCTAATCTTGTTACATTTTAAAACCACACAGAGGGTGGGAGGAGGCACTACAAATGGATGCAGCCCATTTATGTGGGTTGTTTCCTTTTATGTGGAATTGGGTTGACTGCTCAAGACCAACCTTAGGAGTCAGGGTTGGAAAAGACATGCAGCAACCACTCACAATGGCCGCCAAAGGTCAGTAAGTCTGGCCTCCGGCCCATGGCATGCTGGGAGTTGTAGGCATAAACCTAGTTTTTTATTGAATTCTTTAAAAATACTTAAACCCCCAAAATTCATGTTTTTAGATTTTCTGGTACATTGTACAGGCAGACCTATCACTGTGTCACCGTGTCAAGTTTCTAACTCGTCTGGAAGTGGGTAAACATTTCCTGACATACGTGATGCACACATACTTTCCATATATATATATATATATATATATATCCACAATGTAAGACCAAAGTAAAAAGTAGCAACACTGTAAAGGTCTAAAATACAACAACAGATTTAAAACAATGAACACTAGAGAACCAAAATGCTTGGGAGAATAAGAAGTGGACTGTCTTTATGGCGCCAGGCTGGCACTGCCTCCTTCTTCAATCCCATACTTTCCTTCTATCAGGGTGGCATCAGGTAATCCCAATGCCAAGGAGGGAGCATAGAGTTTCTGGGTGGACATCCTGGTCCTGGAGCCACCCCACCCTCTTCCTGGTGGAAGGTGCTGATCGCTGGTCACCTTCCACCAGGCTCTGCCCCCAGATTGATCCCGGATTGGCCACAGATCCATGTTGACGTTATTCCCTTTGAAAAAGTTGGGGCAAATCCCTGACTTTTCAAAATGTGGCATCATGAGTAAGCCCCGCAGTGGCTGCAAAGCTGTGCCTGCATTGTCTAACCGACAGGGTGCAGATCCACAGCCACTGCGGGGCTTTCCTCACATATAGATAACCCCAAGGTCTTCACAGGCCTCAACTCAGACCTCAATGTGAGCTTCTATGTAAAGGTATTCCACAGTGGAAACACCATTGAAAAGGACCACTCCTTAGTAGTCACCTGCCTCTCCTCATGTGGTGGAGATGCCCATTTTGCCTTTCAGAATGCTTCCTTGCTTATTCTCTTTGACCATTATACTTCCTTACTCTTTTGTGCCATAGACAGCTTAATACAACTATAGATGACATACATTTTGACCCGCTCTCTTACCATGTCCATACATGTTCCACAACACACTGATCCTGACTGTTCATGAATTTTCTCCTTTCCGAATGTCATCACTATATGCCTTTAATTAAACGCTACCTATGTACATCCCCAAATGCTATTTTAAAAGGCTGAGAGAATGTACAAGAAGCATGGATTTAAAGACAGCATCCTACTTATCTTCACTTCTAGCCATGAAAATACTGTAAAAAAAATTATTAGCATGTCCAGATTGTGCCTTCATGGTCACATTCACTGTCCTTGTCAGTTTCTCTAATACAAAGGGTTTTGCGTCCATGGACTACAGACAGTTTCACTTGATCTTCTTTCAGACCTGAGCTTGCTAATGAAAGACCTTGTAAAAGTTGTGTGGAGTTTGTATTGACAAAGGATTATAGGGATACCTTTCCAAAGCTTAGCAGCAGGATCTCATGAATTGTCCACTGATGCAGGGAAAGCGAACCAAAGTCTCCAAATACCACTGTACAAACTTTTGTTTCAAGTGAACTGCTCCACTTTGCAATGTGAAAACGTTAAAAAGAAAATGATTTTGTAAAAGTCCTCTCTGCGTGGTCCCCATGCAAAGGGAATCCAAACGGATGTTTTGGTTTTAGAAATCTCCGTGACTGCATGCCCTTAAATAAAAATAAAAATAAAATGTGAATCCAGCACACCACTTTAATAACATTCTCATGCAGGCTATCATACATACCTTATCCAGAAGAGCAAAATGGAACTGTCATTTTTCGATACAACTAAACTTGGTTTCCAAGTTCCACCCCCAAAGAGGACTGTGTAATATGAATTACACTAATTACTTCTTGTGGTTTAAACATTGATTTCAGTGTTAATTTAATGGACTTAATGGATGTTGCTGTTCCCATCAGATGGGTGACCAATATTTGTCTTATTCCTTGACCACATATAGATTTCTCTTGACCCTTTAAATATATTACAATTGGCAGTCTCCTTATTCATTGTGCATGAGAATATTACCACAACTTTACACAGGTAATTCTAAACTCTCTGCTGTGTTTCTCTCCAAATATATGTTCTCTCTCTCTCTCTCTCTCTCTCTCTCTCTCTCTCTCTCTCTCGTGTGTGTGTATATATACACACACACACACACACATATACAGAATAAATTTGGACTATATATTATGTGAAAGCCAAACAAACACTGTGGGAGCAGGAAAATGTGCTAAACTTCTGTAATCACATCATGATAGATTCCATGAAGTTCCCATTCTATGTTATTATTATGCTTAGGTTTAAAACAGAAATGCTAGGCTGTGATACATATTATTTGAAGCCATTTGGAACCAGGTTCCCTGCCTTTAAAATGCCACACACGGTGTGTTTAATAAATGAAGTATAAAATAATAAATGATTATGAATCTTGGAGTAGCATACTGTGCAGGTCAAAGACAATACTCCCACCAAATTCCATGTGGGCAGAGTCATTTGCTTTATGTGAGGTCTAAGCAGCAGCATTTCCACTTGTCCTTTTTTTATTTTTATGAGATGTTGTCTTTGGGCTTGAAGGATTTCACTTTAATATGAGAATTGTAACACACATCTGCTTGTCTTACTGACCTTTCATAGGCAGCTCTTCCGATTGACAGTGTTGTCCATAGGAACCCAGATGCTTTCCACAGAGGCCTGGTTTCACTATGATTTTGTGGACTGCTCGTGCCCACCTGCTACCAAAGATAACCCAAGAGAGACTGGTGCCTGAGGCAGAAACTCCAAATATTGTACTGTGGTGGCCAAAGAACAGCAATACCCCAATAACTGACAACATCCTGCCCTTCAAGTAATTCCACTTTGCCAGTGGTAGGTATGGCACCCTGACTTCCACTCCTGTTTCTAGTAACCAAGTTCTCAAAAGGATGGGTTGACTGTGGCCAGATCTACACCAAACAGGATATAGTGGTATGAAAGTGGTATATAAAAGGCAGGAGCCACACTATTGCTTTACAGCAGTATTGATGTGCACTGACAACTGTTGGGGCCCATTGACACAGACCATATACTAGGGATGTGCACGGACCCCCCGGATCGGATTGGAACCGGGATCGGAACCGGGATTGGCGTTTCGGATCAGATCAGAGGCTTTCCAGATCAGATTGGACCCATTCCCAATCCGAAAATTGGAAGTCCGATTTTCGGATCGGACGCCATTTTAGGTGTTTTCGCCATAGGCTTGCAGGAAACATGGGGGAAACATGGGGGTGGGTGAGTGGGGGCCTAACGCCCCCTCCCTGTCCCTCCCCCCCACTCGCGCGCCTTACCTGCCGGGGCCATCCGTTACCGTCCCCTGGCATCCGCTGGTCCCGTCTACTGAAAAACAGGCTTCGCGGCCTAGTTCTCAGTAGAGCGCCAGGTCATCACCTGGCGCTCTACTGAGAACTAAGCCGTGAAGCCTGTTTCTCAGTAGACGGGATCAGTGGACGGAAGCAGATGGAAGCAGGTGCCCTGGCAGGTAAGTGGGGCCCTCCCCCTCCCCCCCACTCACACTTCTTACCTGCCGGGGCCGTCTGCTGCCGTCCGCTGCCGTCCACTGCCGTCCGCTGGCCCCTTCTACTGAGAAACAGGCTTCACAGCCTGCCTCTCAGTAGCGTGCTGGGTGACGTCATCACCCGGCGCGCTGCTGAGAGGCAGGCCACGAAGCCTGTTTCTCAGTAGAAGGTACCAGCGGACGGCAGTGGACGGCCTTGGCAAGTAAGGAGCATGAGTGGGGGGAGGAGGTCCGATCCTCTGATCTCTTCCTATCCGGATCGGGTCCTTTCGGATTGGATCAGATGAGATCAGACGATCCAGATGCGGGGATCAGAATTGAATAATTTTATCTGATTTCGGCCAGATTGGGTCCGGATCGTGGATCGGACCCGATCCCTACCACATACTGCTATATCCTGCTTGGTGTAGATCTGGCCACAGCTCAGAGGATGGCAATAAACCCCTTTAAAGATTCTTGTATAGTTGATATTAATTCTAGCATGGAGTGGGGTAGCAGGAATGATTCCTAAAGTTGTCCTTGAAGTTGTCTCCTTCAGGAGTCAAGGTCTTGAATAGCTTTTTGGAACCTTTAGCCAGGGATTGCAGCTCTGTTTTCAGGTTGCCAAATTATGTAGCAGCCTTGCTTGCAAGGGTTACCAACCCAAAATGATAAAAAAGTGAGATGTACCTTTAGTAGGGGTGGCCATCTTATGACTCTCCAGATGTTTTGGCCCACTTCCATCCTCCCTGAACCATAGTTATGCTGGCTAGTGTTGATGGGAGTTGTAAGCTAAAACATCTGTATGGCCACCAGTTGTCCACCTCTGCGTTAGCAGAATATCAACCTCAGCTGAAAGCATATGGCAAACTCTGGCAGGCACTGTAATAATGGGGGAAACAGTGTCTACCAAACCTTATTGTGCTACGGACCTGCCAAACAAATATGAGTTCCCTTCAAAACCTGACTTTCCTACATATCCATCCTATTAAGATGCCAAAGTTATGTTAAGTTTTCATGAATTTCATTAACTTTTTAAACTACAGCTAGTATGGTGCAATGGTTAGAGTAATGTACTGGGACTTGGGAGACCAGAGTTCTAGTCCCCACTCAGCCATAAAACTCTTTGGGTGACTTTGGGCCAGTCACTGGTGCTCAGCCTAACCTACTTCACAAGGTTGTTGTGAGGATAAAATTGAGAGGAGGACCATGTATGTTGACTAGTGTTCCTTGGAGGAAAAGTGGAAACTAAATGTAACAAACAAACAAACAAACAAACTATGCATGAACACAGCAACAGACCTGAACTTAACGGGTCTGTCCCTCCAGACTTTAGATGGCCATGTTTATTATTTCAGCTGTGAAGTCCAAAGTAAACATTTCTCTTCTCCCCTCCCCGCTGCCGTTCCATGTTTTACAACTGCTCCTACATCCCTGTTACTACATGGTAAAAAATCCTAACAAAATATAGTTTGCCAACCCTGATAAAAAGAGAGAGAAAAAATCTGAACATGTGCAGTTTCACATATTGAACTCACTTAAATCATAAGTTGGTACTCCTGGACCTCTCAGCGGCTTTCGATACCATCGACCATGGTATTCTTCTGGAACGCCTGAGGGGATTGGGAATCGGGGGCACTGTGCTTCAGTGGTTCCGGTCCTATCTCTCGGGCAGGTTCCAGATGGTAATGCTTGGGGATAGCTGCTCTTCAAAGAAGGAGCTGCTATGTGGTGTACCACAAGGTGCCATCCTTTCCCCAATGCTGTTTAACATTTATATGAAACCGCTGGGAGAGATCATCCGGAGGCATGGGGCGGGGTGCTATCAGTACGCTGATGACACCCAAATATATTTCTCTGTGCCTTCGACAACATCGTCAGCTAAGGATAGTGTGTCTCCTCTGAATGAATGTTTGGAGGCGGTAATGGGCAGGATGAGGAAAAACAAACTGAAACTGAATCCAGACAAGTCGGAGGTGCTTGCTGTCAAAGGCCACAACCTGGGTTTGGAGGTGTGTCAACCAGTTCTGGATGGGGTTACACCCCCCCTGAAAGACTGTGTTCGCAGCTTGGGGGTACTCCTGGATCCGTCGCTCCAAATGACAGCCCAGATAGATGCGACGGCCAGGAGTGCCTACTATCAGCTTCGGCTGATACGCCAGCTGCGCCCCTTCCTAGAGTTGGAAGACCTAAAGATGGTAGTGCACTCACTGGTAACTTCGAGGCTCGACTTCTGCAATGCGCTGTACATAGGGCTACCTTTGTGCATAGTCCGGAAACTTCAATTAGTTCAAAATATGGCAGCCAGGTTGGTCACCGGTACACCTAGGGGTGACCACATAACACCAATCTTAAAATCACTCCACTGGCTGCCCATTAGTTTCCGGGCGACGTATAAAGTGTTGGTTATTACCTTTAAAGCCCTACATGGTTTGGGTCCAGGTTACCTGCGGGATCGCCTTCTCCCATATAATCCGCCCCGCACACTCAGGTCCTCTGGGAAGAATTTACTCCAGTCAGCCAGAACTAGGCTGACGAGTGTTACCCAGAGGACCTTCTCTTCTGCCGCTCCCAGGCTGTGGAATGGCCTTCCGGAGGAGATTCGACAAATTAGCAGTCTTCTGGAATTTAAGAAAGCCGTGAAGACTGTTCTCTTCTGGCAGGCCTACCCAGTTGAATTTTAAGATGTTTTTAATAATGTATTTGTTTTTATCTATTTTAATGGTTTATCTATTTTATTGTTTTATATTTATATTTGGTGTTGTTCCCCGCCTCGATCTAGATGGAGAGGCGGGTTAGAAATGAAATAAATAAAATAAAAAAATAAAAATAAAATAAGGCCATCATGATGACTACAAGGATAAAATGGCACTTGCTTCTGCTGTCTTGATGCTAAACACATTTACTTGGAAGTAAGCACCTTTTGTTTTGGAGAAGGAGATAATATATTTTAAAAGTAATAAATTGATCATCTGTAATCCCGTACATGCCCAGCTGCCCAACTAAAAAATGTGTGGTTTTTTTTAAAAAAAAACCAAGGATAATGAAAGAATGCCTATTGATCACTGCCCCCATTGCCTTCCTCTCTCTAGGTCAGGACTACAGAACCCAAGGATAGAATTCAATTTCATAGAAGCTCTTGGGGCTGCTTTTCCACAGTGGGTGGGGCTAAAGGCAAAAGGGGCAGGACCAAAACATAAACGTATTTTAGCTGGAAGCTCTTACTATCAGTATCTAAGGCATTCCAGTCTATTAGAATGTACAGAAACCTGCCCCAAAGTTGTGAAATCACCAACTGATCAGTAGTTGGGGGGAAGGGGGGATGGGGGGAAGGGGAAAGGTTACGGACATTTGGGGAGCTCCAGAAGGCCAGATTTGGCCCCTTGGCCAGAAGTTCAGCACCCCATGTCTAGGTGGTCATTTTATTTATTTATTTATTTATTTATTTATTTATTATGTATTTATTACATTTCTATATTGCCCAATAGCTAAAGCTCTCTAGGTAGTTCATAATAATTGGGAGCAGAGTGCTGAACTTGGGCCCTGAAGTTCTATCCTAGGTGCGCCACTGAATGAAGCCTATGTTTCAGTATCCCTGGAACCGAATTTCTGCATGTTACAGGTGCATCTCACATGCAAAGTTCACTTCTCAGACACCACATTGCTGAGAGAAGGTACTGCTTGCCCTAATTCACAGGAATGATCCACGGTTTGGGAGAGAACGTCGGGGTTCGAGCGACACCTGACATCTAGTCAATACTGAACATCCAAACGAAACCGTGGCCATAATCGTGCTTAGCATGGGAAGGCATTTGACAAAGTCTCCTGGAAATATTTAATGTAAAGTCATCAGGGGGATGGGGAGAGGGGGAATTGTGTAACTCTTATCCTGCAAGACTGATTTCACCTCTGTTGGCCGCAGGCAAGAGAATATTGATATTATAGAGAATCAATACACTGAAATACTTGTGCCATCTCTTTTCTGTTCAATGGGAACGTTAGACTTTAACAAAGCAGGGTAATTACCTGGGACAGAGGAGCTAGGTGAACTTTATTCATTTAGAAGACTAGGGAATTGGAAGTCAAACAGGTGCAGGACTGAGACCAGGAGCTGATCTACACTGTAGCTTTGTAACATTTCATAAGGGTTACAAAAACTCTTTGCGTTACATAACGCACTCCCTTGAACAATGTATACCCGAGGTTTTTTAAAACTCACTTCAGCTATATACAATGGTTTTTACTTTTAATAATCATTTTAAGTAAACTAATGTGTCCTTCCTTAACGTTTGTGATTCGTGGGGGCAGTGCTTTGTTTACCGGTGCCCAAATGCTTAGCAGTTGATTGGTGGGAAGAAAGAGGGGCTAAGGAGGAAGTGGGCGACTGAACTATAGCGCCCACAATGCTATGCTCTAAACTCAGTGTAAAAACGAAACAGAAAGAGATGGACAGAAGAGTGTGAGACTGCACACACCAGTTTGAAGACTGAAGAATTATTCTCCTATAACGTGAGTACTCCTTAATGTGGCCTGAGACGTTTTAGAACGCACCTATTTGGAACGTTTTAAAATACTATTTAAAACGTTCCAAGGTACAGTGTAGATAGGCTCTAAGAGTTAGTTCAAAGCACTACATTCTAATTGCTTGTTGCAATGTTGGGGATAAACTGGGATTGTCAACCTGCCACCACAGTCACTGGATGCAGGCTGACCGAGGATCCACTACCCATCTGGAGGCACCAATTCATACAAATGCCAGTGTCACGTGATCCCAACCAGGCTGCAATTGCTTGCGCACTTCCAAGGTGATTGTATATGGGTCACTGTATAAATCATGTGCATCCATACATATAAACACTGCTCTGATTGCCAGATTTCACAAAGTTGAAACAAAACCATGGTGCTCTCTATGGAGGTACAAATGTCAATGATGGCCGAGAGTGCTTTTTACCTGCTTTGCTGGTTCACCAGCTGCAATCTTATCTAGAGAAGGCAAATCGTGGCTTGGTGACACACATATTGGTGACATCCAGGCTGGAGTACTGCAATGCACAGGGCTACCATTAAAGTTGATCCGGAAAAGCTTCAACTGGTGCAGAACAAAAGGTGGCTAGCAGTCTGATCACATCACATCTAATCTGTACCAATTGCATTGGCTGCCTATTTATTTCTGAGACATGTTTAAGATGCTGCTATTAATTGTTAAAGCCCTAAACCAGGGGTGCACAACCTCTTTCAGCCCGAGAGCTAAATTCCATTTTGGAGAAACTCTCAAGGGCCACATTCTAGTGGTGGGTGGGGCTGAGGGCAAAACAGGATGGGCGAAAGGGAAAAGGGGTGGGAGGGCCCGATACACAAAATACCCACATATTTTAGCTTGAGCGTAATGAAGTTTTAGAAGAGAACAAAGGGGGGAAACAGCACAAAAGCCAGGAAATCATTAGTGATCTGTGCTTGGCTGAAAGGAGTGTGGTCAGAGGATGCGGTTGTGACCTTCTGGGAAACCCTGGTACCCCTGCCCTATGCAATTTGGGAGCAGGCTATCTAAAGCACCGTCTGCACTCCTATGTACCTGCATGAGGGTGTAAGATCAGCATCTGAGGGCCTGTTCTCTAGTCTGCCAAGGAAAGGTGTTATTTTAATATTTTAATATGATTTCTAAGTTGCACATTTGCCCAATCCCCTCCCAGCTGGAACGGCTTGGGAGGGAGTTGGTTGTTGCAAGGAGGAGGGAAAAAAGAAAGAGACTAGTATGCATGCACAACACACATGCAACCTTTGTGCAGGAGCGGAGCCAAGCTTATAAAGGCTTGCCCCGCACGCCCCCTCGGCCTCTTTCATTTTTGGCAATGAAGAGGCAATGGCAGAACAGAGAGGGAGTATGTGGCCACACGCTTTGTTGGATCTGGGGCTGGGAAACCTCCCTACCCAAAGGTTTGGAGTCTCGGAGCGTGGGTTTTGGAGGATTTTCCCACTGATGAGCTGGGAGCGGCTGTGGCATTCATGCCCAGAGTCCCTTGAGAATCGGGGTGCGGCTGGGAATCCCCGCTGCTCAAGGGGGGGCGACTGTTTTGTCCATGGTTGGGGCGGTGCAGAGCAGTTGGTGGTGTTGCTTCAGGGGGCTTTCTTTTGCACCCCCTCTTTGGCGGATGGCTTGCCGCACTCGGATTGCCTCCCCCATGATGCTCAGGAAGCTTTGGAGGGCACCCGCGGGCACCAGCCATGCACAGCATTGAGGTGTGATCCAGCTGGATCATTCCCACTTCTTGCCCCTCAGCGTCCAGTGTGACACTGAGAGGCAGAGGCTGCTGGAGTGCCTGGGCTTTAGTCAGGCCTCTACTCAGTAGGCCTTCACTTTAGCAGCCCTGGGGATTGGCAGGCCACAGTTAGGCCCTCCCCTTTCGTGGGCCCGGTTTTGGCCTAGCAGCCATTTGTGGAGCAAAGAGATATTTGTAGGCAGGAGCCATTTTAAGTGGGCTCCATTTAGGAGCTGGGCGGCTGGGCCTCTGCAGCGGCCTGCTAGGCTTAGTGAGCTGCAGCCAGGTGCCCTCCCCTAACTGGGCCAATTTTAGTATAGGTGGGCATTTTGTGGAAAGACCTACTGTATAACTTTATAGGATATATTATTATTATTCATTGGATTGGTATACCACTCCATAGCTGAAGCTTTCTGGGTGAATTTTCTATATTGTTGCATTTATATACTGCCCCATAGCTGAAGTAATCTGGGCAGTTACAGATTTGCATAAACAAATTTGAAGCTTGATATTTAGAGAAGGGGACATTAGAGTCATGCCACCTAAGAAAAGCATAGGTGGAAGAAAGGGCAAGGGCAGGGCACAGCTCCCCCCTGCCAAACGCCCCCCACAGCAACCTCCTTCTTCCTCAGATGGAGAGATGCCTGACTTTGCTTTAGTGTTAAAACGCATTGCAGCGTTGGAAAGGGACAATGCTAGTCTTAAAAAAAATTGGCAACATCCAAAGGCCCTGGCCCTAAGAAAGGGTTGCCCAATAAGCGAGCATCTAACAGAACCAGGGTTTTTGTTTCAGAAGACCTCTTGACTACAACACCTGCATCAGAGACAGTTCAGGAGACAGAGGCCCAGGATGCTAGAGTGCCAGCGGTCCCTAATATTCTGTCTCAGGGTGAGTGCAATACATCACACACATCTGGTTGGCCAAGCTGGCCACCATTGGGCCCTTGGAGCTCGCCTCATTGGGGAATGGGACAGGTGTGGCCTTTTTCTCCACTAATCGATGTAAAAGAGGCAAATACAGGGGATAGCGCATGACAAGAATCCCTGTTGTCTGCTTGTCCATCGGTCTGGCAGGCAGTGACTAGTACTTCAAATGTGGTTACAGCAGCACAAACTGCATCAGGGAATGCGGAAAGCATCTTTTCACAGCCAACATTAGTATCTCAAGCATCTCAAACAGATGTGGAATCAGTTTCCCTACCGGTTAATGAGGACCCTTATGCGTCTGCAAAGGGCTGCAAGGTGACTTATGGAGCAGTATCAACTCCATTAGGTATCAGCCACTAAAGAGAAAATTTGGAAGGGAGAATATATAGACTTATTCTCTCTTCTATTTAGGGAGGAGAAACATAAGGATAAAGACAAGGACAGGGAACGGGATCAAGAAAGGAGTAGGAAAAAGAAAGTGGAACGTAATTGGGCCAATTGGCTTGCAGGATATATAATATTTATGGGTGTTGCTCAACAGAAACACCCTGATAAGGGAATGGTACTTAAAAAGTACCCCAACATTGTCTTGAGGTGTTACTCTGAATACCTCAGCCCTGCTTTGCGGGTATGATGAGGCATTCAGATTAAAAGCGGCTTTTAACCCTGAGCTAAAATGGGACATCAGGAAGCCAAAACTCTGGATGCAATTTATGATGCCTGCCTGTCCTGTCCAGGGTGATAGAGCAGATAGTGGGCATATTCTATGTCACCCAACTAGGACTGCGCAAGCTTGTGGATCAGCCAGGCAGGCAGTTCAATCCCGCCTATTTGCTGGGAATTCAGCTCTAAAGACATGGGTGCAAGGAATCCCTGTAGATTTAGTTTCCGGGCGAAGTATAAAGTGTTAGTTATTACCTTTAAAGCCCTACATGGTTTGGGTCCAGGGTACCTGCGGGATCGCCTTCTCCCGTACAATCCGCCCTGCACACTTAGGTCCTCTGGGAAGAACTTACTCAAGCCAGCCAGAACTAGGCTGGCGAGTGTTACCCAGAGGACCTTCTCTTCTATGGCTCCCAGACTATGGAATGGTCTGTCAGAGGAGGTTAGACAAATTGACAGTCTTCATGAATTTAAGAGAGTCATGAAGACTGTCCTCTTCCGACAGGCCTATCCAGATGAATTTTAGGATGTTTTTAATGTTGTATTGTTCTCTTGTTTTTTTAAAATTTTAACTGTTATGATTTTTATGTTTATATTGTTGTTGTTCCCCACCTCGATCCAGAGGGAGAGGCGGGTTACAAATTATTATTATTATTATTATTATTATTATTATTATTATTCCAACATGAATGCTCCATGTGTGGTGGAGCACATCCATTTACCGGATGACCCAGATTCAGAGGAGCTAGAAGTTTCCATGAGCCCCTGCCGGGACGTAAGCCTAATGCTCCTGGACCTGCACCAAAAGAGCCCCAGCCCAATTAAATTGGATGCACTGGCATCCCTCCTGTGTATGTATCCATGCAAGGAAGATGCATCATTTTTGTTTAACAGTTATTTTACTTGGGTTTAGGATCTCATTTTTATGAGTGCAAGAGCATAGCCTTGCCAGGAACCAGGCTTCCGTCTCCAAATTTGAGACGGTAGTCTTGGATAAGATAAACAAGGAAGTAAAGGCAGGACGGGTTTTGGGCCCTTTTTCGCAACTTCCATTACCACTTCTCAGGGTGTTGCCTTTGGCTGTTGTGCCCAAGAAGGCCCCCGGGGAATACCGCCTCATTCACAACCTGTCCTATCCACACGGCAGATTGGTTAACGACGCCATCCCGTGTGAACTGTGTACTGTACACTATGCCTTCTTCGACAGTGCTGTGAGAATGGTTGGGCGCTGTGGCAAGGGGGCGTTGATGGTGAAGTGCGATATAACATCTGCCTTTCAGTGCACCCTAAGGATTTTGATTTGTTGGGGTTTGCTTTTCACGGACATTTTTATGTTGATCAGGCACTACCCATGGGGTGCTCTATTTCATGCTCTGTATTTGAGAGGTTTAGCACCTTTTTGGAGTGGGCCTGGAGGCGCACTGGATCTAATAATTCATCTCATTATCTAGATGACTTCCTGTTTTTGGGCGGGGTGCACTCTGACCAGTGCCAAATTGCACTGATGGAATTTGATGCCCTAACCAAGGAACTAGGAGTGCCGCTTGCCTGGGAAAAAATGGAAAGTCAGGCAACAACATTGATATTTCTAGGCATACAGCTAGACTCCATAAGACAATCCTGCAGACTTCCAAGGGAAAAATTGGACATGCTTAGTAAATTAATTTCCCAGACACGTTTGTCACGGAAGATAACCCTCCAGCAGCTGCAGGAGCTTGTGGGGCATCTGAACTTTGCTTGTGGAGACATAGCTCTGGGGTGGGTTTTTGTACAGCATTTGTGTGATGCGATGAAGGGAGCAAGACGACCTCTTCATCATATCCGGGTATCTGAAGAAAGGAAAGCAGATTTGGAAGTCTGGGAAAACTTCTTGGCCCACTATAATGGGGTGTCCTTCTGGCGGCAGGAATCACTACTGGAAACTCAATTGCAGGTACATTCTGATGCCTCTGGCTCACTAGGATTTGGGGTAATTTTCCAAGACTATTAGTGCGCACAGCAGTGACTGCAGTGTTGGAAAGAGAGTGCGATTTGCTGCGATTTAACATTTCTAGAGCTTTTCCCCATTGTGGTGGCAGTTTGGCTTTGGGCAAGCTTCTTTCCAATGCAGCAGTTCATTTCTGGTGTGACAACATGGCCACTGTCCAAATAGTGAATTAACTGACATATAGGAATCCTCAGGTAATGTGTCTGGTGAGAGCCATGACTTCACACTGCCTGCAATATAATCTTACCTTTTTGGCACGACACATACTGGGGCTGGATAATGGAATTGCTAATGATTTGCTGCATAACCAGATGTCCAGGTTCTGTGAATTGGCCCCTATAGCCAGGTTGCACCCAGATCCCATGTCCAGTTTTCTCTGGGATCTTGGAGAGGTGAGGCAGCAGCAGCCATTATGAGATTGGTGGCTCCCAGTACAAGCGTAGTCTACGATAAAGCAGGTAGGGAGTTTGGCGTTTTCAGGGCTGAGCGGCAACTTCCGGTCCTCTGGCCCATTCCAACAGAGAACTTAATGGAGTTTGTGTGGTTTTACACCGCACTGGCCTGTCCTCTCATGCCATCCTAGGTAAGCTGGCCAGACTCTCATTTATGTTAAAGGGTTGACAGACTCCACATCTGACTTCCGTATAATAAAGATGCTTGAGGGATGGGCTAGGTTGGCCCCGCCTGCTGCTGATTCACATCGCCCTATTATCCCCCGATGTGTTAGTCGGTTTAAAGGGACAATGGGTAGCCTTCTACTTCTCAGTATTTGAACAGGCTCTATTCCACACAGTGGCAATCACTACCTTTTTTGGTGCTTTTAGAATTGGGGAAGTTCTCGCCTGTTCCAAGTCAGATCAATCTGCAGGGCGCTGCAGTTTGGAGATGTGCAGAGGTTTGGGGACAGGGTAATCTTAAGGCTGTGATGGTCTAAGATGGACCAGAGAGGCAGAGGCTCCATCATTACATTAGCAGAGGCCCCACTTAAGGTGCTTTGCCCTGTTGCAGCCTTGAGCGACTACTTAGCCTTCGGGGGAAGTGAGCCTGGCTTCCTCTTCCATCATTTGAACAAGTCCCCCTTAACTAAGTATCAGTTCTGGATGGTCGCAAAAAAGCCATTGAAAGTATTGGGCTTGGGAAATTACCAATTCCTCATCCATTCATTTAGGATGCACGCGGCATTTTCAGCTGCTGCTGTAGGGATGGATGACGCTACAATACGAGCCATAGGGAGATGGCGGTCTAGTGCCTTCAAGGCTTATGTTAAAAAATAAGCACTCAGGGATATATTTTAAATAGTTATATTTCTTCTGCAGATCATTGGAGGAGACTAGCGCCTGTGAAGGTCCTCATCTGTGGACACAGTATGATGTTCTGGACCAGCCATAGAATGACACAAGCAGCTGTTGGCACACAGCTGGGTCTCGGTCCATCAGCCTCCATCCAGTGGTTGGGGAGGTGCAGCTTGCGATGGGGAGGTCTCCTCCATATCCTGTTCAGATCTGGGACTGTGCTGGGACTGCCCAGGGTGTTGGTGCTATACTTGAAGGAAGGAACACCCACAATTTAAACAGGGCAGTTAAAAATATTAATAGTGAAATTAGGCTCTTCTTTTGGGACCAACAGGGAATAGCCATCCCACACCTGGATATTGTGATTACCACAAGGGACTTATACAGGGCAGATGGAGTTCACCTCTCCGATGCAGGGAATGACATTTTCCTGCAGGATCTGCGCATGGCCCTGCTGGAATTCTTCCAGGTCCGGTGGAGGTAGGGAGCCAGTGCTGAGGCTTGGCTCCCTTCTTTGGCGGATGGTACAGGAATTTTGGGGGATGAGAATAGGGATGGTGAGCACTCTGGCACCTTTATGGTGATTGACAATTCAGGGGTCCTGCTCCTTGGGGCTGTGCGGCTTCCATGTTAGGATATAGTTTGCCTTTGAGGATCTGCTTGTCTCATCTACCCAGAGCTGTGCAGCCCTGGGTGGGGATGACGCAGGTAGGTCTCACCAAAAACTAAAGTGTAGTTGGGAAAGGGCCAGGTCACCCAACCCCTGTGTTCAACTGAGTGGCTCGCCCTGATTGGCAGGCTAGTTGTCTGAGAGAAATGAGCTAGATTCTAACATGTTCACATTCAGATCCATGGAGGGAAGAATCTTCATGTTAAATAAAGAGGCCTTAGTTTATCTCAAGCTCTGGTGTCCATGTCTTATTTCTTGTGTTTCCTTCTCCACTCGCAATAGACAAACCAAACATGCATCAGAGCAATAATGTGCACTTGTACAAGTGGAACAGAATTCTCATACATCCATTAAAAAAATCAGATTCCATCAATGGGTGGATGAATAAACAGTGATGCCTGACAATCTGTGAAACAGAGAAGAAGGGATTTAACAAAATCCATACAGCCCCTAGTTAAGGTGCATGTTAAGGCTTTGGCCTGTTGCTGCTTTACTAACAGCCTTTGGCCCTAGTCTAGCAGTGAGCTTCCTAAGGAACTTGAAGACAGAGATTCAAGAGCTGTGACTCAACAAGATTCAATTCTGGCTGTGTTATTAATTGATAAGGCCAGTCATACGACAAAGTGGAGAGCAAAGGTCTGAAGCTCTTCCTTTAGATAATTTCCTAGTAATGTTGATTTAGCGATTCCATTTCAATTCAAAGGCAGCTAAACAATGCTTGAAGTTCCTTTCTGGTTTGCTTTGCCATTCGTCATTGCTCTTTGGACTGCAATTTATTTCCCACGTAACTATTTCTCCATTTCTTATTTTAAAATAGACAGTGTTTCAGAAAATTGAAATAGTATCCAAAATGGTCCCCCACTGGTTTTCCCCATATTCGATTGTCAAAAAATGTTAATCTTTTCTCAGGCCTGAAATTACGAGCCAGCTTTATTGGTCAAAGGCCATAATAATTTGAGCTCTTATTTTATAAACTCATTTCTGTAGAGTGATATCCTGATAGGAGCAAGAATAATAAATCACAAACATGTCCCCCAAGATTGCATTGTAAATGTCAAAGTAGACAGGAAATTGTAATTAAAGAAAGGAAATTGCTACAAAGAAGCACTTGATTTTAAAATGAGCTAAGCACAGAATTTTCTAAGCATTTAATTATAGACCAATTTCATCTGACTACTTTGCTTTTGCAGTCATATTTCTTATTATAACTCCTCTCCATAATAACCAAATCTCTCTGCTTACACTGGTCAAGAAGTATTACTGCATAACACTGCATAAGTACTGGGATTACCAACTTTACAGGCGTTTTAATCATATTCTGCCATGATGGACAGAAAAATCAGAACAGTAAGTAAACCAGAAGCAATCTAACTTTAAACCAGCAAAACAAGCGTACAGCTTGGGACTTTTCAAAGTGTGAAATTTGACCAAAATTGTACAACTAACAGGTAGATTCTAAAGGAAGTAGTCTTACTACAAAGATGTAAGGGCTATTTCACAAAACCAGCATGTAGTGTTGTGAATATGGGTTGAGTAGATCTGTGTAGAGGGTGCTGTGCAATGAATCAGAAGTACTTGGCAATCTACGTAGCACACAAGACTAGTGTTGCAGTGGAACCAGGCCTCCCAGAGTCAAAGTGCTGGGAATGTTGATTGGCATGGATGACTGGCTTTCCTGTTCTCTCTGATCTTAGCTGCAATCCTCACAGCAGCAGGCGGGGTGGGGATTTCCAGCAACAATATATAGTTGTGAGCCGGTAGAAGGCTCTGATTTCAGTGGGGCTGTGAATCCATTCAGGGTTTCAGTCAGAACCAGCCAGAACTCTAAAGGAGTCATCCAAAGTGATGAATTCTAATCTCCAAATAGGTTCAGCACTTTGGATAGGTCCTTTAGAGTTCTGGTTGGTTCTGACTGAAACCCAGAAAGTATCCACAGCCCCACCGAAATCAGAGCCACCAGCCTCCACTGTTCTATTCCTGTTATAATGCAAAGTATTTTGGGTGGCTTGCTCTTAAATGGACAATTAAGACCCATTAGCTTTGCAAATGACCCATAAAAGACATAGACACATGGACCAACACAGATGCCTACATTTTTAGACTCGTCCTGAGGGGTGTGGTGGCTATGGGGATTGTCATGATGAGCACCTGCATCTCAAAGTTTACTGCTACACCACTGCACCAGACAGAGTCAATTCACACAAATATTAAGTACCAGTTGATTGTGGGAAATCCATTCCTTGGCCCTGGATCATGTGCAAGCACCACCACTCTTTAGTCTATCCAATTAGTATATCACCACCAGGCCTCATGTAGATTGACTTGTGGTAGCATGCTCAAAAAAGCCCACAATCGGATCCTGTGCATGGTAGATCCCATACAAAAGACTTGCCCTATCATGGGCAGAAAGCAGGTCCTCATTGTCATTTCAATCAGATTTCCAGTGCCCACCCTGGATCCCAGGATGATGTGATAATCATCAACCCATGGTTACTGAACATTACAAGAACTGGGGTTGGGTTGGGTAGCATGGTAAATTTTAGACTGTGTGCATGGTAAAGCAACCATTTGACTACATCACTGGATAGGTTGACCAACTGTCAGGATTTCCCCGGATTTGTCCTGGTTTTTGTTCTATCCTGCGTGTCGGGGGATTTTCTGTAATTTCCTATAATGTCCTGGAAAGACACACTTTCCCCTTTAAGGCTGCCATTAGCATAGTTGGAGGGAATGATGTGCTTTCTGGAGGTGCATTGTTTCCCTTAAATCAGGGCCTTGAAAGGGAAAGCGTGTCATTCCGAGACATTATAGAAAAAGCCCTGTTTGGAGCAGTGGGGGGCTGGAATGACACACTTTCCTCTCCTCTGCTCCAAACGGGGCCTTTAAGGTAGCAGGGGGGGGGGGAGATGACATGCTTTCTAGAGGCCCCAGAAAGCTGCTTTCCCACCCCTCCCATGGGGTGTCCTCTTTTATGGTTTCCCACATATGGTCACGCTGTCACTGGATCAACTCACATTCACGTCATGCAAACTTAGTAGTGTGAATTACTCTACCCCAATTTATTTATAATCATTGGATCTGCTGGTCTAATCCAAATCCTGAGCCCAAATATTCCCCCGAGCCATCCAAGTACTGATCCAGTAGGTCTCAACATATAACACCAAATTCTGGCCTGCTTGCACAAGTCCAATTCAAGGTGCTGGTTTTGATCTGTAAAACTTTACCTGGCTTGGGACCACAATACTAGATTGGTCGCTCCTGGTATGAACCTACCTATATCTTACGATTGCCATCTGAGGTCCTCCTCCGTATGACTCCTTCAAGGGAGCTTGGAAAGTGGCAACAGGGAAGAAGGCCTACTTGGTGTTGTTCCCCAATTATGGGGCAATTTTCCCGGTGAGGCCTGCCTGGTACCAACACTGTCATCTTTTCAGCCCCTGGTAAAGACCTTCTACTCTCAGGCATTTGACAGCATTTGATAGGATTTTTTTTAACAAGTCTTGATATTTCTTATTGTTGATTGTTAGAATATATATGTGTGTGTTTATATGCTATATGTAAATTGTTTTACATGATGTTACAATATAGGCTATTAGATGGAATAGAAATGTAATAAATTAACTCAAATGAAATGGTTCAGCATGGAGTTACTGGTGCCCCCTCAGGGCTGGCCTTACCATATGGCATAGTGGGGTGGTCACTTCAGGTGGCTTATTCTTGGAGTCAGCAGCAAGATGTTGGAGGAGAGCATTGTGTGCCACATGGCCTACTCTGTGCCCTCTAAACTAGTCTGCTGCCTTCACATTGATGGAAGATACTGTCCCATTGCCCATGTTGAAGGAAGATTCAACTGTCAGCCCAGTCAGGTTTTGCACATGAAATAGGAGGGAGGATCATCCTGCCCTTCACCTCAGGCAGCAAAATGTCTTTAGATGTCCCTGCTGCCCCTGAGCCTGACTCTTGGGATACAGGGCTGTAATGTGTAAGCCCCTGCCCTATATGGTACACATAGTTTCATAGAGTTGGATTTGCCAACTGAAGAATCCATTCCCCACTCTCTATCTTGCAGAACTCTATAGGTCCTTCAGCCCCTCTGTAGCTATGGCAACAGTGGGGGAGGAATTTAGTAGACTTTCACTTTCGTGGAGCATGCCACTGCTTGTATGGCTGCAAATAAAGTCAGCTTTCAGGATCAAGCTCCTTGGCTGTGATCTTAAGCAAACTTCTTTGGAGGTAAATTCCACAAAATGAATGGGACTTACTATAATGGATGTATCACGTCCCATTGAGCATATCCAGCAAGGCATAGCTCTCTACCCATCCACTCCAGGGAAGGGCATACCCACTACAGTTATGGCCAAATGTATCCCTAATGAATTCATATTTTCCTCGGAAAGTAATTAATTCATCCACATAATCTCAGATGAGAGTTCTCCTTTAATTCAAGATCTCATTTTGTGTATGTCAATTTTTGCACATGTGCAATAACACACTGCATCTTGGGGGCTGTAGTTTGGAATTGAGTAATGCATCGTGATGTCATGTGTCACCATGTAATGTACCCATTCTAGACTTGCTATTTCCTCATGGCTTTTTGACGTCATGTTTATTCATTGTCAACAATCAGTATATGGAGGAGAAATATATGGGTTGGTATTTGGATATGAGACAATCTACATGGATGTTTCTTTGAATATGATTGGTGTGTGGAAAGGGTTCACATGCCAAACTTTCCCAAAAGGGTTAAAGTGACCTCATCACCTTTTCTTCTAAAAGATAATGGTTAAACCAAACAACTCAGCACATGTGCAGAAATGCCATAGTTTAGAGGCAGAATGCACATGGTCTGAATTCATAATCTATTTTGAGATTAATTACAAATTTATAAAATCCTAGCTCGTTAGAAATAGGGATGTGCACGCCCAAAAATATCATATTTTATTGTTATCAGAATGTAAGACCAAAAAAATTATCATCTCCGATAATATCATCTTCACGATAATTATTGAAAATCCGATATTTAATTTGCAGCCCCATTGTGTCCTATAGAGCTGAATATTTAAAAGAAAAAATGCCTAGAACTTCTGTATTTTCAAAGTTACAGGCTTGAAACTTGGTCACAATGCTTATGGAGTATGTGTATGAAATTTGAGATCGATCCCTCCAACCCTCGATTTTATATGAATTTATTAAAAAATGTTTAAGTTCTGACAGGACAGAATGACAGCTCGCCATGTGCGTTCATTCAGACCTGTCAAAAAGTTGCACGATCTTTCAAAAACTCATATAAAATCGAGGGTTGGAGGGATCGATCTCAAATTTCATACACATACTTAGGCATACCCCATAAGCACTGTGACCAAGTTTCAAGCCTCTAACTTTTAAAATACAGAAGTTATAGGTTTATTTATATGGCAGTCTGATAATCTGATATAATCGGGTTGAAAATTTTCGGATTGGATATTTATCAGAGGGTTTTCTATTGTATCGTTATCGTTAATCATGTGTCCAATAACGACCTTATTGTATCATTATCAGACATTTTAACGATATGCTACACATCCCTAGTTAGAAAGGTGAACATTATGAATTGGCAGCATCACCAGTTGTCTCTACAGATGATCCAAGAGCCCTGTGCATATGAATGTTATGTACTGGGCACACTGAGCATTTCTCTTCTTAATGAAGAACATGGGAAGCTCTTGTTCATGAAATATACTATTATTATCTGTATTTCGAACTGTTATATGACAGTTAGTGTGGTTAGCATGAGGGCATAAAGCTTAGATCCTAAGACTCTGGGTCTAACACTGCAATCCTATGTACACTTCTAGGGAGTAAGGCCATTAATTTCTGTGGAACTTACATCTCAGGATATAAACATACATAAGGTCAGACTACACAACACTTGCATGGAAGTACATTGCAATGAAATTAATAGCATTTGACGACATGTAAGTGCATTTAGAATGAAGAGGTGAAGGTGGAATCCGCTGGGGCATCTTGAAGTGTAATGAAGCTTATGCAAGAAAATGGTAACACTAGATCATGGTCGTATAACAGAGGCTTCGGTAATGGAATCAAGGAATAGGGATAAAGAGAATCTTCACAGATTAATTCTAAGGGCTTTCTCCCGACGTGAGCTAACTAATCCTTCACATCATTTTTGATAGGTAGATAGATATGCCTTCATTGAATTGTCATTTTTTTAAAGAACATGATAACATAATATAACATGATATAATTGTGATTTAATTTTGTGTGTGCATGTGTGTGTGTGTGTGTGTGTGTGTGTAATTTGGCTCCCATATTGACTTTATGTTTTTATTATGGAATGTTTATTCTGTTTATAATGGAATGCCTTATTATGAGATATGTTACAGTTTTATATTTTATCATTTGTAAGCCACCTTGACTCTATAAACAAACAACCAGTGCTTTATTTTTATGATAAATCCAGAACATTCTATATAAACATCTGTGAATGATCCAATCCAGATAGGTACAGCATTTTTTTAAAAAAAAATGTATGGTGTGTGTATGTGTGTGTAGACACACACACACACACACACACACACACAGTGGCTCAGTTCAGATAACACATTAGGCAACGGAGGAGGGGGGGAACAATAATCAGTTGTGTTGCTTATTGTGTCATCTGGAGGGCAACACACAACACACACACAACTGACAGTATGTTAATCAGGCACTTTAAACAACGGAGCGAAACAACGGGCTTGCACATTGTTTAGCCCGAAGCCCCGTTGTTTAAAGTGTCGTCCGAATTCAGCCCCCCCCCCTTTCCATGGACTATTGCGTTTCGGAATAGAGTTCTGCTGCCTAGAGCAGCCAACCCCCCCCCCCCGGCCACTCTATGCAGCCGGCAGAACTCAAGGTGCATGCTGGGATATGGCTGGGGGACACACGGAGGAGAGGCTGCAACCAAAATGGCCACCGTAAGTTCGTAGCAGCCAGGGCGTTTGCCGTTCCAAGCAGCGCCGGCTGCAGCGTGTCATCTGAGGAGCTCCTCCTGCCTAACGCATGGTCAGTATGTTATTTACCCCCCCATTGCCTAATATGTCGTCTGAACTGAGCCAGTGTGGTTGTCGGCTAGCAGATAACAATGTTTTAGAATGTATAGACCAGATACTAGTGGATCATAGACACTTGGACTAGCCTATGTGATCATTGTCATATAATTTTAGTTAGTTACAAGAAACCCTTTCTATCAAAAGGTCTGAAGTCAAAGACAACCATATTTCTGGCATGCTTATTAGGCTGTAGCAAAATGCACATAATTCTTCACACTGCATCTGCACATATTACAGGATTAACTAAAAAATACAGATGCAGTTTGTGTCCACATGCAAAGACAAACTGAAATGGACTGTGGGAGTTGCATGGAAACAGTCAACGGCTTAGTGTTTTCCACCCAAGATATTGACTTGGAAATCAATACATTGATTTGAAATCCAACCACTCAGATCTTTGGATGAGATGAATTAATAAGTGAAAGAGGCTTCGTATCTTTCACTTAAGCCAGAAAAAGAGATAATTATTAAAATGAATGGATGTCACACAGAGATAAAAAAAAGAAAAAAGAAGAATGGTGTTTCTTTTTGAGACTGATAAGTAATAGTAACATAAATGTGATATGATGGTTATTCATTATAGTTCATTAGGGCTCATTAGAAAGGTATAGTATTTCAAAGTATTAATAAAGAATGAACTGCAATGTGCTCTCTTATAGAGATGGGTATTTGAAAAGGGCTTTCTTCAGCAAAGCGGATCACAATTTTCTGTGTTTTGCCCTAAGAATCTGTGACCTAAAAGCTCAGCCATGATGGCTTTTACATGTGTATTTTCTTGGCATCATCCTAGCAAACTTATCTAGTATGTCTAATATGTCTTTGTTCTGGAAAAGGCTGCAATGCCAAGAGATTTGTGGCAGCTAGGAACAAAAGGGTACTGATGGCAGCATACTAGCTACTAGGGGTGTGCATTGGATCGGGTTCAATCACCGATCCGAAGCCGATCCGACCGAAATCGGATAAAATTATCCAATTACGATCCCAGCTTCTGGATTGTCCGATCTCATCCGAACCAGTCCGGAAGGACCCGATCCAGTTCAGATAAAATCGGAGGATTGGACCTCTTCCTCCTCTTCGCGCTCCTTACCTGCTGGGGCCATCCGCTGCCATCCGCGGGCGCGCTACTGAGGGACAGGCCACGAAGCCTGTTCCTCAGTAGATCGACGTACCGGAGGGAAGCCACCACCCCGGTAGGTAAGAGCATGAGGGGGGAGGCGGGAGGGCCCCCCCCATGTACCTGGCGGAGCGTCGGCTTCCCTCCGGTGCATTGATCTACTGAGAAACAGGCTTCGCGGCCTGTCCCTCAGTAGCGCACCAGGTGATGACATCATCACCCAGCGCGCTACTGAGGGACAGGCCGCGATGCCTGTTCCTCAATAGATCTATGCACCGGAGGGAAGCCACTGCCCCGGCAGGCAAGAGCCCGAGGGGGGAGGGGGAGGGACAGGGAGGCGGGAGTTAGGCCCCCACTCATCCCAGCCATAGGCTTGCATTGGGGGAAAGCTTTCTTTCCCCCAATGCAAGCCTATGGCCGATCCGAAAATTGGACTTCCAATTTTCGGATCAGGATCGGGTCCGATCTGATCCAAGGAACCTCCGATTTTGTCCTGAATGATCCAAGACAATCTCAGAGGTACCGATCCGGGTCCCGATCCGATCCGGGGGGTCCCTGCACATTCCTACTAGCTACTGCCTTTATTTGTAATTAAAGTGTATGACCTGTGTGTCTTCTACCCTAACAAAATTGTTAGGAGTTGTTCTCCTAACATAGCGAGCAATGGGAACTCTAGATAAATGCAAATGCCTTCCTGATTTCTAGATAATTGCCACCCATGAGATAACTGACAAAGTGGCCAGTCCATAGCCTTGGTGGGAAATCTGGTGGTTTGCTCACCTCTAAGTAGGTCTGGGCCAGTTCTACACCAAGCAGGATATAACAGTTTGAAAATGGTTTGAAAACTGTAGATGGAGTGTGGGCATTTCTACACTGTGATGCTGTTTATATATTTTTTTAAAAAAATCCCGATCAAGTGCTGGCCATATAGAGCTCCATCAGATGGGGGGAAATCACGCTTCCCTACCGTCGCTTCTCTGCCCCCTGCTTTTGTGGCTTGATACTTTTTCTTTCAAAAGTGGCAACCTGCATACCACCCTCCTCACCTCCCCATTTGTACCCTGGTCCTTTCCCCCTCCTCTCTTCCCTGTGTGAACACACGAACACAGTTTCACTGTTTCTGTTTGGGGGATGCTTTGAAAAAGAAAACCATCCTTTCTCCCCACCCCATAATGACGTATTGTACTTGTACTGGGGATTCCTTCATGTATGTGGGTGGGGCCATTTCGGCTACATAAGCATTGACACTCACAGCCTGAACATCAAAAATAGAGAGAGTGATGCAATGTGTTGTATTGCAGAGACAGGCAAAGGGCTTCCTACAAAACTAGACCTCGTAGAATTCCATTCAATATCTCCTTCCAGCCTGATGCCAGTCCATTAACATTTACTGTTTGTGCACTGCCTTTTAGCCATTTGTGCATTCACCTTATGGTTGCTCTCTTTAGCCCACATTTCTTTGGCTTAATTACAAGATTGTCATGCAGAACTGCATGAAAAGCCTTGTGCACCGAAATATTTAATTATGAAACTCAAAGTAATTTATAAATGAACATTATTTTGTTTGCTTGCAAATTACATTTTTTCTTGAATGAGTAAGTATTTGTGTCACATTTACCCTGTTGGATTTCACATAATAATGCAATTTGGGCTCTGTATTATAGAACTGAAAAGCTGTTTTATGATTCCAGGGGCCATTGGATTTGCAAGGGCCTGCACACTCCAGGCTTATCTCCCCCCCTACCCCCAGGAGAATGAGGGACAAGTTACCCCCTCCTTATTCCTTCTCTTCCCAGAACATTTTGCTGTTGTTCATATCCACCGAGAGGATCCAAGAACAGCAACAGAACTGCTCTTCAGCAAGTAGGCCATCTGCCACGTGAAGCAAAAGGCTAGATTCTTATTCATGAGTCAATTTGTTAACTGGGAAGGCTCCAGGTTCCTGTCTCCAGTCGAGCTCTCTCCTGCCAGCAGAGCTGCTGCAGCCCTTCAACAACTGATAGGAAGGGCTCCATTTGAAGAAGTGGGCCAGAGCTTTCCATGTAAGTGGGGTAGATATTCATGAGAGCGAGTGTGGTCCACTCAGGCTTGGAGTGGGGGGAGGGCAGGATTCAAATTCCTGCTCAGTCACCATGTCTATTGGATATCCATGGGAAAGTCACCATCTCTCAACTTAGGCCAGATCTACACTAAGCAAGATATAGCCATATGAAAGTGGTATATAAAAGGCAGGAGCCACACCAAGCAGGATGTAGCATTATGAAAGTGGTATGAAAGTGGTATATGGTATATGTCAATGGGCCCCAACGTTTGTCAGTACACTTCAATACTGCTATAAAGCAGTAGTGTAGCTCCTGCTTTTTATATACCGCTTTCATACCACTATATCCTGCTTGGTGTAGATCTGGCCCTAGTGTGCTCCATACAGTGGCAGTGGAGATTATAGATACCATGTTTGCTGCCCAGAGCTCCTTACAGGAAGTTTGGGATAAAAATGGCATATATACATAGATTCACCAGAAGGGAGGGGTCAATTCCCCATTTCGAAAGGGAGTTGGCTGGTCTAAATTGCCAAATTTCCATTTCACATCACAGCTAGGAGCCCTCTCAAGACATCTCCAGGAATGTGATGGAAAGTGGTGTTCATCTTTAAAAGGAACTGCCCACACAACCCATCTGAATCTGTTGCCTTAGCCGGGATGCTGTGCTTTTCAAAGAAAATAGGTTCACTAATAATCCATTTCAACTCAGCTCTAGAATCAACTGGACCTACACATGGAATATTTGTAGCATATGTAACCAACTAGATCAGAAACCCTGCCCGTTTATATTGTTTAGGCTGCAATCCTATAAACCAGCCTTCCCCAATGTGGTGCCCTTGAGGTGTTTTGGACTTCAACTCCCTTCAGCCCCAGCTGGCATGGTCAATGATATGGAACATTGGCCCTTTCCACATCTAAGGGTGTAGAGGGAGGGAGAGGGGGGTGATCCCAGACTTACCTGCTTCCTGGATCATCCCCCAGGATACAAACAGGAAGCACAACATCCCAAGAAGTTGCACCCATTGCAGGTGCCTTTTTTTTTAAGTTACAGAGAGCAGTGGGAGCATGGCGGAAAAGGTAGGGAACCCCCAGCATGCCCCCCACCATCCTGGGGATGGCGGAATTGCTTCCCCCCATGGGCATGGACCACCCCGTGCGACTCCATGCGCATTTCACGTCCCAGTATGGCGGGAAAACCAAGATATCCCTGGTTTCTGCTATCCCTGGGTTACCCCAAGGTTGGCCCTGGGTCATCCCGGGTTGCCCCCAGGATGACCCTGGGGAAAATCGCTGGTGTAGACATGGCCATTGAGCGTTGTCACCCAGAACGCCTGGATGGCACCCGATTGGGGAACACTGCTAAACACACTCAGCTGGGAGTAAGTCTCATTGATATGCATAACACTGCATTGCTATTGTACAAGCCTCTCTTCTGAAGGTTCTTTAGAAACAACCTGAACAAAACATATAGCAGTGGGTGGTTGAGCATCAGTCCTCCACCCTGTAGAAAGCATTCCCACCTGGGTGAACATCTGAGCTGGCGCATAGACACCACTCCAAGTTACCACCTCTTGGCCATATACTTTTCTGTAGAGAATGCAGTAATTAATTATGGTACTTGTGTGCAAGTCATGGGCTTCATCTAAAGATATCTGAGTTTGCATGATCGGCACTGTGTGAGGTAGTTTGAAAGGGATACTTGTTTGCTTCCAGTTCCAGGAGCAGATGGCCAATACCATGCTTATATACACAACCTAATCCTTGGGTATGGCCATTGTTATTGATTTCTTTCAGTATTGTTCATACAACCACATACAAGAGTTATTATGAGGAGCAAAAGTGACTATTGCAGTATATGGAAGAAAAAAATCATGACTAAAGGTGCTCACACAATATTGGTGATAATGGAACAGTATGAGTAGTGCTGGAGCATCCAACAGAATTTTATTATTACCACTATTACTCCCACAGATGATAATTACTCTGTGAATGTTTCTAAGATAAATAAGGGAGGGGGAAGATCAACAATGTTGCTGTTCTCTTAAAACTGGGATATTGAGTCTCTCCTTCCTTTTCATGCCCCTGCTTCAGTTCCATAATCAAATAATAGTAGCTGTGTTTTTGCATGGAACTATAGGATTCCAGCTCATCCTGCATCTCAATAGATTCAAAGGTGCTAATCTGAATTAGGGTTGAGCACTGAAATTTCTGACAGAAAAAGGGGAAAATTCACCCTGAACCCCAATATACCATTTCCATGTTTCTATGTAATTAACGTTTGCAACTATGATGTTCCCATCCCCAATTGTTGCTCCTCCAGCATACTTTGCTCTTCTCCCTCACTGTATGACCTTAGCCACCCAGGGCTCATAGACATCACAGTGCTATGCAGCCAGTCAGCATAGTATGATCTTCTTGCAGGACTGGACTTGCACAAATGCATGGAACTTCACTTGTTTTAAAACATCCCCAACCTCAAAATATCTCTCGGTTTGGACTGCATCTCCACTGGTTCTCCCCCCCCCCCCCAAACACACACCTTTGAGGGGAGAATGAAAGAGTACAAAAATGTTCACTGGGAAGACATTTCAAAAGTGTTCACTGTGGGGAAGGCTGGCTGAGACCCCTTTCTTTTGCTATGCTGTGCTGCCGCTCTGAAAATGCCACAGTACATTGCAGAAAAACAGGGTGCATTTGCTGTTTGTAGTGGCAAAGGAGATGAGTGTATTCCCCATGCTCCCTAGCCATTCTGAGTGAGAACAAATTACTGGCTTCGTATGACCCCACATTTCCTGCCAGTGTGAGCCACCACTGCGCAACAGTGAGCTAACACTGTCTAAGGGAACTGGAAATGAGCAGAAACATTCATTTCCAGAATAGGGCAGGTCAGCAGAGCTCAAAGAAAGGATCCAGAAATGGCTATTTTTGCTCTTTTGCTGGGTTCCTTTAAAAAGTGTTAACTCCCCATTGGGCTAGTGGTGGGTTCTGCTGCTGCAATGCAATGAGTGTGTGTGCAGCAGCAGTAGAGGTATTATCCCTGATTGGCTATGTGACAGTATGACATCATCATGCTGAATATATGATCACTGATTGGTTGTAATCATGTAGCCAGTAGAAAGTACTTTTTTTAAAAATGGCATTAATTGCACGGAAGTTGACTAAGGGTTTGATGGGTGGACATTTGGCCTCCCTTCATAATGCCAAGTTTGCACAGAATGTTTGTGCATGCAAATATGTGTTGCACTCCTATACAAGTCCTCTGGCTTAAAATAAACGAACAAATCACAGGGCATATCATGCCAGTGAAGTCCACACACATATAAGGTAAAAAGTGAAGCACTCATGTTGCAGTTAAGCAAACTCACTCCTCTTTCGCACACATTGATGCAGCCAGTTGACTGTGTACCAACAATCCAACATAAATCAATTCAACCTTTGTACAATATGACTCCCCTGTTTTTCCCCACCATTTTTGATATGTTTTGGAAGAAATGAATGACAATATTTGCCCAATCTCAATTGTGGGATAATAATACGGACACTTGTAAATAAAATAATAAATGTGCATAGTTAAGATTTTATTTATAGCAACTCACCTGCTGGCTGTCAGGATTTGTAAACAATGAAACCCTATAGCTTTACTCAGTGATTTGCCCACCTCCATTTCCCTCTCTAGACCTGCATCACGTTTGAGCCAATCTATTAATATTGTAATTCAGGTTACTCATTGATTTTTTTTAATCCAGTTTGTCTCTATATATTTGTGTCTAAAAGTGACACACTGTGTGAAAAAAAACTATATTCTAAAATTGATTCTTAAACATATACCAGCAACAGTGCTATCCGATTCAATGGAAACAATTTTGACAATAATGAACTGGTTAAATTCTCTGGGAAAATAGGACCTTGAAGAAACATGAACCAGAGGAAGTATTTTGTATCTCTTTTTCTGACCATTTTATGAACTCCCCCCCAAATATTTACCTTAAATCAGGTTAAGGAAGCGAAACTCCCCAAATAGATGGTGTGTGTGGGGAGGGAACCTAACCAAAACATGTAAATACACACAGAGTGTCTAACTTCTAAAATCATACTGAAGTGTGGAAATGTGAAGGTGTGAGGAACTGAAATAAAACAAGAAGAGGAGGAGGAAATATAAAAAAGAAAAAGCCACTCTGTTACTTGCTAGTAGAACAACATATCAACAACTGTTAGAGCTGACTTGAAGGTTAAATATTAGGAAGGAATCCAATTTCTCTTGTCTATTCAGCTCAGCGGTGTGTTAGATTGCGGTTGGAGTGTGCTTATGGAGTGTGGGATATGAAGTAGCCTAATCAATCCCTACTGCTTCATTCTCAGGTTCTTCTTATATCAGGTCCCTGCCCTCAGGCAGCCTTCAGCTTTCCAAAAGCCAATTCCATACAAATAAAAATTGCGACCTGCAGCTAGAGGGTGAAGCTGAGTTTCCCCCTCGTGATTAATCTCTTCTTGGGTGGCTTTCGGAGGGGGGGAAAAAGAAGAAAAGAGAAAAAAAAGGAGGGGGAGGAGGGAAAAGAAAAAAACATATGCACGCTGCAACCTTGCGAAAGAGAGATTTCCTATTGAATGAGTCCAATGCTCTAGAGCCAGCTTATCAAATGAAAGAATTCTTTTTTTTTAAGAAAAAAGGGGGAAAAAACCAGTGCCTCATGTTGACATTGAGAAAATGAGCTATCAAACACTATGATTAAACTTCAGCTGCCATAATTGTCGTCCAAACAACTGCATGGTGGAACTGAAAAGCATTTTCTTTAACCAGCTCGGTATGGTTCACCAGTAATACTCAGTTTAAAAGGTTGTTGCTGCTAGCAAGAGAAACAAGGCTTGAAATTAACTTTTTCCAATCCATAGACAAAATTAAACATAGGTATTTGAGTCACACAAACAACAGTTAAAATCAGATGGGCTTTAACTTCTTTTTTATTATTTGTGGTGATTCGTTTGCCAAAAGGGAGCTAGCTCTGGGGGTATTAAAATATCTCGATATTTCCTGCTTTTGCTGCATCTGTCAAAAATTGCCCTGTGTATGTGCATGTACATTCACTCAAACACAAGAAGAACAGTATAGGAAATCTTCTTTTTAAAAGAAAGATTTGTAGAAAGAAGAGTGATGGGAGTGAAATAGATAGAATAAGAGAATTGGTAAGTATTTCCCCCCTGCATTTGTGATTGCAGGGGTGGCGGTGGCTCTAAGCAGAAGAGAATCTGAAATACGATGGATGCCTTTCCATGCAATTACACCGCAGTGCCTTAGCGGTCTGCACACGGGTGCACTCATTCAGACAAGCCCATACAGGGGAGAAGAGTAGAGCATTTGATATTAATTCTCTGCAAAGTCATTTTGTAAGTGATCTCCGGAGACTGTGAGATCATTACAGAGGAACCAAAAAAAAAAAAAAAAAAGTTCCATCAAGAAACGGGGCTAGAACATTGACAGCAATGAAAATGCAACCCCTGTCTGTGGCTCCCTCAAGCCAAATGTTCATTTTGCGGGTTGCAAAATGAATATGTGAACTGTCTCACAGTTATATCTCTGTGTCAGGTTGATGAAAGAATGTAAGAACTGCAGTGTAAAAGAAAATGATCTGAGAAGGGCAATAAGTGGTGTAATAAATTGTACATATATACATCTATGAATCTAACCACTGAATATTCTCTCATCTCTTCCCAATGTTTGTTTCATTTTAACCTGCTTCATTTTGGGGAGTAAACTGAAATTTTAGGACATGCAAAACCCGTAAGTGTAATCCTGTTTTCAGTTCTTTCTTTTTTTCCAACTCATAGTGAAGGATCTCTCTCGATAACATCACTTACAGGAGCCTTGCCCTCTTTTGTATGTGATCACTCTAGCTAAAGAGGGCAGTACACCAGCAGCTTTTACTGTTGTGACAAAGACGGAATTTCACCAGGTGCTGCATTCATACAAATGACACCTGCTGAAATTCCCTTTTCCATACAACTGTTAAATATACAGGAGCCCTGTCCTCCTTTCCATATGGTCACCCTATGCGGGAAGTCAGGAAGAAATGCAGGATTCACAGAGTTTTGATCAGTAGTTCCAACTGTTATTCGCCTTCTGGATCTCTAGGCCAAAACAGGCCTCAGAAGAAATGACCCCTGCCTAGAAATACCTGCTGCATTAGGAGGGTGCTAATTTTTCAAATGTACATGATCTCTATATATATTTTTAAAAGTTAGCGTATATATTTTAAAAGGTTGGCATAGGTTAAATGCCTTCACTATTGGGAAGCTGCTATCCAGTGTCCATCCAAACAGTTTGTTTGAAGAAATTATGCAGATCCTTATATATTTATGCCAGAACACCACTAGTTGTCTGCTATCAGTAATCATAATATACCGCCTTACTTACAGTGCCACATCATCACACCTCTCCCTTATCAGCTGAATGTTTATCAGACTTTCCATCAATTTAATATTTCGTTATCTTCCAAACCTAAGTGTTTTCTCCCTCCTCCTTCCACCTATTTTACCTCTTTGAGCAGGTGTTTTTGCTAAGTCGATTACGCTATCTGATAAACTTGCCAATCCCTGAACATATGGAAATAATGATTTTGAATTAACAATCACATTTTCATCATTTTTAGTGTCTTGTCAAGCTTTTAGTTTTGCTTTACTTTCTAGGTGGCTATCGATCATGACTGTTCTTGAGGGGAAAAGTACAGAAAGAGGCAGTGTAGTTCCGTGGCTAGAGAAATTTGGGCTGCGGTCCTAAGCAGATTTGCCTAGGAGGATGTCCCATTGGACATAGTGGGTCTTCCTTCTGAACAGACATAAGCAGGGTTGCACGGCTTGAAGATCTGCCTTCAAATCCATGAACACTTAGTAAGAGGCCTGAGACAAGTCAGGTCCTTATGCGCAAAACATGGAGAGTATTAATTGCCTAATAGGATTCTTGTGAGAATAAACAAGACACTTGTTATGTTAAATGTGCTATACAAGCAGTGCTGAAATATAATTGTTCAGGATACTTGGGCCACATTACCAAGGATAGCACAAAGCTGTAGGCATATCCTTTTCTGCAAACAACTTCACGTGGGTTGTGAATCCAGATTTTTAGACTCTATATTTTCCTTCATTGCCCTGTCTCATGTAGCACAAAATGCAGTATATTTAAGTGGAAAAAAGCTGTTTTTACATAAGGAATATGATTTCTGGATAGCAACATAGGATGGGTCTCACTATGTAAATTATAGTTTCCTACAACACAATCCTATACTTGCCTACTCAGAAATAAATCCCATTGAGTTTGATGGGGCTTATTCTCAGGTGTGTCTGTATAGGATTGTAGCTGAAGGCACTTATCTTGTGGCCCCTAAATTGAGTCATGGCGGGGGTGTCAGAGAATATTTTGGACTCCTATATCCCAGGTCTGAGACAGCACTCTGACCTCAGACCCAGGAATCAGCCCAGCCCTCCCCTCCCCTTCCCCCTTGCAGCTGGTGCAGAGAGCACTTGCATCGGCTGCCTCTCTGAGCTCGCAAAAGCAACTGCAGAGAATAGGGGAAGGGGCGTGCCAGTGGGCGGGGAGGGGAGGCTGGCTTAGGATGTATCCTCGGGCCTTCCTAGCCTCCTGCCCTCCCACTCTGATATGTCCCAGCTAGATGGACAAAAAAAAAACCATCTAGCGAAAAAGCCCTTCTAGCCAAAATACAGTGGGGGAGGAGTGCAGGGACAAAGATTGCCTCCATCAGTCCTCCTACATAGGATGCCCTTAAGCCTCTGACTTCGGAGGCTTACAACTATCCCAATAGGATTGCTCTCTAAGTGAACTAATTTAATTAGACCCAGCTCATATAGAATTTAAAGTCAGGCATTAGTTGGTGTCCCTTTTTGACTGCCTTCCCATTGACCAATTCTCATGAAATATATTTCATTGGAAAGCTCTTGAGACACAGATTCCATGAATAACAATGATTTTCATTATAAATCAAAGTCAGGAGTTTATGTCCATAAAACTTTTTTTTTCATTTTAAGAATTAGGCTATCCTCTGTAACAACATAATATAATGTTTTATTTTTAATATCAAAAATGTCATACACAATTAAACAAACATAATTAATTGCAAATTGGAGCAAAATGAAATATGAACACAAAACAATTCTCTGTACACCTTTATAAACATAGGTGCATGCCAAAGTACAATGATTTGCTAATAACATATGGCCTGCAAACAAATCATGAAAGGGTTAAGAGATACTTACATTTAAAAATAACCCAGTCAAAGTTTAATTATTGCTCAGAGAGGAAGTCCATAACTGTTAAATTTAGCAAAATAACATTATAAAGTCTTTAGCTAAGTTAAACCTTGCACTAGATTTGATTTTTCTCCATGAACTGTGTTCATGGGGAAACAACTGGCTTATAGAAAATATCATTGGAGTTCAGATTGAAGTCATTCATGAATCTCCATTTAGAGCTTTTCTATGCAAGGCATTTAGTGTGCACTCTTTATTAGGGCTGTAACTGGATCCAGATCCGGAATCCAAGTCAGATTGGGGTGATTCAGACCTCCAGATCCCAGATCTGAATCAGATCGAATCGGGGCCGGATCAGGCCGGATCAAATCTGCGATCCGGATCCAATCTGGATCCAGTCACAGCACTCCCTCCCGCTCTTCCCCTCTAATTGGTTAGAGCGCCGCATTTGCCGGTTGCGGCAGATAACGGCATCACCCGCCGCGACCAGCAAATGTGGCAGCCCACAGTGAGGAAGGAAGACAATGGCAGGACGAAGGTGGACGACGGCAGGATGACGTGGAGGAGGCAGCAGGTAAGCAGGGAGAGTGGGAGGAGGGATGGAGAAAGCAGGGAGAGTGGGAAGGAGTGCTGTGGATGGACCTGGATCGGATCAGGCCCAATCTGATATGGACAGTGGGGGGGCTTACCTGGCAGGGCGTCCTCCTCCTCCCGTTGCTGGCTGTAAACTACTGCAAACTAGGCCTTGCGGCCTAGTTTACAGGAGAGCGTCAGGTGATGATGTCATCACCTGGTGCTCTTCTGCAAACTAGGCCGCGAGGCCTAGTTTGCAGAAGTGTACAGCTGGCAACAGATGGAGGAGGACACCCTGCCAGGTAAGGAGTGGGGGGGCTTACCTGGGGGGGCTGTCCGCTGATGGAAGCGGACAGCGGAGGGGGCTTACCTCCCGGGGCCCCTCCATTGCCATCCGCTGCCACCTGGGCGGCAGCGGATGGCAATGGAGGGGCCCCGGGAGGTAAGGAGGATTGCGAGGGGGGAGGAGGGGGGCACTTACCTGCGGGGCCATCCACCGCCTTCACCTGCGTAGATTTACTGAGGACTAGGGTTCACGGCCTAGTCCTCAGTAGAGCGCCAGGTGATGACATCACCACCTGGCCTAGTCCTCAGTAGATCTACACAGGTGAAGGCGCCGGATGGCCCCGCAGGTAAGGAGGATCGCTGGGGGGGCTTACCTGCCAGGGCCCCTCCGCTGCCATCCGCTGCTACCAGATCTGTCAGTTGGCAGATCTCTCCCGGCAGGTCATTCCTCAATTTGGGAGTGGCAGAAGAAAAGGTCCTCTGGGTAACGGTTGTCAGCCTAGTTTTTGTTGACTGTAGTAAATTCTTCCCAGAGGACCTAAGCGTGCAGTGCAGATTGTATGGGAGAAGGCAATCCCGCAGGTAACGTGGACCCAAACCATGTAGGGCTTTAAAGGTAATGACCAACACTTTGTACTTCACCTGGAAACTAATTGGCAGCCAGTGGACAGATTTTAAAGCTGGTGTGATATGGTCACCCCTAGGTGACCATATCACCTAGGGGCAGCCAGTGACCAACCTGGCTGCCATATTTTGAACTAGTTGATGTTTCCGGACTAGGCACAGAGGTAGCCCTATGCACAGCACATTGCAGAAGTCGAGCCCCAAAGTTACCAGCACGTGCACTACTGACTTTAGGTCTTCCAACTCTAGGAAGGGGCGCAGCTGGTGTATCAGCCGAAGCTGATTGTAGGTGCTCCTGGTTGTCGCATATCTCTGAGCCGTCATTTGGAGCAATGGATCCAGGAATACCCCCAAGCTGCGAACACAGTCTTTCAGGAAGAGTGTAACCCCATCCACAACTGGTTGACACACTCCAAACCCAGGTTATGACCTTTGACAGCAAGCACCTCCGTCTTGTCTGGATTCAGCTTCAGTTTGTTTTTCCTCATCCAGCCTATTACTGCCTCCAAGCATTCATCCACTGGAGGAAGTGGGGAGTCATTTTCATTGACTCCTTCTTCCCTCTTTACATCCTGAACATCTGCTCTCCAGGTTTGGGAGAAGTATGGGAGGTGGTGGTTGGATGCATATGGAAGGGAGAGAAGCTATAAAATTCACGTCCCTTTTCCTTCTTCCCATAACGCTAGAAATCAGCTTCTTCCACAAATGGAAGGAACCCTTCCATTTTCACAGAAGGTCAAACATGGATCCAGTTCATTGAAATTGTCCTAGTGACATTCCTTTGAAGCTACTAGACTCCTCCAGGATGTAGAGTAAGCTCAGTTCAGAAGTGGAGCCTAGAACAAAAGAAATAGGTTTTGCTCATCCAAATGATTATTTAACCACTTTTTCATAAAAGGAAAAATTAATATGAAAACAATGCCAATTCTCTATACAAATGCCTTCCTTGCTGATATTTCTTGCCTCCATCGTATTGTGATTCCAGGTTTTAATTTAACAGTTTAATTCTAGGATTGCTTCTGCATGGAGGGCTGAACACCGTGGTTGATTATTGTAGGTTTGCTTTGGCATGCTGGGCTGCACTCAGAGCTTTGTTATTTTAGGATTGCTCAGGCATGCTGTGCTCTACTTAGCAATAGCTTATTTTAAGATTTTTCATGCATCTCAGCTAACTGGAGATTATTAGTTTATCAAGAGAACAATCACAAGCATTTTTTGTTGTAGGAAGAAACAATGTGCACAAAAGGTATAATGATAAATCACATTTGGGGCAAAATAATCAGAGCATTAGCCCAATGTATTATTCACACAATTGGCAAGCACTGTAATAAATTAATCACAAAGTTATAAAACAATTAAGGAAAATAAGGGATGTTGTAAAAGCTTTGGACACACCAAATCCATGCTGAATACTGCAACACCCACGTGAAAAATGGGAGATCTAAAGGTTTGTCTTCCAGAAATGAAGCTCAGGACTGAAGGCTGCTTAGCATAGGTAAGCCAAGCATCATGTGCAGATGGAATGCAAATCCATTGAAGTGCATGATGTGTTACTACTTCTTTACTAATTACATGTATATCTCGCTTTTCCTCCAAGGCTTTCAGGGTAACTTGCATAGTTCATCCCTCTTCAGTTTCGCATCAACCCTTTGAGTTTAGGCTGACAGACAGTGAGCTCCATCAGACAAGCATTTTATTGCATGCTCATTGCTGGGCACTCAGGGAGTTTTGCAGGTCCTTCTCATGATGTTGTCTGCCTCCTGTTCACCTCCCACCCCTTCTAGCCTTCTTCGTGCAGCAAAAAAACCCCACTCCAGTAAGTCCAACTTATTGAGATGGAACTTGCCGCTATCCCCTGCTGTGTGCAGGAGAAGCAGCACGATCAGGCCACTGAATGGGCCACGTTCATGTTGTTTACTTCCTCTTTCCTCTCCCTTGAGACTGAGGAAGTAGTGAGGGACAAACATGTGGGTGGAGAAGCGATGGTAAGGAAACACGATTCCCCCCAGCCTTGGGCCTATAATATTCAATGGGAGGAAAGCTCCCCCTTCCCTCCAATTATGAGTAGCAGGTGCAGGAGGGCATGATTGCAATTAGGACTGCAGTGGGGATACAGGATGAAAGGCCCCTTCCCTGCATTCCACAGTCCCTGTCTGGATTCCCTTCACCACACCAGCTATTTGCTGAAGAAAAACAGCCCTGCAAGGGCAAGCCACATGACAGACCTCATGTCTACCTTGGCCTTCCCATGCGCATTCAAGCAGTGCAATGTGAACGACAGCTTTCCTATACTGTAGGGATGGGGGTGGGGGCCCATGGTCATTCTGATATTGTTGGATTCCAATCCCCATCAGCATCAGCCAACATGACCAATGGTCAGGGATGATGGGAGCTGCAATCAAACCAACAAACTTTATTATTTTTATATACAATAAACTGCACTGCTAAGACCCCTCCAAACCAACTTTATCATCTCTGCAACCCTTGAGAAAGATAAATAACTCCCAGCCATGGCCTTGGCTTAGGGAAGGCTAAAACATTATGGGGGTAAAAGTTTTTACTATGCCTCTTTCCCAGCTCGATAAATTTAACTCCTATCACTATGACCTCTCACAATCCTCAGGAATAAAGTTTGTGTTGGTCCACTTACAGGGATGTGCAAATCAGCAAAACTTGAGGACACCAGAGTTCTCCAAATTCCATCCCAAAGCTTGTTCCAACTCCCCTCCAATCCCACCGACCCACCCTGAACCTTGCGAGCTGCTGCCCCCCACCAGTGGGACTTACCTGAGGCCTCTGCTCATGCCAGTGAGCCACCCGTCCTCCAGGAGAGCTGTTCTGGCTGCTCCTAGATCAACTGTTGTAAACTACAGTAGCCGGAAAAGGCCATTTCTGGCCACTGCCTGTAGCTCCATGTCAATCTACCATTGTAAACAACTGAGAGCCAGTGTAGTGTAGTGTTGGACTGGGAGTTGGGAGATCTGGGTTCTAGTCCCCACTCAGACATGGAAACTCACTGGGTGACTTCGGGCCAGTCACAGACGTTCAGCCTAATCTACCAGTACGGGGCAGAAAATAATGCCATATTTTTCATGCCACGCTGCAAAGATGCACTTTGGGAAGACACTTCTGCAAAACTTTGAAGATACTTTGAAATCTCATAATAATGGAGAACTTCCTTCCATGCTTATGTTGGATTTGTAACTTGGCATCGAAAGTATGATCGATGTACCCATCACTATGAAGAACTAGTATGGAACTTCTTAACAGCAGACAAAATGGCAAAAGAATAGCAAGACACTACACCTCCTTCTCCAAAAGAAAGGCCGACCCGATCTTGGTGTGTGGCAGAAAAGTCTGAATTAAACGAATGCATTCAAATTAGAGAAGGCAAGCATTGTACGACTAATCTGAGAGCCTTTTGGGCCTTTTTCATCATTTTTTATGGGTGAGAGATGTAATTTAAACAGAGACAGACACCGGTGTTTTTCTGTGCTGTAAATTAATGAGATTACATCTGTATGGATATTATATTGGACTAGTCTGGATTAACCCAGTTTCAGGACAATTCACTCACCCAAATGGGAGGTGATCTTGAGGTGGGGGCCAAAATGTGCTGAATCATTTCAGTGGAAGGAAGGGAAGGGAAAAAAGAAAGAAAACAAGAAGGAAGAAGGAACTGTCACATTATAGGCACTACAGGGGTGCTTTCTGTGGCAGCTGGTGGGACAGCTTTGTTTCCATTTTCTTTTTTAAAATGCTTTTAAAATCCAGCATGATTTGGTGGCAGTGGAAGCAGGTTTTTGTTTAGACCATTAAAGCTGCTGCATATGCCAGTGAGAGTGTTGCCCTGTTTCCCCCTTCAAAAACGCTCTTCTAAATAAGGCTGGCAAATTTTGTGTGCACTATTTTGTGTGCGTACATGCACACATGGAACATAGAGAGCTCCACCCAGACCTGTGCCCCCTTTGTCCTTTCAGCAACATCAGGGTGAAAATCCTCTGGGTGCGTCTGCTTGGGCCCATGAGGATTTTCACCCCAATGCTAATTTCTGCTTCTTTGTTCTATTTTATCAGTTCAATCCTACACACAAATTCAATGGCGCTTACTCTCAGGTAAGTGTTCATAGCATTGCAGCCTATAAAGTGCTTTTTGTATGATATGTGCACTGAACTGTATTCTATGTTGTGTAAAACATAAGAGAGCTTCAGCTTTTGAGTCATATAGAAATGTAATAAACAATTGAAATTTTAAAAAAGGCTCCTAGCTGGAGTCCTGGAGTCATTGACAAGTTCCACTTCCCTGGATGAAGTGGCCTGTCTGCAATGTACATTGAGGCCAACTCACATTATCTGGTGTGTTCTGAGTTGCAAATATGGATTGAGTGAGCATGGACACATTTCTGTACATAGTGAATTCAATCTCTGTTTGGCTACAGCCGGCTTCCCAATGTTGCATGTATGTGTGATATATTTGATGTATCTTATCTTGGGCCCAAGAATTGCAATATATACTGGATTCAAGATAACACTGGTTGAATTCGGACGACACAATAAGCAACGGGGGGGGAGGGGAACAATCGTCAATTGTATTGACTTTCGTGTCATCCGAATGCTGCCATAGTAAACTCAGCGCTGATCCTAATCCACACCACAGTTGATTATTTATTACCATGTTGTGTGGGGATAAACCCCTATATGAACAACTGTAAAGTTGATTATTACCCCACCATTGACTATCGTGTTGTCCAAATTCAGCCCCTATTTATGCTACCATCTTGTTACTTTTAAGAAGGATGCAATCCAAAACCCACTAACCTGTGTTTTAGCTCAATTAGACTCAACAGGACTTACTTCTGAGTAGCTGTATAGGATTGTATGATTATAAGATTTTGCTTGTTAGTTTTATAGCTATGGGATCATCTACAACTAAGAGTGTAGAGGGAGGGAGGGGGGAGGATCGCGGACTTACCTGCTTCCACGATCCTCCCCCAATCTTTAGACAGCAGTGCGACGTCCCAGGAGGAAAAGGATATCATGGCTGCCATTTTTTAAAAAGAAAGAGGAGCCCCTGTCATGTGGTGAAAATGGTCAGGAACCCTCCCTGCCAAGCTCCGCACCCCCCCCCCCCGCCATCCTGGGAATGGCAGAATTGCTGCTCTCCCCATGGGCACGGAGCCACCCCATGCAGCTCCATGTCTGTTTCAGGTTCCAGGACCGTGGAAAAACTAGGATATCCCCAGTTTCCGTTATCCCGGGGTTATCCCGGGGTCATCCCTAGGTTATGCACAATGATGACCTAGGGATGACCCTGGGACAAATCCCTAGTGTAAGCGAAGAAGTCAGAAGGGAGGACTTTGGACAACTGCAAGTATAAGCAAAGTTCAATTAATATCTAACAAACAGAATGGCAATTTGGTTGTGTGAGCCTCACATATCCAGAAATCTGTCTTAGCTTATGTGATCACTTATGATGAAGTTGCATGCCCAAGTTATACTGATTTCCCCTCCCTCAAAGACATATATAAATGAGAATCTGTTCAGGGCTGACTTTAAGTGTAGCTATTGCCTAAAGGCCAGTATTTGAATTTACAATTCACAGTCGCACGTTGTTCATCTCCAGCTATTCTTCTACTGCTTCTTTTTTGTTGCTACTACTATGACTAAAACTACTAATACATAATTTTAAATTTTGCCTGCCTTGAAAATAATTACTATATACAAATAAGCATTGCCCAACCAAATGGAACCTCCCAACAATGGGCTTAAATAAAAGGGTCTGAAATGTTTTGGAAATGAATAACAGGAATGTATGAGAAATTCATTTCAGACTGTTTTTGAACAAAATTTACCCAGTTCACATTTCTTGGAACTGAACATGGACTTGAATAATTTGTGGTCAAAGTCTGTTCATTTCTGAGCTTGCAATGCAATTCACGGAACAAAAAATGCCCTTGTGAAATGCTAACGTTTAAAAACATGTGTAAAAATGTGTATTTTTAATGGGAGAAAATGTGTACATTTCAAAGATGCACACATTTGATGCATATGTTTGGGAAGATGCACATGAAAATATGCATGAATGTTTGTGCAAAAAGAAAAACGCAGAGCTCACAATCTGATACGGTTGAGAATTGGAAGAGGTTTGAGGTGGAAACTCAACAAGCTCAGGTTTTACTGATTTGTGCATCTGTAATTAATAAAGATCTGTTTTCATTTACCCAATTGTTTGTTGGTTTGTTTGTTTTTACTCTTGGGCCCTGCCTTTACAGTGCTGGGTTGGCATCGCCTCCCCCCAAAACCCCACAGTTTTACTCACCCGGGGTGGCGTTGGGTAATCCCGACATCAAGGAGGGAGTATGGGGTTTATGGCAGTCATCCAGGTCCCGCCAGTCACCTTCCACCAGGACTGCCCTCCGGATTTGCCTCAGCAACAAGGTCAGACAGTGGAAGAGCTGTACTGACTTCTCTCTCAATGAAAAAGTTAGTTAAGTCCCTGACTTTTTCAATGCACAACTTCACGGGAAATCCCCGCGGTGGCTGTGAAGCTGCGTCTGCGTCATATAACTGATGCAGTGCAGATTTGCAGCCACCGTCGGCTTTCCCTGCGTATAGACAGCCCCTTGGTGACAAATAAGAATTTACCTAGCTGTTTCCTATGAGGTAAGAGGGCTAGACTGGTTATGGCAGCTGATGGGGGTTTGGGAAGAGAAATGTGAGCCCAGGATGCATGCTTTGAAGGAAGTCTTGAAGCTAATTAAACATGATGGGAAAAGGAAACAATGTATCATTGACAAGCAGGATCTGTGGAGCAAAGAGGTAAATGGAATAAAGGAATGCGAGTGGAGTCTACTACACTGATATATTAGGAAGAGATTAGCATAGAACATTTACCCGTCCTACTAATCTTATAGGTCACAATAAACACCCAGAGATAAACAACAAGTGTTAGCCATGTCTAAACATGTAGGTATGGTTCCTTATGCTATTGGAGTTGAATTCATACATGTGTATTTGTTTTCATGGCAGAAACATTCCTGAAAATATCCCCTATTTATTTACTTTCTAATTCTTTCCAAAGGGTTAAATTTATGCTTTCCTCAAAAAAAAAAGTAAAAAAAAAGTGGGGGGGATGTTCTTTAAATGCGAGAGTTGAGGGAAATGTGATTTAATTTAATGATATTAGAGATAGACAAATAGATTAAAAATGCTTCCCCCAAAAAATGTCTTGTGTGGAATTTAAGATAAATACACTAATTAAGATATAGTTAACATAGCAATCTAAAATTTCCCAGAAACTTAATGAGTTTTGAGCCACTAAAGCTGCACTGGAGGTATAATCAGCATCAGAACTGACACATAGCTCAAAATCATTTCAATTATCTCTTTCCCTAACCTTAGCTGGAAAAATAGTAAATAGTCGACAGGGTGTGAGCAGCAGAGTCAGCCAACATCAATGGGCAATAGACAAAGACTAGGTCATACAGTAGAGAGAACAGAGAGCTTGAGGGTTGGCCTTTGGAATTGAAATATAGGCATTTTAAGCTCCAGTGGAATGTATCTGAATGGCCTTTTTTTGGTGAGGAAAATGCATAGAAGGTCAAGCAGAGGTCATAGTTGGCTTTGGGTTCACCAGAGCAAAGCAGATCACAACCCCTCCTTTATTCATCTGCACTTTAAGAAAAAAAGACTTTGAGAGACTCTCTGTCAGACTTCGAGAACCTCATCTCTATGTCTCTTTGAAATTAGGGATCATTCCACTGGTGTCAATCCTGCTTCCCTGATTTATCCCAGTAAGGATTTGGTCCCTTGGTTAACCTTCTGCCACAGAGACAGTAACAGGTCATTTGAAACATCTTTTCATAATGATTACTTGGGGATTTGACAGTTCCAAGAAAATGTTTAAGAGCAGTTGTCTTGGGTGATGTCATCTGTGGGAAAGCAACTGTAATGTCATATGTGTTGGAGGGGGGTAATGGCGTAAGACACTTCACATCTCTTGGGAGTTGTGGCAAGATACGTCCTACAGAGTTGGGGAGTGTGCTGACCACAAGATTTGGTCCAGAGCCTAAATTTGGCAATATGAAAAATTGCTCAGGCCATTTTGGATACAACCACCTGATTTGTTTCAGCTCTGAATCTGAATCTTGCTTCAGAAAATCCCCATTGACTATCACTGAGAAATAAACAAATGGCTAAGACCTTTTGGTTTTTGACAAAACTGTATGGAATAGGCAGGAATAATAGCCACTTCTGAGGCATGAAGTCTGCAAAATGTCAAACAAACAGGTGTGGGATTTTTTGTTTAAATTTTGATACATATATCAAAAAATATGAAGGGTGCTACTGATTACACACGCACACACACACACAAAATTTCCAGGCATAATTTGATTAAATATCCAGGCACAGTTGAACATTCTGAGGGGATGAAGTCTGCCAAACATATATGTGTGGTGCACTGTTTCCCCATCAACTTCAGCCAGCATGGCCAATGGTCAGGAATGCTGGGAGTTGTAGTTTAAGACATCTGGAAGTCACCTGGTTGGGGAGTGCTACACTATACAATTGCTCCAGCTTATTTAGAAATCATTGCTCAATGAATAAAAATACAACACATCTCACCAGGGTCGACCAAGACCTTTTGCTGCCTGAGGCAAAGAACACGATAGCACCCTCTCCCATTCCACGTACAAAACAACTGGACTGTTTCTTCAACACTGACAATGGGACGGCATCCTCCACTGCACCTGAAGGCAACAGGCTAGCTTAGGGGACCCAGGGCAGGCTGCTTGGCCCACAACTGTCTCCTCCAACACCTTGCTGCTGCCTCTCTGAGGCTACTGCCTCACTCTGCCACATTTCACCATATTGGCCTGTGCTCTGTCTGTGGTCCAAGTGCTGAGTGCTGATGGGCAAAGTCAAGGCCTCTGCTGTCTCTTCTGGTGCTTCTTAATCTTTATATTGGTCTTGGACCAGACAGCCCATCAAACAGACAATGGCTTCAAAAAAAGGATGATGGGACTTGAGGTCTAATACCTCTGGAGGGCACCAGTTTGGGGAATGCATGGGGAATGCTTGCTCCACTATTATGGAACAATGAACCAGTGTAGATTCACCAAACAGTGAGTCTCTTCTGTAGCTGCAAAGATCTGTCTGTTGGGAGAGACGTTTAAACCTGGAATGGTGTAATCAACGTTTTCTTTATATGCTACACACTTTATGTGTACTATTGGCATTTTTATGTTGCAACCTGCCCTGAAGAGGGCAGGGTGTGATCCACTAATGTATTATTTTAACGCTCATGCTTGATCCTCAACACTTACACATGTCCAGAAGAGCTCAAGTAACTCTATGGTTTGTGACTCTGCTCTGTGTATAGCAACCAGTATGCCCCATTTAACTGCATAGGCACTGAAGCAAGAATCAGGTTTTAAAACCACTTATGTTTCAAAAATAGACAAAATAGGAAACAGGATTGAGTCATGTGCTGTAATGTCTGAAGGGCAAATTTGTAGATCTCCTGGCTTCCATAGGGAAGTGTGTGAACTGTTCCCACTTCTAGAGAACATGATCTTCCCACAAGACAGATGCTGGACACCACCCTTTAGTCACTTGCGTTTATGCTTCCTCAGTGGTTCTTGCACTGTGCAATGAAACCATTAGGTTCAGGTTTTTGTGGTAAACAGCAAGGATGCTCAGCTATTTAATAAAGGATCATTTAGCCTTTTAAGACTAATATTCCATCACATCCACCAGAAACAGGATCAAATTTCACCAGAGGTTTTTTTTTTTTGCACTTTGTATACTAACTTCTAAGCAGGAAAACCTAATTTTTGTTTTTAGCATGTTTATCCTTTAATGAACATTTTAGACACAGATTCCAAATTATGTATTCATTGGAAAGATTAACTTTGATTAATGAATTCATGCTAAGGAACTGTGTTTAATTGGATTTCTCGAAGATGCTAAACGTGAATGCTTCTAGCACAACTCTGTATGTGAAAATCTATCATCTATCTATCTATCATCTATCTATCTATCTATCTATCTATCTATCTATCTATCATCTATGATCTATCTACAGAAAGTATCATTATTGACCAGCCTTTACTGAGGATGAATGTTGTTCCTGTGCATTCAAAGTTCTCAATATTCTAGTTCTAATAATGGTTAAAGTTATCTGCCTAATCAGTCTAATTAGCGCTGGTGAACAGAGACATAATCATAATAGAATGCAAATGCCAGTTTTACAAAACGAAAGCACCATATGTGCAGTAATTAGTGAACCACAGGCACTTTTTATAAATCATATTTATTAGTTTGTAAACATATCAAGCCCAAATGAAATGAAAGATACCATTAACAACACCAAAAGACAAATCTATACATAGACCTGCGTGATGCGATGCATGCTGCCATGCTACATTTAAATTTCAGTGACCAAGTAAATATTTCTGCAAGGATCTTTGGAGGCATTTGAGATTGGGTTGAATTCTGGAGTGCCATTCCTCCCCTCCCCCTCCCAACCCTGCCCCAATATATGGGGATGGGTGCATCGTGATCTATGGAAACTGCCTTTTGATCATATGGGCTGTTGTTGTCTAGAGACCAGATGGTTCTAAATTAGGCTGTGTGGTTTTTGTCAGTGATGAAAAATGGAACACTGATATATACTCTAATTGTGCAACTGAATGCTAAGCCACAGCTGAAATGTAACATGGTTTATGTTGTTCTATACAAATAATTAGGCACCATACTTCACTTATTTTCAGCATGCTCACTACAGAGAACTGTTTAAGGGTACTCACCCATCCCAAATTTTGTTAGACTGCAATTCCCATCAGCCAGATAGTCAATGGTGAGGGATGACAGACACTGCAGTTCAATAACATCCAGAGGACCACATATTCTTCATCCCTGCCTTAAGGACTAGCTACATGGAAAATCTTCCTGGGGTTGAAACTTCTTAAAAGGTATGTTTGAATGCTCCACCTAATAATAATAATAATAACAACAACAATAATAATAATTTTATTTCTTATCGTCTTTAGGCCTTCCAACTCTAGGAAGGGCACAGCTAGCGAATCAGCCGAAGCTGATAGTAGGCACTCTTGGCCGTCGCATCTATCTGAGCTGTCGTTTGGAGTGATGGATCCAGGAGCACCCCCAAGCTGCGAACACAGCCTTTCAGGGGAAGTGTAACCCCATCCAGAACAGGTTGACACACCTCCAAATCCAGGTTGGGGCCTTTGGCAGTAAGTACCTCCGTTGTATCTGGATTCAGCTTCAGTTTGTTTTTCCTCATCCAGCCCATTACCGCCTCCAAGCATTCATTCAGAGGAGACACACTATCCTGAGGAGACACACTATCCTTAGCTGACGCTGTTGTCAAAGGCATAGAGAAATATGTTTGGGTGTCATCAGCATACTGATAGCACCCTGCTCCATGCCTCCGGATGATCTCTTCCAGTGGTTTCATGTAGTTGTTAAACAGCATTAGGGATAGGATGGAGCCTTGTGGTACACCATACAACAGTTCCTTCTTTGAGGAGCAACTATCCACAAGCATCACTATCTGGACCCTGCCCAAGAGGTAGGACTGGAACCACTGAAGCACAGTACCCCCGATTCCCAATTCCCCCAGGCATTCCAGAAGGATACCATGGTAGATGGTATCGAAAGCCGCTGAGAGGTCCTGAAGTACCAGCAGGGACACACTCTTGTCAATACTCAAGCGTAGATCATTAGCTAAGGCGACCATAGCAGTCTCAACTCTGTATCCTGCCCTGAAGCAAGGTTGAAATGGGTCTAGAAAATCTGTATCATCCAAAACTGCTTGGAGTTGGAAGGCAACTGCCCTCTCGATCACCTTGCCCAGAAACAGTTGATACTGGTCAGAAGTTATTAAGGTCCAGGGGGTCCAGGGAGGGCTTCTTCAGAAGCAGCCGTACCACTGCTTCTTTTAAACATGATGGAAAACTCCCCTCCCTGAGAGATGCATTAATAATATGTTGTAGTTGTAATCTAATTGCATCTCCTCCCTGGATGACCATGGTGTCTCTACATAGAAAGCTGTTCAGTCATAGAGAAAGGTTTTAGCCTAGGCTTTTACCTGACAGACTAGCTTTCCTTGTGTGAAGGTGGCTTTTGACATGGGGGGAGCTTTCAAATATCTGATCCCTTCTTGCATTTTGGAATAAGACAGTCCTCAGTTCGGCATTTAGACTGGACACAAATTGTTAGCTCTTTGCCAGAGATGGTAATGGCATAATGCCCATCAATATTGGGCTTGTCTCCACTAATATTTAATATGCATTTAATAGCAGTACCACAGAAGGCAGTCTATAAAGCATTGAAATGTTCTTTCCAGAGGGATTGCAATCTGCACAGGTAATAAGAAGGCACAGGTAATAAGGAGAGCCATACTGGATTAGACCACAGACCAATGTAGTCTAGCATTCTGTTCCTACAGTGGCCAACCAGATGCCCTGATTGGAAGCCCATAAGCAGGGCATAAGGGCACAATATCACCTGCCTGCATGTGCTCCCCAACATATTGCCTCTAATACAGGAGAAAATAAAGAGCCATCATGAGTAGTAGCCATTGATAGCTATTCCCCTTTTAAAGCTGTCCAAGTTGGTAGCCATCTTGTCAGTGAAGAAGGTAATGCTAGGAGGTTCAAAAAATCTTTTCTGGAAGGCACTTGGATTAGGAGGAGAAAAAGTAAATGGCTTGATGGATAGAGAGGAGCAGGCTCTGGTGGGCATGGAGAGAGAAATGGGAGGAGACAAAAGGAGCCAGGAGTAGATGAAACAGAAGGAGAGACAGGATTGTGTGGAGCTACTTTCTGCAATGCCGTTGGGGATCGTCAACCTCTCTCCTGGCTGCTGGGAAATGTTATTCAACAGCAGCAAGTCATCAACTGAGTGATGAGAAACAAAGGCTGCAGTCCTATACCTACCTACCTACCTAGGAGTAGTGATGCCACCAAATGTCGTAATTAGTTGGCTTGTTGGTCTAAACTCAAGTGTGCATAATGTTCACCTTTGTAGCAAGCTTGGATTACTGTTTTATGAAATTGTTACTAATCTCAGGATAAATTGGGAGCTTTGGAGCACACGCAGTCTGCAGCTAAACTACACCATTTCTGAGCATGTGCTGACTTGGTTGGTTTGATTTTAAAAATTTATTTTAGGAGGAAATGTGATGAGGTGACTAACCGTTTAGGGAACGGTTGGCATTCAAATTCTTTCCACAAACCAATGATGTTCAAGGAAACAACCATGTAGGCTGTATGTGCCACGTGTTTCTCCTCCATATACTGATGGGCGATGGTGAGTAAACATTACATAGGAAGGCCTTGGGGAAACAAACAATCAGGAAGGGGTACCTAACATGGGGACACATGACGTCATGCCACATTACTCAATTTCAAACTACAGCTCCCAAGATATATTTTGATACTACATATGCATGAAAATTCTTACACACAGAATGAGATCTCAAATGAAATTAATCTGAGATTGCTGGCTGGCTGGGGACTGCTGGGAGTTGTAGGCCTTTTTTTCTGTCTAAACATGAATAGGATGGCACTTGAACCGTAAAAGCTTGGTAGAACAAAAAATGGCAAGCCTGATGCCAAAAAGAGCTTAGGGAAGAAGTTCCAGAAACAGTGTTCCACCACAAAAATCCCAGTTGCCACCTGTCTTGCTTCAGAAGGTGGGAGAAGAGCCTCAGACAATGACATCGGCATAAGTGCAGGGTGATATGGGAACAGTAGGCTGACCATATGAAAAGGAGGACAGGGCTCCTGTAACTTTAACAGTTGTAGAGAAAAGGGAATTTCAGCCAGTGTTATTTGTATGCAATTAGTTCCTGGTGAAATTCCCTCTTCATCACAACAGTTAAAGTTGCAGGCACTATACTAGAGTGACCATATACAAAAGAAGGCAGGGCCCCTGCAACTTTAACTGTTGTGATGAAGAGGGAATATCACCAGGAACTAATTGCATACAAATGACACTGGCTGAAATTCCCTTTTCTCTACAACTGTTAAAGTTACAGGAGCCCTGTCCTCCTTTTCATATGGTCAGCCTAGGCAACAGGTCCCCGGAAGATGAAGGAGGGAGCAGTTTGGTGCAGCTCTGCTGTTGAGGCAACAAACCCAGATGTCTTTCCCCATCAAGCCATGAATAACTTGAGCTTTTGTATAGCATGTGATCTTGGTGTGTGAGTGGGGCCCTGAACCATCCCCAGGGAAACGGAATTACATGGGATTTGGGAGAAGTGAGGTAACAGGGAGAGATGTCACCTGCTGCTGCCCAGGCTCCCAGTGTCCCTTCCTCACTGACATGACAGGGGCTTAAAACTGGGTAGGGAGGAAGGCTATTGAGTCATCTGTTTTCTCCCCCTTTCAAGAACTGAGCTTGGCTCCTTGTTTAGACTTGGCTCTTCAGCTAGTTCTCCTAGGGCTTCCAGTGTGCCACACCAAGATCTCACCCTGGGATAGTGTGGTCCTCAGTTATTATTAGTAGATTCATTCTCACTGGATCTTTAGAGCAAAAAGAACTAGATAGGTGAAGAAAGCTGCTGAGCTAATGAGATGAGCCCTGCATTACTGGTTAGCTCCCCAGGCCTCTAAAGCCAGGCCTCCATTTGGCTGCCTGTAACTGCCCAGTTCTCTCTTCTCTCCTATCTACAGGATTTCCTGCTGCACTGATCTGACTGAGGATGGACAAGGAGGTGAGGGGCAGAGGAATTGAAGATATTGACCTGAAATAAGTAGTCAAAACTTGGGGTCTCTAGGGCCCTTTCTACATCATAGGGGTGTAGAGGGAGGGAGGATAATCACGGAAGTACCTAATACACACCATTGGTGAACAGGGACTAGCCAGGGGCCATTCCAGGCAAACAGCCTGGTGTAGAAACATCCTAGGTCACTTATGATTTAGCAGCAGAAGAGATAGTTAATCAGGTATACAGGATGGTCTAAGGCAGGGAAAGACAACCTGGTGCCCTTCAGCTGTTTGGATTACAGCACTCATCAACCCCAGCCAGCATGGCCCACAGTCCAAAACATCAAGAGGTTATCTACCCCTGGTCTAAGGCTCTTTGAAGCTGCGGGGAGCTGAGTTGTAGTCAAAGGCAATGGGTTATGTTTCTAGCTCTTAATTTTGTGTTTTACAACAAGCTTAGACTCCACAATTATCCTCTAGGTTATTGTAAAGCTTGTGAAGATAATTTAGTATGTAGCTGTGTTGTACACATTCAGGCAAAAGCCTGACTCAAGCAAGTTTCACTGCAGATTGGAGAGGTGACTTAACTGCACAGAAAGCAGTTTTCTATACAAAAAGAACGATAAAAAAATATGAAGAGTAATTAAATGCATCAATTAAAGATGGGAAATACAAATTATTTTATATTAGCCGGAAAACTCATTGGGATGTTTTGAGAAGGGTACTTAAAAAGAATGCAGACGTTATCTCTCACTTTTTCAGTACATGGTTTTTAAACTCTTAGCCAGTAATGTCCAGCTCACAGTTTATTCCCGCTTTATAGCACAAAACAAATCATAAACAACATTTGCTATTTAATGATATGATCAATATGCTTTTGGAATATACAACTCCCAAAACCTATTCACCTGGCTACCATGAAATTCAATTGTGAGGACCTTTGGGTGGAATGAATGATGCAGAGTATTCTTCAGAGATCTCGTTCATGCCAAGGCCTCACTACAAAGTGACCGTTGATGGTTCTATAGGACAGCTGTTTATAAGGCAACAATCTTATTACTGTAGCACAAGAGGGGAGTGCTCCATAGAGTTGGAGAGGACTAGAAGGACCTCTAATGCAAATCCCAAGGCAGAATGACCTACTCGATAGCCTCATTTGGATCAGCAGCTTACACAATTCAGATTGCAGTGTGTCGCAAACACAGCACAGCTCCACTATAAAAAGGAAAGTGTTGAGCAAATTGCTCGGGATAACTCAATAAAACGAGCCATGGCGCACAGTATATGGCAAGACAAACACAACCCTGTCTACCAGCCTTCCCCAACCTCATGCCCTCAATCCTCCTGGCTGGGGGTGATGGGGGAGTTGGACTACAACTGCCATTATTCCCAGGCAGCACTATGCCAGTTGTAATCGAATGTATCCGAAGGGCACCAGGTGGGAGAAGCTGCTGCATGCATTCTTCTGTCGCTCACGGCAGGTGGCACAGAAAAAGATGGTGGCATCACTAAATGACCAGCCAGGCTCAATCTCAGACAAAGCTGCCAATGAGCCAGTATTTTAGCAGGCTGACCAGTAAATGTTTTCCTCCTTGCTCCAGATACCATTACAGCTTGTCCCAGATACTTTTACAGATATACACTATTCCTGGCTTAGAGAAGACCATGTTGTACCTGCCTGATACAGCTGTTAAAGATGAGGAGCTTGTCAGGGGAAAGAGGTGGTAACACTAATTAAGCTCAAAAGTAGGAAATACAGGAATTCAAACCCAGACTTTGGATTTTAAAAAAACCAAACAAACTCAAGTTCCTTTTTCTTGAGTATGGAGGACTTTGTGATTTTGGGAAATTCTTATCAAAACTGAACTGAAATTCTCACCCATTCCTATTTGCCAGATAAATTGATAGAAACATACAGAATTGTTCGTCTCTCAAGGCTTTGCTTCCCACAATTCATTCTGAGAACCTAATGATACCAATTTCACTGACGTTTCCATGTGGCGAGAGAGAATCAATGGTTCTTTCGTATTGCACCTAAACAGAGCGAGGAATATACACTTCCATGCCTGTCTCTGGCATGGCTTCCCAATGCACTTAGCATTCTGTCCCCTAGATCCCAGTACCCCAAAAGGTAGTACACAGGCACTGTTTGTGTGGAAGGCAAAAAGAGATTTAGAGAATTTAGAGCAAACATAACAGTCTACTGATGCAGGTGCTTTTAAGGCTGTCTCTTCTGACCTTTGAGAAGCTGACAGTGTTGTGGCCACATTACCAGGCTGCAGGTGCCAATGCACACTCCTGGGATAAGGGATGTGCAAAGGAACACTCCTGGCCATCCATGCCAAGATGAGGATAATCTGACTCAAACCACACACACACAAAGAGTAAGGAAGTCTCTATGCTGCTAGAAAAAGCAATAAATACAAATAGTTGTTTCTTGAGGTTTTCACAGTGTAAAGGGGTGAGCATTTTCTGGAGTGGGAAGAATAAACACTGAACGAAAAGAAGTCTGCTATAAGAGCATCATTAAATCTTGACACAATAAAAATACAATAGAGAATGCAGAGAGAACATCATATGGCTGCTGATTCTTATCACTAGGTCTTCCTAGTGGAAAATAATAATAGCACCATAGCTCTAAAAACAACCAAAAGTCCATGTACATAGCAAGACTCTAAGGAGTTTGGTGATGGGGGTGAAGTCTTTGGTAACACTGGGAATCTATCCCTCCTAGTGTACAAATCTAGCCCTCTCAGGTTTTTGGATGGCCACTCCCCATTCCCTTGGCCCCACCCCTTTCTCCCACCATTGGTTGTTTGGTGGGTTCCTGGCTTTAGTGCTATTTTTCCCCTCTCCTAAGGCTTAGTTACTGGCAGTAAGAGTTTTAAATTTAAATATGCTGGCATTTCTTGTATTATTTATATTTTGGGCCTTCCCCTTTTGTCTTTAGCTCCACCTCCTTTGCTTTCAACCCCTACCCACCACTTTGAGAGCTTCTATAGAAGTGAATATGGTTTGGGGGGCTGAAATAAATTCCCCAACCTAGGTTAGTTTTTCCTAATGCCGCATGGCAGGTAGATTTGGTTGAATAATTCTAATCCTTTCTGTGGGCAGCCGCATTTGCTGGTCGTGGCGGGTGATGACGTCACCTGCCACAACCGGTAAATGTGGTGGCCCACAGTGAGGAGGGAAGACAACGGCAGGACGATGGCGGATGACAGCAGGACAATGTGGAGGAGGCAGCAGGTAAGCAGGGAGAGTGGGGGGAGGGAGGGACGGAGAGGAAGTGAATGCTGTGGACGGACCCAGATCGGATCCGGATCCTGGATCCGGGTCGGGTCAAGTCGGATCAGGCCCAATCCGATATGGATTGGATTGGGCTCAATCTGGAACTGACAGATTGGGATCCAGATCGGATCAGGGGATCCGTGCACAGCCCTACTTTCTTTTCTTTCTGAATATGCATAGAATTGCACCCTTAGTCAACAACCTGACATCCTAATGGAAGGAAGCCTTCTCATGTGTGTTTTACTTCAAAAGTCTCATTCCTACAACAGTCATTACTGATATACTCTAAAGCAGGCTAGATGATTTAGCCTATAATTCCCATCAGCTCCAGCCAGCAATGAAAGTGCTGGGAGCTGTAGTCCAAAACTTCAGCTAAGCACAAGATTGGGGGAAAGTTGCTCTAAAGTCAGTATCAGTTTGAATTTCTCTTGCAGCAAAGAGGCTTTGCCTCCGCTCCACCTGAATGGACCTGCTGTTCGAATTTTGATGACACAGAGGTGTTGTCTAACAGGAGTGAGGGAAGATTACTGTCTATATTTTCAACCATTATGGTGAGTGAGCAATTTCTACAGTTATATTCTCAGTATAAACCGCAAAATAAAATACAGCAAAGCATTTATTATATTAAGTTGTGTTCACCTAATCCAGGAGCCAGCAATTTTACTGTATCAATTCACAGGGTGCATTTCTTTTTAATGGATAATAATAAAGCTTTTACATTGTTTTATTAGTTTCAAGACTAAGTTTCAACAGGAAGAACTGCCTATTTCCCCCCCCCCCCCAGTCTGGGGTAAACCATGCCTTGAAAAACACAGCACAGTTCCATGATTTATACACAGGCTGTGAGGTTTAGAGTTAAATCCAGATTTCCTTTAGTCTCTCAGGTGTTTCTGGTTTCTCTGGGAGCCATTGTTCTTCAGAAGACCTACACAAATTAAACAGCACTGTGCAGTGAATTGGACACATTAATACCTACAGCCTTATTGTGTGCCAATGGAGGCCCTTGCAAAATGAATGGGAAAGGCACCACTGATAGGCTTAAGAATCCAGCTGTTCATAAAATGAAAATGAAATCATGATGACTGATGGTGGTGGAGTAGAACGACTCATGGTGTAAAATCCATCACAGTCTGCTCACATTTGATATTTCAGAAATAAGCATACACCTCTTTGCTCCTGGTGGTAGCACACTTGGTTCATCAGCTACTATTAGGTGGCTACCTCAGGCAACTGATTTTGGCTTCTGTGTAAGAGCAGCAAATTGTAAGCTATTTAATGTGTTATTATTGTATGTTTGCAGCCAAGGAGTAGGAGAGGTGCTCGAGGGATTTTATTTATTTAATTGCTCTATTTTCAGCATTTATAAACTGCTCTATATCTGTAAAAAAAAAATGGAAAAGAAAAGTCCAGAGTGGTGAACAGTAAAGAAAAAAACAATCAAAATGCAAAAGATTTTTTAAAATAATCATGTTAAACCAATGAAATCAACACCACCAAGAGCAAGATTGTATGCCTATTTCTAAAATAATGGACATTCAGAAAAAGGTTGTATAAATCAAAACTTTTTTTGCAGATATTGAAAACAAAGCAAAGGTGGTGCCCACCTCAGCTGTCAAATTCAGGTGAGTAGTCTTAGATTCCATGCATCCTGACTTGGAGAGGGGGATGCCATTGGCTGATTTACCACAGGTTTTCTGCATGTTTCAGAAAACAAGCGTCTGAAAAATGAAACCATTTTTTACCATCTCACATAAAGTGGGACATTACTAAGGACTATCAGGCAGTTGCTTTACACACTGGTTGCTGGACTGGCTATATTTCCTAGAGTTTTATTGCCCTGCTTCCTCCATATGCCATGTGACAGTTTAATCCCACCTGCTCACAACATCTTGGCAACAGTAGCAGGTAATACGGTTTGTTTTCCACATGTTTATATCCTGCTATATTTCATCACAGCAGAAATGGCTGTGGAAAAACAAAAGCAAAGTTGGACAGTTACAGTTCAAAAGAGTTTGAAGAATCTTCATGTTTTAAAAGAGTATATGGCTCTCAGCTACTGAAAAAAAAGGAGTGTTTGGCACTTACAGTTCACAAACAAAATGCCGCAAGGAAGCATTGGAAAGAGAAAGGCAAGATGTGAAACCCCTCCGGCTATGAGTCCTTTTTTGATGCACAGATTTGTATGACCCACGTTTATGTCAGCCAGAGGCCCCTTGACAAGGGGGTATATTGGAGCCGCCCACCTATGGTAGGCTGACCAGGTGGCTCGGGATTTCCCGGTCCTAACCGGGAATCCAGGGGCCAACCGGGCCAACCGGGGGAGGCGGGGGAAAACCGGGGTGGCGGGGGGTCATGCGGTGGTGGCAGCGAGACCCGGTGGCGGTGGCGGTGGAGGAGCCCGGGAAGCGGACGCCCCTGCAGGTAAGCACGAAGAGGGGCACTTACCTGCTGGGGAGGCCGCTTCCTGGGCTCCTCCGCCGCCTTCGCCGCCGCTGCCGGGCTCGTAAGGCCAGAGGCTGCGCGGAAGAGGCGGGAGAGGGCCTGATCCGGAAGTGACGTAGCCGGCCCTCTCCCGCCTCTTCCGCACGGCCTCTGGCCTCCTTGGGGCTCAATCGCAATGGCGATGATCCCTGAGGAGCCCGGATGCCCGCGCCCGCCTCTTCCGCGGGAAGAGGCGGGCACGGGCGTCCGGGCTCCTCAGGGGTCATCGCCATCGCGATTGAGCCCCAAGGAGGCCAGAGGCTGCGCGGAAGAGGCGGGAGAGGGCCGGTTACATCACTTCCGGATCAGGCCCTCTCCCGCCTCTTCCGCGCGGGCGGCGACAGAGGACCCCGCGCAGCCGCGCGGGCGGCGGAGGACCCCGCGCGGCCGCGCGGGTGGCGACGGAGGACCCTGCGCGGGCGGCGAAGGAACCCACCAGTAGGTCCAGGCTCGTTTTTTTGGGGGGGTGGGGTGGCTTGTTGGGGGGGTTGTTTTGGGTGGGGGGGGCGGGGGGGACCGGGATTTTGATTTTTTAGATCTGGTCACCCTAACCTATGGAAACAAGTGTGACATAGTAGAATGTTGTCTGTACATGTGCATGAGATGGAGCATTGTACCTTTGAGCTAAGCTTTGGCCTATGCTGGCATTTTATTCCGCCTGACTATAACCTTCTCATGGTGTTTTTTATTGAGTTTTCTTACTTCTTTTATTGTTTTGATACTGTAAGTTTGCTCTGACAGCTTTGACTAAAGAGCAACTAAAAGTACCTTAACTAACTAACTAACTATCTAACTAACTAACTAATATTCACCTTTTAGAAACATAATGAATTATTCTAATTTCAGCAATGTTCATTTTGTATAAATAGCAACAATATTCAAGGTTGAATAATTCCACCTTTGGCCTTTATTCCATAATTCCAGAGGTGGTATACAGCATATAAAAAAATCAAGCAGGTAAACAATATAATAATTACCAAAGACCAAAGGTGGTTCCTAAAAGCTGGTATACTAAGTAGACATTGAACTAAGTTTTCTGATATTTTGCTTTTTACTTCATTCCTCTTAAGAAATGCCCAGTTAAAAGTGTAATTGATCAGTTCACTCCCAACCCTGATACGAACCCCTTCTAATTAAAATTCACTGTATGTGGCAGCCATGTTTCACGGGAGTTACTCTGTTTGGTGTGGTGAGTGTAGAAAACATGCAGAGGGAAAATGCACATCCCTAGATACTCAGGGGCACACGTTCACTGAATATGTAGGAAGACGTCTCCCCAAATCACAATGTTCAGGTATACCACACAGCTAACCCTGGTGTTATCCAGTTATTCTGTAAAATGCATATTGCTTTTCAGAGATGGAGTTGCGCTACCACAGCCATGATTGGTCAGGATTCTCTGGCATGTGTTTAGAGTATATTTCAGGACATGCAACTCCCCATCACACCTTCTGATTTTACTGCAGCAAATACGGTGGAACATAGCTATCCACTGAACTGGCTCTCCAAAGTTGTCAATCTGGTTATTCCAAATAGAAAGGGTGGGTGAACCACTTTCAGCCCGAGAGCTGAATTCTATTTTGGAGAAGCTCTCAGGGACCACATTCCAGTGGTGGGCAGGACTGAAGCCAAAATGGGTGGGGTCAAAATACCAAAAATACCAGCATAAGAACATAAGAAGAGCCATGCTGGATCAGAAAAAGGGTGCCCATCCGCCCAGATTTGTCCGGACATGCCTGGAAAATGGGGAGCAAATCCGCGTCTGGGCGGAAAAAACATTTTGGGGGGCCAAATCCGGAAATTTAGCCCCCCAAAAGCCCGTTTTGGCGGGGTTCTTCTCTGTTTTCAGCCTTCCGAAGCCACTTCTGGATTCCTAGAGGGCCATCGCTATGGCAATGGCCCTCTAGGAATCTGGAAATGGCTTCGGTAGGCCCATTTCAGGCACTTCCGGTTTCGGCCTTCCGAGGCTTTCCGAAGCCATTTCTGGGTTCCTAGAGGGTCGTCGCTATGGTGATGACCCTCTAGGAATCTGGAAATGGCTTCAGCTGGCTTCGGCAGGCCCATTTCGGGCACTTCCGGTTTCGGCCTTCCCAGGCCTGCTGAAGCCATTTCCGGGTTCCTAGAGGGTCGTCGCTATGGCGATGGCCCTCTAGGAATCCGGAGATGGCTTCAGCAGGCCTCTGCAGGCCTCAGTAGGCCCATTGCCTGCCCCTGGTGGGTCATCCACACTTACCAAACCCCTTCCGGCTCCTGTGCGACGATCCTGGGCCTCTTCTTGGATGGTGCAGGCAGAGGACAAAAAGCAGGCAGAGCAGCAGGTAGGACAGTTTTACCCTGGGAGTTACAAGGTTCTGAGAATTTTTCCAAAACTGCCCTCTGCCTGTTAGGATCTCTCCTCCCCCAGGTCTTATCCTGTACTTTTCTAATCCCGTTCTCTGCAACCCCTTGCTACCACTAAGAATATTTTCAAGGTGAATGTAAAAATCCCCATCATTTGCCTAGAGAAATGGGGTGGGGGGAGAGGGGAAGCAAGCATAGGAGCAGCCTTGGGAGAGGTATGTGTGTGTGAGTGTATTTATGTGATGGGTGCATGGGGTGCATGTTCATTTGTCCATGATTGAATGTGTGTGCGTGTATTTTGGGGTGGGTATCCTGAGAGAGTTTACGTGTTTGCAGTGTGTGAGTGTATTTATGTGATAGGTGCATGTTCATTTGTCTATGAATGGATGTGTGCGTGTGTGTTTTGCGGTGGATGATTTTGAGAGAGTTTTCGTGTTTGTGTGCATGTTGAGAGTGGGGGGGTACAGTTTTGTGTGTGAGAGTTGGGGAATGATATGGAGTTGATATTCCTATTTACGGGAAATAAATTTGAATGAATTAATTTTCTAAGAATTCATTTAGAGATGGTTTGAGGAAATTGGTTTAGCTGTTTGGAAAATAGGTGTTTTGCTGGAACAGAAAACTGGCTTCAAAGCAGTACCTTTATCTGATTACCTCACCCGTTTGCTTTTCTTTGATTATTTTGTTGGAGGAGAACATTGTAATATATTGATGTATGAATTGACTTATTAGCAATATTTATTTACTGCTTCTTATTTGAATAAATCATGAAGCAGTTTAGAAAAAAGAATATAAAAATGTGCAATGGTATCATATTAGAAGTTTATTTGAACATAGTTCATGGGTGTGTGAAAGGCAAAGTATATGGATGCAATTTCAATGGGCCTTTTAAACATAATGAAAACATAATTTATTATCCATCTCTATTGGAGGATGATTGTTACTGGCCATGGTGTTTTTACTTCATCTATGTGATATTTACCGGTGCTAGCATTTGTTTTATCCTTTTAGTAACTGTACAAAAACAGACAATTCTTGTTAAATACAGTATCCTCCCCCAAGCTGGTTCTCTCCAGATGTGTTGGATAAAACTCCCAATGCCCAGTCAGCATGACCAGATAGGAGTAATAGTCAAAGATATTTGGAGAGGATTGGATTGGGGAAGGCTGAAATACCAAGTGGCCCAAAAGTAGGTATACAGTATAGTACTCACACCTCCCATCAACATTCTAAACAACTGTATACCTACTTTTGGTGCACCCAGTACATAGAGTTCTAAGTTTTTTAAAAAGTAATATTCCTCCTCAGTTTATTAATCTTCATAAGATCATATCTAGCTGAGCTGGAGTCTAGATCCACATTGTATATTGTATCTCCTATATATTTCCTGAATTGATTCTCAAAACCCGTGTCAGACTGTTAATGAATTTTCCAATTAATTCACTGATCTTTTGTAGGGGTGTGCACGGACCCCCCGGATCGGATCGGGACCCGGATCGGGACCTCCAATTTTGTCCCGGACCGGTTCGGACAAAATCGGAGGCCCCCCGGACCGGATCGAGTCCGATCCCGACCCAAAAATCGTACATTTTTGGATCGGCCGCCATTTTTTTCCCCATAGACTTGCATTGCAATGCAAGTCTATGAGGAAAAAATGGCGGCGGGTGGGTAAGGGGGGGCCTAACTCCCTCCCCCCCCCCGGGGCCGTCCGCTGTGGACGGCCCCGGCAGGTAAACCCCCTCCCCCGCGCTCCCTACCCCCCCTGGGGCCGCCTGCTTCCATCCGCTGGCGCCCGCGGGCGCCAGCGGATAGAAGCGGACGGCTCCAGGGGGGGGGTAAGCCCCCTTCCCCGCCACTTACCTTCTCGGCCCGTCCGGCGCCGGCGGCTACTACCAGCGGGCTCCGCGGCCTACTCTCGAGTAGCGCGCCGGGTGATGACATCACCCGGCGCGCCACCCTGGAGCAGGCCGCGGAGCCTGCTGGAAGTAGTAGGCGCCGGCGCCGGACGGGAGCCGCCGGGCCGGGCAGGTAAGGGCCCCCCTCCCCCCTCCGCGCGCCCCCTCCTCCCCTCCACGCACCCCCTCCTTACCTTCCCGGCCCGGTGGCTCCCGTCCGGCGCCGGCGCCTACTACTTCCAGCAGGCTCCGCGGCCTGCTCTAGAGTAGCGCGCCGGGTGATGACATCACCCAGCGCGCCATCCTAGAGCAGGCCGCGGAGCCTGCTGGGAGTAGTAGGCGCCGGCGCCGGACGGGAGCCGCCGGGCCGAGCAGGTAAGGGCCCCCCTCCCCCCTCCGCGCGCCCCCTCCTCCCCTCCACGCAACCCCTCCTTACCTTCCCGGCCCGGCGGCTCCCGTCCGGCGCCGGCGCCTACTACTTCCAGCAGGCTCCGCGGCCTGCTCTAGAGTAGCGCGCCGGGTGATGACATCACCCGGCGCGCCATCCTAGAGCAGGCCGCGGAGCCTGCTGGGAGTAGTAGGCGCCGGCGCCGGACGGGAGCCGCCGGGCCGGAAAGGTAAGGAGGGGGTGCGTGGAGGGGAGGAGGGGGCGCGCGGAGGGGGGAGGGGGACCCTTACCTTTCCGGCCCGGCGGCTCCCGTCCGGCGCCGGCGCCTACTACTCCCAGCAGGCTCCGCGGCCTGCTCTAGGATGGCGCGCCGGGTGATGTCATCACCCGGCGCGCTACTCTAGAGCAGGCCGCGGAGCCTGCTGGAAGTAGTAGGCGCCGGCGCTGGACGGGAGCCGCCGGGCCGGAAAGGTAAGGAGGGGGTGCGTGGAGGGGAGGAGGGGGCGCGCGGAGGGGGGAGGGGGGCCCTTACCTTTCCGGCCCGGCGGCTCCCGTCCGGCGCCGGCGCCTACTACTCCCAGCAGGCTCCGCGGCCTGCTCTAGGATGGCGCGCCGGGTGATGTCATCACCCGGCGCGCTACTCTAGAGCAGGCCGCGGAGCCTGCTGGTAGTAGTAGGCGCCGGCGCCGGACGGGAGCCACCGGGCCGGGAAGGTAAGGAGGGGGTGCGTGGAGGGGAGGAGGGGGAGGGGGGAGGGGGGCCCTTACCTTTCCGGCCCGGCGGCTCCCGTCCGGCGCCGGCGCCTACTACTTCCAGCAGGCTCCGCGGCCTGCTCTAGAGTAGCGCGCCGGGTGATGACATCACCCGGCGCGCCATCCTAGAGCAGGCCGCGGAGCCTGCTGGGAGTAGTAGGCGCCGGCGCCGGACGGGAGCTACCGGGCCGAGAAGGTAAGTGCCCCCCTCCTCCCCCCCCCGCTGTCCACTTTCATCGGCGGGCGCCCGCTGGCGCCCGCCAATGGAAGCGGCGGTGGGCGCCAGTGGGCGCCCGCCGATCCGCCGATCCGCCGAACCGGTTCGGAGCTTTTTCGGACCGGTTCGGATTGGATCGGCCGATCCAGCTGCGGGATCGGAAATCGGATAATTTATCCGATTTCCCACTGGACCGGACTCGGATCGTGGATCGGGTCCGATCCAGTGCACATCCCTAATCTTTTGGATCTAACTATTAGCTCTTGCGCCAATGGGCATGGTGGGTGGGGTGGGTGGAGAAGGGTTTTTCACTTCTCCTGTAATTGCTAATTATTTCATATCATCCACCTGAAGTTTCTGAAGTCTGAAAGCCCAAAGTAAAATTGTTAAAAGTCCTAAAGACATTTCCATTAAAGTCCATTGGAGTTCTACTGATGAAAATTCTGACCAGCAAAATATCTCAACCTATGCCAATATGAGCAAGATTTCCTAAAACCTTTGCTGGGTCTCTCTTTTCCTCTTTCTTTTCTGCAACATATTTGTCATTGGGTATTGCTATGTCAATGAGGTAGTTGTGTTTTTCTTTTATATTATGACTGTTGTGTCTGATCGCTTGTAAAGTAGTGTCTTGTCCCAGAATTGTTCTGTTCCAGCATAGCATGGCTTGGCTTGACTTGTTTGAGTGTGTCTGGATCTCCTAGGCTCTGAAAGCATCTTTCTGGAAAGCACCTGCTGGTTGCATGATCGAAGAGGCCAGGTTCTGTGAGTGCATAGTTGTCTTGACAGGAAGGCCTTGCACTTGCTAGAGTAAGGTGAACAGATGTGAAGAGGCTGAAATCCTACATTCATTAATCTGGGAGTAAGCTTTATTGAAATCAACAAGAGTTATTTCTAAAGTTTCTTTGGGCAGTTTTCTTTGGGTCCCTGACTGGGATTTCTATTCTCTATACACTGAGGCAGTGTAAATTCAGGATATACTTGGATAAAAGGAGGGAAAGATCCTCGTCTAGCATTGTGATAATGGGCATCTGTTCTGGTCTTTCTTTGTATTGCTACTGACCATGGTTTTGTTTACATGGCTAATGAACCAGAGATATAATGACACATTTTTAGATTTGTTTCACACTGATAAACCAGAAGTTGAAACAAGCTAAGAGGTGAGAAGTGACTACAACAAGCCTTTAATCCATTTTGTTCCATGGCTAATGTTTGCAAGGTAATCGTATTTTATACTCTTCCTGCATGCTAGGTTTATTTATTTATTTATATTTATTTATTTATTACATTTGTATACCGCCCCATAGCCGAAGCTCTCTGGGCGGTTTACATAGGATAAAAACAATTAAAAACAATATACAAAAATTAAAACAGCAAAAACATACACACAATCAGTACATTTAAAACCACTACAACACCCCAAAAAACTATAACCCCCCCCAAAAACCCCGAGGCTCCTCAGATATTGCCAAATGCCTGAGAGAAGAGGAAAGTCTTGACCTGGAGTCAAAAATATAACGATGTTGGCGCCAGGCGGGCCTCGTCGGGGAGATCGATCCACAATTGGGGGGCCACCACAGAGAAGGCCCTCTCCCTTGTTGCCAACCTCCGAGCTTCCCTCGGAGTAGGCACTCGGAGGAGGACCTTAGATGTTGAACGTAGTGGACGGGTAGGTTCACGTTGGGAGAAAAGTTCCATCAGGTATTGTGATACCAAGCCATGTAAGGCTTTATAGGTTAAAACCAGCACCTTGAATGGGGCTCGGAAACATATAGGCAGCCAATGCAAGCGGGCCAGAGTAGGTCTTATATGCTCGAACCTACTGGTTCTGGTTATCAATCTGGCCGCTGCATTTTGCACAAGCTGCAGCTTCCGAACCACCTTCAAAGGCAGCCCCACGTAGAGTGCATTGCAGTAATCTAACTTGGAGGTTACCAGAGCATGGACAACTGAAGCCAGGTTATCCCTGTCCAGATAGGGACGTAGCTGGGCCACCAACCGAAGTTGGTAGAAGGCACTCCGTGCCACTGAGGCCACCTGCGCCTCAAGTGACAGAGATGGTTCTAGGAGAACCCCCAAGCTACGAACCCGCTCCTTCAAGGGGAGTGCAACCCCATCCAGAACAGGTTGAACACCCTCCATCCGGTCAGCGGAACCACCCACTAACAGCGTCTCATTCTTGTCTGGATTGAGTTTCAGTTTATTAGCCCTCATCCAGTCCATTGTCGCAGCCAGGCACTGGTTCAGCACATCCACAGCCTCACCTGATGAAGATGAAAAGGAGAAATAGGGCTGCGTGTCATCAGCGTACTGATGACAACGCGCTCCAAAACTCCAGATGACTGCACTCAACAGTTTTATGTAGATGTTGAACAGCATGGGGGACAAGACTGACCCCTGCGGAACCCCATACTGGAGAATCCACGGGGCTGAGCAATGTTCCCCAAGCACCACCTTCTGGAGCCGACCCGCCAAGTAGGAGCGGAACCACTGTAATGCAGTGCCTCCCACTCCCAATTCAGCCAGTCGTCCCAGAAGGATACCATGGTCGATGGTATCAAAAGCCGCTGAGAGATCAAGGAGAACCAACAGAGTCACACTCCCCCTGTCTTTCTCCCAATATAGGTCATCATACAGGGCGACCAAGGCTGTTTCCATACCAAAACCAGGCCTGAAACCCGACTGAAATGGATCCAGATAATCGGTCTCATCCAAGAGTGCCTGGAGCTGGCTTGCAACCACCCGCTCCAGGACCTTGCCGAGGAATGGAACATTTGCTTCTGGCCTGTAGTTATTAAGATTTTCAGGGTCCAGGGCAGATTTCTTTAGGAGTTGTCTCACTGCCGCCAAACTAGGTTGGCTAGTTTGTTGTACTAGATTTTTCTGCACTTGTCAACTGCTTCATTTGTTCAATGGTAGCAGTATGCTGAATCTGTGCATATGGATAAGAGAAACGTGATGGGGAAAGAGTGTTAAATGTTAGGAAAGTTGGGACTATGGTCATCCAGTGAAGGATTTGTAGTCAGAAACATATTTGAGGGAAGGGGAAACTATCACACAGAGCATAGCAAAAGTTTCAAAGTACAGCAAAAGCTACAAAAGTAGGAGTGAGTAAAGTTAATTTCAGATACATCGAATGTCTCACTTGTTCTTTATTTTAATGATTTTAACATGAAGTTGTGTAGAACAGGTTTGTCTTAATTGTATGCTGTGAAATCAGACAACTGATCAAGGCCATGTTTGGATGAGCATGCCCCCTTGGGGGCTGGACATGTTGGTGGACACGCCTCCTTGGGGGACGGCCATGTTGGTGGGCACGCCACTTTGGAGCGGCCATGTTGTCCTCCTTTTTAGTTTCCTAAATATGGTCATCCTAGTACAACAGAACACCCCCACCCCTGTTCCCGAGCAACTGGTGTATATAGGCTTACTTCCTCCTATAAGTGAGGTAGCACCTAGCCATTAGGACTAGGAGCTATTGATAGCATATTGTAGCTTACAGCTACAAAACTAAGCCTTAGGAGAGACATTTGCAAACTTTTAGAATGGGGTCAGGGGAAGGGAGCATGGACTTCTGGGGAACTCCAGAGGGATGGATTGAGACCCCAGACCGGCTGGATTTGGCTCCAGAGCCTGAGATTCTGCATCCCTGCAATAGAGTCTACAGGAAACTCAACAGGAGGTTAGATGCTCCCTTTTCACCCTCAAGTGGAAATCCACGTGCTTCCTGCTTACTCCTGTTGCTTTGGGTCTGAATGCCAGGCCCCAAGTCCTTTTTCTATGCAGCAAGTTCAGTAAAGCAGCATTGCGTCCTGCAGAAGACACAGCTAGACCAGAGTTAGAAAAAAACATCTGTCTCTGATGTGTGCCATTGTGGTGTTTTGTGTCAATTCGCATCAGTCAAGCTTACAGTTTAACTCTTTTCCACATGCATGAAAAGGTTTGTCATTTCCCTACATTTTAGGCAAAGGTAGGCAAGGTAATCTAATTCTGTGGGCAGGCAGGCACTGAAGCAAACCTCGGCTTTTAGCTTCATGTTCCCAGTTGCCTGAATTTTCGGGGAGTCGTATCAGATGACTAAAGAAAATGAATGCTAATGAAACAGAAAGTGGTGGAAAGCTGCTGTAATGGCGGAAAGTTGCTCAGCTAATAGAACCGGTGCCGAAAGAGGGTTATGATGCCATTTTCCAATAGCTTTCAAAAATAAGTCTTTAAATATTTATGCCAGCAGCAGAAGAGAGACAGTAACCATGTCAGTCTTAAAGAAGTATTTTAAGACTTTGTCGACATATCCAAGCATACTCCTACTGACACATAGGCCTGGCTCAGACATGCATGGACACTAATTGGGCTAAGGGTACATTACCTTGGTCAGCTGAATGTGTGAACTGATCCCATTGAAAAAGCACAGCATTGGGATGTGACATTGTATTTATGTTTATATCTGCAATGGCCAATTTTCACACGTGCATGACACTTGATTTGAAAGTCACCAGGAGATTAATATGCATATGTGAGCCATGCCTGGAGCCCTTATTCTGTGGTATAACCATATTTGTTCTTTAGTTATCACCCCTGTTCACAGTAGGACATATTATTTAATGAGGGCAGGGAGGCAGTTCCCCACCCCCATGTTTCAGACCACATGTGATTACTTCTCAGGAAAAATTATATCACTTAGGTCTAAAAAAAGTAACCACGACAAATATTCTTAAAATACTCTGCTTTTTTGCAGTTTAATCTTTACTATATCTGGCCCTGATTTCAGGAAAGAGCAATGTGCTATTCATTCAGTTTTTAAGTAACTCTCCTTTAGGGCTCATGGCAGGGGGCTTTTACACACATGAAAAATTGGGGCATTTTACTAAAATATTTAATTTTACATGTGCAAAGTCTTCATATTCAAGTGTGATAGGTTCCTAAACAGGCTTGGCTTAATAATACCAGTGTATTTATTTATCATTTCCAAAGAAAGGCAAGGATCTAAGAGGCAGGGGGAAGAAAGCCCTTTGAACACTTGTATCCTGGCTGCCTTAAAACACAGTTGCCCAGCATTTCCTTTAGAGTGATAACTGCAGTGATAGGAGAGAGAGAGCTGAGATACCATTTCTGGTGATAATTGTCTTGTGTCAGCTGCCTGACGTCCATGTTAGTGTCTGCCTTCACACTCAAAAACCAATTCACACAAGCGCTAGACTGTTCACGGAGAGCAAAAGGGCCATTTAACAAACACAAACCAGAGACCGAACACCGTGGATTTCATCCATGCAGACAAAATTTATTACGTTTCCTGCATATTGGCACACAAAGAGTCTTAATGGAAAGGAAAGCATTCTAGTTAGGCATTGATTTAAAGCTTAATTTAGGCCTTGAAAAGGGCTACTGCATCTTTACAGCCATCTTGTAATTCTCTGAGAGGCCTGCCATGAAGTTAGCCAAGTCCACATTTCAGCACAAACAAGGTCACTTTGAGATCAAAGAGGCATACAGACAACTACCTATATTCACCGAGAAAAGGTTCATACCTTGATCCAGAAATTCAGCAAAAATGGATGCTGACAACCCCTGTCTTCAAAAGAAAGGTACTGAAAATATTGCATGTCCAATGTCCATGGTTGCTAAGGATTTCTCATAAAACCTGACAGTTTTGTTCTGAACTGGGACTGACTGAATATTTAACACCAATTATTCCAAGGACTTAGAATATAATGGGGTGGGGAAATGTTTGTTATTTTATTTAGTAGCTCTTATTTAATTTCAGGTTAGAAATGACTGAAAATCAGTGGAGGGTTTTTCTTTTTTCATTCGCATATATAAGGCATAAGACACAAATTATTGACTGAAGAATGTCAGCATAGTCTCTAGGACTACTCTAGAATACATGTATTAAACTCAGTGTTCCTAATCAGTGATGAACTTGGAAGAAAGATGTGTACCTCTTGCTGATCACTTAACAGAGAGAAAACAGAGGGAAGTAGGCATATTCTTCCTTCAAAAGGTAATCAATGGTGACAACATTGATTATTTACTCCATGGTATATGCATAGACCTGGCTAGATACTTCTATTGGAAGGAATCAACCTGATTATTACAATGCAGTCCCATTGGTTGACTGATTACACTGAGATTATTCCTTTTCAGCAATTCAAAATAAGAAAATGCCATTACTGTTCTGCTTGTGTTGATCCACTTGCTCTTTTCCTCCCACTGAGGTTGAGTTGAAGCAAATTGGCAGGATGGCAGTGGAGGTGGGGGTGGATAAGAGCTGACAGAAAATGTCAAAAATTTTAAACATTCCAAATGTTGAAATCTGGATTTGAAAATTTATTTCAACATTCAAGGTGTGATGCGTATTGACACTGGTGATCTCTTGCGTGTTTGAGATAGACCCCAGATATCAAATGCCATAAGCAGTCAGTTATCAAATACTAATTACTATTGCATGACATCTATGAAATACTGTTAAATATTAAATACTTCCATATTTCAATGATCAGATACTGTCAAACACTATAACATTGCAAGCTAGATATTTTTCCATTAATTTTATTTATAGTGTCGTCAGTGAAACATGGTACGTTACAGAAAAAACAAGGCCAAAGAAATGCCCCTGTCTTGAGGCCTACATACTATTAGTATAGGAAGTTGTCCCTCCAGCAATTTCATCTCCTGTCTTCAAGCTACTCTTGTGAGTAGCAGCAATGGCTAGGGTGACCAGATAAAATTCTGGTCGTGGCTCATGTAACTTTAACAGTTGTAGAGAAAAGGGAATTTCAGCCAGTGTCATTTGTATGCAATTAGTTCCTGGTGAAATTCCCTCTTCATCATAACAGTTAAAGTTGCAGGGGCCCTGCCTTCTTTTGTATATGTTCACTCTAGTATAGTGCATGCATCTTTAACTGTTGTGATGAAGAGGGAATTTCACCAGGAACTAATTGCATACAAATGACACTGGCTGAAATTCCCTTTTCTCTACAACTATTAAAATTACATGAGCCCTGACCTGGATTTTATCTGGTAACCCTAGCAATGGCACTGTTGTGCTAACCCTCTCCTCCTTCCCTTGTCAGGCACAGTAATGCAGATCAGGCACAGTAATGCATTGTTTTTGCTGCCTCTTTCACAAGGGGAAGTTTTTGGAGAATTTTCTCCTTGGGGAGGGGTACAGGGTTTTCACATACCTTTATGAAGTATAGGCAGTTGTTGAGGAGTCTTCTTTCTTTCTTTCTTTCTTTCTTTCTTTCTTTCTAAATAAAACACACACACACAGCACTTGGAGGAGCCCGGCAGATTTTCCTGAATGCCTACTGGAGACCATGTGACCTCACCCACTCCAATAGGCCACTCCAAAAATTTTTTAAAAAGAAAGAAGACCCCTCAACAACTGGCTACACTTAAAAAGGAGAAAATTCTCCAAAATTCTCACTTCTCCCAGGCTCTTTCACCCAAGTTTTTGTCCCCCCCTCAACCCATGAAATGCCAAAAATGGAATAGTCAAAATTTTTGGCACAGCACTAGTATTTAAACAAAGCTGGATAACCATGTAGCATGGATGCTGTAGCTGCATCATGCAATGGAGAGCCTACATTGAGCAGGGGTGGGGTGGACTTAATGAGCTTCAAAGTCCCTTCCATCTCTATGATTCTAAGTAAGCTAGGGTCAAAGTTGTAGAAGACAGTGAAGGCTGGTGGCTTTGATATCAATGGGGCAGTGAATCTGCTCTGGGTTTTACTCAGAACCAGTCAGAACTCTAAAGGTGCTTTTAAAAAGCTCATTTAGAGTTCTGACTGAAACCCAGCGTGGACTCTCTGTCCCACTGACATCGGACTGTGTACAGCACCAAGTACACTGATGGTGCTGTATTATTGTTATTAATAATAGTAATATGATAATAATAATAATAATAATAATAATAATAATAATAATTGGAGACCCCAGCCCCCAGTAGCAGTTGATGAAGTGGTAAAACTGGGCATGGCTCATTAAATTTATCTTGTGGATCCTTAGACCTGGAACTGTGGGCTACAGTCTTCACCTACATTTTACCATTGTGCAAGCAGTGGAAGGTATTTCTGTCACATTCCAAACCATGTATTAGGTGCAGCCTCAGCTGATGTGGCACAAATTCTACAGCAACACCATAGGAGCTGAAGCCAATCTGTAGCATTGGGCTACCCATCTGCCTAAATCCCCATGATCAAGACAGCACATGACATTGAGCTACCATTGGAACACTAGTGTCATAAGTATTTAACACTGTATGTATTATGTATGTGTTTAAAATATTTATATCCCACCTTTCCCAAGAAGTTCAAAGTGGCAAACAGAAGAGAGATTTACAAATGTAACAAAAAAAAATTACAAAAATGATAATTATGATAAAGCGCTATGCCATATAAGGGTGGCATCATTAAAAGAAACAAGCAGTAAAAGGCCGTCTAATGAAAACAATAGTAACCTATTAAACCTAAACAGTCTTCAATAAGCTGCTAGATACTAAAGGCCTCTCTAAAAAGGAATGTTTTTGCTCTGTGGTGAAAGAACATCAGGGAAGGAGTGAGGTGGATCTCCCTATGTAGGGACTTCCCATCTCTGGGCAGGATCCAAATGCAAGCTGGACCCACTGCTTGCACAATGGGGATTTAGCACTTTCTTTAGGAAGCCCCTAAATGAGTGGAAACGATTATGCAAGCTCTAGCAATTGCCCCATTCCAGAAAGGAGCATGTCCACTTATTTCTGGTTCCTTGAGGAAGCTATAAATTCATGTTGCACATGTGGTGGGTGCCCCCTTGTGCAATGGCCTATTTGGAAACTATTCCAAAGTTGATGGACACCCCCCCACAGGTTCAAACAGACCCTGCTTCAGAACAAAATGCCAAGTTTTATTGAAACAAAGGCTCTTATATAGAGCTCTCTCAGGTCGTGGCCTCTCTCTGTTCAGGCCAGAAGCAGTAGGTCTTACCCTTTACTACTTGCTGTTTCCTCCCAGGAAGCACAACCCATTCAGGCCGGATCTAGCAGTGCTTTCCTATCATTACAAATACAGCCCTCTAGGCACAGCCACTGAAGAGTTGAATTAGGTAGTGAAAGATATTGATGGGCCTTCTTCCGCTTACTTGCTAGCCACTTACTTGCTAGCAGTGACAGACACTAGGGCTGAGATCTCACTATTTGAATATATCATGATGCCCCAATATAATTTCACTCTGGATCATTACAGGGAATATGAAATGGCAGATCCCAGACGTGTTATTAAGGGGTGGCACAGGTAGTTGTCAGTGGTTGGCCCTGCTGAGGCTGAGGAGCCCTGGTAGCTGCCTAAAGGATGCCATGTATAGGTACTTGGCCTGGTCTCTCTCTCTCTCTCTCTCTCTCTCTCTCTCTCTCTCTCTCTCTCTCTCTCTCATAGAACACCTCATGAAAATATCCAAGGACATAAATTGGGTTAGAAAGCAGGGTAGGAGTAGGTCTCCAACAAAGTTAGAGATGCCCTGTTCTTGTTGGAAAATAGTGTGGAGATTTCAGGCCATTTCCCCAGCCTCTCTGGAGTCTTCCCACCAAGCATGTGGCACCTGCCCAATTCCCCTCTATCCCCTGAGATAGCTTCAGAGACAAAGAGGGGCCTAGCCAACCATGGGAAAGGTGAGCAGAGAAGAACTTGGCTTAGAGACAGCACAGCCCTTTGGCATGTTGTCTTTGAACACAATGGCTTACTCGCGGTGGTAACTGACCCACTTCAGGGATGATGGTGTATGCTTGCATCATTATTGTGCAAGATTATAAGATATTAAAGCAACCTCTGGCTTTTAATGATGAAGGGTGCAATCCACCGAGTGCTCGTTTTGTGCCACTCTGATTCTGGTGAGCTTAGCACATGAGCAGCGCTCAGCGGATTGTGACTGAAATGCCATGCATAGGAATGCAGGACATGAAAGAAGCCAGTAGAAAACCCCTGGGCTAGTGCAGAATTGTGACTGAAATTATTCAGTTATCTGTACTCCGGTTTAAGATATCTATAAACATCTGCACTCCATGGGGTGCTCATGCAATTTCTGATGGTTTACCAGACTAAAGCCGCTTCTTCAACTGTAGGTTAAAGTTGCAAGTCCTTGATATCTATTAAAAGGCAGGAGACTTGGTTATGAAGGTCATTTTTCAATTGAACAGTTAACTGGAGGGCACCGTGGAATGTGTTTCACTGTATTTTGTGTCAGAAATTTTGCAATCAAAGGGTATATAAATGCGACAGCCACTCTCTTGCAGCAACTTTATTACCAAATGTGCTATGGAAAAGCCCTACCCCTATGCTTAATAAGGTAACAAAAAGGAGAAAGAGGGGAGGCCATTTTCATTAAAAGAGTGTGCTTGTGAAGTGGAATTTTGCAGATGCCTAATGAGAAAGGAAAGGGAACTTCGAAATAATTTGGATCACTTAACTTTTTCCCTGTCTCTGAAAAAAGAAAAAAATGTAACTTTTTTTTTCCAAAATAAAATTTAGTCAGTAATTGGAGACTTTCCAATAAATTATATCATGGAAGACAAAAACAAAAACAACAAACAAACAAACAAACCCCCCAAACCCCAAATTGCACTCAGATCTCTCTCTCTCTCTCTCTCTCTCTCTCTCTCTCTCTCTCTCTCTCTCTCTCTCTCATATGTCTAAATATTCACAGATGTTACAAATACACTCCAACATTAGATTGGACAAATTCTGTACAAGGGCACCTCTACAAGGGAGGATGTTTCGTAACCCTTTTTTGTGCAAAGATTGAAATCATATGGGGAAAGACGTTACCTGTGTTTTTATAAAATACTGTCCTCTACTGGATGGAACATGTTATGCCTGCTTTGTGTAAATCAGTTCCTGGAAGTGGTACGTTGAAGGAGATGCATCTTTCTTCAACTCAGATGAAGCCTGTTTCTGTAAAGTAAATTTCACTTATGCAAAAACGGACTTAAAGCAGTTGAAAGGAAAACAATTTTGGAAAGCGGTTGTCAATTTAAATGCCATGCCAGGGACTGGTGCTTGAGTCTGTTTCCAAAGTATATGCTGCAATGTTACCAACCCAGAGTGGGTGAGGTGGGGGAGGAGAGAAAAGAGTATTGCATATTTACTTATAGCAGTATAAATGTATACAAATGAAAATTGTTTATTGCTTAGTATGGAGGTTTAGATTTTCAATTGCTGGCAGAGGAAAGAGAAAGGAAGGAGAAAATCTAGACCAGTTGAAAAATGTGCCAGGTGCAAATCCAAATACGCAGTCTAATTCACCCATCAACAGCCACATGGAGACATCCACAAACAGAGCAGTATATCCTAGTGATGGCACTAAACTCTGAAGTGAATGGGTGCAGTAGATGGATTTAGAGGTCCAGTCCATGTGGATCCAGTTCAAAGTCTGGGTGGAATTCCCGGGTTCTGTTATGAGTCCTGATAAGGACCTAAAGGGTACTTAAAGAGTGTTGAGTTGAAGACTGTTTTTACTCTGTCATTGTTGTGTTTTTAACCTTTTCGAATTGTGTTCAATGCATTTGTTTTATTGTTGTTTATATCAACGTTTAATAGTGATTGTAAGCCACCCTGAGTGCCAGTTTTGGTAGAAAGGTGGGGTATAAGTCAAATAAAAATGAAAGGACATGGAGGCTTCTTTACACTCTATGCCCTCCTGGCCAAATCAGGGCCATTCTGCCATCTCCCCTTTCCAAAGTTTTACTAGTGGCATGGAAGGAGAGCAGAAGAGAGGCCACAATTTGAGAGGTACATGCTATTGGGTGGTTTTCACTGCTCCCATTCATGGATAGTGCATCTTGGACAGCTGAGGATCATGGGATTTGATGCCCAGCCATCATGTGGGGTAGTAAACGAGGCCTCCCATGTCCTTTGCGCTTCCCTGCCAAATTGATCCCTCTATTAACACTCCACAATGTCTCACCAATAGTACCAAGGGTAGAAGAGTTTGCAGGAAAGGGAGAGGAAATGTCCTGTTTAATTGCAAATCCCATCATCCCCACTAGTGTTGACTCAAGCAGGAGGACATGGGTTCAGGCAGCAGCTGAAGTAGTTCTGGAATAGAGCAGGTTCATAATCACAGACTGAACTGTAACTCTTGATGAAGGGACTATGCTTTCAGGACCATGGAGAGCAATCTTGCAGCTACATAAGACAACTTACCCCAGCACTAGCTTACAGCAACTGACCACAGGTTTTTATAGTCAAGCCAGGAGAGTCCTTCTGGGAGCTCCACCTCCTTGGGTGCTGTATCTACTTTTTTAAGGGGCCAGTGTACTTTCCCATAGTCATTGGCTTCTTCTGAGTGATGAGGGTCTGGGGAGTGAGGAGCTGGTTGGTGACTGCTCTCCAGGGCCTTCATGTGCTCAGGAGGAACAGAGAGGTCCTGTCTCCAGAGTCAGAAGGGAGAGATGCCTTGGGGATCAAGTGGGCAGGATGCAGCATCCAAGGTGGAGGGCGCCACTTGTGAAGGTTGCAGAACTGCTTCTGACGTTTCCTTGACATTATTGAATCTGGAAACTTCAGTCTCAGAGGGGCTCTCAGTCCTGGACCATGAAAGGAGATGGGGTTTGGATGACTGGACAATTTGCAGTTGATCTGGGCACAGCTAGGCTTATGACTTTTTGCAAGAATACAACATGTTGTAAAAATAGAGAATCTAAAAGAGCCCATAACACTGAAGCTGGGGAAAGGTAGGGTGGGGGAATCCTTCTACTTTAGGCTCAGGATGGGTGAGAAGTTCATCCAGTCCATTTTATTTTTAATAAGAACTTACTAGAATGTGCAGATTTCTTCATAAACTGGACAGATAGAATTTGAGATTAAAAAAAAGAATGTGGAGAAACTGCAAATGAGCTGAGGTCTCACTTCTTCCAGATCTTTCTCAAAGCCAGATTCTCTCTGAGTATCTACAGGAAGCAGTTAATTAAAAAAAAAGGTAGGTAGCCTGCTTGTCTCTACCTTAATAGGTAGAGACAAGCAGGCTTCACTAAACAATATATCTGAATCTGTCTTGTTCATATGTTATCATATATTCAAATGTATCATTACATCTTTTAAAATGTGGTGATCTGCTCTGCGTTTGAAAAATAGGATGGGTTTTAAAATCTGAAATAAAATAAGGGACAGTCCTTTTCTGATCTTCAGCTGAGTAGAGCTGCCTGCACAGAAAGGTACCACCTGGCTTAGGGAGCAACAGAAGGCTCTTCCCCCTTCCATAGCTGGACACAGACACAATTGGCAAATGTTACATTTTGTGATGGGTAGAGTGGAATGGAGAGGGAGAGGCTCCCTAGAAAGAAATAGTGACCCTGTTCAGATGACATGCTAAGCTTCAGTGGTTAAGCATTTTGAGCTAAACATTATGGCTTAGCATGTCACGTGAACAGTTCCTAACCATTGTTGCTACATAAATATGGTTTAAACATGCTAACTAACCTTTTGATGCAAAAGGGTTTATGGCCTAACCTTGGCTTAGTGTGTTGTCTGAACAGGCTCATTGATTTAATGAAAGAGTTAACTACTCTTTTTTCCATGAGAAAAGTTGGGATAGGGTGATTGTATCCCATAGGTGTAGTGGTAAAAGTTGGTAGAGGAGCCTCTGACACAACCACCTGAATACTCATGCCAATTTTGGCATTGCTAAAAGTAGGCTGACCATATGAAAAGGAGGACAGGGCTCATGTAACTTTAACAGTTGTAGAGAAAAGGGAATTTCAGCCAGTGTCATTTGTCTGCAATTAGTTCCTGGTGAAATTCCTTCTTCATCACAACAGTTAAAGTTGCAGGGGCCCTGCCTTCTTTTGTATATGGTCACTCTAGTATAGTGCCTTGGCTAGTACAGCTAGTTACCCACTTCCTTCCATGGGAATGCTTGGTGGGGTAGTAAGGCTACAGTCTGACGAAGTCAGCTGAGTATTTTGTGATGTTGGTGAACAAATGTCCATAGGCTAAATTTGGAATCATCTTGGTGTTTATGAGCTTTCTCAAGGAAAGTTGGTGTGGTGGTGGTTGGTAACTGGTAATGGTGATACACACATGTACATTGTTTATTGCCACCTGAGGATTACAATTTAGCTTCACCAATCCTGCACCAACTCCATAGCACCAGCCTGGAAATTCAGCAGCTCCCACCCAAAACTAACACACCCAGAAACATTAGAGGGTTCTAGACTGCATTGGGGCTGGGGGACAACAATCACATAAAATGATCACAAAGGGGAAAAAATCAAGAAAATTGATTGACCCCAATAGAAAAAAGACTTCCCAAACAAAAGACTGCTGGGTTAGATAAGCCCTATTCAAGCATTAGCAATGTGTGAAAGAGAGATGTGGCCACACATGCCAACCATGTACACCAGAGTACATCCAGCAAACTGCTCAGGGTGAGCTTCTGCTTACATTTGCTTAAATGTGTGAGGAAGTCTCCATGCAGGTGGGAACTCTGCTTTATCTGGGTTCCCAATCATGTGATGGATTCTACTAATGTTTGAGTGAAGGTGAGTAGAGGTCTGCTGCAGATAACAGGTGGGGCTGGCATGGGCACGGGCAAGGATGCTGGGGGTGGGAACAGCATATGTGGTCCTGCCCCTCTTGCTCTTGTTGTTTGTATCCTATTCAGGCACAATGTCTGAATAGGGCTATAGTTTATAGCAGACAACAAAAAATCCATTGAGAACAAGCAGCTCAAATGGAAGAAACGTCTGGCCATAGGCCTACAAAAGAGTTGGCTTTGTGGTTCATGTAGTTTTACAGCAATCAACAAGAGTTGCACTGGGAGTAAATGTTAACAAGTAACAACGACACTTCAATGTACGTGACTACAAAGCAACAGACTCTGGTGCCGGGTCTGCTACATGCTGACCACACATGCCCAGCATCACATTGGACTTTCTGAGCTGGAGAAGAATGTCTGGAGGAAATGGCACTTGATAAAGAGCATCATCAGGTGTGTGGTGGGGAGGGGAATCACATTTCCCTACTGTTGCTTTGGCCTCCTGCTGCTGCCCCACGATAGGGATGAGCAGCTTCCTCTTTCTTCACACGGGAAAGAAAGAGGAAGCAGGAACAGCCACGTGGGCCATTTTTATCATGCTGCTTTTCCTGCACAGAGCAAGAAACGGCGCCAAGTTTCACTTCAATTAAAAACAACAACCTGGATTTACCAGTTCTTATTTTGTTGCAAAAAAAAGACCAAGAAGGAGCGGGAGGCACATGGGAGGCAGTCGGCAACATCAAAAGTACCTGTGAAAAGCTGTGAGTGGCCAGTAACGAGCATGCGATCAAACGGCCAAGCATTGCAAACTGGACAAATTCAATACTGAAACAGGACATGTGATTATGGAAAAGAGACTTAGATTAGCAAACTATATTTGGGGAAAAAAAAGAAAAGCTGGCACCAAAAAGTATTGGAAAACAAAACCTCGTGGGTTTGGTTGTGCAGCAAACTGCAAATTCAAACAGGTGCCTGGGTTGCTTTATAAACAAAACACAGAAGGTGTTTCAAAATGATTTGATTAGCTGTTTAAAGAACTGGGACTCATTAGCGATATAGTAATCACATTGATAAAGAGTGGGAAAAGAGGCTAATGTTCTGCCAAAAATAAATGCATCAGATAAAAGCCCATTAGTAGCACTGAGAAATGGAATAGAAGCAGAAGTTCACTTCATGGTAAAATTAGATGTTATTGAACAGACAACTTACCAAAGTGGACTTACCAAATGATCGTATTAAGTAAAAGCACACTTGGCAGCTTTGAATACATAGGACTTGGATCGACACATCACTTACAAGTAAGATCAACTTAGAAGTTACATCAAAACCTCAAGGGAACATACTGAGAACTTTGGGTTGTTGTTTTAGGATTTCACATCGCCAAGTAACACATAGTTGCAAGGATAACATGCAAACAGCTACAGCGATATCATTGATTTCACTGAGCCAATTGATTTCAGGGAGCATAGAATTTGTTGGACACAGTGGACAACCAGCTGTTGACCAGGAACCCACAAGCAGGACATGAGTACAAGAGCACCCTCCTACCGAGGTTCCCCAGCAACTGGTTTACATAGGCTTGCAACCTCTGCTATCAAAAGTAGTACATAGCTATCAGAACTATTAGCCTGATAGCTATGTGCTACCTCCAGTAGCAGAGGCAAGGCCCATTCAAAGTTGCCACCTCAAGCGAGCCACCGCCCCATCCTACTTCCTCTCCCTGTGCTTCTCTCCCTGCTCTCGCATAGCGGCAGTTCCCAGCTCCCGGCTCTCCTCTCCCCAGCTCCTGGCTCCCCCACACACACCATGGCAGGGACTTCTGGCTCGTGCTCCCCCACTCCCTGGTCTCATGGGGCAGTGCTCCTCCTCCCTTCATCGGCCAGCTGGGACACTCTGCCAAACTAGGTAGAAGGTGGGAGCTGCTGGTCGGGGAGGGAGGAGGAGCCACCATTGCAGGGAACCCACAAGCTGTTGGCTGACTGCCAAGCAAGCAGGCAGCTAGGGAGGGAGGGAGGTGGCAGTGGTGGATGGAGAGAGTGGCCATCCAAGCAGCAGAGGGTCCTTTGGATGGGGAGGGCAGAAAAAAAATCCTGCTCTTTTCAGCTTACGCCGCCTGCCTCCTTCTGCTTAATTGTAGGGCCAGCCCTTACAGAGGCTGTAAACCTATGTTCATGAATCATGAGGAGAGATAGGGGTGGGGTGAGAAGAGGGGAACAAAACATAATTTCAAAAAGCAAAGCAATAGCACATTCATAACGTTTAAGCATAGAGAAGAGGAGGATCACAGGGGTGAACTGTGAGCTGATTCAGGAGAAGGCATCCGATGGCTTTGTTACCTGCATCCTTAACTCCTTTCATCTCCTGGCTCCCCCTACCCAGGCAAGTGGCCTTTACTTGGCCACTGTGGTGGCGGGTGGTCCAATCTAACTGATCAAGTGATGGTGACAGCTCAACCAGGGCTGGCCCAAACCATTTTGCTTCCTGAAGCAACGGTCAACATGGCTACCTCTCCCCCAATTCCAAGTATGGAAGCTGACCAGACTGGTCATTGAATATTATTTCCACACTGGAGATGAAGCAATGTCCTCCACTGCACCTGAGGGCAGCAAGCCTAGCAAGTGTAGAAGATGCAGGGCAGGCCTCTGTTTTCAAACACCTTGCTGCTGCTCCTTCCTCCTTGCTTCACCTGTTTGTAGCTTGCAATGCAGCAATGGTGGCACCACCATGCATCAGGTGAGCAGGTCTCTGCCTGCACACGAGGAGTGCCTCTTGGAGTGTGTAGCCTGAGTTGCCTGCCTGTCCAACTGTTCACTCAGCCAGGGTATTCCCCTGTGGTGCTGTCTATGATGCCTTGGGAGATGTTGACTTTGGGAGACTGCTGCAGCAAACAAGCATCACCGCCACAGAGGCAGCGATACCAGCTGAGGGGGGTGAGAATAGCTGGGGGGCAGAAGAAGGCTGCCTCTGACCCCACCCACCCACCCAGCACCCATCCAGGATCCACTACCTGAGGCGCCTGCCTCCCTCTCCCTAATGGTAGAATTGGAGTAGTGGAGACTGGTGGCTCTGATTTTGGCAGTGAATCCATTTTGAGTTTCAGTTAGAATCAGCCAGAACTCTAAAAGAGCTATCCAACATGCTCAACCTTATCTGTAAAATAGATTCAACACCTAGGATAGCTCCTTTAGAGTTCTGGCTGGTTCTGATTAAAAGCCAGAGTGCTTCGCAGCCCCACCAAAATTGGAGCCATGAGCCTCCACTGATAGAAAGGCTTCCCTGAAGCAACAGTAAGGTAAGCATTGCTGTGTTGACAGGGAGTGACGGCACGAGGCTGGTTCTGACTGAAATCCAGAATGGATTCACAGCCCCACTGAAATCAGAGCCATGAGCCTCCCCCGAGTATTTCAGCTGGACAGTCAGGGGTAGTCCTACCAGTGATGTGAGGGCTTCTTGACTTCCCTCCACCCCCTCCTTGTTCTTTTGCAGAAGGCAATCAGTCTTGTATTCCCACAGTGGGACAGAGACTGGTGACTCCCAGCAGGTTCAGGAACAGGTGTGCGATGGTTTCTTCAGCTGCCTCCGTCCTCCACAGGGCATTGGTCTTTTGGGGTCCTGAGGATGGGGGATGGATTAGTCTAGCCAAACAGGGTGCAGGCACAGGATGAGGTGTTTCCCACCACACAAACACTCACGTACTCAAACCTTGTAATATGTGCCAACAACATGCCAACAATATGGGGTGGGTGGGAACCATGGCGATGAAGTACTCAATTCAATGCAAGTCCCAGCAGCCAGCAACCAAAGCTTCCTCCAGTCGCAAGGAATTGCATCTAAAAATAAATGCCTCTGAAGAGCGATGGTCACTTCTTGAGAAGAGCCCTCGAAGATTTTCTATTTATCAGTTTCAGCCTGGACACATCATCGAGAGGGACCTTAACCTAGAGGCCTACAAAGAACCCAAAAGAGCGCTTAGGAAAAGGGTAAAAGAAATTTTAAAAATAAGAAGATATTAGGGAGAAAATATGATGAGCCATTCTGTAAGAAGCTGCTAAGGACTATGGTAGGTGATGGGATGTCTCAGAGCACAGTGTGAGGAACTGTACAGTTGCACTGGATTTACTAAAGTGCACAATTTTTCCAGATTTACTGTGAAGAGATGCAGTAACTGTAAATACATAATTGCATCTGCAAATGCTACTAAAGGTTGTTTTTTGCTATGATACACTTTAAATGCTTCACAGCTGTTCTCCCAAGTAACCTCACAATAAAAAGTCATTAATATTCCCACTGTCTCCCACCTTCCATGGTTCCCCAGTAGCCGAGGTGAGCTGCGCATTATCTTGAAAACATCCAGGGCCAGATTCATACCTTGTGTCAAATCATTACAATCCCATCACGATAACGCTATATTCCTCTTGCACATTTATACCTCGTGGGACACACAATGATATTTGTTGTGCTATTTTGGATAATGTGGAATAAAGAGCAGGAAATAACACTATGAAAGCAACATGCGGAATGTGGAATGTGCCCCAACAGTTATCAGTGCACTTCAATACTGCTATAAGGTAGTGGTGTAGATCTAGCCCTGGTTGGTTGCTCTGCTTACCTTGACGCTTGTAAACGGCACCCACTAAAGTTGTGCTGCCTGCCTTTCCTTCAAAAGTGTCTCTCTCCTGGTTCATTTGCTCCCATCTCCACCCCTGGCCATGGGCACAAGTGTTGTCAGTGTCTGTTGATCAACCCAGAATAATCCCCCCCCGAGACTTGCCTGTACTCAAATATGGGCATCTTATACTGATTAGGAAGATCCTTTAAAAAATAAGAAATGCTGGGGTGTCATTTGATGACTGGGGGTTACCTTGGTCTAGTCCAAAAGACTATATGCTACCTCCCAGTTGAGAGGCAGTGTACCAGTTGCTGGGGAACTCAAGTGGGAGGCTGCTATTGCACTCATTTCCTCCCTGTGGGCTCCCCAAGACCAAGGCAGGATCTACACTACTGCTTTATAATGGTATTGAAGTGCACTGACAACTGTTGGGGCCCATGACACATTCCATATACCATTTTGAAAACACTTTCAAAGTGCTATATCCTTCTTGGTATAGATCTGGCCCAAGAGACCTCCAGTTGGCCACTATGAGAACAGAATCCTGGACTGGACAGAACATTGGTTGGACCAGCATGGATGTGATGTTCTTATGGTCTATTTTATGGGTAAAGTTTCAGTATTAGTACATTTTAAAAACATTTGTTATGTAATATTAAAATATGATATTACATAGCTGATTTATATGCGTAATGGTTTTATTGACATTTGGGGCATGTTGCAAATTATTCATGGTGCAAACTATTTCCTGACTTGTAAATGACCATGATACTGCTATGTGCTTGTTGCAACATTTTTAATGTATTGATTATTTTAATATTGTTTTTACATTTGTTTTATATAGTTTTATATGCATTTTTGATGTTAACTCCTTAGACATTTTAGGATATCAAGCAGGATAACAATATATAAAATGAATAAATAAATAAAATAATCAAACCAATCTATCACTTAAACTGGCTGCCTTGTTTTGAAATATATTACCAAAGTACCAAATGTACATTTATTCAATTACATTTATTTATTTACTATTACATTTTTATCTCACCTTTTTCCTTTTACAAAGAAACCAAGGCAGCTTACATAGTCCTCATCTCCAATTTATCCTCATAACAACCCTGTGAAATAAGTTAGACTGTGAGTCAATAACTGGCCCCAAATCACCCACTGAGCTTCATGGCTGAGTGGGGGACTAAAACCTGGATCTCCTGAGTCCTAGTCCAATACTCTAACTACTACAACACACTGGCTCATTTACACACATTCCCTTAAAACACACACAGCCTTGTGTGGGCACACATACACAGACAAAGGAGAATCTCCTTTTTTAAAAAAAAAAATTGAAAAAAATTCTGCAAAGAGGAGTTGGCATGGCAGGTGTGTTGGAGACATCACTTGGCCCAGCCAGTCAGTGCTGTTCACAGCCAGGTTCTCCTGCAACTACACAATACCAGTTTTCCCTGAGTTCAATCTGGGAGAAAACATGGCACATCTGAACAAAATGTAGTCAGTGCAGTGCGATGGTGGGCTGAGTGCTAAAATATTGTACAGCAGAACGCAACTTAAATAATCTTGACTTGAGTATATGTCAGAAGAAAGGAAGGAAAACATCTTAAAAAGTTAATCTTCAGAGTCTATATCGGTACATGCCCATTGTTTAGGTTTGAAAATGCATTAGGCATCTAATGAACAAATAGAAAAGAACGTGGGGAATGCAAAAGTGGATAAATAAATCTCCAGAGAATCCACAGAAGGCATAAGCTGTATATGGCACATTAGAAATGAAAGTTTTTAACAAAGGATGAAAAGCATCAGGAAAGCAAGCTAGAAAGCATCAGTACCTGCTAGCTTTCCTTTGAAAATGTGTTCAATCCTCTGATGGTTTTGGTTGCCCCTGAGTTTGTAATCATGGCTTTCCTGCACATCGTTTACTGTGCCAGCCAACTGGTTATAATTCTTTGTGACTCTGACAGAAGTACTGCCTAACAGTAGGATAGTCAGTGTGGCCTCACTTTCTTTCCTGGGAACTACCAGTTTACTTTAAAGTATTAGGGCAGCATTATATTGATTACTCCTTGATATTTGCAGGTCTACAAAATGTCCAAGGAGACCCACAGAAAGTTTTAGAGACTTTTAATTTGTTGTACCAAAGCTCTTCTGATGGTCCCCAAAGGCTACACATTTATGAAGAAGGGCAGCAACAATAAAAGCTTATTGTTTGCACTCAGCCAAACTTCATGGATTTTGTTGTTGTTGAAAGTTTGACAAAAGAGAAAATGAGTTACACAGATTTTCAATAACTTGAACACCAATCTCGGCTGTCCAAAGGGAATTACTCTGGCATTCTTTCTTTGTGTATTGTGGCATGGCTTTAAGGGTTTATCCTTGTAAATGACATCAGTAGTTACAGTGAACAGTGCCAAGAAGAAGCCATTGGGCTCAGATCCCCTTTTGCCCTCCTGCTCCAAAGTACTCCAGGGATGTGTCTAAAGATAGCAAGAGAAAGTTTGCTGAGGCAGCCAGTAGAGTTCACACTTGAGTTGGGAGCCAGATGTGTATTAAACTTCCATCAAAGGTAAAGGGCAGTGAAATAACTTTTCCTTGCGGGAGAGAAGATCAAAGACGCAAATCATGATGTGTTTTCATGCACAGGGCCAGAACTTTTCAACCCTCTTTTAGGAATGGGGCGGGGGAATGCATTCATCAGTTTGCATCAATTTCTCAGTTTCAAACTGCTATGTGAATTGAAACTCAGTTATCCTCCAAATTTTGCACTTCTCCAAATTTGGCAAATTTTCCCAAACCCAAAAAAGATGCATATAAAAGGGCTTTATATTAGGAAAACGACTTCCAAAGACGTGTATGCCAGGCAAAAATGCATCAGGACAAACAAAATGCAATAGAGGAAAAGTGCTTACAATTTTTCATGCAAACTTTTAAAAAGACATTCTTAAAGTTCAAAATGAATTGTATTGATTTATTGCATGTATCAAAGACCTCATGAAATACATTTCTCAGGGCGTTTTACAATACCAATAAAATCACTATAAAATCAACAATATAAAACGAATAAATGTGGCAACTAGCACTGTGCAGAATTTTCCAACCTATTTATTTTCAACTATTCATTGGTGGAGGGAGGGTGAAAAGAAATTGCACCCCCAAATTGTTGGAAGGGCTGAGAATTTTGGAGACATTTCTTAGGGTGAAGGGGGGCTTCTGGGCTTACATTATTTTAAGGCTGAGGGGTTTGTGCCTGCTTTTTATTTTACCATTTTTGCCCTGTCCTGTCCTTGCAGACCCTTGGTCTGCTTGAGCTTTTCGAAAAGCCCCCTAGAGGACACAACCAGGACTTCCTCCCTGGGGGTATTTCCAGTAGGGTGACCAGGTCAGGGCTCATGTAACTTCAACAGTTGTAGAGAAAAGGGAATTTCAGTCAGTCTCATTTGTATGCAATTAGTTCCTGGTGAAATTCCCTCTTCATCACAACTGTTAAAGTTGCAGGCACTATGCTAGAGTGACCATATACAAAAGAAGGCAGGGCCCCTGCAACTTTAACAGTTGTGATGAAGAGGGAATTTCACCAGGAACTAATTGCATACAAATGACACTGGCTGAAATTCCCTTTTCTCTACAACTGTTAAAGTTACATGAGCCCTGACCTGGATTTTATCTGGTCACCCTAATTTCCAGTGCTGCTGCTGCCTGCTGAGGGCCTGAAAACTTAGCAAGGCATTTTTGGTTGGGTTTTTATTGTTGTTGAAAGGAGGAGGAGGAGGAGGAGGAGGAGGAGGAGGAGGAGGAGGAGGAGGAGGAGGAGGCAAATAGGGTGATCATATGAAAAGGAGGAGAGGGCTCTTGTATCTTTAACAGTTGCATAGAAAGGGGAATTTCAGCAGATGCCATTCGTATGCATGCAGCACCTGGTGAAATTCCCTCAACATCACAACAGTTAAAGCTGCAGAAGCCCTACCCTCTTTTGCATCTGGTCACTTTAGTATATCTCCTGCAGCTTTAACTGTTGTGATGTTGAGGGAATTTCACCAGGTGCTGCATGCATAGGAATGACACCTGCTGAAATTCCCCTTTCTATGCAACTGTTAAAGATACAAGAGCCCTGTCTTCTTTTTCATATGGTCACTCTACGGCAACAGCACTGAAAAGCTTTCAAAAATCTGAAGCAGCCAGAGAGGCTGCAAGGGCAGAAGAGGATAAAAATGGCAGACAGTACATACTACTACCACCACTCCCCAGCCACCTCCTTACGATAAGGTAAGCACACGGAGACATTTCTCTGAAATTCTCAACACCCCTGCAAAAGAGGCAGGGAAATGACCTTCTCTTTCACAGGAAAACAAAGAGGCTGTGAAAGGGCAGGTGGGGTTTCAGCACAGCACCAGTGCCAGCTCAATATGAAATACGATATCAGGCATAAGATAGGCTGACCCTATGAAAAGGAGGCCAGGGCTCATGTAACTTTAACAGTTGTAGAGAAAAGGGAATTTCAGCCAGTGTCATTTGTATGCAATTAGTCCCTGGTGAAATTCCCTCTTCATCACAACAGTAAAAGGTGCATGCACTATACTAGAGTGACCACATACAAAAGAAGGCAGGGCCCCTGTAACTTTAACGGTTGTGATGAAGAGGGAATTTCACCAGGAACTAATTGCATACAAATGACACTGGCTGAAATTCCCTTTTCTCTACAACTGTTAAAGTTACATGAGCCCTGTCCTCCTTTTCATAGGGTCAGCCTACGTAAGAGCCAAAACCACATTGCAGGGATTAAAATAATGAGATATTTTAAAATGGTTTTAGCAATGCAATCCTATACATGTCTACTCAGAAGTAAGTTCCATTGTGTTCAGTGGGACTTATTTCCAGGTAACTGCATACAGGATTGCAGCCTAAAAGACTTAAAATCTTTGAGGGTGAAATCTTATGCATGTATTTAGACAGTAATTTAGACTGTAAAAAGTCTTTTGTATGACTGACTCGGGAATGCTGGGAGTTGTAGGACTTTTTTACAGTCTAAACATGCATAGGATTGCATCCTCAAAGATTTAAAGCCTGGAAGAGCAGGAAAGTCTTAGCCTGATGCTGAAAAGATGAGCTTCAGGTGAGCTTCAGGTGGAAGCATATTCCAGAGCTGAGTGGCCATTACCAGAAAGGCCCTTAAGCCCTGAATTTAAGACCAGAGAAATGTTCAAAGTTTGAGACAAACACAATTTAAGATTGAAAAAATGAGAAACTGAGAGAAAACAAAACTGCTTGGATTCACCCATCTCTACCTGATTTCAGTGAGCGCTATCTGGAATTAGGAAGGAGGTGGAAATTTGTTGGGTCTGCATTTTTAACTAAACCAAACTGATTTGCGCTTCACAACTAATACACAGATTGGAATGGCGGTCATCATTCAGATTGTGCCCTTCTCTGAATGTTGCGGATCTAGTTCTCGGGTTAAAAAAATGCATATGTGTATATTTTAGGGGAAATATCATATTTATTTTATTACATTCTATACTGCCCAATAGCTGAAAATCTCTGGGTGGTTCACAAGAATTAAAACCTCAAAATACAAGACAATAAAATACAATATAAAAAATTAAATGTTTAAAACTACAGTATAAAAATAACCATTTAATACTTAGCTGCGGTGCAAAGATTTAAAATACAATACCAGATTTAACACAGAATCTGAAATACTAAAATGCCTAGGAAAATAAAAAGTCTTCACCTGGCACTGAAAACAGCATAGTTAGATGCCACGTGAGCCTCTCTAAGGAGCTTATTCCACAGCTGGGGTGCCACAGCAGAAAAGGCCCTCTTTTTTTGGTAGTCACCCATCTCACTTCCTTTGGGGGAGGCTCCCAGAGAAGGACCACTAAACCTGATATTAGGGTCTGAGCAGATGTACTGGGAGGAAATGATCCTTCAGGTAACCTGGCGCAAGCAGTTTAGGCTTTGAATGTTATTACCAGCATTTTGAATCAGGCCTGGGCATGAACTGGCAGCCAGTGCCGATGGAAAAGTACTAGCATAATATGATCATGTTGGCCAGTCCCCGTTAACAGTCTTGCTGCCCTATTTTGGACTCTTTTCAAAGGCAATCCCATGTATAGTATAGTGCATTGTGGTAATCCAGCTGAGAGGTTATTGGAGCATGGATAACTGTAGCTAGTCTATCTCTGTCCAGATATGGATGTAGTTGGTATATCAGCCTACATATGAAAATCAATGCACATTTTAATGCAATTAAAAAATAAGAATCACAAGCTGATGTGGAAACAGAATGGAACAAACTTCGGAGTGAAAACTGACATAGACCAAAACTAGAACAGTTGGTCCAGCCCTACCTGGAATGTACTTGGGATTTCCATATCAGCCATGCCTATGATAAAAGGGTGGAGAGTGGTATTTGGTAGAAACTGCAACCCATGCCTAGTTCTGATTGAGCTGGATGCTAAGAACACAGAACCAAACAAAATCTGCTATATACACAGTATATATGCATATGCACATGACAGACAGACAGACAGACTTGGTTTCAAAGATCCCAAAAAATCTGTTTTGGAGGACTAGAGGACCTATATGAATAGGATGGGGAGTAGTGAAAGGCTTGGAGGGGAAGAGGAGAAACTCACTTCCACTCTTCCACCACCCTCTGCTGAATGAAAGAGCGTTACACAAATGAATGGAACTCTCAACAGGTGAACACACACATATGTACATATTATATTACTGCCTCTATCCTCTACATGCATACTCAGAACAAATCCCCATTGAGTTCATTGACGCTTATTCCCAGGTAAGTGGTTTAGGTTTGCAGCCATAAAAGTACTCAGATGTAGCTAGATCATGTAATGTATATGAACGTATTTCTGATCCCCTCCCCGGATCAGTAACAGTATCTTCTAAAAGCCAAATATCAATTCTGTTCACATTCAAAACAATCTCAATAGAGAGGCTGTGTGGTACAGTAGCTATAGTACTGGCCTTTCAAGTTCGGATGCCCAGCTGATCTTAGGGAAACACTTAACCAGCTGATCTTAGGGAAATGACTCTCCAAATCTAATCTACTTACCAGGGTGGTTGCAAGGCCAAAAAGCTACTCTCTGAGCTCCTTGGAAGAAGGGTGCCAGCCATGCAACAAGTCACAATAAAAAGATCTGAAAAATTATGAACCTCTCATCCCTCTGTCAAACAGCTTAAAGTTGCCATTTCAGACAGAAAAGGTCTTACAGTGTTCTTGCAAGATGCTCAGGTTGGGTTTGATGAGTCCCAGTGGGGAGGAGTGTCCTGTAGTTATGGGCAGTCATACACTTCTATTTATCCTTCATTGCTAAGATAGGATTCCATTGACATGAAGCTCATGAAAGTGATTTCAAATAATGAGGTGAGACAACTGGCATGGGCTCAGAAAATGGGTGTGTGCGTGCACTCTGCGAGATTTATTTCATTTATTTATATCTAGCACATACTATCGCTAAGGCTTGGACATAATTTTCAACATATATTTTCCTCTGCATCCATTTTTAATAATTTCCCCCAAAGACTCCTTAGCATCATTGGATAATAGGAAACAAAAGACAGGAGATTATTATTTCATATACGCCGATGTTTCATCAGGAGGCCAGATTTCTTCAGGGCAGCTAACCTACATGCAGTCTGACACTTTTAATTTCTGTAGCAATTTAGTCCCAAGATGGGGGTTGTGTTGCTGAAAGACTGCTGAATCCCACCAGCTCTAGCCACAACATAAACTATTTTACGGCTGTGCTTTTAAAATAATGAAGATTTGAGTTGAAATAAATTTGTGGGTATCAAGTACGGAGTTCCTAGGAAAGAAAATAAAGCAGCTTTTATTAAAGTTGTTATGAGACCTTTCATGACCAATAGCCTCTCTGTTCCACTCTTTCCCCCTCAAAGCCTTCCAAGAAGAGTAGTTTTACTTTAACCTAAACTCAGCCTTTTCTCCCCTTCAGTTCTCTAAGCCTCTGTAAAATTGAAGGACGTTTCCCTCCGACACTCGTCTTTAATAACTCAGTATGATTTAAACTTTCAATCTGCATTCCTGATTTTGGTCATAATTGAAAGGAATGCATTAGCAGTGGGGGGGAAAATCCCACTTTTGCTTCATAAACTTTACCTTCATTGCCTCAGATTCTCAGTAGTTCCCAATATGTAAGTTTAATGGCGTGACCCTAACAAGAAACGATCAGCAAATGAAATGAGCCGGTGTGTCGCTGCTCCACACGGCTACAAGTGTCAGTGGCGGCCTGCCAGCCATTAATTTTATTGTAACTCATTTCTTCAGGTTGAGTACGGCACGATTTAATGTTCCCGTTCCCTCATTCCTGTTCTGCATGACAAATTGTTTTAATAAACATAAACCGGGTAATAATAAAGTAATAATAAGGCGAGCACTCACCTTATATCACTGCAGTTAAATTCTCCCATAAGCCAACACAGGTTACAATGACAATTACGCTCAAGCCAATCCGCAGCCAGGCAAACACAATGGACAGATTTAATATAGTTTGTAAATATGATTAGTGTGCTGTCATGTTATTGCAGCTTGGTATTTACATTACTCTCCGGGGTTATTCACTATACCAAATCAACATTAAATAGTGCTCCTTTCTTTTGCTTCTTAAATCAAATATACCTTTCTTTGTGTTCCACTCCAAAGTTAATGAAGAAAATGGCATTGATTGTTAATATTCGGGGAATCAATCAATGTTTTATGTGTGGGGTTTTTTTTTAATTTAAAGAGGCATCTGTCTTTATATTTGGCCCTATATTAGATCTCTTTTGAAATATACACTCTGCATTTTCTAACTGGCATCCTCCCTCCACGCCCTTTTATATAAACACTCAGCTGCCTACTACTATTCTCTTATGAAAAATGTTCAAATAATGAATGGCTGTTGTTTACAGAAGTAATTTCATGCTACATTTCCATTATTGCCTGGATTTGTTTAGCTTCTCGAGCTTCCCCTATTTCCCTGCAATGAACTTTTTAAGAAAATACAACCAGCTCAGGCTGTTTACGCTGTTACACTGGTAATAGGACCCTCTCTCGCTTCTGACACATTGTAACATTTCTTAACCATGTGCAAAGTGAGCATTTTTAAACTTGTTAAGGTCAATTAATTATTGTACAAGTGCTTCTTTTTTTGCGGGGGGGGGGGGTCCATCTCTGAATTCCAGTAAGAATTAAAAGGCCCCTAGCATGGTCAAGGGCATTTTTTTTAAGATGGCACAATTGTGTACTATAGATGTTCATTAAAAAATCCTCCAGAAATGACACAGTTCCATTTCTCTGAAGTTATCCAGTTGCTGTTTGCAAAGGTGGCAGACGGTGCATGCCTGCTGCCCAATGTTCAGAGAGCTCTAATGACAAAGAGGCAGAAGAAAAATAATTGCATTAGTGGCAAATTGTCCCCAGCCCTAATAATTTAACATCCACATCTTCTTACAAAACAGCAACTTGCGCAGTAGCCTTTGAAGTTTGGCGTCTCAGCATTTTGCTGGACATAATGCAACCATGATACATAGCGAAGTACATAGGTTTATTCGGGTGTTTTAAAGACTTAATATAATAAAGGACATCCTCAAAATAGGGCACATGCTGCAGTTCAGAACTGAATTGTAATTCTTCAGATGAAGAGTGACCTATTTGCTGTTTGAAGCCACTGGCATTATCCTGTTGTTGCTCTAATTGTAAAGGAATGACAAATGTAACTTCATGGCTGCACATAGGCCATTATATCTCCATCGGCCTCCTAAAAAATATCTCGGGTTCTATTAAGGTGATGTGAAAGGTTCTTACTAATTAGAAGTCCTTCTTCCCCAATGAAGTGGCTGTAAACAGGCTTTCAGTCATCTTCTGTGCAGCTGTATAGAAATATTTGGGTTATTAATATTTATATTTATGCTTCCATTTTCAGTGGGATCTCATCTCCTCAAATTCGGATTGGAACTTGGCCTAGGTCTGCATGTGAAGATAATAATAATAATAATAATAATAATAATAATAATAATTTTTTTCTTACCCGCCTCTCCGTCTAGATCGAGGTGGGGAACAACAACATGATAAAATACATAAAACTGATTAAAACATGACACATATTATTAAAACTGCATAAAAAATCCTAAAACATCCTAAAAACATCCTTAAAACATTCTAAAATTCCACTGGATATGCCTGCCGGAAGAGAACAGTCTTTATAACTTTCTTAAATTCTAAAAGACTGTTAAGTTGACGAGTCTCCTCCGGCAGGTCATTCCACAGTCTGGGAGCGGCAGAAGAGAAGGTCCTCTGGGTAATGGTTGTCAGCCTAGTCTTGGCCGACTGCAGTAAGTTCTTCCCAGAGATATGACTTAATCAGGCAGGAATGGGTTTTCCAGGCGCCTGAGGTCCAATGTCATGGTGCCTGGGTGCAAAGAAACTAAGCTCTGTGTGTGTGTCATTGGGTCTTACCTCCTGATGCTTGGAAATATAAATAGCACTGCATTTTACATAAATGTAATGAAAAAATATATATAATGAAAAGGTATTTTTGCACCCACCTATTTGCACATATAGACACACATTAGTCCTATACAAATATGTGGAAGGTATATTTATATAGTGTTGGGTCAAACAATGTGGGGGTATTTTTTGCTCTTTTCCACCCTCCCTGCACCTCCTTGTATCCCCCTAAAATCTACACCAGAGTGATGGGATAACATGAGAGGCTGCACAGGGAATGGAGAATTGGTGAAAACCATTGCCCATTTTCCATGCACAGAGGCCTTTCCTAGATCATGGCCCCTTCCACAAACATTTCCTCTTTCATCCATTCATAAGTAGCCAACATAAGTAGCCACAATTAGAGATGTAAAATTTCTGGAAAAGTTGTGACCGGGGCCCCCGGTTTTCTTCTGAGGTTTTCTAATGGGAGGATGGAAATTTTGAGAAAATTTGGGGGGAAAAAAGCAATACTATTTGTAGTGCTCTTTACAGATCTAAAATCACTTGGTTGCTTTAAGACATCCTTCCTTAACCTTGTGCCCTCCAGGTATTTTGGACTTTAGCTCCCATTAACCTCAGGCAGCATGGTCAATGATCAGGAATGCTGGGCACTGTAGTCTGAAACATCCAGAGGGCATCAGGTTGGGGAGAGCTGCTTTAGAAACATAAAGCAGTCTTTCTGTTCCTACAGTTGTTTTATGTAAAACTGAGTTTCCTCATAACATTATCATTCTATATCAAAACTTTTAAAAGTAAACTCATTTAGTACATTTATAATTATTGTCTGAATAGTTTAGAACTACATAAAATGACCTCTTCAGCATCGGAAACACAGGACTCTATTGAACAAACCCCAAACTGTAAAGAATGCACATTTACTGTCAAGAGTTCACAATGGTGATTCTACTCACATGTTGAGAAATTGAACATAAGGCCATTTCTACACTGGCCATTTTCTGTGGGATAGCCCCTGGGTCATCCCTGTGAGTCCAAATGATGCACAGGAAGTCCCCTGGGCAGGGGGGATGGGCACAGGTTTCCCCTGGGATATGGGATCCCTGGGGAAACCTGAATCTTCCCATGGTCCCGGGAGTGCTCCGAGACTGCGGGAGATGTGGCTGCCCATCCTGGCTGCTGCTGCGCTTACTCGCGAGTAAGTATAGCAGCAGAAATGGGCACAGAGCTGCACTGTGCAACTCCGTGCCCATCAGGGGAAAGGGGGGAGCAAGATGGTGAGGGGAGAGCCCCCAAATTTGCACGCAGTTTGGTTTTTTTGAACTTACCTTCTGCGATGGAGCGCAAGAGCACTGTTTCCCAGGTCTTCAAAATAAAGAAAATGGTGGGCATGACAGTCTGGGAGGAAGCTGAATCATCATACTTTACATGTGCACTGCAGCAATGATCCCGGAAGCGGCTACTTCCGGGATCGTCGCCCCTCCCTCCCTCTACACTCATCTGGTGTAGAAAGGGCCTAAGTCCATCAGTAAATTATACTTTCAATCAATAATTTTAATAAGGAATAAAGAAGTAACTATGGTGGAAGTCTTACAGAGAGGATTTTTTTAAAAAAAAAACAATTTTCTCCAGGGTTTCATTATTTCCAGACATCGTACAACTCTAGACTTTCTGTAAAAGTGTTCATATTACATAATTTTTAGAAATCATTTTGGGGGGACTAAAGGCTGGGTAACGATATTTAAATACTTTGTCAGAAATTCTAAGAGAAAATATTGCTGTTCAATTTTACAGGTTTTTTTGTTGTTGTTGTTGGAGGAAAGACGACTAAAGATGGTCCTTGGGGAAAAATAGGGGTGGATAGGGAAGCAGGCTTTTTTCTGGTTTTTTTTTGGGGGGGGGGGGTTCCCCCTGGGCCTTCACATCTCTAGCCACTATGGACATCTGCCTAGACTCTGAAAGCAGCATTGCTTTCTATTTGCTCAGGCAACTAGTAGAGGAGGAGGAGGAGGAGGAGGAGGAGGAGGAGGGAGGTTAGTGCACTCTCTTAAAAAAGCAACACCACTATGTTCATACATGGTTTCCCCCTTCCTCTTTCCTCATGCCACCTGTTCATTGTTTTTAACTCAAACCTGTCTTGTTCCTGATGCCAAAGAAGGAGGAAAGGTAAGTGTAAGGACACACCGGTATTGTGAACAAGACCTCCTCCCAAACCCTGGAGATTCCCTACTTCAAGCCACTTCCGTAGATGACATCCTTCCCAAGGTATCACTTCAACCCCATGTTGGGATCTTCATCTCAGCCCTGGACTCCCTTTCATCACCCTGATGCCTCAAGAGCTGTGGCACAATATGGGCCATTCGGATTCTGATATGACATTTGGATTCTAATTCCTCTCACACTATGAACTGCTACGGGTCTGGGGTGGAAACAGAACATAGACAGGCAACGTCTTGGTGCCTGCCAAAGTGCCCTACCCTTCCCACTGTTTGTTTGTTTGTTTGTTTTAATTTTACAAGGAGCTGAGATTGCTGTGAAATAGGTTTCTATTGCTGCTGTTGTCCAGCGTGTTGTTTACTGTATTGGGGCTCAGGCCCATCTCCGCCTTGTACACAGCCTTGATGCAGGTTACTTGTCCTTTGCCACACCTCCCCTGGCAGCCATTTTGTGGGGGTGCCCAGGACAGTTTCTCAAAATGTTAAACGTGCCCATGGTCTCCAAAAGGCTGCCTAGCATACAAGCTTGCTTGTGATAGTTTGGGGAGCTTGCTTGGATTTGAAGTGCTGTAGGGGTGTTCCTCAGAATGCTTACTTTTATACGTTCATGGTTTTATTTATTATTATTTATTGCATTTGTATACTGCCCCATAGCTGAAGCTCTATGGGCGGTTTACATAAAATTAAAACATTTAAAAACAATATACAAAAATTAAAACTGCAAAACATACAATATACAAATACATTTAAAACCATTATAATAACTTTAAAAGCTATAAGCCTAAAAAACAAAAACAGACCCAGGCTCATCAGATATTGCTAAATGCCTGAGAGAAGAGGAAAGTCTTGACCTGTGCTGAAAAGATAACAATGTTGGCACCAGGCGGGCCTTTTTAGGGAGATCATTCCACAATTTGGGACCACAGAGAAGGCCCTCTCCCTTGTTGCCAACCTCCAAGCTTCCCTTGGATTAGGCACTCAGAGGAGGATCTTAGATGTTGAACGTAATGTACGGGTAGGTTCATGTCGGGAGAGGCGTTCCATCAGGTATTGTGGTCCCAAGCCGTGTAAGGCTTTATAAGTTTGTGTGCAATCGCTCCTATATGTTTATCTGCACAACAACCCTATGAGCTAACTTAGGCCAAGAAATAGTGGCTGGCTCAAGGTCACTCAGTAAGAATCATGGATAATTGGAGATTGGAACCTGGGGCCCTCCATGCCTGACTCCCAATACTGTAGCCCACTACACTGCATTGATTCTCATGATGTCTCTAGCTTGTGATATCCTGGTAAAATAAGGCTCAGCTGAGATTTGGCATTGGTGGCCAAACATGGGAGGGAGCAAGACGAGCCAATGCCCAGTGGGATGAGGACTTCCCATGACACAACAGTGCCTTCTGACCATGCTGCCAGAGCATCAGGGCACAACTCTTACTGTCAGATGACACTTTGGTCTTTACATTCATTTCCTATCTATTTGACCCATGGGACTTATTGCAACTATTTATTTTAAAGATTAATTACAGACATTCTTCATTCTTCTTAATGAAGAAACCAGCAGGAGTAGAGAGATATGAGTGAAATAAATGGGAGGAAAGAAACAGGGAGTGGGGTGTTACTGAACACAAGATCACAGTACTTGAAACATCCTACTGAGATCAGAAGAATTGCGAAGCATACAGTGGTGGTACAATAGCTATTCATTAACCGCCTGTATCAGCAGGTCCAGAGATTAGAGCTTAATGCAATGGTGAAGTAAGTGTCCATATCACGGTAGCCATGGAGGAATAGCGAGATGTAATGAAACTGAATAGCTAGCCATTGAAAGTTGAAAAAATGTATTGATTTTTCAGTGCTTGATCACCCAGGAGGCTTTATCAGGTATGAATACTTGGGAACCATCTGCTAACTCTGTAATGGTATTTTAGGATTTGTGACAGACACCAGGGGGAAAATAAACTACATGTTTGAAAATAACACAGAGTGAAGCCAGATTCTCTCATAATAAATCCCATTGCTACCCATCTCTTTGCCACAATCCTTGCTTTTATGAGCTCCAAATTAGATCCTTATTCTTTTAACAGCAAATATAAATGAGGCTGCATTGTTTAATTTCCGCTGCCATCTTTGAACCAGGATATTACTGTGGAGTATTTCCAACTTTCTTTGGGGAGGGGGGCATTGTTCCAAAACCAGAATTACAAATGTATTCCAGTTTCAGATTTTGAATTTGCCATCTCCTGTTTTCCACCCCACCCTGAACCAAAATTGACAAAGCCTCAGGATATTCTATTGAACTATAAAACTAGTTGTCATCATTCCTTAGCGTTCATTTGTACAACTCGCATGAAAACAATGAAAAGAACAGGCACAGCAGAACTCGCTCCATGTTGTGTGACGTATATAACACTCCTGGACATGACTGTCGCTCTCTGAACAACAGCTATTGTTATTGAAATGTGCCTCTGTTCCCCTTGTTTTAATACGGAAGATGATTATGAAATCTCTTTGGGTACTATAAATCAGCCGAAAGATGTAATAACATGTTTCAGCTGTTGGAATGGATGTTTGATTACAGCTCTGAGGCGCTTTTTTCATCTCGTTTCTAGTTTAATTCCTAATCCATTCTGTGATTTAGAAGACCAAAAAAAAAAAAAAAAAAAGCTGGGGAGGAATCCACACACCAGCAGCAAATATTCATTCATGTTTATTAGTGAATCTCTGGTTTGGTTGCATGGGAATCCAGTTGCATTTTAAATGATTCAGAATTGGATAAAATAATAAGCTAAACTGTCATTTGAAATTACATTCAGCAAACACTCCACTTTAGAACCTGCTATGTAATAAAGGGAATTATGTTGCTGAAATGTTTAATTTTCAAAATCAGAAGGTTTTCTTTAGAGCAAACGTCTTTCCTTCCTTGCGTTTCTTTTCCACTTAGTAATTTAGCAAGTCTGTCTCTTTTTTAATTAAGTGGCATTTTGAAGTAAAGTAATAAAGTGGAGACATAAAAATGGAAGGAAAGTATTTATTTTCCTTATTAGACACTCTTAATGGCAGTACACAAAACATTCTGAATGACAATTGACATGACGGCAGAGGAAAAGAGAGAGCTGAGTACTAGTTATTTGAGAATCACATCAAGATGCTCAGTTCACTCTGAGATTTCCTTATATTTCAAATTTAATTTTTTTTAAACCCATTTGGGAATTAATGAAAAAGGAAGTAAGGCTTACCCACAGCCTCATTGTTCTGCTTTATCCAAAGTCCTTGAAGAGGGAGAAAGAAGACTAAGGTTGGTTTGAGGGTTGTTGTTTTTTAGAATGGACAACTCAAAAAGACGTAAATAAATTACAACTCAGAGTTCCACAGTACTGTGATGTATACATGACTCCCCCATTTTGAAGCCCAGGCAATTTAACCCCTGCTCTGCCCATCTACCTTTCCACCTTTCCCCAACTGTATTTCTCCCTCCATCCATCTCATTTTCCAACCCATCTAAAAAAGGTTGGGTGACCCTATGGAAAGGAGGACAGGGCTCCTGTATCTTTAACAGTTATGATGAAGAGGGACTTTCCGCAGGTGTCATTTGTATGCATGCAGCCCCTGGTGAAATTCCCTCTTCATCCCAGGAGTTAAAGCTGCAGGAGCCCTGCTCTCTGACCAGATACAAAAGAGGACAGGGTTCCTGCAGCTTTAACTGTTGTGATGAAGAGGGGATATCACCAGGTGCTGCATGCATACAAATGACACCTGCGGAAATTTCCTCTTTATCACAACTGTTAAAGATACAGGAGCCCAGTCCTCCTTTCCATAGGGTCACCCTAAAAAAAGGTGTCACTCCCCACCACAAAAAAACCCGTTTCAGTAATGATTTCTGGGTTCTTATGGTTGGATCCAATTTTGCCGTTCTGTGGGAGGCTCAGGTTTGCCAGCGGGGTAGCAGTGCACATGTGCCAAGGCCCTGGAGGTGGCGCCGCACACACTGCCCCTACCATTGGCAGCCACAATGTCATTTGTCCAGGAGCAAGCACTGAAACAAGTGGAAATGCTTGCTTCTGGAAGGTGTGTGACCTGCCCCTTCCAGAAACAAGCCTTTCCTCTTGTTTTGGTTTTTGCCCCAGAAATGTGACATTGAAGCTGCCAGTGGTAGGGATCACATGCGCACCACCACCAGCAAGTTTGGGTCACTGCAGAAGAGCACAATTGGATCCTGCCTTTAATCAGGGCTTAGTGTACTTGACAGAGTAAGAGGTTGTATATGAGAGTAAAGAAAGATGTTCAGCATAGCTTTTGTTTTTCTTCCAGAGGAAAACTGTGTTTGTTCTCTGCTTCACAGGTATAATTGTACAACCATTCCCCCTGCCTAAAATAAGAAATAGCTCTTTAAGCAAAGTTGGATCCAGCTTTAGCATTTCATCTTCTTGTAATATTCTTATTTGAACCCTAAAAGGAATTAATTTGACAACATAAACTATTTATAATGGATAGTTATCACAAGCTAGAAGAAAAAAAAAGGGGGTAACACCTGTTGATATCTTCTGGATTACTAACCACAACTCACAAATATGCTGTGAAATAATGGCAAAGATGTACAAATGTTACCTTTACCTCAGGGAAGTGTTAATTCCTCAGGTAAATATGAAGTCAATAAGAACCCTAAGACCTAGGCCCTACATGAACAGCCCCCTCACACTTTAATTATTTTCATTTGAATGTGTAATATCTCAAAGACTGAAATCCACACTCAGTAGTAGGATCTTAGTCCTTTGTCTGCTCCAGCAATATAAAGAAAAGAATAGATACCATCTTCTGGATTCCAGGGAAATAGTGACCCCTTTCAGCTGGTATTTATTGGTTAATTTAATGCTCTCTTTTTTGACCTTTATTTAAAAGGCAGCCTGCCAACCTCTCAAAATCCTGCCAACTGCCAGAAGCTTAATTGTGGAGATTATGGTCTGTTTGTAACACAGATTATTAAAACACACTTGGACCTTTCACAGCCTTTCCCTTGATTCGGTAATAGCTTATATACATTAGATAAAACAGATTGTTCACATTTCTCTCCTCAGAGATAGTGGAATATCCAACACCTTTTTGGATCGTATTCAGAGCGTCATCAATGACTTCTTGAAAAATGTTTAAATCACAACAGGATTTGAACTGCAGTTCAAGGTAGCCACAGCCCTTATACTGTTTAACCATGTGTTGTTCTGATGGTCATGCAAAGCAAACCACCACCACCACAATTACGAGTGCACAAGATCTGGGATCATCTGATCAACTAAAGTTACAAAAGGGAATAAATTGTCACGGATTTGGGAATAAGGCAAAACAGAGTTGGTGATGATGTTTCAATGTAGAAAGTGATACAAATAAGCAGATAGTTCTTTTTTTTAGAGAAGGATTTTGCAAAATAGCACAGACAAAAAAAAAGCATGCATAATTTATTCATTTGTATATCTATAGCTTGCCCTAGACCAAAAAAACCTGAGCAGGCAACAATGCACACACACACACACACACACACACACACACACGTTCTAACATATTGTCATAAGTCCAACATTTTATGAAAACCCCAGACTCTGCCCACATTACCCTAACCTCTAAAAGTCTGTGAACAAAGAAAGTTCTTATAATATTCTGGATGATTGTTATTTATTACATGAATTTGTTACATTTATATACCGCCCCATAGCCGAAGCTCTCTGAGCGGTTTACAAAAATTAAAACTTTGGACATTAAAAACTGATATACAAAATTTTGAACCATAAAAACATAAAAACAGATAACATATAAAAACTCTGTGCGTTTAAAATAGCAGCGAACTCTCAGCCAGGCCGAAATATAATTCTGGGGTCAATTAAAAACTCAGTATATGCTGTTAAATGCCTGAGAGAAGAGGAAAGTCTTGACCTGGTGCTGAAAAGATAACAATGTTGGTGCCAGGAGAACCTTATTGGGGAGATCATTCCATAATTGGGGGGCCACCACCTCTCCCTTGTTGCCATCCTCCAAGCTTCCCTCAGAGTAGGCACCCAGAGGAGGGCCTTAGATGTTGAACGTAGTGTACAGGTAGATTCATGTCAGGAGAGGCGTTCCATCAGGTATTATGTTCCCAAACAGTGTAAGGCTGGATGGGGTTGCACTCCCCTTGAAGGAGCAGGTTCGTAGCTTGGGGGTCCTCCTAGAACCATCTCTGTCACTTGAGGCTCAGGTGGCCTCAGTGACACGGAGTGCCTTCTACCAACTTTGGTTGGTGCCCCAGCTACGCCCCTATCTGGACAGGGATAACCTGGCTTCAGTTGTCCATGCTCTGGTAACCTCCTGGTTAGATTACTGCAATGCACTCTATGTGAGGCTGCCTTTGAAGACCTGAGCCTCAAGTGACAGAGATGGTTCTAGGAGAACCCCCAAGCTATGAACTTGCTCCTTCAGAGGGAGTGCAACCCCATCCAGAACAGTTTGAAGACCCTCCATCCGGTCAGCAGAACCACCACTTGTCTGGATTGAGTTTTACTTTATTAGCCCTCATCCAATCCATTGTCACAGCCAGGCACCATTTCAGCACATCCACAGCCTCACCTGATGAAGATGAAAAGGAGAAGTAGAGCTGCGTGTCATCAGCATACTGATGACAACGCACTCCAAAACTCCAGATGTCCACACCCAACGGTTATACTCTATGCAAGGTCCGAGGGCCACTGGTGACATCCAATCAACTCACGTGCGGCCCTCTGCACACCTCTCTCTCTCTCTCTCTCTCTCTCTCTCTGTGCAGTAGCTGCTCACTCCCAGCAGGGGCTGTCTATCGTTGTCTCGTTTGCTTAAGCAGTGGGCTACCAGAGGAGGCTTCAGACTATGGAGTCAGAAGGCCTGCTAATTGTCAGCTGTAAGATGGCGGGGGCCAGGGCAGGAGAAGGCAGGAACATTTAGCTAATTATCTGTGGAGGGGGGAGCCCCAAGAGGCAGAGACCAACGTGATTGGCTAACTGCGATAGTGCACTGTGCAGACACTTGAGGAGAAACTGATTGTGCTCGGGTAAGATAGCAACTTGGACCTTTGCTGGGAGATTTTGTAACTCTGGGCAGGGCAGAGCCCTCTCTCAATGATGAGAAGAAGATCCATCCCAGTCTGAAGACCAAGTCCTCCTGTGGAATTTATCTGCCTGGTGAGTGACTTTATGAAGCCGTGCTTGGCCGACTTAGAGGGTGGTGGTGGAGAGGCCTGAAAAGGCCTCCAGCCAAGTTGGGTGCACAGCACTGCTACATGACCAGGTGGGGAGAGGAGAGCCCTTCCTTCCCCATGTCAGGAAAGCAGCTTTGGTGGCAATATCTTCACTATATGCATGGGCAAAAGGCATTTCTAAGTCTTGAAGTTGGAGATAATTTTTTCCAAGATCTCAACTAATGACCATCATCACGAACCCTTCCAACATTCCTAGATGTTGTTTCCTAAGAAATGAAAACATGGGAATAGCTTTCAAAAAGCTTATACAGCTTAGAGCCCCTGACCAAAATGTCTGCATTCTGTTGACAATTGCCCTGTGGAACTGTTGGAATGCATACAGGTGTTATAATATCATGCTCGTTCCTTGCTGCACTGGCTACCGTCAGGACATATGTAGGGGAATCAGATTGAATCAAGCCGCAATCTAATTTCCTAAATGTGTTTCCCTCCAATTGTGAGAATGTGATGGTTTTTTTAAATTATAGAAACCCATCTATCTGAAGCTCAATGAACTGAAAATCCAGAAAGTGGACTGTTCTAAAATTCTTCACCAGCATCAGAGTGACACGGAGATAAAAGCCTATTCAAATTTCAGAAGTCAATCTTTCCCCAACGAATTACAAGAGTGACTGATATAATTCTGAACTCAACTGGTAAGTGAATGGTGAAGGGGCTTGGATCGTTGTTGTTTTTCTAAAAAAAGAAAAAAAAAGAAAAAGAAGCAAATTACAGCTTTTGTTGTATACAAAAGCTCTGCACCACAAGATATTATAAGTGCGCCTCTGTTACTGCATCAGTAAGTCACCTTCCTTAATGAGATATCATACTGATGCCCCAGATTCATGTGATTATTATTGCCATTAACTATTTATATAGCCCCATCAATGTACATGGTGTGTTACACGATGGAATAAAACAGATCCCTGCTGAAAGCTTGCCACCTCAAAACTAGACAAAAGAGAAACTGGAAGGCAGAAGGGAGACATTGAAAAAGCAAATAATCATGGCCAAGGGCATCTGTCTCCACATTTTAACATAATCTCAGGCAAATCCCGCTTATGATCAGGGTTGTGTGTACCTGGAATGATTGAGAAGGGTCAAGGGGTATGGAGGCTGAGATTAGAAAGAATGATAAGGGCCAGAACAATGGAATACTCACTGGAGACCAGTCCATTCCAGCTCTGGCATCTGAGATTTCATCAGATGCTTCTCCACATGTTCAGAAGAATTAGAAGAACGATTAAAAGAAAGGAAACAGCAGAGACTCAAAAAATTGCAGGTGGTGCTCTTGCATGTGGCAGTATGGCACGGGATGCTTGAGGAATTTGATCTGGGTGAATTCTGATACAAACTGACCTGATTTGCACCTAGGGATGTCTGAGAAATTTGTTTTAGTTTGTTTATGACCAGATTTTACCCAAATCGCAGGTCCCAGAACTGAACACAGAACAGAGAACAATCTGCGGTCAGTGTCCATACATTTCCAAGCTTGCGATGGGATTCTAGAAGAAAAAAATAATGCATCAAAAATGCATGCAAATTATTTGTTTCAAATTTTACTAGCAAATATAACTGAAAAAAAGAAAAGTGGGGGACCAAAACGCTACCACAATAACATAATCAAGCAAGAAGTCAACTCAGTGACCATTCACAACAACATTAATAAAAAAGTTTTGTAAAAAGTTCAACATTTTTATGTGTGTGTATAAAGAATCCATACCTCCAAATAAGCATCCAGAATAGATTGATGACTGTAGGCTGGTGGCTTCCATTTTGGTCAAAAACAGACAGAACTCTAAAGGAACTGTCCAAGGTGCTGAACATACCCCCCAAATAGAAAGGGTCATGCCCACATCACCTTACATCACCAGCATTTAGTGGGGCTGCCTGCCACATCATTTGGGGCTTCTGAACATCAGTGAGGCAGGAAGGAGCTGCACTTCTGCAGCTCTCACATAGCTTGGGTTATATCAGAGCAGTCACAAAGAATTAGTTGTGGGCATGTGGAAGGGTCATCAAAATTCAACCGTGGGCTCAAAAAAGGTGCACACTTCAAGATATGTAGAAGTCTTGAAGTTGTACCCTCAGCTGAACAGATATAATATTTAGCAAAGGACAATGCATTATATTTTCCATTTGTGATGGGGCTTTACTTAATATGCAAGTACATAGGACATACGTCATTTAGATGAGGGGTAATCTCAATTGCTTCCTCCCTACCAATACAACCCTGCTTTTGAGCTGCCTGGCTGTACATGGAAGTTTGAATTTAAAAATAGGAAAATCCTTTAACTTTCAATATCATTAAGATACCAGCTTATAGGGATAGAAGGAAAGTCAAACTGAAGTCTGATGTGGTGTCCTGCATCATGACACATGACATTATGAATGATGAACCAGAGTCTTTACATAAGGATAGTAAATAGGGTTTAGTCCTACACGATAGAGCCACAAGTTCTTAAACTTATTTTTGAAAACAATATTATAATTTGATAGTGGACCTCTGCAAACCATCTTCTTTGTAAATACTCTTCTTACCATTTGGGGAGTGGGGGAGAGCTCTTTAAATGAATTTTTGCCCCCCAAAATTAAGTCATCCATAGTTCCATTCCTGCCATTCTAAACAAAACCTCAGGCACATTAAACATTGGTGATCATACCTGTTTTAGATATGATCACCACCAGGTATGATACATCAGCTGTGAATCTTGCAGTTGAAACACAGCAGGAGAAGAAATTTGCACAAATACATCAGTTCCTTCTCAACACCTTGCTGATTCCCATCTGCTAAGAACTCTTTCTGGAGGGTGTTTTGTGTTCACGCTCTCACAGAAGCTCATCTACTTCCCAATCTCCTTTCGAGGTTGCCACCTCTTCTGGGCATGCAGTATTTAAATGTTTGGCGGGTGCGTAGAGCACAATTGCACAAATATAGCAAACTCACATCACAACCATGAAATGAAGACAGACACACATGTGTGGCACATGAAGGAGACTTAGGACTGGGACAAGGGGCAAACTTAAATTAAAAGAAACACAACTTGGAGAGCTGGTATAGATGCAACCAGTATTACGCTTCTGCAACATGTTTAGTTCTGATCTTGTTGTTTCTGAGAATGTGAAGTCTGGATTAAATGTATTGGAGGATCCTGCTTTAGTACATAGAATTGTCCATGGCTGTTCATTTCTCTAAGTTATTCCTCATGACATTTTGTGTAGAAATTGGTATCTGACATGGAATCAGATACACAGCATGGATCCCTGAAATAAAGCTCAGGCACTAATGTTTTTAAATAGTGAGATGGATCCAGACTTAGTCATGCTTGGACTAGACCTACTGAAATCAAGGAGGCAACTTAAACATGACTAACTTAAGTCCCATTGATTGCAATGCTTCTTTTCTAACTATGACTAAGGCTAGATCTACACTACTGCTTTATAGCGGTGTTGAAGTGCACTGATAACTGTTGGGGCATAATCCACATTCCCTATGCTGCTTTCATAGTGTTATTTCCTACTTTTTATTCCACATCCATAATGATTTGACACAAGGTGTCGATCTGGTCTAAGTCTGGATCCAGCCCAGTAGCTTTAAAAAGGTAGCTTCCAACCTTCATGGATGAGATATATTGGGAAACCTGCACGTTGTTGCTTTGGTTCAGAGAACATGTGATTGCAATGGTGAGCTGTATTCTGCTGAGCCTGCGGACTCCGAACCTCACCCTATTTAAGTTTCACATTGTCCAATATGATTGGGCTGGAAGCAGGAGGAGACAAAACAGAAGGATGTGGACGATGGAGGGGCAGGACTGCAGAGATCTGCTCTGAAAAACCTCAGCAAGTATCTAGACAGAAGGGTTCCAAATCCTGTCACATCTACATTATTTTTAAAAGGTTCTTGGCAGCCAAATATTTGAATTTGAATTAAGGTGGCACTATAACAAGCTTAAAAGGAAACACCTGGCCTTCAAGATTTCAATAGCTGTGTATGTCTGTGTAGTTTCTCAACATAGAAGCCTTATTAAGCTCTCTTCCCTTGCTTTCCCTGACACCAACCAGAACTAAGGGGAGACCACAATACTTTACAAAGTTTTTCTGTAAGGCATCAGCAGTTCTTCAAGTGACTTAAGCAGCACACTTTAAAGCTTGAAAGAGATGAGCACTGCCTTATTTCAATCAAGATGTGCCGATTTCCCAGACTGACTGACTGCTTAAAATTTATGCAGCTGCTGAGGAAACTATTCTGTCGGCTCGGCCTTTTTACTCGCTTTCCAATAACATATTTAAATAAAATGTATTTTCTTTCAAATATCTCAATAGCTGCCACTTACTCTCCTGGAGAGAAGATTCTAATAGGTCTCCAGTTCATGAATTTTTCTACCCTCTCAACATATGCACTACACATGGACATATGGAATCAAGTAAAGGACAGCATAAATATTTCATTTGGTTATTTCCTGGCAGTAAAATGCCTGGATCACACTCCAGAATTGGGTCCATTCTGCCCCTTTGAAAACCCATGATCTTATGCTTAGGGAATAGGAGGCCACAAGCAAAGGTTATTTCAAAATTCTTTCAAATATTTTCTCAATAATGAACAGTATAGTGTTTTAGGTCTTCCTTTATTGTGTTGTTGTGCAGTGATTTCAATATACAGGCATTAATGATGTACAAAATGTGTAAAATCAGGTTATTCTGTGTTTCATGGAATGTCAGGTACCTTTCGTTTCATCGTTCACCCACCAACAGAATCAGATTTTTTTAGTGTCCAAATTTGTGCATGTGAAAAAGCAATTTTTTCCACCAAATGTGAATGTTCATACTTTAACCCAAACAGGAAATGCACATTTTTGGCTGGGCTTTTTTTTAAGTGTATTTTTCTACGACAAAATTTGTGTCAACTTCCCAAAGGTTAGAAACATGGTTCACAAGTCTGCAGAATCCAACTAACAGGGGGAATGCCAGTCCACTACAGAATCCATGGGTCAGATTTGTAAAATTCTGAACTCATTTGGTTTCATTGAGGATTTCTCTGACATCCCTAACTGGCACTTCCCTGGCAATCTCTGGACAAAAAATGGCATTGGCAATATACAGGGCTCTGGAGAGTCAGCACAGTAAGTGGATTTCTCCATTTGCACACATAGCTGGATTGCATTGGACTTGATCAGGACTACAGCATTAGCCAACACTGTATTAGGCAGAGATCATCACACAGATACAAAAGCCTACTAAAGAAAGTCAAATCCTGTATTAGTTAAAAAAATAACAAGGCTGCTTCTCATAATTTAATTATTATGATGTGATATGGGTTGGGTGGCTCCATATTATCCATGGCTAGAGACCATGGGATTGCTGTACCTTAGGCCACATTCACCAAACCATAGCAAAATGGCACAGTAAATGAGGGTTGTATTTGAATCAAATGTGTGAGGAAGCAAAGCAATCATATATATGGGCACTTCTGGGGCAAGTCCAGTGCAATGCAACTTTTTTAAAAAAGCTCCATGTCTCTGCAGGCTGGTTTGGTTTGAGAATTGCCTTTCTCAATGAGGGATGTACACAGCAAGAGCAAACACTCCTAAAAATTAACAATTACAAATAATTAAAAACTAAAGCAATATATTTCACTCAGTACTCTCCGTGCCTATTGACAATGTAGTCTGAGCAAACACATCAAGTAAGGGAAGAGCTAGATGTTACAATAAACCTGGATCAATCGCTGCAAATACTGACAGACATTGAGTTCTACATTGTGATATATGGTGTCATGACATCATCTCACAGTGTGATTTCATGTCTCAGCCAGCGGCAGCACCTCATTCGCAGTGAGAATGGGGTAACATGCAACGTAATGACATCAGGACACAGGTTACATTTTGCTACCTTATGGATGAACAAGGGGTGAATTCAACATGGGGCTCCCATTTTCAGGGCAGACTCATGTTTATCGTAATGTCTGCGTCTCCTGTGTTCCTGATAAAATATGGAGGTATTGTCCAGAAGCCGTTGTATTCAATTCTGAAGTACTTTAAGTCAGTCTCCCTTAAAAAAAGTCTGAATATTTACTTAATAAAAGGAAGCAAATGGCACATCATAAATAGGTTCAGAATTCCGGCCAATAGAGGACCAAGGAAAACTATTGTTTCTAATGTAATGCTATTTCTGTCCATGAAAACTATGTCAACTGAAGAAGTTGAGTTTTACTCTTAAAAATGTTTGCTTCTCTCTCTCTCTCTCTCTCTCTCTCTCTCTCTCTGCCTTTCCCTGCCCCCATATCCTAAAGAAAGACTCCCAAGTGCCTCAATTCAGATGGATTGAAAACAAGAATCAGTGGGGGGAGACTTCCTGCAGAACACATTGTTGTCATTGCTGACCTATTCAACAGCAGTGACAGCAACCTTCCTTTGTCTTCTACTCTTCTAAACAAACTGATGACAGACCGGGTCCTGCTACAGAAATATCCAGAATTAAAGCATTCACAGTGGGAGCAAGCAGCAGGGCCAGTGCATTGGCAGAAGTGGGGAGAGCTGGTCAATAAAAGAGGATGGGAGAAAGGATCAAAAGGGGTTGCCTTACAATGGGCTATGGGCTCAAAAGAGGTGCGCACAATTGCACAGGTCAGAATGTACAAAAGGGAGTCTTCCCTCAACGTCACCTTAAACACAGTAGGGAAGGATGTGGGAGTAAGAGTAGGACAGAAGAGCAGTTACTGCAGGGAGGGGAAACTTGTAAAGGGAGAATATATCATTTCAGTCTCACAAAAGCCTAAGAGTAAGTAGGAGAAATGTGACTATGTAGCGAATGCTAGGTTGATGGTCACAGGAGGTAGTCATTAACTGGTCTGGCCTGGGGCTGCTGGGCCAGAAAGAGATCTGCATCCCTAATATGTCACCTCAGTTCTTACAGTATTATTATTATTATTATTATTATTATATCCCACCTTTCTTCCATTGTAGAACTCAAGGTGGGTACATGTGGTTCTCAGGTGGTATCCCCTCCAAACACTGACCAGACCCAGACCTGCTTAGCTTCACCAAGGTGGCTGCCTCATGTGCCTTCAGACTATGCCCTGGGACAATTGATTGAGTTGTTTTTTTGGGGTGCCTCACAAATTAAAGGAAGGCAAAAGGAACCCCTCCATGCTTGCTTGCTTACTTACTTGCTTACTAGTTCCTGTTGTTAGAAGGCAGTCTTGAAATAAACAGGGTTACAGTGGTGGGAGGATTTCTAAACAGATACAATTCAAGTGGTAAAATTTTGATTGGTAACTGCTGGTTGGATGGAGGCTCATCAGTGCCACAAAAACCTTTAAATGATGGCCACAGAACTTTCTTTTTCTCTCAGGCTCACCCTGATTGGAGCAACCTATGGAGAGAGGCAGTCCAGGGCCTTGTTTGGGGGAAGGATTGGTGCAAGTTTCAACAGCTGATTTGGCTGCAACAGCAGCTGCTAATGGGAGAGTGTGAGTTAGGCTCATAGAGATGTCCTATGAAATTCACATGAGCACTACCTGCCCCATTAGGGAACATAGTCTCATATTCGTGAGTTTCTCTTCTGCCTGTCCATGCTACTGCTTTGGCTAGCACATTACTAAGGATGATTCCCCAAAAGATGTTGAGGTTCTTTTCATATAAGGTAGGGTGACCAGATAAAATCCAGCTCAGGGCTCATGTAACAGTTGTAGAGAAAAGGGAATTTCAGCCAGTGTCATTTGTATGCAATTAGTTCCTGGTGAAATTCCCTCTTCATCACAACAGTTAAAGTTGCAGGGGCCCTGCCTTCTTTTGTATATGGTCACTCTAGTATAGTGCCTGTACCTTTAACTGTTGTGATGAAGAGGGAATTTCACCAGGAACTAATTGCATACAAATGACACTGGCTGAAATTCCCTTTTCTCTACAACTGTTAAAGTTACATGAGTCCTGACCTGGATTTTATCTGGTCACCTTATGATAAGGCAATTTAGAGGGGTCATTTGTAAATTTAGAGGGCTTCTAGAAGGGTGGTGAGTAGAGTGGGCCATAGAACAGGAATTGAAAGAACTATATCTGCACTCCCTCCCACACTTTCTCACTTCTCACCCTTTTCCATTCACTCTCTAAGGCACTCCACTATATAGTTGGATTCGAATGAAGTGGAGATCTTGATCTGCAAAGGTGAATTTGAGAGCAGAGGAGAACAGCTGCTCAACTGCAATCAAATCCAAAACAAATCTGGGGATTTCTTCTAAGGCGAAATGCCTAAGGAATTATGTGGTGTTTCAAAACAACCAGCCAAGCCGGGGGTGGGGGAGGGGGTGTAGGTGGGTATACATGTCACTAGTCTGCCACCAGATTTCATTAAGCGTGGACAAATCTGCCAGTTTCACTTTCTCCTGTATTCAGTTTTTTGAAGAACCTCATTCTGTCTGTTGTGTTTATAAAGAAACATGCAAATTTTGTTAAATTCTGATCAAAAACAAACTAAACAAAATTCTCACCCAAACACATAAGCCAAATTCAATTAGGAAAGTTATTCCCAGCCTGGAGTAGACCACATTTACCTGGCCCTCATGTAGTTGTTAAAAATGCTGAGCCTGTTAGAAAAAGAGGTGACAACCCTAATTTAGCACCACAAACACAGTTAAATAGACATGGATTCAAAGCCAGCCTTTTAAGTGAGGCAGTCAAAGCCCCAGGCCTGGATGAACAAATTTGTCAGTTTTGATTTCTCCTACTTTCAATTTAAAATCATCATCATCATCATCATCATCATCATCTCAAATTCTTTCTGTCAAGTTTATGAAGACATTTGTGAATTTTAGAAAGTTCTTCTAAAAAGCAAACGGAACAAATCCCCCCCCCCCATCCCTGGATTTCACTAAAAAAAGTAATCTGGAGAAAATGTGGAGGTTTCACTTAATGCAAAATATCTTAGGTATTTTGAGAGAAGTCAAAAGGACGGAAATTTCTCAGGGCCAGTCTGCACATCTCTAGTGCATTCTTTCAGATCAGGTTGCTATCTTGGGAAAAGGCAGAGACCAGCCAATGCCCAAGAAAGAAAATCCAAGTGGCACTCCACCTCAGGGCAGGGCAGAGGGGGAGCCAGTGGGGCCAGTTGGCCCGGGGCCCACAATTTTGAGAGAGCACTCCAACAAGGAGGTCCCCACCTAGCTTAAGCTACTGCTTCCGTAGCATAAGCGGCTCATCGAGAAGCGAGGAGCCTGCCTTGCAGAAACAGCGCAGAAGCTGTCCATCGTGAATACCACGGTCAGACTACAAGCTCCAGAGGGCCATGCCACATGTGCGGCGGGGATATATGTGCCTAAGTTGCGATGGTTGTCCTTACTGCGTCTCTTTCCTCAATCTTCTCCATGGCATATTACCTCTGGAGCAGAAGGTGAGGTAGTGATGATGATAGATATTAATGATAATAATGATGATGATACCGTAAGAGTGATGATGATGACAATGTTTGATAATGATGCACTGTTCTATTGTTGTTGCTTGTATTTGTACAGCAACTAAAAATAAATATTAGTTTCTGATTCAACATTGAGGTGTTGTAGAATAGGTTTAATATGTTGGTGGGCATTAAAAAAACATTAAAAAAAATACTTAATGAGCAGTTTGAAATGGGGAGGGGGGCACACACTTCCCATCTGGCCTGGGCATATTACCAGCTCTGCACAGCCCTGCTCCACCTAACGGGTGGTAGAAATAGTGACAATTTGCTGCTTTTTTGTGGTACTCCATGGCATCATCTACATCAAGCAAGACATTGCACTATGAAAGAGGTATGAAAGAGGTATATAAAAGGCAGGAGCCACACTACTGCTTTATAGCAATATTGAAGTGCACTGACAACTGTTCGGGCCTATTGACATATACCATATACCACATTCATCTTGCTTTATCCTGCTTGGTGTGGCTCCTGCCTTTTATATATTGCTTTCATACTGCTTTCATAGTACAATATCCTGCTTGGTGTAGTTGAGGCTCATATCATGCCATACAAGGCAGTCAGCCTCAGCATTTCTAATGACAGGCCATAATGTTACACATCTGTTCATATTGAGTTTATGTGTTTAACTGTGTTCTTGTTATAGATCTATGGTTTGCTCAGTATCTCTAGGGTGAGAATGGTGGATCTGCAGTTGTGAGCTGATTGGCTGAGAGAGACTAAGAAGGGGGGTGAAGTGTGTGTGTAGTATATAAACTGTGTGCCTGTGTGAGGCAAATTGGGTAATTGTCTGACAGAGTGGGGGGGGGGTGAAGGAGAGAGAGAGTGCTGAGTAGACAGTGAAAGTATTTGGTGGTTGTGAAAGGATTGTTTGAGTGTGGGATATAGAGCCATTAAGAGTTATTAGTTGTTTAGGTCCCACTCAGCCATGGAAGCTCACTGGGTGACTTTGGGTCAGTCAAAAACTCGCAGCCCAACCTACTTCACAGGGCTGTTGGAGTAAGGCTAAAATGGAGAGGAGGAGGATTATGTATGCTGCCTTGGGTTCCTTGGAGTAAAAAAAGTGGGATAAAAAATGTAATAAATAAATATTATTCAACAACATGTTTCAGTAATTAATAAAGTTTCCTTTTCTTTATCAAATCATACTGCTCATGGCTGTGTAAGAGGGAGGTAATAAAGGGAGAATATAAGGTCAAAACATAATGGCTGAACATTAGTCAATGGCTCTATTCGGACGACACATTAGGCAACGGAGGAGGGGGGGAACAATCGTCAGTTGTGTTGCTTATTGTGTCGTTTGGAGGGCAACACACAACGCACACACAACTGACAGTATGTTAATCAGGCACTTTAAACAACGGAGCGAAGCAACAGGCTTGCACGTTGTTTAGCCCGAAGCCTCATTGTTTAAAGTGTCGTCCGAATTCAGCCCCCCCTCTCTCCGTGGACTATTCCGTTTCAGAATAGAGTTCTGCTGCCTAGAGCAGTCAAAAAACCCCAGCCACTCTATGCAGCCGGCAGAACTCATAGTGCCTGCTGGGATATGGTTGGAGGACACAGGGAGGAGAGGCTACAATCAAAATGGCCGCCGCAAGTTCGTAGCAGCCGGGGCGTTTGCCGGTGCCGAGCAGCGCTGGCTGCAGCATGTCGTCTGTGAAGCTCCTCCTGCCTAACGCACGGTCAGTACGTTATTTACCCCTCCGTTGCCTAATATGTCATCTGAACCAATGGTGGGTTGAGTAGCCAACTCACAGTTGGTTATTTTGTGGGTACTCCCCACACAACATTTTCCTACACAACTGTGGGTGGTTGGGGCTGATGTTGAGTGGACTAATAGTCAACCCAGCATTTGACTGACACAGCCCCCGCCCCTCTCCCCACTCTCCCTCCTCCCTCAGTCCTCCCAGTTCTATCCCAGCAGCCTCTGAAGTTACACCAGTTGTAGTAGAGTGGCAGCCGCCGCTTTGGTCACTCTTCTCACCTGCCTCTATGGGCTTGTGTTTTAACCTACTCACCACACGCTATTAACACACTCACCCCTCCACACAGCACTTTAAACAACTGGCTTCGAGCTAAACTACTTGCAAGCCAGTTGTTTCTCTCAGTTGCTTATTTGGGTGGAATAGCATACCGTCAGTAGTTTGTGAGCAGTGTGTTACCCTCCACACAACACAATAAGCAACACAACTGACGATTGTTTCCCCACCCCTCAGTTGCTTAACATGTTGTCCGAATTCAGCCAAAGTCTGTGTGAGAGAGGACTGAGTAAGGGTTGAGCCTGAGCCTTAGTAAACCTGATGGCAGTGAAAGCTAGGCCAAATCTACATCTACAGTCCTTTTGCAATGGCGGAGTAATGATTGCAAGGTTTATTGCTTCCATGATCATTGCTGACGGGGCACACGCGAGGGAAGTTTCCTGCAAGTAAAGGAGAGCTGTTGCAGGAGGTCGTGTGCCCCATGATGGCGGTTCTGGATATGCATCGCCAGAAGTGGGTGGGACTGGACAGATGAATATGGGGTACAGAATTTTTTTTAATGTCTCCTGTAAGATGTGTACCAGTGCAGACACATAATGCGGGAGGGGGGAAAGGTACTGTGTTAAAGATGCCCTCCTGCACATCGATAAGTTTGTGTTAAAAAAATACACACAGTTGGCACCCAAACATGCCGATAACCAATAAAGAAATGTACCGAAAATGGTGGATGCCCACTCCCACATATGTCTGAAACCACTGGACATGCCCCTGACTGCGGATTGGATGCTTGCCGAGCCGGGAGCTCACGCTGAACAGCAACAGCTTCGGGAAGGGGGAGCACACCAGCTGTGGGTGTTGGGATTGTAGCGAGAGAGCCGGAAAAGCCATAACAAATCTAGTCAGCGATATTCCTGAATAACCCAGGGGTTGACCCAAGATCACTGCAGGAGTAGGTGAATGTCATGTGACTCGGTATGGATGACTGTGATATTATTCAGGAATAAACGGCTGGTGTAGACAGGGCCTAGTGTGTGTGTGGCAGAAGGTAATTCCTCCTGGGGGTGAGAAAGACCTTAGAGGAATGGAATTCTCACCAGGATAAGGGCTACACAGGCCTTTTCTAATGGCTGGTAAAAAGTAGGAACTCTCACTGATAGGAGGTAGTGGGAGTAAGGTTTCTGTTTGGGGGCATTTCCCACAGTCCTGGTTTAGTGCCTTAATAGAAAATGGGAAGAACACAAGGAAGCAACACTTGAGAAAAGAAATATAGGATGTTGCTTCATACCAGGTCAGACTATTTGTCCATCTTGCCCAGTATTGTCTACCCTGACTGCCCATCAGTCTCCAGAGTCTCAGGGACATTTCTTTTCTATCAGGTTCAATCCCACCTGCTACATGATGGTGGGATTGAACCTGGGACCTTCTACATGCAAGGCATGGACTGTACCACAGAGCTGCCCCACAAGATGTCTTGCACACTGACATTGCCCTTACTCTTTTCTGAGCCGCACTGCTTAGGACTCCTTGAAATTGCCGTGCAAACAGGTGGAGCTCAGCACAGCTTTTGCATGGCTGTTAGGTGCCTTGTGTGGGCAATGAGCATATCCAATAGGTCCATTCAGTATCCAGAAAAGGACTCTGTGAAGCAATCAACATGCCTTCTTAAGCAGGGATGTTCAACCACAGGCTGACCCAGATGCAAGACGAGTGGCCCCTGTTCCTGCCCTCTACTGAATCCCCACCTCACTCATCAGTCGGTATCACTGCTAATTTTGATGTGGAAGCAGCCATGCTGGTTGGGGATGTTAAGTAGGGGAGGAGGTTAAAGTTTCCTCTTCCCACTGTTGACTCCCGGCAGCCAACATCGCTGCTTCAGTGCTGCAAATGATGGCTTGGAAGTAACGAAGCCCATGAGGGTCACTGGGAGGGGTAGGAAGTTAGAGCCTCCTCCTTCCCTGTTGATCCAGAACCAGCAATCCCTCTTGGGGGTCACTCAGGGAAGGATCAAGGAAGCTTTAGCTTCCCGCTTCATCAGCAGTCCCAAAGCAGAGCTCCCACACATGTTTCTGTCTGTCTGTGCATATGTTTGTGCTTCAGTGCATGCAGGCCTGCTGTCAATGCAACCCTACTCTAAACAGTTGGATCCAGACTTAATCATACTTAGAGATGTAGACCCAATGAACTCAATGGAATGTAAGTTGTTCATGACAAATGTAAATCAAATTAATTACAATGGGTCTACTTCAAGTATATCTAAGTCTGGATCCAACCCAAAGTTTTACCTTTTAAAAACTGCAATGTATCTATTTGATGGACCCTTTTTGTCCATGGAGAACAAAAGTTAAAGCCTGGATGTTAATACATCTAGTAAATCTTGTCAATGCTCCAGCCTCTCAGTTCAACCATGGGATAGCTTAGGAGCATAAAACGACAGAGAAACCTCTGAAAAGCCCCCTTTCCTGAAAGGATAAATCCGGTAACTGTATTGCACAGTTAAATGCTGGATTTGATACACTCTGCAAAACCACAGCGAACTTTCCATCTTTTCATGGTATATTAAAGGTCGTACAATTATAATAAATTCTTGCTCCAGCAGCAATAGGAGCAGTGAAAATAAGTCTCAAATTTCCAGTGAACAATGAAGTCCCCATAGAGTTTTCAGCTTCTCCTGGAAATCAGGCTCTCTCAAGCTGTGTTGACTTTAAGGATGTCCTGAATGCCCATCATAAAACATTTGCTACTCACCGCACACTCACACTGTACTTGCAGCCTTCTATAGTCAGAATTGCGCCCTCTGTTTCATTGCTATTTGGGATGTTGTTGTTGTTATTATTATTATTATTATTATTATTATTATTATTATTATTTTACTAGTACCAGATATTGAAAGACAGCTGTATTCTGCTCTGGCAAGGAGAAAGCAGATCAACACACTTTCATTGTGCCCCACTGTCTGAAATTTAAGTAATGTTATTTTTTAAAGAAATTGTCAGAAAGTAAACTAGAATGCGCAACTAATTAGTATCTGTGAGAGAGACACCCAAACTCTGCTTTGATACACAGGCAGCCAGTAGCTCTACGCAAGGAAACGGAAGAGCCAAGTGGTGCCTAAGTGGCAAGGTTCATGCCCCAAAACTATGGTTCAAGGCTTTTTGCTACAGAATTCTGACACTCCCCACGGATGCAACATAGGGAGAAGATCTCTCTGGCTCAGATGGGGCATGTTCTTTTCTGGCACAAGTGGACTTTGACAACTAACAATGGCTACCATCCCCTATGAAAGCTGGCATTGGTGGTTGCTCAACTTTTCCTTTGAAAGGGGAATGGACGTTATGAATTCAGAAGGGCTGCTTCCTGAGGCTGCCCACCACTACCTCCCAGTTTGTTTAGGATTGGATCCAGGACTGTAATAAGCACCAGTTGAGGGATTACATGAGGCGTGCAGAACCCCCAGTCTGCAAGTCTCTAGTCTGGCCCTCCAGGCTGTGGAGCTACTTGGGTTTCTCCAGCTCCACCCATGGAAGATTTCCCCCCGGGAGTATCCCCATTGTTATCTCCAAGCTGAGATGGAGAGGGCCAGAGCAGAGGCACAGGGAGGAGGCACTTGGCTGAGTGAGGGCTGAGTCCATTCTTGCATCACTTGCCATCCCCATCAGGATGACAAACAGTGCTCAAAGCTTTGTCAGTAGGGATGTCATGGGTGCCCAACTGGGTCTGGGAGTCCAACAGACTCCCCTGTGTCTGCCCCCCCCAACCCAGATCGCTGGGCCATGGTGCATTCGCAGGCCCACACATTGAGCAGTCGCACAGCCCAACAATCACCTGGCAGGCATCTGCCGTCGTCCACAGCATGAATACTTGAAATATTTTAAATCTGGTTCTGGCATGCAGAGTTTGAAGAAAGGAAGCTGTTTGTACTAGACATTAATTTTTCATAACTATCCATATAGGGGAGTCTTTCAGTGGAAAAGTCCTTTCACTGAGAAGAAAATATATTATTTGAAGATCAGAGGCTCCTTGTTCATGGTATACAGTGCACTGAAGTCCTCATTTTAGCATTTGTATGACCAGGACAATGAAAATAAAGAAAATTCTGGACAGGAGCTGAAAAAAAAAAGGTATTTGGGAAGCAGGCCACACCCCTCCCCTAGGAAAAAATAAATTTCACATAAGATTGAAAGGTAGAAACCTTCTTGGCATCTTGTTATTGTGATCTCAAAATAAGGCTGCTAAAATTTTGAGATCTAGTAAATATCTTTCAGTGGCTTCAGATTTCGTAGTTAGGCTTGGATCCAGAGAACCAAGGGAAAGAAACAGAAGGTCACTATTGGGTCAAATTACATGCACTGATTAGCATAATTCTGCTTTAGGAGTCTTTTCTAGTGTGGTGTAGTGGTTACAGTGTCAGACTGGGATTTGGGAGATCCTGGTTTTAGTCCCCACTAGGCCATGGAAGTTCAATGGGTGGCTTTGGGCCAGTCACAGACTCTCTACCCAACCTACCTCACAGGGTTGTTGTTGTGAGGATAAAATGGAGAGGAGGGGGATTATGTATGTTGCCGTGGGTTCCTTGAAGGAAAAAGAGTGGGATATAAATGTAATAAAGAAATAAATAAATTGTAGCCCCTACATTTAGTTGTAAATCAAACCATGTTTATTTAACATTGGGTTAAGTATGGGTTGTTGTTGTTGTTGTTGTTTCAATCATTATGATTTTAGAACTACATAGATCATGAAGAAATAAATTCTTAGTCCAAGGCTGCAAGCCTATACACACTTACCTGAGAGTAAGGCCCATTGAACTCAATGTGTTTTACTTCTGAATAAACATGCCACATGATTATAAAGAAAGTTCTCTTCCCATATTTCACAAAGCTGTAATGCAGGAAAGAATTCAAAAGGTCATCACCTAATGTGCAAATCAGTAGAAAATCTGCCCCACATAAATCAGCTCTAAAAAATACACACCACTCCATCCATCCCAAAAGCTCTTTTCCTACTAGAAACCTATAATGTTTAAGCAATTGTTATACAGGACTCTGATGACATTCTCTTGCACAAGATCCAGATAGCAGCTCTTGCATTTTTGAAGAAGCATCCAAACATCTTGGGCTAAGTGCATTCTGTTGTTGAAAAATTATGTTTTCCCAGCAATAAGACAGCATTTATGCTTGCTGGGAAAATGTGCTGCTTCGCTCAGCTAGCACGTCAATTATGGAAGTGGGTTCAATCAAATGTGATTGCATGAGTAGCGCAGGTAGCTATTGGCCAGTGCCTGTGGAAGCCACATACTCCTCCCCCATGCCATTTTAACACTTGCCTTTTTTTAATGGATCCATTTCCCCTAAATGTTTTCTCTTTTAAGAGTAGTCTCCTACTTGCAGTGCTGCAGCAGAAGCATTGATTTTAGCCTTGTGGTAGGGCAGCGCCATCCTTTCAAACAAATAATCCCCCACCACGCTCCAAACTTTTACAATCCAGCTTGCATCAAATGATTCAGCTGCACATGAAGCAAAGTTGAGTGGTTTTCAGATGTACTGTCATCAGCCATATGGAAAGTCACAAGTTGTACCAATTTTAGGGATGGACAAAATAGACCATTTTGGTTTCTCTCAGTTCCTCGTTTGTCCCATATCAAGTTTGGGATGTACGAGGATTTCATTGCCGTTTGCAAATTATCAATGTTTGCCCTGTTTGCAGCCAGGCACATGAGCTTGTCTAAATCTGCACTAGTATTTTTTTTATTGGCATTGAAGTGGACTGATAACTGTTGGGGCACATTATGCATTCTGTGGGGGCGTCTACACCAGCCTTTTATTGCAGGATTATATCACAGTCATCACTAATGGGCCATACGACATTCAGCTGCTCCCACGGTGATCTCGGGTCCACCTCTCAGTTATCCAGGAATATCACTGGCTGCTTTTGTCATATTATTTCTGGCTCTCTCACTACAATCGCAAAGCCTGCTGCTGGTGTGCCCCTCCCTTCGTGAAGCTGTTGCTGTTCGCTGGGAGTTTCCAGCTCAGCAAACAGCCAACCAGCTGCCAGGGGCATGTGCAGTGGTTTCGGAGGTGTGTGGTAGTGGAGCCGGATGCCATTTTCGCCACATGTTTTCAATGTGTATCAGTGTGTTTTGGCACCAAGAGTGTGTATTTTTATTACGAACCTATCTGTGTGCAGCATCGCATATTCAATGGCGTTCCTATTCCCCCATGTGTTGCTGTGCTTTTGCATTTGTGTGCATCCCTCATGAGTCATAAAAAACCAGCCCCATAGCCATGTCATCTGCATAGCCTCACCCACTTCTGCTGACCCACATGCAGAAGCGCCATCACGGGGCACAAGCCTTCCTGCAATGGGACTCCTGTCATTGCGGGAAACTTTGCTCACATGCGCCCCTTGAGTGCTGATCGCAGAAGCAGGAAAACTAGCAACCTCCCCCTCTGTTGTGAAAGGGCTGAAGGGCCTGTATGCCACTGTATGTAGAAAGGGCCTGTATGCCACTTTTCTAGTGTTATTTCTCGCTTTTTATTCCATATTATCCAAAATACTACAACAGATGTCATTGTGTGCACTATGAGGTATAAATGTGCAAGGGGATGTAACATCACCATGATGGGATTGTATCGCTATGACATGAGGTGTTAGATGTGTTCCAGGAGCACATATTTTGGGGGAAAGCTCTCACATTCCTGAACTTGCAATCGTGTTTGAAAAGTACATTTTTTTATGTCCACTCTAAAATGCACATTTTTAAAATCATCATCATCATCATCATCATCATCATCATCACCATCACCATCACCTGATCACACTTTAGTCAGTGGAGGAAAAGTCCATACTTTTGAAAAATGCACACAGAAATGCACACCTTTCTCATTTGAACAAAAAGAAAAACAGGTTGCAAACTAAAATGGGAATGAGGTGAACAGGGCTTTGAAGTGCCATTTGGGGAACCTTGGTGAACTCAAACATCCCTTGTTCTCTCATCTGTAACTCAGGTTTGTTTTGTCCCAAACTTTGAGAATTTCCACAAACTTAAGTTTGGTTTGTGCGAAACTTTGATTTAAAAAAAAAAAAAGATGACATGAAAAATTGTATGCATTTTTACATAAAGTTTTGCCTAATATACACATTTTTGCAAGCAATTTTCCATGAATAATGCATTTATGAATGTTATTTTCTCTCATACACATTTTTGTGTGCAGTTCTCCTAAGATATGCATCTTTGGATGCATTTTTGACTGGAGAATTACGACATGAAATTTGAAGCAGTGTGAATTTTTTGGGGGGAATCTCTTCCTTCAGTCCATATATTGGTTCAAAACTGTAAAATTAGCTACATTCACATTAAAATGTAACCCAAATTAATTTCTTTCCCGCCTCTAACTGACTTCACTGAGAAAAGTTAGTGGGAAATTTCAACAGTGTACACAAACATTACTGTCCAAGTAAGATCCCAGAATGTTTGGAGTGACTAACTACTTTATTTGGGCAAAATAAATAGATAAATAGATAAGCTCAAGGTTAAAGTAGGCATAAGGTATAGAAAATGTATACATAAATGTGTAGTTTAATATATATATATTTCAGTAAAATCCACACCCTGAAAAACTAGCCTAACCTTATAGCTCCTTTTTACATCATAGTTCTCATTGCATAACACCAGCTGCTTCAACAAAGACATGTGATTTTTTAGCAACAACGAAAATGGAAAAATAAGCTATATTTGCATAACAAATCCCTCATACTAATTTCACTGCTGAGCATTTAATCAAGTGCTGAGTACCTCTGAAGTGGTGGGTGGATGCATAGGCTTCCGTAATTAGGTTGGCATTGCTTCATATATTAAAGTTAGATGCAATTTTGCAAACTATCAGGCGAGCATGCTAGAGTCCCTTCCTATTCTTGTCTCAGCACTAATTGCACAATGCATCATTTCACAAAAAAGTTATTTAATGGAGTTTGAAATTTGTCATTATACAGAGAGCCCTAAAAATATCATTTTGAAAATCCCTCAGGTAAAGATATCATTTGTTTGTGTCGGAGCCTTTGGGCCTGTCAAGTCTCGGAAACAATTCTACATTAGTAACTTCAGCTATTACATGCTATTCCTGAGGAAGAGATTTTCATTATCAATTTAGATAGGAAAGCAGTATGCAAAATTATTCAGCAGTGGCTGAACAGGAATAGGCCTCTTTGTATTATATTTGAAAAATTCCACAATTCAATTTAAAAAAAAAAAAAAAAACATGGACCGATCACTTAAAATATATACATACTTTCAGCAAAAAAAACCCAGGCAATTAATATTTTGTAACAGGAAATTGAAAATATTGTGAACATTCGTAAAGTTTATATGTGTTGCCCAATTAATATGAAAGTTTTTTCAGATTGAGGATAGAGACCTTTATTTCTTTCACTATCTCATAATGAAGCACAGAATTAAGTTGGCTGGACTGGTAATCAAGGTTAATAATTGTCCAATTTTTTTTTATTCCCTTTTCCATTTTGACATTTAAATTGCCCTTGCCTTATGTCTTAACTCTACACTTACATGACTTTTTGCCATTGCATTCCTGATGGGAAAAGTCTTACTGGAATTCTAATGGATGTTCTGAATTGATGACAAATGTCTTTGACCATTTCCGCAAGGGATGCTAAATTCAGACTGCATTTCCTGCATCTGTAAACTGAATGAAGAAGCTGTATTGGCTAAAATGCATGATCAATTTTTAAAAGGCTTTCTTCTGCTTTCTGTCTCACACTGTTATGGCATAGGAAGTATCAGTGATTGTGGACAATTTTGATATTGGGTGATGTTTCCTCATTGAAGAGTATGTGACTGTTAGTGATAGGTGAATCCTGGCTTCATCTATGAGCTTGACGAGGAAAAAAATGTTGATTCCCTCCCCCCCCAAAAAATCAGAAGATAAAGTATTATTTTGAGCACATTCTGATATTCAGCTCTGTTGCATTCATAGTGATGTGACTAGGCAGCACTGTAACCTGGAACAAATGTTCACGTCAGTATCCCAGCCATGGGAAACCATGGGAAATGCAGTTCCAATGCCTTCCAATATCCTTAGTAGGGATGTGGGATCCATGGGATCAGAAACTGTATTTCCCATGGTTCCTGTTGGCTGACAGTAGCAGTTACAACATAATGGAGGTCCGGTTGCTAGCCCTCCCTTTCATTGTTGCTTCTGCTGGATGCATTTGGGTGGGAAAAGTAAGAGAGTGCTGTGAGCAGTGTAAAGAGGGTTGTCATGGGAACAAACTAGGGTCAAACTTTGGTGGGGTTTGTTTGGATCCACTTTGTAATAGGCTTAGGGGAACTTTTGGGATTCTCCTGGCTTGGCTTGATGCACAGGGAAGAAATAATAATAAGAATAATAATAATAATAATAATATTTATTTATTTATAACCCGCCTCTCCCTCTGGATCGAGGCGGGGAACAACAACGATATAACACACAAGAATCACAAAACAAGTAAAATTTTAAAAACAAGAAAAAATACATAATTAAAAACATCTTAAAATTCATCTGGATAGGCCTGCCGGAAGAGAGCAGTCTTCATGACTCTCTTAAATTCATGAAGACTGCCTAATCTTCTCCAGCAGACCATTCCACAGTCTGGGAGCAATGGAAGAGAAAGTCCTCTGGGTAACACTCATCAGCCTAGTTCTGGCTGATTTGAGTAAGTTCTTCCCAGAGGACCTAAGTGTGTGGGGCGGATTGTACGGGAGAAGGCGATCCCACAGGTAACCTGGACCCAAACCATGTAGGGCTTTAAAGGTAATAACCAACACTTTATACTTTGCCCAGAAACTGATTGGCAGCCAATGAAGCGATTTTAAAACTGGTGTAATGTGGTCACCCCTATAGCCTATAGCACGTCCACTCTCAAAAAGCCTATAGCACGTGCACTCACAGATACTTCAGTGTTAGGTAGAGAGGGGTCACATCCAATAAAACAGGGACACATCCAAGACAGTGTCTGAGTCAAATACAATAAAGCACAGTCATGTCCAGAAAAGGAGGGCAAAGAATGTTCAGGACCCTAGTGAGCATACTTCAGAGGACACTGACCGGAGTATTTCCTCACAGAGAGCTGTTGTGCCAGCAAGGGACTGCAAACTCCTGAGTCCTTAAGGACATGGACAGGCCCAGAATGCTAGCTGTAGCCCTTAAAGGAAACATGTATTTTTCTGTAGCCTCATGCTCCATTGTGGCCAGGGGATAGGAGAAGCTGTGGAGGAACCATTCTCAGAATTTGAGGTTGAGAAGAGGCCTACATCCATAGGTCTGGAAGGTATATGAGGAGGTGCTGAGATAGCGACCTGCAAATTAGTCAGACATGAGCTCACTGAGGTTCTCTGAATTCCACCTGAAGCTTGTTCTGACTCATACATTCATGCATATTTTGGTGTGTATTTTTACATATCTATGCATCAATTGTGAACAATTTGGAAAATGTATGGATTTTTCTCCCATTGATTAAGTATGCAGCACTTCATGCATATTTTTCAAACGTACCATTTTAATGCATTTTTCTTTGGTCTGTGAATCGCAACACAAGCTCAGAAGTGTACAGGCTTTGAGTCTGTTTTTGAGTCCAGGAAGTGTGAACTGGGTAAATTCTGGTCTAAAACTAACTGAAACAAATGTCTCATACATGCCTAGCTGAGGGTTTTCCTTAAAGCACGACAATCAGATGCTCATCAGACACAAAGCCCTCCACAGGTTGCTGCTAAGCCTTTGAGCCTGGGGACATAACAGTGAACACATTTCTGACAGGGAATTCTGAGATATCTCCTTAGGGCAGGGGTGAGGAATCTGTTGCCCTCTGGATGCTGTTGGACCCAACTCCTATCTGCCCAGCCAGCATGACCAATGGTCAGGAATGATGGGAGTTCTAGTCCAAAAACATCAGGAGGGACACAATTTCCCCAGCTCTGACTTAGGGGAAGGGATTATCTATTATCCAATTTCACTTTCCTTCTTCCTGTTGGTAATGAACAGTTTTGTCTCAGCATGAGCCAGGAATGGCCCTGTTCCAGTTTCAATTGAATCTCTGGGGAATTAGGACATTGAGTTGTCCTAATTTCCCCACATTGTTTCATTGAGTGCCTGGGGAATTAAGATATTGACATGCTTCTGAGAGCCAACATGGTGACTCTCCTCATTCCACTGTAACAATTAGTGTGGTTTATTACAGGGAACTTCTGGTGCACATCATAGTTTCCATAATAGTAATTGACACCATATGGAACATCTAATGCTGGTGGTGAGGAAACAGCTCATCATCTGATCAAGAAAATCGGAATGCCAAACTGTGTCTAGTCTTACAGTCCATAAGATGTCTCTGTCCAAAGAAACGTATGGTCACTAGAATAAACTGAGCCTGTCCTTTAGAGTTGTATGTGGGGAAAATATGAGCAATGCGCTTGACCCATTAGTAACATAGCAAGGGGGAACATCTGAGGGAGCTGAAAGATTTAGCAAGCTGCACAAGCACAGGACTCTACCTAGAATGGGAACAATGTCGGATTCCTAGTGCATTAGTTCCCCTACAGGAATAAGATCTAGCAATTTACAATTTGAAAATCTAGACAGGGGAGGATTTTGGAAGCATCGGCACAGAGATGAAGGGAGGCTGAACCAGGAAAGGAAATAGAATGCGGTGAACAATCATAAGCAGCCTGCTGTGGTGTGTCACTGAGGGTATCACAAACATGTGCACTTCACCTATTTCTTTTTGATGTGATGCCATTGTCGTGCCTCCGACTGCCGCTGAAAATTGTTTGTCTAGCAGTTCTGGTAGGTTTGATTCAATAACTCTTATAAGAGGGCAGGCAGGATATCAATGCTGCTTTATTGCCTTTTTCTCTACCTACAATAGCAATTCTCCAGTCATGCCGTATTATAAAGTGCTATCACTGGGGCTCAGTATCGCTTGAAGTTAGGTCTCATCACCCCCATCACTGCAAGAGGCTGGGTTGTAATGCATCGAGGCTGATTTTCTAAAATGTTAACTAGCGGGAGCCAATTGGCTGGCACTGGGCAAGGGGAGACAGGGCTACGATGCTCTATTAACCCACTGACAGGCATGGGTTGAACTAGGAAGACATCGCTAACAAGAAAATGAGCCGCTTTGCTATGGCTTCTCGACTAAAAAATCACTGCATGGCGAGTTGAGATTTTTGACCTTATCCTTTAAATCTGATATTCTAGAGGAAGCCTATTGGCCCCTTGAGCTTTTTTAAAGTAAAAGGTGTCTATGATACAATCTTTCTTTCATAACGAGGGCAAGGGGCCATTGAAATTCAAGGGTGATCATTTAAAAATTAGCAAGAGATGCTCTCCTGTGCAATCTGTGGGATCCATTGTCAGAAACACAGGGCTGGAACTAAAAAAGTATGAGCAATTGACACTTTATGGGGCACCAGTGTTTGCTTTGGTGAGTGATATAAAATGTGAAAGGATAGCAAACCTGGTGCAGCAAATACATGCTTGGAAACTGTATCCACCATTGATCTCTAAAATATCTTTGCACCACATGGGCTCACCACAGCAAACACAACACGGCAAACACAACTGCCCTATAAAGTATGAAATAACCAACCAGGACCACAAGATCCACATATCTCAGGCCTGTTTTTCTTTTTCTGTCTACATTAAGAACATGATTGAACTCCATCACTATAGATCAGATCCAGATTGATCCACTGTGCTGATGCAAGTGGATCATCACCTGCCTCTTCCCATAAAAACCTCTCCTGCCCTCTGAAAATGGTCCACATAGAGTCAAGAGACGCTACAGAATGGGGTGAGCAGTGGTGTGGAGGGGAGGGGAGATCCTCAAGAATCAATTGGAAGGATCTTTTCTGACAGAGGAGTCCCTTCTCTCACACAATGTTCCTTCCTCTCACGGAAGACAGATTTTAGATCCAACCCAATTTCAACAACAACTCGAAGGTACAATCCTATACATGTTTAGACAGAAAAAAGACCTACAACACCCAGCACTCCCCAGAATATGAAGGCCTGGTTTTGATCCTCCTCAATTCTGTGGACTTCCCTTGATGTATGAGTAGGAAAAAATATTGGATGTTGTCGTAAACATAAAGAAAAATGAAGAATGGGTTTCTAGGAAGAATAAAAAGAAATCCACCTCATAAAAATCTATCTGGGCTGTCCTGTTTTGGTTTGCCTCAGACTCATAACAGGGTGCCTTCCCAGAGAAAAAAATTGTACGAGAACCCCAAGCAGCACCTCATGTTTCAGTCACCATCATCTTGAAAATCTCAGCTCCCTCTGCGTACCTCTCCTTCTCTCCATTCGAATTGTAAGCTGCCTTTTATATTGTTTCTCTGCCCACTTCCCTCATGTGAGTTGCAGCCACCTCCTCCAATTTCAATGCAAACAATTCCCAACTCTCAGGAGTCGGTCTCCTGTTATTGATGAAGTATCAACTAGGGATGTGCAGGGACACCCCAGATTGGATAGGGACCCGGACCGGGACCTCCGATGTTGTCCTGGATCAGTTCGGACAAAATCGGAAGTCCCTCGGATCAGATTGTATCTGATCCCGGTCTGAAAATTGGACTTCCGCTTTTCGGATTGGCTGCCATTTTTGGTATTTTCGCCATAGGCTTGCATTGGGGGAAAGAAAGCGAAGCCTGTTTCTCAGTAGATCCGAGCACTGGAGGGAAGCAGTCGCCCCGGCAGGAAAGTGGGGGGCCCTCCCCCCTCCCCCATCGCGCTCCTTACCTGCCGAGGCCGTACACTACCGCCTGCAGGTGCCAGCGGATGGCAGTGGACAGCCCCGGCAGGTAAGCCCCCTCCCACCCCTCGCACTCCTTACCTGCTGGGGCTGTCCGCTGTCACCCGTGGGTGGCAGCAGATGGCAGCAGACGGCCCCGGCAGGTAAGGAGTGCGAGGGGCGGGAGGAGGTCCGATCCTCTGATCTTATCCGAACTGGATTGGGTTCTTCTGGACCGGTTTGCATCAGATCGGACGATCCAGATGCGGGGATCGGAAATTGGATAATTGTATCCGATTTCCCCCGGATTGGGTCCAGATCGTGGATCGGACCCGATACGGTGCACACTCCTAGTATCAACCAATCATCCTAGTCCATTAGCCAGCTATCAACCTAACAAAAGGAACAGTCAGCCAGAAGGGCCACTTCTTCCCAAGATTTATTAAAGGTGCCCTCTTAATGACATAATGTTCAGATAGCAAAAGACGTAAAGAAAGATGTTACCTATAGCTGACCCCAATTATGCTAAATTTACGCCTGTAATGTTGTCTAAATGAGCCCGTTATGGATGCCATTTACATAATATTACCTTCCCAGAAACCCCCAAGCCACCATTGTTGCACAAAAAGGTAGCTCGCTATAGAAGTGGGCGGCTACCATGTGCTTGCCGAGCTGCAGGGTGCTCAACATGTGGGTCCACAAGCACCCCACAGCTTGGCAAGTGGGGTCCAGGAGGGTGAGCATGGGGGAATCTGTTGGACTCCATCCCATCACCCCTATAAAGGACTAACCAGCAGCTGCACATGGGGGGCATTGTCTTCACTCCACCTTAGCCCTACACACAAGCAGTCACTACACTTTTCAGAAGAGTTGTAACCTACAACTTGTTGGTTTTCATCCAGGATGGCCTTTGGAGTTCAAGGTTAATCCAGAAGAATATTTGGAAATTTCAGTGAATTCCATGAAATTTTTATTGTATTCTGTTCTGTTCTGCTCTATGAACTTTTTGAAGGTGAATTGAAGAATGACAGTCAAATGTCAAATGTAGCTGCTACTAGTTTATTTGAAATGCTAACTATTACAGCATTAAAAAAGAAAAAAGAAAAAGGCCTATTTTCACATGAAGGGTTATGCACCTCAAATATTCTGAGTCACTGAAGCTTTATTTTTGAGATCCAAGGCAATGAATGTTTCCATAGTAAAATACAAAAGCAAGCAATTGTTTGCATCTTCTGGTTTCACAGAAATTTGTGGGAAGGCAGGGTGAGAAGAATAGCTCTAGTCGAAATCAGCATTCGTGTTCATCTGCCAGTATTCCGCAGGGAGGGATGTGTGAAGCAATTAAAGCTAAATAAAGCTATGGGGTTTTAAAAGCATTCTCATCTTCTCATCACCACCGTTTGGGCATGTTGTGAGAATGACATAGCCAAGCACCATGTTCTAATCCTTGGGGACAGACCTGGGGTGAGCACAACCCTGAGTTTGCTGGAAACAGTCTTGTTCTACCTCCTTTCCCCACTTTCTCTAATGCCTTGGGGCAAGTGAAGGCATCAGGGGACATACATCACACTTCTCTAGCATTGAGTTATACACTCAGAAAGTCTCAAGCTCCTTTTGTCATGTGCACATGTGAATGCCAGAGGGAACAGGCATGCACGCGACACTTTTAGAATGAATGGGATGGTGATTGTCCATTCCTACCACCAAGCATTTTCAGAGGTCTATAAGCACCAGGTGACTTTTGAAAGCCTTCTCTTTCCCATCCCAACCCATCCCAGGACTGATTAGAACTTAGTTCTCCATGCCAGATCAGTTCAAGGATACAATTGCAGATGTGGCTCTGAGAAACACCACAACATACTACACATGTTTATTTTATTTTATTATTACATTTATATCCAGTCTCTTTTTCCTCTTTCAAAGAACCTGAGGTGGCTTACATGGCCCTCCACCACTTCATCTTATCCTCACAATAACCTTATGAGGCAGGTTAGGCTGAGAATCAGCGAGTGTCTGGGCCAAAGTCACCCAGTGAGCATCATGGCTGAGTGGAGTCTAGAACCCAGATTGCCTGAGTTCCAGTCCAAGCTTCTAACCACTACACCACATCGGCTCTCAATGTTGTGTAGGGGTTGGGGCCAGCAGGGCTGCTCTCAGCCCTCTTGCCAGTTTGAACACCCACCCTCTCTCCCCTTTTCAGAGCAGGCCTTGCAGGTCACAATGGAAAATTTCGCTTGCTCTCAGATAGGTGACAGGATTGTTGTTGTTATCTGTTCTTCACTGATGTTACTACAGGTTCTATTTCACTTTAGTTCAGCTGGTCTAGTTAATTTGGTCTCTTTCCTTATGGCAGGTATGTGTGGGAATGACAGGTAAGGAATAGGGCAGGTGGCACTGGGCAAGGGGAGACAGGGCTACGATGCTCTATTAACCCACTGACAGGCATGGGTTGAACTAGGAAGACATCGCTAACAAGAAAATGAGCCGCTTTGCTATGGCTTCTCGACTAAAAAATCACTGCATGGCGAGTTGAGATTTTTGACCTTATCCTTTAAATCTGATATTCTAGAGGAAGCCTATTGGCCCCTTGAGCTTTTTTAAAGTAAAAGGTGTCTATGATACAATCTTTCTTTCATAACGAGGGCAAGGGGCCATTGAAATTCAAGGGTGATCATTTAAAAATTAGCAAGAGATGCTCTCCTGTGCAATCTGTGGGATCCATTGTCAGAAACACAGGGCTGGAACTAAAAAAGTATGAGCAATTGACACTTTATGGGGCACCAGTGTTTGCTTTGGTGAGTGATATAAAATGTGAAAGGATAGCAAACCTGGTGCAGCAAATACATGCTTGGAAACTGTATCCACCATTGATCTCTAAAATATCTTTGCACCACATGGGCTCACCACAGCAAACACAACACGGCAAACACAACTGCCCTATAAAGTATGAAATAACCAACCAGGACCACAAGATCCACATATCTCAGGCCTGTTTTTCTTTTTCTGTCTACATTAAGAACATGATTGAACTCCATCACTATAGATCAGATCCAGATTGATCCACTGTGCTGATGCAAGTGGATCATCACCTGCCTCTTCCCATAAAAACCTCTCCTGCCCTCTGAAAATGGTCCACATAGAGTCAAGAGACGCTACAGAATGGGGTGAGCAGTGGTGTGGAGGGGAGGGGAGATCCTCAAGAATCAATTGGAAGGATCTTTTCTGACAGAGGAGTCCCTTCTCTCACACAATGTTCCTTCCTCTCACGGAAGACAGATTTTAGATCCAACCCAATTTCAACAACAACTCGAAGGTACAATCCTATACATGTTTAGACAGAAAAAAGACCTACAACACCCAGCACTCCCCAGAATATGAAGGCCTGGTTTTGATCCTCCTCAATTCTGTGGACTTCCCTTGATGTATGAGTAGGAAAAAATATTGGATGTTGTCGTAAACATAAAGAAAAATGAAGAATGGGTTTCTAGGAAGAATAAAAAGAAATCCACCTCATAAAAATCTATCTGGGCTGTCCTGTTTTGGTTTGCCTCAGACTCATAACAGGGTGCCTTCCCAGAGAAAAAAATTGTACGAGAACCCCAAGCAGCACCTCATGTTTCAGTCACCATCATCTTGAAAATCTCAGCTCCCTCTGCGTACCTCTCCTTCTCTCCATTCGAATTGTAAGCTGCCTTTTATATTGTTTCTCTGCCCACTTCCCTCATGTGAGTTGCAGCCACCTCCTCCAATTTCAATGCAAACAATTCCCAACTCTCAGGAGTCGGTCTCCTGTTATTGATGAAGTATCAACTAGGGATGTGCAGGGACACCCCAGATTGGATAGGGACCCGGACCGGGACCTCCGATGTTGTCCTGGATCAGTTCGGACAAAATCGGAAGTCCCTCGGATCAGATTGTATCTGATCCCGGTCTGAAAATTGGACTTCCGCTTTTCGGATTGGCTGCCATTTTTGGTATTTTCGCCATAGGCTTGCATTGGGGGAAAGAAAGCGAAGCCTGTTTCTCAGTAGATCCGAGCACTGGAGGGAAGCAGTCGCCCCGGCAGGAAAGTGGGGGGCCCTCCCCCCTCCCCCATCGCGCTCCTTACCTGCCGAGGCCGTACACTACCGCCTGCAGGTGCCAGCGGATGGCAGTGGACAGCCCCGGCAGGTAAGCCCCCTCCCACCCCTCGCACTCCTTACCTGCTGGGGCTGTCCGCTGTCACCCGTGGGTGGCAGCAGATGGCAGCAGACGGCCCCGGCAGGTAAGGAGTGCGAGGGGCGGGAGGAGGTCCGATCCTCTGATCTTATCCGAACTGGATTGGGTTCTTCTGGACCGGTTTGCATCAGATCGGACGATCCAGATGCGGGGATCGGAAATTGGATAATTGTATCCGATTTCCCCCGGATTGGGTCCAGATCGTGGATCGGACCCGATACGGTGCACACTCCTAGTATCAACCAATCATCCTAGTCCATTAGCCAGCTATCAACCTAACAAAAGGAACAGTCAGCCAGAAGGGCCACTTCTTCCCAAGATTTATTAAAGGTGCCCTCTTAATGACATAATGTTCAAATAGCAAAAGACGTAAAGAAAGATGTTACCTATAGCTGACCCCAATTATGCTAAATTTACGCCTGTAATGTTGTCTAAATGAGCCCGTTATGGATGCCATTTACATAATATTACCTTCCCAGAAACCCCCAAGCCACCATTGTTGCACAAAAAGGTAGCTCGCTATAGAAGTGGGCGGCTACCATGTGCTTGCCGAGCTGCAGGGTGCTCAACATGTGGGTCCACAAGCACCCCACAGCTTGGCAAGTGGGGTCCAGGAGGGTGAGCATGGGGGAATCTGTTGGACTCCATCCCATCACCCCTATAAAGGACTAACCAGCAGCTGCACATGGGGGGCATTGTCTTCACTCCACCTTAGCCCTACACACAAGCAGTCACTACACTTTTCAGAAGAGTTGTAACCTACAACTTGTTGGTTTTCATCCAGGATGGCCTTTGGAGTTCAAGGTTAATCCAGAAGAATATTTGGAAATTTCAGTGAATTCCATGAAATTTTTATTGTATTCTGTTCTGTTCTGCTCTATGAACTTTTTGAAGGTGAATTGAAGAATGACAGTCAAATGTCAAATGTAGCTGCTACTAGTTTATTTGAAATGCTAACTATTACAGCATTAAAAAAGAAAAAAGAAAAAGGCCTATTTTCACATGAAGGGTTATGCACCTCAAATATTCTGAGTCACTGAAGCTTTATTTTTGAGATCCAAGGCAATGAATGTTTCCATAGTAAAATACAAAAGCAAGCAATTGTTTGCATCTTCTGGTTTCACAGAAATTTGTGGGAAGGCAGGGTGAGAAGAATAGCTCTAGTCGAAATCAGCATTCGTGTTCATCTGCCAGTATTCCGCAGGGAGGGATGTGTGAAGCAATTAAAGCTAAATAAAGCTATGGGGTTTTAAAAGCATTCTCATCTTCTCATCACCACCGTTTGGGCATGTTGTGAGAATGACATAGCCAAGCACCATGTTCTAATCCTTGGGGACAGACCTGGGGTGAGCACAACCCTGAGTTTGCTGGAAACAGTCTTGTTCTACCTCCTTTCCCCACTTTCTCTAATGCCTTGGGGCAAGTGAAGGCATCAGGGGACATACATCACACTTCTCTAGCATTGAGTTATACACTCAGAAAGTCTCAAGCTCCTTTTGTCATGTGCACATGTGAATGCCAGAGGGAACAGGCATGCACGCGACACTTTTAGAATGAATGGGATGGTGATTGTCCATTCCTACCACCAAGCATTTTCAGAGGTCTATAAGCACCAGGTGACTTTTGAAAGCCTTCTCTTTCCCATCCCAACCCATCCCAGGACTGATTAGAACTTAGTTCTCCATGCCAGATCAGTTCAAGGATACAATTGCAGATGTGGCTCTGAGAAACACCACAACATACTACACATGTTTATTTTATTTTATTATTACATTTATATCCAGTCTCTTTTTCCTCTTTCAAAGAACCTGAGGTGGCTTACATGGCCCTCCACCACTTCATCTTATCCTCACAATAACCTTATGAGGCAGGTTAGGCTGAGAATCAGCGAGTGTCTGGGCCAAAGTCACCCAGTGAGCATCATGGCTGAGTGGAGTCTAGAACCCAGATTGCCTGAGTTCCAGTCCAAGCTTCTAACCACTACACCACATCGGCTCTCAATGTTGTGTAGGGGTTGGGGCCAGCAGGGCTGCTCTCAGCCCTCTTGCCAGTTTGAACACCCACCCTCTCTCCCCTTTTCAGAGCAGGCCTTGCAGGTCACAATGGAAAATTTCGCTTGCTCTCAGATAGGTGACAGGATTGTTGTTGTTATCTGTTCTTCACTGATGTTACTACAGGTTCTATTTCACTTTAGTTCAGCTGGTCTAGTTAATTTGGTCTCTTTCCTTATGGCAGGTATGTGTGGGAATGACAGGTAAGGAATAGGGCAGGTGGCACTGGGCAAGGGGAGACAGGGCTACGATGCTCTATTAACCCACTGACAGGCATGGGTTGAACTAGGAAGACATCGCTAACAAGAAAATGAGCCGCTTTGCTATGGCTTCTCGACTAAAAAATCACTGCATGGCGAGTTGAGATTTTTGACCTTATCCTTTAAATCTGATATTCTAGAGGAAGCCTATTGGCCCCTTGAGCTTTTTTAAAGTAAAAGGTGTCTATGATACAATCTTTCTTTCATAACGAGGGCAAGGGGCCATTGAAATTCAAGGGTGATCATTTAAAAATTAGCAAGAGATGCTCTCCTGTGCAATCTGTGGGATCCATTGTCAGAAACACAGGGCTGGAACTAAAAAAGTATGAGCAATTGACACTTTATGGGGCACCAGTGTTTGCTTTGGTGAGTGATATAAAATGTGAAAGGATAGCAAACCTGGTGCAGCAAATACATGCTTGGAAACTGTATCCACCATTGATCTCTAAAATATCTTTGCACCACATGGGCTCACCACAGCAAACACAACACGGCAAACACAACTGCCCTATAAAGTATGAAATAACCAACCAGGACCACAAGATCCACATATCTCAGGCCTGTTTTTCTTTTTCTGTCTACATTAAGAACATGATTGAACTCCATCACTATAGATCAGATCCAGATTGATCCACTGTGCTGATGCAAGTGGATCATCACCTGCCTCTTCCCATAAAAACCTCTCCTGCCCTCTGAAAATGGTCCACATAGAGTCAAGAGACGCTACAGAATGGGGTGAGCAGTGGTGTGGAGGGGAGGGGAGATCCTCAAGAATCAATTGGAAGGATCTTTTCTGACAGAGGAGTCCCTTCTCTCACACAATGTTCCTTCCTCTCACGGAAGACAGATTTTAGATCCAACCCAATTTCAACAACAACTCGAAGGTACAATCCTATACATGTTTAGACAGAAAAAAGACCTACAACACCCAGCACTCCCCAGAATATGAAGGCCTGGTTTTGATCCTCCTCAATTCTGTGGACTTCCCTTGATGTATGAGTAGGAAAAAATATTGGATGTTGTCGTAAACATAAAGAAAAATGAAGAATGGGTTTCTAGGAAGAATAAAAAGAAATCCACCTCATAAAAATCTATCTGGGCTGTCCTGTTTTGGTTTGCCTCAGACTCATAACAGGGTGCCTTCCCAGAGAAAAAAATTGTACGAGAACCCCAAGCAGCACCTCATGTTTCAGTCACCATCATCTTGAAAATCTCAGCTCCCTCTGCGTACCTCTCCTTCTCTCCATTCGAATTGTAAGCTGCCTTTTATATTGTTTCTCTGCCCACTTCCCTCATGTGAGTTGCAGCCACCTCCTCCAATTTCAATGCAAACAATTCCCAACTCTCAGGAGTCGGTCTCCTGTTATTGATGAAGTATCAACTAGGGATGTGCAGGGACACCCCAGATTGGATAGGGACCCGGACCGGGACCTCCGATGTTGTCCTGGATCAGTTCGGACAAAATCGGAAGTCCCTCGGATCAGATTGTATCTGATCCCGGTCTGAAAATTGGACTTCCGCTTTTCGGATTGGCTGCCATTTTTGGTATTTTCGCCATAGGCTTGCATTGGGGGAAAGAAAGCGAAGCCTGTTTCTCAGTAGATCCGAGCACTGGAGGGAAGCAGTCGCCCCGGCAGGAAAGTGGGGGGCCCTCCCCCCTCCCCCATCGCGCTCCTTACCTGCCGAGGCCGTACACTACCGCCTGCAGGTGCCAGCGGATGGCAGTGGACAGCCCCGGCAGGTAAGCCCCCTCCCACCCCTCGCACTCCTTACCTGCTGGGGCTGTCCGCTGTCACCCGTGGGTGGCAGCAGATGGCAGCAGACGGCCCCGGCAGGTAAGGAGTGCGAGGGGCGGGAGGAGGTCCGATCCTCTGATCTTATCCGAACTGGATTGGGTTCTTCTGGACCGGTTTGCATCAGATCGGACGATCCAGATGCGGGGATCGGAAATTGGATAATTGTATCCGATTTCCCCCGGATTGGGTCCAGATCGTGGATCGGACCCGATACGGTGCACACTCCTAGTATCAACCAATCATCCTAGTCCATTAGCCAGCTATCAACCTAACAAAAGGAACAGTCAGCCAGAAGGGCCACTTCTTCCCAAGATTTATTAAAGGTGCCCTCTTAATGACATAATGTTCAGATAGCAAAAGACGTAAAGAAAGATGTTACCTATAGCTGACCCCAATTATGCTAAATTTACGCCTGTAATGTTGTCTAAATGAGCCCGTTATGGATGCCATTTACATAATATTACCTTCCCAGAAACCCCCAAGCCACCATTGTTGCACAAAAAGGTAGCTCGCTATAGAAGTGGGCGGCTACCATGTGCTTGCCGAGCTGCAGGGTGCTCAACATGTGGGTCCACAAGCACCCCACAGCTTGGCAAGTGGGGTCCAGGAGGGTGAGCATGGGGGAATCTGTTGGACTCCATCCCATCACCCCTATAAAGGACTAACCAGCAGCTGCACATGGGGGGCATTGTCTTCACTCCACCTTAGCCCTACACACAAGCAGTCACTACACTTTTCAGAAGAGTTGTAACCTACAACTTGTTGGTTTTCATCCAGGATGGCCTTTGGAGTTCAAGGTTAATCCAGAAGAATATTTGGAAATTTCAGTGAATTCCATGAAATTTTTATTGTATTCTGTTCTGTTCTGCTCTATGAACTTTTTGAAGGTGAATTGAAGAATGACAGTCAAATGTCAAATGTAGCTGCTACTAGTTTATTTGAAATGCTAACTATTACAGCATTAAAAAAGAAAAAAGAAAAAGGCCTATTTTCACATGAAGGGTTATGCACCTCAAATATTCTGAGTCACTGAAGCTTTATTTTTGAGATCCAAGGCAATGAATGTTTCCATAGTAAAATACAAAAGCAAGCAATTGTTTGCATCTTCTGGTTTCACAGAAATTTGTGGGAAGGCAGGGTGAGAAGAATAGCTCTAGTCGAAATCAGCATTCGTGTTCATCTGCCAGTATTCCGCAGGGAGGGATGTGTGAAGCAATTAAAGCTAAATAAAGCTATGGGGTTTTAAAAGCATTCTCATCTTCTCATCACCACCGTTTGGGCATGTTGTGAGAATGACATAGCCAAGCACCATGTTCTAATCCTTGGGGACAGACCTGGGGTGAGCACAACCCTGAGTTTGCTGGAAACAGTCTTGTTCTACCTCCTTTCCCCACTTTCTCTAATGCCTTGGGGCAAGTGAAGGCATCAGGGGACATACATCACACTTCTCTAGCATTGAGTTATACACTCAGAAAGTCTCAAGCTCCTTTTGTCATGTGCACATGTGAATGCCAGAGGGAACAGGCATGCACGCGACACTTTTAGAATGAATGGGATGGTGATTGTCCATTCCTACCACCAAGCATTTTCAGAGGTCTATAAGCACCAGGTGACTTTTGAAAGCCTTCTCTTTCCCATCCCAACCCATCCCAGGACTGATTAGAACTTAGTTCTCCATGCCAGATCAGTTCAAGGATACAATTGCAGATGTGGCTCTGAGAAACACCACAACATACTACACATGTTTATTTTATTTTATTATTACATTTATATCCAGTCTCTTTTTCCTCTTTCAAAGAACCTGAGGTGGCTTACATGGCCCTCCACCACTTCATCTTATCCTCACAATAACCTTATGAGGCAGGTTAGGCTGAGAATCAGCGAGTGTCTGGGCCAAAGTCACCCAGTGAGCATCATGGCTGAGTGGAGTCTAGAACCCAGATTGCCTGAGTTCCAGTCCAAGCTTCTAACCACTACACCACATCGGCTCTCAATGTTGTGTAGGGGTTGGGGCCAGCAGGGCTGCTCTCAGCCCTCTTGCCAGTTTGAACACCCACCCTCTCTCCCCTTTTCAGAGCAGGCCTTGCAGGTCACAATGGAAAATTTCGCTTGCTCTCAGATAGGTGACAGGATTGTTGTTGTTATCTGTTCTTCACTGATGTTACTACAGGTTCTATTTCACTTTAGTTCAGCTGGTCTAGTTAATTTGGTCTCTTTCCTTATGGCAGGTATGTGTGGGAATGACAGGTAAGGAATAGGGCAGGTGAGCACCCTGAGGCACCTTTACGGTGATTGACAATTTCCAAGGTGTGCCACTCAAGGCTGTGGAACCCTTGAGCAAGATACAAATAACCTTTGTGGGCTAACGTAGCCCACTCACTCAGAGTTATGGGGGCCCAGGTGGACATGATGCAAGTAGGCCTCCCGTATGATCTGGAAAGGTGTGACACTGGGTGGGGGGTGGATTCAGGCCCAGTGGGGAAGGTCCTTGGGGAAGGGCCACTAGATGCTATTTCTCCTCCTCTTTATCACCATTGCCTGCTTAATGATTAGAAAGCCAGTGAACAAGTATGCAGTGGCATCTGCAGCTGCTCCTTCTCACCACCACCCTTGTCTGAGCCAGAGCAAGAGGTAGGTGATCAAGCTGTCTGCAATGGTGAAGAGGTAGAGCAACTCAAAGGGGCTTTTGCCAGTAGGCCTCTGTTGGTGTGTGGGTCACAAAAGGTGCCCAACTAGGCCTTTCCTTGATGCCAGCCTTGCTCAGGCCCACTCCTCTCTGACAATAGAGTTGGCATGCCCAGAACACCTACTAAGCTAGAAACCTAGAGACGTAGATCTAGCTTCACACACAGAAACTCTTTGCCTTGCTGATACTGTTTGTTTAATCAATGTGGCTTTAGTTCAACCCATTATTTGTGTTTCATGTCTTTATTCCCACCTGCAGTTGTAGCTGGTATTTCCCTTTAGCACAAAGCAGAAGTGCTTTCATTCAACATCTCTTGAGTTAATGCTCCCCTGTTGAAATTTACTTTTGCATAATTCAAGAAGCTACATCGCTTAAGTCATTGCTTTTCCTTATGCCAGGCTTCCACAACTTGATGCTCTCTGGATGTATTGGACTGCAATTCCCATAATTCTCAGCCAGTATGGCCAATTCTCCCATGAGAATTATGGGAGTTACAGTCCAATACATCTGGAGGGTACAAGGTTGGGAAGGCTGTCTTATGCTTATGCAATGGCAACGTATCAGTCAATTTGAAAACATCAAAAACACTCTCAACAAGCCAGATGCCTTCACAAAAGGACTCATTCTCCAATGTCCTCATCATTTCTTTTTTACATGGCTGTTACAGGCTCCTGAGCGATTGCAATCCACATTCTGGAAAAGTAATTGCAACAGGCTTGGCTCAAGCTTCTCTTCCCACAATCACTAAAATGCTGAAATGATGACACTACTTTGATACCAACTCTGCAGACATCCATTAGGGCTGAATCAGCAATGTACTATTTATGAACAGGGATGCTACAATAATGGCACTATCCATTCTTCCCAAACAATGCAGTTATTTATCAAGTGATTAAACTGTAGTAACATACTTGGATTTTACTAGCCTGTTTTCTCTTGGATCTTAAAAAGATTTTACTGCCTCAAGTTTGGCAGCGTGATTCCTAATAATTTTGATTTTATTACATTATCATATTTTTTAGATTTATCTCCATGTTTTGCATAAGATTCAAATTGTTGCTCGGTTTATAAAATAAGATATATTTATCTTGGTCAAAAATCACATTAAGATAATTATCTTGCCCTTTTGGCAGATAATTTTGTTTGCAATATATTGAAAATACTTGTTTTCTTCAACTACTCATTCTTGTTAAAGTAGCTATTTTTTCCCCTGTGGTGGAGGCATCTCTCTATTTCTCTCTTCCCCCTCATCTCCCTGCCTCCTAGCCTCCTCTCTGCCTGTGAAATCAGTGTAATTTCTTCATGCATTCCTATTTCCACATAGAATTATTTATTTCCATGTAAAATTATTAGTTATTTTAATAGGCTTGCAAAACTTACAACCCACTAAGCTAAACAGAGCCCAGAAGCCATGATTATTGGCCAGCCAAGTTGTCAACAATCCCAGTCAGACAGTTGGAGTTCTTTCAAGCCCCTGGTGGGCCATCATACATAGCAGATGGGATGCATTTAGCTTGGTGAATCACAAGGTGGGCAAGCCCATTTTTTGGGAATGACATGGTGATAGCACTATAGAAATGTGGGAGATAAGGAAGTGGGGTAGTTCCATTGGGAAGAAAACAGGAAGTGGGATGGTTTTCATTCAAATCAGACCAGATTTAATTGTATCTACTAAAAAGACATGGGTGTCATGATCTGTCAGTTTCAAAAGCTTGGTGTTATGGTATCCAGCATGAACAGGACTAGGGTGAGACAGGGCATTTGGAGGGACAATATCTTGCCTAGGGAACTAGCAAAACCGCAGGATCTGAATGCACACCATGTCTCTAGATGCCTCACAATTAGAACTGGATCAAAAATCCACTTGGGCCCAGTGCACCCACCCAGCGCTAGGACAGGCCCATGCCTGACTACTTTCGAACCTTCGAGAGCATTCAGGCATGGGTCTGCCCTGACATGCATCCTTTGTTCTTCCCCCCTGCTGCATTAATGATGGCTGCCATGAACACAGCAGCGGGGAGGGGTACACAATTTCCCCAAGGCTGGGGAAATTGCATATTTTCTTCCTCATTCTAATGGCAGCAGCCTTGGGGAAATCACATTTCTTCCCCCTACACACACATCAATCAGAGCCTTAAAGACCCTCTTAACCTTGCATTAAGAGGGCCTTTAGGACCCTGATTGACATGGGGGGAAAGCAAAGCACACTTTCCTGGGCCTCCAAAAAGTGTGCAGTTCCCTCAGGCATGCTAATGGCATGGCTGGGGAAATTGCACACTTTCTGGAGGCCCTGGAAAGTGCACTTTGCAAGGGCTTGGAAGGCTCGCGCAGTCTCTTGAGCACTCGGCAAAGGCTCATGAGTCCTGGCTCAGCAAGCTCATGGGGCACCCCCCCCTCCATGAGTTCTTTAAAGCCTACCCAAAATCACCACGTCTTAAAAAAAAAAGGCAACAAAGACGTTGAACTGAAGCTCTTCATCAACAGTGCAGGACTGTCTTGGCAACCTCTGTAGACTTTCTCTAGCTTCCTTCTGGACAGCTCCTCTCCTGTTCAGCCCTTGTGCCCTCCCTCTCTCTCCTGACACTGCTGGACAGCTCCCCTGCCATGTTCAGAAGGCCAGAAGGGTTTTTGGTCTCCCTGGAAAGAAATGGAATGGTACACCACCAAAGAGTTTTTAAAACTCACTTTTACCATGCTGTCTTCAAGGACCCACCAGTCCATTTTTCCCTCCCAGTCCCCCCACAACAAACAGTTAGCAGACTTTGTCCACTGAGATCGCTCAGTCCTCATTAGGCTGTCTTGGTTTTATACCCCCTTGGGGGCTCCCCACACACACACACCCCTAAAAAGAAATTGTACTTCTGCAAACCTTGGTGTTACCCAAGTCTGCTGATACCTCTCTGTTACGCTTGGGTGGTGCCCTTTTGTCTATACAAAATTCAGCACTCACCTCCAAACATTGTGAATAGAAGGAAATGATGTCTATTTTCATAATAGGCTGTGACATTCATGGACAAAAGTCTGCTCTTGCTTGCAGTCTGCACCTAAAGCAACTGGTATTTAGTATGAAGCAAAAAAATAAAAAGGCACTGGGTCAAGGGCAGCAATAGCAAAAAAAGACCTGGCCCAAATGAACTCAGATCTTTTCAGTCCAATTCTATTAAGTATTCAGATGGCAGATCTTTATAGATGGGCATTACTGAAATATATGAAGATGCTGCTAACTCCTGAATAGCCACTCACTGCAGCAAAAAAAAAAGTTGGGAATTGCTCAGATATTGTGGCAGCCATTTTGTCTAAATAGAGTACTACAGCCTCTGGGAAGCACATATCCATCTTTGTAGTGCATATTCTAGTGAGATTACTCTGGACCTGAGAGGAAACAACATGTTATTTGATGCTTGTTTTCCTATCACAGAACATCTCCTTGTCTTGTAATGCTAATGCACCCTTTCCTATGAGAAGCAGTTGATCATTAACTCAGGCTACATCATACTTCAACTTTGCAATACAGTACACCTGTTTCTGATTTTGTAATGTAACACATGAATTTGAAATATATAGGACCAGCTACCTTACAGAGTTTCAAAGGTTTAAATGCAAGGATATTGTATTCCCTTGTCAAAAATATTCTTATGCATTGGAATACAATTTATTTTCCCCTTGACAAATTAAAAATTCAATTATCAAAAAACCCTGCCAGTTTAAGACCAGAGTTAATGTTGGCTCAAGCTCCATAAAGCCAGAAAATTGGAAGCTAAGGCTGATGCCTTAACTGACGTGCCCCATGATCAGTAATGATATTGTGCAATCTTAGAAATTGTGTTTTCTTGCAACTTACCCTCCAAGCACCCATGTTTTCCAGATGTCAAGAATGGAATGTCTGGGATCAGGAAAGATGCCTCATATTGTCCTGGTCCTGTATTGCCTTATGAAGCATTTGAGTCTTATTATATTGCTAGACAAGACCTCCCGTGAGTTGCCCCATGCCACATCAGTGGCTGCCAGGATGGGTTAAACAGTGAGAGGGAGATCTGTTCAGATTGAAACTGAGCAGTGTGATGTTACTTTGCCAGCAATTGCTGCCATAGGCGTTCACGGGGCAGAAAAATCTTAATAACTTTTGAACCATTGCTCAGAACTAAAGCATACCTCTTCAACATGCCTGAGTAACGTTCATCAGTATTTTTCACCCAAATTGAAAGAAACATATGATATGCCAAGGTGTATCTTGGAGTAAAAAGAACAAATGTGTCAATTTTCAGGTTGTTTTAACCTGCTGTCCCTGTGGTAATGTGGATTGGATTGAAATTGTGCATGGTTGTAGACCTCATCAGATAAATCCTGGATGCCAAGTTTTGGTTTATTAGCTCAATAGGTGTCATGTTTATTTGCTGTAGAATCTTGAGGCTTATAATGGTGGAACCCTTTTGTGTGTGTGTGTGTGTGTGTGACTCATCCCTGCTTCTTTAATTTTTTGAATACTCCTGTCCCATATCAAATAGGGGACCCAAATTCTTGATATCTAGGAGACAGTGTTTGGAAATTCTCATCTTAACACAACACAAATCAATGTTTTCCTTTTACCCCATTTTACCACTGTGACTGGAAGAATGTCAGTCAGTGTAGCTTCTCCCTTCCCAGTCCTGCCATGGAAGGAAAAGCTGCCTCTGTTGAACTTGTCCCTGCCCCACTATTAAAGCCATATGAGTTCCTTCAGGTTAGGAGCTGACCAGAAGTTGCTATCCTCCTGTAATAATGGGTTACCTTCCCTGCTCTTTATTTCACATGGTACTGCCTCATAGTTACACAAAAGAATGCATCGCATTTTGCAGTAAATGCAGTAAATAACCCATGTCATCTATATAGCTAAGCCCTTGCCAAGGGGGGAAAAAGTACAAACCAATCTAAAAACAAATCTTAGAGTGCTATAATAACCCTAGAATGGCATGTCTCTTAAGCTGTTTACAGCTGACAGGCTAAGCGAAGCGCCTTCACAATGAAGACTACTGTGTGTGCTGACAGCCTTGCTTAGTTCATCTCTGAAAGGCCAAATAAAAGTCATAATTTTACAAGGTGCAGAATTCTGCCTTCTTGAAGGACATCCCGTGTAAGAAAAGTACAGCACTCCTGGTCCTCCTCCCGCCTTTTTTTGTCTTTAGACCTCTAAGTGATATGCCTCAAAAAAGCAGTCCCCTGACTCCCTCGTTCTGTAATTGCCTGCGAACACATATCATTTCAGAGAGCTGTGGAGAGAGAGCACCAGTCACAACAGCTGTAAGTGTCCGCTCTCCATAATTTAAGGACACGCAGGCCGCATGCGGTGGGCAGTTCTCTCTGGAGAGTACAAAGAGCACACAAAGGATACATCTATAGTCTCCAAGGAGGATAATAGGGGAGGCTTTTCAAAATATTGAGAATAAAATGGAAGCACACTTTTGGCAGGGAAAACATATGGTAGTGATAGAAAATAAAAAGTATAGAAAGTGGGGAAGTAGTCTGCCTTTTCCAGTAATTTGAGAAAATCCTTGTGCGTGCCTTTTTAAGAGTTGAAGAGAAGGGAGAGATGGAGGGAACTCACAAGCCTTACTTGGGTATTTTAATCTCCCATAAAATTAGAATTGCCCCCTCCAACACTGTTCCTGTCACCCCCCTGAGATGGCTGTGTTTCATGGATTGTTAGGTGCCTTTCTTTCCACTGTCCATTCATTGATGCAACTGGATTTTCCCATTTCCTGAATTTAGCATTTGTGCCAATTTGACTTGCAAAATGCATATTTTCATGCTTTGGCCTGTGTGGGTATTTATCTTACGCATTTTTCTACAACAAAATTTGCATAAAATTCCAGAAAGTAAAAATACCAGGCTGTAAGTCCGCAGAATCTGTGCAACTCGGGAAAAGCTAGTCCACTGTGGAATCCATGAGTCGGACCCAAAGAACTCTGAACTCATTTGATTCTCCAACTCATTTCTCCAACATCTGTTGTAAGTCCTGTGGGGAGGTTACAGAAATAGAACAGGCACTGCTTGCTGCGGATTCTCTCTCTCCAATCCATAGAGGTCGATAGAAGAGGTGGGGCGGAGCTCTCATGCTTTTTCCTGCTGTCCCTCAACCAATTCAAATCACATGGGGGATTATAATGTCCATACAGGGCTATAGATAAAAGGCTATGGGACAACCTGCCCAGACATTGTGATCTGAAAAGGCCTCATGGGAAGAGTTCCCTCATGATGGCTTCCTCTGGGCTTTAAATGAAGTGTGCACACCTGGGAATGCTGCTGAATGCTGCAGAGACTCAAGAATGCTCAATCTCACTGAGACTCTCTGAGCTTCACTTCAAAACCTGGTCTGCTTCTCTCCCATTTTCATTCGGGACCTACTTCTCTTTTTGTTCAAACTGGAAAAGTGCACATTTTGAATAGAAGTGCTCACTTCAAACAGAAGACGTTTGCATTTCAGATGGGAAAACTCACATTAAAAAGTGGAAAAGTGTGAATTTTAACTTGTTCAAAAAGAACAGGAAAAAATAGAAAGGGAGGCGGAGTCGCACTATTCATTAAAAATACTTATTCCCTGTACAGAAATACAAGAGGATGAGGCTGGGAGCTCCATCGAGAATATCTGGATTAAAATAAATGGAGCAAGGAATAAAAGGAGCATGATAGTTGGAGTCTACTACTGACCACCCAATCAAGGAGAAGATGAGGACAAAACTTTTGAAAAGCAAAAGAAATCTGATGTAGTAGTAATGGGGGACTTCAATTACCCCGATATCAGTACCATGGCAAGTGACCCTAATGAGAAAAGGAGTCCAAGATGGGTGGGAGTTTTTAAAAAAGGAAGTTTTAAAGTCACAATTACAAACAATTCCAACAAGGAAAAAAGATAGAAGACAACAGAAGAAACCAATGTGGCTCCACAAAAAGCTTAGAGATGACCTGAAAATAAAAAAAGATACATATAGGAAGTGGAAGGAAGGCCAGGCTACAAAAGAAGAGTACAAACAAGTAGCACAGAAGTGCCAGAATAGTGTCAGGAAGGCTAAAGCTGAGAAGGAGCTGAGGCTAGTGAGGGATGCTAAAAGCAATAAAAAGGCTTTCTTCAGATACGTGAATAGTAAAAGTCAAAGAAAAGAAATGGTGGTTCAACTGCTTAATGAGGATGGCAAATTGGTAACAGATGACAAAGAAAAGGTGAAAGTGCTCAATTCCTACTTTGGCTCAGTCTTCTCCCAAAAGTGGGTCTTTGACCCCCCCCCCCGAAAAAAGTGAACTACAAGCTGAAGGGGCAGGATTGCAGTTTGAGATTGATTTTTTAAAATGGTCAAGGAACACCTACTTTCTTTGAACAAGTTCAAAACTCCAGGGGCCGACAAACTGCATCCAAGAGCAGTAAAGTAGCTGGCAGAGGAACTCTCAGAACCACTGTCTATTATCTTTACAAAATCATGGAAGATGGATGAAGTGCCGGACGACTGAAGGAGGGCTAATATTGTCCCTACCTTCAAAAAGGGCAAAAAGGAGGAACCTGGGAACTACAGACCAGTCAGTCTGACATCCATCCCTGGGAAAATTTTGGAGCACATTATACAGAAGTCAATCTGTAATAGGGATGTGCATGCCCGAAAATATCATATCGTATCGTTATTGGAATTTCGGTCCAAAAAAATTATCATCTCCGATTATATCGTAGGTGAACCGTATTATATCATATTTCTGATGATTACTGAAATCCGATATTATATCGTTTCTCCATTTTGCCCTAGAGACTCTACTCTAGAGTTGATTTTTTAGTTAGAAAGGCCTAAATTTCTTAATTTTCAAAGTTACAGGTTTGAAACTTGGTCATAGTGTAAACTGAGGGTTGCTAGTCTTGTGTGCCAAATTTTACAGCAATCGGTGCAAGCGTTACTCGGAAGTAAGCTTTCAAATACACTTTCAGGTGGCTGAAATGTGGTCCTTTTTCAAGAGATGACATCCAGTACTCATGGGCATCTCACAGATGGCCTTGAGGGGACTCATCTGTGCCCAATTTCAGATGCACAGCTGCAGACGTTACATGGAAGTAAGCTCTCAACAACATGCACTGTTTCCGGTAATGCACTCCATGCTACACCTGCTGCTGCTGAGACTTATAGGTATATTTTTATGAATACAATGAACTTTCAAAATCTGTGGATACACCTAGGCAATGCCTTCCATATGCAGTCATAAAAGTAAAATGTGTTAATCAGAAGATGGTGAACTGCTGCTGCCTTGTCTCATTGATTACGTCTACATTTGTAATCAATGTCTACAAATTAAAAGGATGGGGGGGGTAGGGGAATAGCACGGGTGTGACATTAATTTTAGAGCCAGCCTTAGCAGGCAGGGCCTCATTGGGCCAGGAGATACCCCTGCAGTGCGCCAACCTGCAGGATCCCACAAGCAGTACCGCACAGTCAGGAATTACTGGTGTTACATTTATTTTAGAACCAGCCTTAGCAGGCAGGGCATCATTGGGCCAGGAAATACCCTGGAAGTGAGGAAACCTGCAGGATAGATCCCATTAAAACTAAAAAAATCTTAAAAGCATATTATTATTATCCACCCCTATTTGTGTGTGGCACAGTGAGTGGACGCAGTCCACCACAGTAGCAGAACTGCTGCTGCTTTGACTCAAGAGATTAGGCCATGCATATCTAAGTACAAATGAAATAATAACAGGATTGGGGGGTAGGGAAATAGCATGGGTGTTACAGTTTTTTTAGCCAGCCTTCGCAGGCAGGGCCTCATTGGCCAGGAGATACCCCAGGTAGCGAGGAAACCTGGAGGATCCAATCAAAACAACCCTCACACACCACCTTGAACTCATAGTGCTTGAAAATGAAAAAGACCCAGTCTGCCCACCATCCCCATGCAGGCAGGTGGGCAGTTCTTCATGCCAGAGCTGCACACATTGGCTGGAGCAGTAGCAAATAAAAGTCACATTCTGGGTAGGCACATTGTCAAATTAATATAAGTCATGTTCAGGATAGAGGTAGACACATTTCCAAATTAATATAAGTCACGTTCTGGGTAGAGGTAGGCCCATTGCCTGGACCAGAGTCTTAAAAAAAAAGTGTGTGAGGGGGATGCTTCTGCAGTCCCTCAGTAATGGACTCCACAACCCAGGGACATAGTGAAGAAAAATAATAATATAGGAATCTCTCAACTCATGGCTCACTATAGCAGTCCCTCCAGACTGGAAACATTGGAAGAAACAGTGTCTTTCAAAAAGAAATAAAATGTGTGAGAGGGATGCTTTTGCTTTGCAGTCCCTCACTAAAGCAGTCCCTCCAGACTGGAAACATTGGATGGAGCAGTGGATCCCCAGTTGGCTACAGAATCAGACTCAAAAGTGCTTATCAATGGTACCTTTTCACACTGGGGGGGAGGTAATGAGCGGGGTACTGCAGGGCTCAGTCTTGGGCCCAGTGCTCTTCAACATTTTTATTAATGATTTTGATGAGGAGGTGCAGGGAATGCTTATCAAATTTGCAGATGACACAAAATTGAGTGAGATCGCTAATACCCTGGAAGACGGAAACCAACTTCAAAGTGATCTTGATAGACTGGAGCACTGGGCTGAAAACAACAGAATGAAATTTAATAGGGATAAATGCTAAGTTCTACACCTAGGAAATAGAAACCAAATGCACAGTTACAAGATGGGGGATACTTGGCTCAGCAATAGTACAAGTGAGAAGGATCTTGGAATTGTTGTAGATCACAAGCTCAATATGAGCCAACAGTGTGATGTGGCTGTAAAAAAAGCAAATGCTATTTTGGGCTACATTAATAGAAGTATAGCTTTCAAATCGTGTGAGGTACTGGTTCCCCTCTATTCGGCAATGGTTAGGCCCCATCTTGAGTACTGCGTGCAGTTCTGGGCACCACACTTCAAGAAGGATGCAGACAAGCTGGAGCATGTTCAGAGTACGGCAACAAGGATGATCAGGGGTCTGGAAACAAAGCCGTATAAGGAGAGCCTGAAAGAACTGGGCATGTTTAGCCTGGAGAAGAGAAGATTGAGGGGAGATATGATAGCACTCTTCATATACTTGAAAGTTTGTCATACGGAGGAGGGCCAGAATCTCTTCTCAATCAACCAGGAAGCCAGATTCCAGCTGGATATCAGGAAAAACTTCTTGACTATTAGAGCAGTATGACAATGGAACCAAATACCTAGGGAGGTCGTGGGCTCTCCCACACTAGAGACATTCAAGAGGCAACTGGACAGCCATCTGTCAGGGATGCTTTAAGGTAGATTCCTGCACTGAGCAGGGGGTTGGACTCAATGGCCTTATAGGCCCCTTCCAACTGTACTTTTCTATGATTCTATGATTCTATGACATTTCTGTGTGCATTTTTCAAAAGTATACACTCTCCCCACTGCTCATTGACTAAAGTGTGAAAATGTCTGTGTGTGTTTTTAAATGCATATTTTAAAGTTAACGTTAAAACACACACACACACACACACACACACACACACTTTTCGAATGTGATCACAAGTTCAGGAATGTGTGAGCTTTCCCCCAGAACTGTGTTCCCATTTGCATTCAGGTTGTGAACAGGGTAGAGTCTGATGATTTGTGAACTGAACTGAAATTCTTGTACATCCATAGAAGAGATGATTGCACAATGAAAGATAGGACACTTACACACACACTCCTTGGCTATCTCATAACTAAGGTTTATACACTTTACCCACAAGAATTTCATCTTTCCCTTTGAAAACCTTTTCGAAAACCATTTATTTTGCATCAAACTGAGTGAGCATTGTTGGGGGTGGGGGAAATAGAAGAAATGTTCGGCACTGCACCAGTCTTGAATGCAATCTAAGGGCAATGTAATGTGAAGAAGACGGTTTCTGTGGGCCTGCAAAATATCTAGCAATTCTAACTTTCCCATTACAATAAATAAACCTTTCCCCAGTTTTTAGGTAGTCTATCTGCTCTTGAGCCTCTAGCACCTACCTGGACTAATATGGAGATCAGAAATCTATGTACCTGAGAGCCAGTATAGCGTAATGGTTAGGGTGTTGGACTGGAACTCAGGAGACCTGGCATTTAGTCCTCAATTGGCCATGAAGCTCACTGGGTGACTTAGGACACTCATCCTAAACTGCCTCACAGGGCTGTTGTAAGGAGGAAATGGAGAGGAAATCCACTTTGGGCTCCCTGGACAAAGGCAGGTATAAATGTAACAAATAAAATAACAAATACATCAATAAATAAAAAAAATTCACACCTCCAAATCTTGTGATAGTTCTATGCTCAAAAACACCACATCAAAATATATTTTAAAATGTGGATTTATTGCAAATTTGCTTACAGATTTATTTATTTTAAATCACAGATACATGTGGAAATGGGATAAACTGGATTAGTTATGGATGAACATATGTGTAAGTCACATGGACTGGAAACAGAGTAATCTATCCATCTCTACTTGCAGGTGTGTTAATTCTGATGTGAAGTCTCAAAAGTGAAGGCATACTAAGGCTCAGTTCTGAAAGTAGAAATTATTTGCCCAACTCAGACAAGATTTCGTGGTACTGTTTGTACACTGCCCAAAGAACTTCAGCCACTGGGTGGTTTATAAATGTAATCAAGTAAATAAATAATATTAATAAATATATGTGCTTTCCACATGATGTTTTCCAATTAGTACTTGATGGTCATAGGAAATATCCATTATGTGGTGAATTGTCCAAGAGAGAGAGACAGGCAATAGCTATCAGTAGTAAAAAGCTTGGTTTTGATGACCTTATCACAATTTGTAATGCAGCAAAGGGCAAGGTTAGAAGCACCTACTCTAGATGACTGTTCAAAATAAAATTTGTGGAAGATATGGAAATGATAACTAATTATGTCAGAATAAGAAATGAGCAACAAGAAGACAAATTTCATTGAAAATTGCTATTGGTATAACAAACATAATGCTTCAGTGTAACCTTTTTTGCTTTCATTACTGTGGTGAATAATTATATAATGTGATTGCAATTACATTGTTGCTTCTTTTTTTTAAAAAAGTAAAAATAAAATAGAAATGCTCTTCCCTTGTGAATAAACTCATCATTCTTTACTCCTTAAAAGATGAGGAATTTTATTATTTTTATTTATTTATTATTTATTTATTTATTTATTGCATTTTTATACCGCCCCATAGCCGAAGTTCTCTGGGCGGTTCACAAAAATTAAAACCATGAAATCATTTTAAAATATATAAAACAAGGCACAATCTAAAAACACAGAATAACATACAATATAAAAACACAACCAGAATAAAACCAAGCAGCAGGAATTAATACAGATTAAAATACAAATTTAAAACAGCAAGGATTAAAATTGAGTTAATTTAACTGTTAAAATACTGGGAGAATAAAAAGGTCTTCACCTGGCAACAAAAAGAGTACAAAGTAGGCGCCAGGCGAACCTCTCTGGGGAGCTCATTCCACAGCCGGGGTGCCACAGCAGAGAAAGCCCTCCTCCTAGTGGCCCTATTTGAAGCCCTATTTCAGGCCCTATTTGAAGCCCTATTTGGTTGTTCCCTCACATGATAACATTCCTATAAGATGGGAGCAGAGTCACACTTCCTGGCCCCACCTTCCTCTCCCATTCTTGTTACCCAATCCATGCACCTCTGACATGTTGTGTAGGGTTCTACACAAGCACAGCAAATCTCCTGCTGCAGAGGTCACCCTTACAAAATGCGAGAGGAGCACTGATTGGGTGACAAGGATGAAATGGCGGGGTAGAGCCAGGAAGTGAAACTCCATCCCCCACATGAGGGGAAATGCCTGAAAAAGGCCAGATATTCAATATAATAGGCAATAGGACTTCGGCTGCTTCATTTTCAGTCACTTTTCCAAACAATTCTAATATTGAATTTCCTTTTTTTCCCCACTCCCCAAGGTATCGATGAACACTCTCTACTATGACCACCCTAAAGCTCACTTTTATGGTGTATTTCTGATGGCATAATCCATTGAGGGACATCAGAGAAATCCACCTGGAGCTTGTAGCTTGTTAAGCATTCATCAGCTTAACCCCTAGGCCTTTGGTTTGTTTCCTCATGAGCTGGTCCAACTTGACCTGCATTGAGTCAGACCAGTTTAAAGCTTTTCCGTTATTTTTGTTATTTGCCTAAACACAATTGCACAAATTGAGGCTATAATTTGCTTAAATTATGCAAATCACGGGTGAAATTTACATAAATTACACAAAATGTGGCTGCAATTTGCACAAATTTCTTTTTATGCATTTTTTTTTAAAACAAGGGAAAAGAGTCCATATTTCAGGAAAAGCCACAAGCTTGTCCCTCAAATGTGAGCCAAGTCAGGTGCTCAGTAGGAGTTGATCAAGTCCAAAATGGGCCAGATTTCATAGTGATGTACATCAATGAAATCTGTTAAGAACATAAGAACTGCCATGCTGGATCAGACCAAGGGTCCATCTAATCCAGCACTCTGTTCACACAGTGGCCAACCAGCTGCCAACCAGGGACCAACAAAGCAGGATATGGTGCAATTGTACCTTCCCACCCATGTTCCCCAGCAACTGGTGCATATAGGCTTACTGCCTCGGATACTGGAGGTAGCACCTTGGATACTGGATACTGTTGTTGCTGTTGCTGCTTCTGCTTCTGCTGTTCCAGCATGCATCACTTCACATTCACTTATGTAGGATCTCATAGTTGCCATATGTTATGCAGCAAAAGAAAAAGGACTTAGTTTCAACTCATTCCAAGTGCAAGGAGTACTGAGGTGAGAGTTCTCAATATTTGCAAAATTAGCATGTGATGAAGAAAACATTCATAGAAGAAACGTGGGGACGATCAAAATAATCCCCGAAAGCACAGGCAAATTGGCCCCGACTAAAATGTGCCAATGCTGTGAAAGGAAATGCACCCAAAGGAGCTGTCAAGCATATGGAAAGATTTGCATGGCATCAGAAATCACTGTGCCAGTGCATGCAAAATGAAGCTTCAAGAGGCCCCAAAGGCACAATAGCAATATTCTGTACATGACCAGGATATGTGCAGTTTATTCATAGGGATGGCAATCCATGCCAGCTCCAAGCCAACCATAAACCCAGAAGATGTGTGGTATGCTGAGCTCAATGTGAGGGTTCTTTCAGTAAAGTTCAAAATGGCTACAGCAGGTGAGAATTTCTTTCATGGTGGCAAGATTGCAGAGTAGGTTCTTGACCTAATATTGCCCACGATGCTGTAGGGACACCCAGACGTGCTGCTAAACAGAGCTTATTTGTCAAATTCCAGGATTTCATTAAAGACCATGTGAAGAACAGCACATCCACAAGAATCCCTAGACATCTCCTCTTGTGCATGGTTGTCAAAAGATACCATTCACAACATTTGATAGGATTTCTTTTTAATGGAATAATAGAATTAAGGCATCCATAGACTGAGGCAGCAGCCGTGCTAGGATGGAGAAGAACAATAAACCACAGGAATGCTTGGATCTTCAGGATGGTGGTATTCAGACAATACTGTAATGCAGTTCTGTTTGCTACAACACCTCATTGCTCTCTGCCTCCAGTATCTGCCGCCTAAGATGGTCACCTCACTCTGCCTAATGGTTCTGGTCAGGGCTGGCCGAAGATATTTTGCTGCCTGAGGTGGGGCAGTAAATGGTGCCCTCAGCTCATGTCAAGCTGTATAGATAGTACCTAAGGCCAATCATGTTATTTTACCATCTGAGGTAGGAAATCCCACACTTGCCTCTCCTGGGCAGTACAAATTCAATAATAATAATAATAATAATAATAATAAACAATAATCCGCAAGGGGTAATCCCCCTAGGGATTACATGGACACGGCATACCCGCGGACCATAGCCAACCACCACTAGTCAGGGCTAACCACCCTGTTAGTGTGAAAAATGGTTCCAAGAAGAAGAAGAAGAGCCTCGAATAGGCAGCATCAAGGCCGAGAACATTGCAGAGTTAGCCAAAACGGAAATGAACAGGCAATGCATAAGGAAAAGCACAACCACCCAAACTCCCCAGTTGTGTTTTGCCTGTTCCACAGGCAACCACCAAGGCAGGACACCCAAGGCAATGCATAGCTTGGTCAGATGACATGAATTGTAACATTCTGTGTTGTTACCATAAAAGCACACAAGTCGAAACAATAGCATCAAGATACCAAACAGAAGTTCACAGACTATTTCTGGAATTCTCCCCCCCCCCCACCTAATGGACACCATAACAGAACATAGACCAATAGATCAAAAAAGAGTTATAATCAACAACATGAACATGAAATTCAAAAAAATTGAAGAAAAAATAGCACAACAACATACAACCATGAAAAGTACGGATAGACCACCAACAGCACACACAGAAGATTAGAGACCAAACCGAAATGGCAAAACAGAATTGGGGAAAACATTGAAAAACTATGAAAGGATATAGGAAGAATGACACAATACATGAATACTCCCCCTGAAGGAGCAGGTTCATAGCTTGGGGGTCCTCCTAGAACCATCTCTGTCATTTGAGGCTCAGGTGGCCTCAGTGGCACAGAGTGCCTTCTACCAACTTTTGTTGGTGGCCCAGCTATGCCCCTATCTGGACAGGAATAACCTGGCTTCAGTTGTCTATGCTCTGGTAACCTCCAAATTAGATTACTGCAATGCACTCTATGTGGGGCTGCCTTTGAAGGTGGTTCGGAAGCTGCAGCTTGTGCAAAATGCAGCGGCAAGATTGATAACAGGGACCAGAAGGTTTGAACATATAAGACCTACTCTGGCCTGCCTGCATTGGCTGCCTATATGTTTCCGAGCCCCATTCAAGGTGCTGGTTTTAACCTATAAAGCCTTACACGGCTTGGTATCACAATACCTGATGGAACTCTTCTCCCAACATGAACCTACCCGAACACTACGTTCAACATCTAAGGTCCTCCTCCGAGTGCCTACTCCAAGGGAAGCTCGGAGGTTGGCAACAAGGGAGAGGGCCTTCTCTGTGGTGGCCCCCCAATTGTGGATTGATCTCCCCGACGAGGCCCGCCTGGCGCCAACATCGTTATCTTTTCGGTGCCAGGTCAAGACTTTCCTCTTCTCTCAGGCATTTAGCAATATCTGATGAGCCTGGGTTGGTTTTTGTTTTTAGGCTTATAGCTTTTTAAGTTATAATAATGGTTTTAAATGTATTTGTATATTGTATGTTTTGCAGTTTTAATTTTTGTATATTGTTTTTAAATGTTTTAATCTTATGTAAACTGCCCAGAGAGCTTTGATTATGGAGCGATATACAAATGCAATAAATAATAAATAAGAATAAGAATAAGAAATCGTTCGAAAAATATCCTCAAAAATACCCAACACATCATCGCAAACAATAAAGATATGCGCAGAGAAGCTCTCGACACACTGAAATAAAAACCTGCAGTCCAGACCACTAGGCTAAGAAGATACAAAGAATCAAATGACAGAAAAGCCCCAAACACTCTCTTTAAAAGAAACAAAAAAATATTATACCAAAGAATAAGCAAAAAAAGAAAAAGAAAAGAAAAAAGAAAAAAGAAAACAATGTTATGCCCCAACTAAAGAAGAAATAACCACATTCTGGAAAAATACATGGTCAGAACTAGTACAACACAAAGAAAGCACATACTGTATAAGACAAGAAGACAGACAAAGACAACTACCACAGTAAACAGAGTATACAATAAACCTGGAGGAATTGAAGGAAACATTACAAAAGACTAGTGCTGTGCATCGCCTCGGGCCGAATCCCCGAAACCGAGGAGAGGCGGGCTGATTTGGCCCTCCTCGTCTCAGTTCCAGGACAGCCAGAGGTGCCTCGATGGCAAAACACTCCGCCACCAAAGTTTCGGGGCACCTCGGACCAATTCGTAGCTGTGCTGGGTCCTCACCTCCCTCTCCCTGCTTATCTGCTGCCTCCATGCCGGCGCCCGCCAGCCGCCCTCCTCACCAGCACCACCTGCTGTCCTTGTCGCCAGCTGTGACTACTGCATGGTTGGCGCTGCCAGCTGGCCTCAATGCTGGTGCCACCTGCTGCCTTCATCGCTGGTGCTGCTGGCCAGGGCAGCAGCATGGCTGGCACTGTCAATCACCCTCAATCTCAGCACCCACCACATCACTTACCACAACCAGGAAACACATGAGCTCCAATGAGAACCAAGACCCAATACTGGGACTCAAGGCAGCAAAATCTTGAAATCACAGCGTGGTTCTCATTGGAGCGTCACATTTTCTGCTCGAGGTAAGTGATGCGATGGGCGACAGGAATGAGGGCAGCCGGCAGCGTCATCCATGCAGCGGCCATGGCTGGCACTGCCACCGATGAGGGCAGATGGAGGAACCGGGAATGAGGGCGGATGGCGGTGCTGGCCATGTGGCAGTTGTGGCCGGCAATGAGGGCAGCAGGTGGTGCCGGCAAGGAGGGCCGCGGCCGGCGAGGAGGGCAGCCGGTGAGGAGGGCAGCCAATGATGCTGTGAGTGCTGGTGAGGAGGTAGTAGGTAAGCATCGAAAGTGGAGAGAGGGAGGTGAGTCCAATGGACGCACCACCAGCCTTGCTATAGTCTTTCCTGGGTGCCGGCTGCGTAGCTGGTACCCAGGGTTCTGCAAGGCCAAGTCGCCTCGAGGGGGGCAAATCTTTCCTCGGCCTTGGCACCGAGGTGAGGCGGGCAATCCCCAAAACACCCTGAGTCAAATCAGAGCTGTTTCAGGGGCTCCAAAACAGTCCCCAAGGCGAATCAGGGGGCGTGCACAACCCTACAAAGGACACACAACTGGAAAGCACCCAATCCAGACTAAATTCAAAAATTTTGGTACAAAAAGTTTACATCAACACACCAATAACTTGCTCAACAGATCAGCACAGTCATAGAACACCCACACATATTCCCTATATTTCTTACCAAAGGCAAAACGTACATTAAACCAAAAACTCCAGATGCCCAACACCCAGCTAACTACATATCCATAGCATGCCTTCCATCACTCTACAAATTATAACTGCCACACTCACACAGAAAATTGAAGCACATCTCACCCAACATAATATACTCACAGAAGAACAAAAAGGATGTAAAAAGAACAGCAGAGGATGCAAAGAACAGTTAATAGAGACAGTGTCATCATAAAGCAAACAGAAAGATAGAAAAGAAACCTCCACGCCTGCTACATAGACTATAAAAAGGCTTTCGACTCCATCCCACACAGTTGGCTGAAAAAAGTACTCAAAATATACAATCCAAAACATTCTGACAACAATCATGAAGACAAGGAGAACGACACTACACCTAACAACAGACAAGGATCATATACAGACAGAAAAAATAAACATCAAACGTGGCATATTTCAAGATGATGCATTCAACATCTCTGATTTTGCCAGTGTCTCAATCCTATTATTATTATTTACACAAGCAACCATTTGCTGCCCTTTTGTAACACACAAAATCTGCTGCCTGAGACAGCTGCCTCACTCTCCCTACTGATAGGGGCAGCTCTGGTTCTGGTTCAGATCAGCATGAAAGCCATTTTCAGGAAGTGCACAAACATGCTCAATTTTGTGAAGACACAGAGAATGTTAGGCAATCCTAAATCCAACTGTGATCCTGCTGGAATAGGTACGTACATTTATATGTGTTTAAAACACTTTTCTAGGTTTAAATAAATGCACATGGGGTAGGGAGAGCACATTCATGGTAGCAGGCTCCCCTCCTCACCTCTCTACATTAAATAAAATGGATAGAGAAGTCCCCCCCCCCCATGTAAAGTTATATTGGTCAGGATCGTGCCCAAAGAATGAATGACCAGTTGCCATTTTATTTTGGTTGTGTAAGTCTATGCTAGCAACACTTTCACCCCTGTCTCGTCTTGGCTCATGGTAGGGTCAACCCTAGCTTAATCCTCGCTGGGTTCTTTTAATGGGAGTTGGCCCCTTAGGGTTTTTTACTAAATAATTTTGTACTTCTGAAAACCTTAATGTTTCCCTGATTATGCTGCCACTTGCCCTCTTGTTCTTAGTGATCCCATTTTGAATACAATCTGATTGGCATTCAGCAGCTGAGTACCCTGCACTCAGTGGAGGCGGATGGCTCCAATTTCAGTGGAGCTGTGATTCCAGTCTCGGTTTCCATCAGAACCAGCCAGAACTTTAAAGGAGCTATCCAAAGTGCTGAATGCCACCCTCAAACTGGGTTCAGCACCTTGGATAGGTCCTTTAGAGTTCTGACTGGTAATCTGTCTGAAACCAAGATTAGAATCATGGCCCTACCAAAATGGGAACCGCCAGCCTCCACTGTTTATGTTTCTGGAGTGGGACTGGAGCCCACTGTCATGTAATCGGTCCAGTATCCACTCCGGAATTGCTAAAGCCCCCACTGGAAGCAATAGTTTCAGCTCAGGTTCTAGTAAGGAATGCTGAACTCTTCCTCATCCCTGCCTATCCCAACCTGGTGTTCTCCAGATGTGCTGGAGTACAATTCCCATTATCCCCAGCCAGCACAGCCAGTTTCACATATCCTATGCAATACAAAAGTTTAGATCTTTCTCCAGTATGAGTGAATCATCAAGGAATGCAATTCCATTATCCTGTTCTATAATGCATGAATAATTCCTATTCTAGCTGGTTGTAAGATAGGTTTCTTAAAAATTGATTTGGTCCCTACTTGTCCATATTTGAAAATATTGATATAAAGTACATTGTTAAAAAGGGGCCCACTATTTGCATCTAGTTTGTCATTTCCTCACATGAAAGCATCTGAACATTAACCATATTGCAGTTCTTGCAATATTGTGCAATATTTCTGAATTTTCTATCTTCCAGAAATTCAGGTCTGTAATTTTCTTTTTAATTTATATTTAAAAACAAGACAGGCATACAATAAATATCACAAATATTATCTATGCTGTATACACATACAGAAATATTCATAGATATAGATATGCAGGACGATTATATAATCTTAACCTATTCCTATATGAAATAGAAACTATTAATCTGTAAGAAACATAAATTGTCTTCATCAATCCCATCACATTTGTTTGACGATCAAACCACAGGAAAACACTCTTATGTCTCAATTTCCCTATCCAATCTCTACCTGTTAACATTTTCATATTTTACCAGTTTTTAGGTATTAGAAATTTAGCTGCTATTAGCAATCTAAAAATCATTTGTCTGGGTAAAATCTAAGCTTGCATAAACAGACTTCTGCTAGCAAAATAGGACTTTCTCTCCTCCCGCTTTCAGCCCTCCTTACTCCCCAATCCTCTCTGGAGGGTCCAGCAAAATCCTGCCGATTTTGAGAATGCTGGGGGCATGTCTCCCTCCTCATTCCATGGACAGAAAAGATCTTGACAGTGAGAAAGGCTAAGTGAATATAAGATCTATGGGTGGGGTTCTTGTTTTTAGGAATGTAAACTTTACTTGATTGCAAAAGGTTTTAGTCATTGGGCAAAGCCACCACATATGGAGATAATCCATACATTGTTTCCTTTTTTAAAGGATTAGCAGTAAAAAAGGGCTCAGTTTATCTAACCAAAAAAAAATCTATGTTTTATCCAGAACCACAATACAGCATGCTTTTAAAAACAAAAAATACCTGGATGTTTTTTGTTTTTTTTTACCTCTAGCATTTTGCTTAGTGTCCATAATGTTTATAGTATAGCCATTCTATAGGCACTGCTAATTCCTATGTGTTGGATCCAGATTAAGTCATGCTTGGAGTAAACCAATTAAATCAACGAGATTTAAGTTATGCATGACTTCCTTGTCCCAGTGATTGCAATGGGTTTACTCTAAACATGACTAAATTTGAATCCAACCCACTGCATCATAATATGCTATAACATTTGGAAAACCCATACTCCCTTTTTCTCTTGAGATATAGTTTTAAACAGGTCTTACCAGCCTCTAATTCTATTCATATTGATCACTTACATTTTTTAAAACATTAAATGACCAAATAGTTCATTCCTCTCTGTCTCTCTGTCTCTCTCTCTCTCTCCATGGCGTACCTCTGTAGGCTGGTCATTTATTTATTTTTTGCTAGATATATCCATATATATTCCAAGAATTTCTAAATTCTTCACATTTTTCATATAACTAGATAAAAATGAGTAACATTTCCAAGCATGATTCTTTACCATGGGTATTTGGTGTTGCAATCTCTTTTGCATATAATATTATTTTATTCCTCTAACTCTCATAGCCAGTTCTCTTATTCTCATGCCGGTCCATGGCTCAGATTGCCAAGGGTTCTATATAGACATTAATAAAGGGGATTACAGGCAGCCCAGCCTTGTTACTTCCATGCAATGTGAATTTTCATGAAAGGGTGGGCATCTTTCTTTTTTGCTTTCAGAAGACCTACTATGACAAAAAGGGTATTGGATGAGGCAGATCACCACTAAAGTGGGACTGGCCAATGAGTCCACATTATGGCAATACTTTTCCAGCTGCACTGGTTGCCAGTCCATATCCGGGCTCAATGGTATTAGCATTAAAAGCCCTAAATGGCTTGGGGCTGAGTTATATGAAGGATCACCTCTTACCATATGGACCTGGTTGGACCCTAAGATCATCCTCAGGGGTCCTTTTCCATGAGCCTCTTCCAAAGGAAGTGAGGTGGGTGGCTACCAGGAAGAGGGACTTTTCTACTGTGGCACCCCAGCTGTGGAATGAGCTCCCTAGAGAGGTTCACTTGGCACCTACATTGTACTTCTTCCAGTGCCAGGTGAAGGCCTTTTTATTTTCCCAGTATTCTAGCATTTTAACATCCTAGTCTTTTAGCTCTGCTGTTCTAAATCTGCATTTTAAATCTCTGCATTGCTGCTCAATTTTATTCTGGTTAAGCTTTTATATTGTGGCATTTAAGCTTCCATATTTTATATTTTATGCTGTACCTTGTGTTTTAATTTTTTGTGAACTGCCCAGATAGCTGTATAGAAAAGAAAGAAAAATAAATAAAATAAAATAAAATGAAGAAAGAAAGAAAGAAAGAAAGAAAGAAAGAAAGAAAGAAATCTCGTTGATTTAATTGTTCATCTCATCTCTACCTGATCCAATGCTGAGGTACTTTCTTGGGTGGTGTATAATTAATCCCTGAGCTCAGTATAGAAAGAAACATGTGCTGGTTCCCCCATTCCCAGTAATATTTAAACACAAACACACGTGTGGAAGAAAACTATCTGCAATAATATCAACAGTTAGATTAAATAAATGCTAACTGCTACCAATCACAGTGTCTCAGGTCATAAGCAGAAAAGATGAAAGAGAGGGGGAAGAAAATGCTCCTCATGGAGAAGCAGAGTTCAAACTCTTAAACTTTGTGTGAATCGCAGAAATGGCCACAGACAGAGACAAGACAATAAACCACAATAGATGTTTCTTTAATCTGCTCCACCAACTCTTTTCCTACATCCAGCGCTGTTTGCTAGGTCGCCCGCTCTGCCCGATTCCAGACTCTCCATTTTGAGAGCTAGCCAAGAGAGCATCAGAACAACTCTGTAGCTGGTGAAATTTGTCACAATAATTGAAACCAATAAACATAATGTTGCAAATGGCTAGAATTGGGGTGGGTGGGTCACATGGAACTGTTTGATTTCCCTGCTCTTCCAGTTAGAGGAACTTCTGCTAACAAAGATGCCATTGATATACTTATAAAAGAATGACAGCCGCCAATGTGATAGAGAGAGAGAGAGAGAGAGAGAGAGAGAGAGAGAGAGAGATATGGAGAGGCAGAGAGGCAGAGAGGCAGCTGACTTGGGTGACATATGGAGTACACAAAATGCTAGGACCGACAACAAGTGTTTGAGTGATGCGTGATGTATCTACCACCACTATGTCAAGGTACTGTGAGTAATAAGAGTGTGATGGGTTCTTTGCATTATCAAGTGGATTGATAGATATCCCTCTATACTGCATGTACGGAGGGCACACAGTAGGCAAATGCTACAAGGAGGAGGATCCTGGGGTTCACGGAATCATGGAGTTAGAAGAGACTAGACATCCAAGCCCTTGTTCAGCCTTCCAGTTGCAAGGTATGGGTAGAGAAGCTTACACATTTTATACACTCAATTAATATCTTTGGATTCCAAACTACCTGGTCAATTGCGGGGAGCACACCAGTCCTTGAGGAATCTGACATGTTTCCAGGTTGGTTTCTGGGCTTTGTAGAGACTGTTTCACATCCCCAGTTACCCACAGCTTGATTTTCCTTCTGATCATGTGCAAATCGACAAAACAAAAAAGCAATCTTGAGATACTCGTCTGCTCACCCATGCTGTGTTTCATCAGCGACCACATGTGCACATCAGTAAGTAGAAGTGAAAATAAAACGATAACAAAAAAGGTGCCTCAGTTTGCATGTGTGCCAGTTTAGGAGTTAATTTTAGAAATTCTCCATGCTAAATCAGAAGGCAGAATGGAAGACTTGACCCAGCGAACCCACTGAACAATAGCAGACCAGATCAGGGAAATCCATCCATAGCTTCCCGCAGAGCAATGTATGCAGTAAAGATGAGGGCATGTGCCATGGGCTGGGGATAGGTGCATCCCTCGATACAGAGGGAGAGGCGGGAAATAAATAAATAAATAAAATTATTATTATTATTATTATTATTATTATTGCATGTTGTGGTGGAAAGAAAACTCACCTGTTGAAGAGAGGCTACAAATGCAAGACGTATAAGCTAACACAACACCTGTTACAATTGCAAAATTTAAGTTGTGCTGAAGACAACATTCTTTGCTTACTCCTCAGAGCCTGGATGCCATATCATGTCTAGAGGAAACCTGGGCAGGGTCACATTTATAAATTCAGGACAGATTCCCATCCTTGGCCAAAGGGGCAGGTCAGAATGAGAACTTCCATCTTTACTTCTCACATGGTCCACCTAAGGCCCATAAAAGTGAAGCCTCTGGCACGACCTAGCCATTGCCCTCGCCAACTTTCCCACCCACCCATGCCTGGTAGCAATGGATCTTGCATTGGACAAAAGTCAGTCACCATCTTTCAGGACTGGGAAGGAATTTTACCTGCTTTCTAATTGGCTGACAGGGGGCAGGAATTTGACTTCCTCATTGCAAGATTATTTCCACTGTAAATAAGTTGAGTTATACAATCAGGAGATAATTAAGGGATCCTACACTCTATTTTGCATTACATCACAACCACATGAGCATGATAAGTAGGGGTGTGCACGGACCCCCCGGATCGGATCGGGACCCGGATCGGGACCTCCAATTTTGTCCCGGACCGGTTCGGACAAAATCGGAGGCCCCCCGGACCGGATCGAGTCCGATCCCGATCCAAAAATCGGAAATTTTTGGATCGGCCGCCATTTTTTTCCCCATAGACTTGCATTGCAATGCAAGTCTATGAGGAAAAAATGGCGGCGGGTGGGTAAGGGGGGGCCTAACTCCCTCCCCCCCCCCGGGGCCGTCCGCTGTGGACGGCCCCGGCAGGTAAACCCCCTCCCCCGCGCTCCCTACCCCCCCTGGGGCCGCCTGCTTCCATCCGCTGGCGCCCGCGGGCGCCAGCGGATAGAAGCGGACGGCTCCGGGGGGGGGGTAAGCCCCCTTCCCCGCCACTTACCTTCTCGGCACGTCCGGCGCCGGCGGCTACTACCAGCGGGCTCCGCGGCCTACTCTCGAGTAGCGCGCCGGGTGATGACATCACCCGGCGCGCCACCCTGGAGCAGGCCGCGGAGCCTGCTGGTAGTAGTAGGCGCCGGCGCCGGACGGGAGCCGCCGGGCCGGGCAGGTAAGGGCCCCCCTCCCCCCTCCCCCCTCCGCGCGCCCCCTCCTCCCCTCCACGCACCCCCTCCTTACCTTTCCGGCCCGGCGGCTCCCGTCCGGCGCCGGCGCCTACTACTTCCAGCAGGCTCCGCGGCCTGCTCTAGAGTAGCGCGCCGGGTGATGACATCACCCGGCGCGCCATCCTAGAGCAGGCCGCGGAGCCTGCTGGGAATAGTAGGCGCCGGCGCCGGACGGGAGCCGCCGGGCCGGAAAGGTAAGGGCCCCCCTCCCCCCTCCGCGCGCCCCCTCCTCCCCTCCACGCACCCCCTCCTTACCTTTCCGGCCCGGCGGCTCCCGTCCGGCGCCGGCGCCTACTACTTCCAGCAGGCTCCGCGGCCTGCTCTAGAGTAGTGCGCCGGGTGATGACATCACCCGGCGCGCCATCCTAGAGCAGGCCGCGGAGCCTGCTGGGAATAGTAGGCGCCGGCGCCGGACGGGAGCCGCCGGGCCGGAAAGGTAAGGGCCCCCCTCCCCCCTCCGCGCGCCCCCTCCTCCCCTCCACGCACCCCCTCCTTACCTTTCCGGCCCGGCGGCTCCCGTCTGGCGCCGGCGCCTACTACTACCAGCAGGCTCCGCGGCCTGCTCTAGAGTAGCGCGCCGGGTGATGACATCACCCGGCGCGCCACCCTAGAGCAGGCCGCGGAGCCTGCTGGGAATAGTAGGCGCCGGCGCCGGACGGGAGCCGCCGGGCCGGAAAGGTAAGGGCCCCCCTCCCCCCTCCCCCCTCCGCGCGCCCCCTCCTCCCCTCCACGCACCCCCTCCTTACCTTCCCGGCCCGGTGGCTCCCGTCCGGCGCCGGCGCCTACTACTACCAGCAGGCTCCGCGGCCTGCTCTAGAGTAGCGCGCCGGGTGATGACATCACCCGGCGCGCCACCCTAGAGCAGGCCGCGGAGCCTGCTAGTAGTAGTAGGCGCCGGCGCCGGACGGGAGCCACCGGGCCGAGAAGGTAAGTGCCCCCCTCCTCCCCCCCCCCGCTGTCCACTTTCATCGGCGGGCGCCCGCTGGCGCCCGCCAATGGAAGCGGCGGTGGGCGCCAGTGGGCGCCCGCCGATCCGCCGATCCGCCGAACCGGTTCGGAGCTTTTTCGGACCGGTTCGGATTGGATCGGCCGATCCAGCTGCGGGATCGGAAATCGGATAATTTATCCGATTTCCCACTGGACCGGACTCGGATCGTGGATCGGGTCCGATCCAGTGCACATCCCTAATGATAAGCACTGGGCAGGATCAAATTGGGAGGGGGAGCAGGATTGGGCAACCTGCTCCCCCATGGTGGAAATCTCCTTAAGAGATCTTGGGGATGTGGCATCAAGGCAAGGTAGCCCAGGGGCTATAAGCTTGCCACATCCAAGGTGGCAAGAAAGGGGTTCACATTAGCATCCTACGCTGTGGTGGGACCCTGATCCTACCACCCACCACCAACGCTGCTGGCAGGCAATCCAGGAAGGGGAATCGGACATCAAGTGGGCTGCTTGATGACAGGATCCATGCCCTATGCCAAGCCTATTCAAGCAAAACAATAAAGTTGTGGCAAACTGAATAACCCATTTACGTCTGTGTGTCTGCTTTGTTCCTTTCATTCGCTGCTGGAACACAATTTCATGCTGTGCCACACAATACAAGATTAACATACAAAACATCCTCAGTTTAAATAAAAACATTTAAAGTCAGAAAATAGAAAACATCCTCAGTCCAAACTTTTAAAATCAGGAAACAATTGATGAACTGGGCAGCACAATCTGTCAGAGAAGGCCACCACAAAGAAGGCCCACTTCTGGGTTGCTACAAGATTGGTACAACCAGCAAGGTGTCCTCTGATGAGCTTAATGATCATATTTGTCTATATTGGGTAAGGCGATCTGCTATGCACCCTGGTCTCAAGCTGTTCAGTGCTTTGTAGGCCAGAAACAAGACCTTAAACTTAGTTCTGTAGTTAATAGGCAGCCAGTACAGTTGCTTCAACATTAGCGCAGTATGTGCACAGCCAGGTACCCCATTCAGCATCCTGGCCACCACATTCTGCAGCAGCTGCAGCTTCTGGACCAAGCACAAAGGTAGCTCCACATTAATCTCATTACAATAACCTAAATGTGAGGTTATCAATGCATAGACTAGGGTGACCAGGATATCCCTGTCCAGGAAAGGCAATAGTTGGCATACTGACCAATGTTGATAATAGGCACTCTTGTCCACGAAAGTCACTTGGGCTTGTAATCACAGCAACGAATCTGGAGGTAAACCCTAAATTGCATTAATTTCACAAAAGGGCTTGAACTCTTTGTAACAACATTGGATGAACAACTTCACAAACAAGAATATTCTTTTTAAAGGTAATGTGGATTTCCAAGAAAACCACCTGGCAATTTCACCCCTATGGTGGCAGCTCTAACTGAAGTAACTAGATTGCATTGATCTGCACTATGGCCCTTTGTAAGCACATCAGTCTACTAAATATAATGGCCCTGATCAAACAGTGTGCTTGCATAGCTGCTGGGGCCCATGGAGCTTTGATTTATTGATTTATTTTTAAAAGCAGAAATTACACTGATTAGCTCTTTGGCAGCATCTAGGAGAATGCATGGGGAAATTGATTTCACTGCTCCCACACTCCATTCCAAGAACACTTGATTGGGCTATCATTGGTTTTTGAACATGGTGCAGCCCTAAAGTTAGAACGGGGGGGGGGGGGAGAGGGAGAATGGTACCCAGCATGGTCGGCTAAAGGTACGTATACAGATACATCACCTATGAAAAGGACCTGCTTATGGTAAAGGAACAAGTGATTTAAGAATGGATGATACTGATTGAAGCTGCATGGGGATGTCCATCACTTGGAAATCTGGGTCTTGGAGTGGGGGTGGGGGCTGAACAGTTCTATGGTGTGCCTGACTTTGCATCTGCAAGCAATGTTCCTCGAACCCCAGGAACATTTTGCACATTTTTGGTAGGTTCTGCCATTTGTGCAAATTCCTGAGCAATTTGTGCAAATTATAGATAAATTTTGATCAAAAATTCATGCAAATTATGGCCAAATTTACAGAATTACAGTTCTGCGATTTGTGTGAATTCCTGAGCAAAACTTACACAAATTACATGAATTTGGCAGTAAATTGTAGAATTTGCACAAATTCACCTGTAATTTGCTCAAATTTCTCAGACATTTGCACAAATTGCAGAACCTTCTGAAAGAAAAGGAAGAAATGCACAACATTTTCAGAAAATCTACAAACTGGCCCGACACACTGCAGATCGAGTCAGCTGTTTCAGCAGGAGCTGAAGCAGGGGGCCAAGCCACGGAAAACTCATTGCATTCCATTTCCAAAATGGATTTCTCTGACATCCCTAAAGCTGCTCCAGAGCTAAACACAAATGAACAGAAAAGAAACCAAGGTCAATATGGATCGATTTGAAGCTGCTGGAAAATACTAGTGATGAGCAAACTTACCCCAACAGAAATTCTCATCTCCTCACCAGGTTCCAGGTTCCTCTGTCCAATCTTGGATTAAAATTCTCCATTATTCAGAGCTCACGTTTTGCTTGAACAGCTCCATAAGCACAGATCTCCTCCTTGCCTGCCAATTAGCCTTCCCAGCTTGCATTGCTCCCTTCCTGACCTCCTCTTCCTTGAAATGCCATGTGCGTGTGCTCCTAACAAGCACAACTTTCTTCAGCCTGGCAGCACTTCCTGGAACATGACTGTGAGCACCTGACATGATACAGCCTGGCATGGTCATGCAGCCACTCCAGGAACTGCCTGCCAGGTAGAAACGCTATCTCTGAAGACAACCATGTGGCTACAAACATAAAAGGAGGTTTTCTAAAGTAGGAAGAGATTTAGAAAAGCTCCTTTCTGGATGAGAGAAAAGTCACGCAGTCTGTGCAGGCACTCGTACTCAAACTTGATATAAAGAACTAAGTTCGTCCAATAGCCATCCAAGCTTGGTACACATGCAAGCACTACAAACATAGCAGATTTGACTCATAGGCCACCGAATTTCGGGTTTTGCCACCATCACCAGAAAATGCACCAAAATAACCTCCCAAACAAACCACAAGCCTGACGTGCATCTCATAAAAGATGGAATTTCTGAATATTAACCAATGTCAATTGTCAAAAGAAAAATAAAAAATCTTCAGAGATGGGAAACATCAACAGGAAGGACACCCAGGTCTGCAACTGGCTATTGAAAACCATACGGCAAGGGACATCAATGGCTGACATGCCCACAAGAGGCCTTCCTCTTCTTCAATGCCTTATGAAGAATGAAGCGGCAAGAGCAGATGCTTCTCGGCTGTCACATCTGGCTTGAAGTTCATTCTAAAGTTTTCCCAACTGGCGCCATTCAGGGATCTCCCTGTGCTGCCACACAGGTGGTATCTTCCAGGATCAGGTTAATAGACCATCAAGACCCACCCCTGTCTCTGCACTGCACAGGGTTCCTTCAGCAAAACGTGCCCTGACTAATTAAAGGCACAGCCCCCCGAGGGCAAACAAAATGCAGAGAGGGAGAGCTCCATTTTCAAAGCAATCATCCTGCACTTCAATGAAGATTTCTCTCACTCTCTTAGAAGGAAAAAAAAAGTTTTAATATACACACTAAATTAAGCTGGGGGGGGGGGGAAGAAGAGGGGGACATTTTCATCTTTAATCTATTTACTTCTGAATATTTAACATACAATTCTGGCACCAATCACCAGATTTAACTGGAAAATTACTCGCTAATCTGTTTGCTTATTTGGAATAATTGGGTAGGCTGCCAAGGAAGAGGATTTCCTACCCTGTTTAATATCTCAGTTAGTAGTCCAATTTCAGCTTGGCGGCATAATTACTCTGACAGAGCTGTAGCCACAGGGCCTGTGAGTGGGGCTGCTTTTTAAACCGTAAATTATGGAGGATTAGCATTTATGAATTTTAAATCAGGGCTGTGGTAGGAGACACTAAAGCTGCTTAGAGATTGCAAACCACGGCATTCAGGCAGAAGCCATTAACACTTTCCTACCCAGACCACCACCACCACAACCCTTCCCCTCCATACCTATGATCAACAGTAAAGCATTTCTAATTCCACCTTTGTTTGCAGTGTTTTACTGTATTATACAACACCATACATCCTTGGGCTTTACATTGGAACAGAGAATAGCAGGTTGGGGCTGACCAAGGTTACACGCAGCTAGGACTCATTCTAGTCTGTGTTGGTTTCACACGTGTTCATGCCTAAATCTGTTCTGTCCCATTTCAACATCAATCTGCACTATTTCTAAATTTGAAAAACAAATGCCTGAAAATTCACATTTAAATGCATTCAATATGTATGCTTTCATCCTACATTACACCCTTTGTTGGTTTCACACTTTGGTAAGCATTTTATCCCAAAATCCACATTCTTTTATGCATTTTATCCTTAAACGCAGACTTTTGTATATATTTATCCTAAACTACACATTTTTGTATGCCCATGTTGCTTCTTCAAAGGTGAACCTGTCATTTGGGCTCTAGGACAGCCAATGTTTTGGCTCAGAAGCTGTAACTAGTGAGCTTGGCTGCTGTTGTCTTTGCCCATCGGGGCTCATGATGGGTAAATCCTTCCTTTGATGTGTGCATTAAACCTCTTTTAAGGCCGACGAGAGCAATGTACATGCACAGAATGTGCTATGCCCAGAAGAGAGAAAGATTTAAAAACACTCTTGCCAAATACCGTACCACTCTGAACACAGGGGGTGCTCCTTGTGGGTGAGACCATAGATCTTGGATGCTATGGAATGTGCATCCCAGTGACAAAAATAATAATAATATTCTGTACATTTGCCTCTCTAGGCTGTAATTCACCTTGTGCCTTGTGGAACTATTTGGGAGGCTAATGGGCATTTGGAAATGGATAATAAGAGGTGTGCATGAGTGAGTGGGGGGAGAGATAGTGAGAGTGGAGGGGAGAGAGAGAGAGAGGGAAAGAGAGAGAGAGAGAGAGGGGGGGAGAGAGAAGCAATTCCCACCAGCAGTTGGCACTAGGAGCCAAACTCAACAAGATGCTATATGCCTCTTTCTGTTTAATAAGCACATGTTTAAACATGCAAAAACATGCAAATAGCCACCATGAGGGATGGGGGGTTGATAATTTAATACCGTTTAACCTTTTCTTCCCCTGCTGCAGCCCTGATGAAAATTGCTCCTCCAAAGCTGTTATTTCCATTGGGAGGAAAACGCCACTTGGAGCCATCGGGAGCCTTCCTCCCAGTGCTGCTTCTGAGGAAAGATTTTCATCTGGACCACAGCAAAGGAGAAAATGGTTAAACTCTTCCTCACCACCAGCTGTGATCCTAATAATTCATCTGGTGGTGAATCTGCAATAACCACCAGTCCAGTGGAGTTCCTCATTGGTAACATAATGGCCCAATGGGATCGATGCTACATCATTCCCAGGGGCATTGTTAGTAAAACAATATGGCTGCCAGTTGCAAAAATATCTGTAACATCAGTAAAACAAAAACCTCACATGGTGTCAATCTTGTCAATTTTACATGGTGTCAAGCTTGTGATTTGTCAGTTCTCCAATTCCAAAATGTTGAACAACAAATGAATCTGAGCAGCCTTTTTCAACCGTTCTGGCTAGCAACTACAAAAAAAATCTAAATGAGCATAAAACCAAGTATTCCCTATGAAAACCTATGAAGCAGTTAGGGTATAGCCCTCGATGGATGCAAAAGCCCCAAAAAGTTGTTCTCAGGAGATGTTGTCTAGGGTGGGGCGAATATATGGAATATTATGTACCTCCATACTATAGTTTTGAAGGAGTTCCTCATTAATAATATGAATTCCCTAAAGCTTTCATAGCAATGAATTACACTGTTGGTTTGTTAGATTAACTATTTAATGTGGAAGGGAATAGGCTGTGTTCAGCTCTGAAAATTGTAGAAATGTGCAAATCAGCAGAATTTGTGGTTGCCAAATTTCTCTGAATTCCCTCTCAAAGCTCATTCCAACTTGAGTCTGTATCACATTGCGAGCTTTGCTTTTTTCCTTTCACTTGAAAATCCATGCATATTTTCATGCATATTTTTCCAAATACATGTATCAATTGTCCACATCTTTGAAATGTATGCATTCTTATCCAGTTGATTAAAATGTATTCAGGCACATCTTTCAAAAGTACAATTGTCGCTTTTAATGTGCCTTTTTTAAATGTACACATGCTGTTGAACACAATTGATTTGGTCTGCAAATCACACTGTAAGCTCAGAAATGTAGAGACTTTAGCTGCAGATTACGTCCAAGTTCCATGTTCGGTCCAGAATGCATGAATTCGGTAAATCCTGATAAAAAAGGAATGGAAATGAATTTCTCATAGTTCTCTATCTTACAACATGATGAAACAGTATGAGCAAAATTAGGGGGAGAGGTGGGGAAGCGCAATGCATGAAATAAATTCTTGGGCTCATGCATAGAACTTTGAAAGCCAACCAGGACACAGGCCCATATTTTTCTACAGTCCAGGTCATGTCCATTAGAAAAAAAAGTGGTAGACTGATCATGTGAGCAAAGCCTACTCACATAGACACTTTCATGTCTAGGCCCTAGTTTACAGTCAAGCCTCTATGCACAGGGATGGCATGACTAAAGCCTAGATCATGTAGGTCCTTCTTGTTCCCTCCTCTTCCCTGATCTGATTGCACTTAGTCATAGATTGGCCGAATGTTCAACTTCTGGGGTTTAGTAGTTGGCATAAGAATTTTGGCAGGTGCATCTGATGAAGTTCCCTCTTGCACACAAATAAAAATGGAAAAGAAGCCTGAATGTTGAAGGGCTAACCATACCTGATCTGGCACAATGCATTGTATTGCCTGTAAGTAAAGGACTAGATGAAGTGGAAGGGAGATGGCATAACAGGCAAATCTCACATATGACAGCCTATCAGGAATGGATTACACCAGTTCTGCAGGAATTGCACTGGCTGCCAATAAGCTAACGAGCCAAGGTCAAGTTGCCTATGCTGACAAATAAGACTCTACACCACTTGGACACAGTTACGTGATGAAGCGCATTGTCCCTTATGCACCTGCCTAGATATTAGATCAAATGGGGATGTCCTCTTGACAGTACCACATTTGCCTGGGGTTTGATACGCAGCAATGTGAGAGGGCAGTCTCAATACAGGCACTTCAACTGTGGAACTCCTTCCTGACCTCGTATACAGGCCATGTCAGGTCTTACAAGCTTTCAGTGCTAGCTAAAGACCTATTTGCTTACCTGGGCTTTTGATTGAATTTTCCTCTCTCTTCTTTGCTGCAATATGTAAAATGTTATTTACTTGTTCCTGTTCTCTCCTGTTTGATTATGCTTTTTGTCAATGTTGTATTATTTCACTGTATTTTATTTCTTGTTCCTCACTTTCGGATTATGCCCTCCTATAATGAAAAGAGTGTAAGAAATTTCTTAAATAAATAAGTAAATATTATTTTTTAAAAAATATCCAGGTGAACTCTCATATAAGGTGACTATGGTGTTTTTTAAGACGATATGGCTCCTGTGGAGGAGGTGATTTCAGCAGATGCAGGTAGTCATGGCATAGAGCTGCAAAGCAAAGCTGCCCAAAAATTCTCACATAGTATCCAAACCTTCATTTCAGAAAGGCAAAACAATGATATGAGGGCCAAAACAGCACATTCCTCTAATCATGTATACTATGATTTCCTCCTCCCATTTTCATCCTGACATTCTACAAACACACTTGGGTGTTGTTATTGTTGTTTGTTTGTCTGTTTGTTTGTTTTTAATGTTTGGATTAGAATCATAGCTCTGCTCTGTGTGATTTGAGGAACGTATTGTTTGGCCCTGAGAAATGTGACATGAGAGCCCTGTCTTCTGAAAACACATTGGTCAAAAAGGCTGCACATCTATTGACTTTACTCCAGCAGACCAATGAGCATGAGGCCAGATTGTTATAATCTGGATGGGCCATTGGGATGGGGTGGGGATTGTGCATCGTCATTGGGAGCATGAGTGAAAAGAATGTGTTTCATTGTTCTTTACCCATCTTCATTAGAAAGAGAAAAGGGGAAAGGGGGTGTGGTGTGGTGTGAAGTGGAGATAAAAGGGATACAATAGCGGAGTATGTCATTAAAGGTGCTTCCAGATGGAGAGCCCCTGGCACTTCCAGTTAGAAGGCATTGTGCAGCTATTCCAGTTTTGTCATCCTTAACAGATGGTTTTCTTGAAAGAAAAATGATGTAAGAAGCACTGGGAAAATCTGGGATGGTTACAAATGGTAAGCATTTTCAACTGGACCCCTAGTAAAATTAATTGAATAAGACAGGGTGATTGCACGATAAATCCTCCTGTGGAAGAACCGTAAGTGTGCTTTATAGAGATGGCCCCAAATACACTGCATAAGGTCTCAACTCCAGAATGGACACAAAGGTCATATAAGATGAACCCTGGTCTTTCCTATGTTTTCTGATTGGCCTTATGAAACTAGCAGGGGCCATTAGTGAAGAACTTTCCTTTGGGAAAATGCTAGGGGCTGTTGTTGGTATTTCAGTGGCCATTGAAATGCATAATAGTCACCGTCAATACTAGGTGCAATCCACTGGGGAATTCACCTGTGGAAGCCCCCTTGAGAATGGAACTTGAACAAGAGAATTACTGTTTCCTCCATGTTCAGGGGGAAGGGATGAACATGAAAGGAAATTGTGTGGAAGTGCAGAACTGGAGCAACTACTGTAAACTAACTCTAACAGTCACTCAGCCTCCATGCCCCCCCTGTACTATCATGATTTGAAGGGATCTGAAATTGGATGGACTGTATCCCTCTTTCCTCCCTCCATGTTAAGGGGAACCAGAAACACTTGTGCTGCTTGAAAAGAGCAGAGATATATTCCAGTTGCATATTGGGCTGCTAGATAATAACCTCCAATCACAAATTCCAAGGAAGGGTAAAGGAATTCATGACTACAACTTGGTAAGAGAAAGGTCTGTCAAAGTTTTTCTTCACTTCACAAAAACTGAGAGGTCATACCAAGTCACCAGCACTTTTTTTTTATGCAAGCAAATTGCAAAAGATGTTTCATGAGATGGTACAGATAAAAGATGCGCTTTTGCATTATGAGAACCAATGATGAAGTTGAAGGGGGATGCAGGGGAGCACAACTGGTTTTTTTTGGGCGGGTGTGTGTGTTCCAGAGCAGGAGTGAAGTGATCCACCAGGGTAGTTGGTGGACCGTCCTTGCTCTGGCAAGCAAACAAGTGATAACGAGACTTTCAAGCTTTGTTATTGCTTGTAACAGATTAGCACAGAGAAAGTCAGAAAATGAGGAAACTCATTGAGCAGAAGCTGGCTACTTCTTTCCTTTTCTTTGATAGAGTTCCTGCTTTATGTTAACTGTTTAAATGCAGGATTGTTTGCATTTCTAAATAACAACTAAAGGTTGCATTTCAGTTGGGTGAATATCTTTTGTTAAACATCAATGTGTTTTACAAGTTGATGTTATGCAGTCAGAAGTAGGCACTGCTGACTTCAGTGGTGCTTACTCCCATGAAACTATGCATAGGGTTAAAATCATGCCCTCTATGCTTCAATGCAAGATTTTAGTATTGATTTGTTTGTTTGCTTGCTTGTTTATTTGCTTTAGATGTCTGTATTTTCCAATGGAGTTTTTAACCAGAGTGTTAGCTCCTTTAAGCGTCAATAATGGAAAAGCAGGATGTGAGTGTGTATATCTATCTAACTATATCTTTAACTATTCTGGGGCATGACTATCGACTCTCATAGGAGTCATGGCTACAGGGGCTGGCATGATGTACCACTATACTACTGAAACGCAGAGCAAATAAACTGTTCTTGCAAACAGTTCCTGTGGAATTTGTGAGCATCTAAAGATGGATGGGTGCAAACATGTCAAAATATTGTGAAGAAACTATGTGCAATCTTGTGCTGGCATCCAACACTGTAAATGGAAAGCCCTGCATGTAAGCCATTGCAAATTCCACTGTAGTTACAATATTGGACTGAGACCTGGGAGACCTGGGTTCTAGTCCCCACTTAGCCATGACGTTCACTGGCTGACTCTGGGGCAGTCATTGACTCTCAGCATAACCTAAAAGAAAAATGGACACTATTTGAATTCTGGTAAGAGCTCCCCTCAGTCCTGAAGTGCTCTCAGTGTTACCATGAGAATGGAGGCCACACAACATTTCAGTTGGGAGAAATTTGCCTGGAACCTTACATAGTATGATATTGCTGGAGCCCTGATTAGAGATCCAAATTAAGCATTGGGGACTGGTTGATACATCAACCTTCCATTTTGCCTAAATCTTATGGTCTGATTGCTTCAGGTCTCCAACACAAACCCATATTTCTGCTGATTTTAAAATACATGAAAAATACCCAGGCTATTGTAAGGCATGATCACACCAAAGCTCAGCCTTTTCCACATATCTTTGTCTTCAATAAGAAAAAGGTATTACCACTCTTCTGCACTGAAATTAACAGGATTCAAAGTGCCAGACTTAGGCTGGCATATACTCTACATTTGACATTCACATTTATTTAAACTTAGTCTACCTCCAGTCATGTTTAAAATGGGAGATGTCTAATTTTAAGAGTCAAAGGAGCGCATGGGCAGGGTGTCAAACACCTTCCCCCAGGTAAGAAAACTACCTGGGGAAGAGGTCTTTTGCTCTTAAAATTGGGGCCCACCCTCTTTTTTAGACATGATTGATTGAAGTCATAGCACTGAGAGTTCCTTCACCATTCCTTGGAACCTGGGCTTGAACACAGACCTCTGCTGAAAACACATGTAGCTATAGTCTCAGTCAGGCCCAAGTACATGATATGAGCAATATGCAGGACCACCTCTTTCCTGCAACTTCCCAGTAACATTTAGTTTAAAAAGATACATGCTATAATGTTATCAGGCCACAAAGGCAACCTCAGCCAAGGGCACCATGGGAGTCCATCAGGCCCTAAAGGGGCCAGATTTTGCCATGACAGACATCCCTAGTCAGAACAAGGAGCAGTAAATGCCACTGCCAGCTTGCTCACTGGCTTTCTCTGTCTGTCAAGCAAATGATTGGTAGTAATAATGAGAAAGAGGAGGAGGAGGGGAGGAGGAGGAGGAGGAGGAGCTGGTGGCAATGGTGCTTATAGGGTAGTCTCATTGAGGGAGGAGGCCCATTGAGAGAGAGTCTTGTCCAAGGGACCTCAAAAACGGGGAGCCAGCACTTTTCACAGAGACCTGAGAGGTGTGGACTCAGGAACTGTGGGCTCAGATTCAGGGCTATGGAGAGCAATCCTGCAGCTTGGTAAAGGGTCCCAGAGGTCTCCTGGCACTCAGTGCACCTCCTAGGCAAATCAGGGGCCTTCTGCCATCTCCCTTTTCTTACTAGCAGCATGGAGGGAAGGCAGAAGAGTGGGCAAAATTATTTCTGGAAGGGTACAAGTTGTTGTATGACCTTGGCAACTCCCATGTATGGATAGTGCTTCCTGGACAGCTAGGCATCATGGGAGTTGTTGCCTAACGATGTCCAGCCATCTTGTGTGGTAGCAAACAAGGGCTCCCTCCTTTGCCGCAGATTCATCCCTCTATTAACCCTCCACAAACTTCAGCAAGTACTACAAACAGGAAGTGGCAGAAAACTTTGCAAGAAAGAGAAAGTTCCACTGCAAAAACCACCCTTATTAGGCAATGGCTCAGGCAGCAGCTGAAGTAGTTCTGGAGTAGAGCAGGTTCAGGACCCTGGACATAACTTTAGATGCCAACTCAGGGACTGTGGACTCAGGTTCAGGACCACAGAGAGCAATCTTGCAGCTGAATTAGATAAATTACCCCAGCACAGGCTTATAGTAAGTGACAGGGTTTTATAGCCAGGCTAGCCAAAGCTCTGCCTCCTCAAGTGCAAACTCTGTGTTGTTGTTTTTTAAAGGGCCATTGTCTTTTCCCACAGTCATTGGCTTCTTATAGATAGTGAGCATCTGGGGAGTGAGAAGCTGGTTGGAGAATGCTTCCTAGGACTGCCCTGCTCAATGGAAGAGTCTGAGATCCTTTGTTCAAAGTCAAAGGACTGCGGTGCCTCCTGAGGATTGAGCGGATGGGGGAGGGATCCAAGGTGGAGGAGCCCCACTGATGAACTTCTGAGAAATGATTCTGATTCCTTGTTGGAGTTGCTGCCTCTAGAAATCTCAGCCTTGGAATGCCCTGGGCTATAAGAAGAGGAGAGATGAGGCTGCTGCTTTCAGTGAGAGCCACATGTCCCTTATCCTTATGTCCCTATAAGCCTCAGCCTCATAGCAAAGCTTAGAATAACTGAATGCACATATGTAAATATTATCTTCTTACTCTCCAAACCACAGAGTCCCATGGAATTCTAGTTTGAATATGTTCCTATTTCTGGTATTAAAATGAAGATGATGTCCAAACTAACTATCATTGCTGATGGGTGATTTTGTACTCTCTGTACTTTGATGTTTTCAGTATTAACTGTAGAAAATAAGATCAACCTAATCTTATTAAGAATTTGCCTTCATAGTTGCAGGATCCTAAGGTTCGGGGGGGGGGGCAGGGGAGAGTAAAGTGATGATACTCCAAATCTGTTTTCCTGGTCTTCAGTCAATTAGGAAGTTCTTGCTTAGAGAAGACAAGATGCATTTAGAAAAGAAGAATCTTTCCTCATTCTCTTGAGAAATTTGAATTGAATAGACTAAGGCATCAGTGAACTAAAATGTCAGTAGCAATATTAGTGTGTCAGGTGAGGATGAAGCCATCAGGATTCATTCATTTATTTAGTAAAATACTTAGAGCCCAACTGCAAGTATGAATACCATCAGGGTGGCTAATAATAACAATAATGTGCAAATAACCAGGGAAGGTCCCAGTATATTACTGCTGGAGGCAAAGGGCAAAATGTTCTCCTGCCACATTCAGCATACAGACTCCAGTGAGATTGGCAGTTGAATCTTATTTCAGCACTGGTAGCAGGACAGCTCCCTCCACCAAAACTGAGGGCAGCAAGCTAGCTTAGTGGTGGAGGAGGGGCTAAGGAAAATGGCAGGGGATCTGTTGTGATCACCTCACTCCCAGCATCCACTATCTGAGGCCCTGGCCTAATGGTAGGGCTAGCCAACAAATAAAAGAAGACTGATTAAAAAGTGCATTTAAGCAGCAGAGAAGCAGATAAAATCCATTTCTCCTAACTTTAAAAGACCTTCAGTTGGCACCTGAGGGACATGAGGATGGAATGGAATATCCACTTGTGGGTTTCAATGAAGAAAGCCAAAATAACATTCTCCCTGGTTGCCATCTGCCTAACCTTAAGAGAGGGCCTCTGACAATGATGAACTTAATATATAGGCAGGAGAGGAGTACACAGTATGGTCACAATATAGTCATTTCTCAAATTCGCAGCTCTCTTCAGTTTCCACAGCCACTTCTATGGGATGATACCATTGCAAACTTTTGCTGCATTCAAGGCAGTGACTTGGGCTCTAACTGCGGGAGGATCCTCACCCCTCACCACACTTCCTGGCATCTTGCATTTCCCAAGCAGCTTGAAAACCACCGACATAATCCCTACCATGTACTAAGCACTGTGTCACTAACCCTGCCTTGATGACTTTTCGTTTGACCCAGAAGGACAATATATGAGACAAGTAGAAACTGCAATATAATGTTGCAGCATGGAGTGCTCCTGTACAGTGTTCAGGCCAGCCAACCGTACCTCCTTCCAGGATATTCCATTCCATCCTGCACTGTTCCCACCCACCACCCCAGTTTTCTGTACTCTGTCCCCAATAGACACTCTGGATTCTGTGGCCACTGAGCATTGGACTATATTTGGGAGATGGTATCCATTTTTTTCCCTAAAGTTCCCCCCCCCTTTGCAATCATTGGGTTTTCCCTGAGCACTTGATTCTCTGTGTCCCTGTTTGGGGTACAATCACATTGCCACTCACTAGCCGAGTTACTAGGGGGAGTGTTAAGGGAAGAGATATTCAATTCTGAGTCCTATGGATAGGGCTAGAAAGAATGAAATGACAGTAGAGGAAGAGGAAGAGGAAGAGGGAAGCTACAAAGGCTTAAGAGAGGCCTTGCACTTCGTGGTGGGCAACTCAGACCAGGGAAACACATGGATGGGAGGGGTTATATATCCCCCCCTGAACCTCTCACACTCCCATTCTAACAGCTGCATTTCAAGGAAAACTAAAATGTGAAACAAGAAGTTGGGACCCAAAGAAGATGGCATTAGATGGCACTGGAAGACCAGCTTGAGGAGCCCATGGCTGTAGTCTCAGGACTGGTTAACATATGCACATTTGTCATCCGTTGAAGACAGCAGCTTCAGGCGATTGTTTGCCTGTGTGAATGAGCAATCACAGACTGAATACCACTTTTGGAATGTTTATGTCACATCACCTCCAATGCAAGCCAGTGCACACATTGTGCCGCAAATCAAGAAGTGCAGAGTAATCTAGGATATCTTGCCATGTGTGAACCAGCCTTCTGATCCTCCTGAAATTTCTACACAAGGTTTCTTAGTTTCTGAGAATGAAAGAAGATGCTTTTGCTTAGGATCTGAAAACACCTCACTTGTTGTTTTTCTCTTGCAATTTACAAAATAAAAGAATTACTCCCAGGAAGACATCCCTACATACCACATTGAAACCCAGAATTATTATTATTATTATTATTATTATTATTATTATTATTATTTATTGCATTTTTATACCGACCTATAGCCAAAGCTCTCTGGGCGGTTCACAAAAATTAAAACCATGAAATCATTTAAAAAAATATAAAACAAACCACAATCTAAAAATACAAAATGACATACAATATAAAAACACAACCAGAATAAAACCAAGCAGTAGAAATTAATACAGATTAAAATTGTATATAGTTTAGCTATAAACTGTAGGGGCACCGACTGGAAATATGGCTAACCTACACTCATGCAAAGAGATGCAACCAAAATGGCTCAAAGCTCTCCATCTAGAGTCATAGTTTACATTTTGCTTTAAAGTGATCCAATATCCCTACATCCATAAATCGTAATTTAGAAAAACAAATGCAAACCAGCCAGCAAAGTGTAAGAAAATGCATTTTTCTATTCACCCTTGTTTAAAAAAAAAAAGACTTAGAAATTGCGGTTAATGTTGGGGTAATTATATCCATCAAATATTCATCCTAGCACCCCATGATTTGTAAATGTCAGGCTGCAGATGCCATCAAATTCCCTAGTGGTTTTGCAAGATTTCTTACATGGTTCTTTTGGGAATATGCTAGAATGGGTGATAAATGGGAGAGTTGCCCCTTCTAGAGTCCTCGCTGTGTTTTGTGATAACTCATTATATTTCTTTCTTTACAAATAGCCCCATTAATGCTCCAGAACTGAACGGAATCATAAAGCCTGAACTGTCCCACTGCCATTTGAAGGAAGCTAGAGGTATTGTTTTATGAATTACAAGGCTGCCAACACTGATTTATTCAAGCAAAACCTTCTAAGCTGGGCATGCACTGGCTGCAAAAAGAAAACATATCCACCCCCACCCCATAATAAGGACAATATAGTTTAGCAATTTATTGAATTATATATATAGTCTAATGGTCAATATGGTCTAAGAGGGCATTGAAGCACCACCTTTAGCTAAACAAACAAACAAACAAACAAACAACCCAGTTAAACCATTTGTAGGCAAATTTACAAAATAGGAGAGAGAGAGTTGAGCTCTTTCAAAGACTTTCCAGCCTCAATAAAACCTTCTATATTCCGAAATTAAATGTCACTCTTAGCCAGATGATTCTAAACAAGACTCCTATAATCCTCTCTGTTATGGGGCTATTTATTTTTGTCTGGGAAAAACTTCAAAGCAGCCCATGACAGATAATAAAAATCAAAATTAGCATTCCAATGAGGATTTTTAAATATATATATATATATATATATATATATATAGGATTACTTTTACAGTTCCTCTGCAAAGGAGAAGAAAACTCTTGGTTGCTTCAAGTATATTTTTAATCTTGCTCATTCATCATTTTTCAACCAAGTTGTGTGTATGTGTGTTTTAACCACCACTGGGCAGAAACAGATTGTCATGAAAACCAATTTCCCCCTCTAATGTTTTCCTTGAAGAACCCTGAGATAGCCATTAAAATATTGAGGTACTCTTGGGCAAAATCTGTCAACTCTCCTGACCTAATGACTACAGAATATTCAGTCACCCTGATCCTCTCTGCTCCATACACGTCAATATCAGGTAATACACCAACCTTCCCCAACCTTATAGCCATCAGATGTTTTGGAAAGCAAGTCCCATCAGGCCTAACCAGTATGGTCAAGGACCAGGGATGATGGGAGTTGCAGTCTAAACCATGTGCAAAGCATCAAGTTGAAGAAGGCTGGAATATATCATGCACACAGAGCTCATGCATGAAAATTTTCCAGGTCAAGGTGGGAAGAACTACATGGCTCAAACGTGCAGTAGCCAGGGGATGGTAACAATGGAAGACAGATCTGAATCCATACATACCTCCAGACCAATGGGCATTTTATTCAGCCCTCTCTAGCTTTTGATATTTCATCAGAAGGTGCATCGCTAAGGATTTTGGTGGAAGAAAGTAGGATTTCACTAGCCACTTTAGGAGATGCCGCAGATATCTATGAATTGCTGGTGGAGCTAAGAGATAGGCCTAATCTACACCAAGCAGGATATAGCACTATGAAAGCAGTATGAAAGCGATATATAAAAGGCAGGAGCCACACCAAGCAGGATATTGCACTATGAAAGCAGTATGAAAGCGGTATATGTAGGGCGACCATATGACAGAAAAAACAGGATATGTCAGGAGTTTTGGTAACAAATCCAGGAATGGGAGGGATTATAAAATTTGAACAAAAATCTGGATTTTCCCCATCCTCCCCCCCAAAGGGCAGCTCTAGTTTATAGTCAATGGGAAATAACAACAATGCTCACAGTTTCATCACTTTTAAAGATGAGATGAAACTTGGCATCATGATAGCCCTTAGGTTGGGCTTTAGCTGTGCCAAGTTTGAATAAGATCTGTTCATCTGTTGATTTTTAGGATTTTTTTAAAAATTGAGGTTTTAATTTTTTTTTAAAAAAAACCCCATCATTTTTAAAGATAATGAGATGAAACTCGGCATCATGATAGGTCTTACAATAGGGCTTTAGGCATGCCAAGTTTCAATCAAATCTGTTCATCTGTTGATTTTTAGCAAGTTTCGAAACAAAATTGAACTTTAAAACTTAAAAAAATAAAAAGCCATCCAGCTGGCTGGCAGCAAACCCTGTTAAGCAGCAGCTTGCAGTGGAATGAGGATACAATCAGAAAAGATATTTGAGGGACGGGCAGAATGTATCACACAGAGTATAGCAACAAAGTACAGCAAAAGCTACAAAAGTAGGAGTGAGTAAGTTAATTTCAGATACATTGGATGTCTCACTTGTTATTTCAGTGATTTTAACATTAAGATGTTATGTAGAACAGATTTGTCTTCATTGTGTTCTGTAAAATTAGACATGTGACCAAGACTATGTTCTGGTAGGCACACCCCCTTGGTGCTAGAAATGCCCCCTGGAGGCAGACATGTTGGTGGGGACACCCCCTTGGGGGCCGACCATATTGTCCTCCTTTTTGGTTTCCAAAATATGGTCACCCTAGTGTGTCAACTGGCCCCAACAGTTGTCAGTGCACTCCAATACTGCTATAAAGCCATAGTGTGTCTCCTACCTTTTATATACCACTTTCATATCACTTTCATATTGCAATATCCTGCTTGGTGTGGCTTAGGCCAAAGTGTCAAGGCTACCCAGTGAATTCATGGTTGAGATGAGCTTTGAACTTCCCAACTGACACATGAACATTAGAAGAACTATACTGAATTAGACTACAGGCCTATCCAGTCCAGCATTTTGTTTCCACAGTGGCCAACCAGATGTCCCAATGGGAAGCCCACAAGCAGGATATGAGCACAATAGCACTCCTGCTCAGGTGCACCAATAACTGATACTGAGAGGCATACCGATACTCAAGGCATTATAGGGCCATCATTAATAATAGCTATTGCTAGCTTTATCCTGCACGAATTTGTGTAATCTTGTTATCTTTGTCCAAGTTGTCCAAGCTGTTAGTCACCACTACATCCTGGGAAAGCAAATCCCATAGTTTAACTTGAAGAAGTCATTCTTTTTATCTCTCCTGATTTCTCTCATCATTGAGATGACCCCCAGTTTCTAGTATTATCCACTTTGTCCACACCGTACATACATTTATACACCTCTATCATGTTCCCCCTTACTTATTTTTTTTTCTAAACTAAAAAGCTCCAAACATTGTAACCTTTCCTCAGAGGGGAATTTCTCCAGATATTTGATCATTTTAGCCGCCCTTTTGCACACCTTTTCCAACTCTACAATCTCTGCACCACTACATCGATTTGATCTAGCCGCCTTGTATCACCATCCAGCTGAGCTTCTGCCACCATGATAGCAGCAAAATAGGAAAACAGGTGGGGAAATTTCCTTATTTGGAGGGAACAGAGGAGGCCCATTACACCATGTGGACAATAAAATGATTGTTTTGTGCCTGAAAACTAACCACTTTACCCTCCTCCTGATCATATGTTACTGGTCTGGGTTTCAGCTGCCTCTTGTAAGCTTGATTTTATGCTGATGTTTGATGTTTTTTAGAATGGTCACTGCTGCTGCTATTGTATTTTAATGTTTTTATTGCCACATGGGTTTTTACTATGTGTTTTATTGTTGTGCGTGACTTTTGCAGGGCTCCTGCTGTGAAAGGAGGCCAAGAAATATCTTGTATCGTGCTTGTGATCAGTCCCAGCTCCAGGTTTTTGAGGGGCCCCTTGGGCAAGACACCCTCAATGGGACCCCCTCTCTTAGTGACTCTGCCTTCTCACTCTCATTGCTGCCAGCTGCTCCTTCTCCTCATCCTTTTCCTCATCCTTGACACCATTTGCCTGCTTGACAGGCAGAGAGACCCGATGAGCCAGTAGGCAGCGGCATCCGCTGCTGCTCCTTCTCTCCATCACTATTGTCTGGGCCAGAATGAGAGGCAGGTGAAGAAGCAAGATGTAATGGTGAAGAGAAGGAGCAGCTTGATGGCGCGCTTGCCATTGGGCCTTTGTTGGGGTGTGTTGGCCCTCAACAGGTATTTTATTTATTTTATTTATTTATTTATTTATTTATTTATTACATTTGTATACCGCCCCATAGCCGAAGCTCTCTGGGTGGTTTACATAGGATTAAAAACAATTATACAATATACAAAAATTAAAACAGCAAAAACATACAACATACACACAATCTGTACATTTAAAACCACTTCAACACTTCAAAAAACTACAAAAACAAAACAAAACAAACCCAGGCTCCTCAGATATTGCCAAATGCCTGAGAGAAGAGGAAAGTCTTGATCTGGTGCCGAAAAGATAACAATGTTGGTGCCAGGCGGGCCTCGTTAGGGAGATCGTTCTACAATTGGGGAGCCACCACAGAGAAGGCCCTCTCTCTTGTTGCCGACCTCCGAGCTTCCCTCGGAGGAGACACTCGGAGGAGGGCCTTAGATGTTGAACGTAGTGTTCGGGTAGGTTCATGTTGGGAAAGGCGTTCCATCAGGTATTGTGGTCCCAAGCCGTGTAAGGCTTTATAGGTTAAAACCAGCACCTTGAACCGGGCTCGGAAACATACAGGCAGCCAATGCAAGCGGGCCAGAGTAGGTCTTATATGTTCGAACCTACTGGTTCCAGTTATCAATCTGGCCGCTGCATTTTGCACAAGCTGCAGCTTCCGAACCACCTTCAAAGGCAGCCCCACGTAGAGTGCATTGCAGTAATCTAACTTGGAGGTTACCAGAGCATGGACAACTGAAGCCAGGTTATCCCTGTCCAGATAGGTACGTAGCTGGGCCACGAACTGAAGTTGGTAGAAGGCACTCCATGCCACTGAGGCCACCTGCGCCTCAAGTGACAGAGATGGTTCTAGGAGAATCCCCAAGCCATGCCTGCCCCTCACACCAGCCTTGCTTGTGAAGTCTTGCCGAAAACAGGGAGGACATATCAGGGAGGACATATCAGGGAGGAGGACAGAGAAACCAAGCTAAGAAAGAGGGAGCGAGAGGGAGCATTCACACAATATGTCAGATAAGAGATTCTCCTCTATTTTAGTGTTGAGGGATGGAGAAGAAGGGTTGTGTACTTTGGGAAATGTATAAGCCAAAACTCAGCTACAGATCTCTACTTAGCACAGAGTGCTTCTATTCTGAGTGATCCCCTAATAGGGGTTTAAGAATGGACCAGAGCCTGGTGGGTGGGCTGCCACCAAGCTGGCAAGAATGGTTGTTGGGGACAATGCGGTCTAAACACTAAGAAGGGTTTCATTTCCGGGTCAGACATTGGGACTGATGTGTAGGTACTGAACAAAGGGAAAAGTCTGTTTGCAGATCCCTTTGGGAAAACATTTAGGAACCACTCAAGCAGTTTACTGTAAAGACAAGGAGACAGCGGACAGACGTTGCCACAGAATTCCAATGAGGGTTAGAAAAAGCACGTAGAGGTGGGGCTTGCCAAAAGAGAATGGGGAATGCACCCTGTAGTGAGTGTGTCATTGTGAGGCCATTCAGACGGGCTACAATGCTCCTCTGCATAATGGTAATGGATGCCCTAGGTTTGCATGGTATACAGGTGAATTACAGCCTTTTGCACTTGATTTCCCAGTTGTCTACATAAGGCTGACAAACAGAGAGCACCCATCAAGCTTACATTTCTCCAGTGTTTGAGTGTTCTGCATCGTTCAATTGTTTGGGGGGGGGGGCATGCAGTCTGTCTCCTTGTCACATCCTAGGCAAAGCTGATTTTGTGATGCCTTTCTTATGCAAATAAGATACTAAAAGAGTCCTCAGATCCACTAAGGCAAAAAGCACACTTCTATACAATTGCAAAAGCTCACTTCTGTGTGGCAAGCATGTCAGAGCCCTCATCCAATCCCTTTTGCTATGTGCTGGCATTCCCCACCCCCATTTCCTTCCCATGCCCCATCCAAGCTCACTTGAATAATTCCATATAGGGCACATTCTTCAGCATTTTCTCCCCATTACTTTGTAATTATTGAATGAAAAGAAGTCCCCTAGTAACATTGTGTTCCTAAGCAAAACACAGAAGAAGGGAACTCTTCTTTTGCGACTGCAATGCTCCATAGACTACTTTGATATTCTGATCTCACCCCCACTCAAGTACATTTCTTGAAAGCGAAGGGCGGTTACGTTAAGTCAATCACTTAAATGCTAGTTTTGCTCATTTAAAGACACAATGACCGCTCTTTGCTGTGTTCACTCAAAGCTGTTTGACACAAATTAAGCTGTACCAAAAGAAAAAAAAGAAAAAAAACTTACGAATCAGAAGAGACTTCTCTCAATTGTACTTGAAGGTTTCTTCTAATATATATATATATATATATATATATATTAATGTTTCAAATGCTCTAGCAATTATTGTCCCCTGCATGCTCCAAGCAATCTTGTAAGATAGATCATAATTATTTCCATTTTCCAAATGGAACAGCCACAGTCATTAAGGATTTGTGTGTCTCAAGTACTAAGAGACCACCAACCATCCCTTTTATTCAACATTTATGTATTATGTCTTTATATACTGGGTATGATCCACTCAAAAGAATTCAACAGGAGTGACTAAGCTTATATTTGAATCTACAATTGAAATCAATGGAACTTCAACATGCTTAACTCATATTATTTGTTGCATGACTAATGCTCAGCCAAAGTTCTCGTGTGAAAAAGTCCAGTTGAAAATTGGGAGGGATAGCACAATTTGGGTCCCCCTGAAAACAGGAAAAATTCAGGGATGGACAAATTTATTTGAAAGTGGTAGGGATGGACAAATCTGTCCATTGTACTTTCTCCCACATTTGAATTTTATAAACTTCAGGTTTTCCACCCTGATTATAGGGAAAATTGCAAATTTTGGTAAATGCTTCTAAAAAATGAACTGAAACAAAATTCTCACCCACTTTGCACAAGCCAAATTCAATAAGTACAGCCATTCCCAGGAAGGAGTGGACCACGTTGTACCTGCCGATCATACAGCTGTTAAAGATGAGAAGCTTGTCAGAAAAAATGTGGTGGAATACACAGGAATTGAAACTAAACTTTTAAGAGCTAAACAGTCAAAGCTCTGGGCTTGGATAGACAGATTGGTTAGTTCTAGTTTCTCCCACATTCAGTTTTAAAGCAATAAAACCAATAAATCCTGAATATGAAAAAAAAAATGTGTGAATTTTGGCAAATTCTTATCAAAAACAAACGAAAAAAAATCTTACCCACCCATAATAAGGGGCTGGGTTGACCATAGTGGTCAGAGTAGTCTTTAACAAAATAATGAATTTTGTTTAACTTTGTTTTAGCTCCACCTCTGTAGGGAGCAGAGGCAAAAAAAATTCCCAGTGACTGTACTCAGTGACTTTATACTCAGAATGGCCCAGATGTAGCTTCATTTCAGGAAACACAGGAGGGAACATGGGAATCACCACAAAAATGGCAATCACCACTGGCTGCCATTTCATCCAGGAATTTTCTGGAATGATGCTTAATCCAGGGCATTCTGGATTTTTTTTAAAAAAATGGTGACTCCAGCTGGCAGCTACCAAGAGCTTCTCTGCCACCTAAAGCAATGGTTTTAAAAATTCAGCCAAAACCAAGGTAACCTCCCCCCCCCAAAATCCAAAACAAACAAACAAAAAACAAAGAAGAGCCACCACTAATGGCACTGCCACCACCACCAGCGCCACCACCACTATAAGTACACTCCATACAGGTATTTGAGTAATATCATGCACACCCACCCACCACATTTGCCTCCTAATAATGGGACCATGAATTTGAGGAGCCATTTTTGTTCAGCCCTAGTTGTGGCCAACCTTGTGTCACTAAGAGAGAGGTAAAGCTACCCTAGTCCACCATATTCAATCACTTAATATGGGTGAGAGAGGGAGAAAAGCTCTGGGAACTGAAATTTGGTCAAGGAATCCAGCGAATGATGTGATGGGGTGCAGGGGACTCTTGGAACAGTCGTTCATCCACTTACTGTAGCTACCATAGTCCGCAGCATTCTATTGCTTCATCTAGGCCACAGAGGGGAGAGAATGCTGAAAGGAGCGGGGAGTACGGTGTCAGAGGGGGGATGTGGCACAGATGGGGAGGAAGCTGAGAATCCCTCTCTCACTGAGATTTTGATCCTAGCAGGAGAGATGGGGCAGTATCCAAGTCAATTATGTTGCACAAATGTGAGAGGCCTCTAGTGCAACATCCTTATGTTCTTTTGTTAACTCTCGATCCCTGTCCTTCTTGGCTTGTCGTCCAGGGAGGAGATGCAGTTCGATTACATCTACAACATATTATTAATGCATCTCTCAGGGAGGGGAGTTTTCCAACATGTTTAAAAGAGGCGGTAGTACGGCCGCTTCTAAAAAAGCCCTCCCGGGACCCTCTGGACCTTAATAACTACAGGCCAGTATCAAATCTTCCATTTTTGGGCAAGGTGATCGAGAGGGCAGTTGCCTCCCAACTCCAAGCAGTTTTGGATGATAAAGATTTTCTAGACCCATTTCAAACCAGCTTCAGGGCAGGATACGGAGTTGAGCCCGCTATGGTCGCCTTAGTGGATGATCTACACCTGAGTATTGACAGGGGGAGTGTGTCCCTGTTGGTACTCATGGACCTCTCAGCGGCTTTCGATACCATCGACCATGGTATCCTTCTGGAGCGCCTGGGGGAATTGGGAATCGGCACTGTGCTTCAGTGGTTCCGATCCTATCTCTCGGGCAGGTTCCAGATGGTGATGCTTGGGGATAGCTGCTCTTCAAAAAAGGAGCTGCTATGTGGTGTACCACAAGATGCCATCCTTTCCCCAATGCTGTTTAACATTTATATGAAACCGCTGGGAGAGATCATCCGGAGGCATGGGGCGGGGTGCTATCAGTACACTGATGACACCCAAATATATTTCTCTATGCCTTTGACAACATCATCAGCTAAGGATAGTGTGTCTCCTCTGAATGAATGCTTGGAGGCGGTAATGGGCTGGATGAGGAAAAACAAACTGAAACTGAATCCAGACAAGATGGAGGTGCTTGCTGTCAAAGGCCACAACCTGGGTTTGGAGGTGCATCAACCAGTTCTGGATGGGGTTACACCCCCCCAAAAGACTGTGTTCGCAGCTTGGGGGTACTCCTGGATCTGTCGCTCCAAATGACAGCCCAGATAGATGCGACGGCCAGGAGTGCCTACTATCAAATTCGGCTGATACGCCAGCTGCGCCCCTTCCTAGAGTTGGAAGCCCTAAAGATGGTGGTGCACTCACTGGTAACTTCGAGGCTCGACTTCTGCAATGCGCTGTACATAGGGCTACCTTTGTGCCTAGTCCGGAAACTTTAATTAGTTCAAAATATGGCAGCCAGGTTGGTCACCGGTATACCTAGGGGTGACCACATAACACCAATCTTAAAATCACTCCACTGGCTGCCCATTAGTTTCCGGGCAATGTATAAAGTGTTGGTTATTACCTTTAAAGCCCTACATGGTTTGGGTCCAGGTTACCTGCGGGATCGCCTTATCCCATATAATCTGCCCCGCACACTCAGGTCCTCTGGGAAGAATTTACTCCAGTCAGCCAGAACTAGGCTGACGAGTGTTACCCAGAGGACCTTCTCTTCTGCCGCTCCCAGGCTGTGGAATGGCCTGCCGGAGGAGATTCGACAAATTAGCAGTCTTCTGGAATTTAAGAAAGCCATGTAGACTGCTCTATTCCGGCAGGCCTACCCAGTTTAATTTTAAGATGTTTTTAATAATGTATTTGTTTTTATCTGTTTTAATTGTTTATCTATTTTATTGTTTTTATATTTATATTTATTGTTGTTCCCCGCCTCGATCTGGATGGAGAGGCGGGTCAGAAATGAAATTAATAATAATAATAATAATAATAATAATAATAACTGGAGTAATGGGTTTCTCTGGAAAGCCCATTGTTCCAGTTGACACTATTCATGTGTAAGGAGTTCTATGGTAGTGCAACTAAAATATAATGCTAGTGTCGAGTTGGATACTATCCGAAGTTCCAAACTTGAAAACTCACCTCTCTTTTGAGTTGTGTTTTCAGAGTCTTGCTCAGGAGAACTTTAATGGCAGCACTACTGCTAATTGCTAATTTGGGGCGCATTCCATCAAGGGCTATCCCTATACCACCCCCATTCAATTTGACATGGCCTCCAAGAGAGAAGCAACCTGTGGATTCCTTTCATTCCTAAAACATTCTCTTTTCTCCTTCAGCATTATAAATATCAGTCTTCTAAGAAGAACTAATTGGACATACAGCAGTTCCATACAACTTCTTCCTTTGGGGATACGATGCTCTCCCCTTGTAAAGCTTTCAGCAGCACCCTCCTTTTCCACAGGAATCAAAGCAGGCAAAATATTTCACCAATGGTAAATGAAATCCTGTCAGGTTGTTCAGAGCATCGAAAGTAATATAATTAGAAAGCTATACATTCAGTAGGGTAAATATATTTTCTGAACCGCCTTGCTCTCTGATTTTTTGAGAAATCAATTTGCGTTAAGGAGATTTAAAAGATTTCAATAACAAAAGGCCAAGGCCTCAGCCCTCTTCCATGTCCTTATTGGAGGGATTTTCCCAGAAGTCTTTGCCCTCTCACTCACAGTTCCTGCCACACAACAGCATCTCTTCATCTAAATTGCAAAAGAATGCCATGTAGGTTGCTTACAAATACACAGAGAAAGAACAAGAAGACCTTTTTCTTTTCTTTTTTGCTGGGGGATTATACCGTGTCCCTCTTGGGAACCAAGTCATTGTGGGGGCAGTGCAGGCAGGGTGATCAGCTTGATGAAACCTCCAGTGGCACTCTGGTAAGTATTATGGAACTGCTTCCATTTCTAAATAAAATGGTATCAGTCACATTGAAAAGACATCCAGTAATGAGAAACTTGCAGCTGGTCTCAAAGAAAGCCCCAATCCTGGGAGCATATCCCAATCCAAAATACTTTAAACCCACTTTATCAATAGCAACACAAATCAGCATGGTGATGTGACGCCTCTTTAATCTTTTTTTTCTGAAACTATTTTCTTTTTTGAAATTTCGAGCGTAACCTTCCCAAATGTGCGAGGTCTTCTAAGACAGCATCAAACTGCCTTTTCCTTGCTTCCCAGATCAGCCTGAATCCTGATAGTTATGAAGCATAAAAAAAGAGAGTTCAAAGTAAAATATAAATTACCATCCCCTTCAAACACAAGTAGAAGTCTTATTAAGTCTCCAGTGCTTGAATCACGTCCCATGTCTGTTCTTTAAACCTTTCTTCCTTTGTGAGGCATAAATGGACACATCTTATTGATTTTCTTTCAACCTGGATCACCTCGATTGCTGTGAATATGGCAGACAAATCCAACTCATTCTCCCACAGGGAATGATGAAGAATGCAGACGAGAAGCCGGGGAAAGACTTCTCACAGTGGGATACCAAGAGTCATTACGCAAAAAACCCGAGTCTAACTGCTTGTAATTCTAAGTCCTTTTTCTTTTCATCTCCTTCAAAAATATGTTTTAACATGGAGTGTTCTTTCTTAAATTTTTTATGAATACCATTTTGACTATGGGATCAACTGCTGAGAATGTTTTTGTTTAAAGCAAGTTGCATCAAGCTAGGCCAAGAAGCGCTGCCAATCCAGGTAAGTACCTCAAAGACCATCATTTGCAAATAGGTAAACAGATCGCGCATAGCTACAAAATGTGAGGATCTCAGCCAATCACTGCTAGAAGCTTCAGATGAAAAGTAAATTTATTTTTTGCTCTGTCTTAAACACTTAAACATATACACACACTCTCACACACAATAGACTTACCTTTTTTCTCCTGAGGAAAATTGTGAGAAGCAAAACTAAATATAAAATTCGAAAGTGTGTGTGTGCCTTTCACCAAACCATATGAAAGAGGGATTTACTGCATCAGTTGAGTTATGTAGTTTCTCTAAACCAGGTGAATGATTATAGTGACGCTTTTAAAAATGTGGCAAGAATACAGTGCATTCTCAGATTTGCTCTGCAAAGAAATAGCAAAGAAACAATTAAAATGCAGTGGGACAACTGGAAATGAATTAGGCAGTCTGTGTTTGGGCATATTTCATTGGTAATCTATTCTGAAAATGGATATATTAAAGGTGAACTGATCTGTACCTGTAAATTAAAAACAAGATATGCAAAGACTAATTTCAAAGTTTCCCCCTCTCGTTAAGTGAATTACCAAAAGAGATGGATTGAATGGACTTTGTTGTGCGTTAAAGGATTTGAACTGCACCTATCAGTGGAATTCACAGGCAAAGCAGTAGCAGCCTAATCAAAACCGTGCCTTTCTTTCATGTTACCATCTCCTAGGCTGTGCATCCCCACACTGTAACGAAATGAGCTTCTCTGACAGCTCTCAATGTGGGTGCAAAGCTTTTAGCTTGTCAGCACACAACCGATCCCATGTAAAATTAACACTCTTCCACATTAACCTCAAAGGAAGGACAAATCAAGAGGCTGCTATCACTTTCGCAATATTATTGGTAGTATTTTTGAGATTTAGAGTAAACACGGTGGGAACATGAATGTATCAAACACATTTTGCCAATGCAGTTTTCTTCTTGGTACAAGTAGGTTTTGAACCTACGCTGTTTTATCAGCCATTCAAAGGCAATGGAGGCTGGTGACTCCAATGTCACTGGGGCAATGACCCCTTGGATAGCTCTTTGAGAGTTCTGACCAGTTCTGACTAAAACCTGAAGCGGATTCACCGCCCCACTGACATTGGAGCCACCAGCCCCCACTGCTCAAAGCAACCAAAGAAATTGCCATCAGAGACAAGGAGCAGAGAGTCCTTCTTCCATCTATCCTGCCACTGAAGGACTCTTAGCTAGAGTTCATGTTCCACTTCAGCCAGACCCACAGACAGTCTTTATAGCCAGTGACTGGGACCATCCCTCCCACCAAGAAACAGGAGTCAGCTCTGTCTCTCCTGAGTCCAAGGTTCCCCCATGGCTCCATGGCCAGATCTACACCAAGCAGGATATTGCACTATGAAAGCAGTATGAGAGCGGCATATAAAAGGCAGGAGCCACACTATTGCTTTATTACAGTATTGAAGTGCACTGACAATTGTTGGGGCCCATTGACACATACCATATACCACTATATCCTGCTTGGTGTGGCTCCTGCCTTTTATATACCACTTTCATACCACTATATCCTGCTTGGTATAGATCTGGCCCAAGTCTGCTCCATGATAGAAATGGGTTCCTGCCCTGCAGCCAGGTGCCAGTGGCCTACCAGGTTGATTAACTTATTAATATTAACTTTTAATATGTTTGTCACAGAAGGTGAAGCAGCACAAACATTCCTCTATATCAAGAGTTCATCCACAGAAGAATTTCAATTGCACTGGACTTCACGTATGGATCATTGAGAACCAAACTCAATTTGGGATGCAACCCAATAGTGAGGACACAGAAATGGCTTTTCCACAACCACACAGGTCAGCCTCCCCCAACCTGATGCCCTCCAGAAGTGATGGCTTACAATTCCCATCATCCCTAGCCAACATGGAGGGAGGCTGATACAGGAGGCAAACCACAATTACAAGCAAGGACTGTATGCTCCTCTGGTTATAATAGCACTCACCAAGGCTGGCTCGTCCCTGCCGGGCAATCTCCCAAGGCAGCACGATGTCAGCTTCACCTGCCATCCCAGAAGGAATGTGTGAATGAGCTCTCAGGCCATTCTCAACATTTCTGGATGAGCCCTCAGTCTGGAATGCTCTCCACTCCAGGCCCTTTTCTGACAGGAGGGAGTTTTACACACCTTCTTAGTTTGCACGGTGCAAACACACATCAAGTGATTACATTTTTAGACCACACAGTAACTACAGTTTTCCAAGCGGTGTACAAAGTAAAACTGTAAAATACAAGAGACCAATAAAGCAATGACACTAAAATAGGTCAGATAAATGCAAGGTCAAACCACTACCACCGCTGCAGCACATAAAAGTAAAAGTAAAACCAGCAGCAGGGATCAAAGATAGTGCAAGATATGAGTGCACTAAAAGCATTCCCTAAAAAGCCCGGGACAATAAAAAGGTCTTCACCTGGCACCAAAAAGAATGCTAGGTGAAGCCTCTCTGGAGAGGGCATTTCCTACAGAGGGTACCACCACTGAAAAGGCCCTCATTTCTGGCCACCTGCCTGGCCTCAGTTGGCAGGTGTGCCTGAAGAAGGGCTCTGATGATTCCCTTAGGTCCAGGTAAATAAATAGGGGAGGAGTAACCTCCTTCAGGTCACCTGGCCCAAAGCCACCTAGGGCTTTAACAGTTAAAAGCAACATGTTGAACTGGGTCTAGTCTCATCATGGCCCACCTAGCAAGTTGCACATAGCAAGTGACACACACAGCAAGTCTTGTTAAAAGAGCAAATTGTATAATCATAAATATAATGTTTACCCTTCTAATTAGCACTCATCAATGAATGCTGCTTTGTTAAAACACAAACCAATAACTTTGAAGGTCATGTTGAATGGCATGTGATAAAGAGTCTTTGGCAATCATAGTTTCAGTCCATTATCTTATAATATGATCCTCTTCTGTGATCATCCAGAGAAATGTGCAGCTCAACATCTAAGCTGACACAGATGAGTCCCAAGGGTGGGAAAATGCTAATGGTCTTGGAATTGGAATCCATCCCTAAAGATAGACTTGGAGGACTTTTTTCTTAATAGGCACTCCTGGTACCCAACAAAGTGATGCCTGCCCTTTCATCTCTCTTTCTCTCTTTTTTTTCTTTCACCATCAGCTGTCATTCCAATTTCAGACCCCTCTTCCTCTATAGCAATGCGGCTTGATCCATGACTATTGACCTTTTACCTTTGCAGTTCTATCCTCCTGCTGCTGACACTTCCTCTTTACCAGGAACATAATTGTTTTTAACACCCTTCTCATCTAAGGCCTGATCCATTTGGCTCCAAGGAAAAACTCCCACTGACATCACCAGTACTTAGGAGAGATGTTTCCAAAATCCAATTTCTCCAAATTCCTTTCCCCACCCCGATTTGAGGGTTTCAAATTACCCAGTCGTGATCACAGTTTAGCATCAATGATCTACTCACCCACCTTCTTTTGGTCTGGATTTCTGGACTTCATACAGAAAGCTCCACATGTGCCATTTGTTCTGGTTGCATTCTTCCGTTCCTTCACATTTTTGTTCTTCTCCAGGAATGGCATGCATGTGAGAAGTCGTGACCACCACACAATTTTACAGAAATTCAGTCTTCAGGCAAGGGAAGGGCTAGGCAAAATGACCTGCCTCAGGCAGCATCAACTGGGGGGGGGGGAATAGATAGGTTGGCCATTTGTCCAACTTTACAGAGGACAGTCCTCTGTTTGAAGCTACCCTCTATTTGATTGCCCTCCAGTTCAAGTCCAGCTTAAAGATAAAGAACCAACAGAAGGTAGAGCAGGGGGCTTTGAAGTTGCCCATCAGCAGTTCACTCCTGGATGGCAGACTGAGCAGACACAGAGGACACCTGGTCACAGTCTCCCCCACTAGAATGCAATATATTCCTATTCAAATTATTTCTAAATCTGCATCTAGACAGATGCAGATTTTATGCAAATCCATGTCTTCTTTTACCCTCTTTTTTTGGTGATGTGTAACTGGCCACTCTAGGAATGCATGAAGCAAGACTTGGCATCAGAATGGTGAAGCAAGAGAGTTTAAAGTGTTGGCCCTCATGGGTGGGGGTTGACGCCAATTGGGCCCTGCTTGGGGCAGCAAAGTATCTGGGGCCAACACTGGGGATGGGGGCAGAAGCAGGATCAGGATGAACACAGCCCTGCTTGCCCTGCTGGTAGCAGACAGTGCACAGAGCTCTGTTGGCACAAGCCTACTTTCAAGCATACAATCATTACCTTTGTGAGAACCCCAGCCTGGATGCTCAGGACAAGCCTGTCCAATTTGTATGCATATACTTTGCTTCCAGAATTGGAAAAACAAAACAAAACATTAAACTACATGATATGTTATAGCATGCAGTAAACATGCAGACCCAATCTGGATTGGAAGCACCACACACAGGTAGGGGAGGTTTGAACTTTCCAGATGTTTTTTGCTAAAGCCCCTAAAGCCCCTGTTACATAATGTGCTCTTATTAGACCTGCGTACAAACTTGCACACGTTCTTATGAGACTTACACACTCACTTATAAGGAATCTTTAGACATTGGCAATAGAGAGTCTGTGGCTAAGTAAAGTGTTTCTTACCCAAAGAAATCAGCACTACTGAAGAGGATAACACCACAATGGCACATTTATTGAGGTATAAACAGATTCAAATGCACACGCTAGTTTTGGGGAAATTAGCTGAGCAAATGGAGGCTTAAAAGTAGTTTCAAGACTGTGAAAGGAGTCTTCTTGAGACTTAGAGCATACACACACAGACAGCAGGAAAAAGAAGGGAGGGAATCTCTAAAAGCAATATACCTTTCCCTGGACTGAAGCCCTTTCCTGAAGACAGCAACTTGTTTGTGTTGCAGCTCCTGGTCTCAATGGAGAGGAAGGAAGGAGCAGAAGCCTTTCCTCTGAGGGGAGAGACTCAGCAATTTCAGCAGCAAGGCCCTATGCTTCTAAGAATGGGGGGGGGGGACTCTGACTCTCAAAACCTGAGGGGTTTTATACAATCTAGAGAAAAGCAGTAATGCCACTGCTCATAAGCATTGGAGGTGATGTTACTTCCCATGAGGGAAACACATAACAAAAGAAGGTATTTGGGGATGATGGCTTTTCTTGCCAGAAACATTCTTTTAACAAAAGGTGACCATAGATACTGACTGTCTTAAAGACAGGTGTCCAGGCTGGAGTTCAACAATAGGACCACATTAGCATGTGCATGACTAGGTGCAGGACCAAATATCACTTTTGCCATCCATTATTCATATTCTGCTCAATTTTGCTCCCACTTTTGCCTCTGGGGAATGCATTTTAGGAGGTCTATTAGGAACTGAATTGTCTGATCTCACCTTACATGATGGCTCTTAGCCCCATTCTTGTGCCTGTGTGGGGAATGAAGATGTCTTGGTTTTTTGGCTACTTCAAAATGGAGTCAGTACTGCTCACTCACAAGAGAGCTACTTTGTAATGCCCCACATGCTTACTTGTAAATAAAAAAGAAAGAGAGGCTACATGCAATTCAGTTAATGTTTCATACAGTTTAGCCTTTAGGGCCTTCACACGTTGTTCTTGGTCTTATACAAAGTAAGCTCTGTGTGTTGGGGTAGGGTAGGGTGGGGTAGGGGAATTAATCTCCCAATGTCTTGGACTAAATGTAGGAGGCAACTTAAAATGCGGGCATTTGTCATCAGTCCCCCAAAATTCAAAATGATGGAGGCCAGATCAGTGGGAAAATTGTTAAAAATAAGTTAAGGCGTGCTTTTCTAATCAAGATATGGAGCTCATTTTAGGGTGACCAGATGGCCCGGGGTTTCCCGGTCCTAACCGGGAAACCTGGGGCGATCCGGGCCAACCGGGGGACGGCGGGGGCAAACCGGGGCGGTGGGGGGGGTCACGCAGCGGTGGCGGGCGGGCGGTGTGGGGCACTTACCTGCTGGGGCGTCCCTCCGTCATCACCCGGCGCGCTACTGAGAGACAGGCCAGGAAGCCTGTTTCTCAGTAGATTCCGAGCACCGGAGAGACGCCCCAGCAGGTAAGGAGCACGGGGCAGGCGGCGCGGGGGGCAGCGCGGCGCAGGGGGGCGGCGCGGGTGCGCAGGGTGGGTGGGGGGTGCCGTGGGTGCACGGGGCGGGGGGGCGGGGCGGGGTCACTTACCTGCTGGGGCTTCCCTCCGGTGCTCGGAATCTACTGAGAAACAGACTTCGCGGCCTGTCCCTCAGTAGCGCGCCAGGTGATGATGTCATCACCGGCGCGCTACTGAGAGACAGGCCAGGAAGCCTGTTTCTCAGTAGATTCCAACCACCAGAGGGAAGCGGACACCCCAGCAGGTAAGGAGCGCGGGGCGGGCGGCGGGGCACGGGGGGGCGGCATGGAATGGGTGGTGGGGGCGGCGCGGAACGGAACGGGTGGGGGGGCGGCGCGGGGGCGGCGCGGGCGTGCGGTGGGGGGGTTGTTTTAGGTGGGTGGGGTGGCGGGGGGGGTCTGGGATTTTGATTCTCAAAATCTGGTCACCCTAGCTCATTTGGATATAGTTATTTTCATCTTTTATTTATTTTCTGCCTTTTTAAAATGGATCATGATCTCAAGGGGTAGTTTTCTGCTAATAAAGCCTTACATCCCTATAAAGAAGGCCTTTTTTCATGGAATGTTTTCAAACTATGTCCTCACAACACCTTGGGGTCGGTACCAACAGAACAATCCAAGATGTGTATCTTGTATTCATAGCTGTGTGTGTAGTAGGGATGTGTATCGTATCGTTTCAATGTCTGGTAATGAACCAATAAGGTCATTATCGGACATCTGATTAAAGTTAATGATGCACATTCCTGGAGGCTCTATCTGATTGGAACTGAAATCCATATGTCCGATAACTATCGGACATATCAGATATTCGGACCGCCATTTTAGGACCGGCCCTCCCTCCCCCCTCCCACTCGCACTCCTTACCTAGGCCTTCCCCACTGTCATCCACTGCCGTCCACTGCTCCAGACTACTGAGAACTAGGCTTTGCGGCCTAATTCTCAGTAGAGCGATGACATGCCGGGTGATGAGAACTAGGCCACAAAGCCTAATTCTCAGTAGTTCGGAGCAGCAGACGGCAGTGGATGGCAGCAGACAAGGCCCAGGTAAGGGGGACCCCTCCCTTCCTCCCCCCCCCACTACTTACCTGGGCCTTCCCCGCTGCCGTCCACTGCCATCCGCTGCTCCAGACTACTGTTTTGTTTTGTTTTGTTTTGTTTTTGTAGCTTTTTGAAGTGTTGAAGTGGTTTTTAAATGTACAGATTGTGTGTATGTTGTATGTTTTTGCTGTTTTAATTTTTGTATATTGTTTTTAATTGTTTTTAATCCTATGTAAACCGCCCAGAGAGCTTCGGCTATGGGGCGGTATACAAATGTAATAAATAAATAAATAATACTGAGAACTAAGCTTTGAGGGGCAACGCTGCCGCCCCCATAGTACTGCTAAACAGGCTTTCTGGCCTGTTCGATAGTACAGAGCCGCGCTGAGTGATGACGACATCGCTCGGTGCTTCTCTGTACTGACGAACAGGCTAGAAAGCCTGTTCAGCAGTAGTACAGGGTGGCAGCCGAGGCGGCGGCGGTGACGGCAACGGATAAGGCGCATGAGTGGGGGGGAGGGAGCGCGAGTCAGGGAAGGGATGGAGTTCCGGCCAAGTGTTTTTCCCCATAGACTTGCATTGGGGGAAAGCTTTCTTTCCCCCAATGCAAACCTATGGGGAAAACACTGTTATCATATTGGAACTTCTGATATTTATCGGAGTTTGGATCCGATCAAATCCGGGTACCCCCCAATATGATCGGACACAAAAAAAAATTCTAACGTAATTTCTGATAATGATACTATATGATAATTTCGGCCTTGCACATCCCTAGTGTGTAGGTACCTTTGTACCTGCAGACATCTGGAAGTAAAGCATGATTGTCACATTGATAGTTTACTGCACCCTATACAAAAGAAGGTCATCAGTGGACATTAGGGGTGTGCACAAACCCCCCGGATCGGATCGGGACCCGGATCGGGACCTCCAATTTTGTCCCGGACCGGTTCGGACAAAATCGGAGGCCCCCCGGACCGGATCGAGTCTGATCCCGACCCAAAAATCGTACATTTTTGGATCGGCCGCCATTTTTTTCCCCATAGACTTGCATTGCAATGCAAGTCTATGAGGAAAAAATGGCGGCGGGTGGGTAAGGGGGGGCCTAACTCCCTCCCCCCCCGGGGCCGTCCGCTGTGGACGGCCCCGGCAGGTAAACCCCCTCCCCCGCGCTCCCTACCCCCCCTGGGGCCGCCCGCGGATAGAAGCGGACGGCTCCGGGGGGGGGGTAAGCCCCCTTCCCCGCCACTGCTTACCTTCTCGGCCCGTCCGGCGCCGGCGGCTACTACCAGCGGGCTCCGCGGCCTACTCTCGAGTAGCGCGCCGGGTGATGACATCACCCGGCGCGCCACCCTGGAGCAGGCCGCGGAGCCTGCTGGGAGTAGTAGGCGCCGGCGCCGGACGGGAGCCGCCGGGCCGGGCAGGTAAGGGCCCCCCTCCCCCCTCCGCGCGCCCCCTCCTCCCCTCCACGCACCCCCTCCTTACCTTCCCGGCCCGGCGGCTCCCGTCCGGCGCCGGCGCCTACTACTTCCAGCAGGCTCCGCGGCCTGCTCTAGAGTAGCGTGCCGGGTGATGACATCACCCGGCGCGCCACCCTAGAGCAGGCCGCGGAGCCTGCTGGGAGTAGTAGGCGCCGGCGCCGGACGGGAGCCGCCGGGCCGGGCAGGTAAGGGCCCCCCTCCCCCCTCCCCCCTCCCCCCTCCGCGCGCCCCCTCCTCCCCTCCACGCACCCCCTCCTTACCTTCCCGGCCCGGTGGCTCCCGGCCGGCGCCGGCGCCTACTACTACCAGCAGGCTCCGCGGCCTGCTCTAGAGTAGCGCGCCGGGTGATGACATCACCCGGCGCGCCACCCTAGAGCAGGCCGCGGAGCCTGCTAGTAGTAGTAGGCGCCGGCGCCGGACGGGAGCCACCGGGCCGAGAAGGTAAGTGCCCCCCTCCTCCCCCCCCGCTGTCCACTTTCATCGGCGGGCGCCCGCTGGCGCCCGCCAATGGAAGCGGCGGTGGGCGCCAGTGGGCGCCCGCCGATCCGCCGATCCGCCGAACCGGTTCGGAGCTTTTTCGGACCGGTTCGGATTGGATCGGCCGATCCAGCTGCGGGATCGGAAATCAGATAATTTATCCGATTTCCCACTGGACCGGACTCGGATCGTGGATCGGGTCCGATCCAGTGCACATCTCTAGTGGACATGGCTAATTCAGATGTTTTAGTTACAATTTCGCTTACCTCTTATCTCATTGAGAGAAACTGGCAATGTAATATAATACTTTCAGCGACCCTGTTTCTTCCTAGATGCTTCAGCAAAGAAATGGTCAGGTCTTCTATTTCCTTTGGCATTTCTATGCACATTATAGTTCATTAAGGGTGCAATCCTATGCATGTCTAGACAGGAAATGGTTGGCCAGGGAATGCTGGGAGTTGCAGGAATTCTTTTCTGCATAAACATGCATAGGATTGCACCCTAAAAGCAACTTGGATTTAACAGCAACTATGCTTCAGCAGATGCTGGGCTCCTGTTGTATTGGGAAAGAGTACACAATACTATTCTCCTGTTACAACTCGAGAGTGTCGACAGGTTCAAATCAGAATTATGGTAACACAAGTAATGACTTAGAAGTAGGTGTTAAGGAGTGAAAGGGAAAAACTTCTCTAAACAGCAGAGTTTCTGTTAGAAATCCAATGTCCAGTCTCCACTTGCTCTCTCTCCAGATAGCAACCAAGAAGGAATAATTCACACACATGTTGAAGTCTTTCAAACAATTTTTTAGTAGAAAAACACAGCACCTCCAGTATAGCATTCCTCCTACACAACCCCGACACTGACAAACAGTTTTTAAATATCTATACATTTTTACAGCCTCTTGCACACACGTTGCATTAACTAATTAAGCAATTAAGACTATCTTAACTCTTTATCTTTTTTGTTTGGCTCCCTCTGCATTTCTGCAACACCTGCAGATGATGTCATTTTTTTCTTTCCAGGCTCTTCTGCAGATTGCATTTTTTTATCCCTAATAGTAGGAATGTATGGATTTTGTAAAATCTGTTCTGACTGCATAGTGTGGATTGTCAGGTGCCTTTCATTCCATCATCAGCTCATTAATGAAACTGGATTTTTTCCCCAATTGCCTCCATTTGTGTAAATTCGCCATTGTAAAAATGCACAAATTCTTCCTAAAATGGGCAAATCTCCCTGAAATGCACATTTTTACACTTCATCTTATGGGGTGGGAGAAGCACAGTTTAGCCAATGTTTATTATTATTATTATTATTATTATTAACTAGCTTATATACTGGTGTTGCTCAGTCCCCCTAAGATATACGTCTGTGAGGTAATCATGCTAAAGTAGTAGGCCAGTGCTAAGCCAGTGAATTAACTTTTAAACAAATTAAATTCATTCTTTTTCCTCTCTCGCCCTCATGACAACCCTGCAAGGTAGGCCAGTGCTAGGCCTGTGATGTAACTTTAAAATGAATTAAATTTGTTTCTTTTTGTTTCTCTCTCCCCCTCTCCCCCTGACTCATGGCCATAGCCACCTTGAAGCCACCACCATGATTTTCCTTGTAAATGAAAACTACAACTCCCAGCATGCCTTTCACTGTGGTGCCCAACTTGCCCAATGGGAGACCTGCTGCTGAGGTCACAGGAAGTGAAGTCTGGCAAAGTCAGTCCACACCACACTGTGTGATTGATGCCCATAGGTAGGCCGTGATGGAGTTGGCTGGCTGGCTGGCTGACTGATGGTTAACTTGGTTGTTGCTGTCAGCAATGGTCCTGGAACTGCACACTCCTGCCCTCCTGCTCCTGATAGTGCTTAGCGGCCAAGGCAGTTGACTCAAGTATTCTCCCTTCAGGCCCAGGATGGCAAGCCACTTCCAGATGATGGCTGCTGAAGCCCGATAAGTCATACTTTCCACCCAAGGCATACTGGGAGTTGTAGGCATAAGCCTAGGTCTCTGAATAATGTATTAATCTTTGAACACCATCTGAGCTGTGCTGACTGCATAAATGGCTTTACAGTGCTAAGTGGGTTTTTTTTTCACTTCCCAAGGCCTTTTAACTTGATGAGATTTTTTAAGCTGCATTTTTTCCTATTATAACTAAATAGATGCAGGAATTACTGAATAAAGTTTATGTTTTTTATTTAAAAGCCTGACAATATCATTGAAATAAAAGACTGAATGAAGGAATGACTGATACCTGAGGCTAGAATGGAATGGTGGACGGAGTTAGTGGCAATTGCAGAAAGTCAGGTAGAAGAACAAAGGCAGTTAGTGAGAGATCAGGAAAGTGGGAGCTGATTTAGGTTTGAGAGATAGTGACCTGGTTTGCACATAGTGACCTGGTTTGCTAACCCATGCTTTATTTAAAATCAGCCACTCTACATGTCAGTACTACACCTCCCAATATGCCCTTGGTGGCCTGCAGGTGCTCACATCCTCTAAGAGGCACTTCCTTCCTCTCATTGCCAATGCTGCTCCTCAATAGAATGTTGAGGAGTAGCATTGCCAAAGAGGGGAGGTAAGCGGCTGTGAATGGACATGCCCAGCTTGGGCCATGTCCTGCTGGGATTGCCTCAGCCCATGTTTTTTGCCCACCAAGTGCTCCATCAGGATCCTGTAGTGAAGGGCTAGATCTGGGCTGAGCACTTGCCCTCCTTCATCGGGCCTGTTTCTGGACATGCATAGAGTGCATCCCCTCCCTCCCTCCCTCCCTCCCTCTTAAGGGCAAAGCCAGCACGAGCACTTCCCCAGAATCTGATAAAAGTATGATATCAGGATGGGGTGCCTTTGAGCATGTTCAGAGTTTGGCCTTTCAAAGTCACGCTGTTGTATCTAGTTATGATTTTAAAACCATGCATGGCAGTTGGAAGGAGGTACCACAAATGGATGCAGCTCATTTATGTGGGTTGTTTCCTTTTATGTGGAATTGGGGCAACTACTCAAGATCTACCTTAGGAGTCTGGGTTGTGAAAGGCATGCAGCGGCCACCCAGAATGGCTATCAAAGGCCAGTAAGTCTGGCCTCCCACCCAAGGCATGCTGGGAGTTGTAGGAGCAAGCCTAGGTTTTTTATTAAATTATTTAAAAATACTTAAAACCTAAAATTTCATGTTTTAGAATTTTGTGGTACGTGGTACTGCCAGACCTATCAGCATGCCAAATTTCAAGTTTCTAACTCATCTGGAAGTGGGTAAACATTTCCGGACATATACCCCACATACATACTTTCAGCTTTATAGGTAGAGATTTACATATTTTTCTACTTCTAGATTTACATAATATTCTGGAAAGTAAAAGAACTAGTCCACAAGTCTGAGGAACCCACGCAACTCAGGAAAAGTCAGTCCACTGCAGAATCTGTGGATCAAATTCATAGAAATCTAAACTGATTTGACTCTGTTGCTGATTTTTCCAATGTCTCTATTTAGAAGTCTTTCAGCCACAAAACTCTCTGCTGTTAACTACATCAGTTCAGCCTCAAAGAACAATTAATATATTCCTTAACCTAATCGTTGTATTTAACAATTATTTTCTACTAGCATTTTGATAACACACATACCTAAGCTGACTGGGCTAGAAAACTATCTGTCCAAAAGTGGATTCCAGGTAAGCATTTTCTCACAGGAGGTGTATCTGATAGCATGTGTGTGTGGGTAGGGGATGGAGAAATCTGTACCAAATAGAATTATTTTTCTATCTCCCTAATATGGGGAACCTATAACTCTAAATCCACTTAGCTCTTATATTTGTTTTCATATTTCACACATAAATAGAAACTGCTAGTCAAAAATATGGAATAAAATACACAAAGTTTCAGACATTAAAATATGTTCTTATCTAAACAATAGCTGGAACTAAGGGAGAAAAAAAATTTAACTTATAATAAATGATAAAGCAGCTTTCTCTGGATTCCAAAAGAAGGAACTGTATAAATTATTTGTGTGAAAATAGCGGCATGATCAAATATACGGCTTAGAACCCTACTCAAAAATTCTAAAAATTAAACAAAAGAAGCCATTTTTAAAGGTGATAGGGCTCAGAGGGATTTATTAATACACATCTTTCAGAGATATTCTTCCTGGTACAATGCAAGTACTCTGTTAGCATGGACTTCCAAATTATATTTAATTGGACAATTATTCAAAGTGAAAAACCCAACACAGTAAACTAAGAAGGTCCTTAATAAACACCTTGTCTCTTCAGGAAAAACAGAGAAGTCGTTTGCTGACCCAAGAGGCACAATTTTGTCTTTGGTAAATTTATTTTAAAGTAATTGCCGACTTCGGGAGTAACAATTTTTAAAGAAAAACTTGGCTCTCCCTGGCAGAATAATAAATTGTCTTCTGCCCTATATGAAGGCCTAATCACATTAGAAAGATGTACATTTAGTTGGCTGAGGCAAACAGGGGATGTATTTCACCTGGTCCACAAGCCCAATAAAACTCATTAAGTGACATATCACTTTCTCCTCTCTCTACATCACAGCTGAATTAGAGAGGGAAGGCAAATTGTAATTTACAGGCTAGTTTTACATCTCTGTCTCCCTGTTCCTCCAAAGTGTGTGTGTGGGGGGGAGGAAGAATCCCTTCCTATTTTTGTTTAAGGTTATTTGTAGTACCACAAAAGAATGCTCACTGATTAACCTCAGTAGCAACCCACATACAGAGTCTATAACTGGGCTCCTGAGGTCCCATGTTTAAATTCTAGATAAACCATAGGCAACCTGCTAAAATATTGACTCCTGGACTCCGTTTACCACCTGTAAAATGGAGATGTGAATGCCCTGCCTCCCAAAGTTCTTATAAAAGACATAAGGATCGTCAGGCCCTTTGCTTACCTAAATACACAAATCTTTTGCAGACAGTATGTTACTGTGAATTGCACATACATTCTTCCAGTGAATGAGCATATAGGTCAGGCTTTGTCCTCCAAAATCTACATGGTGTTCACTAGAGATGTATGGATTTTGTTTTATCAGTTCCATCTGTGCTTCGCAGATTTCAGGTGCCTTTTGCTCCATCATCTACTCATTGACAGAATCTGATTTTTCCCCTCTTCAGAAAAGTATGCTTAAAAAGTCATGTAGAATTTATGCACCTTTTGCTGGCACATAACAGTTTGTGTACTTTTCCTAGTTGAACATACAATCAATGAGCAGAGTGCACACAAAAAGTGTGCTACATAGCAGAGGCTGAAGAGAGATCAAAGATGCTTGAAATATTGTGTGTATTTATTTTTTAAAATGGTATATTGTATTTCCCATTACCGTTCATCTTTTTGTACTACTGAATTTGCATACAATTCTGGAAAGTTTTAAAAAGTCTTCAAGTCCACAGAATCCGCAAAACTCTGAAGATGCCAGTTCGCTCTGGAATGCACAAGTTGAATTCATAGAAATCTGAAGTCCTTTGAATCCATTCAACATCTGGGGATGTCCATCACTGGGAAATCTGTTATTTGTTTTAACTTGGCAAATTTCCACAGCATGTTCAACTCACTTTTTTGTGTGTTCAATTTTGCAGGTTCTGAGATTCATGCAGATTTCTGAGCAACTTCCACAACTTTCTAAACAATGTGTGTAAGTTACTGCAGAGTTTGTGTAAACTTGGCCAAATTGCGCAAATTGGGCTGTAATTTTCACAAACTGCTTGGAAATTTGAGCAAATGGCAGAACATGTGAAAATAAAATGTGCAAAATGTCGCAGATCAAGTCAGGCACTGTAGTGGGAACTGAAACGAAGTCCCTGGGGGGGGTCAAACATAAGAAAATCCATCAAACTCTATCCCCCAAATGAACTTCTCCGACATCCCTTCCAACATCCCTGAACACATTAATTGAACATGTGAATGGGTCTCTGCACACTCAGCTGTCGATACAGAAGGCTTTATCCACATGCTCAGGAACTCTGTGGAGTGAGGCATTAGAGAGGGCAAAAGGCCATAAAGTTATGCCCACCTGTACTCCAAATCACCTGAAAGCATGCTCTCTCTCTCTCTCTCTCTCTCTCTCTCACACACACACACACACACACACACACACACACACTAGGGTGTTACATCTAAATGTCTCTATGACCTTTTAGATTCCCCTAAGCACTTGAGACAGTGCTGGCTCCAGCTTTTTCAGGCCCCTTGAGAAAGACTCCCTCCATGGGCCCCCTACCTCTGTAAGTCTATTTTCTCACAGCCATTGTCTCCATCTGCAGTTGTTCCTCCACTTCTTTCTTATTGTTGCTACTAGGGGTGTGCAGGGCGGGTCTTCTCCACCCTGAAATTTGGGGTGGAGCTCTGTTGAGGTGATTCTCCATCCAAATTTCAGGGGCGGGTCCCTCTCTCTGCTCTGCTGGATAGTTTGGTGAAAAACTGCCCCATTTTCAAGCAACCAGGACATTCTCATCAAAGGGAATTAACAGACATGTTCACAGTTGCCTCAGTTTTAAAGATAAACACATGAAAATTGGCATAGTGACAGCTTTTAAAGAGGGCTTTATGCATGCCGAAATTGGAACAGATCCCTGCATGCAGTGATTTATAGGGTATTTTTAAAGTCTGATCTCTTTTATGCCTTGATCTGTATGATGAGGGAGAGGGAAATGGAAATGAAGCAGTGGGAAAACTATAAGCACTTAGCGCTATAATGAATAAATAAATATAAATTAATAAATGCCACAACAGCAGCACACAGTTTGCCCATCTTCAGAGAGGTCATTGGACAGGAGCAGAGGCTTGCAGGATGAGTAGGGTCCCCTCTACAAGGATTCGCTTTTGCGCCCGGTTAGGCGATTATGCGCATAATCGCTGAAGCGCATTTACACCTAATCCCTCTGCACGAGAGGCGGCGAGAGGTGGCGAAGCGCATTAACAGATGTCCAAAATACGCTTTACAAGTAGTTAATGCGCATAAGCGCTTGTTCACATAGGCAAAATGCGCTTTAATGGCCGGAGCAAAATAAAACTCGCAATTTAATGCGCATTCGATAATGCGCATAATCGGAGAGATAACGCGCCTCAACGCCCGATTTGCGCTCCGTTCTTGTAGAGGTAAAAAAATTTAAGCGCCTTGAAAGAGCTTTAAACCTCTCTTGTAGAGGCAGCCTAGGAGAAGGAGGCGAGGCATCCCTCCCCACCATTGTCAGGCACATTGGAGCGAGTCAAGGCAACAACAGCTTCCCCTTCCCCCTATATGTTAGTATGAGACAAAGAGGAGGTGGAAGAAGAGGACACACACACACACATGGACAGGATCCAAACAAACGTACACTCACACACTAGCAGGCTTGGATTTTTTTTAAAAAAAAGAATTAGTGGGGAGAGAGTAGACTACAGAAACACAGGAAGTTTAACAATTTTAAGAAGAAGAAAGAGCTTCGAAATATCAGCGGACCAAGAGACAGTGGCTGCTTGGCTGGCTGCAAATCTCTCTCTCTCTCTCTCTCTCTCTCTCTCTCTCTCTCTCTCATGTGCACGCATTTCTCTCTCACTAGAATGATGATAGGCAAGGAGAACAAAGCACTGTGATTGGAGAGGGGGCAGGAAGACAAGTGTGGCTAATAGCTATTGGTTAGCCGCAGATATCAATATACCCTCATTCCACTCAGCGTCATCCAAATTTGGAGATATTCCATTCGCACACACACACACACCACTAATGACTGAAAAAAAGTTGGATAAGTTGGAGCTCCGATTGGGCATGTCTCTGCTCTGAAATGATTCTATTAGTTTAGAAGTGGCCAATCTCTGCTCTGGAAGATTGAATGCACCATGGATGTTCACGGTTATCAAATAATTCCAGGGCAGAGCACCCACCCCTAGTTGCTACCACTTGCTTGCTTGATAGCCAGGGATCCGGTCAGCAAGTAGGCAATGACATCTACTGTTCCTCCTTCTCACTACATTGTCTTGGCCAGAGTGAGAGGCAGGTGAACAATTTATTACTTTCTTTTTGTATGTACTTTTTCATTTGAAAGCTGCATTACAAACTTCAGGAAAGTACAGATTTCAATTTCTAACTAGGTTTCGCTTAATGTTGAGGTTCAGGAAGTGTGAATTTCAGAAATGAATGTATTTCTCATCCCTCCCTAGTGACCATCACTTACAAATCACTAAAGAAAGCATCTGGCCCGGGGAATTAGTTCTTTTGAGTTTTGCCACAAGTCACAAATAAAAGATACAGAAAAAGATGTGTTCACACATCGGGGGAAGCTGAAGTGTACTACATATATGGGGTAGTCTTGCAGTCCTATCACTAGCAGGTCCTTCCCCCTTTATTAAATATCTAAACATTGTTGAAAGAATATTTATCTGTGGTGTCTTATGGATTTTATTTGCTGTTTTATTGCCCTTTATGATAATATGGTTTTATGTTGTACTGCTTTTGTTTTATTGTATTAATGCTTTAATTATAGCCACCCTGGGAGTGCTTGTGATTGATCAAGTGATTGACATGCATTCTTTTAAATCCTGCGATATTTGGGGGGCAATTAGGAGGGGTGAGCAACATGCCTAGTCAGTCCCCATGCTTCAACTAGTGCTTTGCATTGCTCTCTCTCTCTCTCTCTCTCTCTCTCTCCTTCTCTCTCTCTCTCTCTCTCACACACACACACACACACACACACACACAATTGCTCAGCTGCAGAAGCTGAGAGCAAAATGATTCACAAACCATCAGTGCCTAGAACGCCCACTTCAGTGAGGGAAGTTTTGCAATTGTTCAGTTTAGAGGTTTAGTCTATTCCACTTCCTTTAAATAAAGCTGGGGCTCATTGTTTTCATTTGCAACACCCATTTCATCCATAATTCTGCACAGAAAGAAGGGGGCAGCTATCCTTTAACACTTTTAATTGTGACAAGATAATTAAATGATTTGAGGTATTGCTTACCCACATTAAATGATCTTAGGTATATGATCCTAGTGACTGAACAACCCAAATATTTCATATATCCAGATCTGAGTAATGTAAACCTTGCTAGGGATGGACAAATCTACCAGCTTCACTTGCTCTCATATTCAAATTATTTTAGTCACAAATCCTTTCCATTCCCCTTTATAAAGAAATTTGCAATGTTTTGGTAAGTTCTCTATGAAAAAGTTAACTGCACAACATCCTCATCCATCTGCACCTGCCAAATTCAGTAGGAACAACTATTCCCAACATAAACGGAATATAAGCATGGTGTAACTGCCTGCCATGTAGCTGTTAAGGATGAGGTGCCTGACAAAACTAGTTGGCAAAAGAGATGGCAACCCGAATTGAGCACCACAAACATGGTTGAATACACAAGGATTGAAACCCAAATTTTGAGATAATGCCTCTGCCTGGTTGGATGATTCTGTCAGTTTTGAGTTCTCCCACTACCATTTAAAAAAAAAAAACAAAGAAAAAATCGGAAGTTCTTTCTATTATGAAGAAATTTTTGGATTTTGGTAAGTACTGATTTTTAAACGATACTCACCCATCCCTATTCTTTTCTTATTAAATGCTCACACCTGAGCTTTTGAACTTCATAGTGCAATTCGTCATGATTCAGGCGAGTCCAGAAGGGAAAATAAAGTCAAACCTCTGGAGTCCCTGACTCAATTCTCTGTTTTTCACTTTCTCCCCAATATAAGACTGTAGATGTAACTATCTGAAGGACAAGGACCTCCTGACCAGCATAGAACATTGGGGAATATGGCATAAGAAGTATCATTGACTTTTAACAAAAGCTCAGAAACCTCACATGAGGTAGCCACAAAAGTGAGTCTTCGGTTGCAATTTTAGCACACATTTTTACAGGAAAGTTCCAGCTTCTTCTCTTCTCCAAGGACGTCCTAGGCCAGGCTGCTCTTGAGCATCTATACTTCAACCTAAAACAAACATTTGTCAAGATGAAATCTCCATCTTCATTCCAAGCATAAATTTGGGCTCTTGCTCTGCAGGTTACGATAACTGTTGAATGGGGAGGAGATGTTTTAATCAGAAAGATCCCCCCCCAAAGAAACCTTCCAGTTTAGATACTTTCATTACAAATACTGACAAATCTTAAGAGTAAAGTGCACCTAAGTGTAATGAAGAGTTGAAGGGCTCATCTGCACCACAGTGATTATCTTTCTCTTTCTCCTACTTTATTGCTATGGGACATGTGGTTTCCAAATTTCTGCCTGCATTGAGCAGATCTGAAGACCAGCCTACACAATTATACATTCGCATAGGTTGTAATAAATCAACAACAGCCGAACTCTGACAAGGTGATGGCTGTTGACAGATAAAAACGATACACGTCTGTGCTTAACACTTCAAAAACAAACACAAGCTTTTATCAGATTTTTTTCTCTTTTAATCAAAAAATTGCGTCCTTCAACATAGGCTCACCTAATTTCACAAAGGACTCTTGCTGCACAATGTCCCCTGCCTTGTTTAAACCTGAGCAGCATGCAAAACTATGTTGCATGCAACAAAGAATTCAACTGTCATGGAGGCAATGGTGAACGTGCCTATTCACCTCACTGGCAGCAGATCCATCTCTAAAGGGAATGTTTAGCATTACAGGAAGGAGACAACCTGTGAGAAACAAGGATACTGAACTCTAAATACATCCATTAGTACTTATCATGGTACATTGGAACTTATCATGGAAAATCCCAGATCCTCTTCCTACTACTTAGCAGAATCATAATCCATCAGCAAGTTCTCCTGTGCAATCCCCATTGAAATGAATGCAGCAGAGGTACCATTAGGCACAGTATGGCAGTCACTTTAGGCCATGGGGTTTAGATGCCATTAAGGGCTGCAGAGTGGGGAGGAAAACAAATCATCTGACCCATAGGCCATAATCTCCCAAGAGGTAAATGATATCCAGAATCTACTGCCTGGGATTTCTCTTTGCCTTCGTGTACAGCTGCTTAATGCCAAAACTTCATATTTACCTTTTCTTGCTTAAAGGTGTACATTCTGCTACAATCTTTATTACACACCATTATTCTTTCTTGAGGGCACAATTTCAAAGGAAGGTGGAGATTGCTTGAGAGTTCTGATGATATCGGAATCATAACAAAGTGATGTAAGCAAACCATTCCTTAGACTCAACATTACCAATGTACCAATGTGATGTAGTCTACAGAACTTCCATTATCTGGCTATGTCCTTCACAAAGCAGGAAGAATCTCCAAGTAATGGTGCTCTTAGAATGAAATGTTATGACTGAGACTTGAGGTGAATAGCTTACTCAAGTCAAATTCAGATCAGGGATCATCCTCGACATGGTCCTCACAAGCGTATTCTTGATGGATCAAATTTGGCCAATTTTGGCCCATTCCTTTCCCATAGGAAATCAGTTAGCTAGTGGCCTTTAGCGGTTGGATACAATATGATTGGGCATGGGCTCCTTCCAGATAAGGCTTTTATTGGTCATCACCGTGCCTCATTCATGGAATTTTGCCAGGGGTCCCGATGATATCATCTTCCACTCATAACCCACTTGTATTTCCCTCTTGCTTCTTCTGTCTTTTTCCTTACCACAGAAAATCTATCAAGAGAAAAAAAATGGAATTCTTACACAATGCTTTCTGATTGGTAGCGTTAGAAGCACTTCATCTGGAAGCACCCATGGATTGCTCTTATCCATCTTTCCTATTAGTCCTGCAACTTTAAATGCAGTTGTAATTCTTGAAAACTCAGAGCCTATTAAAAAACAACAACATAAGACTACACAAGCAGTTTCAAGACTTGGTTCTATCTTTACTAAATGATTCCCCACTCTTTAGACATACTTTCTCCTTTTTCTCATTTATAATGTTGAAGAGGTCATTAATTAGGCTGTATTATGATAAATGCCATTCACCTTTACTTGACCAATTTATAGAATCAGTCATTTAGACTTCAAAGCATGTCCTTTACTACATCTCACCCCACCCCCACCTCATTTTTAAGTGTAGTGCTCTGAAGATAATAGCTGGTATGTGCTGGACTTATTATTGCAACGTGTCTTCTATTCACCTGAAATCTTTTATTCTTTGAACGATTGTTAAGGCCAATGCATGTGGGTGGGTGTGTTGAGCATACAAATTGCCCTGTATAAATATGAGTTGTTGAGCAAATATTTCTCTAATGACTACAATTCTGATGCTGCAGTCTTGGCGGGGAAATGACTCAGATGTCCTCATGACTTTCATAAGAATCTGCTTCTGAGTGAGTAATTTTAAAATTCAAGCTTTTCATCCCTCTCTCTCTCTCTCTCTCTCTCTCTCTTCAGAATTGTTTTTGATGGTAAGGAAAAACCCCTGAGATATTACCACACAGGTAGGAGCATTATGGGTGACATTTTTAACAGACAAATTTAAAACATCCAGCAAGGACAGATTAACTCCTACCGACCCACAGATCTAATTTGAGAATTCACATGGGAGTAGTTAAAAATAATTAAAAGAGTAAAATATATGTGCCAATTAGAGCCATGTCTGGCTTGACTAACCCAGGAGCCAGAGTAGTATAGAGAGGAAAGAGTGTCAGGTTTAGATGAGGGAAACCCTCAAATCCCATCTCAGCCATGAAACTCATTAGGTAGCCTTGAGTAAGTCACTCTCTCTCAGCCTAACCTATTTTGCAGGGTTATTGTGAGGATAAAATGGGATAAACAGAAGAACATCACCCTGGCATCTTCAGTGTATGGGTGAGATACAAAATGCACTTGATTGATATACTGAGGTCAGGAAGTCTGTATGGGAAATATCATATATAAGAAATCATATTATGATTATATAGATCCAAAATACAAATTCTAACAGAGGCACTAGAAACAGTTCAGGGGTGGGGGCGTTAAAATATTCAGGAATTAACAGTAAGAAGGAATAGCTCATGGTAAATCACTTTTTTGAGGTTTTGTATTATTTCATTCTCCCGTCCCTCTCTATAACCTTCATTGGCTCAGCATGTCAATACAAGAATGGGCTTTCAGAGATTCATTTGGTCCAGCAAACCTCAAAAGATGTGGCAGCACAATAAAGATTCGGAGGGTATTTTACTTTAACTTTAAGAGGTAGTTTATATTATACCAACTTTCTGTGAAAACCACCAAGGGAGTGAACAACAAATCAAAACAATTACAACCACAACAACATAAACATTAAAATCAATGGTAAAATCTCATTAAAAATAATAAACATCACTAAAAACAATTTAAAAGGCTAAGTTAAAAAGATGTGTATTAATACTTTTTTCTAAACGCAGTGTAAGTTGGGGATCAATCATAACTCCAAGAGAGGTGCATTCCACAATTTGGGAGAAAGCCTTCTCACAAGTGCCCATCAAGTGAGCCTCCTTGAGTGATGATGTCTCAAAAGGGCTCCTCCTGCAGATCTTCGTGACTGAATAGGTTCGTTGAGCGGTAGGTGATCCCCTAAAGAGCCAGGGCCTAAACTGATTAGGATTGTAAATGTTAAAAACAACACCTTGAATTGTGTCTGGAAAACAATTGGCAACTAGTGCAGATCTTTCCATAATATGAACTTGGTAGTGGCTAGAGTGTTGGACTGGGAGTTGGGAGATCCAAGTTCTAGTCCCCACTCAGCCATGGAAGATCACTGGGTGACTTTGGGCCAGTCACAGACTCTCAGTCCAACCTACCTTGCAGGGATGTTGTTGTGAGGATAAAATGGAGAGGAAGAGGATTATGTATGCAAACCTGGGTTCCTTGGAGGAAAAAAGGCAGGATATAAATGAAATAAATAAAAAAATAATACCATGCACAAGTTTACAGCCTAGCTCTCACATCTTACACCAATTGAAGCTACCAGAAACTTTTCAAGGGTAGGCTGACACAGCACATTGTAATAGTCTACATGTGATATGACCAAGGCATGCATGACTATTACCAAATTGGACTGACTCAGGATAAGTCACAGCTGTTGCACTTGACATAATTGTGCAAATGCATTCCTCGTCATCATTGCTACCATAGCAATGTACAAGGAGTGCTCCTAATCTACAAACCTGTTCTTTCAGAGAGAATTCAATTACTTCCAGAACAGGTTGAATCTCAATCTCCATGCCTGATTTTCTATGTCCATCAGCACCTGTGTCTTGCCTGGATTTAGTTTCAGCCTTTTCATCCTCATCCAGTCCATTATTGAGACTAGGCAATGGCCAAGGATATATTTATCTATAGCTCTGTGTGTGTGTGTGTGTGTGTGTGTGTACTATGATAGCTTCTTGGATCATTTTTAATCTTACGTCTTCCTGTTTATGTCTATCTACCTATCTTCCTATCTATCAACTCTCTCTCACACACACACTTCTGGAAATGGTTTTAGAGGAGGGGTAAGAACCTTTTTAGGACTGCAGGCACATTTGGCAACTTTTGAAACTGTCCTGGGCACCACTACAAAATGGCTACCATGAGAGGCATGGTAAAGGACAAGTGACTTGCCCAAAAGACTGAGTACAAGGCAAAAGTGGGGGCTGAACCCCAACACACTAACAACTCATTCGAACCCACAGTTTTCAGTACCAACAGAAACTTATTTCACACCTGCCAGTAAGAAAAATTGTTCACTTTTTTAAAAACATGGGATGGGTAGGGGAGCACCTTGGTGGTCACCAACAAAGGTGGCTGGGTGCATTGCCTTCTCCTGCTCTAGAGTCTATTTGTCTTCTGTCTGAAATAGTGGCATGTATTGCAGTTCCATCAATTCAAATTTGAAACTGTTGTGATGGTTGAGAGTGCTCTGATATCTTCCAAAAAAAAAATAATGTGAAGTCGGTTCTCAGATAGCTACATAGGCCAGAACCTACCATTCTTAGTGCATACAATTCAGAAGGAAATCTTCCAGTTCTCAATAAAAAAAATCATTGCTGAAAGTAACAGTGAACGATGAGTCTTAATTCAGTTCACAAACAGCCATTTCCAACCTCTTCTGTTTCATAGGAGTACTTTTCATTGATTCAGGTTTTTTTACCAGGGGAGGGCAGTTCACGCAATACAGTTGGCATGTTGTGAAACTGAGTTGAATGGATCCATGCAGAATTTTAATTTGTGCTGAAATGATTATGTGATTGCTTCATCACCTACACAGGTTGCTATTCACCCTGCATTTAACATGCTACTGCACTACCCACAACCAAATATATGGTCAGAACCAGCATCAAGGATAGGCAGGGATGGGCACCTGCTGAAGGCTCCCATCCCAGCAGAGGCCTACTGACCAGAGCTCCCTAGAGTTGATCTTTCTCTTCACCAGTGCAGCCTGATGTTCACCTGCCTCTCACTCTGGCCCAAGCAACTCAGGCCACTGCCTTCTTTCTCCCTGGTTCTCTGCCTCTCAAGCAAGCAAGTGGTAGCAGAGATGAGGCGCAATCACAGCTAGTGACAATAGTGGTGAGAAAGCAGACTCAATGAGGGAGGAGGCTGATTGAGGGTGTCTTGCCCAAGAGCCCTCAAAAACCTGAGGTGCCGCTAGACCTGATCATAGCAGCAGCAGCAGCAGCCCCTTCCAGTGGAGCTTCCTGCTACACATATGTGCCAAATTTGAGATCGATCCCCCCAACTCTCGATTTTATATGAATTTATTAAAGATCGTTTCAGTTCTGACAGATCAGAATGACAGCTCGCTATGTGCGTTCATTCAGACCTGTCAGAATGGAAACGATCTTTAAAAAATTCATATAAAATTGAGAGTTGGAGGGATCGATCTCAAATTTCATACACAAACTTAGGCATATCCCATAAGTACTGTGACCAAGTTTCAAGACTCTAACTTTTAAAATACAGAAGTTATGGGCATTTTTTCTTTAAAAATAGGGCTGCAAAAATATCATTTTTTTCACGGTAATTATCATGAAGACGATACGGTTCACCTACGATATGAATGAAGACGATAATTTTTTTGGTCTGAAATGACGATAACAATAAATGACGATATTTTTTGGCGTGCACACCCCTAGTTAAAACTATGGAATTTGCTACCATAAGATGTAGTGATGGCCACTAACTTGGGTACCTTTGAAGGGGGTTAAGCAAATACATGGAGGCTATCAATGGCTGCTGGTCATTATAACCATATATTATCTCCAGTACCACCAGCAGTGTGCCTCAGTATGCCAGATGCTGAGAATGTGGGCAGGAAGGTGCTGTTGCATTCATGGGCTTCCCATACACATCTGATCAGCCACTGCGTGAACAGAATGCTATGCTAGTTAAGTCTTTGGTCTGATCCAGCAAGGCTCTTCTTATGTTCTTAAGTAATGTCACCCTCCCAGTTTCAATCCTTCCTGCTCTTTCCAATTAGTTATTCTAATCTTCTCCATTTCTTGACCCAAACAGCTGTTTATAATGTGCCTAGGGATGCTTTGATAGGACCGAAGCTATACAAATGTGTCACAGTTACCATTATGATAGTTTCAAATGCCTTGGCAAGGAATTAACATTTCCAGAGTATTCCCTGTAATAAGCACCTAAGGAGTGAAATTATGCTAAGCGTTCCTCTATGTAGTCTGGGGAATATAGGAAGTACCCTCATAATGTTATCTAGTTGCAAAGGCAAAATTGTCAAGATTAACACAGCAGTCACTGTGGGCTCATTATCATTATCATTTCCATAGCTTCAACAGTTTGTCCAAGCCGGTCCTTCAGAAACCCTACAAAATGATGTGATGTGCTTGACAGTATGCAGGGAACTCAGTTTTAAAAGAATCTGTATGCTTTGAATAAGGATAATGTTTACTTTTTCAAAAGATAGGCCTGGCAAGAAGAAACTAAAATTTAAAATATCCTTTTAGAAGGTGGATTCTTGACAAGGAGACAGTGGCTGAGAAGAAGTCCCATGGCCATTGGCAGAAAGGCAGAAGAGCTGTCCCCCATCCACAAGCATTTTACACATCAAGCACTCATAGTCATGCCAGTTACTATTTGTGCCAGCAAAGACAAATGGCAGAGGGTGAGCAACAGATACAAAATGGCAGTTGTGGTTTGGTGAGATTGATTGAACTGCATGACCTAAGAGTCAAGCAATAGTGTGTGTTTCTTTAAAGAAATAAAACAATATGTACACTCTGGTTATGCCTTCTGCATGAGAAAGGAGAGGAAGAGAAAGGAAAACAGGTGGTAAAAATAGAGAGGATTGGGATAGCAGGAAAAAACCACCCACTTTTGGTGCTGGTCCTTTCCATGGTTGACTTTGATCTCACCCAATCCCAACATACAACACAACAGATTACCCACTAGGGAATGTGGCCCTCAACAGGGGGGTGGGGAACCACAATATTGCACAGCCCATCCTTACAGCTGAAGTATTCCAAGTAGCATGAATCGAAGTGGCCTTCATTTTCATTCCTCTGGCCATCCACACATTCATGTACACTCTTACCTCCATCACAAGACTTCAGAAGGCTAACCTGAGTCCTGGGATGTTGATGAGATGCTATCATTTATCTTCACTGAAAAAGGAAGAACTTCAATATTAAGACCTTTTTTTACACATTATATTTTTAAGGCATATATCTCAGATAATCTAAGTGTACATCCCACCCTCTCTCTCTCTCTCTCTCTCTCTCTCTCTCTCTCTCTCTATATATATATATACAGAGAGAGAGAGAGAGAGAGAGAGAGAGAGAGAGAGAGACTATCTACACACGCAGGATTAAACACTTTGAAAACGTTTTGAAAACTGTATATGGATTGAGTCCTGGGCCCCAACAGTTCTCAAGACTGCTATAAACCGTTTAAAGCAGTAGTGTAGATAGGTACAGAGAGAGAGAGAGAGAGAGAGAGAGAGAGAACAGGAATGTTTGCATACCTGTTGAAAACTGCTTTCTGCTGAACATATACATGGCATGACAAACATGCCTTTGTCTGTCTAATGTGTTCAATGACTCTTAGAAAGTAATCCTATGCTCCCTAAATGGCACCTGAGTGGCCATAGGATGCTGGATATTTATTTATTTATTGCATTTATATTTTGCCCTTTTTCCTTCAAAGAACCCAAGGTGGCATACATAATCCTCCTTCTCTCCATTTTTCTCCCAACAACAACAAAAGCAACCCTGTGAGGCAGGTTGTGCTGAGAAACTGTAACTGGCGTGATAGGTCACCCAGTCAACTTCCATGGCCTAGAGGGGACTAGAACCCAGATCTTCTGAGTCCCAGTCCAACCTTCCAGTCACTACACCACACTGGCTCTCCCCAGTGATGCCCCCCCCTTCAAGCCATAGACAATGCTGCAACCTTGGAGGGGGAAGTGTAAGTGGGGATTTCCCTCTCATTTGCCCCTCCCCTCCCAGCTGCTGTGGAAAACTCTATGGCAGCATCCTTTCCAGAGGTGGTGTCATGGCCTCAGGAGGGGAGGAGATGGGTGTGTTGGGGATGGTAAAGTGGGTGGGGAAGATAGAGGCAATGGATCTGCCAGATCCTGTCCCCACCCACAGCGAGATGGGCATGGAAGCCTTTTTTACCCCACCTCCTCCAGAGCAGGGGTTTTCAAGGCAAGCAATAAAATATTAGCTGGGACTCTTATTAATATTTCATTGCATATGCATTTCTCTCCTGGCAGAAGAATCTAGGAAATCCTCAAGTCTATTCATGGATCCAAATGCAGCCAATATTGTCATCAAATGCCTCTTTTGCAGTGGGCACTGCAGCAGTCCTCAAACATTTCACATTGTGTCTCAGTGACAGTTATGCCAGAGGTAAATTCAACCATGAGTAGCAGCCTGAAGTATGCAGGAGGTTATCATTAATATATATATATATATATATACATACACCAGAAGAGGAACAGAGTAAGATGAGTCATATCTGGATTTAGTTAACTCACATATGATATGAAATACAAATGATTTCAATGAATATGGAGCTCAGTAGGGCACTTATAGTTCAAGCGGCACGGTTAAATGATGACTGTGTGGAGATCACTCAGAATTGATAACCACAAGCAACAGCAAGGTAGGATACAAGCTAGAAAGGAAATAGCCCCATCATGGCATCAAACGTCATTGCTCTTGTTAGCAAATTGACTTCTATGAAGCCATTGCATGAGACAGTCATATTGATACATCAAGCAAAAGTTGGACGGCGACTCAGCTTACAACAGCTGAAACAAACCACAAGGCCCCTCCAACTAACACCCTGTTCTGGCAAGGATATGCTTTGGAGATGCAAAGGAAACATCCATGCAATGCAAATGAAAGAATCAAAGTGTAGGTGTAAGCAATGCATTTTGATAAGTGAAGCGGAGTATTAGTTCGGTTTGTGAAAATTGTTGTAAAGTGGCAGGGGTTCTCTGAACCACTCGTTACTCGAGTGGTTCCCTTCAGATTTTGAGTTTCAGGGGTTCTTAATATGGAAGAAATAATATGAAACTCATAGCAATACCATTTATATTCAAGGATATGATTTTGTTTTAAGTTATGACTGGCTCTCTGGATATAGTAACATGCCTCTGTTTTTGTCTATTATTATTATTTTGTTATTATTATTAGTATTATTATTATTTATTTCATTTATATTCCGACTTATTTCCTCTTGCAAGGAACCCAAGGCAGCTTACATGGTCCTCCTCATCTCCATTTTCTTAGGCTGAGAGTCAGTGACTGGCCCAAAGGCACCCAGTGAGCTTCATGCCCAAGTGGGAACTAGAACCTGGATCACCTAAGTCCCAATTCAACTCTTTCTAACCACTACACTACACTGGCTCTTGCTTCTCCCCCCTCCAGGAACACACTGAGTAACTCTTCTAGACTGTTAGATTAGGCCAAGAGATGGGCTGAGCAAAGAAGTCAATGGGACTGCTTGCTTATTCAACTGGAACCACATTCTTCACTCATATGGAATAGCATCCACCCACAGACGTGTAATATGTGAGCCTATACGTGAGCCCAATATTTAGAGAGACTTATTGCACTTGTTTAATAAGGACCAATGCAGGGAGACATCAGGGCATCATGCACGGGAACCAGTTGCCCTCCAGATGTTGTTGGACCAACTCCAACCATCCCCAGCCCATGGCCAATGCTCACAGATTATGGGAGCTGTAATCCAACAACATCAGGAGGGCCATAGGTTCCCCAGCCTTGGCATCATGTATTGCATCTGGCTGAAGGAGAAGAGATGTCAAGCCCCGTCTCTCCCATAGACTCATTGAACAGCTTTTGGCAAGATGCTCTATGCTAACCAGGATTCCCCATCTGTAAAACTGGAAGAATGGTGACAGAAGCCTGGTTTATTCATGTAGGTACATTGCAGTTATTGTACACTTCATGAATGGCACCAAAATCACTCTACTGAAGAGCATTGTGGTTGAGGTGATGTGAGGAACCATGGGAGTTCTTTCGGTGTTGTTGTTATCTGTTGCAGGCCATTATCATCTTTACTAGGGGTGTGCATCGGATCGGATCCGATCCACGATCCGAATCCGATCCGACCCAAAATCGGGAAAATCCGATCCGATCCGATCCGATCCGGACAACCTCCGATCCGATCCGATCCGATCCGATGAGGTCCGATCCGGATCGGACGCCATTTTGAATGCTTTTTCCCATAGCCAAGTATTGTTTTACAAAAACGCCTATAACTTTTTCATTTTTAAAGATAGAAGGATGAAACTTGGGCACATTGTAGACTGGTTAGGGGTAGTTATCTGTGAGAAATTTCAGAAAGATTGGTGCATGCATTTTGTGGCAATTAATTTTTTAATAAATACCCAGGAATGCCTATAACTTTGTCATTTTTAAAGTTACACACATGAAACTTTGCCACATTGTAGGGGGTACCTTGGGACCTATGTGTGTGAAATTTCAGAAACGTAGGTGCTTGTCTTGTGTGGCAATTAATTTTTAGAAAAATGGGTAGTAGTGGGGTAAATACAGTTACGCCTCCCATTTTTTTATTTTTGAAGATACAAACAGGAAACTTGGGCACATTACAGGTACCACTTGCCTTGATATGTGTGTGAAATTTCAGAAACATTGGAGCTTTCCTTGTGTGGCAATTAATTTTTGAAACAATGAGGAAAGAAACACCTATAACTTTGTCATTTTTAAAGTTACACACATGAAACTTTGCCACATTGTAGGTGGTACCTTGGGACCCATGTGTGTGAAATTTCGGAAACGTAGGTGCTTGCCTTGTGTGGCAATTAATTTTTTAATAAATACCCAGGAATGCCTATAACTTTGTCATTTTTAAAGTTACACACATGAAACTTTGCCACATTGTAGGCGGTTCCTTGGGACCTATGTGTGTGAAATTTCGGAAACGTAGGTGCTTGCCTTGTGTGGCAATTAATTTTAGAAAAATGGGTAGTGGTGGGGTAAATACAGTTACGCCTCCCACTTTTTTATTTTTGAAGATACAAACAGGAAACATGGGCACATTACAGGTACCACTTGGCTTGATATGTGTGTAAAATTTCAGACAGCTGGGTCCAGGCATGTGGTGGCAAGGTATTTTTGAAACAATGAGGAAAGAAACGCCTATAACTTTTTTATTTTAAAAGTTAGAAGTCTGAACATTGCTCACTTTGTAGATGGGTTAGGGGTAGATATGTGTCAGAAATTTCAGAATGATAGGTCCAGGCATTTGATGGCTATGGAATTTTTAAATTACATGTTTCAAAAAAATTTCTACAGAGGCCAGGTCTTCCCCTCCCGCTTCCCGCGAAGAAAAGGAAACACTCTCTCGTCTCGATCCCTTTGAAATTGCTAGTAGTATCCATTACAGGGCTCGTGTTTCCTTTCCTCCTTTCACTTTTCAAGCAGAACGGCTGAGCCTAGCTGAGTTTTGCAGCCATGCGTGCAAGGAAGGATCACTCTGGTCTCGATCCCTTTGATCCTTGGTAGTATCCATTACAGGGCTCGTGTCTGCTTTCACTTTGTACTCAAGCAGACACGAGCCCTGTAATGGATACTACCAAGGATCAAAGGGATCGAGACGAGAGAGTGTTTCCTTTTCTTCGCGGGAAGCGGGAGGGGAAGACCTGGCCTCTGTAGAAATTTTTTTGAAACATGTAATTTAAAAATTCCATAGCCATCAAATGCCTGGACCTATCATTCTGAAATTTCTGACACATATCTACCCCTAACCCATCTACAAAGTGAGCAATGTTCAGACTTCTAACTTTTAAAATAAAAAAGTTATAGGCGTTTCTTTCCTCATTGTTTCAAAAATACCTTGCCACCACATGCCTGGACCCAGCTGTCTGAAATTTTACACACATATCAAGCCAAGTGGTACCTGTAATGTGCCCATGTTTCCTGTTTGTATCTTCAAAAATAAAAAAGTGGGAGGCGTAACTGTATTTACCCCACCACTACCCATTTTTCTAAAATTAATTGCCACACAAGGCAAGCACCTACGTTTCCGAAATTTCACACACATAGGTCCCAAGGTACCGCCTACAATGTGGCAAAGTTTCATGTGTGTAACTTTAAAAATGACAAAGTTATAGGCATTCCTGGGTATTTATTAAAAAATTAATTGCCACACAAGGCAAGCACCTACGTTTCCGAAATTTCACACACATGGGTCCCAAGGTACCACCTACAATGTGGCAAAGTTTCATGTGTGTAACTTTAAAAATGACAAAGTTATAGGTGTTTCTTTCCTCATTGTTTCAAAAATTAATTGCCACACAAGGAAAGCTCCAATGTTTCTGAAATTTCACACACATATCAAGGCAAGTGGTACCTGTAATGTGCCCAAGTTTCCTGTTTGTATCTTCAAAAATAAAAAAATGGGAGGCGTAACTGTATTTACCCCACTACTACCCATTTTTCTAAAAATTAATTGCCACACAAGACAAGCACCTACGTTTCTGAAATTTCACACACATAGGTCCCAAGGTACCCCCTACAATGTGGCAAAGTTTCATGTGTGTAACTTTAAAAATGACAAAGTTATAGGCATTCCTGGGTATTTATTAAAAAATTAATTGCCACAAAATGCATGCACCAATCTTTCTGAAATTTCTCACAGACAACTACCCCTAACCAGTCTACAATGTGCCCAAGTTTCATCCTTCTATCTTTAAAAATGAAAAAGTTATAGGCGTTTTTGTAAAACAATACTTGGCTATGGGAAAAAGCATTCAAAATGGCGTCCGATCCGGATCGGACATCTGGTCCGATCCGATCCGACCAGCCTCCGATCCGATCCGATCCGATCCGACCCCCCAGGTCCGATTCCGATCCGCTATCCGATCCGATCCGGGGGGTCAGTGCACATCCCTAATCTTTACATCATCAGCTGAATTTCATTCACAAAGTGAGAAAAATACATGTATAAACCAGCCCAGTTGACTGTAATAATGATTGTAGGACTCTGCCAATAAAAACAATATTATAAAATGGATGAATAATAGTACACATTTGAAAGCAATCTGGAGCTAAGACTGTATCTGAAAATGATATTTATTTCATGGTACTATGTATTAAATCTGGTTGAGTTCTGGATTTTTATGATGATACGAAGTTCAGACAATAATTCATTTTAATCTGAGATTGAAATCGCATCGCACCTATAAAGAATAACGGTGCAGGCTATGGAACCTTATCTCAATGAAAAAGAAGGGGGATACTTCACAAATGGTATGTCAGCATAGGACAAAAATGCTTTTGGGTGACTGCTTATGATCACTGAGTAAGCAACATATTAGTCCATCTGAAATAACTGATGAAGAAGAGAGAGGTCATCCATTTAAGGGCATGAATTTGACAGGCACATTTAGGAGTGGTCCAATTTGCATTCTGCATTTGTTCTACCAATTTGAATCAAGATTTCCATAATTCTATAACATTCCTGATGACTTAGGGCAAACAGATTATACACACACACACCACTCATATACAACGCCAATTACTTTATCCTACAGGAAGGAAAACATCTAAAGCTATCCTGATACTATGATTGATGAGTACCACATTATCAGAGTTTGGGTCATTTTGCCTCTTTTTTTAACCCCTGTTACTTCCTTTTAAAATCATTTTAAAGCTATGATTTGTCTGTCTTAATTACCTCATTTCATTACATTAGTAAGGGGGAAACTGATCTAATTATCTGGCTATATATGCTGCCATATCACATAATTGATGGCCTACCAATAAGACCTTTTTGTTAGATGTGAGAGCATGGGAAAACATGGGGAAAGTGGGAGATGCATGGATTCTAAGTATCCTGTAAAATGGCAGGACTTTAGTTTCACTGGTTCCCCCCCACCACCAGGATTATAGTAAGGAATGAAGAGAAATTTGTTCAGTTCACGCCTGAATGTGAATTTATCTAATCTCACGGCTTTGAACCAATATTCAAACTTAAATGCAATCATCCTTTGGAATTCTCTACCAACATGCATAGAAAAATGCATACAGTGAAAATAATGCTTAAAATGCATTATATTTTTTTAAAAAGTGGCTTGCAAAAAAAATGTGTATATTTAGGAAAAATTGTGAATGGAAATGCATCTTTTAGGAGAAATGTGCTCCAAATATAATTTCTCATGTGAAATTATTTTTTAAAATCTCATCATTTGGGATGAACCAAACCAAACTTCAGACTGAAAAAAATGCTCAAAATTCAGGAGAAATTAAATTTAACTATTGTCTTTTTTTCTTTTTTCACAATTTATAAACTAGCCATTTCCCCAGTTTATTTGCACCTTCAAATTCTCTGTTTCACAAAGTTTAATTTCCATTCCATTTCCCTGACCGTCAACATGGACAATTGCTGTTGCAATATCTTGATCTGTTAGACAATCCCCACCCTTCTTGTTGTGCTCATTAATTCCTCCTCCTTCTTTTTAATCTCCTCCATAAGGGCATTCATTTTCTCCTGTCTTTCCCTCTTAACTTGGCTATTTTTCTGAATAAAATATGAAGGCTTTACTTGTATCCCAAACCGTACTTAGGTTAGTACCTTTATTCAAGTTCAACTCAAACAATTCCTTTATTTTTTTTCCTGCCTTCATCCACAACAGTTTTATTTTGTAGTAAAGATGCATTTAGCCTCCATTTGAACATATTATTTTTTTTTTCAAAACCATCAATATTGGATTATGATCCGAAAATGTTTTTGGCAGGATCTCTATTTTCTTTATTTTTGTAAGTATTGCCCTGGATGTCAAAATCATGTCTATTCTCAAAAAATATTTGTGTCTTTCCAAAAAATAAGTATATTCCTTATAGCCACCATTTCTATATCGCCATACATCTACCAGTCCCAGGTTGTCCACCAGATCAAAAAAACTTTTTGGAAGTTTTTCCTGTTGATCTTTAATAACTTTCTCCGAACATCTATCAATTTGTGGTGATATCACTCCATTCCAATCACCACCAGCCATCACTTGAAAAACCTGCTTTATGTTTATTGGGACCGTACACCCCCAATACCATAATTTCTGATCCATCTACAATGATTTTTACTCCCACAAAATGCCCTAACTAATATAACTAATTCTGGTTTTAACTGGGGTTTGATAAATAAATCCATCCCGCCTTTTTCTTTGTACTTGCAGAAATAAATTCTTCTCCCAGGCCTTTGTTGTACAGATATTTTATATCCTTTTTTCTAATATGGGTTTCTTGTAAGCAGATAATATCTAGCTTTAACTTCCTTAAGTGGTAAAATATTTTTTCCTCTTTTGTGGGATTTAGTCCATTTATATTCCATGATAGGTATTTGTAATCCATATTTAGGTTATTATTAAATATCAATGAAAATCTTTATATCTAGCACACTTTACATATCTGAAGCTTCTCCTTCTCCTCTTGGGTCCCTTTCATCCACTTTTATCTCCTCCAATTCTTTTTTGTATTTCTCCATAAAATATCCTGCTTTTTCCACTGAGTTTAACTTATATCTTTCCCCGGTGAATGTCGAAGTCAGTCCCTCAGGTATTTCCCATCTGAAAATGATCTTTTTTCTGTTTCAGAGTCGTTGTCAAAAAGTCATAATCCCTTCTTCTAGATCTTATCCTGATTGGTATTTCTTTTAAAACAATTAGTTCTTTTCCATCAATTTTTACTTTCTCCTGGTTGTGGCATTGTAAAATCTTGTCTCTAGTAGTTTTTCTCACAATATATACCATAATGTCTCTTGGCAGTTGCTTTGTCCTTGCATAAATGGAATTTCTTCTATATACCCTATCTATTTCAGCTTCCATTCTGTCTTCCTCCCAATCCAGTAAATCTTTTAGTATTTTTATAATCTCTTCTCTGAGATCATCTGGTTTTTCTGAAATGTTTCTCGGCCTTAAGCATTTCTCCATCTCCCGCTGCTCCAGAAGCACCATTGAATCCTTTTCCTTCTCAAGTTGGACCTGTAAAATTTGTGTTTTATGATCCAAAGTTTGCACTTTATCTTTTGTCTCCATGGCATCCTCCTTTAATTGTTTAACTGCCATATCCATTTGGTTAATCTCTTTAATCAAATCATCTTTGGTCTCCATAAGTTTCACATCCATAGCCAAAAATTCTTTATCTTCTTTGTAGATGCATCCATCTTAATTTCTATTTATTTATTTATTTTGAACATTTCTAGCATAGTCTTAGTTAGTTGGTCCAACACTTTCTTTGTTTCGTCAGGTGGTGCCATAGCTGCATCAAATGAACCTTTTCTAGTTATACGTTTGTTGTTCATATCTCCATAGCAACCTTCTTATCGGATTGTTTGGGAACACAGGCAAAATGAAAGTAAACAAAGACAAAGTAAATGCTCAGTGGAAGCGAGACTCTGTACTTTTCCACCCTTTGCTGCTTGCTTCTCACCTTCAAAGCAAAACAATGGAATCCTTTCTTCAATTTTTACAGTTAAGCCTTCCATCAAAGATTATTTTTCATCTGCTGCAATTTCCTTCTCCCATACCCACTTGTTATTTCTTTCTCTTCTAAAGAAAGTCTCTTTCCACTCACCATAAAAGGTTTGTTGTTTAATCTTGATTTTGTCTTGTTGAAATCCCCCCATCTTTTTTTGTTGTTATTTAGTCAATCAATCTCGGGGAATGGATGTTGGTAGATCTTGATGTCGTATTTACTACTCTTGTCTAGGAAGCCTACCAACTCCCTTATCTAAGAATGTCTGGGAAAAATGCCAGGCCTTAATTGTTTAACGGTTTTATTTGCAGTTCAAAAATCCAATTACCAATAGCCAGGGTCACGCCAGTAGTTCCGTCAGTCCAGTTGTCGAAGCCGAAGGTCAAACCAGGTTTCCAGAGTCCAGAGTCCAAAACAGTCCAGCCGGGTGTACAGTCCACAGGTTCTGATCCAAGATCACGTAGGATGTCAAGAGCCGAATACGTCAGTTGTTCTCAACGAACCTTAGCTTCTGCCTCCTCCCCCTTTATACTTTGCTTGAGCCTGTCCACAGCTGCGTGCAATCTGCTCGTTATCTTACTTAAGGCTTGCGTCAGCTGCGCTCTGTTTTCTCAGTCTCATGCTGCGTCTTGTGGGCTTAGCTTGCTCTGCCCGTTTGAGCTGCCGCCTTTGCTGGGGAGTTACTGGACAAACCCCTTTAGGCCCCGAGTCTTCCTCATTAGAAACAGGGGGTGGGAGAGGGTGGCTTTCCTGGGGCTCTTCTGAGGAATCTCCCTGCTCTTCCTCCTCCTCCGGTAAGTCCTGGGGAATGGGTAAAGCTGCAGTTTCTAACCCTTCTTCCTCCTCAGAGGAAGATTCTTCAGACTGCCTCATGACACTTGACCATTTTTCCTGGGTTACAGTGTGATTCAAGAGTGGTAAACATCTGGTCTCTGTCACTTCCCACTGTTCTCTTTGTTGTTTTGCCTCGGCTTGATTACAGCTCTGGAGATTTATGAGACAACTTATGACCTGCTCATGCCATACCCCTTTGATCTGGGGTAGTAAATTCCATCCAGCAACCACAGACAGTATTTAAATTGCTCTGTTCTGCTCAGCTAAAAACTCAGCAGCTTCAATCCTCCATTCCACCCACCAGTGAAGGGTGAAGTCTAAAATATTACAGGATGCGAAAGAAAGAGGAGGCCTTGGTTTGCCGGATTTGAGGACATATTTCTCTGCCTGTTGCTTGGTGTGGATGAAGGAATGGATGTTGATGTTGATGAAAATGGAAGATTATTGGAATTAGAAGGTCATGATCTAAGATTTGGTTGGCATGGGTATTTGTGGTATGATAAAGTTAAAGTGAATGTAGAATTTAATAAGCATTATGTGAGACGAGCGATTTTGAGAACATGGATTAAATATAAACCTAGGTTGTGTCAGAAAATGCCATTATGGATTTCTTCGCAGGAGGTGTTCCATAGAAGAGAACTGGCAAGTACGAATGATTGGTTGATGTACAATGATATATTAGAAACAGTAGAAGGGGATGTTAAAATAAAATCAAGAGAGGGGTTACTGAGTGAAAGATATGTTTGTCAGTGGTTTTCATATTTACAAATGTTGGAAAGGTATAAGACAGATAAAAAAAAAATTGGGGATTTGAATGTACAAAATCCGAATTTGAGAGAGTCTTATGTATAAATGATGATCATGTTATTTCAAAGACATATAAACTTTTGTTAAAGTATGAGACTGAGAATGAACAGGTAAAAGATTGTATGATAAAATTGGCTCAAAAAATTGGATCTAACATTACTATGGATCAGTGGGAGAATATGTGGTTGAGAGCTTTGAAATTTACATTATGTGCCAGATTGAAATAACTTTTTTTAAAAAATGATGTATAGATGGTATATATCTCTGTCAAAATTGGCAAAAATGTATAAAGGGACATCAGGAAGGTGCTGGAAATGTGAAGTACAAGAAGGACCCTTCTATCATCTATGGTAGGGTGACCAGATAAAATCCAGGTCAGGGCTCATGTAACTTTAACAGTTGTAGAGAAAAGAGAATTCCATCCAGAATCATTTGTATGCAATTAGTTCCTGATGAAATTCCCTCTTCATCACAGCAGTTAAAGGTGCATGCACTATACTAGAGTGACCATATACAAAAGTAGACAGGGCCCCTGCAACTTTAACTGTTGTGATGAAGAGGGAATTTCACCAGGAACTAATTGCATACAAATAACGCTGGCTGAAATTCCCTTTTCTCTACAACTGTTAAAGTTACATGAGCCATGACCTGGATTTTATCTGGTCACCCTAATCTATGGTGGACATGTAAAAAAGCGAAATCTTTTTGGATACAAATGCATAATATAATGCAAAAAGTATTGAAGATCAAAATACAACTGCGCCCAGAGTACTTTTTGCTGGAGTTAATAGATGAACAGTTGAATCAAAGTTATGGAACTTTGTTTTTATACATGATAACGGCAGCAAGATCAATAGAACTGGAAGAGTAAGAAAGTACCAACAGAGGAGCAATGGCTATTGAAGATGACAGAGTTGGCGGAAATGGCAAAACTTACTGCGATAATAAAAGACAAAACAACAATAAGGTTTATTGAAGAATGGAAATCTCTGATAGTTTTTTTTTAAAAGAGAGAGAAGGGAAAGATATATTTGCATGTGGATTCAGTGATTAAACTGGAAGAAAAACAGTTGATAAGACAGGGAAGGCAGGAAATTCACTCACTATTTTCTTTCTTTTTAAAAAAAAAAATGTAAAGTGTAAAAGAAAACATAGATATTTTTGTATGTTGGAGAAATCCAGAAGTCCATCTTAATGTTGTATGTTGTGTTGTTTGTGTTTTATTTTTGTTTGAAAACTTAAATCAGAAAGAAATCAAATTTAAGCTGGAAAAATAGAGAACTCAGAGAAACTGATAGATGGATCCATCCTTGGATTATCATCTTCACGGTTTCAGAGAAAATTTAAAAATATGCAGGCAGCCCAATCCAAAACTCTGTGAAAGTTTCATTACACTCCATCACAAGTTACTCACGTAACACAAAAAGCTCCAGGTCCTCACCGAAAATGGGGCAATGCTATCCCCAGGAAAGACTACAGTGTGGGCTCTTCCTGGATATCCCAGGACTTCTCATGTTACTTGAGCATTGCAGAAGGGAACTACATGGCAGCAGTTCTTGCACCACTAATTTAGCATGATAACAAAGTTCTTAGGTTGCATCCAAATGGAAGTTGCAGAATTGTATTATGGAATGTTCCAACTTGTTTTCCACCTAGGTCAGTTTTGGAATCATACTATCTGGAGCCTCTCTCCAAATGGATGGCAATAGGTTCTCAGCATCTTAAGGTGGACAGAGCTCCTCTCACAATCTCAGCGGTCAGAACCGTCTTGTGTATAATGTCATGCCAATTGCAGTTTGACCCATTTTCCCATGTTAAATTCACCTTATGGGGAAATTTGGATTTAAAAATTGGAAAGGAAATATTTTTGTGGTGGACCTGGACAGACAGAATGGTTTATTTTTACTCAGGATCAATTATTGGGTAGTGATAATGATTTTTTTGCTTTTTTCAGCTTTGCAAGATAAATTTTAATTGCTTGCCACAGTTGAATGGTAGTACTTGCAATGGCAACATTTGTTAGAATCTAGATTCGGCTCTGCAGCTTTTACTGCCTTTGCTATTGGAAACACTTATATATCGATCCATGATTCATGTTTATAAATACTTATTATCAATGAATAATATGATACATGGGGTCTTCCACAGGAATGGAACAGAGAATTGGTATGTCCTATTTTGTCTAATCAATGGACTGCCATTTTGGCATTAGTATCTGATATGTCTATAGACCTCCGGTTACGTCTTATTCAGCAAGACCAGATGTATTTCTCTGTTCCTGAGCCAATAGTTTAATGTGCTAACAGAGCTCTTGGACTGCATCCAAATGCAAGTAGCAGAATTGTACTTTGGAATGTTCCAACCTGTAAAACAACAGTTCTCTGCATGTAGAAAGCTAACACATCAGGGATAAAGGTTTATTGTAGTCTCTGCCCTGATGTTCTGATTTGCTACATGCAAGGTGCATTCAAAAATATGACCATCACCTACATTCAAGAGAAGTGGTACAGTACATAATTCAGACCTCCTTCTGCATAATGATATTCTATGCATTTTATAGAATGTTTCAGTGCTTCATAAGTTAACGGCAGCATATGGCTGGGATGACTCATTTCTCATGGTGCCTTTGCAGTATTTGCTGCCTAGCGTTTTCAATAAGAATTTACCCAAATTCATAAATTTCTTCATGTTCTGGATGGAAAGATATATACCGTATTTTCCGGCATATAAGACGACTTTTTAACCCAGGAAAATCTTCTCAAAAGTCGGGGGTCGTCTTATACGCCGGGTGCTGAAACTCCCGGTCCCCCCCGCCCCCCCAAAACAACCCCCCTGCCCGCCCCCCCCCCCCGCCAGCCCGCGCCACGCCCCCTCCCCCCTGCCCCCTGCTAACCTTTCAGGCACGTCCGCTCCCGTCCAGCGCCGGCTGCTACTGCCAGCGGGCTTTGCGGCCTGCTCTAGAGTGGCGCGCCGGGTGATGTCATGACCCGGCGCGCCACCCTGGAGCAGGCCGCGAAGCCTGCTGGCAGTAGCAGCCGGCGCTGGACGGGAGCGAACGTGCCTGAAAGGTAAGCGCGCCGCTCCGCGCGTCCCCCTCCTCCCCTCCGCGCGCCCCCTGCTTACCTTTCAGGGACGTCCGCTCCCGTCCGGCGCTGGCTGCTACTGCCAGCGGGCTTCGCGGCCTGCTCCAGGGTGGCACGCCGGGTGATGACATCACCCGGTGCGCCACTCTGGAGCAGGCCGCAAAGCCCGCTGGCAGTAGCAGCCGGCGCCGGACGGGAGCAGACGTCCCTGAAAGGTAAGCACGTTGCCGCCCGCTCCCCCCTGCCCCCCTCCCCTGCCCCCTGGAAAGAAGTGGAAAGAAATGACTTAACTTTGGAAAGAAGTGGAAAGAAGTGACTTTGGTGTGCGTTGGAAGAGGGGTAGTCTTATACGGCGAATATATCCCAAACTCTATATTTTAACTGGAAAAGTTGGGGGTCGTCTTATACGCCCAGTCGTTTTATACGCCGGAAAATACGGTATATATATATATATATATATATATATATACACAATGTAAAGTGAAAGTAACCAAAATTAACAGACGTGTCCATCCAGGCAGAGGGCTTTGAGTGCTTAGCCCTTAAACATCTGGTTTTGAATCCTTGTGCGCTCAACCATGTTAGTGTTGAATTAGGGTTTTGGAGTGGTTTTTTTTCCTGGCAGGCTCCTCACCTTTAATAACTGTATAGCAAGCAGGTACAACATGGTCTTCTCCATGCTGGGAATAGCTGTACCTATTGAATTTGGCTAGTGTGGATGAATAAGAATTTCATGTCTGTTTTAAATTCATTTGGTAAATTCATTTGAGATTTTTTTTGAAATGATAATGGAGGAGAAAATTAAACCTGACAGATTTGTCCGTGTTTATCAATGCAGACTAGTATCCATGATCTTTCTGGGATCTTTCTGCGCTGCTGTGGGCATCCTCCACCTTAGCCAGTCCTATGAGCCAATTCCTCCCCTCCGCACAACTTTTCCACCATCTCTCTCTCTCTCTCTCTCTCTCTCTCTTTTTTTTAAAAAGTGGCTGGGGTTGGAAGATATATTCATCTTATTTTAAAAAAACAAAAACAAAAAAACAACCGAAAATAACAAGAAGGGACATTTAGGTTTAGAAAGGAATGATCTTTTTTGCATTCTTGGGCTGCCAGATCAGATACCACAATGAGCAAGTTCTCCATGATGAGAGTTTATACTGTCAGCTAATCTGATTGAGAGAATGGTTTGTTTGCAAACTGTATGGTACTTGTGTGAAGTGTCATCAAATCTGACTGCTTAATCCTGTTATTAAATGCCACATGTGAAGGTGAGGCACCCTATGTTGTCCCGGAGTGATTTGATAGCACAGTGGATAATCTCTGCCATGGCAAACAGCTGGATCAGTGACAGGGTGCATCTAGGGGTCATGCTGTAGTTAGCATACAGTATGTGATCTACCCATCAGGCAAGGGCGCTAAGCAAGGAGAGATGGCTTTGCACTTTCATCCTGGATGGGAAGGGAGTCTCTCTCTCTTTTTCTCCCTCTCCCTCTCTCTCTTGCTGGTTGCTAGCATAACACTATCAATCAAAAGCAGAAAAAGTGAAATTTAACATGATGGGCTGGGGGAGGGGGAATTGTACCTGTCCAGCCATTTGCTTTTTATGGCTAAAGGTTACTGATTGAATGTACACTGTCAGATTTGAAATCAGAACACATTGAGTGTTTAGTTCTTTCATCACAAGTAGACTTTTGCAGACCTATGCCAATTGTAGCTTCATCCCATGTGTTCATGTAGCAGAATGCACATGTGCAGTAACTTCAACCATGATGTAGTGTTCTACATGTACCTGATAAATTTATTTTCATTGAATTTATTACGATTATTTTTAGGCCAATGTTCAGGGTGGAACTCTTCCAAGATGGTGCATACAATAAAAAAAAAGCACTAAAACAGTACAAATCAATAAAAACAACCATTACAAACAAAGCCAGCAGGCCAAAAAAAAATCACCAGAGCATGACCAAATGAGGCAAAATTATCCCTGTCCAGATAAAGCCACATCTAGCATATCAGTACCACTAAAAAGTACTTCTGGCTTCCGTCTGAGATCCCCCGGTTAGTGTTAAGTCTAGGCCCACTCCCAAATTGGGTCCTTGGTCCTTCAGGAGGAGTCCCACCCCATCTAAGACCAGATGTATTCCTCCATCCAGATCGGTTGATTGTCCTACCCATAGTACCTCTGTATTGTGTGAATTAAGTCTCAGCTTATTTGACTTCATCCATCCCAAAACCACCTCCAGACACCACCAGATACTAGCTCAAGAGTTCTACAACCTCCCTAAGATCATTTGATGGAAATATGATGTAAAGCGGAATGTCATCTGCTTTGCATATTAATAGCATTTCTGCCCAAACCTCTGAATCACTTTCCCCCAACAGTTTCATGTAAAGGTTGAAAAACATAGGCAGCAGATGGAAACTTGTGGCACTGCACAGGTCATAAGGAGGAACAGAAGCCCCTGAGCACTTCCTTCTGAGACCATTCACCCAGCTGCAATACTGTGCCCCTTGTGCCCAACCTGGATAAGCAAACCAGAAGGATACTATTGTTGATGGTATTGAAATCCACATTGAATTTGAGGAGTACCAACAGGCTAGCACTAACCCCATCCTTTTCCCAGCATAAATAATCTATTACAGCAGGGGTGAGTAACCTGAGACTTTCCACCAATTTCCATGTGTCCCACAGCCCTTGTGAGTCGAATCCACTTTCCCCCACAGGGAAAGAGACTTTATTCCCCCGTAGCAATCCCAACGCGGCCATGATCACTGATTCCCTGACACTAACGACAGCTAGGAAACAATGATCTCAGAGGAGATTGCTGGGATGAGAGAGGTGATGTATCTCTTTTCCAGTCCAGGAAAAAAGGCAGTTTTTCAGAAGTCATTAGCATGAGAGATCAATCCAAGCAGAAGTAAGGTCAAGGAAGTCAGGGTTCAAGGTACTGGGAGCTGAAATAAGGTGTTGTTCCAGCAAGCAGCATGCCTTAATTGAGAGCTTATGAATTGAAGATTCCAAAGCTCCAACTAGGACTCAGCTTCAGCACATCAGAGACTTCTCAAAGAAATGCTACTCTTGAGGGCTCTAATCACAAGGAGTGCTTTACCCATGAGGAGCTTTCCTTTGCAAACAGGACCTTCTTCTCACAGGGATTGTTCTGTCCTGCCTCTTGTGATGCCAACACTCTCAGGGCCTAGGTGGTCACTTAGCCTCTGTCTCAGCCCCCTGAGTGTCCAGGCTCTTCCTGTTCTTCTGGCATGTACTGTCCTCTATATTGTTTGTCTATGGGAGCTCTAGCTCCTTGCTGGAAGATGATTCCTCCAGAGAGGTCGTGGTAGCGATCATATCAATCTCCAAGTGGAGATTGACATGAGTGACTGCTAGAGTTGTTCACCTTTCAAGTGGCATCCCCACTGACTTACTTGGAAGAGAAAAAAACATGGTTGGCTGGCACTCTAGAGTAGCCACCATTGGAAGGAATTTGTGCCCCTTCCATGCACAAGCAGAAGCACTTTCCATGAATGCAAAGAGGGGGGTGAATCCCACCAAGGATATAGAATGTGGAGGATGCATTCACACATGCATACTCATCATTCTTCAACTGTAACATCAAGCAATGCTCCACAGGTGTGAAATTATTATTTATTTATTAACTGCATTTTTCTACTGATTAAAGTTCTCTAGGTGGTGCATAGAGTCTCTGAGCAGTCTACAGAAAGAACTGCTATGGATAAAATCCCACAGGATCACTTGTCCTCGGGTGAGGCAGTTCATATGCTAACGATGCAAGACATCCCAAGATACTTGTTGAATATTTAGTGAGTGATGTAGATGTCTGTATGAATCAAATGTGTGGTATGCCAAGTGGAATGTGTCCTGGCCAATTTGATTCAAGGTGCTAAAGCCAGCAGGGCACATACAGCCAAGGACTTGTCAGGTCAGGTCAGGGTCAGTTAGAGGGTGCTGAATAGTCAGGCAAGTTAAACCAGTCAAGAAGAACTGTTAACTCAGCAACTCAAAGGCTTTCTGAAGCCTTATAAAGGCCAGCAGCTTAAGCCCTATAGTTAACTCCACCCTCTCAGAGAAGCAGTTTATTTCTTAAAGGGCAACTGCCTGATTTGTAGCTGGTGGGTCCTACGGGGTGGGGCAGTGAAGGTTGTAATGGGGAGCATCCTCTGCATCTCTGGAGTCAGGTAGAGACACATCCTCTGGCATGGAAGGCCCTGGCTTAATAGAAGTTGGATTAATGGAGGGAATCTCCTCTGCCTCTGAGTCCTCTCCAGAGCCAGAGGACCAGTCAAGGCTGGGGAACATGATAGAAGGCAGCCTACTAGCTATGCTAGGCTGACCATATGAAAAGGAGGACAGGGCTCGTGTAACTTTAACAGTTGTAGAGAAAAGGGAATTTCAGCCAGTGTCATTTGTATGCAATTAGTTCCTGGTGAAATTTCCTCTTCATCACAACAGTTAAAGTTGCAGGGGCCCTGCCTTCTTTTGTATATGGTCACTCTAGTATAGTGCCTGCAACTTTAACTGTTGTGATGAAGAGGGAATTTCAAAAGGAACTAATTGCATACCAATGACACTGGCTGAAATTCCCTTTTCTCTACAATTTTTAAAGTTACATGAGCCCTGTCCTCCTTTTCATATGGTCAGCCTAAGCTATGCATTGTTACTTACCACCTGTTTGAGTGGGAGAAGACAGGTGACCTAGGGATGTGAAAATCACCAAACCTCGAGTTCATTGACATTCTCGGAATTCCATGTTGAAGCTCATTCTGACTTGAGTCTGTATCAGATTGGGAGGTTAGTTTGGTTTTTTCACATGAAAATCTATGCTCTTTCCATGTATATTTTTCCAAATGTATGCATCAATTATGTGCATCTTTGAAATGCATGCATTACTTTTCCCATCGATGAAAGCATATTTGTGCACATTTTTTGAATTGTACACATTTTTGAAATGTACACATGCTGCCAAACATATGTTTTCTTTAAACAAAATTGGTCTGTGAATCACATTACAAGCTCATAAATATATGAGTTTTGAATGCAGATTGTGTCTGAGTCCATGTTCGGTCCAGAAGGTGCAAACTGGGTAATAATAATAATAATAATAATAATTATTATTATTATTATTATTTATAACCCGCCTCTCCCTTCGGATCGAGGCGGGGAACACAATGTAAAGTACAAGAATCACAAACACTGAAAATTTTCAAAAACAAGAGAAAATACATCATTAAAACATCTTAAAATTCATCTGGATAGGCCTGCCGGAAGAGAGCAGTCTTCATGACTCTCTTAAATTCATGAAGACTGCAAATTTGTCTAACCTCCTCCGGCAGACCATTCCATAGTCTGGGAGCGATGGAAGAGAAGGTCCTCTGGGTAACACTCGCCAGCCTAGTTCTGGCTGGCTTGAGTAAGTTCTTCCCAGAGGACCTAAGTGTGTGGGGCGGATTGTACGGGAGAAGGCGATCCCGCAAGTAGCCTGGGCCCAAACCATGTAGGGCTTTAAAGGTAATAACCAACACTTTATACTTCGCCCGGAAACTGACTGGCAGCCAATGAAGTGATTTTAAAACTGGTGTTATGTGGTCACCCCTAGGTGTACCGGTGACCAACCTGGCTGCCATATTTTAAACAAGTTGAAGTTTCCAGACTAGGCACAAAGGTAGCCCTATGTACAACGCATGGCAGAAGTCAAGCCTCGAAGTTACCAGCGCATGCACTACCATCTTTAGGTTTTCCAACTCTAGGAAGGGGTGCAGCTGGTGTATCAATTCGGATCAAAAGCAAACTGAAAAGAATTTCTCATACTTCCCTAGGGCTAGGAAGGAATCCTCCCTGAAACCCTGGAGAGCTGCTACCAGTCAGTGCTGACAATATTGGTCTAGATGGAACACTGGTCTGACTCAGTATATGGCAGCTTTCTAGGTTCCTATGACAGCTCTCCTGGATCAGCAGTCCCAGAAAAGCAACAAAGCCAGGCACTTTATCACATCCTTAATGCGCCATCATTCATCTTGGGGGGCACAAGGTGTGCAGGCCTGATCTATGGCAAAAGGCGGCCTTTGCATTCCATCATTTACACAATTCCTTTTGTGCGGGAAGGGCAGTTAAGAAATATGAAGACTATCAACTGTTCATCACACAGAGTCTCCTCAGTTCATTACAGATGAAGAGTTCAGCTCTGTCTGACTTTGTTCCATTCACTTGCATATTAACTTTCTCTCTCTCTCTCTCCCTTTCTCTCTCTCTCTCTCTTTTCTCTCTCTCTCTCTCTGCATTCCCAGGGTTATGCTTCATAAAAGATGGCAAGGTGACAGCACCTGTTATAATGCCTCTAAGTGCTACTCTGCAGGATGCAGCATGCTCTGTAGCCCTGAGGCACTAAAGTGTTTAATGATGTTATTGTATGTACCTGGTTAGTATTCTCTAAGTAAATCTTATAGGAATGTGTAGTATATGGAATTATACATCTCAACACTCACTTAATATTAGGGGTATTCAACCTCCTACAGGTGAAGCAGCCTTAGTGCTCAGAGGCCTCTAATACCACAGATGATTTGGTTCAGTTTGCCGGACAGATTCCAGCAATTTTTCCAGCCCTGAAACAGACCACGATAAAGGACAAGAGTTGGTACAATATTTGTATATTGAACAAACAATTGCTCTTCCTGAAAATAAAATGGGTTTCATGACGCTATTCTCAGGAGCCAAGTTCTTTACAAATAGCAGTGAACAATGAAAATCCAATTGTGAATAAGGCTGTGAGAAAACAGACACACACTTTGGAAAGCTGAATATTACATACAAAAGACTGTTAAAGAATGCCAGCTTGAAATGATCAAATGAACAAAACTTGGTATGCACATCCAGGACATCATTCTACGATTCAGGTTTGAAAAACCCATTTTCCATTTTCAAAAATTTATTGCAATCCATTGTCGCCTGTTCTCCTTGCCAAAGACCTATATAATACATTCTGGGCACAGACCTGGATGCTTCTGGCTGAAGAATTTGGTTTCCATTTGTGGAGAATTGTTTGAGTCCAGAGTCCTACTCATAAAATGTGATCACATACCACACTGAGTTCAGAAACACTGCAAATGTAGCAGTCAACAAAATCACGATAGAGGAGGCAAAAAAAGAGAGAGTGAAAATACTAATTTACAAATCTGCAGTAACAATGGGGCTCCACCTGGATACCAGTTGGTGGGGGGTTGCCCCCTCCCTGCTTTAATGGATTGAAGACTGGGCAGGCTGCCTTGTGGGGCAGGGAAACATACCCTACTGGAGCCAGCTAGTCAATGGCTGTTATGAGCTCTGGTGCAATACAGATGAACATCCAAGGTGAACACAAAGGGAGAAAATAGTCTCAGGATGCTGTAAACGATTTCATTGACAAAAAATATATATTTATTGTTATAGTCCCTTGAAGAAGGCCTAACACTACAGAAAGAGGCTGAAACATGTGAGGCTATTCTCTCCCTTTGCGTTATGAGCTCTGGCCACACCAACTCAGGAAGTTATGCAGTGATGTAGGGGTAAATTCTAAAGTGCAATAGTTTGACATGAAAGTCCCTTCTAGCCATGCACCCCATCCCACAAGGAGAATTCAAAAATTCAGGCAGCTCGGTCGATCTGTATCAACAAACCACTTCAAGCAGTTTTCATCTCAAACAAGAGCTAAGGGGTCTTCATGGCCTATTCAAGACCAAGCCACCCCAAATAATTTGCCTTACAACAGGGAGAGCTCACAACAATATATTGGTGCTGGGGAAATCCATCCTCCTCTCTGCTATTGGAAGTTTGCAAGTAAGGCCAGAGGGAACAGAGACTACAGATGTCACAGGCACCGACTGGGTCTGGGAGTCTGGCAGACTCCCCTGCCCTGACCCCAGGACCCAGCTTGCTGGGCTGCACCACACTCACAGGTCCCCTCTTTGAGTGCCCCATGGCTCGGTGATCACCTGGGAGCTGTAAGCCCTCACCTGGAGCTTCCATTGTGCATAACAATGGAGGATCCAGAAATTGCATATTTCCCAAGTTGCATAAATGGTGGCCATAGACACTCCAGCAGAGCTAGTTGTCCAGCTTTGGGGCTATGATGCTCCATTCACACCTTTAATCTTGCGTAAATGGGGCCTTTATGGGTGCCATTTACGCAACATGGAAAATATGCAATTTCTGGAGTGTCTACCATTTGCCACAATGGAGGCTCTGGATGAGGACAGATGGCCTCACGGCTTCCCCGGGTGGTTGCCAGGCCACAAAGAATCTCATGCGGTGCCACAAACAGGGACAGGCAGCAGCAGCTTGGCGAGTGTCCGACACAGCTGGACATCGGTGAGTCCATCCAACTCTATCATGGACACCTGACATAGCGTGATAGATGACATCAGTGCCCCTGCTAATCAACAAGTGCCAGCACTGCATCCCTACAAGCCCTGCTCCGCTAGACACTGTAGTTATTCTGACTGGCAACACCCAGTCCAGTAGGCAGCAGCATGGGACATCCAATTTTCCAGTTTCAGGGCTAAGTAGGATTTTTTTGGGTGCCCTCACAATTGGTCACCGAAGAGCACTTTTATCGATTGATGCAAGGGAAACCAACCTCCCAGGTCTCACCTGAAGAAAAGCGGCCCACAATGATAGGCTGCTAGCATGGGGTTATAACTTTTGGATCTCATTGCAGTTTCTGTTAATATTGATGAAGTTCTGCCCATCTAATCCAATTCAAGTCTCCTGCCTTCATTTCTGTGGTGGGGGGTGGGGGGTGGGGAGGCAATTAGTGAGCTCAAACTCTGTGTCCAGGGCTCCATTTCTGACTTGTAGCAAATGGTTCAAGTTGACATATTATAAGAGAGATACAGCACTAATTCTACTTTGACACTGAGCCATATCAAATTAGGAGAGAGAAATGCATTTAATTAAGACATCCAGAGAATCATAACTACCATTTTGTGATTTATCACTGAATTTTTAAAAAGTTAACTTTGTTTTACGGTGACTTTTCTAGTATTAAAATTCAGGACCATCGACATAGACTTTCTCTGTGCATATTTCAAACTCTGGGAGAGCTCGAGTTTGAATTAGTGCTGATGTGTGGGCATTGTTCATTATTAAGACATGCTGTGTGTGCTCTGAAGAAAGGTCAAGAGATCCTGAAATACAGAAACAACCTTAGCGACACCTGCTCCAGAATAATGATGGGATCCCAAACCAGGTTTAGAAACCCAGAGGGTGGAGGGTGAGATTTACAACTGTTCCTGTGAACTCTGATCATTTGGCGAGACAATGCTGTCCAATACATTCTGTTGTGGAAAAGGCAAATAAATATAAGACTGTACAAACTATGACAAACCTGCCATTCCCTTTGGAGGGCTCTTATTTGGAGAATGACCTAGAGCCCCCTAAGCTGAACATCACAGAGGAGCTGCATGTGTCAGGAGACCTTGAGGCAGATCAAGAAGATCCTGGCCTCTTGGGGAGATGGCAGTTGACCCTTCCCTTCCAGACATACTTAGTGCTCTGTCAGTGTCAGAAGCCGAGTGGCTACCTAGCCCCAGAGAACACAGCTCCCTAAACGTTCAGGCTCAGACACCTGCCTGGTCTAGAATTGCCTGCCTGTGGAATAAGGACTCCTTGTGAGTAAAGGTTTTACTGGTGAGCAAGTCTCTACTTACGAGAAGACTATACCCCAGGTGGCACTGATGGCCTGCAACTGTCCTCTGGGTGAGGCTCTGGCTTAAAAGCTTTTTCTATGCCCCAAATGCTAAAACAGTGTCTATGTACCAGCTTCCTGATAAGGTAGCTCTTGTCTAGAACTTATTGTGTTTGGACTGCCTACTGACCTTGCCTTTGGAACTGACCCATTTCTTGGAACTTTGTCCCTGCACCACTGCAAGAAAGGCAAAAATCATGAGAGCTCTACACAATCACTTTATTTGTAGGGACAGTGCTGCAGTATTTGCACAGGGGGCAGGGGCTCCATGGGAAAGAGTTCAATGCCTTTGAAAAAGTAAAATCAAAAACTACTTGAAAGAATTCAGATGAGCTCATTATAGACATTGGACTCGCATACTACAAACCTTGGTTAGTTTGATACCTAGTGGTTTTCTTTCCTTCTTCATAGAGAAACCACTAGATTACTGGTAGCAAGGCAATCAATCAAAGGTCCACTTCAAGGCATATATTTTTTAAAAGAGATAACTCCAAGGAGATGTCACATGGGTTGGGATCACAAAACCTGATAGGGTGGCATGAACCTACCCATACATTATTTGCCTTTGTGACCCTGAGGGAGGCTCAGAAGGTAGCAACAAGGGAAAGGGCCTTCTTAGTGGTGGCTCCCCAATTATGGAATGATCTCTGCAGCAAGGCCCACCTGGTACCAACATTGTTATTTTTTTGATGCCAAGTTAAGACCATCCTCTACTCTCAGATATTTGGCAGCCCCTGGGCACAGGGGGGGACCCTTGCCCACAGCACTGCCACTGCTGCCAGCCTGAGACTGACTGCTGGCGTGGGTGGGGTTGAGGGCTATACACATGACCTCACATGCATGAGGAAGGAGCAGTACAAGGCCACTGCCCCTAAACACTAGGCATGACTGCCTTCTGCAACCCCAGTGGTTGTACACTCAGCATTAATTAGAATGCCTTGCAACCATGAACCCAGATTGGTGCATCACTCCTGATTATTAAGAACATTAGGAGCATACAACTAGATGTCTGTAAGTCTCTTTCTTATTAGTACTGTATGCCTGACTGCTGGAAGTATATGGCTTGTGAAGGTATCAGTGTCAGGGCTATGGCCAGTGGATATGATCCTGCTTCCCCTTCATATGCATAGGAACATGTCATGTACACGATACTATTATTGTGGGGAAACCAGGACTATGAAGAATGACTGAAAGTTACCATAACTCTAGAGGTTTAATGTACTAGCCTCTGTCAATAATTTGATTTAAATACAATGTATTTCTTTTTTTTCCTTTTTATTCTTCACCCCCCTTTCTCTCTCTCTCTCTCTCTCTCTCTCTCTCTCTCTCTCTCTTCTTCTTCTTCTTCTTCTTCTTCTTCTTTCAGTTCGTTTTGTTCTGGAAACTAAAATGTCTTTATGTCGTATTTACTACGCTTGATCTAGGAAGCCTGCCAACTCCCTTATCTGAGAATGTCTGGGAAAAATGCCAGGCCTTAATTGTTTGAAGGGTTTTATTTGCAGTTCGAAAATCCAATTACCAATCGCCAGGGTCACGCCAGTAGTTCTGTCAGTCCAGTTGTCGAAGCCGAAGGTCAAACCAGGTTTCCAAAGTCCAGGGTCCAAAGCAACAGTCAGCCGGGTGTTCAGTCCACAGGTTCTGATCCGAGATCACGTAGGATGTCAAGAGCCGAATACGTCGGTTGTTCTCAACGAATCTTAGCTTCTGCCTCCTCCCCCTTACATACTCTGCCTGAGCCTGTTCACAGCTGCGTGCAATTTCTTCGTTATCTTACTTAAGGCTTGCGTCAGCTGCGCTCTGTTTTCTCAGTCTAATGCTTCGCCTTGTGCGCTTAGCTTTCTCCGCCCGTTTGAGCTGCCGCCTTTGCTGGGGAGTTACTGGACAAACCCCTTCAGGCCCCGAATCTTCCTCATTAGAAACAGGGGGTGGGAGAGGGTGGCTTTCCTGGGGCTCTTCTGAGGAACCTCCCTGCTGTTCCTCCTCCTCCGGTAAGTCCTGGGGAATGGGTAAAGCTGCAGTTTCTGCCCCTTCTTCCTCCTCAGAGGAAAATTCTTCAGACTGCCTCATGACACTTAAAAAAAAAAAAGTTACATAACCCATAATGATCAAATTCCAACCAAGTAGTTCTCTCTATTTTTTCTTACTAACACATGCACACACAAAACACACACACTACAACACATGCACACAAACATGTGCTTATACCCATAATATATGCTAAATAACTTATATTTTCATTCTTTCTTTAGATAATAAGCTTCTACTTAGGCAGTTATACTCTAGCTGTTCCATGGGCATATTGTTGATAAACTAAGAATTATAATTAGTGAGTTTATATCTTTAGTGTTCTTGTTGTATTGTATTACATTGCGTATTATACAAGATATTTTTGTAGTTGTTGACTTTATTTTTTTTTACTTCATTTCAAACTAAAATAAAGTTCCATGCAAACAAGAATAAATTGAATCACGAGGAAATCAACTGCTTCCTTGAAACAACAACACAGCCTGAAACAAAAATATTCAAGGTTCTTTCAGAAATACAAAGTTCCTATCTTTTTGATGCCTTGCTTTTTATCTGCAGGGACAAGAGTTAAAAATCAAAAGTGGGGGTTGATGGGTGGGGGAGGAGATTTGCACTCTCAGTAGTGGTTCCCTGAACAATGCTCTTCCAGAGCTTCCACGTCTGGCAGTCAAATAAAAGTTCTCTGTTCCTGTAGGCTTGCAACTTAATTGGTCACCAATCAAAGAAATTCTGCTGTGCTCTAATCTCCTAAAACAGGGACACACTTGTGGGATATCACATTTGATGCTTTGCCTTTGCCTGGTGCTTTCCTGTTCTAAGAGTTACAAAAGAAGAGATCTGAAATGCCTATGACAGGCATGGAAATCTAAAATATTTAAAGCTTATAGTTATGAAAGGTTGAAATGGTATTGTGCACATATTTGAAGGATTCCTATATATGCAGTAGCCAGGCTTGTGTCATGCACATGTCCAGCTTATAACGATCAGTTGCATTTTGGAATGAGAGACATTTTCCACATCCACCCATAATTTTTGCTCCAGCTTGGATTTCAATCAAACTGAGGCTCTGGGACCTTCTCCTTCCTTGATGAAAAATTTATTCCTCAGAGACCCTGGCATCTAGAAAGCTAACCAACTGTCAGGATTTCCCTGGATTTCCCCAGGTTTTTGTTCTATACTGGGTGTAAGGGGGGATTTTCTGTAATTTTCTATTATGTCCAGGATTGACACTCTTTACTCTTTAAGGCCACAATTAGTGTGGCGGGAGGGAATGATGCACTTTCCAGAGGTACATCATTCCCCCCCTTTGCTCCAATTGGGGCCTTAAAGGGAAAAGCATGTCATTTCCAGACATTATAGAAAAGGCAGTGAAGCAGTGGAGGAGGGGAAAGCACACTTTCCTGGGCATTCAGAAAGCACGTCATTCACCCTTGCCACACTACTGGCAGCATACTTCCCCACCACCACTGGGTGACCTCCTTTTGGGTTTCCCAAATATGGTTACCCTATCATAGAGAGAGGCCTCACAGAGAGGCCTTAAATGAGACTTCCCTTTCACTGCCACTGCTGTTGCGAGATGAGTGGAATAGGAAGGGAAAGATGTGGAGACGGGGTAGGCATTCCAACTTCATCACACTCTCAGTGACATCACTGGGAATGTGACAAGATCTGAATTTCAGAACTTAGCCTGGAAAAATGAAGGTATTATCATTTTCCTGAGGCCAAAGGCAAATTGAGAAGGGGTGTTCCCATTAGTTGCGGCATGTTATGGCATGTTGGATATGGATCAGAACTACTCTGGTATAAATGTATGTTTAAACATGTAGCTGGATAGAAGATCTCAGGCCAGTTACTATCTCTCAGCCTAACCTCACATGGTAGTTGTAAAGATAGAATGGGAAACCCCATTTATATCACCAGTAGCTACTGAAGTGGGAAAGTGAAATAAAATGCTAGCAAAACAACAATGATGCTAATGATGGTAATAAATAACAATAATGTTCAGACAACATGCTAAGCCATGGTTAGGCCACTAGCCCTTTTGCAGCAAATGGTTAGTGAGTGCATTTAAACTGTGGTTATGTAGCCAACATGGTTAGGAATGGTTCACACGACCCACTAAATCATGGTTCACATGACACGCTAAGCCATAATGTTTAACTCAAAATGCTTCACCACCGTGGCTTAGCCTGTTGTCTGAACAGAGTCAATGTGAGCAACTTCAAACAATTGATTCGCCCACCCAACCCTACCCACAACAGATAAGGAAGATCATTGCCTTTAATGGGTTGAAACACATCAGCTATTCAAGAATTAGGGAACATCTTGTGTGTGCTTGGGATGTTGATATATACTAAATGGGATACATGAATACCAAATACTCCTATCCCATGCACACTTATTTAGGAAGCACTAGACAGGAAACTGAAATGTGTGTGTGGATCGTTAGAGGAGATGAAAGCAATGACCAAACTCTCATTATGAAAAAATGTTGACCATATGAAAATAAGGGGTGGTGGCAATTTCTCTCCAAATTATAAAGCTGTAAAAAAGAGCAGTTTTGCCATGTCTCTTCTCAAATCCTGCAAGTGTCCTGTGATTGGCTCTTTGGTCAGGCCATAAGGAAAACCCAAGCAGCTTAAAAAAAAAAAAACCTAGGGGAATGTTTCAAGAGATACTAGGGTCAATTTTTTCCACCATTCACCCCTTTCCTTGCTAAAATTAAATAGGGCAGGGGGGATTCTGAAACCTGGTTCACTGAGTGACATTCACTAAACTGATGGAAAATCCCATTCAGCATAAAAAAGTCAGCAAGGAAAGAAGGTTACTGAGTTTTATAGCAATAAACCTATCTTCTGCTATCAGAAAAAGGTATGTGTTGGAGCTCTGTGGCAAGTCCCTGGGCAGCTAAATACTGTAGCGAGAGCCAAGTCAAAGGAGCAGTTCTAAAAAAAATGAGGCCTTTCCAGCAGTGGTCCTTCGGAAGAAAAAAGCTCTTTAAATTCTTATTATTTCTCATTTGCATTTGCAATCATTGGTTTTTTATTAGAAGGTCCAATTAAGAAAAGACTTTCTTTTTTACAAGGCAAATTTATCAAAAATTCAAATAAACTCTTTGATGCATTTCCCCCCGCATAAACTGGTCATGAATAAACATAATCCGGTTGCTTCAAGAACAGATGCCATCCCTATAGCTCCCTGCCCCCCTCCCTCGTCTCTTCCATTCTCCAATCAGAAAGAAGGAAATTGGCCAAGTTTACAGAGTGAAACATAAATCATAAACATCTTTGCCAGAGCAAACTCATGTTTCTTTTATGAAACAATTGCTCCTAAAAGAGTTTATTTTCATTTTAATACATTTCCTTTATGAAAAAGTAGAACACTCTGTTCTTAGCTTTGCGAAACCCGCCGTATTCTGCAGTTCTAGTTGTATTTGCATTTGCATTTTCAAGTGCCTTTTTAGAAAGATTATAGGTATTTATCAGATGTAGAAGGAAGGTGTTCCATTTTACAGTCAATGGATTTTGTAACCATTGCGTATTTGTTTGGAAACTGATGAGTTCTCGAAGATCTGCTCAGGCCAAGGGGCTGTCTTGATGGAGCCAGGTTGCAGCCGCTTTGAGGAAAACTCCATGCTTTCTCTGCTGTGGGGTGGTGGTGACTAATCGCAATGCAGAAGGAGTCCGTGAGCTTTCCAGTGGCCATTTGTCTTTGCCCAGGAGGACGGAGACCAATCAGGATTTGCCATCTGCCAGGGAACACCTCTGCCGCGATGCCGGAGCAAGGTTAGATGGCGGATGCACCATATTCTCCTTGCTCTGGAGAAAAAGTTGGGGTAAGTCCCTGACTTCTTTAACTCCCAGCTTCACAGGAAAGCCCCATGATAGCTGCAATGTTGTTGCTGCATCATATAACCAATGCAGCAGCACCGTGCACTCACCGTGGGGCTTTCAGAGCATCTAGGAAGTCCCCAGGTCAGATACTGCAGATATGAACTATAAAAAGAACCTTTTTGCATATGTATGATGAGGGCAACATTTCAAAGCTGCTTGCTCTGCAGTAAATTAGACCTTCTTTTTATACTACTACTAAAGAGTAGGAGAGAGAGAGAGAGTCAAAGAATAAATAGGACATGCAAGTGACCTTTGTTGGGATGTGTCATTCTATTTCACTAGAAACCTTCCATGTCCTTTTAGGTAAATCATTCTCAAATCCATAAGGTCTGATCAAGTACATAGAGGATAGAAGGCTATTCCTAATTTCCCACTGTGACAACCTGCAAGGCATCACCCCAATGTCCAAAGGCCCTGAGGACCTGGCCCATTGACCTGTTCGCCCTCAGGGATGACTGAGGATGCGCTACAGATCCAGACGGGCAGACAAGAAGTGGGTCATACTTAAGACCTTTCTACAAAATTATGTTTAGAGCAACAGCAACAAAAAGATGTAGTAATTACTCAGTTGTTGGAAATCCAAACATTCTTCTTCAAATAATGCATCTCCCTTACTCAAACATTATAGGAGAGCCCAAAAAAAATCCCCAACATTCTGTAGTTGTGGGGAAATCTCATCAAAAGACAATCTGTTGTTACCAGGAGGATGTGGTCCCATCTAAATATCACCACATATGATTTTATTTCATGACACAGACATTATTTAATGGGAAATGACCTGTCGTTTTCCTGTCAGCCATTATTGCAAAACTCAGAGCCCTAGTCCAGCCTTCTCCCACCCTACTCTAGCCTTCCCCAACCCATGCCCTCCAGATGTATTGGACTTCAATGCCGATCAGTCCCAGCCAGCATGGCCAATGATCAGGATGCTGGGAGTTGCAGTCCAACACATCTGGAGGATACCAGGTTGGGGAAAGCTTCCCTAGTCAATTTCTGGAATGAAGAAATGATACTTGCAGATGGCACAATTATTCCTGAATGTCCTCTTCTTGTTTGTTTGTTTATTTTATTTTATTTATTTATTATCTTTTTATATTTCCCAGTAGTCAAGGCTCTCTGGGCAGTGCACAATTAAAACCGTAAAACACAACAAGTATCAAAATAAACTTTAAACTTTAAAAGTTAAAAAAGGCAATATGAAATCAGATAAGTTAGAGTCCAGAGAAAGCCTGTGTGAAAAGGTATGTTTTCAGGAGGCATTTAAAGTATATTACATTTTCCGCCTCCAAAACTGCATGAGGGAGGGCTTTCCAGAGGGTGGGTGCCATGACAGAGAAGGCCCTGCTATCAAGGTTCTTCATGGAAACACTCCATTCATTTTGGAATGGTGAACAAGACCTCCTCTGAAGATCATAACTGTCATCTGAGTGTATATAAGGGAAGGCAGCCTGTTAGGTGTGCTGGTCCCAAGTTGTTTAATGCTTTGTAGGATAACAACATAACCTTGTTAGTTGAGCCTCATTGGATCCAGGTTGTTTCAGGTCATGAAATAGGGGTGGTGACTACACAAGTGGTGGAAGACCCATGACAAATCAGACCAAACAGTCTAAAGTTCATTTTAGTGCAGGTGTGAGCAACTTCCATGGGTTCAGCAGCTAAGTCTCCTCAAAAGTAATGGGGGCCACACCATTCCCTTTTACTGCTTACATTCCTGCTGCCGCTGCTGAATTTCACTGGCAAAATCAGTGGTACGCTGTTTTAGAGCCTACTCCACGGCAAAGATGGTGGCAAAGTGGACTTCTTATTTTACTTCCATCATTGTGTCTATACAGAGGCATCTAGTGGAGTTTTTCCAACTGATTGTTCACGTCTATTCCAACTTGGATGCCACAGTTAGGACAGAGTCAGTTGATCTACCTGCAGTACCTGCTTGCCCATTTGTTGTGGATGCCTTTCAATTGGTGCAGCAAAATAATGTGGCCAGGATTCTTGAAGGAGTGATGTTGTGTGTGCTCAATGCTTGTCCTTCCAGGCTAATAAAATCTGCAACTGCTGGTCTAGCCGAATGGGTATCTGGAGTGGTAATCACAGGAAGATGATCCCAGTGAGGCTGTAAATGTAAAAGTGCATGAAAGAATGAAGGCAAAAGGACTCGTGTTGGGGAAGAAGGAGAAGGGAGATGTTTAGTTCCTTCTGATGCTTCTTTCCTTGGTTTCCCTTGCTTCCCTGTCATGTTGATGTCTTGTTTTTGTATGTCCTTTGCTCTTCATCTTGATTTTTTACTACTGCACTTCTGTGTCTTTCCTCGGGCCCAGAACCTATTTAACAGTGAAAGATGGTTTTGTCGCACTAACATTTTCTAGCATCCTATTGGCAACTATCCTTCTGGAAAATTGCATAACTTGTAACAAGAAGTGAATGTCAAAGATTTGAAATCTTCCACTTTGCTCTTACTTCTTCAATATGCCCTAAGTTATTGTCACCACATATTAAGCATTTCTGCTTAAAATGAGGTGCAGAGGAGAAATCTAATGCATGACAACGCCTGCTACATTGAAGTTACATTATCTCCAGATCAACATGGCATATAATATGTCATTCAGTGTATGAATGATTTCTCCCATTCAGAATTTTCATCCACTTGATTGTCATATAAACTATATGCATCTCCCGATTAAATAATTCCAAGCTCTATAAATTGCTAACCATGGGAATGATATGCCATTCAACTGTCTGGAGAAATGTGCTACAAAACAATATCAAAAGCAACTTTCTTCATCAAACACTGTTCCAATGACCTTTCTGTCCAACTTTCCTGGCATGTTTGTTTAGTTAACTGCTAAAAAAAAATGAACAAAAAAACCCCAACAACTCACACATTTTAATGCTATGTTTTCAACCCTGCAAAGTCAAACTCATGGATGACAATCCATCAAAATCAGCAAGATAACAGAAAAGCACATTCTGATTCCAGAATTGTTGTCTGATACTGCATGATGGAGAAAGAAACAATACAAACATCTGATTCGCTGGAGCAAAATTGACCTTAGAAAAATGATAAGGCAGCAGAACCCAGGAGAAAGGATGTGAAATTTAAATAGGATAAGAGTATATGCAAGAGGGAAACGACATCCTTGTGCATATATATGTGTGTATATATATATATATATATATGGTCATATCAAAACAAGATTTTGAATTGTGTGCTTAACAAAAGCTCTTAGGATGCATATATTTAAGTCTATGACAGAATCTCCCCCCTCCCACCAAAGATAGAGAAGAATTAGGTTTAGGCCACAATGTTTAAACTGAATGCAAACTATGAAACTCGATGCTCCAACTTACTCTTAAAGCATTTTGCCATGCTCTCCTCCTTCTTAGTAGCAATTTCAGACAGTTGCTCTCCTTTCCCAACACCTGGATAAATGGACTGAAGAACTTCTCCTGAAAAACCTTACTGGTTAATCTGGCTGATGGCAGCAGCAGTTTTAGCCCCATGTTCATTTTTAATACAAGCATCTCAAAATCTGCATCTGAACATCCCCTTCACCAAAGGAAGGTTGCATAAATCCATTGCACTACAAGTCTGGACAGCGATGGTCTGCTATTTTGCCATGTGCTCTCAGAGTGAGGTGTAGGTTAGCTGCTATTTGTGCACATCTTAAGACTTAAGTAATCATGGAAGAATTCCCCCTGGCTCACCTTATAATTGGTTTCAACATTCTGAAAAAATAAGAGCCTGCACTTTTTTCACACAAATAAAGTTGGGTTGGAAAGACCAAGCCCTGATCTCTCCATCCCTCCCACAGATCCTTTCTCCAAATATATCCTGGTGGGATTGGAGCACCACCTGGGAAGAGTGGTATGGAGTGCTTGCACCATTCACCCACATCTCAGCTTTAATCATCCCAAGAATCTACACCATCCATTTATCCCGAAGTCAGCTCGAGGTCATTCCTGTGCATCCGCATGATGCACAAGGGACCCTGGGGTCAACCGGGGATGACCATTCACTTTCCCCGGGATAAAATGGATGGCACTTATCCTGGTTTTTCCCTTTGTCCTGGGACATCCCCGAGGACCACGGGTAGTTTGGCGCGAGCTCCAAGGTCCTTCCTCCTCCATGCAAGGAGCAAGGCTCTTTAAATGGACACGGAGCTGCACAGAGTGGCTCCATGCCCATCGGGGGTGGGGGAGCAATTCTGCCATCCTCAGGATGGCTGCCAGTGGTTTTTGGTGCTGGGTTTTAAGTTTTTGGGGTTTTTTTACGTACTTACTTTTTTGGAGGATTCGGGCTGCTCAATTGTGTGACCAGCTCCTTCTTTATTTCGTTATTTATTATTTTAAAACATTTTTATAGCCCCACCTCGCCATTTCTGGCATCATGGCGCTTTACAATAATACATAAAACAATTTTGATTAAGGACCTTCAACCCACATTAACATTTAAACCACCCCTCCCCCAAACTCTTGTGAAAATAAAAATGACTTACAGAGGTGTTTAAAACAATTGATGGCGGGAGCCTGTCTAATCTCCAGCGGCCAATTGTTCCATAATCGGGGGCCAACCACTGGGGAAAAAAACCCACAAAACACGTTCACCGGAACGTCTCTCTTGGCTCCTGGGACGTCGCGCTGGTGTTTGGACGCTCGGGGAGGATCCTGGAAGCCAGAAAGCCCGAGATCCTCCCCCTTGTCGCGGAAGGCTCATATGTGTAGATGAGCCCTAGGGCTTGTAGGGGAGCTAAGGAAAGGCGGTTCCCTATGCATCCCAGTTCAGTTCATTAAAGTTAAAGGGAAACTCTAAATCCTAGGCACCTCAATAGAAAGCTGTGTATGATCTGGCTTCCAATTATTCACCATTCCCAATTTTGCTCACAGTTCCACACTTCAGCATCATCTCTCATCTTAAAATGTAGCCCTTGAAGTAAGTTAGAAGCAGCCAATTTAGAAAAGCTTGAGATGAATTGTCTTTGCCCATCTGTATCTCTGAACTGCATAAGTTTGAATTTCTATAATAACAACTATTATTCAGGAAGTGGGCATTGGATTGTTCATTAGGCAGTGTCTGAACATTATTTCAGTGCATCTGTGTGTCCCCCCAATGAGTACATCCACCACACAAGCATAGATGGTGTGCACACACATATAAGTGTAAACACTGGATGGGCAGCCCATTTGTGTGGAGTTCTATTATTGAGAGTCTCAAGACAGAAAGCCAGTCTTAAAACTAAAAGTTTGTGCACAAAAATTTTGTTCTCCTTTACTTGGGAGAAAAATGACATTAATTTTTAATTGATTCATTAAAACAGTTCTTCCTTTCGGTATTTCTCAGGAGCAGTCATGGAAGACAGAGGGCAAGAAATCAGACGAGATTCTGTCATTACAATGCTCAATAACATGATGTGTAGCGGTAGCCAGATTTTTCAATTGACTACTTTCTTAAGACTATGCTACCTGAAAGGCTTTATCTACAAAAATGACCTAATAACAGCGTTGCAAATTAAGTATTCTATTTGTTTAACTTTGTTTAACTGTGGGCACTTTACATAATTCAGCTAGCCAAAGAAAGAGGGAATAAATTTCCCTTGTTTTCTTCCAAGCCCACTGAAAACTAGCTATAGAACTATACTGAATGGAGGTTATGAGAGCCAAGGAAGGATACTAATTGCCAAGGGAAATTCCAGTGCCTGCCATTTATAGGAGTCTGGAACAATGACAAACGTCTTTTTCTTTTCTTTTCTTTTTTTTGCAATACTTTCTAAAGCTAAGTCACAGTTTTGCTCAGACACATTTCTGGCAAGAGTAAGTTCCCGAGGCTGGAGCTGAGAATGACCTACCCCTGTGTTCCCACGAGCTCCTTCCTTGGGTCAGATACATGCAAATCTCAACAACTGAATAGGATACAACTGCAGAGAAAGGCAAACAACTGTGGAAAAGGCAAGCTAAGAACTTAGCAGCAGTTAGGCTCTGCCCTCCAGAAACATCTATCCTTAATAGGGATGGGAGAGAAATTCATTTGGTTCACATTTTAATGCAAACGTATGTAATTTCACCCTTTCAATATGTGAACCGAAACTCAGACATCTTTTGTATTTCATATTTCTCCACATTCCGCAATGGAGTTGTCCAATCAAAAACGTGCAAATTAAGGAAAGGTACACACAATCAAGAGGATATTAGTGAAAAGAACATTAAAAATGCATTATATTTGGGAAATTGCTTGCAAAATACATATGTTGGGCAAAAATGCACACAAAATGCATGCAGTAGAAGAAATGCACACAAGAAACATACAATTTTCATGTTCAACTCTTTTTATCAAAGTTCGGGACGAACTGAATTTAAGATTAAAAATTGTCAATGTTTGGGATTATCTGAATTTAGGATTGGAAAAATCAAAAAGTGAGAGAAGAAATTGACAGATTCACCCATCCCTAATCCTTGTATCAAATCATTGTCTTTTACAATTATGGTGGGCTGAAATCAGTTGAATAATATAGTCATCACACAGTCGCACTTGCATATTATTTAATTACTTTAGCAATCTGCAAAAAAATCACTATCTCCATGGCATTCTATATTAAGAATATCAACATAAACAAGGCTTTAAAAAGAGTCTCTCTCCATATAATTTCTCACAAACAGAATGCAAAATATACAAATAAGTTACAGAGTCTGCAAGGCAAATGACTCCCTTCATTAGAGGAAATGCTGTATGCAATTTATTAAAGAGACTTTATCCATAATACCACAAGACTGATGATAGAAGTATGGCTGAGAATTTCATTTCATTTCAGTTTTGATAAGAATTTGCCCAAATTCACAAAGTTGTCCATATTTGGAAGGGGGAAAATATTGAGATTTTTAAAAAGTGAATGTAGAAGACACCTAAACTGACAGAATCGTCCATCCAGGCTCAGGGCTTTGAGTGCTTTGCTCTTAAAAATCTGGGTTTGAATTCCTGTATATTCAACCATGTCAATGCTTAATTAGGCTTGCCAACTCTTTTTTTCTGGAAGGCTCCTCATCTTTTACAACTGTATTGGCAAACTATGCTGGGAATAGCTTTGGCTATTGGATTTGGCTGTTGCAGATGGATGAAAAGTGTGTTTCAGTTTCTTTTTTATCAGAATTTACTAAAAAAAATGGCAAAGTTCTTCATATCTGGGAGAAAAAGAACTTGAAATTTTAAAAAATCCGAATGTGAAATTGACAGATCCACCTATTCTTAACCACTGTCTAAATTACCATCAGCCTCCCTATCCTACATGGGATGAAAGTATTCTAAATGACCAATTCCCATTGCCTTTTCTGTACCTATGTGTATTTATCTAATGTGTGGAGGGAGTGGCATTACAACGCTCTGGGGGGTTGTTTTGTTTTAATGCATCCAAAGAATCCTAGTATCTGACATGACATTGTGATGGAAGGACAGAGGATTTTCCTCTGTGGTGAGACCACAGTCGTAGGTATGACTCAGTATTTCATGGCTGCCACAACAATCCTGGGGCTGTCTGAAAAGTTTTGGGTCTAAGATGCATGGCATGCTATATGCTCAATTTGGTTAAATCTGCTAGACAAGCTGCTGGTAGTAGTCTGGGCTTGGGAGAGCGGGCAACATTTCCTTTGGTAAGAGACCTTTACTTGGGCAGGATCTACACTATTGCTTTATAATGGTATTGAAGTGCACTGGCAACTTTTGGGGCCCAGGACACATTCCATAAATCATTTTCAAACCACTTTCATGGTGTTAGATCTGGCCCATAATGAGAGTTAACATGATTCTGCAGGCATTCTGGGAACATATTGGGATCTAGATGACTTTCTGATGGCTCACAGAGTGTTTCTTGATGATGTAATTGTTACTCCCGTTGGCCAATCTCTGGAATAAATAGATCACCTAAACAGGATTACCCTTTCTAGTTCACTAGAACTCAGTAAGTCCCCTTATTTACTGGGTCACTGGAAACAAGGAAACAACCAAAACTACTAGGGCATAACTAGCCTACTCTGTGGCAGTTCTGGCAATTAAGACAGATCACCACCACCATCATTACATCTTCATAAGAACATAAGTAGTGGCCTATCTGCAGCCCTGTCTGGAGAGGACAGACTTTGCCTCAATTATCCACACATGAGTCACATCCAGGCTAGACTACTGTAATGCACTGTATATGGGGCTGCCTTTGAAGATGGTTCGGAAACTTCAACTGGCACAGAATACGGCTGCCTGAGTACTGGTAGGGGCAAAGTGGTTTGATGATGTCATGCCTATATTGCGCCAGTTGCACTGGTTACCAGTATGTTTCTGAGTCCAATTCAAAGCGCTGGTTTTGTCTTTTAAAGCTCTAAACAGTTTGGGACCTAGTTACTTGAAGGCCCATCTTCACCCCTATCAGCCTCCCCGCACTTTAAGATCAGAAAGAGCAGCTGTCTCAGTTGCCCACTTGTGAGGGAAATTAAGTGGGTGTCCACACAAGAGAGGGACTTCTCTGTGGTGGCCCCAAACCTCTGGAACAACCTCCCATTGGAGGTCCACCATGCACCATCCTTACAGGCTTTCAAGAAGGCTTTAAAAAGATTTTATTTTACCATGGCCTTCCCATGATGTATACTGTTAATGCTGCTATTGTTGTTCCAGCTGGTTTTATTGCTTTATTTGCTATTTTACTGTGAAGATGTTTTTATTGCTTTTAATACTTTAATATTTTATTGCTTTTAATGTTTTATGCATTTTATTGTTGTAAGATGCCTTGTGAGGGCCTCTGCCCTGAAAGGGGGCTAAAAATGTTTTAAATAAATAAATAAATAAGAAATAAATAAATAAATAAATAAAATGCTGGATCAGACAGAAGGTCCATCTAATCCAGCACACTGTTCACACAGTGGCCAATCAGCTGTTAGCCAGGGACCGACAAAGCAGGGCACAGTGCAACATAATGCTGTACAGTGGCACTATTCCAGGTGGTGAGGGCCCTTTTTCATCTGGACCCTGAAGATAAGAACATAGCAAGCTGCTGTATACTGAGTCAGACTATTGATCCATCTGGCCCAGTATTGTGAACACTGACTAGCAGCAGCTCTCCAGAGTTTTTGAGGCCCATCTAGCAGAATTTCCCTTTTTGGAGGATGAAGAGGCTTAGGGCTTAGGGCTTAGGTGCAGAGCTTAGGACAGATGGAGCCTCCAAGATCGGAGTTTTCCATTAATAGCGCTCTTCACTCTTAGGATTGCTCAATAACTAGCCTACCTAAGATACACTAAGGTACATCAAAGGGTAAAGATAGCTTCTTCTTTTTTACAAGCTCTCAAATTTTCCACTAATTTGAAGAACAATTTTCAAGTTTCTAGAATATTACAGAATCTGAATTTTCCACCTATGCTTTCCCCTAGGAAACCGTAAGTATTCCCTCCTCAGCCTCACATTTTGTGTGAAACTTGGCCTGTGAATGTATATAAATGGCTAAATAATGACAAGCCTTCCTGTGACATCCAAGCAATGTCACAGTTATGGCAATAAAGCCACATCAAAGTCCTGGAGCTTGGCAACTTCTTTGGAGTCACATAACTGTCACAATAGATAATGGCCCATTTGTAGTCGTGGCACATCAGTCACGTTTCACATTCATCATGCACTGCAGTCATTTCCTAGGGAGATCACACAGGCACGCTGGAGTATCATTACTACTTCATAGTAAAATGACACTCACATCATCTTGTTAGGACTGTATTATTGTTATAGTAAACGGAGTGACCGAGTAACAATCTGCATATTTTGTAGTGCTTACTTGCAAAAAAGTAGACATTTTATAAATGGACCTGATTTTTCTTTTTGTTAATGAAAATGAAGCTTTTTGCTATCGGGGGAGTTTCAGAAGAAATACATGAGTAGGGGGAAATTTACTTTATTTAGCGAGGGCACACTAAACACTGCTATTATGCTATTTCTGCCTATCTGTAGATTACTGCAGTGCAGAGTACCCATCATACACACACACAAATACATTGATTTGAACAGTGATCTGCAGAAACAGTGCCTTGTGGCTTTCATTAACGATGACCGTACATGTCATAAACACAGAAGGCTAAGCAGAATCAAAACTACATAGGCAGAAGGTTCAGGAAACCAATGTATCACATTAGCAGATGCCTAATCTGGTAATGACAATTACTGGTCAACCAATGAGAGGAGTTAGAAACTGCTAATCCACATATTGTTTAGGATTAGTTGTCCAACGTGAAATCAGCTGCTTCATGAAATTAGTTTTGAATGGGTCCTCCTACATACTTCTTCTCAAATATGGTTCATGGATATCCTAAATGCACTTGGGGCAATCTGCCATAGCATTGAGGCCTATGTGATAAAAGTCCAGGTAGTCCCAGGTGTTAAAACTCTCTATGGAAATTGAACCAAAGTTGATGAAACACTCTCACATAACATGGCTATTAGCAATTGCTTTCATATTAAGTTCCCATGTGTACAAATAAGGGGTTTATTTGTAAGTTATATTAAGAAAAAAATGATACAGAATTAACCTACCACCTAGTTTTCATTTGAAATTAGCCGAGACTCCTTTAACCCACATAGCCTTGGCTTCTGTTTCACTGTCACACCAGAGTGTGATAGAATGTTGGGTTGTGGACAGAATGTTGGCAGTTGCCTTTTATATATACCCAAGATTGCAATTTTATACACAATTTACAAGGGAGAAAGCCCCACTGAACTGAGTGGGGCCAAATTCAAAGTAGACATGCATACAGTTGTGCTGCAAGTTATATCTTCAAACTTAGTATCCATGATGCCCAATATACTGCAAACTAGAGACAGACTAAGCATAACTAATGACAAATGGCCTAGCTTAAGAGCAGATTTCAGTTCAGCACCTATAACTATGTGGGCAGCCCAAGTGTAGCCCATGAAACTCTCCTCTGTGGCTTGCCAGTGCCCTAGCGCCTTCCCCAATCTCACAACGATAACCGGTTTTTCTACTCCCTCTCTCGGAGGAGAAGGTTTTCCTTTCCTACTTGGAGAAGAGAAAAAATTCTTGAGAAACCACAGAGTGCAAAAAGGCTAGAATGTCTTTTGCCATTCTAGCCCACTTTACTCCATGGTTTCTCTGTCATGAATAAGATCCTCAAGATTCCACAGGAGAAAACAGAGAGTAAGTCAGATTAGAGTGGTTCCCTCTAAAGTCTTCCCTGCAAAGGGAGGGTACATTTAACCTGAAAACCAGTAAGGGAGCAGGAGTAGTGGAGAGGGTGTGTATCTATTGGTGTGTATAAACAAGAAAGACAGTGAATAAAATGTGTGTATTTATTTATTTATTATTTCATTTCTATACTGCCCAATAGCCGAAGCTCTCTGGGAAGGTCACAAAAATGAAAACCACAGTGTAGGGTAAGTGTGTGTGGAACAGTGAGTGAGGGTGGGGTGTCTATGGCTGAATTCAGACGACACAATAAGCAACTGGGGGGGGGAACAATTGTCAGTTGTATTGACTATCGTGTCGTCCGAATGTTGCCATAGTCAACTCAGCGCTGATCCTAATCCACACCACAGTTGATTATTTATTAACATGTTGTATGGGGAGTACCCCCTAGATGAACAACTGTAAAGTTGATTATTACCCCACCATTGACTACCGTGTCGTCTGAATTCAGCCTATGTGTTTGTGTATGTGAGAGAAGGGAGGGAGATCCAAGCCCCACCCATTCCCAGTCTAGGTTCCACTTGCTTCTGTATCTTGCCACACCCACCAGTGACAAGCTATATTATATTCCCAGCCCTCACAGATAAAATGGTAGCCCACCCCGATCTACTGTTTCAGATGCAGAATACAATTTTATTGTCTCCTTTAAGACTGCTGTGCTATGCACAATGACATGGTAAGAGACCCTATTGATTTCAATGGGGCACAGGCCTGCATATATGTTCTCAGGATTTCTGTTAGCATATCAACATAATTGAGAACAACAAAACTCTTATTGGTGGAAATGATAATGAATTGATGCCTTTTGGTTCTTTGACTGGGTTTATGGCTGCAACCTTAAGTACACTTACTCACGAGTAAGCCCCATGTAACACAGTGGGACCTACTGCTCAGTAAACATGGATAGGATTGCACTGTAAAGCAGTTAAAAAGAATCTAAAGAAACCTCTTACCAATTTTGTGATTTTGTTCCTTTGCTTGCCAGATCTCCCCCCCCCCTCCCATTAGACAATAAAGGATGATAAGCCATCGTGAAATTAAAGGAAACTAAAGGCCACTGCTTAAGGAAAAAAGGCAAATGGAAATATCCTTCAAGGATCCATTTTATTTTTCTATCCCACATCAAAGAAAATATTTTGTCATATCTGTTTTACAGTACTAAAAATCCCATCGACTTAAGACACTATTCAAGACTCACTGGAGGCTAATTTGGGCTTCAGCTACACCCAGGCAATCCCAGTGAAGTCAATTATTATAAATGTTAGAAAAATTGGACACAGTACCTAGGATTATTTTATTTTCTTGATCTGCTTCACCGCTACTTTCACAAAACCCCTCTCTTCCCCCATCCACAGCTCTTCCCCCACTCCTCATTCCCTTATGTAACTTTTTATCCATTCTCTCCTCTTAAGAGTAGATTCTGTCGATCATGCCAGTGACTTTGCAGCCCAAGTGTGATCTACATTAAATTGGGTTGCTACCAGTGCACCGCAGTCTCTAGTGCCACCGTTTTCTATAAGAGTGCAAAAACTGGCCTTTGATTTCCCAAATGCAGAGATTCATGCAATATTTGTTTCTTTGTTTTATTATATGTATTTATATCCTGCCTCATCGAAGTATTTTTGAGGCAACTTACAGATAAAAAAACATAAAAGTATACAAAATCAATAACAAGATAAAACAAGATAAAAACTTACAACAACAGGATCAAACCAATGCGGCAACAAATGCACCAATCCAATTTAGGGCACAATCCTATCAGGATTGTCGGAAGCCTCCAAACTCAGAGGCAAAGGACTATCCAATGCAGGGCAGAGAAACACGTAGGAGATTCTCTCTTCCATGCTCCATCTGCCTTGGAGTTTTCACTAGATGCTCAATTTTGAGTGTCTAGCTGCAGCTTCGGGGACGGGGAGGGGAGGGAAGGAGGTCCAAGACATGATAGGAAGCTTCGTACACCAGATTCTGTGGTCTCTTCCCTGCTCCAGGACATATCCCCTTTTTGCCTTTTCCGTGCTTCATTTCCAAGTACCTGAGAAGGAGCCAGCATGGAGAGGGGGAGGGGAAGCAGTTTCTGGGAATTGAGGTTGGCATGCTGGCTCCAACCTCTGTTCCCAGAAACCAAAAATCCTATGACTGTCTACACAGTTAGTGGCCATAGGATTGCTCCCTATATGTTTTTAATTTAAAAGCAGCAACAGTAAAATAATAGTACATTGAATTTTAAATCCTGAGTGAATAAAACAGATTTTACCTTTCCAAAAGGCCATATGTGTCAAAGGCAGTCATATGAATCTTCGGCAGCATTCCAGAAATGATGGGCCACCACAGAAAAGTTGTAACCTGCCTGATCTTAACAGGCATGTGAAGCAGGAGGAAAGTTTCACCAGATGATCTCAAGGGATAAATAGATCCATACAGGAATGGGCCATTGTTTAGCTACCATGGATCTAAGCTAAATAGCCAGTGTGGTGGAGTAGCTAGAGTATTGGACTAGAATTGGGGAGATCCAGATTCTAGTTCCACTCTGCCATGAAGCTCACGGGCTGACTTTGGGCCACTCACTGACTCTCAGCCTAACATTCCTCTCAGGGTCAATGCAGGAATCCACATTAAAGCATACCTGATAGATGCCTGTCCAACTGCCTTTTGAATGCCTCTAGTGTGGGAGAGCCCACAACCTCCCTAGGTAATTGATTCCATTGTCATACTGTTCTAACAGTCAGGAAGTTTTTCCTGATGTCCAGATGGAATCTGGCTTCCTGTAACTTGAGCCCATTATTCCATGTCCTGCATTCTGGGAAGATTAAGAAAGAGATCTTGGGGTTGTAGTGGACAGTTTGATGAAAATGTCAACCCAGTGTGTGGCTGCTGTGAAAAATGTAAATTTCATATTGGATATAATTAAGAAAAGAACTGAAAAAAACTGCCAATATCATGCTGCCTTTATACAAATCTATGTTGCAACCACACTTAGAACATTGTGTACAGTTAAGTTCAGTGCACACAAAAGATATTGTAGAGTGCAGAAAAGAGGAATTAAAATAATCAAGGGGCTGGAGCAAGTCCCCTATGATAAAAAGTTACAAAAGCTGGGCTTGTTTAGTTTAGAATAATGGCAAGTAAGAGGGGGGATGACAGAGGTGTACAAAATTATGCATGTTGTGGAGAAAGTGGATTGGGAGACATTTTTCTCCCTTTCTGATAATACTAAAACCTGAGGTCATGAAGCTGGTTGGAGGGAGATTCAGGGCAAATAAAAAGAAGTACTTCTTCACACAGTGCATAGTTAAACTATGGAATTCACTACCACAAGATATAGTGATGGTCACCAATTTAGATGCCTTTAAAAGTGGTTAGAAAAATTCTTGGAGGAGGAGGCTTTCAATGGCTACCAGTCCTGATGGCTATATGCTACCTTTAGTAATAGAGGCAGTATGCCTATGTACAGCTGTTGTTGGGGAACATGGGCCAGAGGGTGCTTTGCACTCATGTATTGTTTGTGGATTTCCCGTGGGAAGCTGGTTGGCCACTTTGTGAACACAATGCTGGACTAGATGGACTTTTGGTCTAATCCAGCATGGTTCTCTTTATGTTCTTAATGTGTGAAAAGCTTTTAGGGCCTCTTCACCTTTTTTAGTTGTATACCTAAAGAGTCCAAAATGTATATGTGCAAATGCATCTATCATCAGAGAGTCAGAATCAACTGACTGAAGTAGGCTGACCATATGAAAAGGAGGACAGGGCTCATGTAACTTTAACAGTTGTGGAGAAAAGGGAATTTCAGTCAGTGTCATTTGTATGCAATTAGTTCCTGGTGAAATTCCCTCTTCATTACAACACTTAAAGCTGCAGGGGCCCTGCCCTCTTTTGTATCTGGTCACTCTAGTATAGTGCATACAACTTTAATTGCTTTGATGAAGAGGTGATTTCACCAGGTACTAATTGCACACAAATGATGCCAGCTGAAATTCCCTTTTCTCTGCAACTGTTAAAGTTACATGAGCCCTGTCCTCCTTTTCATATGGTCAGCCTAGACTGAAGGCCAGGCCTGAGTTTGCTTTTAGAGTCTGGGCAATCCAGTTCCTTCATCCTTTAAATGAGGATAGCTTTCTCCCACCCCTTCTGTAGCCAGGATGGGAACCCATGAGGGGGGAAGTCCTACATTCTCATGCATGCGACATTGGTCAATCTGGGAATTACTGGGAATTACAGGTCCTATTATAAGGTTGCTCTATACTCCTCCACTACCTCTTCCACCTCATCTAGTTTTGTGTAAGTGCTTGTATTTTTTAAAAAATAACAGATCCGTATTTTAAATCTACTATCCAATTAGTTGGGGGCCCCATTTTAGTTAATCACAAGGGTTTAGTTGATATTAACTGATCAACAGTACAAACACATATATACTCTGAAGTAAGCCCTACTGAGTTCAATGGGATTTACTCCTAGGTAGATGTGTATAGGATTGGAGCCTAAAAGTTGCAGGCCTAGTCATTATCCACTCTGAGACTAAGGAGGATAGTTGGGTGAGTGGATGGAAGGAGAGATGAATAAAGAATACATATAATTGTGTCTGGATTTGGGGTGCAGTACACTCAGAACTGATTGGATTCACAGCAAGCCAGCAAATCCACAGCACTTACAATTCGGAGCTTATGAATTTTAGTATAATGGTACTTTTCACATAACTGAGATAACAACTCCTTTAAATGTGTTTCATCTTTTATCGAACTTGGGTTTTTATATGAAATGTAAAACATTGATATTCCTATTACATCCCGCAAGGGAAAAGAAACACACCATTTGTCATAATCAGGAAAAATGTTTTATTCCTTTCGACATGCATTTATCTCCTTCACAAATAGAAGCCATAAAAAGAGCACACCAGTGTTTTAATGTTCCTGTGATACACCTTCATGCTTAGATGGGCTCCTGTAGGACTAGCAGCATCGGGTGGAATCCTGACAAAGGGACAAATAAGGAGCAACGGCTGTGCAGCATTACCAATTTTTCCATCCATTTGTTTAATAAATGCAACCTAGTTTAAACAAGCCATAACAGCACCCACATCTGCGGGTTTTAACGTTTTTGTGAAAGCAGCAAAAGGAAATGGGGCAATAGCTGAACACAATGGGCTGGATCCAGACTTAATCATACTTAGAGTAGACCCATTGATATCATGAGGGGTTATAGGAAGTCTTAAAGACTAACTTAAGCCCCATTGTTTTCAATTGTTCTACTTTGATCTGGATCCAACACAACGTCCTGGCTACCATTTGTGTCCAGTGGGTGAAAATGGCTGGGATGTAGACCAGTGGCCCTCTAGATATTGTTGGACTTTGATGGGAGTTATATCCAACATCCCACCCCTGACGTAAACCATTTTCCAAGGCATTGAACAGCATGTGATGAGTTCTAATCTATCTCAGCTTTGTTTTTAGAGTTTGGATGATTGCTCAAAGTTGTTTTTAGATGTATGTTGTCTCTTTGTGTACTGTCTGTTGTGTGTTTTAAATTTTGCATTTTTAAAAAAAGTTTTAATCTTTGTAAGCTGTCCAGAGAGCTTCAGCTATGGGGCAGTATAGAAATGTTAATAATAATAACAACCTACTTTGGGGAGTTCAGTTCTCCTAGCATACTAGACAATTCAAGACAGGAGTGAAGCAGTTAATCTATATGTGCAGGGCATGTGCTCCTTCCCCAAGTCTCCGCTCCTAGGAAGGGCATATAAAAATGCCTGCAGTATTGATCCCATGCCACCCCAGTCAGGAGAAAGAGCTCAGTTGTGAGATTCTACTTTCTAGGTTTTCTTTCTGTCAGTCCTAAAATTGTTAGTCATTTGGTTGGAGAAATCAAATTAAGCATTTCCCCCCTTATTATTATAATTTCCAAATTCCCAAGTAACAAACGTTGCAATCACCCTTACAACTCGGAAACTCTTTTGCCCACCAGCAACTGACAGCTTTCTAATGCAGTCACATTAAGGTGCTTTTTGAAGTGTGTGAGGCACTTTTTAACTAGCTCCTTGGGGCATTGTTAGATATCATTGCTTACTACCAGTGGGAGCCACTACGCTGTTAATAGCACTTCCCGTTTTACTTCTGATCAGTCATATACAGGGGCTTAAAAGGGATTGCTTAGAACATGTGAAACAACCTCTTTCTTCCAGGATTTGCCAGCAAAACTGCACATTACAACACCATGGTCAGAGCTGAGGATAACTCATTAACAGAGAAAAAGGTTGGCACATCAGTGTCAGTTTCTTGTTTAAGGTGGCTATGATTCTCATCTCATGCAGAAGCAGGGAACTTGTGGCCCTCCTGATGTTGTTGGATTCCAACTCCCATCTGCCCCAGACATCATGGCCGACATTCATGGCCCCAACTCTCTGTTAGTCACGCATTTTGTTGTTGCTATTATTAAATTATTAGGAGTCAGAAATCCTTGTCTATCTACTGTGACTGACTCAGGGATCTCCCAGTAGATCCCCATCTACTGTCTGCCTACCCTGGCTCTAAAGTGCATTGAACACTTTAGATTATAAATGCTCTATGTTATTTCTATCATCTCTTCCAGCCTTCCCCAACCAGGTGGGCCAAATTGGCTGGGGATAACAAAACATCTGGAGAGCACCAGTTTGGGGCAGACTGTCTATGCAGTACCTGGCATGATTTTGGCATGAAATAAGTACTAAAAATTTGCAGTTCTAACATTTTTCACCTATAACTATAGCTGGATTGTCTGAATACTACTATCATTGATTATTCTCTATCAAATCACCCTGTTGTTGTTGTTGTTGTTGTTGTTAAATTAATATTGTACCTTTTTTCCTCTTACAAGAAACCAAGGAGGCTTACATGGTTCTCCTTCTCTCCTCCTTTCCATTTTATCCTCACAACATCCCTGAGAGGCTGAGAGTCACCCAGTGAGCTTCATGCCCAAGTGGGAACAAGAACCTGGATCTCCTGAGTCCCAGTCCAGCCTTCTAACCACTACAGCACACTGACTTACTTAACTAAGAGGCCCAAATTCTCTGGCCATGTCTACTCCAGCAATATATCCCGGGGTTGTCCCTAGGTAATCCCTGTGCATCTATATGATGCACAGGGGATCCCTTGGGCAACCAGGGACAACCTAGGGATGACCCCGGGCTAACCCGGGGATAGCGGAAACTAGGGATATCCCAGTTTTCCCGCTGTCCCAGGAACTGAAACAGGCACAGAGCCATGCAGGGTGGCTCCGACCCATGGGAGTGGGGGGAAAGCAATTTTGCCATCCCCAGGATGGTGTGGGGGGATTCCTACATTTTCGTGCAATGTGAGCTCCTGGCTCTTTTAAAAAAATGGTGGATGCAACAGGAGCGACGTTCCGGGATGTCGCACTTCCGTTTATATGCTGGGGGACGATCCTGGAAGCAGGTAAGTCCGGGATCATCCCCACTCCCTCCCTCTACACCCTTAGGTGTAGAAAGGGCCTCTGTTAGTTAAGCTGCTTAGTTTAATGACTGCCACCAAGTGGAAAATTATCATATGCCTTACTTCCCCTTTGATCATGTCAACCCTGCTGGCCTTTCCTAGTATTGGGGATTTTATTCATTTGTTTCTTTGTTTGTTTTTAAAATGTATAAACCGCCTTTTATCTACAAGGGATCCCAGGACAGTGTCCGTACCATTATGAAAAAAATACAGTAGCAAAATTACAGAATAAGAAGCATAAGAACTATTCTACCACAAACAAACAAATCAATTAAAGGGAATTAAACTGAAAATGCATGGGCAAAAAGAGACAGTTTGATTTGGCACCAAAAAGAAAGCAAGGCCAGTGCCAATGGTATCTTCTTTGGGAAGGCATTCCAAAGTCAAGGCGCCAACACAAAGAAGGCCCTTTCTTTTGCAAATGGCTATAGTATTTCTCCCACTGATGGTACTTACCAAGGTTCTCCCCTGAAGACCGTAATGCCTAGGCAAGGATGTGCTCCTTGAGATATCTGGGCTCCAAGCAATTCAGAGCTTTAAGGGTGATAATCAGCACCTTGAATTTGGGTTCAGTAGTGAATCGGGAGCCAAAGTACTTCCTTAAGAATTGGTGCAACAGGACTCAATCTAGGTGAACCAGACAGAATTCTAATTGCCAAATTCCATATGAGTTGTACCTTCTGAACTGCTTTCAGTGGCAGACCCATGAAGAATGCATTACAATAATCCAACCTGGAGGTTACCAGGGCAAGGCAATCCCCATCTAAGAAAGGCTGCAGCCGGTGAACCAGCCAAAGCTGGTAAAATGCGTTCCGAACCACTGGCCACTTGGGTCTGTAGTTACAAAGTTAGATCAAGGAGCACCCCCAGTTTTATGTTATTAGAGACCTGTTGCCAAAGTTTGGGCTGGTTATTTCCAATCAATATATGGGTACTCGTCTTTGGCTTTCTGTCTCTTACATCAAGTCCTTGCTTACTTGTCTTGCCTGCATCTCACCCACAGCACACAGCCTTTTTGTTTTTTAGCCCTGTTTAAACTGTTGCTCTTAGTCAACATCCCTGTCTCAATGGGTCCTCGTTTCCTCAACTCCTTTCCTCTTCTTCCACCTTCTGCTATCCTGCCTGCCTTGTAGCCTGGCTCTTTCCACTATTCCTGTCAGCAGCATTCAACCTCGCCTCCTGCCCCTAAGTCCTGAGGATTCCCACATTCCTTCCCATGGGCTGCTGTTTACTTCAGTTTCCTGTCTTCAGCGCTCCCCCATTTTTCTTGGCCCTCTGTCTCCTCACGTCATCTATCTTTCCCTCTGTTCCATATCTATTCTACCTCCCTTCCTTCTGACCCCATCACCACCACCACCACCTGGACCTTATTATGTCTGCTGACTTCCTCCCACTAAGCTACTTAGCTCTTCACCTCCCTGCATCCTTCACATTTTGGCTTCTGTTCCTGGTTCACTGCAATGGCACACACTTATCCTTAAATCCAATCTGAGGATAGAACCTTCATTGTTTAATTTCCCTTACAAACTGAGTACTTTCCTATTGGTAGTTAGAATGTTTGTGAAAATTGCATGACATCACAGCAGTCAGCCAATGGCAGCTCAGCCTTCAGTTAAGGAGAGCTCACAGTCAGATAGCAGCTAACTTTTACCTTATTATATCTACCCTGCACAAGTTGCTTGTTGGAAATATGAAGTGTGTTGAGCTCCCCTTCCTCATCATAACTCAGTGTTAGCTATAGCCAAGTAATAGTCACAATCTGAATTATAGAAATGCAGGATATTACGTTGTGTTTTTTTAATGATTGTAATGTGTATAATAACAGTGTAGTTATTGAGGTCAAGGCACTGAGGCACACACTCAGGTTTAATTTGAGAATTATAATATGGTTTTTCCCAGACCAAAAGACTGGGATAAAGTGTTGAGATTTTGGAGAGTGATAATGAATTCAATGCGGAACCAAAAAAATGTTTTGGCAATATATGTTAATGAGGTTAATCAAACAATCTGTGGTCAAGGAAAGGGCATGGGGCCAGAGGAAGGAGGCATGGCTTCCAGGCCATTGTTCATTTGAATATGCAAAAATAAACTAGGCAGATGCTTGCGGATTTATTGTTACTATTTCTGTACTGTGAGAATCTCCCATCGGCAGCTACCCTTTGACTTAGCTTCAAAAAGGAGTATTTCCCTTCGCATCATGATTCCTTAGCTTTTGCGGCGGGTGGAGTCTTTGGTGAGGGACATTGCAAAAGGCCTGAACCAAGTTTAGGTGAATGAAAATTCAAGCTATATATTCATTTCCAAGCCTAATTCAAGGTGCTGGTTCTTATTTTTAAAGCCCTAAATGGCTTGGGATCCCAATTCCTCAAGAAGCACATTCTTTCATACTTTCGTGCCTGTTCATTAAGATATTCAAATGAATACCTTCTATAAGTATCATCAGTTGGTGAAGTACAATGAGTGTATGAAGAAGAGGGCTTTTTCAGAGGTGGCACCTCAAATACGGAACACTCTCCATAAGGAAGCTAGACTGGTGCCAACATTGCAAACTTTTCAGCACCAGGTCAAGACGTTTTTATTTGCCCAGGAATTTTAAATTGCTTTTATTGCTTCTGTTCTGTTTGGTAATGTTGTGGTTTTGTAGCCTTTCCATTTGATTGCTATATGTGTTCTTTGTTGCATTTTTTGTTTTATTTTTATTAAATGGCATTTTTATTATTGTATGCCTCCCTGGAATCTGTCAGGATGAAGCAAATATTTATACATTTAAAATAAATTTTTAAAACATGAATTGATCCTCATGTATTTGTTTGCTAATGCTTTTTCTCAAATTCTATTGGATGTATAATCAAAACCCACGCTGCTGCTTCAATAATATGTTAAGTAGTGCATATAACCATTAGAGCAGGGATGGAGATGTTCAGCTCATGGACTCAATCCAGCCCTCCTGGAGCCAAATTTGGCCCTCCCAAGTTCCCCAGATGGCCATACCTCCTTTTCCTGGCCACACTCCCTGTCCCCTGACTGACAGTCATATCCTGCCCATTCTAAACGGTTGAAATGCCTCACCTAAGAGTTATTTACCAGCAGTAAGAGCTTTAAGCTAAAATATGCTAATATTATGGGCATTTTGACCCTGCCCTTTTGCCTTTGGCCCTATCCACCACTGAAATGTACCTCTGGCGAGCTTGACCAAAATTGAATTCAGTCCTTGCCCTCCACCCTCCATTTTAGGGGCATAATTCTAATTTAGTGTCGTGCCAAAATTTTTGATTATTCCATTTTTGGCATTTTGTTGGGGGGGGGGATGGAAACACTGGCAAAAGAAGCTAGGAGTGGTGAGAATTTTAGAGAGGTTTCTCCTTTGGGAGGGGGACAGGATACCTTTTCAAGTATAGGAAGTTTTGAGGGGGTCTTCTTTCTATTTTTATTTTTATTTTTTATAAAAGAATTCCGCACTTGTAGGAGCCCAGGAGTTCTTCCTGAATACCTGTTGGAGAGGGTGAAATCACATGGTCTACCTCCATTCAGGAGGAACTGCCAGGCTCCTCCAAGTGCTGGGGGTGTGCTTTTAAAAAAAAAAATAGAGAGAGAAGACCTCTAAACAACTGGCTACACTTTTAAAAGGTAAGTGGAAATGCTGCCCCTCTCCCCAAGGAGAACAAACATCAAATTCTTCCCCTCCCTGTGACAGAGGCAGAAAAAAACAATGCCTGTTTTTCAGGGAGAGAAAAAGTTCCCAAAAATAGGAGGCAGGATTTGGCACAGCACTACTTTTACTCACATTAAGTTTAATGGGACAGGACTCAGAAGAGTATAAACTTTGGCTGAAGCACACCCTATATTTACAGTTCAAGTTTTACTAACTGGGCCAGCACAGATGTTACACTCATTGGTGTGTACTTTCTATAACAAACATCTGAGAACCTTTTCAAAAGATGGATATTGTATTTGGTAGCTTCCAGTATTCTGCCCTATGAAATTTTTCATCATTCCTCATAACCTATTTTGTGGCTTCGTATTTCATTATCTTACTTACTACACAACGGTTTCACTGAATATAGAGGCAACACAAATAAGCAGCCAATCTGATGACCTTCAGTTTCAATCTCTTGAGCTAATAGTTTGTGGCAACAAAACTCACAAAAATTCATAGCGTGCTATTAGGAAAAACATCCTGGGGGTGGTAGTGGCTATGGACATTTCTCCTCAAAATTACAGAAACAAGAATCATAGAGAATAATTGGAACGATCTCCAAGGGTGGGGTAAGAAGTCTTGTTGTAACTGAGATTTAACTGAGAATGGAAACACATGACATTGGGTTGGGTCCAGATTAAGTTAGTTATACTTAGGTCCCATTGAAATCAAATGGATATAAATTAGTCAGGACTAACTTTCCACATTGAACTCAGTGGAATCTAAGTGCAACTAACAGTCTGGATCTAACTTGAAACCTAATTCAGGACACAAACCTCAGTCTTACAAAAGGTGATATTTAAATGTGGATTGCCGTAATAAACTTAATATTTGGTGAAGGACGAAAGATGCATGCCTTGCAATCCGTTAGCAGTACAATTAAGGCTGCAATCATATGCACATACACTTACTTTGTAATTAGTTCCATTGGGCTCAGTATGCCTTACTTCTGAGTAAACATGTCTATAATTTGGTTGGGTGTACGCAAAGATTCATAAAGCGGACTTTCCACACAGCTACAAACAGCTAAAGTAGCATTAACATGTATGGAAAGAGATAGTAACATCTTGTTCTGGAGAAAGGACTCACTATTATTTTTGTGATTAAGTTGTCCATAAAGGTGATATATAACCATCCATTTTCTTCAGTTAGCCATGCAAAGCAACACTTTGCTTTTCAAGAAGTTAAAAGTGGAGCTTCATTGTTTTTATCCAGCCGTCCAAAGACAGCAGACAATCCATATGGAACAAAAGAAAATTTGGCCTTGGGTTATACATTGAGCAGTTCTGCAGTAAATCTTATTTATTTCCTCCGAGTCTTCAATATCTAAAGCATTTATGTATTCATTATCAGCAACATGTCGAATAATGTGGTAACTTGACAAGGTTCCATTCAGGCAGCTTACTGGGACACATAATACTTATGCTTTTTGATAAGAAAACATGAAGAAAGGTCACATCGTCTCTTGTATCCCTATCTCTTTAAGCAACAGCTACTCAATTTTCAGAAAACAAAAAAATTGAAACATCCCTTGAAACCTGTGGGTAATACATTGGACTATCCTGACATGCTGACTATTAATTATTCCATCAATTAGTGATGTTCATGGGTGAGTGCTAATCTTTATATAGTCAAAACAGCCCTGCCCGTGCACATATGAGTGTGTTCAGGAGAACCTAGAGATTTGCAGAAGTACAAAAAATAGAGAGAGAAAACTCAAAAGGGACAAATTCCCCATACACACAACAAAAACTGGATCTGCATGGAAAAACCTGCTCTGTGGCCATTTCCCTTCCTACCAAACAAGCCTTAAGCTAGGAGAATACTACCCCCATCTTCCAGTACTAATGCTCAGCGGAACAAATGGGCAGGCTGCAATCATATGCACATACACTTACTTTGTAATTAGTTCCATTGGGCTCAGTATGCCTTACTTCTGAGTAAACATGTCTATAATTTGGTTGGGTGTACGCAAAGATTCATAAAGCGGACTTTCCACACAGCTACAAACAGCTAAAGTAGCATTAACATGTATGGAAAGAGATAGTAACATCTTGTTCTGGAGAAAGGACTCACTATGCACAAGAAGAAGAACACCATACAGTGTTTTGTTGAGGCCCTCAACAAAAGTAACAACATGGGACACAGAGGAGAGAGGCAATGGATGAATGGAAGGGAGATAGAGAGGAAAGAAGGAGATCCAGAGAGGATGAAGAGGGAAGAAGCAGAGAGAAACAGAATGGCAGACCTCAGCAGAGGAGGCCACAATCAAAGTACCAGGTGGGGGAAAGAAGGGATGTGAAACTAGGAAAGGATGGTGGCAATGTGTACATGGGGTGATCCTTTCCACTAAGGATAGACAGATCAATCTATTTCTACCCCATGTCCGTTTCATATGTGTTCACTCATAAATCCATTCAGTTCCATTTCCACATCAATCTACTTAAAAAAAAACGCACAAACATTTGCATTATTTTAGCATATCTTTCCCAAAATGAGTAGCATTGTGTGCAGTTTACCCAAAAATATGCATTGCTGTACACAGTTTGGTACAGTTATTGAGTGAAAAACTGTATCGGATAATTCGGAGAAGTGCACGAACTGAAGGATAAATAATAATAATAATAATAATAATAATAATAATAATATTTATATATAACCCGCCTCTCCCTCTGGATCAAGGCGGGGAACAACAACAAATATAAAACACAAAAACCACAAAATAGTTGAGATATTAAAAACAGATAAAAACCAATACATCATTAAAAACATCTTAAAATTCAACTGGATAGGCCTGCCGGAAGAAAGCAGTCTTCATGACTCTCTTAAATTCATGAAGACTGCAAATTTGCGTAATCTCCTCCGGCAGACCATTCCACAGTCTGGGAGCGGTAGAAGAGAAGGTCCTTGGGGTATCACTCGTCAGCCTAGTTCTGGCTGATTTTAGTAAGTTCTTCCCAGAGGACCTAAGTGTGCAGGGCAGATTATACGGGAGAAGGCGATCCCGCAGGTAACCTGGACCCAAACCATGTAGGGCTTTAAAGGTAATAACCAACACTTTATACTTCGCCCGGAAACTGATTGGCAGCCAATGAAGTGATTTTAAAACTGGTGTAATGTGGTCACCCTAGGTGTACCGGTGACCAACCTGGCTGCCATATTTTGAACAAGTTGAAGTTTCCGGACTAGGTACAGAGGTAGCCCTATGTACAGCGCATTGCAGAAGTCGAGCCTCGAAGTTACCAGTGTGTGTACTACCGTCTTTAGGTCTTCCAACTCTAAGAAGGGGCGCAGCTGGCGTATCAGCCAAAGCTGATAGTAGGCACTCCTGGCCATCGCATCTATCTGGACTGTCATTTGGAGTGACGGATCCAGGAGTACCCGCAAGCTGAGAACACAGTCTTTCAGGGGGGTGTAACCCCATCCAGAACTGGTTGACACACCTCCAAACCCAGTTTGGGGCCTTTGACAGCGAGCACCTCCGTCTTGTCTGCATTCAGCTTCAATACATCCTGGTCTGTGTATTAGTCCAGGATATGCAAGACAGGTCATTTCATGTCAATAGGTGGACTGAACGAAATCCTCTAGCATCCCAAAACTTTCCATCCATTGGCTCAGCTGAAATCGGCATCAGTGGCAGGGAGGAATTGGCCCTATGTTGGGCAGAACAGAGAGGGAGATTCAAGAAGGCAGATCCTTTGCCACCCATAACATTTTGCTTCAGGTCCCATTTGGCTCCTGCTGCCTGCACAAGAAGAAGAACACCATACAGTGTTTTGTTGAGGCCCTCCCTTGCTTTTACTGTTGTTCTGTTCAATAGATGCTGAGAATGTACTTGAGACTACACAGACAAAATTGATAGATTTTTCCCTATCTCTCCCTAACCTCCCCAATTAAGATCTGAGGAAAGCCTGCATTAAACACAAAAGCCTTGTTAGTAGCAAGCAGGGCAGGCACTGTCGGGCACCAGCCAATGGCCTAGATGCCAGCAGGAGCTCATTGGCAAGACCTCCATGGAGTTGTTCCTCCATGGGGCTGTAATGGGCTGAATGAGGGCCAATAAACTGAAGCTGAATCCTGATAAGATGGAAGCTCTGTAGATTGTTGGTTCCTGAGTCCGGGAATTGAGTAAGTGACCTGTTCTGGATGGGGTTGCACTTCCTCTTAAGGAGCTGGTGCGTAGCTTGGGAGTACTCCTAGATCTATGCTTGTCACTGGAGGCCAAGATGGACTCCGCGGCCAAGAGTACTTGGGGCCAGCTTTGGCTGATCCACCAACTATGGCCTTTCCTGGACAGGGGCAACCTTGCCACAGTAGTCCATGAGCTGGTAACTTCCCGATTAGCCTACTGCAAAGCACTCTACATGGGGCTGCCCTTGAAGACGACTCTGAAGTTGCGGCTAGTGCAAAATGCAGCGACTGCTGACTGGTACATCCCACAAAGACCACATAACAGCAGTCTTAAAGGAATTGCACTGGCTGCCTGTATGCTTCTGGTCAAAATTCAAGGTGTTGGTAATGACATTTAAAGCCCTAAACAGTTTGGGACCTTGATACTTGTGGGAGCACCACTCCTTATATATGCCTGCCCAAGATTTGAGGTCTCTTCAAAGAGCCTTCCTCCACGTCCCACCAACACAAGACATACACTATAGTGGGACATGGGAGAGGGCTTTCTCTGTTGTGGCACCCTGACTGTGGAATGCCCTACCCTTGAAGGCCCTACTGGCATCAGCGCTGACTTCATTTCGGCACCAAGTAAAGACATGGCTTTTTAACAAAGCCTTTGATGGCAAAATTCACCAAGCTTGCACATTGTTGTAACTGTTTTAATTGGTTTTTACTGCTTTTAAATTCTATACTGATTTTAGCTTGCTTAATGGTTTGATTTGTTTTTAGCTGTGTACGTTTATTGTTTTATAGTTTTATAGTTTTATCTGTACGCTGCCCTTAGATCCTAGTGATATAGGTCAGGATACAAATGTTTGAAGAAATAAATGAATGAATGAATTCCAACCTGCTTCTTCATCTGCCTCTTGCTCTGGCCCAAGCAATGGAGGTGGTGAGAACAATACGCAGTAGATCAATGGCTCTCAAGCAGTAGCATTGATGCAGAAAAGGCTGAGGAGCAATAGCAGCTGGTGACAGTGGCAGTGAGCAGGTAGGATCACTGAAGGAGGGAGCCCATTGAGGGTGTCTTTTGCCCAAGGGATCTTGAAAACATGGAGCTGGCACTGGTAGCAAGTCCAATCTCTGGAACAGCATAGAACCTAAAGCTAAGTTCACTGCAAGTCAAACCCCAGTTATGTCTGCTGGTAGATCAAAATTGGTTACAGATGATCTGAGTCAATCCTGGACCAAGAAGAATAAGTAATAACGCTGCTGCCATTTGTTGTCCAGAACAAGGACTGATCTACACCAAGCAGGATACGACACTTTGAAAACGTTTTGAAAACTGTATATGTTGTCACTACGGCTATAAACCGTTTTAAACCGTTTCAAAGCAATAGTGTAAATCCTGCCCAAGATATAAAAGCTAACTCTGAGTGTCTTCAAAGATGTATAAACTAGAAGCACCAACCAATGGTCAAGCTCCATTTGGATTTCACAATCCTGCCAAACTCCAAAAGAAAAGAAAAATGGAGTGTTCTTTTGATGCAACTCTTATATCAAGACTTCATCACATTGCACTCAAAAGAAAAAGCTCCATGAAATCATTCTCACAATGGAACTTTAAAACTCTTGTGACATTATTATTTCTTCTTCTTCTTCTAAAAAGCTGCCTATTTGTTTTATTTTAAGCTACTTTATTTGACGATTGTTCTACAAAAGGGCAATACATTAACCCACATTTCCTTAACCACTCATTTCAAATATAACCATTGATGTTCATTTCCAAGTTATCACACATCTGCCATATTCAGATTTCAAAAGTCAAACATTTGAATAATAAATAAAAATAAATAAAAATAAATAAAAATAAATAAAAATAAATCATAAGGATGTTATCTTAAGGATACAATCCTATGCACACTTACTTGAGAGAAAGGACATTTGAGCTCAATGGTCTTGATTCTGAGTAAACACACATAGGATTGCACTGTAAACTATGTTGATTTTAATGGAAAGACATGCAGTTCGGATTCTGGTATCTGATCTCTTACACAGGCCCGTATATTTCAGTGGAGGGAATCCATTTAAGTGCATTAAATTATAGTATTTCAGATCTTCATAAACAAGATAAATTTACTGATTTTTATCAAAACCAACACAAATAGAAGTGGTAATGTCAGGTATAATTTAAGGGCATTTTAAAAATATAAATCCAGAATCTTGAAATCTGCAGAGACATTTGGTGAACTTCAACTTTGATTTGCCTTTTATTTCCCACCATTTTAGGCTTCTTATTCTTTCTGAACATACTGTCCCAGCTAGGTCATCTTTATTGTTACTCTTCCAATCCTATTATTTCTGAGTGTTAATGCTGAACCCGCTCAGAGCAGCTTGTAGAATCTGGGTAAAAGAGAGCAATGCGCATGTCATTTATTGTATTAGATAAAATGTTACCTTTAGATGAACTTGACTAAAAACAATGGTTTGATTGTAAATCTGGATCACAGCTGGAAGCCATGAGCTAAATAGCAATGCGAATAATGAGGGAAAGGGAGGAGGGGGGAAATGGCACTATTAGGCAAATCAAAGTCTCATAATTTACATAAACACCTGCTCGTGCTTAAATCTTTTGAAAGACTATTATTTTAAATCTAGGCAAGTGCTGAAACTCAGTTTGTTAATGCTCAGATACACTTGTTCCTTCTTTAATTTTTTTTTCTTCCTTCGCCCAGAATGCTGCTGGGATCAGAATGGGCAGATTAAGGAGCCGCTGTCAGCTGTTCTGCCTGAGGAAGGATTTTCCTTATGATGAGGCAGGCAAGGGATTGCTGTTCAAGACATTTCAAACGGGCAAACCTCCCCCGCCCCCTCACTCCCCACCCTTTAATGGCCACGTTCCTAATTTTGATTATCAGTGCTCAGGGTGTTTCCATTAAGGCTTGTTCACTGCCAGGCACCTAATTATTCAAATACTCCTCTAGGTTAAGACATAGCATTGAGCCTTTCAAATGAGCCAACAAATGGCAGGCAATTCAAAGCGAGCAGGCTCCTTGACAAATGATGTGGTGTCACCGAATTGCCAGAATCCAGGCCAGATGTATCAGTCAGTATGTGTGGGTGGTAAATGGACTGATGGGTTTCCTCAATAGCTCTTCTGCCACCCAGTCTACCTAAGGGCAAGGCTCTCTCCCCAATTATGCAACGAGGTTGAATTCTTGAAATACAGATGGCTTGGAGAGACCTCACCTAATGCTATTCTGTGTTAGCAGGCAGCTCAAGTGAACATATCTAGATAAACTCACCCCAAATCGTATGTGTGTGTTTGTGTGTGCGTGCGTGCGTGCGTGCATGCTTGCATGTATGTCTCATTGCACTGCCTCCTACCACTTATCAAATCTGCAGTCCACCTTTCTTCCACAGGGTACATAGCAGTAATACGTGGTGATATTCCATTTTATCTTCACAATGGTTCCATGAAGTAGATTAGGCTACAATAAGAGAGTTGTGAATTCACCCCACATCCCCATTGTGACCCACAACTACTGCAAAGAATAGGATCAGCCATTAGAAGGAAATGGGTCATTTATATGTCTATGAAATTTTCCTTACGTTCCAGCCAATCCAATGGCAAGTCAGGAATTACAAGTCAGTAAATGGACTAACTACTAATGAGGTATTGGTTCGTGAGACTTTATCATGTATCAGATAAGATAGAAGGAATATACAATCTGGGGTTTGACTCATAAGCATTGATTAGGGAGACCAAAATGAATCTGAAATTAATTGGATCCTGGTTGCATATGCTGGAATCCGGGGACATCTCCTAGACATCTGGAGGGGTTCTCCGGACCAGCAAAGTGAGAGAGGGGTGGCAATCCACTCATTCCTACTGTTAATTCAGATAAAAATCATTCTGTATTTACGGTACCACCTTAGCATGAATCTAGAACAAAGTTCTTGTTAAGGCTGCCATCATATAATCCTGGGGAGAGCATCCCAGGGACCATAGGATTTTTCACTCTTCCCACTCCAAGCGGAAGGGGAAAGGTCTGCCCATGAAAAAGGAGAGGCTGCAGAAAGGCCCACAGTCAGTGCTTCTTTAACATTAGTACTTCAGCTTTGGAGAGGACAAAAAGGTGTGCTATGGTTATGCTGGAAGAGGCCCAAATTTGAAGCAGGAAACTGGCTAGGGAGTTGGAGCGTAGGATGACATTGGAGTTAAAGGAGTATTTAAGGAAGAAAAGGAGATTGCAGAGAAGCTGAATGAATTCTTGTCATCAGCCTTCACTGCAGAAGATATGGGACAGTTACATATGCCTGAATTGATATTTTCAGAAAGGGTATCTAGGAACTGAGGCAAAAACTGATTACAAGAGATGGGGGAAGGAGCTTGTAGGGTCAATTTAGGAAAACCTCATCAGAGAGGTTTCCCAGTCACAAAATCTTCAAAGTTTAAGAAAAATGGGTGCAGGGCCTAGGGAATTATGATGCTTGTAACCCAGTTTAAGGCCTTTTCATAGTTAAATGCAGTGGCATTGGGCTGATCTCATGGCCCTATCCTTGCCCTTGCCCCAAAACACAGTGTTTGGAACCCATGGTAAAATCTGGTCTAGGATTAGAAGGTAGACCTGTCAGTCCCTCCCCTCTGCCCCTTCAGCATTTTGAGAAACCAAACCAAAAGACTCTATTTGCGGACATAATGCCCATGAGTGTATATTGTACTCAAAACACTAGTCGGTAAGCAGCCTCATTCTGGAGTGTACTAATTCTCTTTGCCTTGAGACCCAACAGAATCAAACTGAATCAAACCCAATTCTGCTTGGGCTTCAGACTTCATCTGAATCTGATGCACCCCTACAAAATTGTCTACAATAGTGCATGTAGTTAGAGCATTGCACACAAAAATGCATACACATTCTCAGACTTTAAAAAAAAAAATGTTTGAGATGGACCAAAGTTGAGATTGGAAAAATGAAAAGTTGAAAGAAATCAAAATTGACTAATTCGTCCAACTCTAGTTCAGGCATAGGTATCAATTCTACAGTTTCCACAGTGAGGACAGACTAAAAAATACATGATCTAAGCTAACTTATTAGAAATATTCAGGAGAGGTGGCACCTGCTGCAGTTATCTGGCTTTGAGGGCTTAAGCCAGATCTACACCAAGCAGGATATAACACTTTGAAAGCTGTATATGGAATGTGTCATGGGCCCCAAAAGATGTCAATACCTTTATAAACCATTATAAGCAGTAGTGTAGAGCCTGCCGTGGTGGCTGGTGGCTCCTTCTTTCTCACATGAATCTGGGATACAGGTGAGAGTAAAAGAAGCCAGTAGAAAAAACAACTGCCAGGTGTAGGACTGAGCAATCATTTCCATTCCATCCCTTCTCCAGTGCAAATCATCCCCTCATGGGGACTTTTTGAAATGGTGTAAGGGCCATGAGGGCCATTTCATATAGCTGTTGTGCAATGTGTATTTGTTTCCCCTGAGTACATTGTCTGGAGATCCAACCTATAATCTTGATTACGTGAAAGCTAGTTCTTGAATAGGTAAGAATGAATATAGCTCTAGCATTTCTCCTATCTGCATATTGCCATATATCCATAATAATACTCTCTCCAACCAACTTTCTAGCAGAGAAAAGAACTTCAGGAAAGAAACAAAAGCACAAGACCATCTTGATTTAGTTCTCCATGATCTCATTCTGTGCAGGCAATCATGTAAGGAGACAGTTCAAAGTGAGTTATTTCACTGAGCTCCAAAGACACAGTTGACTTCAGATATGCAATTCTTAGAAGGAACAGGAATAATCTGAATTGTCCTGAAAATTCCCCTCTGGGATACCTTTTGCCCTCTTTAGAGCTCTGCCATTAGATAAAAGGAAGTCAATAGCTCCAAAGGTAATTCTAGGAGAAGAGAAGAATCTCAGATAGACATTGTCCCAAAGCACATCTCAAATCACTCATCTTATTGGACTGAACTATTGGAGACAGAAGTGGAAAATCAAGCCCTTAAATAGGTATTTGTGTGTATTTGTGTTGTGTTCTGTATGTTCCAGGGAATATCAAGTGTGATGCTTTATGAAAGCATGAATTAAGAACCTCAGGGAGCAGAAGAAATATTGATTTTGCACAGTATGTTGCTCAGTCAAGGAAAACACTGGAGATAATCAGCAAAAGTTAGCTGCTTTTGAATGTACATACAACCCAACCCAAGCACATTTTAATTCCTAGGTTGACATTCTTTAAAAAAGAAGTATTCAATTGGGTGTTTTGTCTATACATTATTTCTACATTGTTTAAGTAACAAGGAGAGTGCAATGCTGAACCCTTTCAAAATGCCTTATAAGGGCAGCATTATCCCATGCTGCCAGGTACTAGAACTGCTTCATTGTTTCCTTAGTATACAAACACCTGAGTTCGCTTAAGACAACAGTGTAGAATGGATGAACACATGGGGAAGTGGGATTGCAACTTCTGGTCCTGGCCTTCACATGTTCACCTAACTTCTGTACATGCTTAGGCTGTGTACACTGGATCATTCTCCCAGTTTCCCATTTTTCAACCTTGAGTTTGGTTTGTCTCGAACTCAAAATTTATCCAGACTTAAGGTTGGTTCATTCCAAACTGTGAGGGCTTTTTTTAAAAAAAAAGTTTGCATGGAAAGTCATTTCTGTGCACATTTCTCCTAATACATGTTTTTTTCCCCAAATATATACATTTTTTCAAGCAATTTTCCTAATATAATGCATTTCTGTTATTTTCCCTATAATGTCAGTCTTTGCATGTACTTTTTATATATAATTGGAGAAGTCCAAAATTTGGAAACGTGTGAAGTTTGAAGGATAACCGACTTTCAGAACGCATAGTGATTCAAAAGTACAAAAACAGGTAATGTGAACTGAATGAATTACCCACCCCCACCCCCCATCCCTAATCCTGATGGAGAGTGAAGTTCTAATCTGCACATTAGTCCAATAGGACCAGAGCAAGGCAGAATCTACACTACTGCTTTAAAACGGTTTATAACAGTAGTGACAATGGTTGGGGCCCAGGACACACTCCATGTATAGTTTTCAAACCATTTTCAAAGTGTCATATTCTGCTTGGTGTAGATCTGGCCCAGGTAATTGCATAGGGGAATTCAGAAAGTTTGGGTTTTCAATCATCCCTACTCCTCACTGAGGACGAACAAGACTTTGTTGAAACATCAAGGTCCGGACCATTACAGGACTCACTTAAGCTCAGGTAGTTGTTGGGGCCAATTTTCTTCCCATTTGTCGTTCTGTAGGCTGACCATATGAAAAGGAGGACAGGGCTCCTGTATCTTTAACAGTTGTAGAGAAAAGGGAATTTCAGCCAGTGTCATTTGTATGCAATTAGTTCCTGGTGAAATTCCCTCTTCATCACAACAGTTAAAGTTGCAGGCACTATACTAGAGTGACCAGATACAAAAGAAGGCAGGGCCCCTGCAACTTTAACTGTTGTGAGGAAGAGGGAATTTCACCAGGAACTAATTGCATACAAATGACACTGGCTGAAATCCCCTTTTCTCTACAACTGTTAAAGTTGCAGGAGCCCTGTCCTCCTTTTCATATGGTCAGCCTATCGTTCTGCAAATTGTATCCAGCTTATCTGTTTTGACATAAATGCTCCCCAGCTGCCCTTTACTGCCCCCCCCCACTACAACTGTCCAGCTATTGAGCAGACAGCAGAATGATTGAGTCTCACATTTTTAAAAGGATCTATAGCAGTGGCAAGCAACCTTTTTGGGCAGTGGGCACATTTAACAATTTGAGAAACTGTCCTGGGCACCACCGCAAATGGCTACCATGAGAGGCATGGCAAAGGACAAGTAATCTGCCCCAAAGACTAGGCACAAGACAGAGGTGTCAGTAACAAAATGTATGCCAAGAAAGGTGCCCAAATAATGGTGCCATCCTGTGTGATCCACCACCGTCATCAGTGAAGAGACGAAGACACCTTTCGGGTGCTAAGAAAGGTGCACAAGGGCACATTGGTGCCTGCAAGCACCATGATATCTACCCCAATCTACAGAATGAATGTGTGGTCTGTGCCTTATATCAGGTACTGGCAAGTCAATGATGCGAAACATTCTGTTCTACCTACTTATTCATTAAAGTTTATAAAGACTGAGGAAACGTTTCATATTCAAAATCGATATGGCACAGTCAGGTTTTCAACAACAACAAAGGCAAGCAAGTCAAATTTCAAATGCAGATTCCTCCAGTTTATATGTCAAAATAAGACTACAGGTAAGAATTCTTTTTTCTGCTCCCAGGAAAAAAAAGAGGACAGGGTGGGAAGGAAGGCTGGAAGTTTAAGGCGTGGCAATATGTAATAAATCATAGCAAAACACTGCCTTTTTGGTAGGGCAGTTTTCCAGCTTCATTGGCTGCCAGTCCAGGAGCCAATCTACACCTTTGGTTGTAACGTTCCGAAAACTAGGTTATAACGATGTTAATTGCTATGTTTTAAAACGTTACAAGCCACATGAAGTAGTCCCTACCGTTCTTGACTGTTCTTTCTTCCATTTTGAGTTTGTTTAGGAAGGGCACACTCTATTTTTTCTTCGTTAATTTCTACATCATTGCTTCTTCGCCCCATTCTTGACACACCCACTTCCTCCTACAGTCTCCTTCCTTTCACTTCCTCTTAATTACTGAGGAGTCAGTAGAGCAGGGAACGACTAACACCAGGAGGGAAGGCAAACTCAGTAATGCAGCATTTGGGCGCCGGAACAAAAGGACACGCCCTGACAACAACCATTGGATAACAGAGGTTTTATTAGAGATGCAGTGAAACGGTAAGTAAGGGCACATTACCAATTTTAAAACTATTTATTTGCTAAAAAAAACCCCGTTATAACAAATAAAGAAACGGTGCAAGAAATGACTTATATAAAACAGCCTACTATGTGCGTCGTATGCCCCAAAGCGTCCTCAAAACCTAACAAAAACATTTCAAAGCTCATGTGTAGATCTGGCCCAGACCCGGGCTCGATTCAAACAGCTGGTATTAACATTCAAAGCCCTAAATTGCTTGGGGCCAGGTTATCTGAAGGAACACCGCCTCCCATATGTACCTGCCCAGACCCTAAGATCATCCTCAGAGGTCCTTCTCCATGAGCCCCTGCGAAAGGGAGGCAGGTGGCTACCAGGAGGAGGGCCTTCCCTGCTGTGGCACCCCAGCTGTGGAATGAGCTCCTTAGAAAGGTTTGCCTAGCACCTACATTATCCTCTTTTAGACGCCAGGTAGAAGACCTTTTTATTTTCTCCATATTTTAACAGTTCATCAACTTAATTTAAACTTGTTGTTTTAATTTGTTTTTTATATCTGTATTAATTCCTGCATGGCTGCTCGATTTTATCCTGGTTGTGCTTTTATACTGTATTTTATATTATGTTTTTATACTGTTGTTTGTTTTATATTTTCATTGGTTTTCATGGTTTTAATTTTTGTAAACCGCCCAGAGAGCTTCAGCTATTGAGCGGTATAGAAATGCAATAAATAAATGAATAAATTAAAAGTAGTTATTAAAGTAAATGATAAATAAATCTCTTTCAACAGATTGACCAAAAGTAACAAAATCACAGTAATCCACCCCATTATCAAGCACTGTCTCCAGTGTGTTGGGGCATCCATGGGGCTCCTTCCGAACTGTGAGCTACGATAAAACTGAGGTGATTCTTCCACCATTAAAGCATTGCACAAGTTCTCCGAGATCTTTGCTAATGCAAAAGGGAAGGAAATAAAGTTGACAAGTGGAGCACAAACAAGTTATCCAAAGTGCTCTGAAACAAATTTGGGCTTTGTTCAAGAATGTAGATGTCCAGGAAAAACACAATCGGGTAGATATCAAGAGTAGTTGAAAACAAGGCCATAGAGTTTCTGCAACAAGACAGGCTTCATTGTTCTGGGAAGTGAAATGAAAAATAGTACAGTACTTGACCCAAAATGAAGCTTTCAGAACAGGAACCAGCCAACTTTTTGTTTACCGAAACGAAAGACATTTTTTTCTCCACACACCATTCGTTTTGAAACGGGTCCATGTCAAAACCTTCCCTATTATACTAGATCTAGTGCACTGGCTTTACACCAGAAATACAGGAAGAGGGACAATGCCAAAGTCTTGAAAACAATGGGGTTCTCCTTCCCATGGGCTGACAGTGAATCTTCTTCCATGCAGGATGCATTTTTCACCTTAGCACCTCAGCCCTTTCTGTAGGGTGGATATATGGGGACAAATGTAGGAGAGAGAGCAGTCTATGGTAAAATGGTAAAATTTCATATTGAAGAAGGTAGAAGTTCATAGTTATGCTTGTCTCTTTGCCTTCTAAATTTGTTTGGAGGGGGGAAGCAAATCCTTATTTATTTATTTATTTATTTATTCCAATTATGTATAGAATATGTAAGTATAAAGTGGACCCAGTGAAATAGACACATGATAATCACTGCTTTAGATCACACAATTCACTTAAGGGTATGCTATAGCAAAACACCAGAACTAAAGAGGTCAAGCAAATGGTAACTAGAAGAGAGTTCCAAAACAGCTGTGGGGGCACCACTGAAAAGGTCCTGCCTCTTATTTATTTATTTTTATTAAATTTATATACCATTCAATATCCAGCAGGATACCTGAATGATGAAGAATAAAAGAAAATATATATACAAAATTAAAATATTTAAAATCAAATTATAACAGTAAAAGTAGGGATGGTCAATTAAGAAAGGTATGTTTAAATAAAAAATATTAAGCAGACACCAAAAACAAAACAATATCAGGGCCTGCATTACATCTACAGGCAGGGAGTTCCACAGAGAGGGAGCCAGTACACTGAAGGCTGTACTCTGATTGGTCTCCAAATGGACCACAGGTCCATGTGGAGCCACCAGGAGGACATCATCTGATGATTTCAGTGACCTAAAAGGTTGGTAAAGAAGGTGCTCTCTCAAATATCATGTTCCCAAATTGTGTAAGGCTTTAAACACCAGTAACAGAATAGTAAACCTGGCCCAGTAGCAGATAGGCAACCAGTGCAGTTCCCCCGGAAAAAAAAACAGTTGCATGCTGAGACGGGACAGGTCCTGACAACAGCCGACCTGCTGCATTCTGCACAGGCTGCAGCTCCTGGACCAACCTTAAGGGCAGTCCCACATAAAGCACATTGCAGTAATCTAATATTGAGATACCACTTGTATCACTGTGGCCAAACTATCCCTGTTCAGGAGAGGCTGTAGCTGGAATGCCAGACATAACTGGTAGAGGGCTGCTGTGAACAACATCAGCCCTACTTAAAGTAGACCTATTGGAATAAATGAAACTTAATTTTGTCTTGATTAACTTAAGTCCCAATAATTTCAGTTGGTTTGGATTTTTCTCCTGGGCCCCCAGTGAGAGTGAGAGATGGATCTGGGAATATCCCCAGATTTCAAACTTGGGCTAGATCTACACTAAGCGGGATATAACACTTTGAAAACAGTTTGAAAACTGTACAAGGAGTGTGCCATGGACCCCAACAGTTGTCAAAACCATTATAAAGTGGTTGTAGTATAGATCCTGCCCTGGTCTTTCAGAGGGAGTGCAGCCCATCCAGGGCAGGATCTACACTACTGCTTTAAAACCCAGGGCCCAGAACACACTCCATATACAGTTTTCAAAATATTATCAAAGTGTTGTATCCTGCTTGGTGTAGATCAGCTACAGGTTAGGCAATAAGCTGATTTCCCGAGCTTGACAACCTAGCTGATTTCTACTAGTGGGCCACAAGCAGGACCTCTAATGCAGATCTTGGATTATGGGCTGGGTTATACAGATACAGGTTGTCCTTATGACAACCAGATCCCAAACCATTTAAGGCCTTAAAGGTTCATGCCAGGACTTTGAACTGGAATTATCTCTACAGGAAAGTTTAAAAAATTGTAACCAGAAACTATTCAAGGACGGAAAGACAGCAGCTTTCAACATACATTATCTATTTTATGGTCTTTGTATTTATATTTATTGTTGTTCCCTGCCTCAATTCAGAGGGAGAGGCGGGTAAAAAATAAATAAATAAATTATTATTATTATTATTATTATTATTATTATTATTCAGAGTCTGATTTATCCAAATAGGAATGAATCGTTCATTTTTAAAGCAATATTTCTTCTGATTTCTAGGAAATTGCTTCAAGATACCAACCACCTAATGTGAGATACAATCCAGCCAAAGCGCTTCTAAATCCCATTTATTTCAGTGGGAGAATGAAGCATATGCTGAAGTATCTCCCACTGAAAACAATGGGACATTGGAGTGCTTGTCTTTGTTGGATCATGCCTCTACTTTTAATTGAACCTCACACTTCCAAAATTAGAGGAGCGTTAGCGTAATAATAAAAATTGAGAACAACAAAAAAGAAATACTTGTGTGTCATCTCACTTACGGATCAATAGGCTGTTCACAAATCCAGCCCAGTATGATTGCAAAGATCTGAAGGCCTCACCTTATTACAGTACAATAGTTCATTTAATGCTGCAACTATAGTTCATTTAATGCTGTGCTGGCTCCTCTTGCATTTTCCTTATATAAAAGTTAAGTATCCACTACAAAAATGAATCATCTAAACTCCAGGTAAAAGCCATCACAGTATGAAAGTGGAGATCATGCTGTGAAAATGATATCAAATGTTATATAAAAAGAGCTATCCTATTGAAAGCACTGGCGGTTTGTAGTTTACCTCCTGTTAGCGGTTCTATCTGTATTGATTTCAAAAACCTGTTCAGAAAGCTAAACTCAGAATTTTTATGAAAGCATTTGTAGAATGCAAGCTGTAAGCATCTTTCCATGAGTGCAAAACCAATATCATTTCATCACTCTTTCTCTCCTCCTTCCTATATCCCGACAAAAAAAATAGGAAGCCCACAAAACACATGAGGAAGAAACCAATGCATCCAGGACAAAGATTTGAAATGGCTGCAGTTGGGGCTTCGTGAAACTTCAATCAGTCCACTTTGTATAGTGTAAATCAGACAAAGGAAGCAACAAATAACCTCAATGTTTTCTCAAGGCACTCTCAGAAATAGAGGCTACATGGAGCTTCTCAAGATACAGGAACAAGATGGTGAGAGTTCCATAGCATCAAAAGCAGGAGAGCAGCAACAGCACCAACAAGCGCTTCTTCTTGAGATGCTGATGAGCAAAATCTCATCCAGTTCAGGGTGGAGGTAGGGGAACGGTGGATTACTACTGATTCCACCTCAACACAACCAAGGACGGCACTGATTTGAAGTCTTATTCCACAGATGTGCAAGAAGATGGAGGGAGCAATCCCATGGCCCCTAGTCTCAGGATTCCAAGCCCTTCCACTGCAATGTGAGGTGTGCAATCCACAAAGCCTTTATTTAGTTAAAACACCTTTTCACACCTATAGCAATTGTGAAGGCTAGGAGATATCTTCTAAACCTGGTTACCCAAACAAAGCAAGGCAGTTGCCTATCAGCTAAATGGATGGTTTCCCGCCATGCCTGCTCCTTGACTTGGCTTTTCTTCATCTAGTTCAGCCTCTAAATCTCATTCAGCATCTGAAACCAAACCAGCAAGCCCAGGCCCCATCTTGACACCTAGGCAGAGTCTCAGGAGGGGCAGACATAGGATAGTTCAGATTCCTGGATCCATGACTGGAGTCAGCACTCCCTGTCCTCTCCTCCTCATAGCCCGTTGCCTCTCCGAACTCACAAAAATGATGTAGGAGGGAAGGAGGTGTGGCCTTTCTGGACTCCTCCTCTCCCCACCCACCAAAATGCCTCCTTTCCTCCCCCTTCAAAGTCACTTAGGGAGGGGGTGGATCTCTAATTCCCCCTTCTGACACTGGAGCACTGTCTCTGAGCTCAGATGGTCTATCATGAGTCTATCATGAATAAGTCTGTGTTGCCATTTAAAATACTGTGTATACTTCTAGCTACTCCATTTCAAATGAAATATTAGAGAGCTAGAGAAAATGCCCCAAAGAGGGGAAATATATATATAATAAAGGGGCTGGAGCATCTTCTCTACAAAGTTAAAGTAGTGATATTATATCACTGAACCTCATATTTCCTGGTTCAGAAATACAAATCATGGGGGCTTTATATTGCAACTTCATGATTCTTCTCTAGCTTAGATTTTAATCTGAGCTGGAGGAGAGTTCAGTTTCTTCCCATCCACCGATAACTTTCCAATTCCCTCTCCTCCTGTTCCATCCATTCACTTGGCTGCTGGTTCTGGTTGTGGTAACAGCAGCAGCAGCCCCCCCCCCCCCCGGTGCACATGCATGCCTGGGAAATGTAGTTTTCCCAAGGGCTACAGACATCTGCATTATTTAGAGTACCTGGCAATAGAAGAAACATGAATGGCTCCAATTTCCTCTTTGTATGCTTTCTGTGTAATTTAAACAGCTATCTGAAGCCACACTTGGTCATTAATTGGAGTTAAATTTAAAGAAGCATAAAGATTTAAGACTTAAGCGATCCCTAGCATTGTTTAAAGATGCATTTAATGGCATGCAGTTAAAACAAAAGAAAAGGGATTAAAGGGGCAAAAAGGATCTCTAATTATTCTGGGCAAGTACTTTATACTGAATTACACAGAGCAGGATTCACTTGGTTATAATTACACAAAATTGCTGAATGGTTTTATCATATAACTAATCACATTATTCAGACCAATTTTGAGTTCAACTGCTTGCTTGTAGCATCTATTTGCTGTTATTAATACTGTGGGTGGCCATTCCTGGTCCTTCAGCTTCACAAACAGATATTTTACAAAGGTTTTGAAGATATTTTATCATCATTAAGATACTTAGGGAGAATACTTTTTTCAAATATCCTGGTTCAATGGCATCAGCAGGCCTATGGATTCACCAGTGAAGGAAATTGAGGGGGGGGGGGAGCAAAAGGAAAAAGGAAAATCGTGTTCTTCTGCTCCTCTTCCATTCTACATTACAGCAGCAACGTCTATCCGGTGACTTCATCTTTTGGGAGCTGCTATAAAAGTTTAAGGTCTGGCACCATTTTTCCCACTGAGATCCAAAATACATTGACCTGGTTCGCACAAAACGACAGCCAACCATGAGTTAATTTATCTCTCAGGGTAAATGGGTTGTTTTAGGGTTATTTGAGGGTTGTCTATCCCTCAAACAACCCCTACCATCTGGGTTCAACCCAAGATGAACCAGGCACCCACAGACACCATGCAAAAATGGCACCCGTAGTCATCTGGCATGACACAACAGCCCCATGGGTAAATTAGCCTATGGTGAACTGTTGTGTTGTGCAAACCAGCTCATTACTTTATAGACATGGCTAGCTATGTCTTTTCTTTTCCTTTACTTTTGAGTAAGTGCAGGGGCTTCAATCTGGATTGTGCCCCTAGCTTGAGTGGTAAGGGGCTTTTAACCCTTGCACACACTCGCGCGCACACACACACAACAGTCCTGATCTAATTTGAAGTCCCATGCCTCCAATTTACATCGCCAAACAGTGATAAGTTTAAAAAAAATGGATCAGCATTTGCCAATACATATTACAGGCACAGGGAGCCCAATCCAGATTGGGACCACAGCAGTGGGACATGTTAAATCCCTCCTTCCCCCCACACTAGGGTTCTAATTCATATAGGGGGCTTTGTCCCTAAGTTGGCCCCCGAACCACCACCCATTGCCTGATGTATCCCTCCGAGACGAAAGGTTGCCCACCCCTGGTTTAGGCAGTAGGTTGGTCTTAAAAGCATTAGAAGCACAGGACTTCTTCAAAGCTATACAACCCATTTTGCTGGCTGCAACTATTCAGGAGCTACACTTGATGAATAAATCCATATTGCACTATGCATAAGAATTCAGGCTAGATGTACTTATCAGCACAAGAAAGCAAATGTCTCTGTTCTTGACCTGTCACTAAATGATGTACCACGGAGGAATCACACAGAGCATGGCTTTTGGCTTCAGTGATCTTTTGTCCGCCTGTTTTTATTTTTTGGTTCTTAAAGATGCTTTTTAAAGATATAGACAAAGCTGCAGCAGAAGTGCAGTTAAAAACTCCCTTTGATCTGCTTTACTTCCACTGAGTTATTTCCAAATCTACATCTCGAAACAATCATTTCTCAATGGAGCTTTGTAAACTTTTCAACTCCTGGAAAGTCACTTGTGCTGTTTAGCAAGGTCAGGTTGTAATGAGCAACAACTGCTTCATTTGCGATTTGTGGCTCTGAGGGATTAATTGTCCCCATTCGGACTCATCCACAATCTAAGGCCGAATTGTCAAAATGATCCATGGCTTTCGTCCCCAGGCCCATGGTTTCATTATTAAGGTGCGCTCTAATCGATAGTAGCATTTTTAACATTTTGCCCCCTACTTTTTATCAATCCTTATTATCTAATGACCAATACTGAACTGGTGCAAGGTTGTTGTTGTTTTTTCCAGACATGCCACTGACAGATTACATCAGGCGCTTGCATGCATTTGTAATTGCATTTGATTACCATTATAAGAGATGAATGGGAGAAGAGAAAGAAATGCAGGATAACTGTGCTCTGTTTGCTGCCCCGGCTGCTTCATTGCTTTGTAGGCGCCTCATTAGTTATATTTAATTTTGAAGGCAAAAATAAGAAGCTTGAAGTCATTCCCCTCACTCCCCCCTAGATTCGGCACTTAAGTACTTCCTCTCAGATACAAAACAAACAAACAGAGGCCTCTAAAAGCTGAAAATCGTATAAATTGCAAATGAGCTCCACTATACATTGTCCCCATTTTTATTGTAGATTGTAAAGTGGCCACGAGTCCTCTTTGACATAGGACAGTCCTCTACTTGAAGGACTGCCCATTCCAAGTCCAGTTTTAAGATAAGGAATCATCAGAAGAAAGATCTGGGCCTTCAAGTTGTCCATCGTCAGCACTGGGACAGCAGACTGAGCCAGGCACACTGGTCGCCTGGTCACAGACCTCCACGCTATGGTGAGATGTACTGCCTTTCTGTTTCAAATCTAATAATTATTTCTAAATTTGCATTTATGCACATGCATTAGGATATGCAATTGTATATTTATAACTGGGCACCCTAGCTAGTTGCATTGCAAAAATCCATCAGAACCTTTTTCCACTGTTAGCCCTACAGAATTGAAAGAGTCTTAAAATGGATTGTGTCCATATTTTTCCTTCCCCCTGAAGCAAAGCATAAGAATCAGTAACTTTTACAGACATCCACAAGGCCCACATGCAAGAAACAAGATGGACCTAGCCTACATTCACTGGTGATTATGCCCTCTTAGTTACTCTGGAACCACTTATCTCTGTTGGTGTTCCTACTAACAGCATTAATCAACTTACCCCAATCAGAGCAGTTACTACTAATAATAAAGTATTTTGCGCTTGGTCATGTAAACTAGATTTAATAATACTAATGGCATACCAACAACAGTGGCATATGGGGCCCAAGGAAATGATTACTTTATTAAAGTAAAGAATAAGAAGGATGTTCATTATTATAAAACAATGTATTACTTGTTTTTTATTAGTATACAGAGAGCCAAATAAGGCATCTATCTGATGTGAGATTCCATCTCCTCTTTTTTTTAATTAGGGACCTGAACAGTGGCACTAAGAAATTAAAAACTCCAATAGATACAAGATTGAAAGAAAGCTGCACTGCAAATATTTGCTTGTCTGGCTTGAAGGTAATTAAGCCTGACAAACATTCAAAATGGCTGTTGCATAGCTACTCTTGAATTGGCTTAACATAACCTAAGGCCAAATTCTCCACTCATTTAGCTCCTGGTGGAATTATTTATTTATTTATTTATTTATTGAAAAGATCGATAAGCCATCTTTGAAGGGAATGCCTTCCCAAAATGGGGTACAAAATTTAAAACCACAAACTGGAAATTCACAATAAAACAATGATAACAACAATGAAACAATAAGAAAATTGAAATGATATCATACACACATACGCAAAGACACAGATGAGATGCATATGTGGACGTCAGGGTTTCCGGACAGGCTCTAGGACAGACCTGCACAACACAAGGTCAACCAGGCCAAATGTGGTGCGCCAGCCATCTATAGTGGGCCTCCCAGAGAGGATAACCTGGTGCCTACCTGGTGCTCTTTTCAGCGCTCGGTGACGTCCTTTTTGTTTCCCCAGGCATTTTAGTCTTTCAGTTTCTGTCATTTTTAATCTCTTACTACATTTTAAATCTTTGCATTGCTGCTACATTTTATTTTGGGGTTTATTTGTTTTATGTTATATTTAATTTCAAACTTTTATTCTGTATTTTATCATGTTATTATATGTATAGGATTTTAATAGCTGTGAACTGCCCAGAGAGCATTGGTTATTGGGCAGTATAGAAATGTAATAAATAAATAAATAAGTACTCTGCCAGGCGCTTGACACACATATAACACCTCTGGTTTTGCAGTCCTAAGCTGGCAGCAAAAACAGGACACTCCTCAAGTCCCTGGTGGGCTGCATTTGGCTTGGTCAGTCTCTTAGCCATGTTGGTCCCATACTGCTATCAGAGAGATTGTGAAACCTTAGGCCTGGCCTTAGGATGAATAGAGCCCTGGGAGGGGAGTGTCTTTGGTCGATCCCCAACCCAGTGTGGTCACCTTTGCTGGCCCCCTAGAGGGTTTATGGAGCCTGGTGCAGGTATGGTGTTGGTATCCCCTCAGCTCAGTGCCCCAGGCAACTAATCAGCTTACCTGCTCCTAAGGCTAACAGTGCCTGCCGGTAACTGGGTTACCAGATTTTGCATTAGCTGAACCTTCCAACCAGTGGTGAAAAGTAGAGAGCCAGTGTGGTGCAAGAGAGCTGGTGTGGTGTCATGGCTTGAATGTTGGTCTGGGATCATATTCTAGTTCCCATTTGGCCATGGAGTTCATGAGGTGGCTTTGGGACAGCCACGGGCTCTCAGCTTAATCTACCCTCTAGGTTTGTTGTGAGGATAAAATGGAGGATCATATATACTGCCTTGGGTTCCTCGGAGGAAACGGTGGGATATACATGCAACACATAAAGGTAGCATCATGGAACAGCTCCACTGAAAGGGACTAATTCTAGAAGAACAATGACTAGGACACCTTGGATGGGATCATGTCTGTACAATATTGCTATAGATCCTATCCAGTGTTAGTCTAACTTAAGTTCCATTAATTTCAATGTGTCTACTCTAAGTAGGATCAACATTAGACACTACGACAGTATCTGAGACTTCGCCACCGCCACCGCCACCGCCACCATTGCTTGATTCAGGGGCATATTCCACTGAGATTTGACAGTCCAATTATATGCCTGTGACTTTATATAACTGGATAAGCATGAGTTAGAAGCCAAACGCTCAAGGGACTATGGAATGATCTCCCCAATGAGGCCCACCTGGCGCCAACACTGTTATCTTTTCGGAGCCAGGTCAACATTTTTCTTTTCTCCCAGTCATTTTAACAGCTTAAGTTGAGGTTTTAACTGACTTTGTAGCCAGGCTTAAAAGTTTAAAATGTTTTAAATATCAGCTGTTTTCTGTTTTATGGTTTAAAATTTTGTATATTGACTTTTTAATGTTCAATCTTTTAATTTTTGTAAACCGCCCAGAGAGCTTCGGCTGTGAGGGGGTATATAAATGTTAATAATAATAATAATAATAATAATAATAATAGCTGTATTTGTGCCTTCATTTCCTTCTATCTGGCGGCAGGTAAGTTGGGTTTTCTTGAGTCGAAAAGTGCTATAGGATCGTACTTAATTACACACGGTACTAATATTATCATAATGGAAGACATCCCACTGGGGAACTCTATGCAATGACAAATTTTGGAGAATCCCTGCATGGCGGTCTTTGCAAAGGAGCATAGATTGGAGTGAATAGAAAAGGAGTGACACTATTCACTGTTTATTCTTTAAGGCACAGGCCAGGGCAAATGAGCCATAATGGACACGAAGAAGCAAAGGTTGGGATAAAGGGACTGAAGTCAGTCTCTGTGGCATTTCCTGCATCTTGTACGGCTTCTGGTTGTTCTTGTGGCCTGCCAAGTGTAGCGTAATTAAGAACAGTGTGCTTGAGATCACACAGGTTCAGTAGCTTGTACCTTGCATGTTGTTTTCCATCACACATTGATCAGAAATTTGCCTGACATTCACAGAATAGTCCAAGCGGCTGCCTTTTAAATGCCTTCCCCCCCCCACACTCCTTTCTTGACATGTATTCTTCATTACTTTTTATGCTTTGACAAACTTCAGAAATGGTACATTGTCTGTCCTGCCGACCCAAACATACCAGGGGATTGATTCACGCTCAGAACATGGACAGTGCAAGCCCAAACTTTGGCAAACTCATAAACTTGTGACTGTTATGGAAAAAGGTTGCTGAGGAATTGACAATCCTGTACATAAGGGAATCTCCCTGTATGTATTAGTCTGTTTGCCACATGGAATATGGGCAAACTAACAGCTCCTGACAAGGTGGCAATGACACAGAGAAGCCAAGGAGAGAGAGAATGTGTACTCAACCACAAATCAGTATTTCTTCTTCAGAACAGCTCAAGCAAATGTCCAGAGTCCAGACTTTCATCCACAGCTCATTCCAACATTACTTATTAGAATAGCATGCCATGCTTGGACTGTATTCCATGCCAAATGTACCATGCCTAAATCAGTCTTCCTCATTTTGCTGGAAGTGTTTGGGGCAAGGGCATGGGCAGGGGAATGTCTGATTTGTGCAGTGTTCTGATATGCAGGTCACGTGATGCGCATGGAACAGCACTAAAACAACAACAACAACAACAAAACAACCACTAGTAGCGCATCCAGTTTATAAGTTTTATAGACTTAAAAAAATTAAGATTCCAAAATCTTTAAAATTTAAACTTCTGTAGCTTTAAAATTCTCTAAACATATTCATATATAAACAGATTTTAAAATGTGAAATCTTTGATATAAAACACCAGCTTCAGTCACAAACAGCAGTATGCTACTATACCACTTTAAATCTATAAGCAGTAGGGTGACCATATGGAAAGGAGGACAGGGCTCCTGTATCTTTAGCGGTTAAAGATACAGGAGCCCTGTCCTCCTTTCCATATGGTCACCCTATAAAAATGTATAAACTGGATGCGCTACTAGTGGCCACTTGTTTTATTTTGTTTTGAGTGAATTGATGTTGCAATGTGATGAGCAGTGCCTGTGTGTTTGCTGCTGCACCCCTGTAATGCCTGCTGAGTGTTCGTATTTGTAAATATATGAAGAGGTACAGTGATGCCATATTTATTATTTATTCATTTATGTATTAAAGCATTTGTATCCTGCCCTGTATCATTGGGATCTCAGGGAAGCATACAGATAAAAATCAAAGAGTATAAAACAATAAATAATGTACACAGCTAAAAACATATTAAACCATTAACGAGCTAAAACCAGTAGAAAATTTAAAACTAATAAAAACAATTCAAACTATGTTCAGCTTTAGCCCTCAAGGTTTTGGTAAAAGCCACATTTTAACTTGGCACTGAAACAAAGCCAGCGTCAGCACTAGTCGGGCCTCCAAGGGGAGGGCATTCTAGAACTGGGGTGTCATTATAGGTGTGCACGAGGGGAGTGCTGGGTGTGCCCAGGCACACCCTAATGTCTCAAGCAATAAGCACCAAATTGAGGGAGGCATTGAACAGGGATCCAGAGGAGGATGCAGAAGCAGTGGGAATGGTCCTCTGGCTGCCTGGCAGCAGGAATAAAAAGGAACTGTTCTCCTGGAAGCCTCTCTACCAGGAGCAGTGTTTCAGAGAGGCCTGAAGGAGGGCCCCCGAAAGCTAATATCACCTTGTAAGGCCCAACAATGCTGGGGCTTGAGGAGCATCTCCTCATTCCCCACCCCCTCACCTGCAACAGCCCTCCCGCAGTCAGGCAAGTCATGAGTAGGGCATCAGTGTCTACAGTGTTTAAAAAATAAATGAATAAAAATAATGTACTTTATGATCGAGTATTCAATAGATGTTCGCCTTAAAAAATATATCCCAGGATGCACACCCTAATGAAATGAGCTTCGCACGCCTATGGGTGCCATGACAGAAAAAGGCCTGTCCCATGTCCCACCATGATGTTGATGGGGTGCAGAAGAGGGCTCTTCCAACAGATCTCAAATCTCGTGCAGGTATATATATGGAAAGACACTCCCTTAAGTATCAAGGTCCCAAACTGTTTAGGGCTTTAGATGTCATTGCAAAACTTTGAATTCCGACTGGAAGAGTATAGGCAGCCAATGCAATTCCTTTATGACTGTTATATGGTCTCTTTGTAATGTTTCAGTCAGCAGTCTAGCTGCTGCATTTTGCACTAGATGCAACTTCCGAGTCGTCTTCAAGGGCAGCCCCATGTACAGTGTATTGCAGCAGTCTAATCGGGAAGTTACCAGCGCACAGACTACTGTGGCTAGGTTGTCCATATGTCTCTCTCTCCTTAGGAAAGCTGACATATAAACCCCGAATTTCAGGGCACGAAACTGTATTTTGGGAAACCTTTCTTATCATATTCCCTGTTTGCAGTGGGGACACTGAAGAATGTGGAGACAGCTTTCAGCAATACAAAAAGGACAGGATATTTTTTTATTTTAAAAATATTAAAAACCATTAAATATTGCTATAGTCTTTGCTATAATGTTGCTTCAGTCTGTTGTCATCACAGGGAATTTTCACTCTCTAACACCTTTTCCAAACATACAAGTGAGATGCTTTCAATATCTGTTAATACTAACACAAATGAAAGAGGCATCGTTCAGCCCAGTTAGCCAAATTTACCCAACCTGACACAGAAAATTGTCTCTTTGAGCACTAAGCTCTTGAGCACTGGAAAATGTGTGCGTGGGGAGGGTGGTGTTTCTTCTCAAAGAGAGGGAGAGCACCAATTATTCAAAAGTGCCTTTCCCTTTCATATTGCAGTTCTCCTAGTTGGATGTTTTGCCATTAGACAACTCACGGCGCCTGTTGAAAGGGATTCATTCAATTATCATTTTGGGGACAAATGATCCATTAAGAGCAATGCCCAATATTAACCGTGCATTCAGTGATGTGTTCTCTAGCCCAAGGCTAAATGAGCCCCCAGGTGGAGTCTTCTAATCCATGACCCTTCAGCATTTAGCTTAAATGGCAGTCTCTGTGTGATGTCTTTTAATGACATCCAATATTTACTACATCTTTCCCCATTGGAGTATCCTCTAATCCCTCCATCATCAGGTATGAACTCTCAGGTAGGCTTCTATTACAAACACTGCAAACCTTTTTCTGTTTCTCAGTTATTCTGTGAAATTATATCATGCTCTTCTCATTTCTATAGGGCTCCCTACAGCAGACAATTCTGGGGGGGAAATGTGCATCGAAAATAAATTGTGCTTTTACCAATATCTTTCGAATGCAATAGAATATAGGTTTAATGCTTCTTTTTACAATGTGAGGAAAGTATTTATACGAAAGGTATTTTTAAAAGATACATAAAGCAACTGGAAGGATTCATTCTAGTCCTAAGAATAGGTCAAATTTAAGAAAATATAATTTAGTTTGTGATAGCAAAACACCCATAATCCACATTTCCAACTCATTAGCTACATTAGTGTGTCACACTAAACTAGCCTTCCCCACAGACTCAAGCACTCCTCCCTCCCCTCTCCTTCCATGTGGCCCACAGGAGGTGTTTGGAGCTTTTGCTTTACCACAGTTTGCAATCCCAGAACTGTGATTTCATCTTAACTGTGGCTAGTTTAAACAAGCCAGCTTTGTAAACCATGGTTTGAAATAGGCTTGTTTGAAATTAGCCATAGTTAGAAGAACCACAGTTTACTGGCTTCAGACAACATGGTAAACTGTGGTTGATCAAATGTGGAAGTGGAAGCTTCAGAACTCCTCCTCACACCCATCTGGGATTTGGAGAGAGGAAACCGCAAGTGCAGGGAGAGGTTAGGCTCATTCACATCTTGCTAAACTATAGTTTAGTATGATGTCAGAAACCAACCATTATGTCCCCACCATGAAGTCTCATGTCATTTACTTTTGGTTGCTGTTCACAAGCAACAGCATAACACAATGTACATCTTGCTAAAATGTACCAAACAGTATGTTAATATTTGAATGTTCCTTACATTTAAAAAAAACAAAAATGAAATCAGTCCCCTGCACATGCAAAGTTCACCAGTCTCTTACCTACACTGGCTTGCATCCAGTTGCATCCCCTCTTCTGACTGATGGCTCTTTGATCCAGCAGAGGCTTCCATGAGCAGTGGCCACTCTCGGACTGTGGAACTCCCTGCCAAGGGAAGCTAGGTTTGCTCCCTCTCTGCTGTCCTTCCACCAGCAGCAAAGACAACATTATTCAAGCAGGTTTTTGCCATGGAATTGGGTCTCCTGGGTTGGCTGCAGTTTTTACTCTGTTTTTGCTGTATTTTTATTGTATTTTATTATTCTTTTAATTAGGTTCTATTTATGATTGTAAGCTGCCGTGAGTGCCTTGTCTTGGTAGAAAAGCGAGGTACAAGTCAAATCAATCAAGAAACGGGGAGTTATTTTTGATGACTGGCCCTTCCCTCTGAAGCCCCCTGCCCCTTACAATCTTCTCCAGAGATCTGGGGGGCCCTTTGGAAAAGCAGGGGAGGTGATGAGGGTTGTTGGGAAAAGGTAGGGTTAGCTAGAATCATCTACACACCCCTTTCTGTGCACAGAAGTCTCTGCTGGGTCAGAGCCTTCCATCTGCAGAGACACAATTGGATACAATTCACTGGGTTTGGGAATTGTGCGTATTGCCCATTTAGTAATACAAAAATACATGAAATAAAATAACACTGGCTGTAAATCTGCATTTCCCCCATAGGTTAAAGTGTGAAAATGCGCATTTGGAGGGATTTTAGCATTTTTGCAAGTGAGAACTTGAGCAAATGCGAATGTAAATGTGTGCAAATTCTGTAACTTGAAAAAAACCTGATAGCATCAATGAGTAAATGACAGAATGAAAGGTGCCTGATAATCTGCGAAACGGAATGGATATACACAATCCGTACATCCCTAGCCACGAATAGGTACAGTAAATTCATTCATATATCCATACAGTGCAATGTCATTTACTGCCATTGTTGCATTAATAGTGCACTCCCATATGTATCTACTCAGAAGTAAGTCCCATTGAGTTCAGTAAGTGGTAAGTGCTCTGTAAGTGGTAAGTGGATATATGCTCTGTAAAGATGTTTGTATAATCAGAAATTCATATAAATTAGAGTGCTGTTTCTGGAGCTTTATATTGAAATGAATGTATGAAGCATTCAGTTAAGAGGTTCATAAAATTAATGGTCATATTTTGGAGGTTTTATTTTAGTCTAGAATACACAATACTATTCTGTTGTACTATAATATATTTTGTAGCACTTTGATTTTAAATAAATGAGGCTTTTGTGCAATGCCAGCACAACCGATCTGCTCTTACATCAAGACCTCTCCATGCAGAAGTTTTGGACTAGAGCTTCTATCATCCCTGACTTTTCGCCATGGTGGCTGGGGCTGATAGGAGTTGTAGTCCAAATCGTCTGAAGGGCACCACGTTGGGGAAGGCTGCATAAATGTGTGCAGTAATGTGCTCTGCGGATAGTATTTCCTATAACTGTGTACTTTTGAATCTAATGCAGTGCAATAGAAGACTAAAGTGATACCCAGTCACCAGTTCTTGTTAAACCAAGCCATGCAAATGAAGAAAGAAAACTGAGTAAGATCAGTGGCAGATAAAAGAAAGCACAACAGTCTTATCACAAACACACACTTATCTACATTAAATAACTTTTTCAAGCAGCCTACCTGGTTTTGTTTGCAGCTTTTAATACACTAGTGGCTACTTATGTAAAAAAAAAAAGGGGGGGGACTAATTAAATTTGTTTATGTATGTTATCATGTGGAGCACTCATTTCCAGGCATCAAGCTATGAATCATTAAATAACTGCTAAATTGGTCTCCAGAGGCAGATCATGCCTCGGAGTTGGGCGAGTCCCCATCCCGCCAAAGCCAGGTGCGCTCTGCGGTGAACAAGCATTAGCGCTGCTTTAAAGGCCATGATTTGGGTAGGCAGCCAGGCTTCACACTGCGAGGCAAGAGGTAGGAAATCATGAAAACACTGACAGCCCTCCCGTCAGAGTTACTCCTCCGTTTGATTAATGAGGGCATTTGAAAGACAATTAGCAAAAGCAGGTTTGGCTGAAACTAGCTTATCAATCAGACCCCCTCTATTCAAAGCACTGAAGCCTTTTCTTTAGGGGGTGTGCCTGTGTATGTGTGTGTGTGCGTACCCGTGTGTGTGTAGCAGAAGAATGGTCAACAACAGACTTTTCCGCCACTGCATTTTTTGAGGGGAGCAACAGAATCCAGTGGGAAAAGAAAGAACCCTTTTGTAAAAACCTTGCGCTCTTAACAATTGCCAGACCAGACATTCCACTCATATCCCTTAAGCCAGATAATATCAATTCCATTTTCAAAACATCCCCAATACACCCACCCCAGGCTTTAAATAGGGTAGGGGTTCCCCAGAGTTGAAGGCATGCACACAACATGGGAGGCATAATAGTTAGGGGTTCAAGTCCCTGAAGGGGACAACAGTGAAAAAGGTTGTTGCCAAACATTTAAATCTATGATCACCTTCTGCTGAAGCTCCTATGTCAGTCTGCTCCATTCCTCCAGGGATCTTCTCTAATCTCCCCTGCCTATGTTCTGTGTAAGGAAGCATCTCTAAATTACAACAATCATTAGAGGAGGGCGGTTCCACAAATTTATGTGAGAATCAGTTCTTCCATTGTCTTTCTACCTCTGCACCACCACATCAATTCAGACAGAGCTAAATTTTAACATGGGATAATAAAAAAGGCTCTGGGTTTGGAATAGACCTTCCTCCCATTGTCTAAAGTTTGGAAAGAGAAAATTAAATAAGGCTGCAATCCTGAACGCACCCCACAGAAATCAGTGGGACTTACATTTGAGTAAACATGTATAGCAGGAGTGAGCAACTTGGGGCTCTCCAGATGTTTTGGCCTACAACTCCCATCAGCCCTAGCCAGCATAGCCAATTGTGAGGGATCATGGGAGTTGTAGGCCAAAACATCTGGAGGGCCACTAGTTGCCCACCGATGATGTATACGATTTTAAGAGCCACCAGTTGCCCACCCGTGATGTATATAATAAATTTGATTCTATTTTATCTACTGCAGCCTTCCCCAATCCTGTGCCCTCCAGACATTTTGGACTACAACTCCCAGCATTCCTGACCATTGGCCCTACTGGCTGGGGCTCATTATGGGAAAGCTGATCTGCTGCATAATGCCTTCATAATTTTTCCATCTTTAAAAGGGGGGGTGATGTTCTACTGTTTGTGATTGTAAATATATTGCAAAGTTTATTGTTTGTGATATGCATTTGTTTATATCTTTAAAAAGAAGTAAGACAGGTAAAGTAAATAACTAGGCCGAAATGTACTCACTGTTTGTAGTCAAAAGTCTAGGTAAGTATGGAGTGCCTGGATTGGCTAGCTGTGTGCCTCAATGGAAAGTTAGTGCTGATTGGCTAGTTATTTAGAGTGCCTGGATTGGTTGGTTGTGTAAGAGTGGGAGGAGCTAGAGAGTGAGTGGAGTGTATATATGTGTCTGATAGAGACAGCTGACATGATGATTGGAGGGAGATTTGAGGGGGATTTTTGCAGGATATGTTGAAAGGGATTTCAGAGGATTGAGTGAGAGTCTGAGAGTCTGAAGCAGGATTATTAGATGAGAAGTGTGTTTGATTGAGAGATTGAGATAAAATTTTAGAGCATAGATTAAATGAAGAACAGTTTATAAACGTATAAGAGTTCTGACTGAAACCAATAAGTATTGAAACCTTATAACTGCTACGCAATTGAACTGAAGTAACCGTTAAGCTTGTTGACATGCAATTTCCTATTTAAAAACTCTTGTTAATTACATCCACTGGTGTAGTCTTTCGGTGTTCCTGAGGAGGGTACTGGTGGCAGCAGAACAAAGAAGTTATCTGGAGGCCAGGTTGCTGGGCTGTGGTGCTGTGGGGCCTAAATAGTAAAGGCAAGACAGGGGCAGCAGCAACAAGTGGATGAGGATAACCTCACAGGGGGTCACTGTAACTTATTTATCTGTTTATTTACAACATTTATATACCACTCCACATCTAAACAGATTTCAGAGCGGTGAAAAATAAGAGATAAAATAATAAAAAGCTTAAAAGAAAAAAATACCATATTAAAAACTTTGTTTTAAAAAAAGTTTCAACTTCTGAAGTTGAGCAGGAAGCATTAGGAAAAATTAGGTTTAAGTGTAGGCAAATTAATACCAAAAATAATATAAACAGATGACCATGGTAAGTTGTAGAGTCACTTTTGTGAATAGGTGTTACACATGATTTCAGTATAACCCTGTAGTTCTTAGCATCATCATTAGATGGGTTGTTTTCTCTCAGGTCTGGCAATGGAAATATTCTTCAGGTCGGGATGAAGAGTTTTGTGTGTGCTTGATTTTTCCCCACCAGAAGGAAGCTGTGTTTTATTTCTAGAGCAATGAAAGCAACACTAGGTGCTTCCTTCTCACTCCACAAAACCTTGAGCCTGGTCTCTGTCCATCACCACTAGCATATCTCGTTTAGATTATTGGCATTGGATGAAGTGGTTCCTTCATTCCATCCAGTTAATAGCCAAAGACATGGTTCTCTTGGAGCCACAGCCCTGGGGGGGGGGGGGGGGGGGTAATGTCAAGTTCTCACTGTGGAGGTAAATGTGAAATCCATGTCCCCTCCTGCTCAAAATATCCCTCCTGCTCAAAATACAAGGTGAATCCACAATTCCTCTTACTGGATTAGGAACTGGTCCTGGGAACAAAGAACAGGCATTCTGTTCCCTTTCTTCACACCTTTGTCAACCTATTCAGGAGTGGGGGGGGGCACCCAAGTATTATTGACCCCATTTGATGTGTGTGTGTGTTGAGAAATGATTTGTTCCATTATGAAAACAACTGGCAATTTTTTTCTTTGGGTACTTGCTTCAATGCAATGCTATTGATTGGAAATACACATTCTGATTCTAAAATTTTGACTTTGAACTTAAAATGTTTTAAAAAGATGTAGCTGAGAAATTGCTCTAAGCCAGGGGTAAGCAGTCTTTCGGGGACCTGGACCGCATTTGGCAATTTTTGAAATTGTTGTGGCCACCACCACAAAATGACTGCCCTGAGAGGCATGGGTAACTTGCCCAAAAGTTTGTGTACAAGGCAGAGCTGGGATTTTCATCATCAACAGAAACTTATTTCACAGAAGGCAAATTCTATTTCTCTCCCCACCCCTACTCTGTTAACCAATTTATTTTCCCCATCTCTTTTTCTCTCACACATTTATGGGATCATCACCCATAGATACATTCTCTTTTGCTCTCACTTTTAAACACACACAAACTCCCTCCTTCCCTTCCTCTGTCTTCCTCTTTCTCTAATCTTCCTTTCCAAATAATGCAAGAGGTCAGATGATCACACCCATGCACAATTTGCATTATTCCCACACTGCAGCACAGATTGGAATGTCATCCTAACCCGGTGCATGGCATTGAGGGGGAGGGTCATACCCACCCTACAATATACGACATGCAGTAGAGGTTATAGGATGGGTATGACACCACCCTACCCCACCACGCACTGGGTTCAGATGACACGCCAACCCATGCTGCAGCACAAGGAATAATGCAAATGGTGGTCATGCACACAGCATGTGTGGGGAAGGACAGTGCAGCCATGATGGTTGCTTCCCTCTCTGTGATCCCTCCGAACCCAATCAATGTCTCTGGGCCCCATTATATAGCCCAGAGGCATTCATGGTAAATGAAGATGCCAACAGCTAGAAGCCCTCACTTTGCTTTGGTGATTCCAGTTGCCAATAAAAAATATGTTAATTATATTTTTAAAAGTCAGATGGCACCACATTACCTACCTCCTGCTCTAAGCTCTAGAATTCACTGCACAAACACTAGCACTGTTGTACTCACAAATTTCTTCATAAATGAGACAGAAAGAACGTGAGATTTATTTATTTATTTATTTATTTAAATAATGTGAATGTTGTGAAGCTAAAGGTGCCAGATTCATCCATTTCTAGTAAGACCTATTGAAAAGCTAAAATTGCTGCTGCTGCTGCTAATAATAACAATAATAATAATAATAGTCTGCAGTGGCCATTAGGCATCATTGCTCTCTTTTCCGACACCATATGTGGTAATTAAAATAGTTTCAATGAACTCGATGCCTATGATTAACCTATGTTCAAAAATAAGCCCCTCAGCTTTTTACTCATTTTGGCTGAAATTATTCCCAATATTAAAAGGTGACCACCCTCAAGTCATGGTATTGATAATAGGGAAGATATAAAAATCTTTCTTCCCTCCCTATATCAGAAGGGGGCTGGGGAAGGAACTAGCATGAGTTAATCCTGGTGCCATTTTCACCTCCTTTTTGATATTACGAACCAGCTCCTTGGCACAAAATGCTGATTAAAGATGTGGCTCTGAATCGGATGCTCTCCAAGGAATACACTGAGGCTAATGCATCCCCCAGTGCTCCTAAGAGAGAGAATGGCCTGAAGAACTTTACTCCAGTGGTGGATGTTTGCGTGAAACTCTTGTATCATGTGCATTGTACATATGGCTCAGGTCCAGTGGTTTAATGATTGTTTAATTGATTTCACAAATTAGTATATAAATAATATACAAAGACAGTCCAGATCACAAGATGCAGACAAATGACCTTGCTCCCGTCTTCATTTCGTGGAGGGAAGACACACAATCAGCCGACGACAGATGGCTTTCACCTGGATGAGGGAGTGACAGAAGCAACATCTTGGCTAATGTTCCATTAAATATAATTTCAGGAATCCCTCTTAGACTTCTTTAATGCAAGCAAACTTTTTCTTGGCAATTTGCTCACTAACTAACACATCACGGAGAGAAAAGGAAATTTGCTGACCTCACTCCCCAGCTATGATTACTCTTGTCAATTATTCCACACTGGGAAGCCAAACAAACGTCGTCTATGAAAACTAAATACTCTAGTTGGCATAAATTCAAATTAGCTGTCCCACACATGCTTATAGCATGCAAATTAAAATGTCCTGAATAAGCATTAATCATCCTAATGGGCTAATTATTGTCATTTAAAATCTAATAATTTAACTACTGCACCACTACAGCAAACTTGGGGGACTGGCTTGGATCACTCCAGGAGAAGCTGAAGAAAAGACAACCACTTCATTCTAAGGTTGGTGAACTCTAAGACTCTTCAAAGTCAAGTGGCTGTCCTAAAACCTCAACTAACGTTGGGGATAGTTCACTGGGACATCCCTCTGCACATGCCCCGTCAGAGCCATGGAGTTGGAGTAACATAGTAGCAAAACTACTAAACGGTGATTGAGGCAGCCCAGAGTTTGAATCCCAGTGAAGGCCATCTAGACATGATGGTCATGGTGCAGAAAATTCAGAATACTCAGTAGCATTAAAAAAAAAGTTTTGAAAGCAGCCACCAGTGCTGTAGTGGCGGTAGAGTACAAGGGAGCATAGTAATAGGGCTTTTTTCAGAATAGGTACAGTAACGTCATCTGCCGGAGTACCTGGATAACTCAGAGACTCTCCTTGCTCTGTGAAGTACTTGAGGCGATAACAAGGCTTTCAAGTGTTCTTATTGTGCTGAATCCAATGTTAGTCCTACTTCGGGTAGACAAATTAAAATGGATGGGAGTTATGTTAGACTAACAACGGATACAACCCACTGGATATAACCAATTGTTTGTGACTGATTTGTGTAGAGGAAGTCAGAGGATGAGAAAAACATTTTAAGCAAACTCGGTTACTGCTTTCCTTCTCTGTGATGGAGCTCCTACTTCACTCTAGTAGTTTAAGATGGTTTGCATTTTGAAGTAAAAGCTAAAGATTGCACTGGAGCTGGCTGAAAAAGATCTTCTGTTAAAGTGCAAGTTTTATGAGTTGAGCCTGTGTGCTCAGAACTAAGCACCACTACATTTGACAGAGCTCATTGCCACATATGCACAGGATTGCAGTCATGCCGATACCAATAAATTGCTTTGTGCTGCTGCTCTTTGATGTGTATGCATGCTTGTGTGCACACATGCGCACTTTCATGATCAGCTCTTGCCCCTCAAAATTTACTACTACATGACTGGCAGCCACCGTCACCACCCATTCTGATCAGGACTGCAGCACTGGGGGGATGGAGGTTAACCGTTTTCGCAACACACAGCATCTTCCCATTTAAACTTGTTTCCCTGAAGCCGCTATTTCCCTGTAGGGCAAAGCATACAGATAGCATTCATTCATTCATTATGGTTCTAAACTGCCCAACAGCTGAAGCTCTCTTGGCAGTATACAACATTGTATAGGCCGGGATGCTGAAGGGGTTCGATCTTAGCAAATTTCCATATAAAATGACCTGATCCACACCTTTCAAATGGATATGTGAATCCACCAGATTTTGCACTTCTCTGAATATTGCATCACGCTACTTGACAGTTGAAACTTTTGGAAATTTTCACTTTGAGAGAAGCCCGATCCCCTCCCAGCCGGTACGGCTTGCGGGGAGGTTAGTTGTTCCAAGGAGAAAGGAGAAAGAAAAGAGACTTGTAAGCATGCACGGCACGCGTACAGCCTCGTTCAGGGGTGGAGCCAAGCCTACAAAGGCTTGCTCCACAAGGCCCCTCGGAGAATAGGGACGGTGAGCATTCTGGCACCTTTATGGGGATTGGCTGTTCAGAGGTCCTGCTCCTTGGGGGCTGTGCAGCTTCCGTGTCAGGATATGGTTTGCCTTTGGGGACCGGCTTGTCTCATCTACCCAGAACTGTGCAGCCCTGGATGGGGATGACACTGATAGGTCTCACCAAAAGCGTAGTTGGGAAAGGGAACAGGGTCACCCGACCCCTGTGTTCAACTGAGTGGCTCGCCCTGATTGGCAGGTTAGTTGCGTGAGAGAAATGAGCTAGATTCCCGCACATTCCCGCTCAGATCCATGGAGGGTAGAATCTCCATGTTAAATAAAGAGGCCCTAGTTTATCGCAAGCTCTGGTGTCCGTGTATTATTTCTTGTGCTTTCTTGTCCACTAGCAATAGACAAAGCTAAATACATGTTTTGAGATTTTAAATGTATTTTAACATGTATTTTAATATACATAGTTGAAGAGGATAGTGTTTTGTTTTATTTTTAAGGCTGAAAAGCAACAGAATGGACTTATGGGTAAAAAATGCCAAAAGTAGCACATACTAGAAATACATAATGGGCAAACTACAATTTCAAGGGCTTGAGGTTACCCAAGAAAACCATGCAGGAAGAAAAGATTAACCTCCTCTCCCCTATTGCTGCAATCCGGACCAAATCTCCATCACACCCCCTCCCCCACCACCATCTCCCATTGACAGGGCTCCTGTGTCTTTAACAGTTGTAGAGAAAAGAGAATTTCAGCAGGTGTCATTCGTATGAATGCAGCATCTGGTGAAATTCCCTCTTCATTATAGTTAAAGCTGCAGGAGCTATACTAGGGTGACCAGATACAAAAGACGGCAGGGCTCCTGCAGCTTTAACTGTTGTGATGTAGAGGGTATTTCACCAGGTCCTGCATGCATACAAATGAAATTCCCTTTTCTCTACAACTGTTAAAGTTACAGGAGCCCTGCCCTCCTTTCCATATGGCCACCCTACATATCTCACAATCACATCTAGTTTGACCTGAAATGAACTCATTAAGAACTTCATCACACCTACTTTTTCCCCCCGGTTTGCTTCTGCTGGTTCCCCCTCCACTTCCTATGCGAGTCTAGTGTTTTGAATCACACGTGGTCAGTATTGCTCTGATACCTCAGCTTGGCCTGTTCCAAGTTTGCGTTTCGGACTTTGCCAGTTCAGGAATAAATCGAAAGAGAAATCAGCAACTGCAGGCTCAGGGTGAGAGAACAGTATGATGGGGACGACGTCATGCGAGTCCAGCGATTAAAAAGTGGATCAAAGTCGGGCAGGTCTGCATCAAACCCCACGTGTGATAAACACCTAAGTGGCCCTGGGAAAGCACACCTGCCCAGCTTCATCCCTTCATCTGTAAGAGGGAGCTGATCATAATGTCCTACCTGTCTTGTTGTAAGGTAGAGTTGGGGAGCCTTTCTTCTGTTAAGGGCTGCAATCCATCAGGGACAATCTGTCAGGGGCTGCATACTGGTAATAGGTGGGGCGGGAGGGGCCTCTTTTCTTTCCATCTGTCTGTCTCTCTGTATCTCAGTGCAACCCTGTTTCTCTCTCTCCCTCCCCTTTGCTTTCTCTCCCCCTTGCTCTCTCTCTCTCTGCCACCCCTTTTGTCTCTTGCACTCTCTCTCTCGATCGATCGATCGATCAATAGATGATAGATAGATAGACATAACCTCCCCTCCTCCTGCCTTTCTCTGCCTCTTCCTCCCCACCCAGTGGGCTGCAAGGAAAGGAAGAGATTGCTGTTGCCAAAGATCTGAACTGATCCCTCACAGACGGCTTTTGAAATTAGGTTGTGGCCTATATGAAACGAGGCCCAGCGCCACGTGTTGCCCAACCCTACTGTAAAGATTGCACCATGAGAACAATAGGACAGGCTTTGAAAATAGCACCACGTTAGGTATTAAGTCTGTATCAGAGTTGTGTGAGTCCATGGCAGCAGGCTGATGCAGCTCCCATTTATTTCAACAAGACTTTCCCAGGGGTGCCATATGGGTACCATATGATACCCGTATGGTATCAACTATTCAAATTTTAAAAAACAAAAAACAACTATATTATCACTCCTCAATAATCTACAATTCATATTAAAGTAGCCTATCCATGGCATTTTAAAGATTTAATGAGATTTAAAATATTAATTTCCCCCCTAAATGGCAGTTATTTCTACTTTTCTATGCCAGCGGATGAATAGATTGTTATAGAACTTCAGGATAATAGGAAGTCCAAGATTCATCACTTGATAGCTGTAATGTTAAGAGATTACATGTGCTAATTTCCCACCACAGATCTAACACAACAGAGAGACCTTCCGTATCACTTCAGAAACAATGCTTTCCCACCTTGGTACCATCCAGGTGTTTTGGATTGCTGGTTGGCCACTGTGTGAACAGAGTGCTGGACTAGATGGACCCTCGGTCAGATCCAGCATGGCTCTTCTTATGTTCTTATGTTGTTATGCTTGACCACTGGCTACGCTGAAAGAGACGGATGTGAGTTGATGTCTGGAGGGTACCAGGTTGGGGAAGGCTGTTTCAATGGATTTGAGTCACACGTTCAGTTGAAGAGGAGTCAAGTGCAGAGAAGTCTAGTCTGCAGAGTTGGATTGGCACAGTGCATTGCCTCTTCAGCTGTAGGCTTAGCTGTTGTTGTTGGTGAGCAGCTACCTTGGGGTCCTTCTCCCTGGCAGGAATGACACATCCAGCATCACTAAGCATGTATGAGAATTCCATTTTAGGGGTAAAATCTTGATGGATTTTTCCAGTTTGGCCCTGGCTGATTCCATTCCGTTTCCCCCCACTGGCATCAACACAGTCTGTGTAGTGAGTCAATGCACTACACAGATTCCAGGTGATTGTTTCTTTTTTTAATGGCAGCACTTTGCACAAATTGGATATTTTTTCAGGTCTTTAAAGTTCTGCAAATGGGTCGATCACACACACACACACACACACACACACACACATATATATATATATATATATATATATAATCAGCTATCATGTGCAAGTGCATACATAGAGAAGGCTGCCATATAGAACAAAAATATCGTGATCTGTTTCCGGCTGAATTCCTATCAAAGGAGAAGAGTGGAAATGTTTAAATGAATTTCGGCTAAAGTGGCCATTTCCCCCTGCTCCACACAAGAATATTTCTGACATGAGGAGGAGAAACTTCCCTCCAATCACCTGTCAGTCTCTATGAAGTGCCTTCACATGAAATAATGTGCATGTCACATACATAGTAAAACGTGTAGGAAGCAATATGGCTTTTGCTAAAAATGAACAGAAAATGAAATATAGTAGGAACATCCCTAGCTTCACGAGAGTGACAAGTGATAAGGCCAATGAGATTCTGGAAATGTCATTTATGATTTTATTTTATTCTATTTTAAGCACACCGATGTTGCTTCCACATTAATTGTATGCACTCTCAATTTCACTCACTGACACATAAACACATTCACAAAAAATTTTTTAGCCTGTTGAGGAAGTTAAAATTAAAACTCAGCTAGTATTTTAATTAAGAGTATTATTTGCAAGTTCTTATGAAATGTGCATAGGACACAGTGTTAAACAGATCTGACGCACAATTGTTTCTACACTGATGATAACTCTATTCTAGTCCTATAACTGATCGTTTTTATTTCCTAGTACAAGAACAACCTGGCCTAGCCTGAAAAAAACAAAACCCAACTTTAGCTAAAACCAAATGCTGATGAAGCAATCAACAATCTTTCAGCGCAAACCATGCAGTATTTTACACCATTAGTAGTGATGGACGGACTCACCTCTATAAATGCTTGCCATCGCCACCACCCTCCGCCACCTGAAATGTTGCATAATGGCCTGCTTATAGCTGCCATTTACGTAATATTTCCGGAAAACCCAACCTGCCATTTTTATGTGGAATGGTGGCTTGCTGAGGGGTCGGTTGGCACTCATGGACCGCTCAGCGAACAGGTCCGGTAAGCATGAGACATCTCTAACCATTAGTAAGATGTAAATATTTAATGTGAGAGGATCCAATCACTTAATCAATGTTAAGGAAGGAACTCTAAAAACAAAAAGATAAACACTGTTTTATCTCGCACAGGTAGAACGGCATCTGTAATTTTAATCACTTTTTAATTTATAAATGATCAGCTCTCCAGGGATATTTTTAAAAGAAAGATTGCATCCCAAATTGGTCAGTAATGGCACTGAAATAAGAGAGGATCCTTATATGAATGATAAGAGACGATCTCTCTCTCTCAGGAAGTGGAGGCTGGTGGCTTTGATTTCGGAGGGGCTGTGAATCCATTCTGGGTTTCAATCAGAACCAGCCAGAACTCTAAAGGAGCTATCCAAGGTGCTGAATCCTATCCCCCAAATAGGTTCAGCTGTTTGGATTCAATGACTTCGGTGAGTGGGCAGGCTGTAAGAGAGGAGGCACACTCTTATAGTACTGGAATAGAACTGGGCAACCATGCCTGCCTCCATTCCAGTTCCTTCCCTGTGATCAGGTTCACTTTTTTACCCTAACCAAGGGTGAAGCAAGAGGCAGTGGACATGACTTACACTGATGACCATTGCAGAGACCATGTGGGAGACTACAGCTAAGCAGCCACCCTCAAGATTAGGAATTGTGGATCCTGGCAATTTGTCAGAAGATATGTTAATATTGACTCCTGTTATATGGAATACTCAAATATTCTGGAAAATAATATTGATGTCTTATCAGACATCCACTGCTCTCATTTTCAAGAAACATTCCCCCAGGATATGGGCAAACAATGAATTTGCTCTCTAGATTAAGAGATTTGCATTTAAGCTTGTCATAAGCAACAGCACTGCTATGTTCGTTCTCCTTCAAATAAACCTCAAAGAAATTTCAGCTATAGCCTGCACTGGGTCTTCGTGGTATATGTTGCCTATCAAATGTACTTTAGTGGTTATTTGCATAAATGTTTCAGTAGCTTGTAGCTTGTCTTGTTTCCTTGGGTGCTGGAGGCAGCTTGGAATACACAGATATGGACAGGTCCGAATTAATGATTTTGCTTCAGTTGTTATAGATCCTCCCCCTAGACAGGGTTGATCATGATGAATGAACACTTTCTGTGAAAGATTTGATGTAAAACTTGACAAATGTTTACATATGTGCCTTGAGAGACACCTAGTTTGTTTGTTTATTTTTTTTTAAAAAAATAGCATATATCAATGTCTATGTGAGAATTGTCTTGGAGAGGTCAATTTAAACTAGCAGAAAAGTATTTCAGCCAGCATTCTGCACTGTAATAATATGTAATGCTAGGCTACATTCGTAACCCCTTTTGTGAGAAATCTCTATCAAAACATGACACCCTACAGCAGACAGTGAAATAGGTAACTATTGTAAAAAATAAAAATCATTTTTGGTATCTTTCTTAACATTCTTCACCAAATACATTATGGAGTGACAAAACAGTACCATTTTATCCCCTCCCCCATTGCCCCAAGTATGAATGTATGGGAACCAATCAGTTATATGGAAGACATTAAAGCAGACCTACCCTATGTGGTACCCTCATGTTGTTTTTGACTATAGCTTCCATCAGTCCCAGCCAGCATGGCCAATGGCCATGGATGAAGGGAATTGCAGTCCAAAATATTGGGAGGCCACCATATTGGGGAAGGCTGGGTTAAAGGTACGCGCACTGAGGGTGGGGGATGTTGAAACCTGACTCTTGCTCCTACACCAGTGCCCGGGGAGCATGGGCAGAAAGGAGCTATTGCACTCCCACTTGTGGGATCCCCACTGGGGAATCTGGTTGGCCATGATGGGAACAGAATGCCGGACTAGCTAGGCCTTTAGTCAGATCCAGCATGGCTCTTCTTGTGTTTTTATGTACTGTTCCTAAATTCTTAATGTCTGGAATGAGTACCAGAATTCCCACCCCAACTGTTTCCCTGGCTGCATGTCATGTCTTTTGCCCCAAAGAATTAATGGGAGCACTGGGAAACAAGTCAGTTGCTATACCTAAATAGTCCCAATCTGGGTCTTATTTCTTAATGTGGTGTTTGAATAATGGGAACTGACTTCAGTAACTAAAATTGTGCTTTTATACTATTTATAGAGTGATACAGGCATAAGACACTGTTGTGTATGTGTGTCCTGGACTCAGCACTATAGTAACTTCTCTATTAGACTGTCACTGACATGTTGACTGACTACCGGCCGGCCGACCGGCCTGTTTTGTTCTGCACCGATATACACAGAGGCAGCAGAAACTCCCTAGAAGCTTGACACGGAACATTCACAAAAGGCAGAAAGAGACTTCTGCACAAACTCCACAAGTGGGTTGAAGATCCTGCAGGCATACCCACTACTTCATTCTCTTCAATCCCCAATGAGCAACAGTCAGTTACTGTAGTTATGGTTGAACCATAACTGGACATCACAATACAAAAAGCAAGGATTGTTGTGCCTAGGGCCAGCATAAAGAGTTGGCCCAACCAGCTAACATTTTCTGTATGCAGAAATTGGTGGTAGAATCCATCCACCCTGAGCTTTGGAAAGAAAGGCCAAGGCTGCCCGCTTAGCCTTTTTTGGGGGGAGGGATTAAACTGTCCCCTTGAGGCCTGAGAGCAGAAAATTGTCTACTTAATGGGTGGTGTTAATGCAGCAAGGCTCTGTGACCACAGAGTCTAATCCAGGAAGGGTGCTGGATTGTTTGAAAGCAGAGCAAGACACTGAGCATCCCATAAGCAGTGACCATTCTGATCATGATCACCCTACAAGGCAGAAACACAGCAACTTTCCATCACCTTTCTGTGTATCAGGCGCTTCATGTTGCCTAGCTTATTTATCCTCCCAACCACCCTGTGAAGTATATTGAGCTAAGAGGTAGTGGCTCTTTTATTTATTTTGCATCAATTTCAAATGGAATCTCCCATATTCAAAATTAACACTATCCATTGAAGCACATGTTTGTGTGTTTTTCAGCTTTCTACAGAATCTAGGGTGTAATTGGAGCATATAACACTTCGTTCAGTGGGGAATTCCTCAGCTTATTCTCCTTATTTACTCTAGATTTTGGAGGAACCTATTATTCAGCTCAACACAAATTATATAATGCATGAATTCCACATTTAGCTTTTTAGATTTTTGTGGACACCTGCTCTTGCTGGTACAAACAAACAACAACAAAACTCGTTTAGTCTGCTGTATCAGTGGCAAGGAATTTTTAATACAAGTTTTGTTTAATTCAGCCACCTCAGTTTTACAGAATGGGTTTCTGTAAAACTGGTGAAAATGATTGTGCCAGTATAAACAGACAAGGCTTTCCAAAAGCTCCTAAATCAATCCACTTGATATATTTAATTTTGAAATATTAGGGCCTTCTCACACATCACATGGCAAAACAATACAGTCAAAAGGCAGAAGCAGTCATCCCAGCTCTCTGAAGAATATACCTCCATGATCAATGTATTTTCAGGTAGTAGTGGCATCAAGGTAGGACTTTGGGACAGAGATCCAAAGCCTCACTCGGCAGAATGAGCAGGAAGGAAGCCCCACACAAACACACACACACACACACACACGCAGCAGGGTTCGAGTCCCATATTTGGAAATAAGCAAAGTAATCTACATAGGGATAAGCAAAGTAATAAGAAAAGTAATCCACAAAGGGATGCCCATCACTAGAAAATCTACTTCTCTTTTTGCTCAACAGAGTTTCACAGTGTGTCTGACTGAATTTGCTTTCATGGGCCAAGCTTTTTTTCTGATCTCCAGGAATATGTTGTGTGCATATATTTGTGGCAAGCCATAATTTGTGGAAATAGCATTTTGCACAAATTGCAGTTGTAATTTGAATAATTTGTGCAAATTGCAGTTACAATTTGTGCAAATTATGAAATTTGCACGAAATTCCGCTGAAAATTGGCGCAAGTTAAAAAGAATGGAAAATTCACAATCTGGCCTGACCTGATTCAGATTGAGTCAAGCTCTGCAGCAGAAAGCAAATAGAAGATCAAGGGGCCAATCTAAGGAACTTTTAATAAACCTTTGCCCCCCGCAAAGGGGGACCTAAGACCATTGTGTTCAGAGAGGTTTGTAAAAACATTAAGTTCAGGCTCTAACATTACCTAACTGCTACATTCATACTTTTAATTGCTCAGATGGACACTTTAAATTCTCAGGTTTAAAACTTTAACATGTGAAGAGGCCCAGTGATCCAAAATAGTGCTCTGCTGAAAGTTTTGATCATTCCATTTTCAAAATTTCATGGGATGTGGGGGGAATTGAAAATGTGGGTGAAAGAAGCTGGGAGAGTTAAGAATTTCAGAGAATTTTCTCCTTGGAGAGGGGGACAGGCTTTCCACATACCTTTTTAAAAATAGCCAACAAAGAAAGTTGTTCTTTCTGTTGTTATTTTTAAACCACCCACAGCATTTTCAGGAGCCCAGGAGTTTTTCCTGAATGCTCATTAGAGAGGATGAGATCACATGGTCTCCAATAAGCATTCACTAAGAACTGCTGGGCTCCTCCAAGAGCAGGGGGAGGGTGTTTTTTTGAAAACTAAAAAGTAGGAGGAAAACCCCTCAGCAACCAGCTACACTTAAAAGGGGTATGTGGAAACCCTGTCCCCCTACCCAAGGAGAATATTCTCTGAATTCCCCACTCCCTGTGAAAGAGGCAGAAAAAACAACGCCTCTTTTGCAGCAAGAAAGTTCCCAAAAATAAGGGGCAGGATTCGGCCCAGCACTAATCAAAACATTCGGTGCAACTGTATAGAAGAAAAGATAGGTGTGCATTCTCCTGCCATTGATTAAAGTGTATTTGTGCCCATTTTTCAAAAGTATACATTTTTATGCTTTTCAAATGCATGCATGCTGTCGAACACAATTGTTTTGGTTCACAAATCACACTGCATGTTTGGAAATGTACAGACTTCAACCGGCAAATGTCCAAGTCCATGTGCAGTCCAGAAAGTGCAAACTGGATAAAAATTGATAAAAAATAAACTGAAACTAATTTCTTCATACTTTCCACCACCCTAAGAATTAAAAACAGTTTTACCATGATAGAATACAGATATAAAACCCCACCAACTATATCATAATTACATGGCAGATGTATTTTCCTTGTTTATGTGCTACATGCATGACTAGATCTAAGTGTGGATTAAAATTGGAGGGGCTAAGGAAAAATGGAACCATGCACAAATATAGTACAAAATTACATTTCCTCCCACTCCCCCCGCTCCTCTCCAAAATCTGAAAATCTACTGGAGAAAAGCAACTTGAAATATCTGGAGCTTAAGTGCCTTAAGTGCTTTTCAAAAAAAAGACATGTAAGAGAGAGATCAAGAACGGCTGGGAAAAGAGGTGGGAACAGAAGAGACCCAAAACACATTTTCCATCTTGGATTAAACTAAACATGATCACGTTTTGTTTTTGTTTTTTTGCACTGGTATATCAGTTAAGGTGAAAAAATGGATGTTGCTTTTCATGAAAAAGACAGCAAGCACTTCTTAGCCCAGCCTTTCTCATCTTGGTGTTCTCCAGATGTGACTCCCATCATCCCCAACCATGCAGGTGGGAGTTGTAGTCCAACACATCTAGAGAGAACTAGGCTGGGAAATGATGCCTTTGGTGTGTGGGGGGGATGCAAGCGCACTCACTGCCTTTATTTATAGATGGACAGTAGGGATGTGCACTGGATCGGACCCGATCCACGATCCGAGTCCGGTCCAGTGGGAAATCGGATAAATTATCCGATTTCCGATCCCGCAGCTGGATCGGCCGATCCAATCCGAACCGGTCCGAAAAAGCTCCGAACCGGTTCGGCGGATCGGCGGATCGGCGGGCGCCCACTGGCGCCCACCGCCGCTTCCATTGGCGGGCGCCAGCGGGCGCCCGCCGATGAAAGTGGACAGCGGGGGGGGGGAGGAGGGGGGCACTTACCTTCTCGGCCCGGTGGCTCCCGTCCGGCGCCGGCGCCTACTACTACTAGCAGGCTCCGCGGCCTGCTCTAGGGTGGCGCGCCGGGTGATGTCATCACCCGGCGCGCTACTCTAGAGCAGGCCGCGGAGCCTGCTGGTAGTAGTAGGCGCCGGCGCCGGACGGGAGCCACCGGGCCGGGAAGGTAAGGAGGGGGTGCGTGGAGGGGAGGAGGGGGCGCGCGGAGGGGGGAGGGGGGCCCTTACCTTTCCGGCCCGGCGGCTCCCGTCCGGCGCCGGCGCCTACTATTCCCAGCAGGCTCCGCGGCCTGCTCTAGGATGGCGCGCCGGGTGATGTCATCACCCGGCGCGCTACTCTAGAGCAGGCCGCGGAGCCTGCTGGAAGTAGTAGGCGCCGGCGCCGGACGGGAGCCGCCGGGCCGGAAAGGTAAGGAGGGGGTGCGTGGAGGGGAGGAGGGGGCGCGCGGAGGGGGGAGGGGGGCCCTTACCTTTCCGGCCCGGCGGCTCCCGTCCGGCGCCGGCGCCTACTACTCCCAGCAGGCTCCGCGGCCTGCTCTAGGATGGCGCGCCGGGTGATGTCATCACCCGGCGCGCTACTCTAGAGCAGGCCGCGGAGCCTGCTGGAAGTAGTAGGCGCCGGCGCCGGACGGGAGCCGCCGGGCCGGAAAGGTAAGGAGGGGGTGCGTGGAGGGGAGGAGGGGGCGCGCGGAGGGGGGAGGGGGGAGGGGGGCCCTTACCTGCCCGGCCCGGCGGCTCCCGTCCGGCGCCGGCGCCTACTACTACCAGCAGGCTCCGCGGCCTGCTCCAGGGTGGCGCGCCGGGTGATGTCATCACCCGGCGCGCTACTCGAGAGTAGGCCGCGGAGCCCGCTGGTAGTAGCCGCCGGCGCCGGACGTGCCGAGAAGGTAAGTGGCGGGGAAGGGGGCTTACCCCCCCCCCGGAGCCGTCCGCTTCTATCCGCTGGCGCCCGCGGGCGCCAGCGGATGGAAGCAGGCGGCCCCAGGGGGGGTAGGGAGCGCGGGGGAGGGGGTTTACCTGCCGGGGCCGTCCACAGCGGACGGCCCCGGGGGGGGGGAGGGAGTTAGGCCCCCCCTTACCCACCCGCCGCCATTTTTTCCTCATAGACTTGCATTGCAATGCAAGTCTATGGGGAAAAAAATGGCGGCCGATCCAAAAATGTACGATTTTTGGGTCGGGATCGGACTCGATCCGGTCCGGGGGGCCTCCGATTTTGTCCGAACCGGTCCGGGACAAAATTGGAGGTCCCGATCCGGGTCCCGATCCGATCCGGGGGGTCCGTGCACACCCCTAATGGACAGGATCTGAAAAACAAACTAACAGCTGTCTCTCTCATTCCTAACCTTTTAAAGCCATCCTTGACTCATTGACCCTGTTCAGACAATGTGCTAAACCACAGTGATTAAGCATTTTGAGTTAAATATTATGGCTTAACGTGTCGTGTGAACCATGACTTAGTGTGTTGTGTGAACCGTTCCTAACCACGTTGATTACATAACCACAGTTTAAACACTCTCACTAATCATTTGCTGCAAAAAGATTAGCGGCCTAACCATGGCTTGGCATGTTGTCTGAACAGGCCCAATGTGACACAGTGTACAAGGATGCCTGTGTTTATACCGGGGTGCAGAACCTCTTTCAGCTCGATGGCCAAATTCCATTTGGAAGCAGCCCTCTGGGGCCACTTCCCAGTGATGAGTGAGGCCAAGGGCAAAAGGGGCAGGGACAAAAGGCCAGTACATTGTAGCTTAAAGCTCTTATTGTCAGCAACTATTGTTTATTATTATTTATTTGTAACATTTATATACTGCTGAATACAAGCAAATCTCTCAGCGATTCACAATATTAACACAATATTAAAAACATTATATTATGGCATAGCATTAAAACTCAACATAAAAACACTCTAACAACAATAAAGGAGCAATAAAATGGAGTGGCATAATTAATTTACTTACTGCCCAGGGAAAGCCTGAGTGAACAAGTGTGTCTTAAGAAGGCATTTAAACGATGCCACATTTTCTGCCTCCCAAATCACACAAGGGAGGGTTTTTCAGAGGGTGGGTGCCGCTACAGAGAAGACCCACCATCGAGGTACTTCATGGCAACCTTCAATCTGTTTTGGAATGACCAGTAAGTCCTCCTCTGATTATCTTAAAGGTCGCCCGGGTATGTATCATGGGAAGGCAGTCTGCTAAGTATCCTGGTCCCAAGTCTACTAGGTATCCTGGTCCTCCAGTATCAAAGGCAGTAAGCCTATATTCACTAGTTGATGGGGAACATGGTGGGAGGGCGCTGTTTGTGGTTCCCCGGTTGACAGCTGGTTGGCCACTGTGTGAACAGAGCACTGGACTAGTTGGACCCTTGGTCTGATCCAGCATAGCTCTTTTTATGTTCTTAGGTTGTTTAGGGCCTTATATTAGGGCTGTGCATTGCCTCGGGCTGAGTCCGAGGCACCCGAGGCCGAAGCAGATCAGCACCGAAGCCTCGGGGTGCCTCAGGCTGATTTGGAGTGGTGCTGAGTCACTCCCCCCACCTGCCTGCCTGCTCAGAAAAGCTGGTGAAAGGCTGGTCATGAGTCTAGGTGAATCCATTAGATTCACTGGACTCCCTATCCCTCCCTGCCCTACCCAGTCACCTCTCATTGTCACCGGGACTTACCTTTAAACTGTGTCCTCCCTGAGAGCCAAGCCACAATTTAAAGTTACCACAGGGGTCCTCTGTATTTAATATATCTATGGCTGCAAACTACAAGCAGCTGTAAAGGGCCATTTCCCCTTTGCAACTGACATAGTTTACAACCATAGATATATTAAAAACAGAGAGCCCCCAACATAACTTTAAATCATGGCTCAGCTCTCCGGAGGAGGATGTGATTTAAAGGTAAGTCCCAGCTGTGGCTCTGGGTTGTGGTGGCGAGGAGGGAAGGGTAGGGGTACGGAGTAGGGGTCTGCGGGGAGTCCTATGGACTCCAGGTCAGCCTTGTGCCTGGCTTTCCTGAGTGTCGGCTGAGCAACCGGCACCCAGGAACCTGCAAGCCTGACCTCCGGGGGGGGGGGGGGGTGTTTGCAATTCAGCTTCAGTGCTGAGGTGAGACAGGCACACCCTGAATTGCCCTGAGTTGAATCGGGGCTGTTTTGGAGGTCCCAAAATGACCTCTGAGGTGAGTCAGGGGCAGCTGTGCACAGCCGTACTTTATATGAGTTACCTTGTGCGTTGTTTGATAGCTAATAGACAGCCAGTGCAGTTCTTTTAAAATAGGTGTTATATGAACATAGCTGGATTTCCCAGTGAGCACCCTAGCTGCTACATTCTGTACTAGCTGCTGTTTCCAAACCATGCAGTATCCAAACCACACGTGGCATTAGGAGAAACATTTCAACTGTTTAAAAGGGGGGGGGATGGTGCAAAAGCTGGGAAAACAACTAATGATTAGTAATTGGGGGAAAGGGTGGTGCCAGAGAAAGGATCAGGGCCTTCTGCAGAATCCCAGAGGGCCAGATTGAGATCCCAGGTAGGCCACTTTCGGCTTCCGGGCCTGAAGTTGGGCACTCCCTTTTTATGCTGACCTTACCATAGGGCAGCGGCAGGCTAACACATTTCCTGCACTGACAATGCTAGAGAGTCTACTCTTTATTTCTGCACTTTCTACTGGGACAGTAGAAAACAAAACTTCTTCCCAGTCACTTCCTTCTTCCTAAACTTATCAGTAAGTTAGGATAGCATAACCTTAACAGCACTGATTCCAATCAGGCCCAGTCGAGCGTTAGCAGTGTTGGGCAGTTGTTGCCAACCCAAGGCCTCAAGAGGGCCTGCTGCCTATCCCGCCACCCAGGCTGGATGCTCCTCTCAGCACTGGAAACCAGGTGGCTGAGGCTGGCACCCACCATTTGAATTCCTCCACAATGCCTCTGGGGCCCCAAAATAGCCTTGTTCCTGAGGATACTACACTAGGACCCCAGAGGCATTGTGGGGGAATTAAAATGGCCAACACCAGCACTTGATAGCATGTGTTTTTCTTTTGCTGCAGCTGCACTAATGAACCACCACCACAGAGGTAAGGAAGTGCTGAGGGCCCCATGAAACGTGAATAGTTGTTACTGATGCCCATGGGAGGAAATGAAATGTTCAACTTAGGAACAAGGTTACCATGTGGGTAAAACACATGCTGTTCCTCATTGGAGGCTGGTGGCTTCAGTAGGACAGTGAATCTGCTCTGGGTTTCAATCAGAACCAGTCAAAACTCTAAAGAAGCTATCCAAGGTGCGAACGAATCAAGCCAGAAAGAACTTCAAGCTGAAATTCGTAGTTTGGCAAGCTTGAATTTTGCTGATTTGCACAAGTCTAGTGTTCACTTATAATTTCATTCCATCCCATTACTACATTAGTCTGGGTTTTAAAAAAAATCCACATGAAAAATCGCATTTAAATACATATACTTCTAAAGACATTTTCTTTCAAAATATGCAATTAAAGTGCATTTTGGACATCTTTTGATCTGAGATCTGCACTGGAACATTAAGAAAAGCCCTTGGATACCTAAGTTCCAATTCATATTTTAGTTAAGGTTTTGATCAATTTGTATCAGAATTGAAAAAGATTGAATCCTTCAAGCATCCTTAATCACGTTGGGTATCTCTGTTAGGACCCAAAAGGTCCCAGAACAGGAGTAGAGAGAACAGGGCAAGCAATAGCATTTGCTCTGTGGGGAGATTCAGGGCCTCCAATTAAATACCTGAATTGGCACGACTTAAACCAATTTGGATCTATTTGTACAATTTTTAAAAAAGCCTATTTGTACAATTAAAAAAAACTGGCTTTGCACATATACATACATACACACTTTTTTGGCTCCTTTAGTCGGGGAACAGTTTACACTACTCTGAAGGCCTCCTTTGCAAGGGAAATGGCAAAGTTTTCCTTCTCTGACAAAACAATTCATGAGATATATATGCTAGACCTACAGCAAAGAATTGGACAAAGGCTCGCTGAAGCTAATTGTCTGCAGTGAACCTATTCCACAATATGGTTTGTTTTTATAACCCCTCGGTTTTCAGTAGACTCCAGTCACGGTTGTGACAGCCCAAGGAAATTGAACTTCTCTACGCCATTCTCCCCGATACAGCCTGCCACTTAGTCCTATTGTTATTAGAATAATTTGCTCCCAAGTTCTGGAATGAACTCTGTGCCCAAGTAATTAAAGCTCTTAAAGTTTCTAGTCCTTTGTTTAAAGAATTCGTCCTTGTGCTCTCTATGCCCCATCAGCTACCTAATTAGCAGAGCCTTTGCGTGATTAAAAATTCTCACAGAGATTCTGCTGGATATTTGCCTCTCCTAATGAGTGTTTGTGGACAGCTGGGAGCGGGAGCTGGCTCCCTCCTCCCAGGACCTCCAATGAATTCTGCAGACCTCTGTCAGGGCCCAAGAGTGAAAGCTGTCATTTTAGTAATGTGGATGAAAATTGGTCAAAAGCACCGTGGTCCTTGAGGAATGAAAGGCCTTGAAATATAAATGAAGATGAATATTCATATTTGGTTCAATAAGTGCCAACTATTAATATACATGTCTGTCAGTAAGAAAAGTCAAACTTATTCATTGTGCCTGGCATAATTTGGCTCCTAATTCGCAATTATTCTCCTATTCTTCCTCTTGCTTTCCCAGCCCATTCGTGGACTCGAGCTCTTGCAAGAAAATTCAAAGATCTTCATGGAAGGGAAAGTTATTTCATCCAAACAAATAAGTTACTTTCTCAATGTTTGAGTTAATTTGCTCTCTCTCAGAACTCACCTGTGGCTTCTACACTGGGGAATTCTAACTATATTGCTCTGAGCGCATGCACACTGATTTTCCAGTCTTTGATCATCACAAAATGCTAGTTTTAAAAATGATCCATCATATGCCAACACAAGAATAAAGCATGTATATGGGGTGGGGGGATGGTTGTGGAGGTTTTCCTTTTTCAATTATCTTGATTCTTGTTTTGTTTTTCCATTTCAACCTTATTTGTACACAACAGCAAAACTCTGAAAAATGTGTGTCCATACATCATTTAAATGAAGTAGCAAATCAAACTGTTTCAAGAAAACGGCCAAGTTAAAGTTTGTGGCTTTCTTTAGAGCAACTTTTCCCAACCTCGTATGCTCAGGAAGTTGTGGAGTTTAATTCCCATCAGCCCCAGCCAGCATGGACAATGGTCAGGAAGAGTGAAAATTGTAGTCCAAAATATCTAGAGGGCACCAGGCTTGGAAATACTGCTTTAGGGTGACATAAAGTTGTTGTCTCGACATCATTGGACTTTCTAGCTTAACCTTCCATTCTCATTCAGCAGCCTTAGTTGTCCAATGGTGAGGAAATATTTACTCAGTATGTTTTGACATGTGATATTAAACACTCTTTCTGAACATTACATACAAATGCAAACTCTGTATATTCTGCTTTCTATCCCATACAAAGTGCAAACATGCACAGCACAAAAGAGGCTCAAAATAGTATAATATGTAAAAAAAATGCATTTCTTTCTCATTCCATGCCAGAGCATATTATGATATATGTCATAGTATCCACATTACAAATGCCATTGCAGAAAATGAAGGTGAAGGACAGGTCTTGCCAAAGCCACACAGTAAAAGCCGAAGTCTTTCAGATGTTCAGAAAAAGCATGTGCTCCAGAATTCCTGGGACTGAAGCCCTTCAGAGGAGATGCATGTTCAAAAGTATCCTCTGGGAAATCTATACCACATGTAAAGCTCTCTCATCAGTGTGAAAACATCCACTCATAGGTGGCAAGTATAGCTGTATTTCCCAATCAGGTGTTCTCTAGATGTTTTTGACTACAACTCCCACTCTTCCTGACCATTGTCCATGCTGGCTGGGGCCAATGGGAATCAAAGTCCAAAACCTCTGGAGGGTACCAGGTTGGGAAAAGTTGCCCTAAAGCAAGCCACAAACTTTAACTTGGTCATTTCCTTGAAACAGTTCAATTTGCTACTTCATTATTTCAATGATGTATGGATGCACATTTTTCAGTCTCACTGCTGTGTGCAAATATGGTTGAAATGGAAAAACAAAACAAGTGAAGCGTCAAGCATGCTGCGGAGAGTTGTGGTCAGAAACATCTGGAGAGGACCACATCCTAGGCAGGACCTACACTACTGCTTTATAACAGTTTATCATGGTATTGACAACTGTTGGGGCCCAGGACACGTTCCATAGATCGTTTTCAAATTGCTTTCAAAGTGTTTTATCCTGCTTGGTGTACATCTGCCCAGAAGGCAGGTCAACACAGACTGGCAGTGCCCTCCAGATGTTTTTGATTACAACTCCCAGTATTCCATACCATTGGCCATTCTGGCTGGGGATGATGGGAGTAGAAAGGCACCAGGTTGGGGAAAGCAGATTTAGACAGCACTGAGCAAGATAGATCAATACTTGGCATAAGAAAGCATCTTGTTTTCTGAATGCACCATACTTAACCATTCCTAGTTGGGAAAGGTGGAATAATTTCACTTGCACTATGTAAGCTGCTGCCAACAGGTTGACTATGGCCTGCCTTTAGTTTTAACTGATTCTTCTAAACAGCCCAACCACCACCAATCACAGGGCGACTTCCCTGTGTATCAGAAGGAATCTGTTAATGTTTGTGTTTGATTTTCAGAGAAACGTAGCTTGAATTCAGCAAAGAAATGAGATCAGCTGTTGTCAATAGCAGCCTGAAAAATGAAGTGGAAAAAGTTGGGACAGGTGTGAGAGCATATTACTGAGGCAATTAGGTTTGGCAATAATGATTTATCATTTGTAGTAAGGTCATATCTTAGAAATCTGTACCCACGCTATGTTTAGAGCTGTGCTAAATCAAAGGGCTTCAACTCAGAGAAGCTCAAGCAGAACTTTTAGAGCGTTCTAACTCATGCAAATTCACGCCCAGAATTTAAGCCCATCTAATAAACTGATTGTGGAAGTGAGATATAACTTGCCGATTCACAAATCAGTATCTTGGGCTTCAACTCATCTCTGGGAGTAATTCCCATTGAGCTCAATAGGACATACAACTGAGTATACATGTAATTTTCCCATAATAATAAAAAAGGAGATGCTTAAAAACCATTTGCAACATGGATTAGTCTGGCAAGTTTGGTGTTTTCTGAGTAGGAGGAAGACTGGGAAAACAGGACAAAAAGGGGAGTCTATCCTAAGTGACACTTTTTATTTCGAGGACCAAACTATGGGTAACACCAAGTGATTCTGATCCATGATCAAACTCTCCTCCTCATTTTTAAACACACACATATATACATATGTATGAGAGATGCATATTGGTTTCAACAAAAACCCAAGCCAAATTGAGCCCCATCATTTCCAGTGTTTCCCAAGGCAAAGTGGGCTTCCCTCTGCAGTGACCAGAACTGAAGCTGGACATTGCATGAGGCTTCATTCATGATTCATCTTCATAAAAGTCTCCAAAAATAGAGTCTTTTGCTTTAATTTCCTAAAGGCTGATGTAGGGGCTGAGTGATTGATGGTCGACTTTCTAATCATAGGGCACAACTTATCAGGGGCTCTCTAATCAGTGTGCTTAAGGGGAAGGCAAAGATTGGACCGTAAGATGACCATTCTTCGGATGCCACCAAGTTTCACTATGGAAAAAAAGCCTTAAACTGGATCTTGGTCATCATAACTCCCTAACTCCTGTACCTATCCTCTTTAAAATTGTGCATATGTCATGCTTGGAGAAACTTATATGATGTGTGCCCAGAATTCCATGGAGAGGGGAAGAGGAAGCAAATCACCCCTTCCCAGCTGAAGACTCCGTTTCCACATAAACCACTGCATCAATCCTTCTGAAATGTTCCAGTTTTCTATGTTAGGACCTCCTCAATGCTGTATGCAATTTTCAAAAAAATGATTTACAAGGGATATAAAACCTATCCCTGCACCTATTCATCTGAAACATGGCAGGATCTATCTCCTCAATAACTATCCCTCCAAATTTCATCCAATTCTGCCAAGAAATAAATATGTTATTGGCAGTTCCCTTAAAACAAAAAGACTCCAGGACTTGCAATGCTGGGTATCTTTCCAAAGGATTTACAGTCTAGCCTGCATAAAGATTTCTATTTTGCACTCTTTAGCAGCAGCAAGAGCAACAATTGCAAACCAGGGGAAAAGTTCAGTGGCTTTTCTATCAAGCTTGGTTTCAGAGGATTCCAGGTCATTTATTAAGGGACAAGCTTACCTACTATTTGAAGGTCATGAAAGGTCATGCAAAACCTGAAACATTTTATGCAACATGGTACCTGTTTTTGCGGTACGTTGATCATACATCATTATTCCTTCAGATAATTATATGATTTTGCTAACCTACTAAGAGGGGGGGAAACAGCTTGAAGGTTTCTGTACTCTATGCCTCCATGATCATTGTTTTGAAAAAAGTGTTATAAAAAAGAAGTTTTATATGATCAAAATATGAAGGTGTGTTTCACAAAAAACATTGAATTATTTTTCTGAAATTTGGCAGGCATAATTCCCTCCTAATGGGTTACTATGCCTGCAAATTTTATCTACATCTGACCAGCAGTAAAAAAAACCTACAGCCATTTTTTAAAATTTCCCAAGATAGTCAATTGGAGGCACAAAACCTCAGATTTCCGAATTTCGACTCAGGTTTGGTACCCAAGTTGAAGCTAACAGCTTCCAAATCACCCCAACCTTAATCAGGCCATTTTCCAAAGGGTCTGAGTTGAATCTTGAGGACAGTGCACATTAAGAGACATATGAGAGAGAGAGAGAGAGAGAGAGAGAGAGAGAGAGAGAGAAATGGGAGCTGATAAATTGATCACAGCATCTTGATGGAAAGAAGATTTAAACTTGTAGGCTATTTCTGAAATCAGCCCTCCCTGGCTGTTCTTTCCCACCTTCAGAGAGAAAAATATTGATATCATTTGTTTATTTTATTCATTGAGTAATACAATTTTAAAAGTTCTGCAACATTAAAACAAGCACACCAGTAAGATCAAAAACAAAGAGCAGAGAATGAAACGTAAGAGCTAAAACTAATGAAAAAGTAACAGCAGATTTATAAAAGCCTGGGAAACTTGAAAGGTCTTCATGGCACCCAAAGGACTTTAAAGGGGGCACCAGGGGAGCCTTCCTGGAGAATGCATCCCACAAATATGGTTCCATTACCAAGCAGTCCATCTCTCATAGGCACCCACCAGACTTTACCTGGTGGGGCACCAAAGAAGGGCCTCTGCTGATGTCTCAGGATCCATGTGGGAAGAGGCAATCCTTTGGATACCATGGTACCCACAGGTAGGAAAGTAATTGGGGGACTGTGGGTTAAGTACCCCTACCCTGCTGCAGCCATCAAATTCAGAATGCCCTGAGCCTGGATTTCTTGATCTTTCTTTGGTTTTTAAATGCCAAGAGATCGATCACAGGTCCCTTATCATCACGTTTAGTTTGGCCCAAACACAGATGTGGAGAAATTGTTCTTCTGACGCTTGCTCTACTAAATGAGGATTCTCGGCTGAGTCCACAAGGATAGCTTTGAAATGTCATTATCAGTAATCTTCACTGAATAAATCTCTTTTAAGGGAAGAGAATTTGAGCAGAGACGAGGATGCAATTGGCACACAAAAAGAGGGAATAACAAATGATGTAAAAGTAGGTGAAAATGTGGGACAGATGAGAGGGAGCTTTTTTTCTTTCACGTCATGGAAGCATTGCGGTGGCAGAGAAAAATAAAGGGAGCCACTCTTTACTGTGTTAGTGAAGGCCAAACTGTACATTAAAATTGACCATAAATATCACTCAATAAGGAGCTCCATCTCCCTGTATGGTGATGAACCTCTTTCAGCCCAAAGGCCAAATTCAATGTCAGAGAATCTCCCAAGGGCCACATTCCAGTGGTGGGCAGGGCCGAAGGAAAAAGGGGGCAGGACCAAAATAGCAGCATATTTTAGCTTAAACCTCCTACTTGCAGTAATTAACCCTTAGGTGAAGGATTTCAACATTTTAGAACAGGGGGACAACCCATGCAAAAGCCAGGAAACCACCAAACTATTGGCAATCAGGAAAAGGGGGTGGGGCCACAGGAAGGGGTGGGGCCACCTGGAAAACCTTAGAGGACATGTGGTCCAACACCCCTATTGTGAAAAGTTTACAGGGCAGTGGAATTGTAGAGAGGCAGATATATGGGAAAGGGTGTGAAAGGGCTATGAAAGGGAAAGTATTGTGGGTGGGCATGTATTCCAGTGTTACAACTTTCTGCCTTCCAAAGAAAGATATTGTAGACATCTGGATGTCTACAAAATGTAACAAGGAGTTTTCCAGCCCATTAAAAGCTACTACATTTATTATGGGATCCCAACCACTGAGTCCCGGACACTGCCCTTGGTGGACACCAAGGGGCTGTCTTCACAGCACCAGGTTAGCGCCACCTCTATCCTTAACCCCACACTTTTACTCTCCTGGGGCAGCGGTGGATAATCCTATGCCAAGGAGGGAGCATGGGGTTTCTGACCAATGGCTGGTTGCCTTCCACCAGGCTCCACCCCCAGGTTGGCCCCGGCAGAAGAACCATGTTGAAAAAGTCAAGGTAAATTCCTGACTTTTTCAAAATGCAGCATTGCAGGGAAGCCCTGTGGTGGTCGTGAACCTGCACCATAGGTGTCTAACCAACAGGGTGCAGATCCACAGCCACTGTGGGGCTTACCCCATGAACAGACAGCCCCCAAAGCCTCTTCCATGCAAAGAGAGAGAGACAGAGAATCTTTCAGATTGGTGCTTTGCTTTCCAGTATATCCAGTCAATGAGCTACAAGTGTCTTTGAAGGGGGAAAAAAAGCAAAAGGATCCCCACTCCTTGGGATTTTCTTGGAGGCAACTAGAGCAAACAGGGTGTGTTTTGCTGATATGTTTTGCCTTTATATGTAGGGAAGGAGGAAATTGGTTTTGCCTGAGTTTTAGCCTTCTCTGTAGTAGCACCCACCCTCTGGAAAACCCTCCCTCGTGCAGTTTGGGAGGCAGAAAATATTACAACTTTTAAAAACCTCCTGAAGACGTACCTTTTTACACAGGTTTTTCCCTGGTTTTTAATGTAGCTTGTTTATACTGCCTTTTTAACTTTTTGGTGTTTAAATTTATATTGTTGTTCTTATGGTTTTTAACTGTGCACTGCCCAGAGAGCTTCGGCTGATGGGCAGTATAAAGATGTAATAAAATAAATAAATAAATAAATGTGCTCAGCTGCAACTCAACTGCCATCTGAACCGGTCAGCATGGTCCCATCTGACCTTATCCACCCTTTGTTGTTACTATTTGCTTTTAAAACTGATATAAAACAAAGGTAAAAAGGGTAAGCATAGAAAGAAACCCAACACTTGGTGGGGGGAAGTTTAAAAACAAGGTCACATCTCAGCAACTGGAAACAGCAGAACTCCCTTCATCAAGTTTTTAACTAGAAAAATAGTATGCCTATTTCTTTGTAATACACCTCTGGGCTTTTTTATTATGACTTCATTTCCCCTTGTAATATTGGAACGTCTCTATAATTGTAAAAGTGTAATAGAATCTAATAGAATTTCATTTGGAACTCTGAATGGTCTATGCCATCTCTGCTCATTCTGAGTAAAATAATGATTTTTAATGTCCACACATGGCTTCCCATGACCTTATTCAATCTTTGGGTTGATCAGGAAATATATTGATTCAATTACATACTGATGACAAATGAACTAAAAGAAAGAGGGAAAAAAAGGTCAGCATATATTTGAACATGTAAATCTTAGCAATGTCTTTTGGGTTTGCCCAAAAAAAAAAAAGTCATTTCAAAATGCCATTTGTGGCTAATAGCATGGAGTTTCAGTTTCTATCTGTGAGGAGCAAAGAAATCATTAAAGTGCATAGAGCGTATTCTGCTCTTGCTTTTATCATTATAAAATCTTCTTTCTTTCAGAGGGTTAGAGGGAGTGACCTCAACTGACAAAAAAAGACCCTCTCTCTTCATCACTTTAGTGAAGCTTTAGTTCATAAATATAGCAGGACTTTCACTAAATCCTTTACCCCCCACCCCACCCCTTTCTTTCTCCTGCCCTCCTTCTCCCTCATATTTTCTTTTCTTTTTTTTCTTCAGAAAGCAGTTACCACAGTGGAAGTTTTATCCTAACCATAACCCGACCCTCAGTGTTGCCCATATAACCCTTCTTTCTTTTTTCCTTCATCATTCGTCTCAGTCATACAGCCTTCCGAATGGTGTGGTTTTAGCCTCAGTGGAGTTATTTCCAGTTTAATAAGCTGTAAGTGTCCATTTGCAGGGTTGTACTATTTGATGGCATCTCATGCTAAAAACTGTTTAATGTCGACTGAAACTTCACCTCTGCTCTGTGAAGCTGGGTTATGAACCTTAGATACAAAACATTTAATTGCTCAGAAGAAGCAAGATGTGAATAGAAATAAAGTAGCCACCTCATAATTAAAGCAGTCACTGCATCACATAGCTTATATGAAAGTAATGCAGATTTCATGTGCTCTTCAAGCTACTTTGTTTCTGTTCTGCTATTTCATTGGATTCCTTCGTTTATTTCTTTTTGAAATGGAGGGGGGGGCGGCTTCATAATGGCATCTAGGACAGACTGGGATTATTTGTGCCACACCATTACCTATCTACGGACTAGAAAAGAAGTGGCATTTTTTATAGAAAGTTGGGATATAAATTTAATATATAAATACAAGACAGGTGGAATATAAATATATTCCCTATGCCATAATTAAGAAGAGGACACTTCACATATGGTTTCTTCCTCTGATAAAAAATACTCACCAGAGAAATAACCCATTGCCCACTGTACAACTTTAATCTGTACACTGACAGCACAATCCTATTCATGAATCCTATATATTACTCAGAAGTAAGGCCCATTAAGTTCAAGGGGGCTTACTCCCAGATAACTGAGTATAGGATTGCAGCCTAAGAAAGCATTCCTAGGGTCTGTAGGTGGGTGTCCCAGGGACCATAGGATGACTCAAAATAGCCCTCCCAAGTTGGAGATAGGCCAGATTTCTGACTCCTGACTCCACAGATTTTAGATTTCCAGTTGCCACTTCCGAGGTTGGAGCACTGTCTCCGACCTCAGAAGGGGGAGTCAAAAATCTGATGTCTGGAGGGAGGGGTCTGAGCAAACAAGGAAAATGTCCTGCACAGGACAGGAAGGATGGCATTCACGTCATTTTAAGATAAGTTGGCAAAACTTTGGTTGCATTGGTAGCCAAATCCTGCTTACAAATAGATACTTTTAAATAGAATTTGAAGGAGGATCTTTTCTTAGTTCACACCCACTTTTGTTCCGTTATGGTGCCCATGTGTCCTATTTTACAGTCCTGTATTTGAAGGGCTGTCAGAGAGCAGTTCTCTATTTGAAGGCACCCTCTTGAAGGGCTCTCCAGTCCAACTCCAGTTTAAAGCTCAAGAACTCCAAGAAGGGAGAGCAGCAGGGGCCATGAAGATGCTCCTCAAAAATTAACACTGGCCAGCAGTCTGAGCAGGTGCATAGCTCACCTGGTCACAGTTTTCCCCAATATGGTAAGAAGCGCTGGGGCTGTTTGCACAACACAATAACCTGTAGCAAGCTGTGGCACAGGTCACCATCATTTTGAAATGCAATCCCCCACTCAGGAGTTGTTGTTTCATGCTAACCCACTGAGCATGGGTTATGCAAGGGTCAAATAACTGTTGCATAACTCATGGTCTATTGTATATGCAGCTTGGCAAGGGGAGACTGCATTTCATCATGGTTTTAAAAAAACCATGATAAGCTGCAGCATGTCATCTGAACTCAGTCACTGTATTTCTATTTAAATTATAATGACTATTTCTAAATTTGCATCTATACATATAAATTAGAACATGCACATTTTATGCAAATCTTTTGTCCTCTTTTTCAGCAATGTGAAAGAGGCCATCTTACCTTCAGTGCTGAGCCAGGCCTAGTACCTCAGGTCTGGAACAATGCTTCTTGCCTCCAAATTGACTGGAGAGGCCTACCAATACTGACTAGAGATGTGTATCGTATCGTTAAAATGTACGATAATGATACGATATCGTGCATGTGTTTAACAATAACAATACGATACAAAACCCTACGATAATCATCGGAGACAATAATTTTCGGGCAATTTTATCGTTTTATCGGTCTGCCATATAAATATATCTATAACTTCTGTATTTTAAAAGTTAGAGGCTTGAAACCTGGTCACAGTGCTTATGGGGTATGCCTAAGTATGTGTATGAAATTTGAGATCGATCCTTCTAACCCTCGATTTTATATGATTTTTTAAAGATCATTTCCGTTCTGACTTATTACTCCCAGGCAAACATGTAGGATTGCAGCCTAACATTTTCTTATCTGTAACTTAAAGAAGAATAAGGCCCCAACTCTGTTCTTTAGGAGTGTATTTTAATAATAATTTTTGCCATCTTCAGTGGTACCCAATGGATTTTAGAGGACTTTTTTCTTTCCTTCTTTTCTTTTTGACTAAAGGGAAGCCCAAGTCCTTCACTATTAGGTAGCATTAATATCAATCTGTGGGCAGATAAATTAATGTGTTCTAGAGATGTTTCAAAAAGTAAGGCTGCAATTCTCCATAAACTGACCTAGGAGTAAGTCCTATTCAACTTAATATGAGTTATCTCTGAGTAAACTCGCATAGGATTGCAGTTTGAGGCACTAATTCATTTCATAACACTTTGAGGTCGTATATGATACTTTATTGATAACAGCAACCCCACAAGGTCTAGTTCTGTTTATTTTACATAAGAAATTGTCAGCTCATTAACAACTAATTAAGAACCCTGTATGTAGGGGGAGGGAGGAGGAGAACATGAAACATAACAAATCCAATGCAGTAGAAGGAATGCAGATTCTGCTTGCAAATATAATACTGAAAAATAAACTGCAGCAGATTAAAAAATAGAAGAATATTTTTGTGGTGCTATCACTGATCTTTTTTAGGGATGTGTATTGTATCGTTAGAATTTACGATAATGATATGATATGCTCTTTATCGTGCACATGAGTTACGATAACGATACAATAGAAAAACCTACGATAATCATCAGAGACGATAATTTTCAGGCAATTTTATCATTTTATTAGACTGTCATATAAATATACCTATAACTTCTGCATTTTAAAAGTTAGAGGCTTGAAACTTGGTCACAGTGCTTCTGGGGTATGCCTAAGTATGTGTATGAAATTTAAGATCGATCCCTCCAACCCTTGATTTTATATTAATTTTTTTAATTAATGACAAGTCTGGCGAGCTGTTGTTCTGATCTGTCAGAACGGAAATTATCTTTAATAATTTCATATAAAATTGAGAGTTGGAGGGATCGATCTCAAATTTGGCACATATGTATAGCACGTTGCTACACATATGTGCCAAATTTGAGATCGATCCCTCCAACCCTCGATTTTATATGAATTTATTAAAGATTGTTTCCATTCTGACAGATCAGAATGAACGCACATGGCGAGCTGTCATTCTGATCTGTCAGAATGGAAACGATCTTTAATAAATTCATATAAAATCGAGGGTTTGAGGGATCGATCTCAATTTTAGCACATATGTGTAGCAACATGTGATACACATATGTGCCAAATTTGAGATCGATCCCTCTAACTCTCAATTTTATATGAATTTATTAAAGATTGTTTCCATTCTGACATCAGAATGACAGCTCGCCAGACCTGTCAGAACGGAAACGATCTTTAAAAAATTAATATAAAATCGAGGGTTGGAGGGATCGATCTCAAATTTCATACACATACTTAGGCATACCCCAGAAGCACTGTGACCAAGTTTCAAGCTTCTAACTTTTAAAATACAGAAGTTATAGGCATTTTTTCTTTCTGCCCAAAATACAATTTTTTAACGATAATTATCGTGAAGACAATACGAATCACCTATGATATGAATGAAGACAATAATATTTTTGGTCCAAAATGACGATAACGATAAAAAACAATATTTTTTGGCGTACACACTCCTAATCTTTTTCATAGTTTATCTCTAATGTCATTCTGTACTGTTCTTTCTGTGATGATCAGTTGCAGGCTTCATTTTTTCCAAATACCTAGCTCAATTGTAAATTGACATATCAAATATAAAACACATGCAAATCCTCCACTAACTAATTTGACGAGGTCCATGTCAATTTGGCTGTAGGCCTGAGTTTGGCGTGGAAACAGTCTCAGTTGCCCTGATGAATGACTTTTGTCGGCAGAGAGACAGGGGTCATGCGACTCCATTGATTCTCCTTGATCTCTCAGGGACTTTTGATATCATTGCTCATGGTATCTAGTTACACCAACTCCATGAGTTAGGGTTGCGGTTGGGAGCCATGATGATATAGTGGTTCTAGTCACACCCACTGGGTCAGTTTCAGAAAGTAGCATTGAAGGATTGCTGCAAAATTCCATGGCATTTGAGCTGCAGAGTCCTGCAAGGCAGCATCCTGTACCCTGTGTTTGTAAACATCTATATGAAGTCACTGCATGAGATCATCCAGTTATATTTCTCATCGTCATCAGAGTCAGGTGAGTCTCTGGAGATGCTGAACTGTTGACTGGACTCGATAATGGTCTGGATTAAGGCCAATAAATTGAAGTTGAATCCTGACATGATAGAGGCATTGTGGGTAGGTGGTTTCCAAGCTCAGGATCCAGAAGCTGTTCTGGATGAGTTGCATTCCACATGATGGAACAAATGCACAGCTTTGGATGACTTTGGTTCCATAATTGTCAGTTCCATCCCAAGTGACCTTGGTGGTTTGAAGAACCTTTTACCAGCTTCAGAGCATTAATAAACTGCAGCTTTTCTTGTATAGGGATAGCCTGGCTATGGGGATCCATGCTCTGGCCACCTCCAGATTGGATTACTATAATATGATAAATGTGGGGCTGCTCCTTGGAAGCTCCAACTAGCACAGAATTTGGCTGTTAGAATTTTGGGCATATCCCATCTTTCTTAGCATTTTATCTATAAAAGAAGTATATTGTCCTCTGTTATGGTGCTCCTACTTGAAATATGCTTCTGTAAAAGGTACACCTGGCACCAATGTTGTACCTTTTTTGGCACTACATTAAAACCTTTTCATTTGCCTGGGCATTTTAAATTTAAACGTATCTTCTTTTTAAGCTATAGTTTTTAAGCTATTCCATTTTTACTTCACTGATGTTTAGCTTTATGCTATTTTTCTTCTATTGAATATTTTATTTCTCTAGATGGTATCCTGAAATCCTTGGGCTGGGGAGGGGTAAGAATTGTGATCTTTAAAATATAGGTGTGATTTTTAAAATAAATAAAGACTTTTGTGACCCGCCCAGAGAGCATCGGCTATTGGGCGGTATAGAAATGCAATAAATAAATAAATAATAAATAAATAAAATCCCATTAATGCCCAACCAAACTGACTTAATAAGACAATCAAAAAAATCCTTTGGAGCAGATTTGGCATACTTCCTCAGAAGGGAATTCTACAAAAGGTGTGCCACCACTGGAAAACATCTAATAGCTAGCAAGTAGTCTTCCTTCAGATGGTAGCAGTACCCAAAGTTTGATCTCATTTCATATCCTCCAACATTTCACAGGTGTTCATTTGCAACACCCTTATTCTCACACCAGTGAGCAATGCCTGAGGGTTCATCACCACCACCATGTATTGCTACCTCCAGTGTCAGGGACAGTAATAATAATAATAATAATAATAATAATAATAATAATAATTTATTTCTTACCCACCTCTCCGTTTGGATCAAGGCAGGGAACAACAATATCATAAAATACATAAAACTGATTAAAACATGACACACATTAAAACTGCATTAAAACATCCTAAAAACATCCTAAAAACATCCTAAAAAGCCTGTATACACCAGTTGTTGGGGAACATGGGTGGGATAGTGCTGCTGCACTGTGTCCTACTTGTGAGTCCCTGGTTGACAGCTGGTTAGCCACTGTGTGAACAGAGTGCTGGACTAGATGGACCCTTGGTCTGATCCAGAATGGCTCTTATGTTCTTAAAGGTTCTACTGTGTCTGATCTACTCACTTATGGTTGTAGTCCCATTGAAATGAATTGGACATAAATCAGACTAACATTAAATACAACCCTTACTTTGCATTGTTCTAAAAGCCAAGGAGGTCTTTATTCTTTTTGCTTAATGATATCTAGGAAAACATACATACAGCCTCTTATCAGCAGATCAGAATGAACCATAATGTTCATACATGTAGATGAGAGACAAGATGCACAACCATCATCCCAAATTCAGAGATCACTCAAACAAAAGATTCAATGGGACTCACTCACAGGTAAAGATGCCTAGAAATAACTTCTAAAGACCTGGGATAGGTGACTGAAAATGGCAAGTCTAGCAACTCACTCTAACATCCCTAAGATGCCAAAATAGAGTCCACAATTTACCAGGTAATAGGAAACAAGGCCAGCCTCTTGTAAACATAAGTAGTTGGAATGTATGCTATCTACAAATCTCAACATGGGGAAGGGGCTGAATGGAGAAAATACATATGGAAGTAAATATTCACAAGGCAAGCTATTGCAAGAAAGTTAGTTATGCTTACATCCTTTGAAATAAATGGGACCTAAGTTAGCTTACCCTGAATTCAATGGGATGTACAATAAGTATGACTGTCTTTCTCTGAATCAGGGCCAATAAACCGTAGAACCATTGGGTTATGTCCAGTATTACACAAATGGACTTCCACTAGCACAACAACCCTTTCCTGTCCTCTCCTTCCCTGCAGCATGACTCCACCCACCCCACCCCAAAATTCTACGCTGGAGAGTCCACCAATGCTTCAGGGAGGACACAGGGAAGCTGCAAAGGGAGGGGACATTTGCTGCACTGGCAGATGCTGTTTCATCAGCGGCCAGCGACAAATGGATTTTATCCACCATTTTTACTCAAACTAGTAAGTGACATACACATTAATTAAACCTTGGATTAGACCCAAAGATGGTAGGATATGGTTGCAACAGCAGAGCCAGTCAATGTTTGTTGTTAATCCTTATTAACAGCCGTGCCAAATATGTGAAGTATAATTGGAAGATTGCAACAGGAATACTAAGTGAATCAATAGGAATTTAAGCACAAAGAATTAATTGCCTATATGTTCTGAAGCCATTTTAAAACTTACCATTCTGCAAATTCTTTATAAGAATACCGTAACCAGATTGACTGCACAATTTGTTAACACTCTAGCCAAACGTGCCTTATTTTAATCAGAGTACAACATACCCAAAGCATTATAAACACCTTTGGAGGTTGATTATTATGGATGTGCATCAGATTCAGCCTCAGCCTGGGATGAGTTGTGCTCCTCTGCACCTGGAATCCATCTTTATTCCTTCTCTTACCATCCCTGATAGAATGGGCAAGACTATAGTTAAAGCAGTCCATTCCATTGCACAGATTCATTTCAATGGGACCTACACAGAAAAACTTCCTAGTGGATTGTGCACATAGTAACCAATATGTTTCAGTTGGTGTAGCCTATGTGTCAATTGCAGTAAACCATCACTTCAATCAGTGTGTCTTATCACCGGCAAACAAACTAGACATTTACCCTTTCAGGGGTGGCATGTGAAGGGTTGGGGATGGGGAATCTTTATTCTAAACACAGCAAGTCTACACCAGTCACACAGCTAGTCCACAGTGAGTACACTTTGGTATAGAAAGATGGGCTAGAAAATTATTTCAATAAATCCAGGGGAAATCGGATACAATTATCCGACTTCCGATCTAACCGCTGGATCGTTCGATCCAATCCGATCTGATCCGGAAAGGTCCCAATCCAGATTGGATGCATCGGAGGATCGGCGGGCGCCCACTGGCACCCGCCACAGCTTCCATTGGCAGGCGCCAGTGGGCGCCCGCCGATAGAAGCAGACAGCGGGGGGGGGGGGGCTTCCCTGGCGGGGCTGTCTGCTTCCATCAGAACCAGCGGATGGAAGCGGACGGCCCCGGGGGGGTAAGGAGCGCGGGGGAGGGGGCTTACCTGCCGGGGCCATCCACAGCGGATGGCCCCGGGGGGGAGGAGGGAGTTAGGGCCCCCCTCACCCACCCGCCGCCATTATTTCCTCATAGACTTGCATTGGGGGAAAGCTTTCTTTCCCCCAATTCAAGTCTATGGGGGGGGGGGGAATGGCGGCCGATCCAAAAATCGGATGTCCGATTTTTGGATCGGGATCAGACCTGATCCGGTCCGGGGGGCCTTCCAATTTTGTCCGATCCGATCCGGGACAAAATTGGAGGTCCCGATCCGGGTCCCGATCCGATCCGGGGGGGTCAGTGCACACCCCTAATAAATAGCCCCTCTAGAGAAAGCAAGTCTTCTGGCAAGACATCTTCGGTGACCCTCAGATTTATTTATTTTTTTCATTTCATTCTATAGCGCCCAATAGCTGAAGCACTCTGGGCAGTTCACAACCATTAAAACCATAAAATACAACATGAGAAAAACAATACAAAAATATAAAAGTTTAAAACTACAGTATAAAATTAAAAATAACAATTGCATAGAAGCTTGCAGCTGTGCAAAAATTTAAAATACAATGCCAGCAGGCCTACCCAGTCGAATTTTAAGACTTTGTTGATATTTTAATAATGTATTAATTTGATATGCTTTTAATCAGTTTTATGTATTTTAGATTGTTTGTATTGATGTTGTTCCCCGCCTCGATCCGAAGGGAGAGGCGGGTAAGAAATAAATAAAATTATTATTATTATTATTATTATTATTATTAAAGAGAAACTAAAAACCTAAAATGCCTGGAAAAATAAAAAGGTCTTTACTCAGCGCTGAAAGGAGCACAATGTAGGTGCCTGGCGAATCTCTTTGGGAAACCCATTCCACAACTGGGGTGCCACAGCAGAAAAGGCCCTCTTCTTAGTGACCACTCACCTCACTTTCTTTGGTAGGGGCTCCTGGAGAAGGACCACTGAAGCTGATCTTAGGGTCCAGGCAGGTATATATAGGAAGAGATGATCTGGCGCCAAGCCATTTAGGGCTTTGAATGTTAGTACCAGCATTTTGAATTGGGCCTGCACATGGACTGGCAGCCAGTGCGGATACAAAAGTACTGGCATAATATGATCATATTGGCCTGTCCCTGTTAACAATTTTGCCACCCTATTTTGGACCAGCTGACATTTCCAGACTCTTTTTAGAGGCAGCCCCATGTATAATGTATTGTGTATAATATAAACCCATGGAGCAAAAAATGCATCTTCATTGAGATTCTTCCTGTTGCACAGCACTTCCTTTTTCTTGCAGTAGCTAGTGCTTCCTATCTGGAGGCTTTGGAAATTGCCCTGGTAATACTCTTAAGGGGGCTTCAATTGACTTGTTGACTTTGACTATATTTAATCATTCTAGAAGAACCACTAAGCTGGCCGTCATTTTATAACTCTAGAAAATCAATAACTTTATTAATGCGATTAAATTAATTTTTAGACTTTTAGTTGATTCTAAGAAAGGAACTGGCTATATAGCTCTATTCACTCATTCTCCCCTCAGGTCATTACCATGGCCCGAGGGGAAGAACAGGGACATGTTCATTGATCCCGCCCCTGCCAGTATATCTGCACTGGTGCTATCCATGCAACAAGTGGGAAGTCTGAAGCACGGAGCCAGCTTGCTGCATGTCAGAAATGTAGAACCCTATCACACCAGGTTCTAAATCACATGGAGAGCCTATTTCTGCTAAGGAGGCTTCCTGCTTGAGACTTTCCCCCTCCAATACATGAAAAGTGGTGCAGTCAAGCGATGGGGACATGATGGAGGAGCAGAGAGGACAGCAGTTGTGGCCAGATCTACACCAAGCAGGATATAGTGGTATGAAAGTGGTATGAAAGCGGTATATAAATGGCAGGAGGGACACTACTGCTTTATAGCAGTATTGAAGTGCACTCACAACTGTTGGGCCCCATTGACATATACCATATACCACTATATCCTGCTTGGTGTGGCTCTTGCCTTTTATATACTACTTTCATGCCATTATATCCTGCTTGGTGTAGATCTGGCCAAAGTCTGTGCTGTTCCTCTCACATGATGGTAACTGCATGAGGGGAGAACAAATAAATAGGATGTATTTCTGGAATCAAATTTATTTTAACAGCCCTCAGCTAAGTAGTTGGGGGGGGGGCAGGGTTAAAAAATGTGCATTGCAATTTATCCTTAAGCAACGGGTTTGAAAAAAACAACCACTTCACATCAAAGCCAGATAAATTCTCACATCACCTTAACATTTAAAAGAAGCCTGCTGCCACTCAACTGTAGTCTCCTGTTCAGAACATGAGCTGTATGTCTGTTATTCATCATAAGCAGCCATCCGCCTAATGCTTTTTATTTACTGCTCAACCTCCACTCCGTACACCTGTTGCAAAGATGCTAGGAATCCTTAAAAAAAAACCCTAATGGCATCTAAGTGAAGCTGCTCTTTAATGAGTTCCCCGAGGATCACACCCAAGGCTTTTATATGACTTCCCCGATCATTTGATGTTCTAATCTCTGTCAAACGATCAATTTTTTTCCTCTGAAAAAGAAATTGACTAACAGTCACAATAATTCCACCTGCCTCCCCCACTTCACACCAAGCTCATAACAGTGTTTTTTCTTGTTTATAGCCATTTCTGTCCTCCCTCTCCCAGAGCCTGAGAGAAAATTATTTCACAACATATCTCAGAGCAGTGGCTCTCAAAGTCTTGGAAGTCCTGCTGGAGTGGCTGCAAGGGGGGGTGAAGTTTCAGGAAGGCAGAGTATCCTGGAGCAAAGAGAGCCTGAGACCCTTTCCTCCCAAAAGTAGGAGTTCAGCCAATAAATCTGCCATGCTAACCACAGAAGCTCAGGGAGGCCAGGCTTGGTAGGAGCTTCTGGCCAAAATATTTTTCCCCTCCTGCCTTCTCCTTTGGCTCTTTTTTGGAGGGAGTTTGAGTCTTCCTTCTAACCCTCTTCCAATTATTTCTGCAGTCTACAGATTCTTAGGCACACAGCAGCAGGCTACATACTGGACCTCAGGAGGGCTGAATTTATGGTGACCAGATCGCCGGGGTTTTCCGGTCCTAACCGGGAAAACTGGGACGATCCAGGCCGACCAAGCCCCGGGGGGCGGGGGGGGCAAACCTCCGGAGAAACAGTCAGCTTGCTCTCCTCCCGCCCTAAAATGCCCGCGCTGCTCCCCATTTACTGGCCTTACAAGCCCTGGGCCCCAAATCTCTTAAGCACCCAGCAACACCCATTCGGCAAACATCGCCTCTCCTTATATAGGATTCGCCCTCCCCTTCCCTCCCTCCCTCAATATTCTCCTCTCAGCCGCTGCTGCTCAGCCTGAGAGCCATTAATGCATCAAGTTGTTCAGGAGTCAGGTACTGGCTGGCCCAGAGAAATTGGCTTGGGGAAAGATAGCCCCAAATAGTCTCAAAACCAAGGGAAAACATGTTCAAAAAGAGAAAAGAGGGCTCTTCTTCTCCCGAAAGAGAGGCAAGAACCAGACTGAGTCTGCTTCTCAGACTTCAGGCAGCAAAACTCTCTGCCCTCAAAGAAAGATAGGCCTGTTTATGAACCAAAGTCTCACTTCCATTCAATTCCATAGCTTCCTTCTTAGGCTGGCCATACGAAAAGGAGGACAGGGCTCCTGTAACTTTAACAGTTGTAGAGAAAAGGGGATTTCAGCCAGTGTCATTTGTATGCAATTAGTTCCTGGTGAAATTCCCTCTTCATCACAATAGTTAAAGTTGCAGGGGCCCTGCCTTCTTTTGTATCTGGTCACTCTAGTATAGTGCCTGCAACTTTAACTGTTGTGATGAAGAGGGAAGTTCACCAGGAACTAATTGCATACAAATGATACCGGCTGAAATTCCCTTTTCTCTACAACTGTTAAAGTTACATGAGCCCTGTCCTCCTTTTCATATGGTCAGCCTATTCCTTCTAAGCCCTCTGTTTCCAGCATTTGAAAAAGGGACCTTAATAACATAAACAATTAGGAGGAAAGATAGGAGCAGAGGAAGATGGGGAACAGTTAGGACTGCAGACCAGTGAACTGAAGTGGCAGGGTCCACAGGGTTTGCTTGTCCACATACACACACAAACACACACAGGTCCCAGAAATTCACTGTTGCTGCTGCTGCTGCTTTTACTCCAGATTGCAGTTATCCCTTCCCCGCCCCCCATCCTCTAAACTCCAAGTGCTGCATTTTGAACTCTCATGGACTTTTATTTGCAAAAACATTTTAAAAATAAGTAAATTGAATTTTAGAAAAAGAAATTCCATTCCACCAACTAAAGTAGAAAGGGAATAAGAAAACAGCAAAGTAACTTTACAGGAGATGGGCACAAAATGGTTGCCAACACATTTTCAGAAACACTTGTGCGTGATCAAGGGTTTTATTCCCCTTTTTCTATTAACTACCCTTCCTCCCTCAGTCTTTAACCAATATTCCTAAAATTTTCAGGTTATGTAAAATAGGCTTTTTTTCCTGGCATGTGCAATTTTCAGGAAGATTGGTGAAACCCTTTCGATTTTAGTAAGGCTATAACAACCCACGTCCCAGATTTTCATTTAACCTTATGGAATCCTTATTTTAATGATTGCCTTATCTACTGGAGGCACTACTGTGTCTCCAATAATATTGAGAATCACAGACTTCCATCATGCCCCCTCTTAAATGTGTTTCTTCTTGCCAAATGCTACCTCACTGTAGCTGTTGTTGGGTAATGGCTGTTTTAAATGCTCTCTTTGTAAACCAAACTGAAGGTAAGATAGAAATCTTAAATTAAAATAATGCTTGAATGTAAGATAGAAACCTTATAATAAAATAATGTTATGGGATGTTGATCTAACCCTGGCAAACATTCTGCTGCACTTGCCCTGGATCATACTTGGTATAAAAGTCTGTACCAGCCCTAGCATCATTCAAGTCCATAATACTATTTTCTCATCCTTTCCATATCACTGACAACATGGCTCTCCTCCAGAGATGAGATCTACTCTCATGTTCTGAGTTTATCATTCTATCTGACTGTATTTTTCAACAGTCAAAGTACTAGCAAGCAGTTTGCTCCCATTACCTTGATAACTTTGCAGCAGTTTTCAGTGGACAAACTTCTGTCAGCAAAATAGAGAGCTCATAAGCAACATAGAATATTCTGTATGAACTGGTAATATGCTGGAAGCATGCTAAGGTTTTTCCATAAATGGGAATCAACAAAATTCAGAAAAAAGTTTGCTTAATTTGTTGATTTTTGATTGAATGATTCATCTTACTAATGAACCCTGTGTCTGTAATGTGGTGTGCCTAAGAATAAACCTTGGCCTCTCTGTGGTCAGTGAACATGTCAGAGGATTTCTGAGTAAAATAACTAAAATGAAAAACAAAATGAGAGTTTCAAGCAATATTTATATATTTTCCTCCTCTTCCAGCTCTTTGCCGAGTCATTTGAGTCATTGAAGCTTAGTGAGCTAGATCAACTATCCCTCTGCAATGCACATTCTTTCTAGATTGATTTAATTTTTTTTATGGCTTGTAAAATGCGAAGAGGAATGGGTTTCCAATTAGGGAGTCTGGATATTCAAATATAAGAACATAAGAAGAACCATGCTGGATCAAACCAAAGGTCCATCTAATCCAGCACTCCATTCACACAGTGGCCAACCAGCTGTTTACCAGGAACCCATAAGCAGGACAAGGGTGCAAAAGCACCCTCCCACCCATGTTCTCCAGTAACTGATGTATATAAGCTTACTGCCTCTGATACTGGAGCTTACTGCCTCTGATATATTTTGGGCCAGTAAATCCCACCAGTGGCACTGGCTACCACTGTACCTGGAATCAATATCCCTGATTATTATGATCCCTCCCTCCTGTCTATGCACAAGGACCTCTGAGACCAGTAGTTCTTGAGAATGCATGTCACACAGGAAGCACAAATCCCTCAAAATACAAGTCTACAAGGTCACACTCTCCATTTCAGTGAAGGGCTGGGCCAGCAAGTCATTGCTCAGAATGTTACTTGTTCGCTTCTAACACGGCTTCTGATTGACTCCAGCGAATCTCACAAGATCTGGACAAGATATACATAGCTGAAAGGAAATAAGTTCACATAAATACCCTCAAGCATGATCTACAATTCAATGTTTTTCCTCATGGTAATAGGGTTGCAACCTGGGCAGAGCCCACCAGGTCTCTGGGTCCTGATAATATATATATTTTTTTAATGTTGCATTTATATCCTGACTTTTTCCTCCAAAGAACCCAAGGCAGTATACATAATCCCCTCCTCTCCATTGTATCCTCACAACAACAACCCTGTGAGGTAGGTTGGACTGAGAGTCTGTGACCAGCCCAAAGTCGCACAGTGGGTTTCCATTAGGGGTGTGCATTGGATCGGATCCGATCCACGATCCGAATCCGATCCGACCCAAAATCGGGAAAATCCGATCCGATCCGATCCGATCCGACCAACCTCCGATCCGATCCGATCCGATCCGATGAGGTCCGATCCGGATCGGACGCCATTTTGAATGCTTTTTCCCATAGCCAAGTATTGTTTTACAAAAACGCCTATAACTTTTTCATTTTTAAAGATAGAAGGATGAAACTTGGGGACATTGTAGACTGGTTAGGGATAGTTATCTGTGAGAAATTTCAGAAAGATTGGTGCATGCGTTTTGTGGCAATTAATTTTTTAATAAATACCCAGGAATGCTTATAACTTTGTCATTTTTAAAGTTACAAACATGAAACTTTGCCACATTGTAGGAGGTACCTTGGGACCTATGTGTGTGAAATTTCAGAAACATAGGTGCTTGCCTTGTGTGGCAATTAATTTTAGAAAAATGGGTAGTAGTGGGGTAAATACAGTTACGCCTCCCATTTTTTTATTTTTTAAGATACAAACAGGAAACTTGGGCACATTACAGATACCACTTGCCTTGATATGTGAGTGAAATTTCAGAAACATTGGAGCTTGCCTTGTGTGGCAATTAAGTTTTGAAACAATGAGGAAAGAAACACCTATAACTTTGTCATTTTTAAAGTTACACACATGAAACTTTGCCACATTGTAGGTGGTACCTTGGGACCTATGTGTGTAAAATTTCAGAAACATAGGTGCTTGCCTTGTGTGGCAATTAATTTTAGAAAAATGGGTAGTAGTGGGGTAAATACAGTTACGCCTCCCATTTTTTTAGTTTTGAAGATACAAACAGGAAACTTGGGCACATTACAGGGAACACTTCACTTGATATGTGTGTAAAATTTCAGAAACATTGGTGCTTGCCTGGTGTGGCAATTAATTTTTGAAACAATGAGGGATTCATTGGACAGCACTTGCCCATAAGGATTCATTGGACAGTACTTTCCCATAGGGAATCATTGCATTGCACTTTCCCATAGGGAATCATTGCATTGCACTTTCCCACTGAGAAATACAGTTATGCCTCCCACATTTTTATTTTTGAAGATACAAACAGGAAACTTGGGCACATTGTAGACTGGTTAGGGATAGTTATCTGTGAGAAATTTCAGAAAGATTGGTGCATGCGTTTTGTGGCAATTAATTTTTTAATAAATACCCAGGAATGCCTATAACTTTGTCATTTTTAAAGTTACACACATGAAACTTTGCCACATTGTAGGAGGTACCTTGGGACCTATGTGTGCTAAATTTCAAAAACGTAGGTGCTTGCCTTGTATGGCAATTAATTTTAGAAAAATGGGTAGTAGTGGGGTAAATACAGTTACGCCTCCCATTTTTTTATTTTTTAAGATACAAACAGGAAACATGGGCACATTACAGGGAACACTTCACTTGATAGGTGTGTAAAATTTCCGAAAGCTGGGTCCAGGCATGTGGTGGCAATTAATTTTTGAAACAATGAGGAAAGAAACGCCTATAACTTTTTTATTTTAAAAGTTAGAAGTCTGAACATTGCTCACTTTGTAGATGGGTTAGGGGTAGATATGTGTCAGAAATTTCAGAATGATAGGTCCAGGCATTTGATGGCTATGGAATTTTTAGATTAAATGTTTCAAAAAATGTTCCACAGAGGCCAGGTCTTCCTTTCCTCCCCCTCCCGCTTCCCGCGAAGAAAAGGAAACACTGTCTCGTCTCGATCCCTTTGATCCTTGCTAGTATCCATTACAGGGCTCGTGTCTGCTTTCCTACTTTCACTTTTTTACTCAAGCAGACACGAGCCCTGTAATGGATACTAGCAAGGATCAAAGGGATCGAGACGAGACAGTGTTTCCTTTTCTTCGCGGGAAGCGGGAGGGGGAGGAAAGGAAGACCTGGCCTCTGTAGAAATTTTTTTGAAACATGTAATTTAAAAATTCCATAGCCATCAAATGCCTGGACCTATCATTCTGAAATTTCTGACACATATCTACCCCTAACCCATCTACAAAGTGAGCAATGTTCAGACTTCTAACTTTTAAAATAAAAAAGTTATAGGCGTTTCTTTCCTCATTGTTTCAAAAATTAATTGCCACCACATGCCTGGACCCAGCTGTCTGAAATTTTACACACCTATCAAGTGAAGTGTTCCCTGTAATGTGCCCATGTTTCCTGTTTGTATCTTAAAAAATAAAAAAATGGGAGGCGTAACTGTATTTACCCCACTACTACCCATTTTTCTAAAATTAATTGCCATACAAGGCAAGCACCTACGTTTTTGAAATTTCACACACATAGGTCCCAAGGTACCACCTACAATGTGGCAAAGTTTCATGTGTGTAACTTTACAAATGACAAAGTTATAGGCATTCCTGGGTATTTATTAAAAAATTAATTGCCACACAAGGCAAGCACCTACGTTTCCGAAATTTCATACACATGGGTCCCAAGGTACCACCTACAATGTGGCAAAGTTTCATGTGTGTAACTTTAAAAATGACAAAGTTATAGGTGTTTCTTTCCTCATTGTTTCAAAAATTAATTGCCACACAAGGAAAGCTCCAATGTTTCTGAAATTTCACTCACATATCAAGGCAAGTGGTACCTGTAATGTGCCCAAGTTTCCTGTTTGTATCTTAAAAAATAAAAAAATGGGAGGCGTAACTGTATTTACCCCACTACTACCTATTTTTCTAAAATTAATTGCCACACAAGGCAAGCACCTATGTTTCTGAAATTTCACACACATAGGTCCCAAGGTACCTCCTACAATGTGGCAAAGTTTCATGTTTGTAACTTTAAAAATGACAAAGTTATAAGCATTCCTGGGTATTTATTAAAAAATTAATTGCCACAAAACGCATGCACCAATCTTTCTGAAATTTCTCACAGATAACTATCCCTAACCAGTCTACAATGTCCCCAAGTTTCATCCTTCTATCTTTAAAAATGAAAAAGTTATAGGAGTTTTTGTAAAACAATACTTGGCTATGGGAAAAAGCATTCAAAATGGCGTCCGATCCGGATCGGACATCTGGTCCGATCCGATCCGACCAGCCTCCGATCCGATCCGATCCGATCCGACCCCCCAGGTCCGATTCCGATCCGCTATCCGATCCGATCCGGGGGGTCAGTGCACATCCCTAGTTTCCATGGCCCAGTGGGGACTAGAACCCGGATCTCCTGACTTCCAATCCAACACTTTAGCCACTACACCACACTGGGGTAAAGCTTCCCCCACTCCCATTCTTTGGCCTTGTCTAGCAGTGGATTTCAGGTGCCTTACTGTCTGTACCATCATGATAGCTCTCCAGAGAAGGCAGCTGCTGACCTGCCCTCTGCTGGGCATCAGTGCCACCACTATATATGGCCAGGGAGCAGGGAGATAACTCAAGTAGCCAATAAGGGTCAACCTGGTCCTATAAAAAAATCTGGTCCTGGCTGAAATGTTCTAAGACTGTCTATCTCTGCTTACTGTTTTCTGCTTCAGTGTTTTCTGGTTCTGTTACTGATCAGGTCTTCAGGGTGGTCGTTTACCCTACTTTGCAGAGCGCAGTCCTCTATTTGAAGGGCTGCCAGAGGATGGTCCTCCATTTGTAGTCATATTCTATCTGGATGGTTGTCCAGTTCACATCCAGTCTAAAGATTAAGAACCCTAATAAGGGAGAACAGGACCCTTCAACAGTTGCCCATCAACAGTACCTCAACAGGAGACTGAACAAGGCCCACAGGTCACCTAGTCACCGTTTTCCTCACTGCAGTGAGGAATAGTGTATTTCTATTTCTATTATATCAATAAATTAGTATATGCAAATTTTATAGCAATCTGTGTTCTCCTTTTCCCTCTTTTCTGGTGAGGTGAAGGTGACCACACTGCTGCAATTGCTTACCTTCAGGCCATCAGTTCTGACAAGGAAGGTGGGGTTTTCTAGCCAATACGTAGCTATTTGCTATGTCAAAGGTTTCATAGGTGTTACCTGAGTTCTTTTCCCTTCATGGCAAGATATAAAGAAGCAGCCTATCCATTTCATTGCTCACCTTCCATTTCCTCTGACTAAACACTGAGCGTACCGCAGCCTAAGAAATGATATATTTGGCTTGAGGTGTGAAAGGAGGGAAAGGTACATGCCAGCTGTATAAGCCTGTTCAGCTTCCCTGCTACATATTTGGCAGCGCAGTTTTATTACTTTTTAATTCATCTTATTAGGCGCAAACTCAGCCAAGTCAAATCACTTCATTAATTAAAGGGGATTGGAAAGGTCCTTAACTCCCACATTCCACAAATGCCCAAAAGCGCAGGCCTGTTTACAGGAGGTCGTATTTCATTTACTGCCTATGTCAAACTGCTACCCATCAGGCCTTTGCTAGGCCCCTGAGACGAGCCAATCAATGTCTGCTTGCTAAAGTCCCTCGCATGAATCCACTTAAGCAATGTGGATGCTTCCTGTCTAAAAAAGAAATGGTCTCTTGGTACTTCTGATAGAAATTAGCCATGAATTAGAAGAGAAGCACAGTTGTTTTGGAAGCCAGCCAGAACCAGAATTAATAGGCCATCCGAGCCTCTTGAGTGTTAAATCCCATTTGTTGGCAATTCTTTATGAAAGGTTTCCTCTACCTATACCAGCTTTGAACTAGGACTAACCACTTTCTTCAGAAACTAATATTGTTTAATAATAAAAAGTCAACCAGCTAAAAAAACATGAAAAATGTTCCCCTTCGACATTTGACATTTTATGCATTTTTACTGAGCATTTGTACTTTTTAAATCCCTTGACCCTAAAGCGATCTTTTTTTTTTTCTTGGTCAAATATCCCATCTCCTCTTGGCCCATCACATTCAAATAATCCCTCTCAGGCATAAATAGTCCACTGATATCAATGCACTTACATGACAGACAAATTTGGGTCACTGCAGTTTCTAAAAATGAATTCTAGAATCTTGTGGATGTAGCTACTATAAATTTCATTGAATTATTCTGCGCAAATATGAGTTTACTTTCAGTGTAGTAAAGTCTACACAGATATTGCCTTCATTATCTGTTTGATGGGTTCTCTCATTAGAGCTAGAGGCAATGATTTCCACCGCCACCACAGGAAATGAAGCTAACAGGGCAAGGTTTCTGCCTTCATTTCCCTCAAAGTGCTCCTGGGAATTATGCCATACCATGATGTATTCTATCGCCCATGGTATATTCTGTCTGTTAAGGGTCAACCTAGCCACTCCTAGAAGAAGCAATGGTGTTGTTTGTTTGTTTGCTGTAAAACAAACAAACATACAAACACCCTCAGCTACTTCGAGCTTTTCTACACAAAGCATTTATTAAGCACTCCTAATTCCTTATTCAAGGTTCCTTATGAGTTCTTTAGACACTTCCAGTTTAGTTTCTGTTTTTTTAAAGAACATTTTCCTGGGATTTTTAGAATGAGGAAAATGGAGTATTATTTCTCAAAGCAAAAGAAAAGGTATTTTCCTACTTGTGTATTCTGCTATAGCTCAGCACCACCTAGAGGATGGGAAAGCTCTTTGAGTAGAGTTTAGAACTCGATTCTGTGATGAAATTGATACAGGGATGAATAGCTTCATGTAGAAAAGCTCTTCATCTTTAAAGATAAGCCCACCCCAACCCAAGCATTCTGAGATTCCCCTCTCTGATTATTCCAATGGGGGGGAGTGTTTCATCCTACCCACCCAGAAATGCCCCATAAAGTCTGGCCTGAAAACTTTGGCCAAGCATTAGTCAAAGTGCTAACTTTACATGCCACTGCAGCCAAATTCCCATAAGAAAGATGCAACATACATAGGAAAGATACATGTCCCAACATTCAGATTTGCTCGATCAAAAGTAAGCAACAGAAGACTTGTGGGCATTATCAAGCTTCCCCAACCTCCAGGTAAGTTGGGGTAGAACTCCCATCATCCCCAGCAAGAAAGCCAATGACCATGTTGGCTCGGGATGATAGGAGTTGCAAGCCAACATATCTGGAGAGTTCCAGGTTGGGCTATATAACCTTGCTCACCTATGACAACACTGCAGAAAAGCTTTTCTCCCAAATAACTACCCCAAAGCTGTGTCATCACCGCATAGTGGCATCAGGCCATAGGAAACGTCTGCTGGAGCCAGATGTGCCTTTCAGGATTCCGTTGCCTACCCCTGATCTAGTTTGTTTAACTAAGCATTCCTTGCAGAAACTACTTTAAGCTGCAGCTCCATTCTTAATGCACGCTATGCTCAAGATAATGTGAGCTAATCTGCAAAATTGTGGGCATGGGTTACACATGAAAGATTCCATCTCAGTCCAGGGCTGAGTTGGGCTATATGACTTTGGAATCTCCCCCAGACCTGATGAAAAGAGGTATTATGGTGAGTAACAAGCATAAGCTTAAAGTCATGAGCTAAAAGTCCCAAATTCAAATCTCAGCTCAGCCATAAAGTCACTGAGTGGTCTTAGATGTGGTGTGGCCACTTATGCGTTGGCAAAAAAAAAAAAAAAAAAGAGGAAATGCATCACCAAATAAGAGGAGCAAAGAGATTTATATGTTATATAATAATTTATATGTTATATAATATAACATATATTAGAATTTAATTTTAATTTAGAATTTAGTAAAGTTCAACAAGGGAAAATAGTAGGTTGCAAGAGGCAGGTGTTTAGTAAGTAGCGGTATATAAATCATAAAATCTGAGCAATACTTAGTGCTATATTTTACCTTTTCTAAATTTTCCTCATAGTAACTGTTGGGAATATTGCAACCTCATGTGCAAGTTACAGGAAGGGGGCATAGTTGCATTTAGTTAGTTAATGCATGGGCATAGTTAGCCTTAGCCTAAAGTGTGCTTCCTCCTTCCTGCTCCTCCCCTTCCTGCTCTCTCTCTCTCTCTCTCTCTCTCTCTCTGCCTTCCTCCATTGCTGGGAGCACATGGATTGCACTCTCACTCCTCCTGTCTGTGAAAAAGAAAACAAAATGGACGGAACAAACTCTTTTTTGGAACCCTACGCTGAACCTGCATCTTTATACAAGAATATTGTGAGTAAACCATTTTACTTTCCTTTAGGGATGCTGCGAGAGCCCAACTGGGTCTGGGAGTCCAGTGGACCTCCCTCCATGTCCAGCGGCCCAGACACAGTTGGGTCCTCTCAACATGAGCGTGGATCCCCAGTCGTGCCTTTACCCATTGGCAGGGGGGGGGGGGTGAGTGCACAATTCATGGAGGCTCTGGAAATTGCGCAATTTCCCCCATTGCATCAATAGCAACCAACATTGATGCTGGGAGGGGAAGTGCGAGATTTTGGCAAGAGGGTGGGTGGCTGCCAAGTGCTCGCCGGGCCAAGCTAAGCCTCAGAACAGCAACAGGACAAACACCCACCAAGGCAAGCACAGGTAAGTTCACCCTTTTCTTCACTAAAGAAGTGTGTGGTTTCCTTTTTCTTTCTTTCTTTCTTTTTTCTTTTTTTTCTTTTTGGCTTGTTTAGCCTTTTGGAGCTGGTCAACACTCATCCCATTCTCTCTTTTGTTTTTCTTTGCCAACTACCTTTTTAACAAGAAGCAGCAATACCAAATAATCCCTTCAATAACAACATTATAATGAATTTAATTTAAATAGAAATCCAATACATCTCATCTTAATGGGGATTAACCAGGTGATCTGTTGCCTGTTCAGTTCACTATCCAATGTCAAGGCACCTGGACTCCCTTCTGATGGTTCTTTATTTTTAAATCAGACTTGGAAGGCACAGCCCTTTAAAACAGAGGATGACTTCAAATAGAGGACTATGGTTCTGTTCAGACATCACTCAAACCCATTGTGAATTGCTCAAAAGCATGATCCATTGCACCGGCATGTTGTGTGGCAAGCGTTTTTCCCACTCACAATGGTCCAGCTACCCATGTCCACTACCCACTTTCTGCAATGGGGTTAGTGGGCTTCCACAGCAGTTCCTGTGTCACGTGACAGAAACTCCTTGAGTATTTTCACTAGTTCCAGCAAAAAATGGCAGCGACCATAGAGTCTTGCCACCACGGACTTTCTCTATGGTCACGCAGACCTTTGGACGACTGAAGCGGCTGCCACAGCCTGATTCAGACCACAGCACCCACTGGGTTACGCGGGTGCACCGTCGGGAGGCCATAACGTTATCAATGGAGCGGCAAGGGGTAGATAAATCATGGCACTCTGTAGTTGGCACATGGCTTTCCTACCCATCCCCTCTCTGTGGATAATTTACCCTCTCCCCAACCCCATGATCATGTGAATGGGGCATATAATCTGTAAAATAGGACACTTGTCTACCCTAACTAGATGATCCATTTTTTCACAGCCTCAGACCTTCTTTAGTAAGAACTGGACAGTACTGATCTATCTTTCAGCATTGTTGCAATGATTAATCAGACAATATCTCAGGAACTTTTAGGAAGCATTGCTCAGATTTTATTATTTATATACAGCAACTTACTAAACAGCTGCCACTTGTACCCTTTTATTTTCCCTTGTGGCCCTTTACTAAATATTTAAGTTCCTCATTAGAAAATGTGTCACAGTCTCTTACATAAAGAGCCAGTCTTTGCAGCTTAACTATATTGTACGTGTGTGTGTTTGCCAGATTTGAACAATGGACCACTTTATGTTCTAATGGTACATTCGCAACTCTTTGCTCTACAATGTAAGCATTTTGTTCTACTTCATTAGTTCTCTATAGGTTGAACTGTCCATTCTTACGTGACTGCTGGCATTCATGTCAAGTTTGTTCTCAAACACGTTAGACCTATTTATCCATCCTAATTCCTTCCAGAAGTACATTTATAGCTGAACTTTGAGATACTGTCCTCTACTGAGAAAATACAAAGGATCATTTGATTTTATTGAATGTTTATGCTATGGGATGGCCTCGACAAACACTGGGAGCCATTGTCACATTAAGTATGTAGAGAAGTATTGTGGGTAAAAAAAACAACAACAACAACCAACCAACAGGTATCAACATAGCTCTGTAAACACCAGATCACTTTTCAGAAGTTATAATGTACATTTTTACACCTTTTGTGCCCAAATACAAATGAGATACAATAATCCCAAGGATAAGGTCCATGAGCCTTCTCCACCCTGACAATTCAACAGATACATCGGCCCATAACACGCATCACCCTAGCCAGCATGGCCATGTTGGCCAAGGTGATGGGACTTGTAGTCCAACACTTCTAGAGAGTTCTAGGTTGGGGAAGACTGCATAGAACAGTTGCCAGTTTTCTTTTATTGAGAAACTGAATGGTTCCCTCTAACAAAGCCTAGTTGCAAGGCTGGGCCAAGACATTGTGATGGCCGAGGCAAAGAACAAGATGGCGCCCCTCCCATTCCATATATAACAGTTGACTGGAATGACAATACAATATTCTTCAACACTGGCAATGAGGCAGCATCCTCCACCACACCTGGAGGCTGCAGGCAAGTTTAGGGGCCACAGGGCAGGCTGCATGGCCCACAGCTCTCTCCTCCAGTGCCTTGTGACCATCTCCCAGTACCTGCCACTTGAGGCAACCACTTCACTCTGCCTTGTGCATATATCAGGTTCATTGATAGCTTTTCTAAACTACACAAAAGAGTCCACAAAAATTTGGTAAGAGTATTTGTTCCTCAGCTAAATATGCCCATGAATCTTTTGAACCAAATTTTGGATTAGGCCAGAACACAACAAATGCAACCCACTAGCCATGCATTTTGCAGTGCCTGGTAGGCAGCATACATTACACTTGATTCCTGACATAAGTGTTGCAGAATTGTGCCCTTTACGCAAGGTTCCATGAAAAAGTTGTGCTGGACAAGATGTACAAAATCTGAAAAGACTGGCAGGGGAATCGTTCTTCAACACTGGCAATGGGACACAATCCTCCACCATGCCTGAAGGGAGCAGACTAGCTTAGGAGATGCAGGGCAGGCCACATAGGCCTCAGCTCTCTTCCCCAACACTTTGCTGCTGTCTGCCAGCAACTGCCACCTTAAGTGACTGATTATCAGGGGCGGCCCTGATAAATTGAGTGTGGTCATGTGGGTGATAAAGGCTACTATGGCTCGAAGGATTCTAAGCTTTTCCTACCCATAGAAAACATTGGGATTTCCCCTCTATATTTGCTACGAATCAAAAAATGAAGTAGCGGTGGCTCCTTCTACTCTTCCCCACCTTTCGTCCTTCTGTCCATCCTGCTTGCTGCAGCAAATAATAGTGAATAGAAAGGGGAGACTAGTGCAGAAAGCTGTTGCTTCCTTGTTTCTGGATTCAGTGGCAAATTTAAAATGGCGCCCTGGCTACAGAAGTTATGCATAATCATGCAGGGGGTTAGCTTAACGAAGTAACTCCAGTTTGTTTATTATAGGGTGACCAGATAAAATCCAGGTCAGGGCTCATGTAACTTTAACAGTTGTAGAGAAAAGGGAATTGAAGCCAGTGTCACTTGTATGCAATTAGTTCCTGGTGAAATTCCCTCTTCATCACAACAGTTAAAGTTGCAGGCACTATACTAGAGTGACCATATACAAAAGAAGGCAGGGCCCCTGCAGCTTTAACAGTTGTGATGAAGAGGGAATTTCACCAGGAACTAATTGCATACAAATGACACTGGCTTCAATTCCCTTTTCTCTACAACTGTTAAAGTTACATGAGCCCTGACCTGGATTTTATCTGGTCACCCTAGTTAACTATTAATATTTATACATCAGCCTTTTTGCCAAATGCCTGGTGACCGGTGCAGGAAGTCTTCTGCTAAGACTTCTGCCATCAGTATACTAACATCTCAACCTGTCTGTGAATGCACGTATTTTGTGGAGACTGAGGACTAACACATTTCCTTATGCATGAAGGGCTGCTGCATCTCTTCTATCATCTGAAGTTTTATGTTGTGCTTTGGAAGCATATGCAATCTACTTTCCAGGCCACCAAGAGAGAGTAAAATTTCAAAGATTAAACAGCAGCAAAGTGGCATGTTTATAAGTCTAGGAAAGGGCTTTATAACCTGCTTGGGAACCTGAAAGGAGATGAAATGGAAAGCAAAGCAGGTTGCTACTGTCCATATTTTCCTTATGTCATGAAATCTGATGAAAACCTCAGCAATATTCTAGAAGATGGCTATTCAAAAATGAATAAATTAATGGGGCAAGATTGTGACTGGGCCACTCCACAAGGGATTTATCTACCAACACTTAGGATTAGGGATATCAGAGGAATCTGGTTTTGGGGATAGAGTTTAGTGAGTTTTTAACAGTTCTCCCCCCACAAATGCCAGGTCATGGATCCCTGAACTGGCTCTATTCAACATGAGCCAAGTCAGGCAAGCTCATGGTTTCTCACTTTTTTTATTTGCACAAATTCGTGGCTGGGTCTATTTATGGAAATTGGAATTTGTGCAAATTCACAGCTGTAAATAGTGCAATTTTGCACAAAATTGCAGGCGTAAATGGTCCTTTACACAAGGGTCTTTCGCAAATTGTGCTATTTATGGCCATGATTATGCACAAATCACAATTTCCGTAAATATTTCAGCGCAAATTCATGCAAATCGCAGATCATAGACAAAAGAACAGACACAAGCTTTTGCCGAGTACTCACGAACCATCTGGAGGCTCACCCTGCATGCATGCTGGGGGCAGGCAATTGGCAAGAATCTGGTGAACAGAGTGCAAACAGGATGTAGGGGAATTCACCCATCCCTAAGGGGTCTGCATAAAAATGGGAGAATCTGGTAACAGAGAGAATGGTACCAGGCCATATGAAAGGATGTAAGTCCTACAGGTGGGGAACCTTCATAACTACCACTGGATCAAAGTAACATTGGGACCAGATCACTAGGATAAGATATATATTGATGGGGGGGGGGGAGGAATTAACTCATGCTGGCTCCTGTCCATTGGCTGTGTGCAGCTCAACTATGTATTGAATACCATGCACAAATTGGCTCTTTCAACCAATCTTAACTCAGGCAGCTGTGACTATGCTCAGATGTCATATACGCCAAACCATGCTCAGTTCAGTGCATGGCACCAGGTTTGTTTCTCAGTGTTTTATACCAACTTTCTGCCAGTGTGCAGCAATAAAAAAGCAACAAAAACATAACACAATAAGCCATTGTTGAAAAACAACACTACCTAGACTAACACTACTAGCATTACAAATGCTACAAAATTATAACACTATGAACACTACAAAAACAACAGTACTAATACTCACATTACAGATTTCAGATAATCTGTTGTGATGGACTCAACAAGTAAGAAGCAGACCTTTTCTTATGGCCAACCTGCAACTAAATGGTCATGTGAACTGGCCTTTAAGCAGAAGTGACCGCTCATGCCATCAGTCACTATATCAATTTATTAAATACACTATCTTTATTCTCACTGTGCATATGAGTTTCTCATGCTCTTAAATTCTTGCATAGTATGTGCACAGATTGCCCATTCCGTGACCATTTAGGGCCTTATCTGTACTAAAACATTAAATCTCTTTATGCCAACTGAAATCTCTGAGCTTCTTCCAATGAATCCTGGGGAGTGTGGTAAAGGTGCTGAGACTTCTTTGTTAGAGATCCCCAAATCCTGCGATCACAGAACTTCTGTGAAGAAGGAATAAGTATCAAAATGGTTTAAGTCTGTGGTGTAGATATCTTTTCAGATTTGTGTATACCGGTCTTCCTCAGTCTGGTGTCCTCCAGATGTTTTGGACATTCACTCCCATCAGCCCCAGCCAGCAAGGCCAGTGGTCAGGAATGCTGAGAGTTGTAGTCAAGAACATCTGGAGAATAACAGGTGTGGAAAGGCTGGTGTACACTCATGAAACAGGAGTCAATCAGTCACATATATTTCATGTATTTTTCAAGGCTTGTTTTGTACACTATAAAATGACCCACCATCTTGAGATCAGGCTCCTGATCATTTTTTAAAAGTAGCAGTTAAACAAGATTTTTTTTTTTAATTAGGCTTGGTGTGGCTGCCATTTCAATTTATAAGGTCACAATGGGATCTCCTTTTTACCTTGAAAAAGATGCTGTCAGGACTTTAACTACGCTGAATGACTTGAATTCCATTACAGCTTAAAAGAAAAAAGACTAGAAAAAAGAAAAAAGAAAATCTAAACACAACTAACAGCCTTTGTTCAACACATCAATACAGATATTTGCATAAGGTATTGATTAGAAGTCATTATAATCACAAAATGTTAATTACACCAATTAATTCCCAATCTGTTCGTACCCTACTTTGTTTGCCTTCAGCACAGAAGGTTAAAGCCAGAGTGACTCAGATGCATGAGTTTTTCTCCAGTGATAACTTTTCTTATATTGGATACCGTAAGAAACCCTTTCGTTTTATGAATTTGTATCTTTTCCCTTTATCAAGCTTAAAAGTGATTATCCTTATCAAGCTTTGAAGTGTTTATACCTTGTAATGACCTCTTGGTTGCAATTTATCTCATATACGATAAGTACATTTCACAAAGGGCAAACATTAATTCTTGAAACTGTAAGATTAAAAAAAAATCAATGCAATACTTTATTTTTGTTGAACTGGGTACCATTTTGGTCAGAACAGATTACAAGAAGAATGAATTGTTCCATTTGCTCCATTGTGGCACCCTGGTGTTGGAATTCCCAAGCTTTTGAAATGTGGTTAGCTGGGCCTCCTCACTGATTTTACCAATCCATTAAGACTGTTTTAGGAAGCTACCTTTAGGAATGTCCATTGCTAGGAAATCCTGCCTTTTGGGGGCTTGCCAGACTTCTGCAGCACGCCCAACTTGGCTTGCTTTTGTGGTTTCCCAAATATCCAGGGACTTTTTTTCCCTTGCCCGTAATTTGCACAAATAGAGATTTGCACAAATTATGGCAGCAAATTGACCAAATTTGCACATACTTTGGCTGTAAATTGTCTGGATTTGCATAATTTATGCAAATTATAGATGTAATTAGCACGAATTCTGCAAATTTGCACAATTTGTAGCTATAATTGGTGGAAATGTGTTTTTTTAATGCAAAAGCCCTTATTTACAGAAATTCCACCACCTGCCCCGACTTCTTGTGCACCGAGTCGGGCCAGTTGGTGAAAGATGGAACAGAGTCTGAGGGGTCGAACTGATGAAAGCTCGTGGAGCTCCACCCCGCAACTGGATTCCTCCAACATCCCTAGCTGCCTTGTACTGAGTCAGACCACTAATCCGTCTAGCTCCAAATTGTCTACACTGCCTGACAGTGGCTCTCCAGAGTTTCAGGCAGGAATTTGAGCTGACTGTGTGTTAACTTTCAGGAAGCAAGTAGAGAATTAAAAAGGACATGTACATTAGTAAATGATTTAATTGTGTGCTGCCTGGAGAGCCTCGACTATTGGGGAGTATAGAAATGTAATAAATAAATTAAATAAATAAATACTAAAGGGTGTTCCAATACAAAATTCATTTGTATAATGACCTCCTCTCATAAAGGGTCAACTACTGGACATTGCCAAAACATATGCTTAAAAGAAGCATTCGTTGTGTTTCACCTCCAACAATTAGGCCGACTTAGACAAACCCTTATTAAAGAGACTTGTGACATCCAGTAGACATGAAACAAACATTTTTGTTGACTAAGACACAACCTGAGACTCATCAGATACGAATGCCAAGGTGGCAATCCATTGACTACACAAAATGGGAAAATCCATTTCCCTATTCCATTCGTTGCATATCATATTTAGTCATCAATAATAAGTATTTATAGATATGGATCATAGGTCGAGTTGCCTGATCAGCCTCAATAAGTGCTTCTAATATTAAAGGAAATGCTGAAGCTGCAAAAATACCAGGGCCAAACCTAGATACTAACAAATGTTGCAATTGTAAGTATTGCCATTCAGCCATAGCTGCAAATTATATTTAGCCTACAAACTACAAAACGACAAAAACTCATCATCAGCATCCAGCAGTTGATCCAAGGTAAAAATCATCTTTTCCGTCCACGTCCACCACAAAAACATTCCTTACCCATCTTTAAATCTGGATTTCCCATCAATTGAGCATGAGAAAATGGATCAACATGTAATTGACATAACATTATAAGCCACCCATCTCTAACAGCTGTAACTGTGGGAGGAACCTTATCCTTTCTAGTAGGCCTAAAACCAATGGAGTCTGGTGGCTCCAATGTCAGTGGGGTGGTGAGTCCATTCTGGGTTTCAGTCAGAACCACTCAGAGTCAGAACTCTAAAGGTACTTCACACCTTGAATAGTTCTTTTAGAGTTCTAACTGGTTCTGACTGAAACCTGGAATGGATTCACCACCCCACTGACATTGAAACCACCAGCCTCTAGTGCCTTGGACTTGAAAACACGTTAGAAAAGCCTTTCACAATCTGTTTGGATTCCAGATAATTTGTACTACAACTTCCAGGATTTCTGACCATAACCCATGCTGGCTGGGGCTCATGGGGGTTGAAGGGTAGGAAGGTTGGAAGGTTAGGGAAGTCTGCTTTTAGCAGATAACACTTTGACTGGAAGTAATATTGAAAAACAGGCTTTTCTCCATGCAGCAAACATATTAGTGACATCTTTTGGTGACTTGACTCAGGCCATCACAATTCAATTTACCTTCAGAAAATTCATTAGAAGAATACCACTGGCTATTGAGCACCTTTCAAATGTGGACAATGATATTAGCCAGATGGACACAGAGGTTGTATGACAGCAGCTTTGTTTGCCGCAGAAGCGTTGACAACTATCTGATGCTAACAGAGGATGAAGTAGCCTTTAAAGGAACCCCCTCTTGTATGTGTATGATCTACTCAGTGCTGTGACAGGCCAAAAGCTATTTTAACTTCACTAGGTGTTTTCTGGAAAATATGTCATGATGCATACAGTTACCACACCAGTCACCATTAGGATTGTCAGATTTTATTTATTTATACTTGTCCTGTGCTTTCAGCAACAGCCTGATACACAGAAATTAGGCGGGTGATGATTTCCTGATCACTTATTTCCATGGCTATAAAAGCAAGCAATGGGTGTTGCCCAGGCACAAGCCACGTATATTGAATTTTCCCCACAATATGCTTAAACCTTCTCATTGTAAAGTGCCACCAACCACAATTGTTAATAGCAGTTCCGTTGAACATATCCATGCATTGAAATTTCCAGAGGGCTGGTTCAATAGTCTGTCCTGGCCCTGTTTATCTAACCGTCTACCAATATCTTCAGTCCAGACCTTGCAATAATTTGGCATGTCCTTGGTGTTGACCTCCAGCAATCTTTGTGATTAGTCCTTCAGAAATATTAATTGGGGAATTTAATCTGCAATTAATTGTCTGCTTGATTCCCCCCACTCCAGCCACCCCTGCAATTGAAGCAACAACCCCATGAAACCCAAAGAAGGGTAAAATATTTATACACAATGTGCTTCATCTTTAATAGACAAACTGGGAAATCCCTAGGAGGCAATGCTGCTCGGAACCCTGCCTATCATGGCTTGGTGTCAATTTGCATAATGTTACCCAGAATGCTTTGCCATTTCATGTTCGTTTGAAGAATGTTGTCTTTTCCTTTCATTTAGGGAACAGATGGCAGCACAGAGGGGCTGGTTGATAGGCTGCTTGATTTAAAGGTTTGCTCATGATGTGAAGGGGTGTCAGTGCGGCTGCTGTTTTAACACAGAGTAGAGGAAAGAGGGGGTCATTAGTGAAAGTCCTACATGGAAACAAGAATCAAATGTAAGGATGGGTGTCCATCATCAGCTTGATTTAAACTCTGCTCTCACAACAAATATGTGCACAATCAATGTGTGGAGGGGAGCAAAATCGTGCCTGCCCCCAAGTTTTGCACATTGTGCCTTCTGAACAAGACACTGTACGTGATCAATACCCTGGGCAAACAAGCACACAGCGGTCAAGTTAGGCCTATCAGATGTGATCCTCACATACACACACACACATTGATTGGGAGCAGGGTTTTGGAGTTCAGGGCTGTTCATATTAATAACCTAAATCTTCTGTTACCTATGTATTATCCTGGTACCAATCAACTTTCATGTTAATTCATATTTTGATCACAGAAAATATGCATCATAGACCTTTCTTTCTTCTCTTCCAGTACTGAAGAAAATACTCCGACAAATATACAGTACTCCAACTAAAATATTCAATTACCCTCCGCGAACCTGTAACAATCATTCCTTTGTGAGTATGGATTAACACTCATATGCTAGCTCTTGATTTTTATAAGAGTATCTACATTGATTTCATAAAAGTGATAAGTCCTTTGAAATAGGTACATGCCCCTATATGCTATAGGGTTTTCCAGCCACTTAGAAGCTTCCTGTGGCATGTTTCAGTAGCAAATGAATGTTTGTTGTTGGTTTTAAAAGTGGACTTTAAATTGTTGTTATTCTGCTTTCTCATATACTTCCTCCATAGCATCCAAAACCAGCATCCAAAACTTGCAGAAAGAGTTCTTATATTCAAAGGAGCTGAAGTGGGAGATCCACAAAAAAGCAGACACATGGGCCTCCGATTTTTATTGTTGCTTTTTCCTGGCAACATTTTGCCAGTGGAAAACATCACCTGAAACTGCTCTTAGCCTCACAGCAGAAACAATACACACAATGGAAAGGATCCAAGATCTGCCTTCCATGAACAGGTGGCACCATCTATTTTTTTTTGGGGGGGGGGGTTACACACATACCACATCTCACTTCATTTATTTAGCAGGGTCCTTCAACCCTCTGTGTAGCATTTTCATGGACTGGAAGGGCTGCTGTGAGGAGGAGGTGGCAGGAAAGTCCACTTCTGCCAGCCCAGTTGCACATGCCTAAGGCTGAATGTGCTCCAGGATCTGTATTTCCCCTTCCCCCCACTCCATTGCAGAGCTAATTGCCACTTCTGTGAAGCAATTTAGATTGAGGAAATGGTGCAGAGGGAAAGGGTTACCTATATCTCCCCTAATTGGGAGCTCACATATGTGAATACAACCATATTTATTTCTTTTTTATTTATAATAATAATAATAATAATAATAATAATAATAATAATTTCCCTTCAAATAGAAAACCAGCGGATGAGAGAGAAGCCATGAGAGAGAATCCATGCCAGCCATGACAGGGAAGACGAGGCTAAAACATCTTTACTTCAGGAAGCCTTTTATCAGAATTGTTTCTTAAAAAAAAACAAAAAACAATTAACATGGAGCTTTATTCTTTTATATTTTCTTGAATCTTTTATTGTCCATCAGTCCAGAATCTGTCTAGATGTGGAGTGGTGTAATATAACGTTGGAAACAAATAAATAAATAAACTTTTTGTCCCTGGTATGCTACAGCGAGGTTGGGTTTTCTTTTGTTTCTTATACAGAGAAACATCCCAACAAGCAGCACAGCCCAGGAAGAAATTTACCATGCCATCTACTATTTCTCTGAGCTTGGATGGGCTCCTGCTCTGCTGAAATGGAAACCATGAATCATTCTGAGCTACCCCTCAACCATTCTCAGTCCAGTCTTCAAAGAACACCCCTTAAGCAAGCACTATTGAGACGAATGAGAGCTATGTTGCAGCAGACCTCCATGCTTTTAAATAGGACCCAAACAGGAAGTATTCCCGGCGGCACACATTCTCTGAGAAAAACTTGGCGGTACCATGCTACAGAAGATTGGGGTAAAAAACGAACTCTTACATTATACTCCAGCCTTCCCAACCTCATGCACTCCTGAGGTGTTGGACTACTACTCTCTTTACCCTCTGGCCAGCATGCCCTTCTGGCCTAGGATAATGGGAGTTGTAGTCCAACACCTCATGACGGTGCCAGGTTAGAGAAGGAAGGGATATTCTCTATGAGGTCAAAGTGCTGGTATTAACATTCAAAGCCCTAAACAGCTTGGGGCCAGGTTATCTAAAGGAACGCCTCCTTCCGTATGTACCTGCCCGGACCCTAAGATCCTTCTCCGTGAGCCCCTGCCAAAGGAAGTGAGGCAGGCGGCTACCAGGAGTAGGGCCTTCTCTACTGTGTGTGGCACCCCACCTGTGGAATGAGCTCCCCAGAGAGATTCGCGTGGTATCTACATTATTAGGCTGACCATCTGAAAAGGAGGACAGGGCTCATATAACTTTAACAGTTGTAGAGAAAAGGGAATTTCAGCCAGTGTCATTTGTATGCAATTAGTTCCTGGTGATATTCCCTCTTCATCACAACAGTTAAAGTTGCAGAGCCCTGCCTTCTTTTGTATATGGTCACTCTAGTATAGTGCATGCACCTTTAACAGTTGTGATGAAGAGGGAATTTCACCAGGAACTAATTGCATACAAATGACACCTGCTGAAATTCCCTTTTCTCTACAACTGTTAAAGTTACATGAGCCCTGTCCTCCTTTTCAGATGGTCAGCCTATACATTATACTCCTTTAGACGCCAGGTGAAGACCTTTTTATTTCCATAGTGTTTTAATAGTTCGTTATTTTGATTTTTAACCTGCTGTTTAAACATGTATTTTAAATCCTTATCAATTTCTGCATGGCTGCTTGGTTTTTATCCTGGTTGCGTTTTATACTGTATTTTAAATTATGTTTTTATACTGTCGTTGTTTTATATTTTGAATGGTTTTTATGGTTTTAATTTTTGTAAACTGCCCAGAGAGCTTCGGCTATTGGGTGGTATAAAAATGCAGTAAATAAATAAATAATAACACTACAACCAATATCTTTTGCCTTGTTTTCTCTACAGTCAATATACTGAACCAGCCAAAGCTTTCAAGGTTTTCCCACAAGCCCTCTAAATTCTATTCCCGGCCACTATACTGCAAGGTTGTTTAATTCAACGCTGCATTTTTCCGATTTTGGTTCTTTGCTCCCAGCCTTCTCCCCTCCCCCTCCCACCACCACTACCACCATCTTAAAAAGTATCCATTCAATTGCAGTTTTCATTGGTCTCCCAAATCTGTCTTCCTTTACTCTTCAGTACTTACTGGCATTATAATCTTGGTACTATTGTCAAAGTGTTTATTGCTGGTGTAAAACTGCAATCATTTCCAGGACCGTTTTGGAGGACTAGCCAATCGCTTTTTAAGAGCCACAGAATGGCCAGCTTTGGGTAGATTAGAAATATGCAAGTTTTTCAATCGCATACATAAGGACGTAAACTGTGATAGATCAGTCCAAATGCCTATCTAAACCAACATTCTATTCCCACAAGAGCCACCCTCCTGTTTGTGTGCCACAGTAACTGGCGTACAGAGGCATACTGCCTCATATATTGGAATTAATGAGTAATAGCCATTGATAGCCATATCCTCCATGAATTTTAAAGCCCTCCAAGCTGTCAGCCATTGCTACATCTTGCGGTAGTTCCACAGTTTAACAATGCACTGTGTGGAGAAGTATTTATTTTTGTTTGACCTGATTTCCCATCATTCAGCTTTGTGGGATGACCCTGGGTTCTAGTATTATGGGAGAGGGAGAAAAAACATCTCCCTATCCACACACCATGCATCATTTTATACACCTCTGTCATGGCCCCATTTATTCTCAATTTTCCCAAATAAAATAGCCCCGACCATTATAACCTTTCCTCATGTAGGAATTGATCCAGCCTCTTTTGATGCACACCAGTTTTAGATGTATTTGAACAATTCAGGTGTTACACTGGAGGCTGAAGTGAGTTAAAAGTGAACAAGAGAGCCCCAGGATAATCAAGGGCTCTTTCCAGTTTTTGTTTCTGGCTTCAGGACTACTGGAGTGCTGTTGGTGGGCAGAATTTGGTGTTTCCAGACGCAATTCACAGGAAATAAGTATGAGCGGCTCAATCCAAGGCCCATGAGCCCTCAGCTGCAGGTTGTGCTGCCCCACCCACTGATCACATAATCTGTGGGCAAGACAACAGAAAGGAGGACCTCGGAAAAAGTAAAGAAAGGGAGTATCATTCATCAGTAAGCAGGGAAAACCATTCTTATAGCTGATCAGTGACCAGAGATAAGAGCAATAAAGACATTTAAATATTAGATTCAGCAATGCTTTGCCTGCCTGAAAGCTGTTGCACTGGGGCTTACTTCTGAGTAGACATGCAAGAAGCTGGGCTGAGCTTCCCATGTCTGTAAACTGTTGCAGTGGGGGTTACTTCTGGGTAGACTTGTAAAGAATTGAGCTCTGTTTTGTTTGCTTGGTGGGTAAATGTCCACATTAGCAAGAATGACATTTATTTCTATGTGTGTGCATGCATGTGCAGCCCCCCCCTTCACATACCCTAGATGAGGCCCTCAGGGCCAAAAATGTTGTACACCCTGGTGTTCTGTTGTAAGTCCTTAGGCCTCGCTGTGTGTGCAAATGAACTCAAGTCTGTTGAATTTGGATAGCATTTATTTATTTTATTTAAACCACTTATAAGCTACTTTTCTCTTCAGAAGTATTCATGACTAACTAGAGTCCCACTTATTTCAATGGGTCTACTCTATATATGACTAGATCTGGATCCAAACTGAATAGAGTGACCATCTGAAAAGGAGGACAGGGCTCCTGTATCTTTAACAGTTGTATTGAAAAGGGAATTTCAGCAGGTGTCATTGTATGCATGCAGCACCTGGTGAAATTCCCACTTCATCACAACAGTTAGTGGCAAGGCTCCTGCAGGGCAAGGAGGACAAGGCTCCTGCAGCTTTAACTGTTGTGATGAAGAAGGGATTTCACCAGGTGCTGCATGCATACAAATGACACCTGTTAAAATTCCCCTTTCTATACAACTGTTAACGATACAGGAGCCCTGTCTTCCTTTTCAGATGGTCACTCTAAAACTGAAGTCTTTTTTCAATCTTATTTATACACACTAGGGATTTCGATGGAGCCCTCCTCCAAACTCGCCTTGGCGAAAACCTCCACGCAATCCCCAGTGCACGGCTAGATCTAAATAGCATCACTTAGCTTAAGGTCTATAATGCTGTCTTTATGCTATTTGCATCATGGTCACTCTGTATGACATTCCCACGTTGTTGTTGTTTCCCTAAGCACCATAATCTGTACTGCAAGTAAATGTATAGTTTTAAGAATAATTGTTGAATCAGGTCTAAGCATGACCTCCATCAACACAAGAGTACATGCAAGCAATTTAATTTTCTCTCAGATCACAAAGGAACCAGGCTTTAAAAATAAAAACAAGCTGACCCTTTGACTTTTTTCAAGATTATTCCTCCACAATAATGTCCTTGTCAGTGATTCTTACAAGATACAAGAAAATTAGGTGAAAATTTATCAGGGAACATAAACAACGATTTGATCTTTTGTTATGTTTTTTATTGATTTCTCTCCACCGCAAACATTAACAGGCAGGCACAGGCATAAATTTCTGCTATAATATGCCATGTACAATTGTACCTTTTCGAACGAGCTGCACAGTGTTACTCAAGGAGAGTTCACTCCCTGCTTGCCATCAGTTACCCCAATTTGGCTGCAGCTGAAAGACTTGCTCCATCCTGCCTCGTTGCTTTGGATCATCTTTATAAAGGATTTTGTAGCCTACCTTTTATTTCTGAAAAGCAATTCTATTTTTGTGTCTGCAGTTCGTTCGTTCGTCCGTCCCCCCCCCCCCCCACCGCCACCCCATGTAGCATTTGGAGAAAAAAAGCATTTCTTTTCTATAATTTGGCAGCCATTAGTTCAATCCTATCACGCTCACGTTTTGTATTATAACTGAACATGTGATGAACAGGTGAATGTGAACTGTCTCCTAGCATCAATGTCAGCAAAATGAATTAGTATAAGCAAATAAGAGATGATCTGAGAATCTGTACATGGGTTCCTGGTGCTGCTGATGCAATACTCTCAAGCTGTTTCTTAAAGTGGGATTACCACATTCTTTCCATACATGTATCAATACAGTGCTATACCCCCCTGCCCTCTTTTGTATCTGGTCACTCTAGTATAGCTCCAGCAGCTTTAACTGTTGTGATGAAGAGGGAATTTCACCATGTGCTGTATTCATACAAATGACACCTGCTGAAATTCCCTTTTCTATATAACTGTTAAAGAAACAGAAAACCGGTCCTCCTTTCCATATGGTCACCCTAACAAATGAACTGTGCAAGAGGCAGAAAAACTGTCACAAATTGTATCAGAAAAATAACAGAACCAAGTGGCAGAAACCATGGGAATACAACAGGCTGGCTATTAGTGGTGTGGATTCTGAGCAAGTGAGATCTAAAGAAATAGGGCAGAGGCTATGCAGATCTTACCTATGTTGTTGTTTTCTACACCAAAAAATGTGAGAATTTTACCAAATATGTTGCTGTTGTCACCATGCACAAGAAAAGAACTTGTCCAAGTGAAAAGAAATGTCAAGTTGGGAGACTGATGATGAACGAAACGTAAACATTTCTGGCAAGTTCACATCTGGAGTTTCAGTGTTTTAACATTTATTTTGTCTGAAGTGGTTTATTGGAAAGTGTGGCTCTTCTCACCTCAGGAAAAAGGATGACACAATGGAACAAATCATTTTTACAGATCCATGGCAAAATATACATGGTACTTTAGAATAGCAAATGTTGTGTACATAAATGAATGCTGGCCCAGTGGTGGCCTACAGCAGATGGGAGAGTAACAGATTTCACCTACAGCGCCACAGCATGGAGCAGCAAACATAAAATAAAAGCTGAAATCTCAAAGATAAGTGTGATTCAGTGTAGTGTGCCAAACTTAATAGGGCTTCTGCACTGAGAGGAAAGTGATCATGGAAGGAAATACAGATTTGATTGAACCTATGTTGGAATAGTCTAGTTTGACTCTCGGCAGGTTAAATAGAAATTAATTGGACCTTTTCTTTCATGCAAAAGTACAGACATTGGGAACATCCCCACCAGTGTTTGCTACTAGCTTCCCCACTTAAAATTTCCTAGAGGAGAAAATTAGGAGTTGTACTCCTGAAAGCAAGAGGACAAATAGGATGGTGAGGAGGAGGATCTGGCAGAAGAGGGGCCCATACAAAGTTATATGTGGGCCATGGCATTCAGAGGTGATCAGATGCACATCTCACCTGGTGTAGAAGGACCTCTATGAATAGTTCCTGTAGTTAGGAGGTGTAATGTGGTGGTATTAATTTTGTAACTTTATTTATTACATTTCATTTCAGGAAAGGTGTGTGTGTGTGTTTCATCTCCCCCCCCCCCCGCCGCCAAATTTATCCTTTTCCAAAGGGACAGTGAAGAGCTCCAAAAGGATCTCTTCTAAATTAGGGGAATGGGCATTAAAATAGCAAATGCAAGTCAATATAAGCAAATGTAAATTATGTGCACTGGGGGAAAACATCATAATTTCATGTAAATGCTGATGTGATCTGAGCTAGCATGGACTAATTAGGGCAGGAATTATACGACTCCTTTTTAATGGTATTGAAGTGCATTGACAACTGTTGGGGCCCATGATAGAGGGCGTTATCACACCTATTTTTCCCCCGGGTTGCTTCTGCAGGTTCCCCCTTCATTTCCTATTCGAGTCTAGAGTTTTGAATCACATGTGGTTGGTATTGCTGTGATACCTCAGCTTAGCCTGTTGAACTTTGCCTGTTCCAGACTTTACCAGTTCACGGATAAACAGAAACAGAAACTAAAAACTGCGACCTCAGGGTGGGAGAACAGCAGGACGGGGAAGACGTCATGCGAGTCCAGTGCTGAAGAAGTGGAGCAAAGTTGGGGCGGGTGTGCTTAAAACTGCCCTTGTGATAACGACCAGATTCCTTATACCATTTTCAAACCCCTTTAAAAGTGTTATATCCTGCTTGGTGTACATCTGATCCACGAAAGGGATCCGGATTGTAGTGGAGAGCTCAATGAAAATGTTTCCCCAGTGTCTGCCTGCTGTGAAAAAGGCAAATTCCACGATGAGGATCTTTAAGAAAGGAATCACACTTGGAATACTGTGGAGAGTTCTGGTTGCCACACTTCAAAAAGCATATTGTAGAGTGGGAGAAGGTGCAGAAAAGAGCAACCAAAATTATCAGAGGACTGGAGCAACTCCCCTATGAGAAGAGGTTACAACATTTGGACCTTTTTAGATTAGAAAAAAAGATGAGTAAGTGGGGGCATGACAAAGGTGGATAAAATTATGCACATTTGGAATTTTGAGAGAGTGTCATAAGAGCCATAGCTTCACTTCAATAGTAAGAAGAAGATCCAACCTTCTAAGTCAAACCATGAATTGCCTGATGGTACTAAAGCTCTTTGCAGAGGGACTTCGGTGGCCCACTACTGCCAAATACATATTATTCATGTAAATGAAGAAAAGAGCATAAGAAGCACCATGCTGGATCAGACCAAAGGCCTATCTAAGCCAGCATTCTGTTCCTAGAGTGGCCAGCCAGATGTTTATGGGAAGCCCATAAGCAGGACATGAGCACATTAGCACCCTCCTGCTTGTGTTCTTCAGTAACCAGTATTGAGAGGCATGCTGCCACTGTCACTAGAGGTGTTATATAAACATTATGACTAGTAGCCATTGATGGCCTTATGTTCCATGAATCGGTCTAATCCTTTTCTGAAGTCATCCAAGTTACTGGCCATCACTACATCTTGTTGCAGTGAGTTAACTATGCATTTTGTAGAGACATACTTCCCTTTATTAGTCCTGAATCTCCCACCATTCAGCTTCATTGGATGACTCCAGGTGCTAGTATTATGATGCAATTTCTCCACATCATGCACAGTTTCTGGGATCCCCAATGTGCCTATGGACACCCTCCATTGGTCCTCGCTTGGTTCCTTGTCGTTGTTGTTGTTGTTGTTAAGTTCTTTAGATTTTTTTTTAAAAAAGTGAAGTGCCAACCTACTGCACCACCTTTACTTCCAGGAATGCCTCTAGGCCCTTTGTATCAATTGGGCAAAGATTGAAGGATCCCTTAAGTCATTCCTTTAAATCCTACTTTTCTTACCCTGAAAATCATAGAATCATAGAATAGTAGAGTTAGAAGGGGCCTATAAGGCCATTGAGTCCAACCGCCTGCTCAATGCAGGAATCCACCTTAAAGCATACCTGACAGATGGCTGTCCAGCTGCATCCTGAATGCCTCTAGTGTGGGAGAGCCCACCACCTCCCTAGGTAATTGGTTCCATTGCGGTACTGCTCTAACAGTCAAGAAGTTTTTCCTGATGTCCAGCCGGAATCTGGCTTCCTGTAACTTGAGCCCATTATTCCACATCCTGCACTTTGGGATCCTGGTCCTCTTCTGTGTGATAATCTTTCAAGTACTTGAAGAGTGCTGTCATGTCTCCCCTCAGTCTTCTCTTCTCAAAGCTAAACATGCCCAGTACTTTCAGTCTGTCCTCATAGGGCTTTGTTTCCAGACCCCTGATCATATCTCATACTCTTTCTCTCCTAGAGAAGGGTCAGAAAAGCCAACTCTCCCAATATAATGGACTGCCAGAATGGAAAGAGGTTCTTTTGATTAACTTAGTTTTAGGCTGGGTTTGTTTGTTTGTGTGTTTGTTTGTTTATTTGTTTGTTTTCTTCATGTGGCATTCTGAAACTAGAAATACTCTGCCACAATCCAGATTTTAAAGAGTAATGTGTTCTCTGAATTGCACTAAAGCAGATGCATCAGTTCACCCTTCCAGTACAAGAAGAGGGCATTGTGTCCCCATCAAAGGTCCAATTCATGTGTGAAATTTACCCCTATGTCCATGAACAAAAATACAAGAAAACATGTACGAATCATTCATAAGTAGGGTATGAATCTGGAGACTAGAAAATCCTTGGGAGAAGAAAAGGTTGGAAGTCTGCTTGTGAAAGGTCTGCTATTTGTGAGCAGAAGATGGAAGAAATGTTTGAGGATTATATATAGAACAGCCCCTGTGCTATCAGATTTCCCAGGGGTTTTCTTGCTTTTGGAACCTAAATGGCAATACTGTCAGTGTGCATCAATATTTGCACCAGGTGAGGATCTGGCCTTTTACAGTTTGCTTGCTCCAGTTTATAGGAAATCAATGAAAATGAGAGGCTGCAACATGTTTGAAACCGGAAGGAGAGGTCTTGGGGTTGTCAGATCAAAATTTCAAAAGTGAAAGACTTTCGAGCTGTGATAATGTTTGGTGTCTATGATGGCACCTTTTGCCTTTTTGCAGCTTCAGGCTACCAGAGCTGCTATTCTGGAGGAAACTGGTGGAATTGGGTTTTATTCCTCTCCCGTTAGATCACCGTACTTCTTCCGTTCCCCCTCCAAGTAAACCTTTATTTCATAGTACTTCAGCATCAAGGGCAGACACTCAAATGTTGTCCTGTTGCCCATTCTTCCAATAAATACTTCTGGTATGTAGACAGGGCCTGTTTTCTGCACATTTGATGTGAGCGAAACATATGGTGTACAGAAACCAAGCTTTAAACTGGTTTTCATTCATCATGCCTCTCTAATCATGGCACCTATCTTTCTGAAATTGTACAGATTACTTACCTGGAGCACCTGATATATGCTTTTTTATAGAACTTGCCCTCAAAAAGCACAGAGTTGGAAGTGAATTCCTTTTCCATTCCAAACATTAAATACTCCCCTTTCACCAAACCCCTCCTTCACCCACTCTTCTGACATTTTGCTTACTTATGTAAGACCATCTCTACAATGTATATCATTTTCATATATTTCCCCCCAAAAAAACCACAGAGGGGTAAGCAAATTCATTCAATCCAAACTTTAAAAACTCTCCATGCACAAAAATCCCCACCTTTATCTGCCTGAAATTCACCATGCTTCATCCTCTCAAACTATGCTTGCAAATGTCATCCTTAAAAAACCACACAAAAAAAACAGGGAGCTGTAAAGGCATCTAGCACAGAAACCCCCACACCTATTTATCTGAAATTTGGCAGGATTCATCTACACAAAAAGGGCAGCTAGATCTTCAAAATTAATCCAATTCTGTCAGTGTTTAAAAGATAAAACCATACGTTCATATAAGTCAATGGACAGATATATAAAGAGCCTATCCACACTGCCCTTAAAACGACTTATATTCAGTTTAAAAATGTGGTTTTTAAAGTCGTTTCATTATGTGGTAGGACACACTGAGCAGTACTTACATTTCATAGTGACTGCTTCCTCCATCCTCAAAGTGCTCAATGGTGTATTACAGGGTTAATTCCTTGAGTCTTCTTTAGTTTCTGTTTTGCAGGCTGCTTGAGTTAGCGAAACAGAAGTGGGTGGGTCAAGCAGCCTGCAAAACAGAAACTAAAGAAGAAGACTCAAGGAATTAACCCTGTAATACACCATTGAACACTTTGAGGACGGAGGAAGCAGTCACTATGAAATGTAAGTACTGCTCAGTGTGTCCTACCACGTAATGAAACGACTTAAAAAACCACATTTTTAAACAGAATATAAGTCGTTTTGAGGGCAATGTGGATAGGCTCAACGTCTTGGATTTGGCAAAGCAAGGTTCAGCTTTGGAATGAAAGTTCAGCGTGTGGTGTCCATAACAGTTGAATTGACACGTTTTCAGAACTGTCACAGCAGGTCTGAACCAAATTTTGTCTTCAGGGCAAATTCTTTCGTAGGAACCAAACAAACACTCCGTGAATGGCTTAAGTGTCAGAAACTGGACACATTCAAGTGCTATTCAGGCATTCTAAAACACCCACACAGTGAGTCAGAGGAGGGATGGGTGTGCTAGCTATGCCTATCCCCATCACCATGTGTTGGAGGGCAACTGCAGTCGGAAACCTATATGCGTGGTTTAAATACAATAATTAGTTAATTGATCCAAATTACACATTACCTTTAATATGTAGCATGCAGCCATGCCTGTTCCTTTTCTTACTCCAAAGTAATCACAACGAATCTGATACAGATCAGGACCAAATTGAAGGAGCCAGGTGGCATTAAACTCTTCCTCCCCAGGTCCTGGTCCAGATTGCTCACCATACCTGCATAGGAAAAAAGCTCCCATTGAAGAAGGTGCAAGCCCCCCCACATCTAGATTGGGACTACAGCAGGGGGCAAAAGGTTAAAGTCCACCTCCCCTCCCCCATGTTAGTCTCCCAATCTGGATTGGGTCTCCAACTGCAGGCAATCACCCTCCAACTTGGGGGGAGGCACATGATGTGGATGCTGATGGAAGAATTGGGGCTAGTACCCCCACTCCCCCTCTCCTTCATGCAATTCTAACTGAGTGAAGGAAATTAATGACTGAGTGGGGTTTCAATGAATTAAGTATCTAGGAAACACAAACACTTTCTCTCATTCTCTGTGTCTTATTATGTGCACACAGAGTCTGGATAAAAAGAACCAGATACAACTAAGACCAACACCCACCCCAGGTTTACTTTCACGGCTCTCCCCAAAGAATTCTGGGAATTGAAATTTTGTGAGGGTGCTGAGAATTCACTTTCAGAGATCTCTCCCTCCTCCCTTCACACAACTACAGATCCCAAGGTTCACTTGGGAGACAATTATTGTTAAACCATTATGCAGGATAGTCCTATACAAGCCCACTCAGAAGTAAGCCCCATTGATTACAATGGCACTTAATTCCAGGTAAGTGAGTATAGGCTTGTGGCCTAAGTATCTAAGTCTGTGGTGCCAACATGCCCTTGGCTAATGGAACTAAAGATGTGAAATACCTTTATAGTGCTCTGTATATTTTTGTCACTGTCTGATACTTTTATTTTTTACTTTCATGGTTCTCATATGTTTGCTGTTTACATTCACAATACATTTGCTTACTGTAAACACTTCCCTCCCTTTTCCTTCTCAATTCCTTCCCACTTGCAACGCAAAATTTATTGAAAAGCTATATTGCTTGAACACCAATTGAACATATTTAACAAGGGCAAATGCTAATGGTCAGTCTGATGTGGTCCATGATTGACTGATATGGACATTGATGACAGTAATGACATCAGTGGGGGGGAAACCATTATTGCTTTTTCAATGGATGCAAACCATTACGGCTATCTGAATTATGGAGAGGCAGGTAGTGGACCAGTTTAGATTGATGCTGTGGGATGAACTGGACTGAGGGTACATCCATCCACATGGTGATCCTTACTGTCCACATACAGCCATCTTCATCTTTCAACTGTCTTCAGTTTACAATCTAGCCAGTGGATTGTGATTTCATAACTCCAGCTGGAGTTATGAAATAAACCTGAAGAAAGAGAAGATTCCTACATTCTTTAGATACCTGCCTTGTCCACTTTGTGAGCTTTTCTGTTTCAGTGCCTGATGGGAAGCTGCTATCTTAACGAGTCCTCAATGACACAAAAACATCTCGTGCCCTCCAGATGTGTTGGCCTATCATTTCCATCATCCCAGGCCACAAAGACCATGCTGGCTGGGGGTAATGGGAGTTGTAGTTCTACACATCTGGAAGGCAACAGGCTGGGAAATGTTGCTGTAGAAGTTACTGGAATCTGTATCCACCTGAGGCCACCCACTTAATTCCTGCCTAAACTCAGATTTAAAGAAGGATTTCATTTGCGGATGGTTGAGCCTTGACAGCATGTTATTAGACATCAGCAATATTGTCAAAGGGTTCATTCGTCCACATTTTTTGCAAGACTATAGATGGCATCACAATAATGCACACCATTGGCAATATTAATTCAGACTGTAGATTAGGTCTGAATCTGGTCCCTTGGCAGCCCTTCTATCATTCATTCATTCTCTCTCTTACTCACATGCACAAGCGCTCACTGCAGTCCCCATCAGGCCTCCAGCATCTTAATTTTCACTAGGGGAAAAAACTCCCATTGGAGACAATGCAAATTCCAAGTGCAGGGGCCCAATCAACATTAGAATCATAACAGGGGGGAACGGATTAAACTCTCCAGCCCCAAAGCCGCGGCACCTTCAATCTGCTGCTTTTGCATCCTGGCTGTGAAAATGTTGCCCCTCACTCCACCACTAGCACAGACACCAGCGAGCAATGAGCAGAGCTGAGTAAGGAGAGCCTAGACCCAGGCACAGGGCAGTGCTTGGACAAGCTGGGAATCATGGGAGAAGGTTGTTTCACACTAGCGAATTGTATTGGTCCTGTGCTTTCCTTACAATGATGCAATAGAAATTTTAGGTGTTTAAAATTTTTGTAACTCATTGTATCTATTTAATTGTGTATTTCCTATTATTTATTTATTTATTGCATTTTTATACCGCCCAATAGCCAAAGCTCTCTGGGCAGTTTACAAAAATTTAAACCATGAGAACGATTCAAAATATAAAACAACAACAGTATAAAAACGTAGCATAAAAATACAATATAAGATCCTTTCTATTGGAAAACATCAAGTGTTTCTTGATTGTATTGTGGTAATATTCCTAATAGCAAGTAAATATATAAAATAAAAAATGTAAAAGGCATGAGTGATTCATCCTCCAGTCTCCTATCCATTGGTTCAGAGGCCTCTACATACTAGCAATGTATGAGAAATTCGTTTCAGTTGGTTTTTGATCAGGATTTAGCCAGTCCATAGCTTCTGGGCCAAACATGGACTCGGATGCAATCTATGGTCAAAGTCCATACATTTCCAAGCTTGCAATGTCATTTGCAGACCAAAATAAAAAATAAAATGCATTCAGCAGCAGCTGTACATTTCAGAAATGTGCATGAAAAAACACATGCTTTTGAAAACTGCACACAAATATGCTTTCATCAATGGAAGCATACATTTAAAGATGCACAGCCTTGGGGTGTGCATTTGGAAAAATATGTACCAAGATGCATGGATTTTCATTTGAGAATTTTTTTAAAAAAAAGCTCACAATCTAACATGGACTTGAGTTGGAATGAGTTTTGAGATGGAATTTGGAGAACGTTGGCTAGCTCAAGATTTGCTGATTTGCACACCCATACTACGTACCCATGAGACATTGCTGAACTTGCAAACTTAGCCTTTCTCAATGCGTGTTGGCAGAAAAGGCTTGAGGATTACTTTCAGGCAAAAAATGATGGGGCCTGAGAACAGTCGTGAAGGCACCTGGCTGCTATGTGTGGTGCTGGTGTGATTACAAAGTCAGGAGACAGCCGTGTCACTCTGAGTGCCGTGATGCAGTTTGAGTTAACTCTCATGGCATCCAACTTTGGAACACTTTGAAAAAGCCTGGTAACACAGTCCTCTAATTTACCCCTCTCCCCATCCTTCTTTCCCTTCTTCCTTCTATCTGCTTGGAAGGATCCCTTTGCCAAAGTCTAGCTTTCAGACAATTATTCAATGGCTGCCATATCCTCACGGACACACAGAATGCACAGTTTTCAGCAGATGTCACTGTGAGGCTCAACAGAAATACTGCTCTACTAAGACGTAACAAGAAAGCTAAATCAACGTATTTGGAATTGCCCATTTCAGAAGGTAAGCTGAAATTCAAGCCTTTTCGCACATGGTTAAATTGCCTTTCAAAGACCCTACCTCAAAATGCCGAGTACAACTTCGGGGCCTATTGACGGAATAGCAGAATAGTGACACAAGAAATAAAACAAGAAATAAAGTAAGTAACTGAGACATTGCATATTTGTTCTACAGACCAGTTAGTCATTGGTGTCATCTCCCTTTCCTCCATTATACTTGAGCACAAACTGGTTGTTGTTGTTGTTGTTCTTCATATAGAGTATATCCATCTGTTAGAGTTATCTGGACAGTGTTCAGTGTTGGGAAACTTGCCTCAGTTCAGGGAGCTGGAGTTATCAATCATCATCATTCCTTCTAATACAGAACTTGGGTGGTTGAGTGCCTATCAGTTCAGAAGTGAAACAGGATGACCCAAAAATAAAGCAATATAGTTTCTACATGCTCATGGGACTCCTCAAGTATGCAGAGGTATATATGTTAGGATGTTAGGGGGAGGTGTTATAAAGTTTTGTTTTGATTTGTTCATAAACTTTCCTTCTTGTACTATACAGGGATGTTTCAGGAAGAAGGAAAAGAAAAAGAGCCCCTTTTCACTTTCCCAAGCCACCATCATCACCCACTATAGAGCAATACAATTTTCTGGTTCAAGGTCAGCAGTCATCCCCAAACCTGAGCCCTCTAGCTCTATATAACACTTCTGGGATGTGAGGAGCCTTCGGGGGGGGGGGGGGTCACTATACAATCCCATAGATATCCTAAATTGCCCAGCAACAGTAGCCAATCATAGGTAGGACTGGGTAAACAGAAAGAAAACGAATCTGGGCAAGGGCTGTTTAAATGGCTGAAAAACTCAGAGGGAGAAGGCGAAGCAGAAGCATAGGATAAAAGCTGGAATATTGTATGCACAGAGGAAGAAGAAAGACAAAGCAGTAGCAAACAGGCTCAGGACTTGTGGATGGAGAAAGCACCAGGCAAGGAACAAAGAGCAGAAGGTACAAAATGGAATAACAGGAAGGGAATGACACCAGTGAGCTTATTAGGAGGTCAAGGATCTGAGTCAGAGGACTGGCTACGAGGAATAGTAAAAGAGACCAAGTACAGACAGCAGCTGACAAGAAAGTACAAGGGCAAAGGGCTGTCTAAATGCTTGGAAAGCACTGGGGTGAGTGTGTGGTGGCAATTATACAACGCCGCTGCAATCGTGCACCACCCCAGGGCTTTCTGCCAAAGCTGTGGAGGAAAAAAAGTCAGGGACTTACCATGCAAGATAGCATCAGGATAGCCTCTCAGCCTTGCTCTGGAGGTGCAGCGGAGGCATGGCTGGGTGGTTCCTAGTGGAAGGTGACCTGTGATTGATCACCTTCCACCAGGAAGAGGGCAGGGGCAGTCTGGTCCCGAACGGCTGCCCAGAAACAGTGTGCTCTGGCCTTGGTGTTGGGATTACCTGACACCACCCTGGAGGAGGTAAAGCACAATGTTTCCGAGGGATGTGGCACCAACCTGATGCCATGAAGACACCCCAAAGACAACAAGAAAATACTTTCCTATTTCCACAGCAAACTCAGTACCAGATCAACCTGACCCCACAACTACTTACCTAAAGCTTCTATGTAGGCATCTGTTCTGATACTGCGGCCACCTCCTTGTGTGGCAGCGATGGCATCCACCCTAGTCCTGCAGCTACTTATCTGGCCTGTGAGCATTCCTTCTGGTTCTACAGATACTTAGCCATGTCACCCTGGAAGCTTTCATTCTGGTCCTGCAGCCATTAACCTCACTTTGTGAGGCTCCATCCTGGTTCTGCACCTACATACCTGTATTACTCCAGGGGCATTCCACCTTATTCTGCAGCTACTTACCTCAGATTCTAAGAAAAGGTTCTGTTCCTGCAACTACTCATTCGAATGATCCTGTGCTCTAACAAGGTTGAATAAAATCTGCAGTTGCTATATTTATGTTGTCATGTCATTCCTTCTGATGGAAAAGAGAGGACGTGACATGTCCCCTGATGGAAGGGGCACGCTTGTGACATGGGGTGAGGTAAGGGGGGAAAAGTCTCCCTTGCCCCTTCACTCCTCTCAGAGGAGGTTGGTGGCTCTGATGACAAGGGGGGGGTGAATCTGCTCCGATTTTCAGTCAGAACTCTAAAGGAGCAGTTCAAGGTTCTTTGCACCTTGGATAGCTCCTTTAGAATTCTGACTGAGACCTGGAGCGGAATCATTGTCCCACTGACGTTGGAGCCACCAGCCTCCACTGGCTCCTCCTGAAACTGCTTTCCTCCTAAAAGGCATAAACAGCACTACAAGTCTTCTGTTCCCAGCTGGCTGGAGGGGAGCCCTGGACAAGAGAATTCCTCTTAGGAGTGGGGATACACTGCAACATTTTGTTACAGACTGTTACAGACTTCACTTCTGCTCAGTCACAACAAACCTTTCTGAAGCAGGAAACCTCTTCAAAAAATCACAAAGAAGTCCAGCTCATCTGTTTTTTCAGCTATCTTCTATAGAAAGCCTCTATTTCAAGGCTGATTCTATCAGTGTCCATTTCACCATGGCTGCACCTAGGTGAAATGGGCCTAGGTGTTTGTGTGCTACATGTGTTTCCATTTGCAACTAATCATCATCACATCACGCCCTGTATGAACCCTAGCTATTGCTGATATGAAACGTGACTCTTCGTAGTCCTCCTGATTAAGCCCTAATGATACACATAATAATTCACAACTGAATAACAATCTTCCCATCAGATCAGGTTTTCCTCAGAGCTGGTGCAATGAAAGGAATTGTCTGACAAGGTTGTCAGTAGAGACGGGAAATTGCAGCAAGCCTGTTTTCAACCAGGTTGTTGGATTTCCACACCTAAATTTATTCTGTCCCATTTCTGTATCCTGGAGAAAGCAGTCAATGGCTACTAGTCCTGATGGCTATGTGCAAGCTCCAGTATCAGGGGTGGTGAGCCTATATACACCAGTTGTTTGGGAACATGGGTGGGACATGCTGTTACACCTGTGTCCTGCTTGTGGGTCCCTGGTCGACAGCTGGTTGCCCACTGTTTGAACAGAGTGCTGGACTAAATGGACCCTTGTTCTGATCCAGAATGTCTGTTCTTATGTTCTTACTCAAAATGAAATGCCCCCCTCAAAATTCATGCAAGTTTGAGTGTGCATTTTCCAATTGTGCACATTTTTAAATGTACACATTTCTTTCCCACAGAATAAAGTGATTTGTGTAAGTGCCCTAATATGTGCATTTTATGTGCATTTTTATGTGCATTTTAAAAATGTACAAATTTTTGGTGCACATTTTTTTTAATTGTCAGAATTTGAGCATAATGTTCTGGAAAGTGTGGGTTTTAGGTTATGACTACATACAACTCATGATTTGATTCAGGGGTGCAAATTGGGCCAGTTTGCATCAAAATGCGAACCCAACAAAATTCTCATCCATCCCTCAATGTCATATCTGGCAGAATATGCTACTCCTTGAAAATAGAAGAGGCAATGATAGCCTGTTCTTCCAGGTAGCTCATTCCGATACACTATACAGCTAACATGTTGGAAACATCTACATTTAGCTGTTTCCAAAGGTATTACAACGGCCTTCACCATGCTGTGTGCGCAATACATACTTAAATTCTTTTCAGAATTCTGTGGTATCTATTAGCAAGTAGCTCACCGGTGGTGAACTTCTGTCTGCCTGAGGGTCAAATTCAATTTTAGAGATGCTCTTGAGGACCACACTCTACTAGTGGTGGGGCCAAAGGCAAAAGGGTAGGTCTGTGGACCACTTTGGGCCTGAAGCCTGAATCTGAACAAAGTCAAGCCAATTCAGCCTGCCTCAGTCTGAATCCAGATCAGGACCGGATCAGGCCAAGGTGGTCTACAGTGCTTCAGGCTGCCTCAGGATGATGCTGAACCACTGTCCCAGGCCGGTCTGCTACAGGACTTACCTGAACTGTCTGGCAGCTGCCTGTCCACAATGAGTTTGAGACCTTGGATCTAGGAAACTACAGAGCCCCCATCTTTGTTTAAAATGGCTGTCATCAAGGATGGATGGATGGCTCAGGTAAGTCCTGCGAGAGGATGGGGGCAGCAGCTCTGGATTTGGGGCAGGGAGGGGGGAAGTCTGATGGACTCTTAGATGGCCTTGTGCCCAGCTTTTCTGGGTGCCCTCTAAGCAGCTGCTGGGGGCAGGAACCCAAAATGACTGACCAATTTTGGATGTCTCGATCTCGCTTAGGATCTGGATCCAAAGCAAGTCATTCTGGGCTGAAGCACCTCAAGTCAGATCGGGGCCAATTTGGAAGCTCAGAATTGGCCTCCAAACTGAATTGGGGGGTGTCCATGCAGAGCCCTACAAAGGGGGTGGCCCAAAATACAAAACACTAGTATTTTATAGCTTTAAACCCTTACCACCAGTAATTAAGCCTTAAGGGAGGTATTTCAATATTTTAGAATAGGGAAAAAACTGTGCAAAAGCCAGGAAACCACCAAATAATTAGTAGTTATAGGAAAGGAGCCTGGTTATCTGGGGTTTTTAAGAGGGCCAGATATGGCCCCCAGGAGAGCTGTATTCGCCAGTGAGCCTGAAGTTCCCCATCCCTGAAGTCAGTAATAGATAGAGCTGCCATTATGAAATGTCCTATCACTTCGAAGTAGGGATGGGGTGAAATTAGTCCAGTTTACCATTTAATATGAACTTACCAAATTTTGCTCTTTCAAACCAGTTAGGTGAATCAAAACTCAGTTATCCCTCAAAATCTGCCCTTGACAGTTTTTTCCCCAGAAGGGTTCTCCAAAAATGTGAACATAGGGGAAATATCATTCAAACTGTATTACATTACAAAAATTGCCAGTCAAAAAATGTGTATATTAGGGTGAAAATGCCTACAAAAATGCATGTATGAGGAGAAATGCTCACAAAAATGACTATGACTTTCATGCAAACCTTTTCTTTAAAATTTCTCCAAATTTGAGAGAAACTAAAACCAACAGGCAAGTTCATCCTACTTTGAAACTGTATGTTTTAACTGTATGTTTTTCTCTGAAATTTGTCCTTGGCATTTGCTTTAAGGTATCTAAGAACAAAAATGTAAATCAACCACGCAAATATATAATAAAATGGAATAAGTAAATAAACAGAATCCTGAAGAGGAATTCAGCTTTCCTGAGCCCTGTGATACTGAAATAGTCTGTGTTTCATCTCGCCTGTTCCCTTTGTCCCATGTTCAGTATGAATGCATTTCTAGGAAAGAAAGAAGGGGGGGGGGGGAGAGACATGGCATTTAGAATTGGTTAACACCCAGGAAATAGATTTCAGCTATAATACCAAAAAGGAGTGAAGAAACTGGAGCAGCTGCTCCATCCACCAAAAGAAAGTGTTAATGAACCATTTATGGGAGCAATTGAGCATAAGGAAAGAATGACGCTTTTGTCTAAAGCCAAGAGGGGGGCAAACTATTAAGATGAATTCAATCTGTTCAATTAATAATGGCACAATGTCGGTGATCGCACAATGACAAACCCATGTCATTGGATACAGCAGGGTTTGAGGATAGCGAGGGCCAATTTAACCATTGTGGGAAAACACAACTGACAGGACTTACTCCAGAGGAAGGGTTTTGAATAAGGCAGCTATAGAAAGCGAATGTGAGGTTGTTGGCAGAGTTCTGTCCAGCTGAGGAAGATTGCTTGGCGCAGGTAGCATCTACGGATATATGGTGGTTTTTCCAGATGATGATGATGATGATGATGATGATGATGATGATGATTATATCACAGAGACATTTCCTTAGCAATAACCATGATGCAGAGTGCAACATTGTTTGTGGCACTTTCTCCCTGCATTATGGATGGGGGAAATGCCTTGCCCCAAGCAAAAGTCTTGTGCTCTTTTTGCCTTCTCTCCCTGTATCAGAGTACATGTGTACTCCAGCACTGGAGAGGAGCCATGAACAGCCATGAACAACTAAATTAAAAATTATGCCCATGTATGGTGAGAATGAATGTTCACTGCTAGGTTGCCATTGCTGAGTGGGAAGCAAGAAAAACAGGGGGTAAGAGAAGGTATCCCCATCAAAACAAATGCCTGGATATCTGACTGTTTTGGAGGTCTTTCAGCACATTCAAAACAATAGTGCAGTGAAGGCTGGTGGCTCTGATGTCAGTGGTGTGGGGTGAATCCCCTCTGTCATGTGCATGCCCATTCCCTCTGGCATTCACACGTACTGGCAAACTGACATGAGACACGTCGGTGAGACTTCTTTTTATTGAGGAAATCACACGGTAAAAAGCATAATGATTACATTCTTCAAACAACACCTACTTAAAGTTGACCAATGTTTAGAACTCTTTAGGCTCCTTTCTTGATACGATCCTTTGGGCAAGTACTTGGGGGGGGGGGTTAGGGTTTGCCACCATCTGATTTGAGCTTCTCCAGACTCGCATACGGTGGCACCTCAAGGACATGGCCAATAGCCTAAACAAAGTCTCAGGGAGAGAAACACTTATGATCCGAGCCAACAGAGCCAGGCAGAGATGATGTATCATGCCCCAACAACCTCAGCCTGCCAAAAGCTGATCTGATCTAGTACATGTGATCACAGGGAAAGTAAACCTTCAGGCCCATCAAACACACAATCCACAGCAAACACAAGTTCAAGTCTATGAAAAGCCTCACAGTACTTTCATGGCACAAATCCTTAGAAATCCAGAGTCCAACAAGCAAGAGAGACAGAGAGAGAGAGAGACAGAATGTGCAAAGTGCTTCCAAAATCTCAAAACAGGTAGAATCCAAACAAGAGGGGTTTCAGGCCTAATGTCGAAAGATGATTTCTAGCAAAGGTTTTCTCAGCTATTATAGCCTATTCAAAGCCACCTGACAGAAAGATCCTCTGAACTGTAAACAATGCCCATGTGCCAACAGAGCAGAATTGTAATACCCACTACAATGATGTTATAATCTGAGTGACAGCTTCCAGAGAAACTGACTTTTTAACACTATTTCTAATGCATCAACATATATTCCACAAGGCCTCTGGTCTTGTGGTCCACATGACACCCTCTGAGGTTCAGTCCGAAATCTAAAGGAGCTATCCAAGGTGCTCTACATCTTAGATAGCTCCTTGAGAGTTCTGACTGGTTCTGACTGAAACCCGGAGTGGATTCGCCACCTCCACTGGCATGGAAGCCAACAGCTTCCAGTGCAACAGTGCCGTCATTTATCATCACGACATGGGTTCTTTCTTTGCCATTCTCCGTATTGTTCAAGGAAGACTCATCTCATCAGGCAAACAGTACGGTCTTTAATCTGGACATTTTCCCAAATACATTATTCCATTTGGCTTTGAACCTCAAGTTATGAGGCAACAGATGGGACATAGCTAAGTATATATTTAAAAGGCATAGAGAGGTCTTATACATTTATTAATAGATTAGGACAGCAGCCTTACGTGGAAAACAATCTGACACATACCACTGGAGGGAAAATTGAACTGCAGTGCTATCTTTCATTTCCTAGACCTCCATGATAAAAAATATCCAGATGGGATCTGGAGGGAACCTTCCCTGTTTCATTCTACATTCTGTTCCCCACAGCCCTCCACACATATCATGTCCTAAAGCAGGAATGGGCAGAAAGTAGATTAGAATCTACTCAAAGACCTTTAGGTGATTTAGAGTACATTGGCAAAGGTAGCTGTTTCTCAATTGTTTAACAATAACAACAAAACAATGTTTTCCACCTAAATTAGGCTACTACAGTGAAGAAAGCTTGGAGTAAGCAGGAAAGGGCTGTGAGCTCAGTTCAATTCTGGACCTAAAAATAAATTCCTAGGTTTAGAATGTGCTTAGAGACACCCTGTTTTTTAAGTCAAAGGTGTATTTCTTTTACACCTGGCTCTGATTGTTGCTTCTTAGGGTTCTAGTAAAAAACAAAAAACAAAGTAGCTCCTAGAAGTCCATCCGTGTTCTAAAGTATTCATCATAGAATGCTAGTTTATGTGGGTGAAGCCATTAACAAACCAAAACGTATCAATTTGTTCATATTCGGCCCTTGCCATTATTAATTTTCTCTTCCCTCTGTTTTCTTCTCACTTTATATTTATATTCTTGTGGGCAGGGCCCTGTGTATTTTGCTTACACAGTAATTCACCTATATGAACCACAAGATATTCAAGATCCTCGATCATTACTCTAAAAATCAGGTGACAGGGCACTGGTTGTTTTTATATGGACTGTCTCACTCTTTAGCCCTCATACAGTCAACATGGCTAAGGAGAGTTGGACAGTTTCCCCAAATCTTCAATTCCCATCAGCCCCAACCAGCATGGCCAATGATCAGGAACGCTATGAGTTACAGTCCAACAGATATAGAGGGTATCTCTATTAAAAAAAATGGCTGCTATAAACCAACTTGGAACTTGGGTATTTGAAGTACTCTCTTCTCTGCTATGAACCTGTCTTCCTCCAGGTGGTGACCAGGGAGAGGGTCTTTTCAAAGGGGGCATATTGGTGATAGAATGCTTTTCCCAAGCAGATTCAGACGATATTAGTGCTTTTACCACTTAAACATCATCATCATCGAAAGCTTTTAATGAGTGATTGGTGGTTGAGCTTTTAATTCTCTGGCTTTATATGATTTTAGACCGCTCTTGACTATTGCAGGATGTGTGTGTGTGTTTAATGGAATTGTTTTTTGTATGTTTGTTATTATTTTATGCGGAATTTTGTAAACCGTTTAGGATAGTATTATCAACATTTTAAGAAAATATCCCTTAAGAATCTTGGCAGTCAGCAGGACAAACATCACATTTTAACAACAGCAAAATACTATTATTGCAAAATCACAGAAGTCTTCATTTCTACCTCAGATATCCAGCTAGCTGAATAAGGTGTTGGCAAATGCAGAAATGGGGCGGGGGGGGGGGGACCTGATGCACAGAGCAATCCTAACCCCCAGATCTGCTAGAGAAGGGGAAGACAAAAATTACATCCTATCAGTGGAGGGCTGGGAGCTCTGATGTCAGTGGGGCGGTGAATCTGCTCCAGTCAGAGTACCTTGGATAGCTTCTTTAGAGTTCTAGCTGGTTCTGGCTGAAACCCAAAGAAGATTCACTCTCCACTGACATCGGAGCCACCAGCTTCCTATGCAGCAGGAGTGGAGAACCCATAGACCTCCCAATATTGTTGGACTCCAACCCACATCAGCTCCAGCCATGGCCAATGGTCATGGATGATGGGAGTTGTAGTCATCTGGAGGGTCACAAATTGCCCAACCCTGACAGTGTGCCAAGCCATTACTAAAGATGCAGGTCTCCTCTAAACATGTGGATGTGCAAACCTACAACCACACACGCAGTGCCCTGGAAAATGTGACTGCCAGCCTGAAATGTCTGAGAGCTCCCTATGGTTATTCAGTGGGGAATAACTCTGCCCGGGCGTGTCCAAAGGCACTCTCTTCTAACTGGGTAAATTCAACAACCAATCTGCATTGAAAACTGATTTGAACAGGCGTTCAGCCTTGGTAACCCTCGTCTCAGATTTAGGACTAGTTCTGCTGGAGAACAGAATGGGCTTTTTCACGTACGAAATCATATTGCTAAAGAAAAACTGACGGAGAATTTTCTTGCCATTCTGACAGCCTCTGCCACCATGCCCCCCGTGACAGGCAGATGTATCCATGTGTCTTTAATTAGGAGGGGTTAAATGGAGAGTAAGAAACTCTGGGCCAAGTGAGGGATTGTGATGTTTCTGGAAGCTTAAGCGATGTAAACTTATAACATTCTTATTGGGTTCTACAAAATGTGATTCATTTCTTAATTAGGCAGAGTGAACATTCTGCACTGGGAACCATTCATGGGGTCACCATTTTCACATCGTTAATCCCAATCTTGTTTGCTTTCGTTTCATTTCTTTTATCTGCAACTTTGCACTGGTTATTAAAAATCCAAAGTCTTGTTCGTTGTGGCAGTTGTGGGGGTGGGTGATGGTTCATTGTGCGTGTGTGCGTGCGTGTGTGTTTGGTCCGCCCAATGTAAAAGATGACAGGTAATAATATAATGTGAGGTAGCAGGAGAAATGCTGACAGACATTGTGTTACTTTGCTTCAATTAGGCTCTAATTACTTCTTCTCTTCAATTAGAAAATCACATGAACCAATTATGCCAGATAATGTGTGCTTATCCTATTCAAGCTGCACAATGGGTAAGGTCTATTCACATTGATTATCTTCCATTTATGCTTTTAGCCTCCCCTCCCCCACCTTTTCTGTCTGCATGGCCCATTACAGTTTTAAAGTGGAAGCTCTTAAGCGGTTCACAGTATTATGATATCATTCATAACAATTGTTATGTTTTGATAGAAGAATAATTTGGATGCCTGGAATAAAAAAGGAGAAATTCTTTGAATTCAGGTTATTCTGAATTCTGCTTTTCGGTTACAAGTATTTTTGTGGTTTGTCAATAAAATGACACAAAATAAGGCCATTTTGAATGCACACAGCGGAATCATTTCTTTGCGGGACAAAGGCAGAGTCCAGAACTAAACACTGTGGTATTGAAAAATATTTCATCAACAGGAGAATTTCACTGACAGAGATGGTGAAAATGTAGGCCTTTCTCTCACTGTTTGGAGAATGAAGGGGGGAAATGACAGTTCTATAAGTCACAGCTCGAAAAGTCAAAGTAATATAAAACAGAAATTTGCTAAAACCACAAAAGTGGACAGGGACCATGGCATTGTCTACACGAGGCTGAAACGTTCAGTTTTGTTGCAGAATGGACATCCGAACACTACACAAAGAGAGTTTCCTTTCCTGTTTTTCCTCTACATAACCTCTAGGTGGCACTATGTAGAGAGGAATTGCGCAAATATTCAAGTGGGGAAATTGTTTTCTTTTGCTTTCCCAAATAATACTGCATTTTCCCTGCTTAAAAAAAAAACCAAGAAAAATACTGTTTAAAAACAGAAGTGAAACTGGAGGGCTCTAAAGAACCCATAGACAACCACATCATCTAAAGAACCATTAAACAGCCATGCCTAAGGAATGATGAATACACGGTAAATGCCTTGTGTAGAAAAACTCCATACATGTTTTGAAGGGAGACAGCCCCATTTCAGTCCCTAGCATTTTCAGTTAAAGGATCTATTAGTAGGTGATGGACCCTGCTTGGCCCGAGACACAGCAAAGCTGCTTCTGGTCTCCAAGTTGGATGGACAGCTACTATGACCTGGAATAGGCCAGGAGTTTAAGTCTTCTGTTTTCACTTATTAGCATCAGCAGGTATTTTTAAATGCAATTTGAAACATCAACAAAACTCTGGCTCCACCTATATAAGCAGAGCCAGCCCTAGGATAAATAGTGGCCTGGGCGAGGAGTGCCCCCCCCCCATGCCTGCAGTCAGATTTACAGAGCCACCCAGAGGATTTATGGGGCCTGGTGCAGGTGTGATGTCCATGACATTGCTCAAAACCTTGTTCTTTCAGCCACTGTGCTGCAGTTCACACAAGCCAACGTTTGAAAAGCTGCATTCTGAGCAGCAACAGCGCACTATGCATATCAGCACCTCTCTTTCGGTAAGCATTCTTTATTTTAGAATATCCTTTACAAATAATAAAGAATATTCTTTACAAATAATAAAGAAAAGTTTTAAATAAAAAGGGTATCCAACTGACCTCGTACAGCTTACAGGTTCATTTTATTATTATCTACATAGCACTTATAATGTTCGTAGTATTTGAAGTACTAAATGTTTAGTAACGTTGCCTCAAAGTAAAGCTGTGTTCCGCTGATTTTTACCTCACACAAATGACATCAAAGTAGAAATTGAAAAATAAATATACTTTCAAGCTAATTAAAGGATGTATTTGTAGTTAGTAGTAGGGTGACCACATTTGGGAAACTAAAAAAGAGGACACCCAGTGGGGTGGGGGTGGGAAAGCAGCTTTCAGGGGCCTCTGGGATGCATGTCATTCACCCCCACCACCTTAAAGGCCCCAAATGGGGTGGAGGAGGGGAAAGTGTGTCATTCCCACCCTCCATTGCTCCAATCAGGGCCTTTTCTATAATGTCTGGGAATGACACGCTTTCCCCTTTCAGGCCCTGATTGGAGCAGTGTGAGGGAAATGACCCACCTCCAGAAGGTGTGTCATTCCCTCCCACCATGCTAATGCAGCCTTCAAAGGGAAAGCGTGTCTTTCCAGGACATTATAGAAAATTACAGAAAATCCCCCCTGACACCCAGAATAGAACAAAAACCAGGACAAATCCGGGGAAATCCTGACAGTTGGTCACCCTAGTTAGTAGTATCCATCCAACCTGTAGAACCTTGGGGGTAAAGAAAAAACGGTTATGGACACTTGCTTTTTCCACCCTACTTCACTACAGACAGTACATTCAGAAAACATGGCCTCTAAGCTCAGCTTGGCACCCAGGATGTCTATCCAGCTTTCTCACCCCTAAGGCCAGCCCTGTATATAAGAGTTTGAAAGCTTTGCTTAAGAGCAGGGGGTTGGACTAGATGACTACAAACCCCCCCTCCAACTCTCACGGGGCTTCTAGACAAGGCTTTTCTCATGCAATTGTGCGGTCACAGAATTGAAGGGAGGGGGGTCCTGATGCCATCATCTTCCATTTGTAGCCCTCCCAGGTTTCCCCACCACATCCTCTGTCTTTTTTTTCTTACCCTTCCCTCCAAAATCCATTAAGGAAGAAAAAATGAAATAGCTATTTGAGTGATTGTGCTAGAAGCCCTCCGTCTGGAGGCACCCTATCATTCCATGATTCTTACTTTATAACTAACTGTCATTCTCTATCTCACCCTGAGTTCTCAGAGAAAGATAAGGAATTAGTAACAGGGATGTACAGCCAGTAGAACGTATGTTTCTGGTGTTTATATTTGCATATTACAAAGTCTGAAGAAGGCAGGGGGCATAGTGAAAAAGGGTTCTCCACACCTTACAGAACAGCTGCTCAGAATACTACACATTGTCAAATTTACAAATTTATAAAATAATTCCCTCCCTCCCTCCCTCCCCCCCCCCCGAAAACTTTTCTGTGGTTCACACTGTAACATGGTATTGTGTACATGCACGGTTAGGCTCATCAGGTTTCTTTGCGTATTAAAGTTGTTTAACTTTTTACAAGTTCTTTTTTTTAAAAAAAACTTCTTTAAAACCAGTCCCTTTGTTCTTGAGTAAACTCTCAGTGAAACACTCATTGATCTTTGGAAAATGACAGGAACTGCTACTTTGGAGGTACTTGCATATAAGTTCTTTAGCATCAACCCCTTACTGGGCTGGATCTATATTTAGTTATGCTTAGAGTAGGCTCATTCAAATCAGTTATTCCTAAGTAACATAAGTCCCACTGATTCCAAGGTAACTACTTTAAGTATGGCTAAGGGTGCAATCCTATGCATGTTAAGATAGAAAAAAACCTACAACTCCCAGCATTCCTTATGACACCCCCAGTGAAGCTTTTATTTGATGAGTAATCTTCTTTCTATTTGGATGAGATATCTTCATTGCTTCTGGGCAGGTCTCTCCCATCCATGTAAATAGTGCCTTGATCTGTGATCTGTTTGTTTTTGTAGTGGTGGTGTGTGTATGTGCGTATGTATGAGTGGATGGGTGGTGAATTTCCATGAGGCTGTCAACCATTGCTGGAGCTGGGAACTACAATTCCCAATGGGCAATAGTGCCCTATCAGCATGCAAGGACCAGCATTATGAATCAGGCAAGAATTCTTTGTAAACAGATGAACTCTTTTCAAAAATATTATTATTATTGTTTCATTTCTTTCTCGCTCGTGGCAGCTTTTCTAGACGGAAATGACGGGCTTTGCCAAGTCATGCTGTCTTTTACAGATTCAGAAATTTTCTGACAATTGAGCATGCTTTAAGTATGACTGCTTTCTGGATGTTGGTGTGGATGTATTTTGGTAGGCCCAGTTTCTGAAGGTTTTCTGTATAGTTTTTTCATGTGATGCCGGTGACTGAGGTGACTAACGGAATAATTGTGATGTTTTCCTGATGCCATAGTTCTCTGACTTCCATGGCCAGTGGTGTATATTTGTCTCTCTTTTCTTCTTCCTTTTCAACAACATTTTTGTCATTCGATATTGCTATGTCGATGAGGTATGTGTGTTTTTCTTTTTTGTTATGTCTGGTCAGTTGCAGGGTATTGTCTTGTCGGTATGAATTGTTCTGTCCCATTATATTTTATGATCTGCATTTTCCAAGACTGTTTCAGATGAGTATGTATAGTATGGTGTAGATTGTTTGATAAGGTTGAATTTGATGGCCAGTTGTTGGTGAATTATTTTTGCAGCTGCATTGTGTCTGTCTGTATAGTCCATTCCTGCCAGAATTTTACATCCTCCTGTTATGTGGTCTATTGTTTCTTGGAATTGATTACATTTCCTGCATAGGTCTGTTGTTACGCTGTTATCTTTTATGATGTATTTTTGGTAGTTCTTGGTAGTTATAACTTGATCCTGTATAATAATTAGCAATCCCTCTGTTTCAGGAAATAGCTCACCCTTCCTGAGCCATTCGTATGATTGTTCTTTGTTTATTTGTGGGTTCTGTATTATGTTGTAGTGCTTCCCATGGAGTGCTTTTTGTGCCCATTTTTCTTTTTTCTCTGCGAGTGTGAGCGGTCGTGTTTGATCTTTGTTTTGTAGTGCTAAGTTAAGTGGGGTGTAATTTTTATCTGCTGTTACTATGGCTTTCTGAATGGGGGTGTTTTTACTGTGGAAGAATTCTCTGAGTGATTTTATCTGTTTAGCATGCATTGTGTTAATGTCTAGCAGACCTCTCCTCCTTCTTTCCTGCTGATTGTTGTTCTTTCAATGCAAGAGTTGGGATGGAGCTTGCAGTGTTTTGTGAGTTCGGTGCGATTGAGTCTGTTTATTTCTTCGAGTTCAGTGTTCGACCAGTGTATGATTCCGAATTAGTATGTGAGAATGGGTATTGCATAGGCGTTGATGGCTTTGAAAATGTTTTTTGAGTTTTTAGATTTTAGGATTTGTGATAATTGTGATGATGATTATTATTATTATTATTATTTACATTTATATACTGCCCCACAGCTGAAGCAATCTGGGCGGTTTACAAAGATTAAGACATTGAACATTAAAAAACCGATACACAACATTTAAAACCATAAAAAACATAAGAACAGATTACATACCAACTATTCTGAGGTCAGTTAAAAAACTCAACATATGCTATTATGAACAGTCTTAACCTGGCACCGAAAAGGGAGATTATTCCATAATTGGGGGGCCACCTCTGAAAAGGCCTTCTCCCTTGTTGCCATCCCCTGAGCTTCCCTCGGAGTAGGCACCTGGAAGAGGACCTTAGATGTTGGGCATAGTGTATGGGTAGGTTCATGTGGGGAGAGGCATTCTGTCAGCTAATATGGTCCCAAGCCATGTAAGGTTTTATAGGTTAAAACCAGCACCTTGAATCAGGCTCAGAAATGTACAGGCAGCCAATGCAAGTGTGCCAGAATCGATCTTATATGTTTGAACCTTCTGGTTCATGTTATCATCTGTCTGCCGCATTTTGCACAAGCTGCAACTTCTGAACCATCTTCAAAAGCAGCCCCACGTAGAGTGCATTGCAGTAATCTAACTTGGAGGTTACCAGAGCATAGACAGCTGAAGCCAGGTTATTCCTGTCCAGTTAGGGGCATAGCTGGGCCACCAACTGAAGTTGGTAGAAGGCACTCCGTGCTACCGAGGCCACCTGAGCCTCAAGTGACAGAGATGGTTCTAGGAAAAACCCCAAGCTACAGACCTGCTCCTTCAGGGGGAGTGCGACCCCATCCAGAACAAGTTGAACACCCTCTATCTGGTCAGAAGAACCACCCACTTACAGTATCTCAGTCTTGTCTGGACAGAGAACCTATCTACATTACTGCTTTAAAGCAGTAGTGTAGATAGGCTCTGAGTTTTAGTTTATTAGCTCTCATCCAGTCCATTGTCACAGCCAGGCACCGATTCAGCACATCCACAGCCTCACCTGCTGAAGATGAGAAGGAGAAATAGAGCTGCGTGTCATCAGTGTACTGATGACAGCGCACTCCAAAACTCCGGATGACCACACCCAATGGTTTCATGTAGAAGTAGAACAGCATGGGGGACAAAACTGGCCCTGTGGAACCCCATACTGGAGAATCCACGGGGCCGAACAATGTTCCCCAAACACCACCTTCTGGAGCTGACCTGCCAAGTAGAAGCGGAACCACTGCAGTGCAGTACCTCCCACTCCCAACTCAGCCAGTCATCCCAGAAGGATACCATGGTCGATGGTATCGAAAGCCACTGAGAGATCAAGGAGAATCAACAGATTCACACTCCCCGTCTTTGTCCCGACATAGGTCATCATACAGGGCGACCGAGGCTGTTTCCGTACCAAAACCAGGCCTGAAAAAAGCTGGTGGGGAAAGTCTGTACCACATACCAAGCTGACTTCATTAGGGAGAGTTTGGTCATCGCTAGAGCTGATAATGTTCTGTCCCAGCAAAAGCTGTGATTCTTTGTTCCTGTTGCCTACATGCTGAAAGGGCTTATTTGGAACATGCCCATGTGACAAGCATTTCACAGGCATATTGTACTAGCGTGTTTCTGTTCTCCAGTTTGGAGATTTCTGAGGCATATCCACAGAAGGACTTTCACCACAAAGGACATAGTGCTCCGTTCTTTATACTGTGCAGAATATAACCATTGTTTAGACATCCTCCTCACAGCTTCTTATTCTAGACAGTTAAAATTATAAAATTTTCTCTGCCATAAGTGATGCAGCTGTGTTATGCTTCTTTCTATTGTAAGTTATATTAGAAATAACTTTTATTACAGGCAAATAGTTAGGTGCCATAGCTGTCTTCCCCTCCCCCACACACAGAGAGCCAATTGTGGCTGGGTGGGATTTAGATGGGGGAAAGGGCAGTTCAGGAATGGGTTAAACCAGGTGTGGGTAGACTTCAGGCTTGTGGGATCAGACTTCAGGCTTGTGGTGTATGGTGTGTGTTTTTACAAGATCCACCAAAGGGAGTCAGTTGCAAAATAGTGGCTGGGGTTGGATCCAGATGCATAATAGTGGCTTAGAGAGCAATCTTATCTGGATGCCCATCAGCCTCCAAATTCAAAGACTGACAGACATCCTATGCAGAGTGAAGGCACATTTTTGCTAGACAGGTTTTTTTGCCCATTTAGCTAGGGCTCTGCAGAAGGGGAGGGAAGGAGGCTAGGGAGGACCTGGGGATAGTTCATATCACCACTCCCCCAGAACCACCCTCTTTCCCTCCTCTCTGAAGTTGCTTTTGCGAGCCCAGAGAAGCAACTGGCATGGTTCTCTCCATACCGGCTGCCAGGGGGAAGGTCAGGGAGCTCAGATTTCTGGGTCCAACCTCCAATACAGGTATCCAAACTATCCTATGGCCTCCCAGACTCTGCCTTAGAGGGTAAATTAGGTAGGCTGACCATATGAAGACAGGGCTCATGTAACTTTAATAGTTGTAGAGAAAAGGGAATTTCAGCCAGTGTCATTTGTATGCAATTAGTTCCTGGTGAAATTCCCTCTTCATCACAACAGTTAAAGTTGCAGGCACTATACTAGAGTGACCGTATACAAAAGAAGGCAGGGCCCCTACAACTTTAACTGTTGTGATGAAGAGGGAATTTCACCAGGAACTAATTGCATACAAATGACACCGGCTGAAATTCCCTTTTCTCTATAACTGTTAAAGTTACATGAGCTGTGTCCTCCTTTTCATATGGTCAGCCTAAAATTAGTATTCTAACATCCTAATTTAAGTGGGCAGGGAAGCCTATTTCTTGAAATTGTTAAACATTCAAGAGTTAAAAACCCTCGCCAATCTACTGCAAATCAACCAGCAATACAATAATTGATCCCAATCCACTTCCTCCTCCGCCTGCTCCCAGGATTAAACATCCTCTCCCAGGGAACAACTTCCCCAATCATCAAAGCAGCTTCAGAGGGCTGCTAATTAATACATTTTTAAAGGGAGATCCTAGTTCTGTATCTTTCACACGATATCTAATTTGGCTGTGATATACAGAAATGCTCAACAAATGATCTGAGTTTCATGAAAGGAACAAAACCCACTTCCCATTTCTAAAGTCTTTTTTTCATGTTCAAAACTGATTAAACTAGCTTGTTTCGGTAGAAAATGCTTTCTTATACCTAAATACAGACTGTTTTTAGATAGTCTAAAAGCTTTCTAATACCTAACTATAGACTTCCTACCGCAAACCTACAATAAAGCAAATGGCAAGTATACATTATTCAAGACAGTGGGACTAAAAGTTGAGGCACATATGCAATTACCATAATTATACTTGTAGCCATTGCCACCGGCAATCACATAACTTTGCACCCAAATTAGGCCCCAAATAGTAGTTGCCTTTCAACACCCACCACATATACGTAGCACATATTATAGAATAATGATGGTAGCAGAAAGGCCAGCCAGGAGATAAAACTGGAGGAGTCACTTCGTAAGGAAACATAAATACATGGACATGGACAGCAGTTTCACAGCTGTGGGAGTGAATTCCAGACCTACCAGGGGTCGGTTCACACAACTCTTCATTTCTCATGCTTTGTTAATTTGCATTTCGCAATGCAACCTGGCTCCTTTGAAAAGCATTGTAATTGTGGTGATCTGAATGGTCTATCTCACTGGTATCTCATTGCTACATATGGCCCTTGATTCTGTTCTCAATGGACAGAACACTAACCCACACTCAGTTGTTGAACTGTGGCTTAGAGTGTAATATGAACACAGCATGTTCTGCAGAAGAAGAAGAAGAAGAATTTATTTATTTATTTATTACCCTCCTCTCCCTCTGGATCGAGGCGGGGAACAACACTGAATACAAAATAGTATAAAATACATAAAACTGATTAAAAACATATAAAACTAATACATTATTAAAATAACAATCAAACATCTTAAAATTCAACTAGATAGGCCTGTGTTAGGTAAATTAGGTAAGGTACTGGCTGAATTCGGATGACTCAATAAGCAACTGGGGGGGGGGGGGACAATCGCAGGTGTATTGACTATCATGTCGTCCGAATGCTGCCATAGTCAACTCAGCGCTGATCCTAATCCACACCACAGTCGATTATTTATTACCTTGTTGTGTGAGTAGTACCCCCTAGATGAACAACTGTAAAGTTCATTATTACTCCACCATTGACTATCGTGTTGTCCGAATTCAGCCACTGTGTTGTCTGAACACAGCCAGGTTGGCTTGTTAACCACCCTGAACAACCCAACAACAAATCATGGGTTCTCAAGGTCGCTTGTTCAAGAAAGTAAGCCACACTGCATGGCTAACAAGCCACCCTAGCTGCATTCAGAGAACATGCTAACCCACAGTTCAACAAACAGCCGACAGTTCAAAACAACCCATACTCAACCATTGAGGGTTTGTGAGTTGTGTGAACAGCCCCATTAAGAGATGGACACTGTGGTGCCTGCAACATCAGTTGCTATACCTCAAAATTAAGCATGCTGACACTTCTTGAGATACTATTGTCTGTTACTCATTGTTCCTCAAGCAAACATGGCAGGGTAAACTATTGTCAGTTATTATATAATCCTTCTACACTTCAGGTTTACAGTTTGTAGAAGACTAAGACCTGCTAAATTAGGTAACACTGTGAATATACAGGCATCAGGATTGCATTAATTTTGGACCAAAATTGATAATATTGATTGATAATAGTTAGAATGTAAAAAGCCAGTTAACAAGGCTGCAATACTATTCACAGTTATCTGAGAGTAAACATCACTGAACATGGTGAGTTAAAGCCAACATCATGTGAGCAGATGTTGCCTTGTTCTCCTTCTCCCAGCAGCCCCCCACATGTTCCCAGCTCTGCTCTGAAGAGTCATCTAACCCCCTGGAGAAGATGGGGGGTCATACAGGGGCCTGCAGGGGAGAGGGAAACATTCCACCACCTGTTTCCATTAGGGTGACCAGATTTTGGAAACCAAAATCCCGGTCCCCCCCGCCACCCCCCCCACCTAAAATAAAAACCCCATCAAGCCACGCACCCCCCAAAAAACCCAGCCCAGACCTACTGGGTCCTCTGCCGCCACCGGGCTCGTGCAGCCGCCGCCGGGCTCGTGACGCCGCTGCTGCAGGTCTCATGCCAGAGGCTGCATGGAAGAGGGCCAATTCCGGAAGTGATGTAATCGGCCTCCCTCGCCTCTTTCGCGCAGGCATCCGGGCTCCTCGGGGCTCATTGCCATCGCAACAAACCCCGAGGAGATTAGAGGCCACACAGAAGAGGCGGGCCGATTTCATCATTTCCGGATTTGGCCCTCTCCCGCCTCTTCCGCGCGGCCTCTGGCATGAGCCCAGCGGCAGCAGTGGCTGCATGAGGCCGGCGGCAGCAGCTGCACGAGCCTGGCAGCAGCGACTGCATGAGCCCGGCAGCAGTTGCACAAGCCCGGCGGCGGCGGCGGTGGCTGCACGAGCCTGGCAGCGGCTGCACAAGCCCGGCGGTGGCGGCTGCATGAGCCCGGTGGCGGCGGCAGCGGCAGCACGAGCCCGGCAGTGGTGGAGGCAGCAACACAAGCCCATAATCAGCCCTCTCCCACCTCTTCCGCTCAGGCATCGTTTCCCCTGTTTGCCCCCGCTGCCCCCCCCCCCGGTTGGCCCGGATCGCCCCAGTTTTCCCGGTTAGGACCGGGAAACCCTGGGCGATCTGGTCACCCTAGTTTCCATTTCACTGGCAGGCGGACAGGATTCGATACAACCCAGTGGTGCCAATGAGAGCTTCCCTCCCATTCCAAGTCTAAATTAGGGGACATTATCAGGAGTGTGCATTGCAATCCCTGTGCTGAGTGATCAGGAGGCCCTAGCAGCTGCCAAGCAACTCCAAGTGACTTGTTTAATATCATGTGTGGTTTGGCCGTCATTTGGTCAACACTTTATAACTTTTTATCCTAATGGTTAGTAGAAACTCAAACTATTATAAAGAGAAGGCCTGTTGGCTGAAAAGTGGAGAATCCTTCCTCGATCAGGCTGTAACCCCATTGAATCATGGGTAACAACTGTTTGAGGCAATAATCAGATTTAGTTGACATTTACAACCCACCAATCCTCATCCAGCATCTTGGATGGGACCTGCCTGCCACATAGCTCTTAAAGATGAGAAGCCTGTTGGAAAAGAAAAAGTGGCAACCCCAATTCAGTGCCACAAACATGGTTGATTCAAACCTGGAATTGTAAAAGCGAAACACTCAAAGCCCTGTGCCTCGATGTGCAAATCTGTCAGATTTGGTTTCTCCCACATTCTTTTTTTAAAAAAACTCAACTTCTTTCCATCCCATTTATGAAGAAATTTGGTGAATTTTGGTGAGTTCTTATCAAAGCAAACAAACAAACCCAATGGATTTCTCACCCATCTGTCAGTAAAAGCCTTTAGGCACTGCTGTGTATTTTCTCCCACTATGTTTTATGTAAGCTAGTTCTTGTATTGGCTCAGATCTGGGTGACCCAGGAAAGCATTAAAGTCAAGTGGGATAGACAAAATATTCACTCTGATCCAGGGTAACTGCCTACTCAGAGAGAGTGCAATATATTTGGAGGACTCAAGGCTCAAAAAGCATGTACCAGCAGAAGAGGCCCCAGCATCACGAGACTTCCACTTGTCACAACTGACTATTTCTCATGCCAGAAAAAGTCCCCACCCACCCGACCCCAGGGCATTGTCTGTGGCTGGAAATACAAGAACAACTGCTTGGGATTTTGAGTTGTAAAAATGATAAAATAATTTTAAACTTTTAAGATGCTTTTTACACTTACATAAAACCCGACAGATCAGATTCTGAACACTGTAGACTCTTAGCTCTCAGTGGCTCACATCTCATATTCATATGAAGAACATTAAAGATGGCAGACCTTAACAGCTGAGGCTGCCTGACTCAGGTATTGAACTGAACTCTAGGACCTCAGAATCTCATGCTAAAGAGACTACTTGGATATAAACCAGATTCATTTTTGGTGATATTAATTTCTGGCTAATGTGTTTAGTACAAGATAAGTAAACTAGAGTATATAGTACTTTCTGAAATATTTCCACACTATAATCCATTGGGCAGGGGGGTGTTTCAATAGCTAGAATAGCTCCCAAGAGAAGAAATCATCATCATCATCATCATCATCATCACACAAACAACATTAACAGAACAACAATTTATATAATAGTTTGCTTAAACTCAGTTACATCAAGGTTTATTTGCAAACTTTAAAAATAAATAAATCAGTTTTATGTATTTTATACTATTGTCAGGCAAAAAAACATGCAACACAATGTTTAATAGCATAGTGTTCTCAAAGGCTTCACTTTTCATATTATCCATAACACAGGACCTCCAGTTTCCAGATGGTCCCCAATACTTATAAAAGTTCAATCCTATCAGGGGATAGCCCTATCATTAGGCAGGGATTGGTACCTACCACAGGCAGCAGATGCTCAGAGGAGGGGAATATGGAGCGATATTTAGAGGCCTCTAATCTTAGGCCGTAGTCTAGGGTTGGGCAAGACCTGGTCTATAAGCCACATGCTGCCCCCCATCACTCCTTGGTGCAAACTTCATTTCCCCACTGCCCAAATTCGCAGCAACAGCAAAAAGAATAATTGAAAACAATCTAAATTTGTCATTTTTTACCCCTTTGAAGTGGTCTGCTGCTCAAATTCAGTGAAATCCTCCAGGTTTTTGCTACTACCACTGCTGAATTGAACATGAGTAGCCTATGAGTAGCCTAAAGGCAGCAGGGAATCTGCAGAAGGCCCGGGGGGGGGGTCAAAAGTGCCCTCCAGATCCCACCAAAGTTGCCCACTTCTGACATAGACCAATAAGTGGGAAGGAATTTGACAGAGCCAGCAGTTCAGACACGGCTAAATAGAACATGCCCTCATAGGCCTACAATATAAACAAGGTCCAATAAGGAAGCAAAACAATGCTTATGAAAATCGAGGTATATCCATTGGCCCACAGCACTACCAGTTAGCAATTAACAATAGACAGCATGGAGGACCAAATCAACACAGATACTGAACATATAATGGACAATGGGCAGGGGTCATAAAAGACACCGTACCATACAATTAGCAATGTGCCTTTTTAGGAAGGCTCTCCTAAGTCTTCAACAACTGCCTTGAACTGATAGGCTTCAGAGAAAATACTAGACAAAATATATGTCTGGTCTGGCAATGCTATGCTCAACCCAGAGAAAAGTTTTACTGAAATTGACTCAGCTAATATTCTCTGGCTTATGCTTGCTGGAGTTCTGTTTTCAGACATTGGAAATAAAACTTGTAGAAGGATCCAGGCCTTCTATTGGATTTAGAGGTTTTGTACAGTAAGATATGTATTTAGAATGGTTGTTATGGAATAAAGAGGTCCAAGTGATTTCTCAAATGAATGGCTTGAACCAATCCCAATTAGTTGCTACAGTGACACAATGCTTCTTTTCATAAGATCAAAACTGCACTGAAGTGTAGAGTGATGTGAGAGTCAAACTACATATTACATTAAAGACATAGCTAGTAGCAACATCTTTTCTCATTTTCTTTTTTGCAGTTAAATATTTGTTGGTGGGGAGGGTTAACACTTCCCCACCTGGCCACCATTTTCCCCAATAATCACCCCCACTACCACATGTGGGATTAGCTGTAAAATCGCAGTGGAAAAGGAAGTATTAAACTTTCCCTCCTCCTGCTGTGGGTCCCAATAAAAACTGAAACACACACACCATAAGAGAGGGAAAAAGACGTTACTACTAGCTACATCTTTAATACGCTGTGTGGTTTCACCCTAACAGTTATTGGGGGGCGATCATTGTTAGGACTAATGTCAGTGTTACCTGCTTCTAAGCATGGCAGAAGGCAAGCCCAAATAATATGATGTGGAAGGAAGGAAGGAAGGAAGGAAGGAAGGAAGGAAGGAAGGAAGGAAGGACGACTGTTGGTAACCACTGGCTATGTAACTAAAATATACTATTGTTAACTTCCGTGCTTTTACATGAGCACACACATACATAAAACTATTATGTCTTACATGTGAATGTTTTACTTAAAACATTATGCTTTTATGCCAAGCACTATACCTTCGTTTTTCTGTGGACATTTCTGAAATAGTTTACAAGAAAGCTAGAAGTGAAATAGATTTTGTATCCCTGAAAGGAGCTCAGGTATACTTGTCCCTCTTCAAGAGATTACTGTCTATAATGGTACAGGAAGAACTTTCCTATTCTAATGTCAACAAAAAATCATACTAAAGTCAAGAGGGATCAAACAGCTCGGCAGGGGAGCAAAAACCCAAAGGAAGCACACAAGGGGAAATTCTACATCATGCATGTTTTCTCATTTAAATATGAAAAATTGTTCAGGAAGCCAAGGTTTTTTGAAATGCAACTTCTTAGCAGAAAACTTAATTCCGCACGTGTGTGAGAGAGAGCCTGTATGTATGAATGAATGAATGAATGAATGAATGAATGAAAAGGATTACTTCAAATTAGTTTTAGCACTAAAAGGGAAAAGATTGAACTCAGCAGGAGAAAAATACGATTTCTTTTCTTACATTCTTCTTTTTTGCTGGAGAAAGACCAGTGACCACTCAGCTAATAGAGAAATAAGATTTGGTGTGGGGGAATTATATTTTAACAATTATAATTATGGATCTGGATCTGTGATGAATCCTCTACATTGGGAAGTCAATGGCATTGCAATTTTTAAACGACTGTATAATTCCTGGGTACGCTTTGATGATTTTTTTTTCCTGGCAATTGGTCTGTCTCTTTTATAAATCAGCAGGGGGTTCGACAGAATGCGAAAAAGGTTTCCTCCTTCCAAGATTTATATATGCTTAGCTATATTCATTGTTAGCACTGCTCTGAACAACTTAGTCATTGATTTGTGGCATGTGCTCCTTAGAACCTTTCAAATGTTTTTATGTGTCCTGAATGAACCTTTTACTCTAAAACTTGAAGCGTTGCAGCTTCAGACATGACTTACAGTAAAAGAAATTGCCCCTTATTTCATTTTTCCTCCTCCATACATTTGAACTGACAATATGTCCTTTATTTCTTACCTCAGACAGAAAGTAGAAATGTCAGACCCTTACATCATGGAACCAAACATAAAAATCCAAAAATTCAGATTGGAAATCATCAAATGACTCATTGTTTGGGCAGGGTAAGATGCTTTCAGTGACCTTATGGGTCACTTTAATCTTCATAAAGGGAAAATACTTTGGTCTTTGCCACAACAGACAGGTAATGTTAGACTCACCAATCCAACAAGGAAGGCCTGAACTGAAACAAAACTCTTACTCATCTCAACGGGCCAAATTCAATAGGAACAGCCATTCCCAGCATGGAAAGGATCATGCTGTACCTGCCTGCAATGTAGCTGTTAAAGATGAGGAGCCTGTCAGAAAAAAGAGGAGGCAACACTAATTCAGCACACACATGGATGAATACACAGGGATTCAAACCTGGACTTCACCCTTTATGGATGAATCTGGCAGTGTTGGTTTCTCCCACATTTGAACGTTTGTGCCGAATAGGGATACATTTGTGGATTTTGGTAAATTCTTATTGAAATTCTCACCATCCCTGCTGCAGTGTCACGGGCAATGAGCTATTTCTCCTGTTCATCTAATCCAAGGGCAGCAGTTGTTGTCCAGGACTTGCAGGAAGTCAGGGACTGGATGAGGATTAAAATCCAGAGAATATAGAAATCTTGATGGTGAGAAGTATAGCACTCTGTTGATACTCAGACTTTCTGGATGGACTTGCATTTCCAGTCAGGATTAGATTTGCAGTTTGGGGTTGCCACTTGAGCCAGCCCTGCTCCTTGATGCTCAGATAGTATCTGAGCACGTTTTATCAGATTTGATTAGTTCACAAGCTGCACGCTTTCCTGAGGAAAAAAGATCTTTCCATTGTCTGCCAAGTTTAGTAATTTCCAGATGAGACTACTGCAGTGGGCTGCCTCTGAGAAGTATTTGGAAACTACACCTGGTCAAGAATGCAGCAGCCAGGTTGTTAATGGCATTTGGTTCTCTGAGTATATTACACATGTGCGCTTGCTTCCAGTTGGTTTCCAGGCACAATTCAAAGTGCAACTGGTTACCTTAAAGCCCCAAATAGTCTAGGCCCAGTGTACCTGAAGAACTACCTTCTCCCATATGGACCTACCTCTGTCCCACAGTTTAAAGACAGAAGCCCTTCTTTTGTGTGGAAGTCGGAGAGGACCTTCTCTGTGGTGGAACACAAGAGTTTGGAATTCTCATCCTAAAGACATTTGGTTGGCTCCCATCCTCTTTCCTCCCAACAAAATGTTTATTTGATTTTATTGTGTTGAGTTTCTGGAAGAGGAGAGAGAGAGAAGGTATGTGTGTGTTTTTGAACACATGTTTGCTGCTAATTTTAGATTAGTTAATTGAGTATTGATTTTTCTGATTTTAAATTGAGTTTTATTGTGTGGTACTGTTGTTTATTTGTTGTTTGTTTGAGGGAGGCGGCATGGCCTGCATTTTAATTGTTTAATTTGTTATGTGCTGTGACATTTTTTTTGTGAAGAGATTGGGAGGGGGGGTTAGTGTTTCAAATAAAATAAAATGATGACCTACAGAACATTCCAGAGTGGTGCCAAGAGCCCGCTCAACCAGTCTTCTCAGTTACTTTTTATGTAATCCAGAAACTCATAGACACCAGGTATCTTGAAAAACAGCTTAATGGAAGCTACCAAGGGACCTGAATCAGACTTCATAACACAGAGGCAAGTACCAATTTAAAGTGGAGGCCAATTCCCAGAATGGCATTATCTGTGTTGTGTTAATTCTTTATTATTCAAAAGATTGCTAACTGTTCATATCTGCACAAATGTGTTCATGCTTCATTCATTCCAAGTCAATAATAATGGATTCTTACTATTGATTATACATGAGCCTTTTTGTCCCATCATAATGAAATTTTAATGTTGATGGTCCCTAAACTATTATTTCAGCCTAATAACAGTGAGACTTGACAATTACCTTGGTCTGTGAATTGCAGATAGAACTAATAAGGTCATCCTTAATAACTTTTTGTTTACCTGACATTTGGTAATTTTATAGCTATTATGTATTGTTTTAAAGTCAGCGGATTGTTTTGCAAAGGAATGTTGCCTCCCCATGGAATAAAAATACGATGCCGGCAAGAGGAAACCTCTTTTGACTGCCTGCTCTCTGACCTACCGTGTGGCGCTCACTTCCATTAAGAGATCCCTTCAGCCCACAGAGAAGAGAGCAATGAGCTTCAGTAATTATCATTCAAAAGGGCTGACCAAAAGAAATCCAAGAAGACGTCTTTAAATCTTCCAAAACAATTTAGAGAGAGAAACTTAATTTCAGAATCAATAAGGGCAGGAGAGTTGCAGACGCGCTCTTCGCTCTTTTCAATGAGCTAAACAAATACGTTTTATTCCCACTATAAATTTCATGCCAACACGAGGCTATTTGTACAAAGTTTTATTTGGCCCTCATCGGCATAGTGTCAGTACAAGCTGCTTCTCCTTTTCAGCCTAATCTAACCCTGGTGGCACCAGCAAATCCATTTTATGTTGCTGAATATGTGGCAAGAAGAGAGCATGTGTAAACACAATGGTTTCCTAAGTGGAGGATGCAGACCCACGCATACATCACTGGCAACCATGCAATTTGCCACCGGCCCTCAGGTGACTAAGAATTGTGCCATGGAGGGCACCTTGATGCCAACCTGCACATGTCCCGATGCTGGGTTTGACAGAGCTGCAATTGCAGCCCTCACAATTCTATGATGAAGGCAATACAGAAGAGAGTGGCTTCATCACTCTCCTTTAACTGCAAACAGAGGGTAGCCCTTTAAAGCGAAGTGAAAATAAGGGAGCTCCACATGTGCAGTAGTGCTGTGATGGCATCAGAAGTAGATTTACCCCTGGTGCCAATTGCAGACAGCGAGGATCACTCCATGGAGGCACAGGAGGGAAAAATGTAGAAGAAAATGTCGGCAGGCACAAGCAACAAGCACAGCATGGGATGGGCAGCTACAACCTGAACAATGGTTTGCAAAATTGGTCATAGGGGTCTTGCTGCGGGGTGATCCAATTGCCTAGGCTGACCATATGAAAAGGAGGACAGGGCTCATGTAACTTTAACAGTTGTAGAGAAAAGGGAATTTCAGCCGGCGTCATTTGTATACAATTCGTACCTGGTGAAATTCCCTCTTCATTACAACAGTTAGAGCTGCAGGGGCCCTGCCCTCTTTTGTATCTGGTCACTCTAGTATAGTGCCTGCAACTTTAATTGCTGTGATGAAGAGGGGATTTCACCAGGTACTAACTGCATACAAATGACACTGGCTGAAATTCCCTTTCCTCTGCAACTGTTAAAGTTACATGAGCCCTGTCCTCCTTTTCAGATGGTCAGCCTACAATTGCCCCCTGTAAGTACTGGGGATAAAGCAGCAGGAAGTTTCACTTCTAGGTCAAGATTAGAGAGCTGTGGCAAGGTGCTTAATGAAGACACAATTCAGTTGTACCTCTTCCATGTGCTCTATGTGGTGTGGCCTTTAAATGCAAATTTGGAAAGCTCAGCTAGTGCAGAATACAGCAGTTTCTATTTTATAGCATTTTTTGTTTCTGACATTTTCACATCTGTACGCCATGATGAAGATTTTTTTTATCAATAGTGATATATGAATTAAACAAATATATAACATCAAATCTGCAATCCTGCCTACTGTTTCACTGTTTATCTTCCATTGATTTCAATGGATTACAACCAAAATGCCTGCAGAGCAAATGATACAAGGAAGTGAGCCAAGGCAAGGGGGAAATATGGAGAAACCTATTTTTGTCAAGTCAGTCAAAGGAAAATGATATATTGAAGATATGTAAAGTGATTCAAAGGTTTTCAGAGGGTAAAATCCAACATAGGTCCTACTTAGAGTAGACCCATTGAAATGAATGGGATTTAAGGTGTCGCTTAAAATCGCTTAAAATCTCAATGTCATTGTAGTCACTCCACATGTTGCTGAATGTTTGTGAACTCTCATTCATTTGGGAACTCATTGGTTAGAATTCATATGTTGTTCTACTGAACTTACTATATTGGTTTGCTGCCACCACTGGATTGGTTTGTTGACATCACTACATTGTTTCGATGACCTTGGGGTTGTAAGGGAGCCTAGGAAGTGGCTAATGTTTCTATATATTGGCCTTATTGAAAATACTACAAAAGTTGGTGTTGGCAAAAGGGAAGGGAGTGAGCAAGGACTACCTAACTCCAATTGCGTTGATGTAAGATCTTTAGACTTAGACTTTAGACCTGCTCAACTGATTCCGGGACCTTCTGCCTGGTCCATCATTGAAGTGTTACCCTGAACTGGCTGGAAAAGGTTCTGGTCTCACATCCAGCTAAGATGTCAGGATGCAATGAACCATCATTGTTTCGTAGGTATGGTTGAGGCCTTGTTGACAATGGAGTTCTATTAAATGGAAGCTTCGGGGGCCAATGGAGTTGTATGGTCTTGGGACAAATGTTAATTAATAAAATGGAGTTGTACATTGTGGTTTGTATTTGCTATTTCTGTTCCTAACTATGTACACTGTCTGTTTAACCCTGGTAAACCATTACACTGACCCATGTCTATGCTTATAGCCCTAATCTGACACTTAGTCCTGAGGAATACTTGCTACGCCCATGTTTGAAAACCCTTCTTATAATTTCAATCATTATAGGGCCACACAGTCTATAACAGTTTATCGTGAGCCAAATCTGCCTCCTTGTTGGTAGTCGTAGCTTATATACACCCAGACAACATTTACAATCTTCAGAGAAGGTTTTGCTAGTCATTCCAAAACAAATGGAATGTCGCCATGAAGAGCCTCGATGGCGGTCTTTCTCTGTAGCGGCACCCACCCTCTGGAAAACCCTCCCTCGTACGGTTCGGGAGGCAGAAAATGTAGCATCCTTTTAACTCCTCCTAAAATCACATCTTTTCACGCAGGCTTTCTCTGGGCTGTAACTTATTTTGGCTTTATATGGTATTTTTTAAAACTTTTAAAGCTTTATATTATATTCTGACCTGTTGTATTTTATGGTTTTAATTGTGAACTGCCCAGAGAGCCTTGGCTATCGGGCAGTATAAAAATGTAATAACTAAATAAATGAGACACATTGTGCTGGGAGAAATGACAGAGGTGTCTGCCATATGCAGTGCACATCCTATGGCAGCGATGAGACAGAGGGTTGGGGCAGGTGGAAATGGTAGTGCCTGTGTTCGATGCTCTTCCCTTCCCATTTCAAGCTATATAAGGGAGCAACTGCCTGAAGGGCTGTGTTGGCGCTGCTGTTGAAAATGAGAGATGAGAAGACTGAAATGCCTTCATTGCCAAGATTTGTCATCTCTTCTCGTTGGCTGGAAACTGGAAGAGAGGCTCCATTCTTTGTTTTCCTTCACCTCAGAGCAAAAGATCCTAAGCATCTTTCACTCTGAGTCTTACAAAAGGCCAAATATTTGTTCACAGGGCTACTCCTAGGAAAAGCATTCCCAAAACTGTCAACAAGAAGAACATGAAAATAGGATAGCACCTCCCAGACCTGAAAGAAAACAGGCTAAGGAAGGAGAAATATGTGGAGAAGATTGCTTTCAATTAACTGACAACTGAAACACTCTCTTGTTATTCTACCGAACTGAGAAAGCCTCCACGGGCTGTAGTGTGAATGCAAACTTCCTGTTAATGATGCGTCGGTTCACGCTCAGGGGGCCACCTCTACCTGAGGGGAGGAAACTTGCCTATATCACTCATTTGCCTTTATTAATTTAAATTAATATAAATGTAAGCATTTCCCAAAGTTTAGCATTCAAACACTTCTGAAACAAAGCCCAGCTCTAAGACAAAACATCGTAAAAGCTTGTCTCTTCAAGACTGATACTAACCACCTAGATAGCTCTGACTGTTGGCCGCTATAGAAATCTAACAAATCAATAAATAAATCAATATTCCTTTTTATTCAGAAGTGTCCCAGTAAGTTCAACAAGACTTAAAAACATGAGAAGAGCCATGCTGAATCAGGCCAAGGGTCCATCTAGTCCAACATTCTGTTCACACATTGGCCAATCTGCTGACTGTGGGGCACTCATAAGTAGGACATGAGTGCAATTGCACCCTCCCAGTGGGGCACCCTCCTACGTTCCCCAGCATACTGCCTCTGATACCTGAGGTGGCATATAGTCATCAGGACTAGTAGCCACTAATACCTTTATCCTCTATGACCTTATCCTCCAGATTTACTCCCAATTGTATAGAATTGCAACCTGGTTCTGTAACATCACTGGGCTGTTACTTCCTGGCCCTAGTTGGGAGTCTTTCAGGTGGACTCATGTGAAACATAAAATCCTTGGAACATGAACCAACTAGTTGCAATACTAATTGCCACATGGGATGGTTAGACAGAAGAAATCCCAGCACATTAGCCTGTACACTTCACTGTATTATGCTAATGCTAAGGACAAAATCACATACCAGCTTTGGTCCAAGCTACTGCTGCATCCCTTACACCTGAGATATGCATATGAAAAGTAGGGGTGTGCACGGACCCCCCGGATCGGATCGGGACCCGGATCGGGACCTCCAATTTTGTCATGGATCGGTACGGACAAAATTGGAGGCCCCCCGGACCGGATCGAGTCCGATCCCGATCCAAAAATCGTAAATTTTTGGATCAGCCGCCATTCCCCCCCCCCATAGACTTGCATTGCAATGCAAGTCTATGAGGAAAAAATGGCGGCGGGTGAGTGAGGGGGGGCCTAACTCCCTCCCCCCTGGGGCCATCCGCTGTGGACGGCCCCGGCAGGTAAGCCCCCTCCCCCGTGCTCCCTACCCCCCCTGGGGCCATCCGCTTCCATCCGCGGGCGCCCGCGGGCGCCCGCGGATAGAAGCGGATGGCTTGGGGGGGGGTAAGCCCCCTTCCCTGCCACTGCTTACCTTTTAGGGCTGTTTGCTCCCGTCCGGCGCCGGCGGCTACCGCCAGCCGGCTTTGTGGCTTGATTACCCGGCGCACCACCCTGGAGCAGGCCGCGGAGCCCGCTGGTAGTAGTCGCCGGCGCCGGACGGGAGCGGACGGGCCGGGAAGGTAAGGGCCCCCCTCCTCCCCTCCGCGCACCCCCTGCTTACCTTCCCGGCCCATCCGCTCCCGTCCGGCGCCGGCAGCTACTACCAGCGGGCTCCGCGGCCTGCTCTAGAGTAGCGTGCCGGGTGATGACATCACCCGGCGCGCCACCCTGGAGCAGGCCACGGAGCCCGCTGGTAGTAGCCACCGGCGCCGGACAGGAGCAGACAGGCCGGAAAGGTAAGCGCCCCCCTCCTCCCCCCCGCTGTCCACTTTCATCGGCAGGCGCCCGCTGGCGCCCGCCAATGGAAGCGGCGGTGGGTGCCAGTGGGTGCCTGCCGATCCGCCGATCCGCCGAACCGGTTCGGAGCCTTTTCGGATAGGTTCGGACTGGATCGGCCGATCCAGCTGTTGGATCAGAAATCGGATAATTTATCCGATTTCCCACTGGACCGGACTCGGATCGTGGATCGGGTCCGATCCAGTGCACATCCCTAATGAAAAGTATCTTATTTTAATTTCACAATTTCTTCCCAAAGTTGATGTGATGTAGTGGCTTACCCATATATTGGTACCTATATATTGAAGGGCAGTATGAATACAGTGGTGACTGGTGCCCACTGTGGCTGGTGGGGTGGTGGGTGGGCTACTATAGGTGAAACCAAGGGGTGATGCATACTACAGGAAAAATGGGGAGCATAAAGTTTAAGATCATGATCATGATCATGTTCATGATTATAGATAGTTCTCAGAGTTGTTGTTGTTTTTATAAAAATAGGAACAAATATTACCAAGCACAAACGTTGTTAAGCACAGCCCCCTCCCCACAAATGTTTTAAAAAGTACATAGCCACATTATTTAACGTGGCCAGCCACCAAGCACATCAACAAAGACACACAAGCCAGATCTACACCAAGCAGGATATAACAGTTTGAAAACAGTTTGAAAACTGTATATGGAGTGTGGGCTCCATCACACCAGCATTTTATCGCACTCTCGTCCTGTCTGGTTTGCCGTTTTGAAATGCGATACTCACATGATGTCATGCCTGTCCTGCAGTCACTTCACCTCTTCCCCTCCATTTTCCATCTTTTTCTAGGGTGGGGAAAGTGTGATTTATTTTCTACAGCATGAAATAAAAGCGCCTTTCCATCCTATGTATTGCCATCCTCACTCATTGTTGCTTTGTTTGGGGTTGGTCCTACTGACGAAAGAGGGGGGCGGGGTAGTTCTCTTCCAGCTTGCTGAGTCTGTTGGTTGAACGAATGGACTTGTGCTGAGCCAGTCAAATGGACTTTTGCTGCTCCAACCCCACCCTCATTGCCCGCAGAAATGGCACCCAAATGATTAAACACTGAATCAGTAAAATCCTAAACAACAAAACCAGAGTGAGGGGGGAAGGCAACCACGTCCATCACCCGACAAAAACCAATGAACTGGAGGGGAAAGGAGAAGGGGGTGGGGTGGGGCAGGCGCAATAGCGGGAGAGCAAGCAAGTGACAAGAGAGAACAGCTGTGATCATGTAATGAAACGGAGGTCAAAATCATGGGTGCATACCAGGAAAAAAGTACGTGTGATGGAGCCCTTTGTCTTGGGCTCCAACAGTTGTCAATACTGTTATAAACTGTTTTAAAGCGGTAGTGGAGATCCTGCCACATTCTCTTTAAAAGTATACACAAATGCTTTATTAAAAAAGTAAATTCATGTGGTCACTGTAGGAAACATTTTGTTAAAAAAAACAGTTTCGCTACAGAGAAATCCTCTTTATTTAACATAAATTTGGCTGGTCAAAGAGAAACAGGGTTTAAAAAAACCAGTGTGATACCGTATAAATGAAGTTGCCATCATAGCTATAGCACCAGATTGTGCTGGTTTGTTATTGTTGCAGTGCTCCATCACTCTCTGTCTGTCTGTCTCTCTCTCTCTCTCTCTCTCACACACACACACACTCCCTTCCTCCCTCTCTTAAGTTAAAATTAAAAAATACTTGAATCAAAAAAATTACATTTTTTTTTTGGCAAAGGTTGATCTAATAAGGCATTCAGCAGAGCTGTTGCTGCTGTCTCTGTCTCAGAGACACACAGGCTTAGTTCGGACAGCACATTAGGCAATGGATGGGGGAAGAGGCAATGGACGGTAAGTTATTTTTGGAGTGCCCTCCACACGACATGTTGCCTCTCCCCCCCATCGTGTGGCTGAAAGTTGCGCCCTCATAATACGCTATGGGGCTCCGAAAAACAACGGAGTAGCCTGTTGTTTTTCCCCGTTGCTTAATAACGTACCGTCAGTTGTGTGTGCATTGTGTGTTGCCCAACACACGACACAATGGCTCAATTCGGACAACACAATAGTCAATGGTGGGTTGACTAACCCTAACCCTAACCCTAGGGGGCACTCCTATTTATTACATTTATTACAACATGGTAATAAATGTTGTGGTGTGGATTTTTGGAGTGCCCTCCACACGACATGTTGCCTCTCCCCCCATCGTGCGGCTGAAAGTTGTGCCCTCATAATAAGCTATTATGCCTCTCCCCCCATCGTGCGGCTGAAAGTTGCGCTCTCATAATAAGCTATTCGGACAACATGATAGTCAATGGTGATCAGCGCTAAGTTGACTATGGCAACATTCAGATGACACAATAGTCAAAACAACTGATGATTGTTTCCCCCACACCAGTTGTTTATTGTGTCGTCCGAATTGAGCCAATAAGTAGCACAACTGACGGTTGCCTCTTCCCCCCCCTCCGTTGCCTAAAGTGTCGTCCGAACTAAGCCACAGTTGATTCTGCTGCTGTGAGACCGCATATATCAACTAGTCATGTGGATACTATATAAAAAAATATTGGCCTGGAGTTCTGGCAGGTACCCTCATGGCTGCCTATCCTGGCCATTAAAATGGGTAGACTGGGCTCCAACTTCCCGATAGGTGCAGCTCCAATGGCTTGTAGCCCATCACAGTAAGCAGCATTTGGGAGATCATTCTGCTCATCACCTTACCAAAACGTCTTCCCTCCTCAATGCTATGTCAGGGATGGGGGGAGGGGAAGCCCTGCACATGCACAACTGGCATGTATATATGATTTTCCCAACCAGGCTCCTTGGAAAGAGAATGAAGGAAAACACAGAGATATAAGGCTGCACAGCATGGTAGTAGATATGGTGCTGTGTTGTGATAAGAGAGAGCCTCAATTCGGACGACATATTAGGCAATGGAGGGGAAAATAGCATACTGATCGTGCATTAGGCAGGCGGTGCTCCCCACACAACATGGTGCAATGCCTGTGCTTGTGCAGCTCAAAGTTCCGGCGGCCATCTTGATTGCTACTAGGGGTGTGCACGGACCCCCCGGATCGGATCGGGACCCAGATCGGGACCTCCAATTTTGTCCCAGATCGGAGGCCCCCTGGATCGGGCCCGATCCTGATCCAAAAATTGGACATCCGATTTTTAGATCAGCCAGCATTTTTGTTTTCCCCATAGACTTGCATTGGAGGAAAGAAAGCTTTCCCCCAATGCAAGTCTATGGGGAAAAATGGCAGCAGGTGGGTGAGGGGGGGCTAATTCCCTCCTCCCCCCTCGTGGTTCTTACCTCCCGGGGCCATCCGCTGCAGACGGGCCCAGCAGGTAAGCCCCCTCCCTCGCGCTCCTTACCTCCCGGGGCTGTCCGCTTCCATCCGCTTCCATCCGCTGGCGCCCGCGGCCGCCAGCGGATGGAAGCGGACCGCCCAGGGGGGGTAAGCCCCCTCCCCCTCCCCCTGCTTACCTGCCGGGGCCGTCCACTCCCCTCCGCCACTGGTTCAGCACATCCACAGCCTCACCTGATGAAGATGAAAAGGAGAAATAGAGCTGCATGACATCAGCGTACTGATGACAACGCACTCCAAAACTCCAGATGACTGCACTCAACGGTTTCATGTAGATGTTGAACAGCATGGGGGACAAGACTGGGATGTAATATTTGGGATGTAAAAAAAAACCTGGTATTCCTGCTACAAGGAACTAATCAACATGTGGTTTGGAGGGTTGCTTTTGATTTTAACTAGCAGTATATGTTTTAATCTTAATTAACCCTTATGTTTTAACCTTAATTATTTTAATGGTTAATTCTAATTGATGACCACTGTATTCCAAACTTTTGTAACCTTTGTTTCTTGGTTGTGGCTGCTATGGTCCAAGGACTAATGCAATAAATGTTATTGATTGATTACTACATTACACAAAGAAAAGTGTTTGAAGTAAAACACACAACTCAAAAGGCAGTTCTGGCACGTTCAAATACTTGCATTTTACTCATAGAGTCAGGTCCCATTTAAGATAAGCAAATCCTTTCTTAAAGAAAGAAAAAGAAAGAAAAAAGAGTGCAATTACAAGACAAGAAACAGGAATGCTCTGCTCAAAGTGCACTGTTTATTAAAAACTAAAGTGCATCCCACCAAATCTTCTCCAACTTTAATGAAGGCAAAGTGCCTCAGAAAGATTTCTAGTAGGGGTGTGCACGGACCCCCCGGATCGGATCGGGACCCGGATCGGGACCTCCAATTTTGTCCCGGACCGGTTCGGACAAAATCGGAGGCCCCCCGGACCGGATCGAGTCCGATCCCGATCCAAAAATCGGAAATTTTTGGATCGGCCGCCATTTTTTTCCCCATAGACTTGCATTGCAATGCAAGTCTATGAGGAAAAAATGGCGGCGGGTGGGTAAGGGGGGGCCTAACTCCCTCCCCCCCCCGGGGCCGTCCGCTGTGGACGGCCCCGGCAGGTAAACCCCCTCCCCCGCGCTCCCTACCCCCCCTGGGGCCGCCTGCTTCCATCCGCTGGCGCCCGCGGGCGCCAGCGGATAGAAGCGGACGGCTCCGGGGGGGGGGGTAAGCCCCCTTCCCCGCCACTTACCTTCTCGGCACGTCCGGCGCCGGCGGCTACTACCAGCGGGCTCCGCGGCCTACTCTCGAGTAGCGCGCCGGGTGATGACATCACCCGGCGCGCCACCCTAGAGCAGGCCGCGGAGCCTGCTGGGAGTAGTAGGCGCCGGCGCCGGACGGGAGCCGCCGGGCCGGGCAGGTAAGGGCCCCCCTCCCCCCTCCGCGCGCCCCCTCCTCCCCTCCACGCACCCCCTCCTTACCTTTCCGGCCCGGCGGCTCCCGTCCGGCGCCGGCGCCTACTACTACCAGCAGGCTCCGCGGCCTGCTCTAGAGTAGCGCGCCGGGTGATGACATCACCCGGCGCGCCACCCTAGAGCAGGCCGCGGAGCCTGCTGGGAATAGTAGGCGCCGGCGCCGGACGGGAGCCGCCGGGCCGGAAAGGTAAGGGCCCCCCTCCCCCCTCCCCCCTCCGCGCGCCCCCTCCTCCCCTCCACGCACCCCCTCCTTACCTTCCCGGCCCGGTGGCTCCCGTCCGGCGCCGGCGCCTACTACTACCAGCAGGCTCCGCGGCCTGCTCTAGAGTAGCGCGCCGGGTGATGACATCACCCGGCGCGCCACCCTAGAGCAGGCCGCGGAGCCTGCTAGTAGTAGTAGGCGCCGGCGCCGGACGGGAGCCACCGGGCCGAGAAGGTAAGTGCCCCCCTCCTCCCCCCCCCCCGCTGTCCACTTTCATCGGCGGGCGCCCGCTGGCGCCCGCCAATGGAAGCGGCGGTGGGCGCCAGTGGGCGCCCGCCGATCCGCCGATCCGCCGAACCGGTTCGGAGCTTTTTCGGACCGGTTCGGATTGGATCGGCCGATCCAGCTGCGGGATCGGAAATCGGATAATTTATCCGATTTCCCACTGGACCGGACTCGGATCGTGGATCGGGTCCGATCCAGTGCACATCCCTAATTTCTAGTCAATAGCTCTGCTTTAGTGGCATACATGCCTATAACCTCAACAGATTCCTTTGTAATAAATAGAGGGTTAATATACCGAGTTAAGAGTAAATACAACCCCCTTAATAAACTTACTCATTCCCTCTTTAAAAAAGATAAAATGCCATCATAAAAAATGTGCAGATCTAAAGCATACAAGGACAATTTTCCACCACAGCAAACACGCTGGAAGCAGCCAGCTACTGCCCTCACAAGAGTACTTCTAATTAAAGACCTCTGCATTCTTCCACCAAACTAATAAGACCTAGTTTGCCTCACCTGGAAATTGCCTAGATGCTGCATCATAAAGAACATGTGTCCTTTGCTGAGTCCATAAGCTATTTTAAAGGCAACAGAGATTTTAGGACAGGGATGAAATGAAATATGCTGGTGTTTTCGTCACGCAACTCCCTACAGTTTAGTATAGCTAGAGTGACCAGATACAAAAGAGGGCAGGGCTCCTGCAGCTTTAACAGTTGTGATGAAGAGGGAATTTCACCAGGTGCTACATGCACAAATGACACCTGGTGAAATTCCCTTTTCTATGCAACTGTTAGAACTACAGCAGCTCGGTCCTCCTTTCCATATGGTCACCCAAGGTTTGTGAGTGTTTCAAGTGTGGACAAGTAACACATTGTCGTTACACCTGAATAGTGGGAGTGGTTTATCTTTAAAAAACTGGTTTGGAGAACTTTCTGAACCACTTCCAATTTTGGTGTCAGTTTTAATCAATTCCTTATTGCTAGCAGTAATGATGTATTTTAAGACCTTGCACTTATCATTGCTACATGGAAGCACCTGGCAGAGCACAAGAAAATGACCCAAAAATGATGAAACAATGAGAAAAAATGAATTAGAATATAAGGAGGGCCCTGGAATGATTACATTTCCCCAGTCGCCAGTAATTATCGTAGGAGACTATCATCCTGTTAAAAGTATTTCTGCAAACATCTCTTATCAAGTAAGAATCTGTATATTAAACTTTGGTTTAAAATGTTTTTATAAAAATGTTTTATATGATTTATATATGTTTTAATGTGTAATGTGGACAGGCCCCAGAGCCTTCATATTGTAATAATAATAAAATATAAAGAAACTTACATATGGGCACAGGCCTTTGAGGCAATATGCCTAACTAACCCTTAAACTGATATATTAATGTCATGTGTTATCCCCATAAACATAATGTAATGTATTCTTGATGTTACAGCCCCCTGAAGACCTTAAAAAGCAACATAGGCCGAAATGCGTTGGGCTCAGAAATAAAGTATCTTAGCATTCTGAGAACCTGCTTCTCTCCCCTTTTTTTGCCCTGAGTTGGATGCTCTCCTCCTTTTGGTTTTTTAGAAAATAGATAGGCACATGTATAGAACAGGGATATCCATGTAAAAAAATGGGTTGGATCCAGACTTAGTCATACTTAGAGCTGACCTACACTCTAGCTTGTAGATCGGCTCTACGAAAACTCTTTGGGCCACATGACACACTCCCTTGAACGATGTATACCCGAGGTTTTTTAAAACTCACTTCAGCTATATACAGTGGTTTTTACTTTTAATAAATCGTTTTAAGTAAAATAATGTGTCCTTCCTTACCATTTGTGATTAGTGGGAGCAGTGCTTCGTTTACCGGTGCCCAAACGCTTAGCAGTTAATTGGTGGGGAAGAAAGAGAGTCTAAGGAGGAAGTGGGTGAGTGAACTTCAGCACCCACAATGCTTAACCCTATACTCATTGAAAGCTAGGGAATGAAAGGGGAACTAAGGAGGAAGTGGGCGACTGAACTACAGTGCTCACAATGCTTTGCCCTAAATTCATTGTAAAAACGAAACAGAGACAGACGGAAGAGTGTGAGACCACACACACCGCTTTGAAGACTGAAGATTTTTTCTCCTGTAACGTGAGTACTCCTTAATGTGGCTTAAGATGTTTTAGAACACACCAATTTGGAATATTTTAAAATACTATTTAAATCGTTCCAAGGTACAGTGTAGATAGGATCTTAGAGTGGGTCAGTTGAAATCAATGCAACTGAAATTAACAATGAGTAACTTAAGTCCCATTGGTTTCAATGGATCTACACTATGCATGACCAAGTCTGAATCTAACCCAATACATGGGAGTACAGTATATTTTCCGTTACCCACACCATGCTCTGGATAATTTCTAGCTTCCTCAAAAGACAGCTTTGGCTATTAGGAAGTATAGAAATACAATCAATCAATCAATCAATGTGGGGCTGTGGAACTGTGTTTCATGTTCTAAACACCTGAAGACTGTGGCGTTCTATGGGAACTAGGAGCAATACTTTAAAGTAAATAATGCCATGTATTATCAAGGCAAATTTGAACAACTCTCCCCAAAATTCCTTTGTCACACTGAGCACCCCACAGAAGCATCCTCCAGTCTTTTGGCAACTCTCTAATCTGACAAATCCCTGCCAAATGCCCCCCGAGCCAGGACCACTGGATTTCTCTAATGTACTCTGTGAACAAACTAACAAATCTGTTCACAGAAATTGCTCTGTTTCAATCTCTGAAACAGAACAAGGGCATTAAAACCTCTAAATAATTCTTGAAACTCTTATTACACCCCCTCGCCCAGAGGAACACGCACAAACAGCTGGGAGCCTCCCAACCTGAGCTGCTTGACTGGATCCACTTATCATAACTAATGTTGTAAATGAGTTTGCCCTTTTCGGAACATCCAGGCTCACTTCTCAGCAATAAAAAGTTATTTCTGCACACTGAGTAATCTCTTGCATTTTTTGGGGAGGCACGTTTTATAAGCTTCACATGTCCTCCACATCAATTTCAGCTACAGAACATAAGAAGAGCCATGCTGGATCAGAACAAAGGCCTATCTAATCTGGCATCCTGTTCCCACAGTGGCTGACCAGATGCCTATGGGAAGCCCACAAGCAGGACACAAGGGCTAATTGTGTTCCTCAACTGGTATTCAGAGAACATACGCAGGGCTCTTTCCTAGATATTTTTACTTATTATTGCCCACCTGAGAGTTTATTTGGTCTATCTTTCTGCCTTTACCTAAAAATATATTCCTACCCATGACCTTTGCTCCTTCAGATATCCCACTCATGACCACTCTATTACCTCCTGCTTCCTTTAACAACTCCACCAGTTCTCTCGACATCCCTTACACTTGTCATTCCCACCTAGAACACCTACATGGTGCTAACTCTCCCACCCATCCTCCTTTTCCATGAAGCCTGCATTGTAACCACGTAGCCTTCATCCCCAGCTACAACAAAATCTGAGGGCTGCCCTTTCTCAGCCCTGATTGTGATGGTTTCCTGCTTCCGCGATCACCACACGCGAGGGCAGTTTCCAGCAATGACAGGAGTGCTGTTGCGGAAGGGCATGTGTCCCCTGATGGCACTTCCGCATGTGGATTGGGAGAAGTGGGCGGGGCCAGGCAGATGACGTGGCTACAGGACTTTTTGTATGAATCGGGAGGGATGTCAGCGCTATTCCTGAATAACTGAGGGGTCAACCCAAGATCACAGCGGGATCAGCTGTGTGTCATGTGGCCTGGTAGGGACGACTTCAATTTTATCCTGGAATAAGTGGTTGGTGTAGACATTGCCTAAATGTAACCACTGCATTTGTTCACATTTGTCCTTTGCTGCCCTTTCCCATCTGCTCTATTCTTTTCTCACCAGCAGACTTTAGACTCTAAACTCTTTGGCAGTGACCTGCTCTTATGATTTAAGGCATGATGTTCATTGATAGTACTGTATAAATAATAATTATGACAAATATTCATCCAACCATTTTAGCAGGGTGAGATGCATGTTGCTGAAGAATGAGTAGAGACCAAATTGAAATGGTAAATTGATAATTTCACTTTATGACCAGTTCATGGCTCACTACATCCCTAAAACCTCTGAAAATGGATAGAGCTGTTGAGTAGCAGCCTGAGTTCCGGGCACATGGTCTACCAAAGAGACTATAACTTTGCTCTCTACTCATGCTACAACTCCCAGCATCCCCCAGACAGCATAGTTGGTTTGGGGATGCTAGGAGTTGCAGGTCTTATTTCTGTCTAGAAATGATTAGGATTGCTCCCGAAAAAGGTACTTGGGGGAAGCACGGTTGGTGTGTTCTTGATTTCACACCATATCGTGTTTGAGAGCTAGAGGGGTTTGCCCTAATGATCGAATTATCTTGCAGCGTTTCATCCAATGCCCACTCCAAAATACTTACATGTTGTTTGCTGGAACCATCTGAGTTTCTTTTGTTGAACTTATTTGTGTTGTATAATCATATACAATCATGGTGCCTTTGCTCTGCTCCAGGTATTTTAATATTTTGAAATGGAGTTTACTTGCTTTGCTGTTTGTACCTGGTTTTACCACTTTATGCATTGTTCTTCCACATCCAGTTTACAATGTCAATATTTGAGAGAAATATAAAATGGATCTTTGTGGAGAGATGAACAGGAATGGTTAAAATAATTGGAAACTCATATCAGCCTCATTCATGTGAGTTGACTGGGAAACATCCAAATATTCAGATGACCAGAATTTGGACACATCGGGCTGCTATTTGCACTGGGCCTCCTGGGGACAGACAATGAATTCTGATAATTAGGAGTTTTGAAAAAGCTAAGACTGAGATCGTGGAAGTCCTCTAGTAGTCCGTTTGGAACCAATTTGTTCCATGATGAGGCCACAAGGGTTCTGGTTTTGGTCCTCCTCGCAAACCTCTGAATGGTTTTACTGCACAATTGATACTGCATTTTAGTTATTTATACATTGCTTCCAATCGAAGTGCCAAGGAAGGGCAATAGAAGGACACAGCACTAAAGCAAAATGCAACAATTAGTTGACAACTGAAGCCAAGCAAGTTAGCAATGGCTGGTCTTAACTGAGAACAAAATATTAGGTTGACTGCATCAGGAATATGATCAGTGGGAGAAATACTCCTAAGTGGACTGTATCTGGATGGAAGGTTTGGAAGGTCTATTTGCTGTGGAAAGAATATTAGGAAAACAAAACAAGGAAAGGGAATGTTATGAAGAATTAGTCCTGGAAAAGAAGCGCTAAGCCTAGGATTGGCATTTACAAGAGCGAACAGAGATGGAGAGCCCAATGAAAGAAGCAGAACAAAAGAAAATGAATAGGGAAGGACTAATATGAACTGCATTAAATACAAACTTTGGAACACTGAATCTATCTGAATATGGCAAAGACATAAATGAAGCTCTCCTAGCTGGGTAAATTGTAGTTCTTAACAATGCAGTTCAGTTTCATCCTTTTCACAAAGTGATGGAAAGTTCAGAGAATTCTTTACAACAGGTGTGCAGAATCTGTTTCATCCCAAGGGCTGGATTCCATTTCAGAGAAGCTCTCAGGGGCCACATTCCAGTGATGAGTAGGACCAAAGGAAAAAAGGGTGTGGCCAAAGGCGAAAGGAGCAGGGTCAAAAACCAAAACTATTTTAGCTGAAAGCTCTTACTGCCAGTAATTAAGCCTTAGGAGAGGCATTTGCAACATTTTAGAATGTGTGTGTGTGGGGGGGGGAGGGAACCAGGAAACCAGGAAACCACCAAATGATTGGTGGTTGGGGAAAGGGGAGGGGCCAGAGGATGGGGCGTGGCTTTCTGGGGATCCCCAAATTACCAGATTGGACCCCAGGTTGGCTGGATTAGGTCTCTGGACCTGAGGTTCTGCTTTGCAGAATAGATGGTGGTGGTGGTGGTGGTGTTGTTAGAAAAAAATATAGAAGGCCTACAGATAATTCCAGATTCAACACAACATAAATCCAGCCAAAGATATGAAGGAAATTCCTTATTCAAAGGGCAAGAGGCAGAAGCTTGAAACTAGAGTGAGGAAGAGCTCAAAATGCACAGCAACTAGTCAACAGTCATCTCTCTTGAGAAGTTGTGGAACCTCTTGACCCTGGCCCCATTAACAACACTTAGACGAGGCTCCTCTATTGTTATTGCAGGAAAAATCATGTGACCAATCTTCTTTGCTTCGATAGGCAGCCACACTGTTCCCACAATGCTCAGTTCTCTCTCAGCCCCATGCCCCTGGAAGCTGCATGACATTGTCTTTCATCCTGAATGAAAGAAATGGCTTTTTGGCCCAGTCTCTCCTCCCAAATGACCTGACATGGGATCAGAGACCTAAACCTTAAAACATACAAGTATTGCATGCCATGGCCCAGTTTTCAGCCCCAGGAAGATTCCATTTTGAATCAGAATACGCAGAATGGAAGGATTTGGGGGGGGGGGAGTCATATTCCCATAACCACAACAAACTGTAAGGAGACCAGAAAAGTGCAGGTCAGTTCCCTCATCTATACTGTGTGCAGGAAGCTGACCACTTTTCAAATCCTTCACCTTTATTGAGAAAGAATCAGAAGAATGATTACACAGAGGTGCTATCCAGATCTGAAACACATCTGATTCCACAGTGTTTTATCAGAGAACCTGTTTCCACTAGAGTTCAAAACTGTGGGGAGTCAGTGGAATCCTTTGCGAGAGGCCTGTATAAAATAGCAACAACATTGTTGTTGTCTTCAGCACCCATTTTGACCTGGAGTATTTCCAGATGAGGCTTTCCTAGCGCCACCGCCTTGCTCCATTCATGAAATTTTGCAGGAGGTCTAGACGACAGCCTCTTCTATTTGCAACCCTCCTGTATTTTCTCACCGCTTCTTCTGCGGTTTTTCTTATCACAGAAAATCCATTAAGGAGAAAAGATGGAATGCTCATGATGCCTTCTCCGTCTAGAAGCACCCCAGGTCTCTTCTCTGAAATAATCTGACAAATCGTCACAGTTAGTCCCATTTTAACATTGCTTCCATCACTGGGCTGACTGAAGACAGCCCTGGCCAATCATCTGTCAGCAGTAGGAACATTCCAACTCATACTCTTAGCTACCACACTAAAACATTTCCCCCTCTGTAATATGTGGGTATTCTGGCTTGCTTCTTTCTGTTCTTATACTATTTTATGTTTTCTGGTGTTTGCCATTGAAAGCAAGAAAAGGGTTGCCATTGTCCAAAAGCATGGGGCTTTGGGTGTGTGCAAGAATATCTCGGTATTACATTCAGTTGCATTATTAAAGACTTCTTAAATTCTGTTATTTCTTTGTTAAAATCACATCCAGTTTTATTCTTTATTTGTTAGCATGACATTTATTTTCATACTTGCATTGATTTTCATTGTTTGGTTTGTTTCTTTCTCCAATTTTTATCTATTTTGTGCTGCTGTTTCTCACTGTCAAATTCTTCTATGCCTTGTTGTGTGTGGGTACATGGTTGCACAAAGAAAGATTAGCATTAGCTGGACTGTGCAGATGGAAAACTGGCAGCCAGTTCCGTGATTACAGCTGCATTTTTTATTAATGTATTTATCGGGCCTCAAGAGGTGAAATATCTAAGGCTGCAGTCCTACACATATTTATATGGGAGTAGATACCATTGAATTCCCATTGAAAGCAGTGGGTCTTACTTCTGAGTAAATATACATGGGATCAGGCTGTTATTGTTCCCATCCTAGTCATTCTGGAATCCTCAAAGATGTCCTTTTTGCTCTTTGGCACACCATAAATGGATAGACTATCCTGTGAGTTCATAAACACAAACAGCACATTTCCAGAAAAGTGGCACCAACTGGATTTTCCCCCCCAGTTAACCATTCCCATCTAAACATTTGTTTCACCCATAACTTGCTCAAATGTGATGACTGCTTGAAACAAAATGAATTTTATTCATGCCTACACTAAAGTCTTATAATAGAGATTGACTGAACATAAGAACATAGGAAGAGACAGGCTGGATCAAAGAAAAGGTCTACCTAGTCCAGCATTCTGTTCCCCCAGTAGCCTCTCGCAGGAAGGCCCATTAGTAGGATATCAGTGCAATAGCACCCTACAGCTCACGTTCCCCAGCAACTGATACTGAGAGACATACTACCCTGTTACTGGAGGTAACTGAAAATCTTATTCTCCAGCAATTTGTCTAATTCCCCTTTAAAGCCATCCAAATTGGTGGCTATCACTACATCCCACAAAAGCAAATTCTACAGTTTAACTATGTGCTCTGTGAAGGGAAGAGAAGAAAAAAAAACATTCCCTATTGTCTACCCTGAATCACTCAGCATTCACCTTCATTGAATGACCCCCAGCTTCCAATATTATGAGAGGAGGAGGAGGAGAAAGTCTTCTCCCTAATCACACGTAATTTTATACACCTTTGAGGAACAATGGCTTCATCTAGGTTGACTATATGGAAAGGAGACCAGGGCTCTTGTATCTTTAACAGTCGTATTGAAAGGGGAATTTCAGCAGGTGTCATTTGTATGCATGCCACACCTGGTGAAATTCCCTCTTCATCACAATAGTTAAAGCTGCAGGAGCCCTGCCCTCTTTTGTATCTGGTCACTCTAGTATAGCTCCTGCAGCTTTAACTGTTGTGATGAAGAGGGAATTTCACCAGGTGCTGCATGCATACAAATGACACCTGATATAGGAGCCCTGTCCTCCTTTTCATATGGTCACCATACTTCATCAGCCATTTTTGACATAGGGCCAATCTACACAGTCCTTTGGAATGTTTTAAAAAGTATTTTAAAACGTTCCAAATAGGTGCATTCTAAAACGTCTTAGGCCACATTACTGAGTACTCACGTTACAGGAGAACAGTCTTCAGTCTTTAAAGCTGTGTGTGTGGTCACACGTTGTTCTGCCCTGTCTCTTTCTCTTTCGTTTTTTCAATGAGTTTAGGGCAAGGCATTGTGGGGGTTGTAGTTCAGTCACCACTTCCTTCTTTGTTCCTCTGTCATACCCTAGCGAGTATAGGGCTAGGCATTGTGGGTGTTGTAGTTCACTCACCCACTTCCTCTTTCTTCCCCACCAATCAACTGCTAAGCATTTGGGCTCCAGTCAATGAAGCACTGCCCCCAGGAATCACAAACAGTAAGGAAGGACACATTATTTTACTTAAAACGATTTATTAAAAGTGAAACCGTTGTATATAACTGAAGGGAGTTTTAAAAAGCCTCAGATATACAACATTATAGGGAGTGTGTCATGTGGCCCAAAGAGTTTTCATAACCCTTATAAAACGTCAAAAACCTCGTATGTAGATCGGCCCATAGTCTAACCACTATCAGCATAATCTCACTAGACAGCAAGGACCCTTTCTTTTTAGTGGTATGCCATCTATTTAAAGGGTTATACTTGAACTTAACTAAGCTCCCTATAAGCACCCCCTTTTAAAAGAACCTCCTCCTTTTTGATACAACATTCATGCAAGCACGATTTTTTTATTTATTTGCTTATTTTTGCAGAATAATGAGGTTCAAGAGAATGCCATTTTAAGTTGATTGCCTTATCCCCACAAGCTGGCCAGGAAGGTGTGTGCCAGAACAAATAAACTCTTGCTGTACAAATGTACATCTACAATTTTTGGAATCCACTTTCTTTTCTCCCTTCAGCCTTATTCCCATTAGGACTAGCCCAGATTCTTCAAATGACAAGAGACTGCCCACAGCTTGACACTTTTATGTTAAACTAACAGTCCCATTACTTTTTCATCTTTAAAAGGTACTATTCTTGATCAGCGCCAACACACATATTATCGAATGCCTTTCAAAGCTGGCATTTAAATATTGCTAATGGAATTTTTTTGTAATAAGTCCCAGAGAGTTTAACTCTGTATCACACTTCAGAACCGTCTTAGCATCTCCCTTCGGCTCAGACTGTAACAGAATATTCAAAGCTAAATCTCACTTTTGCTTTTTGTAAACATGATGAAACAAGAAAGTGACTTTCAAAAAAGCATCCTGGCAGGAAGTACAATAAAAGAGGCTCAAACGAAGAGAGTATAGTAGAAACTCCCATCTCAAGCACATAATTTCAAGGGAAAATGTCTAAGGCTGTCCTCTAATCAGAGAAGTCAAAGTAACTCAACTCTTGGGGGATATTATCCCCTGTGTTCGATCGCTCACATAAAGCAAAAGTACCTCATGGTATTGTCTTCCTAGGACTTTTCCAGCTCAGACTGAAGAATGGAGGATTTCATGTTTGCATGCTCCCCCAATGCTCTTTCCTATAACCAGCTCATATACTCCACTCAACAGGTAAAGCTGAAGCCCTGATCAAGTAAGCCATGACTTAGGGCCTCATATTATGAGGGGCCTCTAAATATATTGGACATAACAAAGATGTAAGATAACTAAGATTAAATTGCTTTGGTTTAAATGTCTTGGAAAGCCTGGTGTGATATACAGCAGAATAGCTTTAGATAGAAAGAAAGCATGGCAATACAACATTAAGTATTGGAGGCAATAAGTGCAAATTAGAGCCAGTTTAAAAGAAATTCAAATCAACTTAGTTTATTAGTGCTTTTATACACATCTTCAGAGAAAGCTATGTAACTATTTAACTACAAGCACCCTCTAACACTGGATGGTACCCTTTCATTACCCTTTCTCTTATAATGTAATACACTTTTTTAATCTTTATTTTTATAGTGTGGGGCCTTTGAATCTTGACATGATTTAGGGCCTCAGCATGTCTCAATCTGGCCCTGGCCCTGATCTCAATCCCCATCGCACCCCCACCACACTCTGGCAAAGTACAAAAGTAAGAACAAGACGGGATATTTATGGTTGTGGCCCCTCAGCTTGAAATACCTTCCCAGAGAGGCCTGTCTGACCACCTCACTGTTTGACCTTAAGAAAGCAGTGAAAACATCGTCAAATAGGAATCCAGATTAGTTAAACTCTTTATTGCTGACCCTGCTTCCCAGGTGTTTCTTCCCTGTTTTGGTTGGTTGTTGACTGTGTTTTCCATTGTTTATATTATAATTGATTTATTCTGATGATGTTCACTACCTTAAGGGTCTTTTGGCAGAAAAGTGTGATATCAGTGTCTTAATAAATAAATATAAAATGTCTAACTAAACCAGAAAACGTTTTCTCCTGCTGCCTTCTCACAACATCCTACTCCTTAGAGCAAGGGTCAGCAGAAGGTAGATCTGAAATTGCTGGTAGAACACCCAGTGATTTCGAGTAGATCTGCAAGATTTTCTTTCTCCCAATAGCAGCAACAAAATGACACATGTACCTGAGTTGCCACCCTAAATTATACTGCTGAAATGCAGAAAGCTTGGGGTAATCAGCAATGGATTTTTGGGTGAAATGACCTAGGAGCTGTCTATACAACTTCTGGGTCAGTTATATGTCGCAACCTGCAGCCACCACGGGACTTTTCATCAAAGCTGCATGGTAAAAAAGTCGGGAACTTACCCTGACTTTTTTCTTCAAAGTAATGTCACCACGGCCCTTCTGCCATGTGATCATGCTCCGGCATTGACTTGGGGGTGGATGGCAACCCCTGACTGGTTACCGGAAGCCGGGCAATGGGCAGGGTTGTGTTAATTAACTTCTCTGATTCTGCGTTAATTCACCCCAATTTATATCTGAAACTGCATTTGTTGAGGGAGAGCACACACACCATTTCACCCCAATCAGAGCAAACTGTCAGGGAACGCAGCAGATCTCTATTTTAATAAACTACAGATGCGCAGCTGTGCATCAGCACAGTAAAGGATAAGAGCTCTCTCCATACATGTGCAGATTCTCCCTTCAGTTCCTGCTCTGGATAACTTGGAACTTTTGCTTCTTCTCAGAACAGTGAGCATAATGCAGGGAGGGGGTTGGAGCTATTACTTCTGCCCCACCCCACCCGTGGTCCAGAAGTATGTTTTTCCGGGTTTTAGGAACAGCCAGCTCTGCCGTTTAACACTGAAGGAGCAGAGCCGATTTCATCATACTGAGGAGGATAAGAGCAATGTGCTTTCCTCCCATGCTGGTCAAGATGAAGCCCTAAGCTCAGAATTCTTTAATTCTAAGTGTAAGTCCTTTGCACTAGTCTCTGTTTTGTAGGCCCTGGGGTTTGGGTCATGATTGAAATCCTGCAAAAGGCAAGGTCCCTGATTGCATGTACATATACAGCTATATGTGGGCTGAGGTTCCATTCAAAGATGGGAGGTAAAGCCAGCAGGCCCAAGCCTGCTCCGCCAGCTCTTTAGCTCCAGGGAGCATATTTTGAAGGTCTGAGCAGGGTTCATGTTTAATGAGAAGTAATTCCCACTGCTTTCAAAATGATCTGCTTCCAAGTAAGTATGCTCAGCATTAGAGCCCTAATTGCAAGTGTTCTCAATGGAAATATGCAACATAGGTCTGTCCTTAAGATTTGGGAGGTGTCCAAACATTCTGAAAATCAAATGTTTGGAAAACAGAATTCTATTTACTAAGGATCTTGACTTAAAAGGCCAGGAAGATTACAGGGAATTTGGAAAATCAAGAATTTTGGACGATCAAGTTTTATAGTGAAGGTTTCACTGGAAATACCTTATTTGGAAGCTACTCCACTCTTGAGTTCATTATATGATTTCAATTAATATTTTTGATAGTCACATTCTTCCTTTTAAAAAATGTAGTTTAAAAATAAACCATTCGGTAGCCAGCACACAGAATGTTAGATACATGTTTTTTTCATTTTCCTGTTTTGTTTCCTCTGTAAACAAACAAATAATTCTTTTCCCCCCTTCAATACACTCTCCAAAGAAAGTACCTCAAAGTAATACTGGTTGCTTTGTTGGCTTGACTTTTCTGTACCTTTAACTAATACCTATAGTGCATATTGGTAATTGAGGATAAGCCCGTTCTTTAAATCTAAACCGTAGGTACTGTATCTGATCAACTGTAATGCCTGTGAGATGCTGCTACAACAATCACTGTTCCTTCCTGAAAACAGATACATCTCACTGGTTTCAATATTGTCCCCCATCCATCCTAGGGGATTCTGCAAGCATGCTTTTAAAAGATAACATGGCCCAATAAAACACATGGTCTATAATCCTCCAAGAAGTTCTTTATCAACTCACAGTCCTGGATAACAGAACAGGCCAACCTCTGCAGTAGTCCAGGACAAAGTAATTCAAACAGCCGGTAGACACACATCGCTTGGTTTCACAAAAGCTCTTTCACGTTTGTATCAGTTTCGTAAGGTGGTTGCAGTCTGGTGCTCTTCTGGTACCACTGACTGCCAACTACAGGGCTTATTTCACTGACCACAAATCCTAGACACTCACAGCTCCTCAGTGCCACCTTCTCATTGCCCTTTTTCTTCAGACTGTAGCCTGAAGGAAGAGAAAGATCATTGCATTTAAGTGTGAAATCAACAGAAGAGTTTAATAATAACTAACTTACATCCATTAAATTCAATGGGACCTAAGCACAACTTTATCTGGATTGTAGCTACCGCTGCCTTCTATCAAGCTCTTCTAGGAAAGCCTGGAATCCCTTAGAAGCTTATTTTGGGCTTATTGATGAGAAGATCATTAATGATGGGCAAGCTTCCTTGAAAGACTACATGAAAGTATAATCCAAGCATGGGGAGTGGGGAAAGCGTTCGCTTTACCAGGGCTTAGAGATCCAGGGGTGTGGGCAGTCCAGGCTGCAACCGCATTACCATGAGGAAGAAATTTGAGAATAAATTGTAGATCCTACTTCAGGATATTTATGGAAATTTATTCCCCCTACATCTATGTACCTATTGTCCAGATCTTGTGGGATTTGTTGGAGCCAATCCAACAGAATTAGAACAGAACAAGCAACATTCTGAGCAATACGTTGCTATCCCAGACCCTTCTCTAGAACATAGAGTTTGATTGTGCAGCTAAACTAGGGCAAGATCCACACTACTGCTTTAAAATGGTTTATAACAGTAGTGACAACTGTTGGGGCTAGGACACACTCCAAATACAGTTTTCAAGCCGTTTTGAAAGTGTTATATCCTGTTGGTGTAGATCTGGCCCAGGAAATATAGCTTGGCAGACAGAGAGATTTGTGTTTCCTTGTATGATACGCTCTCTGAAGAACTACGAGTCCCAGAGTTCCTTGTGCACAGATAGGAAGGCAATATAGCTGGTAGGAAGGACGAAGTACTAAAATAATCCATTGGAGCCAGTGTAGCTGGTAGCCTTTACAGGCCCCAAATATATGCAATTCTTAGTTTGCACGTATTCTATAGCTCTGTGAATATTCCTTGTGAAATGTTGCAATTGATAAAAAAAAATCTTAGAAAAGAATATATAGTTCATCCTCTAATCTTATTAAATGAGACACACACACTACCACAATTAACTTTCAGTGATGTGTGTTCATTGCCCTATGGATTGTTTGCACATTGTCAGTGACTGTGTAGCAAAAGTTGAAAGATGTTTCAGCAAGCTAAGCTGCAACCCTATACACACTTACCTGGGAGTAAGCCCCGTTGAACTCAGTGGGACTTGCTGTAGAGCAAGCACCAAATTAAGCCTGACAACTAATTTTTTAAAGTCTTTCTCTCAAAGTATGTGGAGGTTCAACTGAAGCATCTATAGAACCACATTTCTTCACGAACAATTGGGCTTTCTTTGGGCTCTCCCATTGATTTGCGGGCTTCTAGCATTTCTGCTTCCAGGTTGTCAGCTCCCAGGTGCCATTATTCACTATTCTCCCTGGATTGTTTGTATTCTTCTTTTTTCAATTCCCACAGCAAGAGCAAAGTAAGTTTGGGAGGAAATTACAGTGGATAGGTGTGAAAGTACAGTAACTATAGAATTGAAAGAACAGGTGAGTCACACAGAGTAACCATCTCATTAGAACTGTGTATGGAAAGTTTTTCATTGGATAACAATATGTGGGAGAGCACTAACAGCAGAAATTGTAGCCACCCTCTGAACTGTGGGGGCTGCACAGCTGCATAAACCTACTTTGTTAAAAGACACAGAACTGGGAAGGAGAGAAACTTTCAAAAGCCACTTTCAAAGTGCATGGAAGTCAGCTCTGGAGTTCAAGCCCGCTAAAAGGGTAGGTGGGAGGAATTCCCACCATTGCAGTCACATAAATTACTCTCTCTCTCTCTCTCTCTCTCTCTCAACACTTCACATAACAGCAAATTTGGATGTCAAAAACAATTTATGTGATTCTTCCACTCCAGATAATTTCCTTCCATCTCCATATGCAGCTCTTTCTAGAAGAAGAAAAGTATCTAGAAGAGGGGGGTGGACTCTGAAAGGGCACTTACAAATAGGATCTTGGATGCAGTGATAGCCACCAACATGGATGGTTTCAAAAAAAGGGGATTAGACAGCTTCATGGAGGATAAGGCTATCAATGGCTACTAGTCCTGATGGTTAAATATTACATTTAGTATCAGAGGCAATATGCCCCTGAATACCAGTGCCCAGGAAACATCAGTGGGAGTGAGCTATTGCCTTCATGTCCTGCTCATGGGCTTCCCACAGGCATCTGATTGGCCGCTGTGCGAACAGTATGGCAGGCTGGATAAGCCTTTGGTCTGATCTAGCAAGGCTCTTCTTATGTTTCAGACCATCTTCAAGGGCTGTCCCATGCAGAGTACATTAAGAGTAGTTCAGACTGGAATGAATGACAGTAGCCAGGGCTCTGTTCTTTCCTTCCTTTTTAAATCGTAGGGGGGAATTATGCTATTTTCAGTGAAAGGAATGACCTCTCTAATCTAATTAATTTTGCTCTTTGAAAAGAAAAGCTGCAGAGCCATTAAACTGTCCCAACCTTTTCCTTCCAAGTTGGAGATATTGTCCAGGATTCAAAGAACCATGCAAATAGTTCTCACATGCCCAAGGAAATGTAGAGGTTGTGTTTGTCAAACAGCTGCCCCTCATGCTGTATAGCAAATTAATTTTGAGTTTCAAAAGCAATTTGTGAGATGGCTTAGCGGTCAGCTGTTGAAAGGAAAGAAGTCAAAATTCCCACTGAGCATGCACAAGGCCTTGGGTGCACTTAAAGTAGTGCTTTGGATCCCAGTTGTTCACACTTAAAACAAACCATTATAGCATCCCTAGGTTGAAACTAAAAAATTCTGATAGACATCTACAATTAAACCATCACACCGCAGGTTCTACTCAGACATCTGAGGAGAAATTAAACAGTTCAAGGGGTGAGGTTGGCAGTAATCTCAGGCAAGTGGAATCTAATCCCTCCACATATGATAACTGCAGGATTGGGGAGCCTTGAAACCAGGAACAGGCCTCCTCTCTTAGGGTGACCAGATAAAATCCAGGTCAGGGCTCATGTAACTTTAACAGTTGTAGAGAAAAGGGAATTTCGGCCAGTGTCATTTGTATGCAATTAGTTCCTGGTGAAATTCCCTCTTCATCACAACAGTTAAAGGTGCAGGCACTATACTAGAGTGACCATATACAAAAGAAGGCAGGACCCCTGAAACTTTAACTGTTGTGATGAAGAGGGAATTTCACCAGGAACTAATTGCATACAAATGACACTGGCTGAAATTCCCTTTTCTCTACAACTGTTAAAGTTACATGAGCCCTGACCTGGATTTTATCTGGTCACCCTACTCTAGCCTAAGATCCATTTCATACATCCCATGTATCATGTATACAGTGATGAAGTGGGAGCAGGGCTCACAGAGCTGCAGCGCCGGCACTTTTTGACTACCAGGCACTCCTCCCTCAGACTTCCCTATTCCCTCTGAGCTAAGCTGAAGTCCTCACATACGCTGAGAAGAAATGAATTTTTCCAGCAATATATTCCCTGTTGCAAAGGCCAGTATTTTGTGGGGACTTGGTCTTAAATGGGCAGTGGAGACCCATCAACTTCACAAAAGACCTGCCCCTGCCAGAACTGGTTTGTTGCTATGGATCCACATGGCTGCCTGGATTTTTGGACTCTACGAACTCCATCACACCAGCGATTTGCTGCGCACTCGCCTTGCCTTGCATGTGTTTTTGCCCCGAGGTACTCGCATGACGTTGTCCCTGTCCTGCTCTCATTGTGCCCCTTCTGCCCCTTGTTGTGAAGTATTTTGGCGCAGAGAAAGTAAGGAATATCCCCCCTCCTGCTTTTTCCTTTGTTGGGGGCGTGTTTGTTGATGAGGAAAGGGGAGGGCAGGGCAGTTCTCCTCCTCCAGCACACGGGATCCCCCCCCTTCATCTTTCCCTGCCTGCCCCTTCCCTTCCTGCCACCAGGAACAACCCCCCACCCATAAGAGTCCATAAGTGAAAAGAGAGGCCCCGGTATGGCTACGATCGCGAAAGGGAAACGGATATCAAAACTGCGGGTACATACCAATTTTAAAAAGGAGGTGTGGTGAAGTTCTACTTGAGGGCCTGGCTATGCAAACTGTCATGATGAGAGCCTGCACTTCAAAATTTCTCACAACACTGCCTGTACATCACTTGATTATTCCACATGTGATCATTGATGAGTCACTACTGAATGCAGAAACTGACTCTATGGGACAGTCTTGGACAGAGTCCAACACACAGTTAAGTGGACTGAAGGCTATTGATTTCAAAGAATTAAAGTAAACCAAAGTTAAATTACAGCTTGGATCCACAGGTCCTGTGAGCAGCATTCTGCTCATGAGATCTTCCTGTGGGAGGAAAGGGGGGGAGGTGACTTTCTCCAGTTCCTCCTTCACCTTGATGTGACCCTCCCATCAAAAAATAAATTTGCCCTGGAGCTGCAAGAAATGCTGCAAAACAATGTGGGGAGATGTCACAGGGGGATAATAAACCCCCCTTCTTCAAGCAGAAACTTCCACTGGATCAAAGCCCTCCTCTGTGAATGGAAAAAGCCCTTCCATTTGTGGAAGCATGTCTGGATTCAAACCTCTGTAATCTATTCTATAGTGTTGGGGGCATGATGAAAATGTCTATCTGTAAGCTACCTTGCTGTCCTCATGGGCTATAGAGGCAGCCAGCATTGAAGGAAGATTCACATGCCAGTCTGGTAGGCACCTGTACATGGAATGGGGGAGGGCCATCTTTGTCCTTCGCCTTAGGCAACAAAGCATTTTGGGCCAGCACCAGCAGGGGTAGGGGAATTCTGTCAACTGAAACAACCACAACCGGAATGCCAACAAAATAAAATAATATGCTAAAGGTATGCTATGAAAAACGTAAGAACAAGTGATGGAGAAACAGCCAGGCAAACAAACTAACAACTATACAAAGACCTCTTTTCCTGAGACAACTGCTCTCCTGTAACCTAACTCTCAATCTTGTTTCATCTGGCCAGCTTTACTGAGTGACAAAACAACCACTACCACCACCACCACAGAAGCCAACAATCTCAAGAATGGAAAACCACAATGCTTATACACAGCACTTGAGAACAGGATGAATGCTGTGCAAGAGGGAAAGCAGGTTTCTTGACGTAATAGTTTAATTATTATTAATACTTCCTTATTGATTTCTTTTGCCAAGATTATCTGTCAGCAGGAACAGCGTTGCATGAAGGGAGAAAGAGACAAAGTAATGGGAACAGGGTAGGCTAAAGCCAGGCAAGAAGGGAGACATGTGCTGACATTAGATTTTTTAATTAAAATCCATGCAATCTTGTGGTCAAAGGACCTCGTCAGAAATGTAACCTCATGGGTAACTAATATGTTTCTTGATTGTAGCCAAGATATAAGAGGCACCAAGTACATTGCTCAATGAGTTTGGAGTTTGAAGTAGGGAAGCAGTCTAATGAAAGCACTCATGGCTTTAAAAAAGAAGAAAAAGAAGTAATATTTAACTTCAAAAGGAGAATAGTAGAAAAATGAAGATGTGGTGAATGAAATAAAAATAACTTGCAGTTCCCTGGCCTACTGACAGTTGCCACCCATGAAGTATTTACCAGCCCACTTCAGTATTTTTGCTCTATTTAGTTTCCGGGGGGGGGGGGGGGGAGGGTTTGAGCAAGGGAAGTTTTATTTATTTTTTCTACTGACCACATGTCCTGATCCATTAAGTTCTGCCCCTGCTCTGCACCACCATCTCTGCACCAGCAAAACCCACCAGCACCCACGCTTGACCAGTCAAAACACACGTCTGGTCCTTATCAGACTTCACACCCCCACCCAAGAGCAATTTAAAATCACAAGTTGACAAACCTAGCAGTTTAAATTAGATCTGGGCAGGATCTACACTATTGCTTTAGAACAGTACTGAAGTGTACTGACAACTGTAGGGGCTCATGACACATTCCATATACCATTTTCAAACTGCTTTCATAGCGTTATATCCTGCTTGGTGTAGATCTGGCACTGGTTAGGAGAGCAAAATGCAACTCAAGGGGTAAATTTGAGGAATGGTGGGGTGAGACAGGGAGCCTTAATCTTGTATTCGGGAGCATGAGAAAAGGGAACATAGGGGAATGAGACAAGGAAGGGAAGCTAGTTAAGTGTATGTGTTGTTGAGCTTTCCTCAAGACCTGACACAATGGCTTAGGCTCCCAGCTTGTACACCAAAATATTTGATGAGCTTAAAGTACACAGTCTTAGCTGAGATGTCACCCCTTCTTGAGATTTGGGCCAGATCTACACCAAACAAGATATAGTGGTGTGAAGGCAGTATATCAAAGGCAGGAGCCGCACTACTGCTTTATAGCGGTATTGAAGTGCACTGACAACTGTTGGGGCCCATTGACACATCCCATATACCGCTATATCCTGCTTGGTGTGGCTCCTGCCTTTTATATACCGCTTTCATACTGCTTTCATACCGCTATATCCTCCTTGGTGTAGATCTGGCCCTGGATTCCTCATAAGCCCAAGCGGGTAGACCACCCAAGTCTACAACCCCATGACTGCCACTATGCACATAAAATGGAGGTCCCCTTGCATGCCTCTTATGACAAGCAGCCAGACTCCCAGAATGGAAATGGATGTGCGCAAAATGGAGCAATGGGCACTTCACAGAGACAACAAATCTATCTAGGCATACATGGTGTGGCAGGAGAGGAAGTGTGGCCCTGAAAAAGGTCCCAAGCTTTGCATTCTGTAGGAGGAAAATTCTTTTGCAGTCAATCATGGTTGAGGGCAATTTAAGAATGGACAAGAAAAACATTTCGTTTCATCTTTAACCGAACTTTATCCAATTCACACCTCCGGGAACCGAGCACAGAACAGAACACAACCTGCAGACTGAAGTCCATACGTTTCTGAGCTTGCAATGCAAATCACACAATAACAACAAAAATATGCCTTTGAAAAATGTGCATGAAAAATTGTACATTTCAGAAATGCACACAAACACACTTTAGTCAATGGGAGGAAATGTTTATTTAAAAAACATGTACAATTGATGTATACACGTTGAAAAATACACATGAAAGGACACACGAATATTGGTGCTAACAAAAAAGAAATCAGGGTAGAAATCTGAGAACTTCAATGAGTTAAGGTTTTGCTGATTCACACATCCCTAGAGGGCACAGAAGCCATGAATAAAGGGGGTATCTACACATTCTATTGTCAGAACCCTATTGTTCCTAGCTGCCATGAGCATGCAGGCATTTCCAGAATAAAAGTTATATTAAACATATTGGACAAAATATTAGGGTATTGCCAATCCAAATATAAAATACAAGTGTACAAAAGCTCTCATGGCTGAGCTTCTCAGTAACACACAGTGTCAGTCTGCTGAAGGTATAAACCAGGCCTAAGAGTGAGATGGCTGCAATCCTGTGCAATGTCCACTGACATTAATAGGACTTCTGATTAATCAGTCTCAGGATCAGTCTGCATAGTGCACAATGAAAGAACATCTGGCCACCACACAAATAAAAGGATATCATAGAGTTGGGAAAAGTGCAGAACAGGACAACTAAAATGATCAAAGGGCTGGAGGAAAGGTAACAATGTCAGGGATTGTTTGGCTTAGTAAAACAGCAAGTAAAGGGAGACATTATTATTATTATTATTATTATTATTATTATTATTATTATTTACATTTATATACCACCTCATAGCCGAAGCTCTCTGGGCAGTTTACAAAAATTAAAAGATTGAACATTAAAAAGTCAATATACAAAATTTAAAACCATAAAACATAAAACAGCTGATATTTAAATAGATAGAGGTGTACAAAATTATGTATGGTATGGAGGATGTGGATAAGTAGACATTTTTCTCCCTTTTTCATAATACTAAAACCTGGGTCATCCCATGAAGCTGATGAGTGGCATATTCTGGACAGATATTCACACAGTACATAGTCAAACTATGGAATTCACTTCCACAAGATGTAGTGATGGCCACCACTTTGGATGGCATTAAAGGGAGATTGGACAGATTCCTGGAGGAGAAGGCTATCAACGGCTATTCATCCTGATCGCTCTATGCTACCTTCAGTAGCCGCTGAGGAATATGTGCAGGAGGGTGCTATTGCACCCATGTCCTGCTTTTAGGGTTTCCCGTGGGCAGCTGATTGGCCACTGTATGAACTGAATGCTGGACTAGGTCGACCCTTGATCTGATCCAGCATGGCTCTTCTTCTGTTCTTAACATCAACAAAGCCTCTGTCATGGTATCAGAAAATTAAGCCATTGCTCTGACTCCAGAAAAGGTTGATTTTGTAGTCAGGTTTAAAGCCTGGAATCCTTTCTTTTAATCTATATTTCACCTTATATTACTAGAGAGCTCTTCCTTGTTTCCTCCAGAGTTAACTTGCAGACATTATGCATTTTTCAATTAATAAGATTTTCGTTCACTTGCTATTGTAATTTATTTCTCACAGGTTAAAGTTCTATCAATGAAATTCCATTTCCAGGCATTCTCCAGATCTCAATAGTTACAATTGTCTTCACACTGACATCAATCTTAATTATAGCATCACTTCACATTACAAGTGGTAGGGCTATGTCAGCACTGCCACTGTAAATAACTTTTCATGGATTTATTGCACTGCAATAAAATGTACACCAGTTGAGTTTCCAAGGTCCTGGACCAAATGCAAATCTTGTCTTGGGGAGGAGAGATTGGGGGAATGTTTTAATTGAGCAGGAAGTTCACTACTTCAATGGCTTTTTCCCCCATAGCTAAAATTCAGTACACCAGAATCTGTGAAATACACATGTTAAGGGTAAGTTAGAGAAAATATATTATCTCACATGTATTTGACACAATAAAATCTCAATTCAGGCAAAGCACAGAATTTGTTTGTTTTGTTTTCTTCCAGTTCCACACATTCAAGACAATTGCCCCTCTAGTTTTAGGGCAATAGGGAAATAATTCATTTAAACCATACTGCCTTTCTTCCAAGTGGTTCTGGGAGGTATACACAGGACAGTATCCATCCTCACCTCAGCCATATATCTTATTCTTCCTTCACAACAACCCTGTGAGGTAGATTAGGCTGAGAGATAGTGACTGGATCAAGGTCCCAGAACTTCATGGCTGGGTAGGGATTTTCAACCTAAGTCTTCCAAATCCTAGCCTGTTACTCTAACCATTGCACTACTGTGGCTGTGATCCATATACCCAACAGAGCACACATATCCCTAGTTGGATGATGAACTACATGTGCCCATATGTGCTGGGTACACAGTTCCAGTTCAGCTGCTAGGGTTTGTATATGCTCAGAAAATCACCACTCACACTGAACAGCTGTTCAGGCAATGAAGGGGCTGAATATATCCTCCTCCCAGCCAAATCAGATTTGATTCAACTGTAGTTTTTCCTATAGGGCTAAAATTCATAGAGTTAGACCATATTCTTTTATTCGTGTATTCCTTGTTGAACAGCTTGTCTGTAGGTGCTACGCAAGAAGCTGAGATTAAATAACTTTTCCTATTCATTTTGCAGATTTTTTTAAAAAAAAAAATCTAAAGTCAAAATCCTAAACACGCACACATGCACTAAACAGTGGCAGTATATGCATATACTCCAGAATATTTCTGATTATGCCTTGACTTTCATTCCTCATTCTTCTTTTCCCCAGCTGGCAGCTCTGTACTGGAAGTGTGAGTTTATAGGTCTGGCATTTCCAACTACTGTCACAAGTAATTCTAAAGAGACACCTGCTGGACAAAGGGGAAACTGACTTTGTCTCAGAAGTGAAAGAGCTCCAGGTGTGTCGTCGAGCTTTAAAAGCAGCCTTCCCTAAGATGTGTTGGACCGCAACTCCCATAGTGCCAGCCACCTTGGGCCTTGCTGGCTGGGGATTGTGGGAGTTGTAGTCCAACACAAAGTTTTCTGGGATGGGTGTTTTATCTGATCAAAGCAGGTGCCAGGCCTCTGAATGGCATCTGAGCAGGAGTTGGATTAGAGCCAGTGAGTGGTGTGTGTGAGAGAGAGGGGTGGATAGGAGGAAGACATGTGTGAATATGTGGGCTGTGTCAGTATTTTATGCTGTATGGGAGTTAACGAATGTGGCCCCTGGGACCGAAAAGGTAGTGCACCCCTGTTCTAAATTATTCTTTCTCTTTGAACCAGGCTTGGACTGAACAGCTCTTCAAATAGAGGGCACCTTCAAACAGATAGGATTTACAAGCTGTTGCCTTGTCAGAGTTTATCTAGACCTTTAGATGTGAAAGGTAAAACTGGGCTTTCCATGACCTCAGTCCCCTGCACCCTGGTATTTCTGTCACTCTTTCCCTCTCTATTCTCCACTTACAGAAATGTTTGACATCATTTCTTGAAAACACTGAACAACTTCCTTCTTTCATCTATAGGAAGGCCTCTAGAAATTTAGCAGAATTCTCCCTTATACTAATGTACCCTCCGACACACACACACACACACACACACATTCATTTCCCTTCCACCTTCTACTATTAAATCCATGGTAAGGTTTAAAAAACCCAACTCCATCCTTCCTAATCTTGCAACTATAGACTATTCCATTTCCACCATTCTTATTATACCAGCAGTGATTTGCTTTTTGTGCTTTAATGTAATTAAAACCCCTTGACATCCTTGGAAGAAGGAGACTTCTAATTTCTGTAAAGGGCTTTGCGCCCACCATTGAACTCACCCTGGAACTCACAATGGGACTGATTTAATATCAACTCCAGCATTGCTTTAATGGATCAGTATTTTTATCTGCATATTGCAGATATGGGGCTGAGGCCGAGAGAAGTTCGTCTAAGGCCACCAAGTGAATTCATGTCTGAAGCAAGGTGATGAACTAGGGGTCATAGCTCAGTTTAGATGTCATAATAATAATAATAATAATAATAATTTATTTATTTCTAACCCGCCTCTCCCTCCGGATCGAGGCGGGGAACAACAATAAATATAAATACAAGGACCATAAAATAAATAAAACATTAAAAACAAATAAAAACTAATACATTATTAAAAACATCTTAAAATTCAGCTGGGTAGGCCTGCCAGAAGAGATCAGTCTTCACAGCTCTCTTAAATTCAAGAAGGATGCTAAGTTGTCGAATCTCCTCCGGCAGGCCATTCCACAGTCTGGGAGCAGCAGAAGAGAAGGTCCTCTGGGTAACACTCATCAGCCTAGTTCTGGCTGATTGGAGTAAATTCTTCCCAGAGAACCTGAGCATGTGGGGTGGATTATACGGGAGAAGGCGATCCCGCAGGTGATGCAAAGCAGGATCCTTTCATCATGCTTCCATGTTTCATCTGAAGCCAGAGATGCATGGATCTCAAAACATAGGAGGAATGTGCATCTTGGCGGGGGGACAGATGTGCATGTCCGGGCTTCAGATAACAGGACAAAACATGGTGAGAAGAAACATGAGTCATTTTTTCCTGCACTCTTTTTTCATGTCTGAAACTACTCTCATCAGTCTCTTAGGCACTGCATTACATGTGTCAGAGCTAGCTCATGTTCTAGTATATGGACCAGGATGAAAATGCTTAAAGCTGGGCAAAAAAGAAGTGGTTCATAGATCCAAAGACTTGGATCCCAATCTTGATGAGGCCAATGTGTGGCATGTGAATGAATGAATCTAAGCCATTTTCATTTTCTTTCAGTTTATGATACAAAGATGTACATCCGCATGATCATTCTCCTTTGTGTCTAACAACTCATTTTGCTCAATTACTCAAAGCAGCGTCAGATAGACAGTTACTGCATCACAATCCACTCCCCTCTCCCAAGATGCAGTATTTACAATTGTTCGCAGAAATGCTCAACTAAAGGACTCATTTCTATTCATTTTTAGTAAGAAGCTTACTTTTTCCTACCAGTCAAAACCAACCTGGTAGCCAAAGTTCCACAGAGTTGGATTCAGCGTGGGAGGTTACCATGGGAATTTCAGGGGGGATTGGCAAAAATCAATGACTTCCTTATTCTTCCAGCAAGAAGTCTCTATTGGATCCTGGTTCCCTCTGCGAATGAAAGAAGCCCATCCACTCACAGGAGGGCAAGTCTGGATCCCACCCACAGAGAAATGACAGACTATGATCTAGTCAATGCACATATTCTTTAAGGCCCAATTTAGATGTGACAGTTCTGCATGGAAAGTTATCACCTGTGTAGGTGATTCCCACAACTGCTGCCTTTTTAAAATGGTGTTTACTACGTGCACTGACCCACACAGATTCAAAGTTAGCATGACAGGGGCCTGTCTGCCGGGGCCACACATCACTGGGCATACTAATATTTATGGTCCACCCTTTTATGCTCACTCTTTTCAACAAGACAGAAGGCACACAGATCCCCCGTGTGGGCAAGTGCTTTCCATGTGGCCTCATCACATTAAAAACCACAGCATACTACAGGCCAGAGGTAGGCAACCTTTGGGGCCCGTGGGCGCACTGGGAAATTTTAGAAACTGTCCTGGGCACAACCGTAAAATGTCTGCCAGGGACGGGCATGGCTAGTCACAAAAGACAAGTAACCTGCCAGAGGCATTCATTGGAAATTAAGATGGCAGCAAATAGAAGCTCCTAGTTCAGTCTGATGTAATCCCAGCTTCCAGTAAGAAAATATAAATATATTTTAAAATAAAAATTGGGAGGAATAGGCTGCCTTGGTTGGAACCAAAGAACGGGACTAGCCTTGTATGCGCTAATCGTGTTAACTAGAGTTCTCTCTTTTTAAAGTCACTTAATGGCTGAATTCGGACGACACAATAAGCAACTGGGGGGGAGTGGACAATCGTCAGTTGTATTGACTATCGTGTCGTCCAAATGCTGCCATAGTCAACTCAGCGCTGATCCTACTCCACACCACAGTTGATTATTTATTACCATGTTGTGTGGGGCGTACCCCCTAGATGAACAACAATACCCCACCATTGACTATCATTTTGTCTGAATTCAGCCAATTTCAGGGTGTCCACTATAAAAGCCAGTCCCTCTTTTTTCCTAATCTCATCTTCAACTAGACCAAGCCCTCAATTCGTGCTGGGCCAGAGATGGAGCAATGAAAAAAAACTTACTTCCTTACTAACTGGATCCCTGACCTATCTCATTCGCATGGAGAAGGAAACCTGTCCTTATTTATTGAACCGGTAAGAAGGATAGGACCTGGCACTGCATTTATCCACTTTTCCACAATGGTAGAGGGGCAGGTGGCAGCATTGATGCTAACAACACAGTCCTTGTTGGGAGGGGGGGTAGAAGGCCCCTCGCTGGAAATGGAGACAAGAGTTAGCTCCCATTAGAGGTGCCACCTGGCCAGTTTTAAACTGCTCTGGTGTTTCGAAATCACCCTGAGTGTCAACTAATGGGCAATTTAGTATGTGCATATATGCAAATTAATCAACACAAACATGATCAAAGCCTTTTCCCCTTCTGGAAGAGCTGCCAGTTCTGCTGCTTGCGTCTCGGTGGCATTCGTGTGCAATGCCACCTTCTTACCTCTTGGCCACAAAAGCCTAGTCACTTAGCCGTTGGAGATACAATGTGCTGGCAAACAAGAGAAATGGCACGACTGATGATAATATTAACAAGCCGCCGTCAGGAGATTTGCGCATACATCTAGCCTAGTTTGCAGCTACAACACACATTTGCTGCATATAAATTTCTGACTCGGTGTTGGCAGTCTGCAATAGTCCAGATCTTTGAGAACCCAGCCCCTTATCTGTATGCAGCCTGCTTTTGTTCCAAGTCTTTCTTCATGTTCTCCCTCTCTTCTTAATTAACAGAAAACAGTTATGAATATTAAAGACGAAATTAACAACAGTGTAAATAATTTCTGGGTGCTTGTAGATTCCATATTTAGTTTTTAATTAACCCCCACTGGTTTCAAAAGAAAGTTTGAGAGACAGATATCTGTTTAAAATTCTCCTTGTGTGTATGTGTGTGTGTTTTCCTCTCTCTCTTTTTAAGGTAACATTGAAAAATGGTATTTTGGTATTGAAGACACAAGTATTATTTGTGGACATTAATCATGCATTGCCTTGGATGCTATTTTGGCCAACGCTTATGTCCATTGTACAACCCACATTCTAATGCAATTACAACTCCCACCCCCAAAAAGATAATTTGGCTCCCTCTTCCAAACATCTGACTGAAAAGTAGACACATTGGATCAACCAAAATGTCACTTATGGCAGCAGCAACTTGTCTACTACTCTATCATCATTATAGCACTTTCCCTTAGGGCTCTAGGTAGTTTTGTAAAGGGTCCCCAGGCAAGAGGACCCTGCAGCATTCCTTCCAAGAATCCTCCTCCTCCTACAGCAAGGGCACACTGTCCATTCACTTCTATCACCCTTCTTCTGTCTTTGCTACTGATCTCCTAAGTGCTGGGAGAACAGCAAGGGCGATGGATAGTTTGATGGACCCATCCAACATTCATGGCCTTAGATACTTGCCTGATTTTTCCATATATTGGCACCAGCCACGCACTAAAGCAGTGCTAAACCTTCTTTCTGTTGAGGGCTGCACTTCCTCGTAGGTCACCTGTCGGGGCTGCACATTAGTGATGGGTGGGGCTGAAACCAGTCCTTGTCACTCTTCCTTCCCACCCAGTGGGTTGCCAGGGAAGGAACACATCCCTCTTGCCAGGAGTCTGAGTTGATCACATGCGGAGGGCTTTTGAAATTAAGCTGAGGAGGACAACATGAAATTAGGTTGAGGGCTGCAGGTTGCCCACCGCCATACTAAAGAAAAGAAGGGGAACTAAGAGTCCGACCAGGAAATGATGGGATGAGTCCAACTCACCTGTGTTGAAGTATGAGCTGCATCCTCACGGTATGGTCCCACACTGCCACAGGACATATGTGTCAAAGGATCACGTGAGTGGAAATAATGACATAGTCACTTCCTATACACATCAGCTGGAGGGAGGGTGATGGAAAGAGACCACATCTTTGTGTGGAAAGAGACCACATCATTGGCTCATCCACATGGTTCTTTCACAAACACACTACTGGGGGTGGGGGTGGGAGGGGTTGCACTACTGGGAAGTGGAACTACTTGGGAATTCACACCCAAAGACAAAAATAACACAATAACCCGTCCTCAGGGCCAAAGCATACAAATTGCTAAACACATCACTTCAAGAGTGCAAACCATTTAACAAATGTGCAAGTGGTGCATGGAAGGGGGGTTCGGATGATAAATACACACACACACACACACACACATACACCAAGCTCCTATTTGGGGGGAAGCTGTCACTGGACCCTCAGTATTAAAAGTACACAGGATAATATGTTCTTCAATGTTTTTTCTCCCATTTGCAAATGAAGGCAGACTAGGGCAGGATCTACACTGCTGCTTTAAAATGGTTTATAACAGTAGTGACAAACTGCTGGGGCCCAAGACACACTCCATATACCATTTTCAAAATGTTTTCAAAGTGTCATCTCCTGCTTGGTGTAGATCTGGCCCTAATGCTTGGAATGAATTTCCACCATATCGCGGAATGCATGTGAGATCCATGCAAGAAGGATCAATGGATATTTGGGGTTCTGCCAACCCTTCGCCCGCACATCTGTGGGAACTCTGTATGTAGACTAACAACAGGATGTAGAAGTTCATAGGAAGCTGGCCTTAAAATGCTTGTGGAAATGCTTTAGATTGTTCTTTCCTAAGTGCACGAAGGGTTATGCTGCCCTCTCCCCTGTGCTTAACACCCATTAGCGGTAATTTGAGTTATCCGTGTTCACAGAGAGGAGAACATAGCCTGGAGCTGCTAGCATAGCTTCTTGCCTTCACACTAACACAAAGTATTCCCTCTGCATTCCCACACAACCATTGCAAATGCATGTTCTGGGGAAACATACTGTGTACCACAGCTGTGCTCATTCGTGTTAATGCAACACCTCTCCCTCCCACCCCACCCCCATTCTTTAAAAGGATTGTGGGGAGGGGTCCTCTTGCCTTCACGATTCAGGACAAGACTAATCTGTTTCAGATAAGAGACTCGTCAACTTAACAGTCTTTTAGAATTTAAGAAAGCTATAAAGACTGTTCTCTTCCGGCAGGCATATCCAGTGTAATTTTTAGAATGTTTTTAGGATGTTTTAGGATGTTTTAATGATGTTTTAGGATGTTTTAATGCAGTTTTAATAATATTTGTCATGTTTTAATTAGTTTTATGTATTTTATCATGCTGTTGTTCCCCGCCTCGATCTAGATGGAGAGGCGGGTAAGAAATAAATCGTTATTATTATTATTATTATAAGCCTATTGATATACGAGACAATGGGGTGAAATTATTCATCATTTCTTACCACAGCTATTACAGCGGAGTGTTGTATTTATTAAGCATAACACGTAAAATACAGACTAGCACCCCTATTAGGAAATTAATTTGAGTTTATTGAAATCATTATTTGATAAATATCCTTCAGGCAGTTATTTTCATAATGGTGAGGGTGAGCTCTTTCCTTTGCTCTGCCCTTTTCCTTACCTGAAGGAGTTGAGTCGTTGTGTTTGTGTGTGTGTGTTTGAGCCTAACACAGTGCACTGCAACATCAACACTGAATTAAATACTGATTGATAAGAGAAAATCCATAGTTAATCTAGTAAGGCAATCAAATGGCTGCAACTGAACTAGTGCTGTTGTCCCAATCACTGAGCTGATGATGATCCACTAATATCATAGGGTTGTTGTGTTTTTTAATCTCAAGGCTTTGGTTGGAAGATAAACCTTCCTGACTCCAATGAGATACAATAGAGGTACTACATTGAACTCATAAACAGTCCGTTTTAAAACTTTTTTTGCTTTTAGTTAGAACTGCTGGGCTGGACTTTAAATTGTTGGTGCTGCTCTTCATTTTTTTATTGTTCTTGTTTGTTGTTTTTGGATTTGCTGGGCTGGACTAGAATTTGCTTTATACTGCAGTTTTAGTTCATAATTTTACACGTGTAATATTTTAATTGTTTGTGTGCTGACTTGAGAGGGCTTCTGTACTGAAAGGTGGCACAGAAATGCCCTGAAAAGTGGTTCTGTTGTACATATGAAAGGCAGAGTCATTCAGCAGGCAGATTAATATAGAAAGGGATGTTGTAATTAATTTCATACACCAAAAGAAAGAAATTTGAAAAGCACTTGCTTAGAGATCTCACACACAGTTTATGAGTTGTCATATAGCCCAGATAACCACCCCTCCGAGGTGACTCACAATTTCCAGTTGGTTAGCCACTGTGTGACTAGAATGCCAGACGAGAAGAACCCTTGGTCTGATCCAGCATGGCTGTGGCTCTGTGATTGCCATGTTCTTTTTTTGATTTGGAGAGTTAACATTCTAGTCCTGCTGCCTCATCCATCCAAAATGTTTTGTTTTGTTTTTGCCGGGGTGGTGGTAGTGGTGCATAACTCAATCCTTGGCCTCTCCAGTTACAAAAGCAGGACTGGTAAGAATCTCCACTAACCCAGACCAGTCCATGTCTGACACCCCTATCCACTGCTGGCTCATGGGTGATGGTGTTTGTAGATTGTTTAAGACAATCCTGTGTTTCAGTGTTTTCTCTCCCTTCAAGGCTAATAATAATAATAATAATAATAATGTATATCTCACCTTTACATCAAAAATGAATAATGGAGCTCCACCAACCTGCCCTGTTCCAAAATTGAGATTTTTGGGCTTGACCCCCCAGAAGCACTAAATCTCTGTTGTGCTAGCAGTGGCTGCTGCTTGCGCAACAGAATCTGCGGAGCTGGACATGTATGGGATCAAAATGGCAGTGGGCCCCATTCACTGATGGGCAGCACTGGATACTGTCCACAACTAAAAAAGGAAATAAACAGCATCAAAACCAATAAAAATCACTCCAGCAGCAGAGCAGTTCTTTTGCATGCTGTACATATTGTCCACTTTTCCTTTTTTCAATGTTATTTTAAAGTAAAGCTTGGAAACATGAAGCCAAAAAGCTGCCATTCCAGCTGCTCCTCATCCTAAAATCCTGCCCGAATGCTGGCTTTAAAGATGTGATTTCGGTAGTTCTGAATGCGTTATATTTTTTGCGGCAAATACATATACATTGTGAATGTCCATGCAATATGTGGGCCTTCTGCCTATGGGAGCAACTCACTTTAAATTCTACATCGCTTGCTATTTTAAACTACTTTGCATTCAGAATATTTGTAATTGCACTGAAAAAAAAATCATTTTAACATCATATCAATTAGTATTTTCATTAGAGGAAAATTTAAGAACTAATTAAGAATGGAACAGTGATCTATAGCCTCTAATTCAATATTAATGCAGTTGATGGGCGATGCTGACGGCATGGGAAAGAATGCAGCTGTCCATATGCTTCCATCAGTACGAGAGGGTATTTCTGTCACTTAATATAATTTCATGGATAAGAAGTGGCTCTTTTATTGCTCTTAATGAGCAGAGATCCCATCAAATTCAAAGGCACCAACACAGAGGGCATCCCTCCATCTCAAAGGATGAAAGACGTTAGATGTGATAATGGAGAGATGAGTATTCAGTGCAATAGAGGGAACTAGATCTGCCTTATTACAGTTCAGTACAGTCTCTTCACAGGGGGAGAAAGAGTTATATGAAGTACAGACTGGGATTTTCAAAGACGCCTAAGGGAGCTAGGTGTTTGACCCACAAGTCAAGGGAACGGAAATGTTTGAAAATCCCGTCCTGATGAGGTAAATCAAATCACAAGCACATAGGGGGAAACTGTGTGTGTGTATGTGTGTGTATGTGTGTGTATGTGTGTGTGTGTGTTGGCATAAGTCTTCTTAATTTTGAAATATTCCAAGTGAAAGCTCCATTGCAACAACAATTGTCATAAAATCATTTCACGTATAAAGGCTGAAAAGGAAGTAAGGGCCATCTAGCCGATCTACATGCTCAAAATGCTCGTATTAACTCTAGATGTTCTGTAGGACAATGGACACCCAGAAAAACTTCAGAGTGTGAGGTTGTCTCTAAATGAGCGATTTTAGCATGCTCGTGACTGGCCACTCACAGAAGTTTCCAGGTAGATTTCATGATGTTGTTAGCAAGCAGAACTTCTCCTGCCCCTTCCCCCTCTTATCCCGCTCTTAGAAATCATAGATGAAACTAGCTTTAAATAAATAAATCAGGCACATCGCAAATCGTGTATTGGTGGCATTGTACTATACTTCCATCACTAGATGGCAATGTTTCATTGATTTGAATAAAAGTTCAATCTCAAAGCAGAGATAGGGAGTATTCCAACCACATAGCTGCCCATGTAATGAGCTGGTTGTGATCTCAGGACAACCTTGGGATGAAAATGGAAGCAGAAAGCAGTTTTTTTAAAAAAGAAAAAGAAAAGTAAGAGAGAACGTGACTGCAGAGGCAAGATCATTTCCCCGATCCACCCACCCACCTACCCACCTACCCAAAACCTTTCCAGGATTGATAACCGTTCTCTATGATTTAGACCTCGGCTGCAATCCTCTCCTCCCCCAGCTTTATTTGGCCATATGTGGGACACAAAAAAGTATCCCCCAAAGATAGGGTGCAGTGAACTTCTACAAAGTTCTCTGAGTTGGAATTTGCTTACCTAATTTAGAAGATGAGGTGGTCAAGGGGAGTTTTCCCTCTTTTCCCATTAAATAAAATGTGTCTTTGTGGCCCTTTGTACAGCAACCACAATGAGCCTCTCCGGTCTGCAGCCTCCAGCCACATTTTCTGGACCACAATGCAATGGAGATGATGCTACATTCATTCCCATTGCATTCTGGAATTGCATTACATCTTTGAAAAGTAACATACAGGGGTGGGGACACCCCTTCAGCCATCCCATCTTCTAAGTAAAGTAAACAACATCTCCCCCCACAAACCCCCTTCAATTGCCTGCCCCCCCCCAAAAGAAGCTCAAAATCGTTTCCATTCGGCAATGCATAGCCCCTTTGAAAATGGTTAGGTGTGCAGAACGCTCTACAATCTGTACTGAAACAAAAGTTGTGAGGTATGTCATCATCATCTTTAAGTTACAGAGGTGAATGAAGACTGGCTGAGCAGACAGCTGGATGTCAAAAATGCATCAATTCCATGTACAGGACTACATTGGTGGGCAATGCATTGCTTCCTCAGCTGTTGTAGGGGAATTATATTAGTATGGGACATACTATTCTGTCATGAAAAGTAAAGATGAATCCTCTCCTTTGGAGACTTTTCCACAATTTGACAGCTGAAGGTTAATGGGATTTGATAAGGGGGTGGCTATTCCAAGCTAGTGGAATTTGTCTCACACCCACCTGCTTGAGGGTGAGGAGTGCTTGATGAGGACTGGTCAAGCCAGTTTTGCCATTCAGATCTGTCTGCGGAAAGACAAACAAGCCTAAATTATTCAGCTAGGTGGAAATAAGCCACCTTTGGGGGTTTGCAGGAGGGTACCGTTGCTTTGGGAGAAATGTGTGTGTGTCTCTGCTACAGCCATGAGTTGTATTTAGTGGGCTTTAGTGGAACGTATTTCTGCTTACGCAAGTTGGGGCACTTGATTTTTTGACAACCTCCCCAAACCACTTCACACACACACCCCTTCACATGAAAAGGTTCTCCTAACGGTTCAGAGACCCTCCAACACAGAATACGATACGGCGTAGAGGCTGCAGTAGGTAAGGGGGATTAGCAAAAATGGAGTGTCCCAACTTGAGCGAGCATAAGCAGCTTCCACTAGCACAAAATCATTATTGAATCCAAATTCATATATACACACATACAATAAATAGTTTCTAGTGCTCTCAAGCAAACTTTTACAGTCTACCCTGAACTATTCTGCTGCTAGGAGAAGAGGGGAACATGAAACAACATAATTTCATGTACAAAACATACTGGCAAAGGAAGTGAGACAGGTGGCTCCTAGGAGGAGGGCCTTCTCTGCTGTGGCACCCTGGCTGTGGAATGAGCTCCCTACAGAGGTTTGCCTGGCATCTACATTATATTCCTTGTCAGACAGTAATTCAGAATCAGATTCTGAGGCCGAAGAGACAACCCAGTCCATACCAGGAGTGGGAGAGTTGATTCCCATGGCCTCTTTCCCAGCTGGGAATGAACCTTTGCCAATGCTGATCTCTGACGGTGTAAAGCTTCAAGCTGAGAATCAGCCTTCTTCCGAAGAGGAGGGTGTGCAAAGCCAGGTAGATGTGAGATTCCGAAGGAGAGGGAGATGGGCTGAGGCAAGGGAGGAGAGAAGGAGGTCGGACAGGTTGATTGCTTGGAAATGGCTTTGTCAGAACCAGTCTCCTTAAAGGCGTTCTGAAAGACATGGATTTTCCCTTTTCCTTGAAAAGAACAACTGTTTTGCTTGCTTAGCTTAATCTTGCCTAGAGGGCTAGTCACTTAGAACTTTTAGACTCCGTTCAGCTGGGAGGTGTTTATTGCCTGAATAAAGTTTTGTTGATTTACTAGCAGACCTCTTGATCGACTTCGAATAATGCAAGGGGAAAGAGGAACCTGACACTCCTTTAGATGCCAGGTGAAGATCTTTTTATTTTCACAGTGTTTTCACAGTTCTTCAGTTTGATTTTTAACCTTATTGTTTAAATTTGTATTTTAAATCCTTATTAATTACTGCATGACTGCTCAGTTTTTATCCTGGTTGTGCTTTTATACTGTATTTTAAATTATGTTTTTATACTGTCGTTGTTTTATATTTTGAATGGTTTTTATGGTTTTAATTTTTGTAAACCACCCAGAGAGCTTCGGCTATTGGGCATTATAGAAATGCAATAAATAAATAAATAAATAAATATTGACAAGTGGCACCAGTTGGAAGCTGTATCATTACTTACTGATGGGCAGCAGTATTCCATTTGTTCTTTTATTCATGTATTTCTTTACCTTAAATAATTCTGTCTCCTCCTTCAACACATGTTTGGTGCAACATAGCCTCAGATACCTGCCTCTCCCACAGGCTCATCTGATGTGCTAAGGAATAAGTCTAATGGAGAACCATGTAGGCGATCCAGTAGGACACGTCTTTATAACTGGTTGGATGATACTGTGATTTGCTTGGCAACAATATGATTGCGGAGGGAGGCAGGTAAGTCTTTCAAGTCAGTGTGGTTGAAAAGGCTCTACTGAACCTGACAGGAGATGAGAATAATTAAAGATGATGACCAAGAGATTAAAACTTGGGAATGGCTAGGTCAATAGATGAGGGTGTCAGGAAAAACACATGAGAAATAATTAAACTTCTCTGTGAATTTCTGCTCTAGTGCATAGCTTAAATATTTCCCATTGTATCTGCCTTTCACTTTTCTCTCCACCTGCTAGGGACATTGTAGAACAGTAAGGTGCCAACCTCAGCTCGTAAAAATTACATGAAACAATTTTCTTTAAGTTGTGTTTGAACTTGTCTAACCATAAAGGTATTCTCTGAGCAAAGACACCTTGGGGGAAACATCTGAAAAGAGCAGGGAAAAAAACCTTAAAGTTGAATTGTTGAACTAAAGATTATCTATGCTCTCCAAAGGTTTCATTAGAGAGGCTCCTATACAATGTGCCCAGAAGCTTATTTCCAAACATTGGACTGGAGTGTCGGTTAGTGTGCATTAACCAATTCTATCATATTTATTTCCATGCATGCCCATATTTCATATTTTCTTATAACCATTATTCAACTTTTAACAGTTAACAGTTCATGTGATTGTAGGTCTAAACTTGGGCTGGTTGATTAAAACAATGCAGGAGGCTACTACTTTTTAGTTCCTTTTCTGGATTAGTTGATCAAATGCTACTTAATCCTGATTACCACCCCACCCCCACCCCCACCCCAAAATATAATTTCCACAGTCAATGATACAACCTGGGAATTCATTTTTCATCATCTGTGAAACATTCACAGCACGCAGACTTTCTAACCCACCATATACAATGGAATGGTACACCTTACGTAATATCGAACCACCTCTGCAATCCATATGACTGACATGAAAAATCCTATCCTTGGCTAGACTCCGACCAATGAAACACACACGTGGGGCAGGTTCAGACATTCATTATCTTCCAGTAAAAAGCCTACAAGCAATGGAGATATGGAGTTTTAAGGAGGGTCATCACATGATCAGAGTGATGAGAGAGGTGAAGAAATTTAGAATCTGAGTGTTGGATAGAGGTGAGGAGACTGACGTCAGATTATATTCTGCGGTAAGGTAGTGTAGCAAAGTGACTGAGCAACTGAACTGTAAACCAGACAGTTGCTAGCAGCACTTCAAATTGCACCTCTGCCACGAACTAACTCAATAGGCAGCCTTAAGTAAGCTCCTGTCTCTCAGCTGCAGCCCATGCTCACCCACCAGCGGCAGTAAGTGGATAATAATGCCGACCTTGTATCCCATAACACATCAAGAATTTTTAACGCTCTACAGCTGCTCTACAATTTCTAAGAATTCTTTATTTTTAATGGAAAAGAAAATACAAAGAGTTACCTCAGGACTGCCCCTATACATAATTTCTGCTCTGTAGCGTGATTGCCATGGTATTGTTTTTTTGTTTTTGTTTTTTTTGCTTCCTGATAGGCTAAGATGTTTTTTTCCTTCAAAATAACAATTACAGATATGAATTTTTTGAATAATCCTTATGCTGAAATTTATGAACAACCTATGCAACATTTGTGAACAAAACTTAATAAGGTCTTGTGGATTCCAAACAGGCTCAGCAAACCTCATACCACTCAATCATGTGGTATTGAGGGAATGTTGTTTAGTATCTAAAATGTACCTTCAAGGATAATTAAGAACTTTCTGTAGCAATGAATGCAAAAACATGAATGATGTGCAGAAACCAGGAGTGGGGGTTATGTGTGGAGCTGCACATGGAAATATTTGTACTGCATAATCTATATTTAACCCTGAGGAGGTGCCATTAAAAAGCAAACCTAAATTAATGTTGCCTGAGGCAAGATTAACTTGTAATGTGTACGCACGGCAGATTGCTAATGGACTAGTTAACATGAAAACCACCTTATGTAGCAAGATAGAAAACAGTTCCCATCATTCCGTTGTTTGAGAAGGTCCTAGGAGTTCTAATCTTGGAATAAGTACTTTTTAAGGGAGGAATTAAAAAGACCCATTTTGCCTTTAAAATGGGCAAGCCATGTTCTCACTGAAGCCTATTGTGAACACAGGTTGAAATACTTATCACTGGGAAAGTAAATATATGATGAAAGTTTTTGAGCACAAGTCTCTCATGTGAAAAACATGGGTTGGATCTAGGATCTATCTCCTGCTGATGGAACGACTCTGCTCATGGAAGCTGCCATGGGGCAGAGACAGGGTAGAGATGTCCACTTCTGTCAACCCAGTGCCTTGCTCCTAAATCTGGATCCAACCCTATAGCTAACAAATTGAAGCTTAATCCAGACAAGTCAGAGGTGCTCCTGGTCAGTCAACAGGCAGATCAGGGAATAAGGATTCAGCTTGTGCTGGATGGGGTAACACTCTCCCTGAAGACACAGATTTGCAGCTCGGGTGTACTCCTGGATTCAGCCCTGAGCCTGGATGCCCAGGTTTCAGTGGTGGCCAGGAGTGCATTTGCATGGTTAAAGCTTGTGCACCAGTTGCGCCTATTCCTAGACATGTCGGATCTGGCCAACACTGTTATTTTTTCGGCGCCGGGTCAAAACTAGGGGTGTGCACGGACCCCCCGGATCGGATCGGGACCCGGATCGGGACCTCCAATTTTGTCCCGGACCGGTTCGGACAAAATCGGAGGCCCCCCGGACCGGATCGAGTCCGATCCCGACCCAAAAATCGTAAATTTTTGGATCGGCCGCCATTTTTTTCCCCATAGACTTGCATTGCAATGCAAGTCTATGAGGAAAAAATGGCGGCGGGTGGGTAAGGGGGGGCCTAACTCCCTCCCCCCCCCGGGGCCGTCCGCTGTGGACGGCCCCGGCAGGTAAACCCCCTCCCCCGCGCTCCCTACCCCCCCTGGGGCCGCCCGCTTCCATCCGCTGGCGCCCGCGGGCGCCAGCGGATAGAAGCGGACGGCTCCGGGGGGGGGTAAGCCCCCTTCCCCGCCACTTACCTTCTCGGCCCGTCCGGCGCCGGCGGCTACTACCAGCGGGCTCCGCGGCCTACTCTCGAGTAGCGCGCCGGGTGATGACATCACCCGGCGCGCCATCCTAGAGCAGGCCGCGGAGCCTGCTGGGAGTAGTAGGCGCCGGCGCCGGACGGGAGCCGCCGGGCCGGAAAGGTAAGGGCCCCCCTCCCCCCTCCGCGCGCCCCCTCCTCCCCTCCACGCACCCCCTCCTTACCTTCCCGGCCCGGTGGCTCCCGTCCGGCGCCGGCGCCTACTACTACCAGCAGGCTCCGCGGCCTGCTCTAGAGTAGCGCGCCGGGTGATGACATCACCCGGCGCGCCACCCTAGAGCAGGCCGCGGAGCCTGCTAGTAGTAGTAGGCGCCGGCGCCGGACGGGAGCCACCGGGCCGAGAAGGTAAGTGCCCCCCTCCTCCCCCCCCCCGCTGTCCACTTTCATCGGCGGGCGCCCGCTGGCGCCCGCCAATGGAAGCGGCGGTGGGCGCCAGTGGGCGCCCGCCGATCCGCCGATCCGCCGAACCGGTTCGGAGCTTTTTCGGACCGGTTCGGATTGGATCGGCCGATCCAGCTGCGGGATCGGAAATCGGATAATTTATCCGATTTCCCACTGGACCGGACTCGGATCGTGGATCGGGTCCGATCCAGTGCACATCCCTAGTCAAAACTTTTCTTTTCTCCCAGTCATTTTAACAGCTTAAGTTGAGGTTTTAACTGACTTTGTGGCCAGGCTTAAAAAGTTTAAAATATTTTAAATATCAGCTGTTTTATGTTTTAAGGTTTTAAATTTTGTATATTGACTTTTTAATGTTCAATCTTTTAATTTTTGTAAACCGCCCAGAGAGCTTCGGCTATGGGGTGGTATATAAATGTTAATAATGGTGACACATGCTTTAGTTACATCCTGATTGGATTACTGTAATGTGTTATACATGATAAAACAGCTTCACTGGCTTCCAATTCAAAGTGCTGGTAAAGCCCTGGTAAAACCCTATAAAGCCCTATATGGCTCGGGTCCAGGTTATCTGAAAGACTTTATTCTCTCTTATGAACCTGCCTGTCCTGAGATATTCAGGGGAGGCCCTTCTCTCGGTCCCACCACCATCACAGGTGCGCCTGGTCGGAATGCAGGAGAGGGCCTTCTCGGTGGTTGCCCCAGGGCTCTGGAACTCCCTTCTCAGGGAAGCTAGTCTGGCTCCCTCCCTGGTGTGCTTCTGGAGGCAGGCTAAAACCTTTTTGTTCCGGCTGGCCTTTGGGGAGTAGTCTGGACCTCTGTTTATGCATTGTTTATATATTGGGGGTTTTTAAAAAAGTATTTCAAATGTTGTAAATGTTGCAATATTGTAGCATGTTTAATTATATTTTTAATGTTTGTATATCTCTATCTGTGTTAACTGTACATGTTTTAATTTGTAAAGCCTCTTTGAGTCTCAGTATTGGAAAAAAGGCAGGATACAAATAAATATGATGATGATGATGATGATGATGATGATGATTGATTGCACCTAGGACTGAGCCAAAATTTTTCAGAAAACATTTTCTTCCCCCCCCCCCACCAAAGAAAAAGGCCAATTTGCAGAATTTTCTCCTAATATTCTCCAGCAATTGTGTATAGCAGCCCCCTCCTGCACCCCAGACAATGTCCTGGAATAATCTGTGGCACAATGGGGGAGATGCACATAAAAAGAAAAAGTAGGGGGAGGGGGAGAAAGAAGCTGTGGTGCTGCCACTAATGGAAAGCCCCACCCACCCCATAAGAAACTGTTGGAAAATCTCTTCTCCCTGGAGAAATTGGGTGAAAGAGTCCACCCAATTCCTCTGTCTGCAAATAAAGAATTTCAAGAAGCTATCAAAGTCACAGAACAATGTGGTGGTGCCCATTTTACAGGTGACACAGATGTATCTCACACTTTTTCAGGACTTGGAACCAGGAGTTGCACCCTCATGGGACAGTACACAATTTTGATGACCAACAGGAGCAGTTACTAAAAACAAAAAGGAGCATAACAGTGTAATCCTAAACACATTAACTCAGATTTACTGTAAATCCCACTATGTTCAGTGGGGCTTACTTCAACGCCCCGCCCCACTTTGCAAAGTAACTGTATGTAGGATTGTAATGTACATTCCGCTATTTACCTGAACACTTTTCTAAACGTTGAGATTGGCCCACAACAAAGTACGTAAGGTACAGCAGTGCTGTAGTTGAAATCAAATGTGAATGGAAGTAATATCAGTATGGTAGTGCTTTGTTTTATTTTCTCTTTTATTCATTGGGAATGGCCACAGCTCCTTAGAGAGGCTGAATACAAGTTAATTAAGACTGCTGTGGAGCAGATCTCATGAGAGATGCTCACATATGGTAAGATGCAACGTGCAATTTGCTATTTTCTGTCTTTTAGTCCCAAAACACTGCTTTCTATTTAGAATTTGGATGGAATGATATTCCCTGCCATGTTTTTTAATGCAAGTCAAATTTGATATCTCTGTAATTCAAGGGTCTTTGAATTCACAAATGCTAAATAAACACAGTGTTTTTAACACTGAAATGGACAACAATCAGACTTCAAGCCATTTTAGAAATAGTGTTCTTTTCTGCTATGCATCTATGTGTCACAAATTCGTTATAAGGTGTATGAGACAATACTAAAAATAAGCAAGGCTTTGATTCAGTAATTGTTAAAAGCATGCCATCCCATCTAATGGCTAGAAGGGATGGGCCTTTGGCCACACAGTGGCGTCCGTCCTTCCTGGAAGGGTGGTCTCAGAAGGTGGTGTTGGGAAACACCTGTTTGATGCTTTGACCTATGGTATCTCTTTGGGTTCTATTTTGTCCTGCACATTATTTAATATCTACATGAAACCATTGGGGGAGACTATCCAGGGTTTGGGAGTTCACCAATATGCAAATGACACTGAGCTCTATAGCCCTGTTCAGGTGTTCTGAAAGCACATTGTTTAAATATGTGAGGAGACAGAGTGCTCCAACGCTTAACCCTCTCCTTTGTCTCTCTCACCGCCTGTACTCGTAAAGGGTAACTATTTGAAGTGGAGATCTTCCCCTATCCATGAAGGCTCCCCACATAATCTGAACCCTGATTAGCCAGAATTCCAGATCACATGGGGAGCTCCCATGGATAGAGGCTCCCTCCTCACACATTTAAAAAACAGGCTTTCGGAACACCTGAATAAGGCTCATCTGTCCTTTATATCTCACTGTAGGGAAGCTGTCAAGATCCTGAACCATTGCCTGGAGATGGTAATGGATTGGGTGTGGGCTAACAAAATTGAAATCCAGACTAGACAGAGGTGCTCTTGGTCAATATCGCTGATCTGGGAATTGGGGTTCAACCTGTATGGAATGGGATAGCACTCCCCTTGAAAATATAGGCTTGAGGTTTCTTCTGGACCTTGAGCTTGGATACTTAGTGCACCAACAAAGCCTATTCCTGGAGAGGGCACATCTGGCCAATAAATCAATAAATACAATATATTTGGAAGATGGAAGTAGTGCAACAGTATATATGTAGTTGTTAAAGTGTTTGTGGGAGCCATACCCATAACAAATGTCCATAAGCATTGCAGTACTTTGTGTCATGTGTGTGTGTGTGTGTGTAATGTAAGCCATATGGAGCTGGGTACAGGCATTGGAGCAAGTTTATAAAGGCTAGTCTGCCCCCATAAGGAGAGATGAGCAAGTTGAAAAGAAAAATTACTCTAAGGTTTTCTGCTCTGAAATAGTATTTTACCTACCTCTGTGGTGATTACAACACTTGTATTATTGGGATGCCAGGAATTGAACCCGGGAACTTCTACATACAAAGGCTGTCCTCTACCACTGAGTCACAGCCCATCCCTGATGTATGGCCCCTTCTTTCCAGGGCTGGATTAAAATCAGAGCTGGCAAAGAACTCAGCAGAGTGGGGTCATAATGTCACTTCATATTCGAAGTGGGCATTCTGAGTCACGGAGGTTCACATTCCAGGCCAAAGAAGTTCAAAGCTCAGTAGCATCTCAACAGCTAAGACAGCACTTACATCACAAGCGGTGGAAGAGGTGGATCAGACAGAACAAGGTTTAGAGCAAGCTGGCACAAATACAGCCTTCCGGACATCCCCAGAAGCTTGATAAAGCTATGGTGACCATATGAAAAGGAGGACAGGGCTTCTGTAACAATTGTATTGAAAAGGGAATTTCAGCAGGTGTCATTTGTATGCATACAGCACCTGGTTAAATTCCCTTTTCATCACAACAGTTAAAGCTACAACTGTTACAGATACACAAGCCCTGTCCTCCTTTCCATATCGTCAGCTTAGATAAACCTGGATTATAAAAACAGGGAAGCTTTCCCATACCCAGCAGACTACAATACATGGGCAACAGCCTGTAGTTTGGTTTAGAGATTCTGCAAGTCTGGTTTAGGGCTAAAAGATTGTCCCAAGGCTAACAATACAGACAGTATCCCATCACTCTGAAGCAAACTTGTCTTTTTGTGCTCAGAGCATGTAGAGTGGTCCTCTAATAGAACTTCAAATAACTGCGCACTATTTGCACTATTTATTTCCCACAAGATTACATTCTCAAAGTAAACGTTGTGCTCCTTGACCATCTCAAACTTCTCATCTTTCTTTGGAATGTTTCAAATCAAGACAATTCCTGAGGTTCTGCCATTTTGAATGATACTGAACAATGCTTGGCATAGGTGTAATGAATATGTGGCAAAAATCCAATATGGCAGCATCCAAAGATAATTTAAATGGGAAATAAACACTACAAAAAGACCATGCCAAAGAAATAAGCTATGAAGATGTGTCCCTATGTACTAGCAAAGGCAGCTTGAAAGTCCCCAAAACAGGACACTGATGTGCAATATTCCATACAAGTCCTAAAAGATAAAATGTTAGGTCTGTTAACAAAATACATCCAGCCAAGCTTAATTCCCTATTAAGGCGCAAGGCAAAGAAACTAGGGCACAAGTCATAGTCTACATCTTGAATTGCTCCTAGAAATAAATAAATAACTTTATTTGTTCAGGGGCTAGCTTAAAGTTAGCCCAGTGTACAGCACTTTAGAGAAGTCCAATCTCAGGGTTACAGGAACAAAGGATTTCTGGAGCCAGAGACATCAATTAGGCACCTTTAAGATGTACCAACATTCACTAAAAAGGTAAGAAAGGGAAAGATTAAAGTCCTTTTGACGCTTTGAAAAGGCTCATCCTGACCTTTCTTTACTCTAGTTATATGGAAGCCCATTTTTCCCCATCGATCATATCAAAGAGAAGCAACCCTTGTGCTACTGGGTTTGCTTTCTGTCCCTCACCTGCACATCTTTTCTTGTCTTTGATTGTGAAGCGCTATGTTCCATCTTTTTTCTTCAAAACAGATCCACTTTTAAATGCCCAGAGCCCTCAACTACATCCCTGGTGCATTCCCTACATTAGGGGGGAGATGGCTATAATTTACTGTGGGACTAATTTGTTCATATTTCTTTATTATAAATAATTAGCAAACCAGGTATTTATGAACAAGCAGATTTTTAAAAATATGTATTAATGGACTCCAAGTTTAGGAGGCCTTGATGTTTGCACACAGTGCCTTTCTATTCCTTTAGCAGATTACAAGCATACAAATAAGCTGTGTTGTACTGTGCTATTTCATAGCATCAACATGCAAGATAAATGCTTTCCTAGCAAACATTTTCATTAAGCTTCTGTTCTATTATATAGAAATCTGGAATATTTATTCAAAAACATTTTGCACTGCATGTAATATTTCCTAATGGAACTTTAACAGGGAAGGGGGGAAGCTAGTAGGAATATATGTACAAAAGGGCATACTTCTACCGCAGACCCTCAAAAACAAAACCCACCATGAAGGTCAAAGTATCATTTTGACAGAGAAGGGCTAAAAATAGTTTTAGGAATTGGGCTATTTGTCGGGGCATTTTGCACAAGATTTTTTTCGTATCTAAGTTGTCCTCATTCAGTGTACAAATCACCCTGCATGGCAAATACAAAGGAATCATTGCTACCAATAGGCAACCCCCCCTCCATCTTAATTCATGAATAGTCTAGCTTTTCCAAGCCTTTTAGGACTCTTGGGAAGGACTTGGCCTTTTTTAAGGTGTTCTCAAAAGCTCGGAAACTCCAGATGAGCTTCTTCACCATAACTAGCTCTTGTTTACGTCCCCCCCATCTCCCCACTTTCCTAAACTTGCCAAGTTGCACCAGGAGGGGGCGAGGAGGGAAATCAGTAGCTCAGAAGGCTGGCAAAACTCAAATGGACTCTGTATATTTCTGGCTTTCTGCAATGTAAGCTTCTGAGGAAGCTCAGTCCCCATTGCTGACATAAGACTGTAGGAATGTGGCTTTTGCAAGCCCTCTTGGCTGCCATTTTTTCTCCTTGCCAGCACCATCACTTTCCCATCACAACTCAATAAATTTGAGGAAGGAGGGAATCTTGGAAATGAGGGCTGGAGATGAAGTTCAGCATCACTCGAATTGAAGGATGGGTTAGCTCATAATGACTTGTGATTTTTTTAACTGTGGGAGTTCATTTCAAACCTCCCCAATTCTTCTGAAATTCATTGCCATCACTGTGACCAGTGTTTCCTGCATGGAGGTATTTATGGTGTTCGTGCAGGAAACTCTACATCACAACAACCTTCATTTCTCTAGGATGGCTTCCTACACATCTGGTTTTGCAGTGGCAGAGCCTGAACCTGGAATATGGAAAGCTGCTATCCAGATGCTCCATTAAAATGCTCAAGTATCACAACTGTGACTTCAGTTTGAAGTCCTTTGTCTTAAACATAACTCCTCAGACTTCCTACCTGTTGAGCGATGAGTCCACCCTGATGGTTGTGAAGGGAGCTCTGACCTCACACTGGAGGGCTTGATCCTGTAGGAAGAGCCCTGTGATGGGGGAGTCAAGAAGATGTATAAATTTATTTTCTATTCCATTTTAATATAAAGCTCCCTGAAGTTGTCTTGAGTATAGCGACTTGTCTTCAAAGTGTCTGCATGCATGGCAATGTCATCACCTCCTTGTTCAACAGCGTGTCAGGTATTTTCCAGGAGCTGGTGTGCTGGGATTCTGATATAGCTCAGCATCCACATCAATAAGAATTTTACTTTTTCTGGCAAGGTAACAATGGGACCCGACACCTCCGTACCAAAAAGTCCTCTAAAACTAGGTCCTGTTGATATGGCCAGGATTGGGCTACACAGGGCACACAACGTCCAAAACATCGATAAAGGAAATTGTTATGAGGTACTGGCTAAATAATAAATTAATTCACTTGTATTCCTATTAGTGATGCATAAGTCAGGATTCAGTCATTTATAAAACAAAACAAAAATGAGAACCCTCATCACTAAGGGTAGAGGCAGCAGATGAGAGATTGGTCATGTTGAGCATACTATAGGTAACTCAATCAATCAAAAATGACTGTTCCCTGGCTAGAAACTGTTCCATGACTGTTGTTGCAATTTCTGTCTTCCTAAATGGAAAACATTTTTAAGGAAGGGAAAAGAATGAGACCCATATGTAGTCACATGTAATGAGAGCAGATATGGGGATTTTGTGGAGTTTACAAAAGCTGGGAAACTACAGTTGGTCACAGCTTCCCAGCACTTTATACAGTGGTGGTGGCCTGTGGGGCAGTTTGCTGGAAGGCAGTAGGCTTCTGCTGCTGCTTAGCAGTAATGAAGAGGGAAAAGGAACCTGATGCCTTTACCCGAGAGTGTCAATGGAGACATCAAAGTTGCATAGTTCAACATCATGCTGCCTCAGGTATGCAGTTGCTGAATGGCTGGCAATGCCCACCATGGGCCACTGACATTATGCCCCCAAAATCCATGGTGCCAAAGCAGCAATCCCCATGCCTCCACTGCCACCTTGCAAGGCCCTCTGTAGTAAGGGTTCCCCCTCCTTCCCAAATCAATGTCCAGAAGGAAAAGCCAACTATACAAGTAAGATGCTGCACACATTTCTGCAGGTCACACAATTCATGTGTACTATTGTCAGCTGAGACAATGATATGCAGAGAGAGTTTAAGCAAATCCAAATTCTGCAACAATGTTAACGTTTTCACATATATCTTGTTGCTTCTCCGGAATGATAGTGCACCCAATACTGAATTCACAGCGTGGCTTAATAGAGCACGAATTCACTAACTACTGATGTGTTACAATGTTAGAAAGCACAGCAGAATGAACCAAATTCAATCCTGGGATGTAATTTATACCAACTTTGGGGGGCAGGGGGGGCGGGGCGGGAGGAACATCAATTGTCAGTCTAGTTTGGCATTTTCATGCAGCTCATCTATTTCAAAAGATTTGCATTTATACAAAGGTGGTAAGAAATATTCCAGCAGTCTCTTCTATATTCACACACACACACACACACACACACCCCTAAAAACTTTGTAAAAGCTGCAGCTGTTTCTTTAACTAGACCTAATAGCCACCAGTAAAATTATGGTGTATAACAAAGCTAATGCTTGTGCAAACTACTTGCGCTGCTCACAGGCCCCCTTTTTTACATAAGCAGAAAGGTTCTCTGTTGTATCTACATAACATTAATATTTGAAACATTCTTCAAGGTGATTGTATCTATCAAATTTTCATGTAGATAGGCTGAACAAATGAAATAGTATTGCATTTTTAAAGGATCAGACTGCTGTTGATTAAGGACTTGTCAGATCAGGCACTTTCCTTCAGTTTTCCCTGTGGTGCCACTGACTGGTAACTTTATATAAGCATTAGCATAGGCAAACTGACATTACAATATGAAAGCACCCTAAGATTTACATACTTTTAGGGGACAAAAAGTATGTTCTAGGATGGGTGTGTGTGTGTGTGTGTGTGTGTGTGTGTGTGGCAGTGGCAGCCTGGTTAGGCTAAGAGAAGTGACATGCTCAAGATCACCACAGTAAGCTTCATAGCTAAATGGGTTTCCCAGCTTCAGAACGAAGTCTCTAGTCACTGTAAAGCTATCCCATATGGGGTAGTTAGGATAGGGGTGTCAGATGAGGAGGTTGGAGGCAAAAGGGGCATCGAAAGCTTCATGATACCAAAGCAAAAGTTCTGCAATCACAGTATAAATGAGTCTTCTTCCCACTTATGAGGGAAATTTACTGATGTATTCCTTTTATATAAAACTGTACAAAAGAAGAGAGGGCACTGAATATGTCAGCTCGGATCATAAAAAAATCCATTTACAATAGCCAAGGACTTATTTGAACACAAAATAGAGTCACCCTTCACACGATGCAGTCAGTTTGCAGCTAAGCAAGCACTGTGATCAGGTAGGACTGACCTGAGGTTGACTAATGATGCCTCTGCAGCTCTAATAGAGCAAGTCCTGACATACCCTTCAAGCAACTGTCTCACTAAAAGGAAAGAACTAGCGGTGAGAGTTAATAGCCAACTAGATCTGGTCTTTTAGGACAAAAGGGACCTATTGTGCTACTGTCAGGAGAATCAGAAAGCTGGATGGACTTTCTAAGAGACGCTGTCCGTTTCATATCAAACTACAGAGACTGTCAGATACAGTATTCGAAACAGGGCTTTGCTGAAAATGGCCTAAATGCATATGGGGAGAAATCTGTAATATCAACTAACAAGCTAAAAAAAATCTCAACAACATCTGAACATAGATTTGTTATAAAATTAGGACTCTGGCAAGTTCATATTAGTAACCCTTTCACTGATTGAAATATTACATTCCAGCAATAAAGTACTTAGTTTAAGATTGCATATAAAATAAACACAAATTAAGCTATTGTTTACACACACAGAGACAACCCTCCTATCACCCATTTCTATTCGGAAATAGTTCAGATGGATCATATTTATCTGGACATAACAATTATTTATCAAGACATCTAAATAAACTCCAAAAATGGTATTTTGAACATCTGAAATAACATCACTGGCACTTAAAAGGCCTCAAGCAGTTTTTGCCAAGGCTTCTGAATGACAGAGTGCACTGGTTATGTGATTAGCAGGCACCTGGGGCCTAGAAATGGCCATGGAGCCTGCAACTTGCACAGACTGGGCCCTTGGAATTGCCTTGCAGAATCATCTCAGAAGGGAGAAGCAGGAAGGGTGCTAGCTGAACCATGTAAGATACAGACTCCATTGAGTCACTAGATATTTCTGCACAGGCACAGTGGGACTCAGGTTTGCTCGCAATACTGAGAAGAACTATACTAAGCTTTCCACAAATTCTAAAATATTGCAAAAATATTTGACAGAATCCAATGTTATGAAAGCATCTAGATTGGACCACTATAGAAATATTTAGCCCAATAGCCTGAATCATTCGTAGTGGAAAACATGTCAAGCATATGCCTCCAAGCATAACTGAATGAAAGAATTTTTTAAAAAAGAGAGCATTTAAAAGAAAAATTGTATTACATAAATGTTTAACTTTTCTTTCACAGCAAAATTCATCCTTTGTTTAAAAATGAATATTAACTACTATGCAAAAATGATTTTTCTAAGATCTGTTTATTTAAACTCACGAGGGTTTTAGCAGCAAGATGAACCTCAGCAATTTACATAATACCGAAAAATGTCTAAAATATATTTTACATTTTAGAAAAATGTTTAAAATATATTCTCTAAACAAACTATAGTGACATAAAGTATCAGAAACAAATTTCATTGACTTTGGTACTTGAGTTATAATCCCCCAAAAAAGTTTATAAGCAAAATCCTAGCAAATACTTACAAATGCAAAATGCACAGCTATTTTTTTTAAAAAAAAAACTCACCTAGCTATGACATATTTTGGCTTCTTGTTTTCCCCCCTCACAAATCTTTGTGACAATACTAAGCAATCTTAGGCAAGTAGACTCAAATAAACTAGTTGCTTGCCTGAATGATGCATGGTAGTCTACAATAAATAAAAGACAGATTTTTACACAATTTTGGGCTCGGAAAGTAATACTATCCAGTGGATGCTCTCACATAGGTTAAGAATTCACACTGCTTTAGAACTTTTAACAGTACTACTGTGAAGCTAGAGCGCTCTTGATGATTACAGGTCTCAGAACAACAACAAAAAAGATGTAAGATACATTGGTCCTTTTTATACAGCTGCCACATTTTGGCACAGGCAATAGTTACTTTGCAAGAGCTGCATTCTGAGTGGAACAGATCCCCCTACAGTTTCTTTTTGGTTTTGTGTAGGCCACTAAGAGCAGCTGATTTGTGTGTACTTTTGCTTGACAATCCTTGGTTCGAAGAAAAAGAAGGCTTTTCTAGTTCAATTTTCTTCTCTTGATTATCCAGACTCCGCTTTGCAACTGACCCTGGAGACACCGACCCAGCTCCACCACTCTGAATCTTAAAAACAAGAAGAATTAACATGCAGGCAGTGTAATACTGAACGTATTAACTGGTGGTGGGAGGGAGGGAAAGTAGCATGGTTGTGTACATCCAAATGGAGGGCAAACTGGGAGTATCTGTTCCCCCAACAGTATACTGTTTTTCCTGCTACTGTAGTGGTGAGAACTATGGTAATGCAAAGACCACAGCAAGGAAGGTTTTGGAAAAGGTTATTTCAACACTTCTGCACCAAAACTCAGAGTAGAGAAGTGATTACCTCAATTTCCTCCCAGAAGATCAATAGAGGGGAGATTATTTATGTTAGGACCAGAGTTGGCATAATTTTTTCCCCATGTTCGGGGCACATTAAGGGCCATGAAGGGCTTTGGATCCTGTTGATCCAAGGCCATCCCCAACCAACCAAAGCCATGCTCCTAATCTACCCCCTCTTCACCGAAGCTCTGGTGTCAGGCAAACAAGCACTGCAGGACTTTTCACAAGGACTTGGAGGAGCACTCTCTCTGATCTTGGAAGGAGAGAGCCAATGTTTCCTATGGCCCCTGGGATGCCCTCCCAGGGGCCATAGGATTGTCATATAAATGTTTCAGAATACTTTTTTTATTCAGTCTGGTAGCATAAGGTTTGTTTAAACACTAGTGGCCCATCACATGTGAGTGCCCTGGGAGTGTGTGGAACCACCGCTGGGTTCCCAGCAAGGCTCAGCTCACCTGAAGACGCTTTTTGTTGCAACCACCCATCATTCATTCAGGCATTCTCTACATGCCAATGCCCTGATTCCCTTGATGGTGACACTTTTTGTCATCATGGGAACCAGAACATTTACAAATAGACCTGCTATACAGAGGCACTGGCTCACATAAAAAATGCCTTCATTTGATCCTAGCCTGGTGCAATGGCCAATGCCAACCCATGAAGATTCTAAAGTGGTTATTTGGGGCCCACCACATGACTGGACTGTCCCTTCCATTAAGAAAAAGTGGCTGTTTTCACACTTACACTGCAAGCTGACTTGATAGATGAACTCTTTTTTCTAAATGTTCCATTTGGTAAAGCGTTGTTGTGACTTTTTTTCTTGTTAGCCTGAAAAAGAAAAAGAAAAAAAGCTCATCTGGTTTTAAGAAAATTTCAGAGATAAAGAAACACAGAAAGAATTATCTGTAATGCACAAACTTTGACTTTCTCTAACACAAATCTTGGTTTGAACAGTGCTGGTGTGTGCTATTTATTTAATCTGTCAAGTATAGGGTTAACTTGTACTTGTTTTGTTGGTGTGGAGGGTTTGCTGCTCCCACTTTCTGTTTCTGTTTCTATACTGGGATCTGAGTTGCCACTGTTGCTAACAGGGCTGTCTTGACCTTCGCGAATTTCTTCCTGTTGTGCAGTGGTTGGCGCTCCATTCAGTTCATCTTCAAGGACACCTGCTTCTCCACTCTCTGTGCCGGTGCTGTTATTCCACTTCTTCATCAGTTCAAGGACGTTAAATGGCCTCTGAACAGTGTCTGTTTCACCCTAAACAGTAACGATCAATTTAAGTTTTTTAGAAAAAGAAATTATGAACAACCAAACAGAAGGATAGCTTGCTTTTGTCTTGCAAGACTTGGCTTCAGGAAGCCTAAGTATTTTGTTAATTCTCTCAAACAAGTTATAAATCATCACAGCAGATTGCAAGTAATCCAAAGAGAGAAAGCCTGCTCGCCTCTTAAAAAGAATGTCAACCCCACCCCCATTGCAAACAACCTTGAGGAAGTATTTTACAGCTGGTACCATAGTGTGTCTTTTGATAACTTGCTACTAACTTTCTACAGCATGTTTGGATATATATCTTATTTTCGGCCAAAACATACCAGAAACAACTTTTGTCTCAAGAACACCAATACCTCATTTAAAGGGGTACTAGCATCATTTGCAATATCTGGACATTGTGATTAGCATTGTCCTCTCTAAACCTGCTTCTTGAAATGGCAAGGTGGAGCACCTTCCTATGAACAGTTTCATTGGCTAAATGGTGTCATGATATCATTAGCTGACAGCAGGATCCATAATGACTGGCGTTAATTACTCAGGAAAAAGACAACCCAAAATAAGGCCTCTATTATTTATATATATTTAAAACATCATCATCATCATCATTTATTCAATTTATACTCTGCCTATCTACAGAATACCCTAAGCAGCAACCCCATTCTTCAGCCAAAAAAAAAGGCTCTCTGGCTTACAAAGATCAATAATAAGTCAGCCCCTACTCTCAGGGTTGCAATCTAAGAAGACACAACACTAGGGTGACCAGATACAAAACAGGGCAAGGGTCCTGCAGCTTTAACTGTTGTGATGAAGAGGGAATTTCACCAGGTGCTGCATGCATACAAATGACACCTGCAGAAATTCCCTTTTCTATAGAACTGTTAAAGATACAGGAGCCCTGTCCTCCTTTCCATATGGTCATCCTACACAACACAAAAGGAAACTGGAGAGAGGTGGAGGAAGAGAAAAGGAAACCCGAGCATTAAGCATCTCATCAGGAATCAAGCAACCATGATGGAGGGGAAAAGGAAACTCCCCTTCCAACAAAGCTTCTATTTTATGTAATAAATGTCTCAACATAAATATTTTGGTTTAGCCCAATTTAGCCTTATAAAGCCTTAGAAAGGTATCAATTGTGTACCTTTATAAGGCAACCCAATATTAAATAACAAGGTACTAGGCCCCTTATGTGGTTTGAAAGGTTGTTAGCAGGCTTTACAAACACGGGAAAAGGATTAATTTCCACGATTTATAACACCTTATTGTGTACAGATTTGTGTTCTATGAATGGTCTAAAAAAGATGCAATTCTTTTATAAGTCCACATCAGCCATGTTTTGAGAAACATCAATACAAATAGCTCAGCAGTGATATCTCACTCTCCAGAAATAGTTCTTCTAAGTGTTGGCCAGGATGTGATGTGGTAGGGTCTTTCCCGCATATGTGGTGGGATTGTAAAAAGGTCTCAGAAGTTTTAGGGCCAAATCTTTTTGGAAATTTCAAACATGATGGGTATAACTATAACCAAATCCCCAGAATTGGCAGTTTTAAACTTATTCCATAGACAGTATAAAGACCTACTACATAAGAAATTGGTGGGATATCTTTTAATAGCAGCACGAGTGCTTATTGCCAGTTATTGGAAAGATTTCGAAGGAATTTCAATAACTAAATGGTGTAACAAGGTATGGGAAGTAGCGCTAATAGAAAAATTGACTCAAAAGTTACGTATAGCAAAAGGACAAAAGAAAACAGATGCTTTTGCTGCTGAGTGGGGACTTTTATCACATATATGAATACTGGTAGTAATTTGCGTTGAGCCCCAAAAGCCGTCAGTAATATTTGGCTTACTTAAGGGATAAACCTGCTTTAAATATAATGTCTATGTTTATATTTACATTTGTAATATCCCCTTAAGATTTTTATTCATTTTTAATGATTATGTTTTGTACTAAATCTCCATATATTGTTTGAATGAATGTGGATTTTTTCTTCTTCTTTCCCTTCTTCCTTTCTCTTCCCCTGTTCATTAGTTTTATTCTATATGATAGATTTGTCAGTCACTTTTATTGTATTTGATGTATATTGTTAAAACAATTTTTTAAAATAAAAATACATTCTTGTTTTTGTGTAATGTCTATGGATACATCCAGATATTACAAGTCCAATTGAAATAAATGGACCTTAATTATATCATTAAGCACTTATTTTTATTGGATTCTGACCCAATTAATTTGCGTAAATTTTTCCGTTGTTGTATACTTTAGTTTTGAAAGTCCAGAGGAGAGTGAAAATAATATTCCCCGAGGTATAACACATGCCTCTTTGGACACAATAGTTATTCTCCTGACTCAACCAGGGTTAAGACTAAAAACATTAAAACTGGCTCATAGCTTGGTCTTTCCAGTGGCAAATTATAAACTCCTTTTAGGCTAGCACAGGAAAGCCATGAACATGTGATAGGTTGAGAGGAAGATTATTTTCCACGTTTGATCTGTTGTGGGGGAAATATCCCCAATGGTCTTTGGACCCAATAAATACAAACTGCAGTGTGCAAAGTAATTTGTTGGGTTGAATGAATGCTGTATATTTTAAAGACATGATGTAAGCAAGAAACACTTTGTCTTTAAAAAAATCCATAGATGTGTTTTTTAACTTTTGCATCTATATACAGATGAATCTTTTCCATTTAAAGAATTGTAATATGATGCTTCGTTCATACCGTGGCAATCGGAATTCAGGGTGGTCTAGCTAGATTTGTACCTTCTTGCCCAACCACTAGATTATATTTCCTCTGTTAACAGTATATTTTAGTCTTTGCCTTCCTATGGTTTTAGTAGTAGGTGTGTGTGTGTGTGTGTGTGTGTGTATGCACATATGTGCATTGATTTTGAGTAGTGAGGGTTGGGATGAGACAGGTATGCACAGAAAGAATTAGTTCTACATGAAACAGGATAATGTATTCCCAAGTCCTTCTGCATTTATAGAATGATTTTCAGATGTGGACTCCAATTTTGCAGGTGCAAATTTACATCTGTAATTAACTGTAGACAAAATGATGTTGCAGACATCCAAATAACTACCTTATTTGTAAGCTCATTCAGGTAATTAAATTTCTAAGTGCACCAAATCGCACCTACAAAATAAGAGGCTGAGTTGTGGCCTCAGGAAAAAAAACCCTATGTTTTAAAGAGCTACAAATACTTAAATAGCACATGAAATGGGAGGGTGGTTGTGTTCTGACAGTTTTTAAGAAAGTGGAACCACTTAAGTTAATTGTCTGTATTGCCTCATTTGAACACCTGTTGAGTTTAATTGGCTAGCATCTGGTGCTAATTGTGGAGAAAGTGGAGGATTACTAATTGGTTGCCTTTTAGATTGTTTCATTTTCTTTTGTCTTTCCTTCAAGCTTTTTCTGTTCAGATTTTAAGGGAGTGCATGTCAGTAAGATTCAAAGCACAGAATGAAACAGTACGCCCCTCCATCATGTGGCACCCAGCATATGTCGGAAATGCATTTTCCACTTTGTGATCTCTACTAGACTCTCCTCTGAATGGCAATACTCCCACACCACAGCACCCAGAGGGAAATAAAGGTTTGTAGAAGAAACTGTTCAAAAAGAAGAAGCTGTTCAAAAACTAAAAACTATAGTAATAGGGGAAAGAATCTCTCATGGTATTTTGTGTGTGATGAAAAAGTCATGAATATGTACATAGATTGGACATAGTAGAACTGCTGAAGTGTTAACTGGTAAACAATTTGTGATATATGGAATACAAATAACCATAGAAATAATGGAGAATACACCTTTGTGCTCAGTAAGGGCAAAGATCTGGCCAAAGAGAAGGCAAAAGGAAAAACAAAGGAGAGAAGAAGACTCAATAGTTGACAATTAGGATGAAGAACAGTCATAAATGGTGGAAATATTCAAATATTCCATCAGATATGGAACCAACTTGTTGAAGCAAAATGTATGTTTATATAAACTAGCAGTTTATGCAATATGAAGACAGAATCTCAGATTATGCATATGCAAAATCACAAGCATTGTGCCTCTTTGAGGCACTAGTAAAATGCACATATTGGTTTCTCCAAATGCTTTTGTACATTAACCCTTGAGAGCCGGTCATCAAACATTCTAAGGACATATCCTTATAAAATTTGGTGTGATTCTTTTATTTTAGTTACAAACCTCAAGAAATCAAGTACTTCTGTCAATCTGTGGGCACAAGGATATACATAATAACTGGACAAACTTAAATTGGGTACACAGTACAAGCAAGAAACCAACCAAACAATGCAAAATACTACCAGACATCCTCTACCGATGAATGAAAAAAAAAACAATACTGGTGGTGAAAGTTATCTACTTCTAACTCTGTCCCGAAGCCACAGAACCATAGATTTTTAATCTCCAATACTTTACATAAAATAGCTACTAGTAGCTTCTGTAAAAATTCTGCCCAAATGATTGTTTCAACAACTCTCCATTGCCAAAATCTGTAAAGCTTCTGTGATTGCAAACCCCACAATTCTGATGCATTAGCATTTCCAAGCTAGATTGTAGAGCAGCTTAATTATTGTGAAAATTATTAGTGAATGTATTCACTAGTAATTACTATCTATTGTTTTAACTACTATAATTACACCAGTGGTTTGTGATCTGCACTGGCTTTGTCTATTTCTAGGCTCGGAGGAAGGGGAGGGGAAATTACATAAGCCCTAGAGCATACATTTCCCCCAGTTCTGGAGGTTTGTCAGAGGAATGGGAATCCACCCACAGAATGCCCCTTTTTTGTCTCTACCAACATCAGGACTCTGATATCAGAGAGGCAAGGGCTACAGATGTTTCCACAGCAGCGGTAAAGGCAGTTATAAGATCAGGTCTCCACCTTCTGAGTTCAGACAACTTTCTCCACAGTTGGAGGGGGAGACCCAAAATACTCTATAGCCCCTTGGACATTCTCCCAGGAACCAAAGAATTACAACCAAAAAGACAGGGAACAAATAGAAAAGTGTAAAGTATGAAAAATAATAATCCAAAGTTCATAAAATGTTGTTGATTTCATGGATTTTTGTAAAAAATATTATTTCCATGATTATCAATGAACCTCTAGAGTCCCCAAAACTTCAGATATAATGAAAAAAGAAATATAAATTTTGTAGGTGATTTGATTTAAACTGCAGTACTATTCACACTTACCTAGGTGTAAGTCCCATTGAACTTAATGGGACTTATGTCTGTGTAGATATGTATAGGGTTGCACTGTAAAGTGGATCCTGGTTATTTTAAGTCAATTGCTTTGGGGAACAACCCTTGATGAAGTCCATTTAAATTAAGTTTGTAGGAGTTCCCAGTGGATTGTGTCCTTGATTGTTTATTTAGAACGTACTGTGCCAGATTTTTTTTTAATGTCACATCTTGTTATGTGGAATGATGACTTGTGCCTTATAACATTTTGACTCAGGTAACTGCAGTCTCCTGAAGGGAGAGTTCAATGCCACATGCATCAACTCTTAAGAGCATCATATACCATTTGGCAACAAGGGGTTAATTTTCTTTACACAGTAGAATCCTCTACATGATAAACCACTTTCAATGCGACACATCTGGACAGTGTGAAATCTCCTAGGCTGTCAAGGCAGAAGTTTGAAGCCTGAACACTGTTGAACACCATATTCATACAGTAGAGCAGGGGTTTGAAAACTTTATTCTGTTAAGCACCACATTCCCTTAGAAGCCACATGCTGCTGGTGCTGGGCAGGGCCAGGGCCAAAAGTGGGCAGGGCTACTCCCTTTATTCTTCCTCTTTGTCACTCCCTTTCTCTCCCTCCCCCCTCTGGCTTAGTTCAGACGACACTTTAGGCAACGGAGGGGTTAATAACACACTCACCGTGTGTTGTTTCCGGTGCTTGCCACGCAACGTGTTGCCCCTCCCCCGTCACGCCGCTGAAAGTCCTGGCATCCTTCTGGGCTCCTCCTCCCTCCCTCAGTCCTCCGGCTTTATCCCATAATGCACCGCAAGTTCTGCCAGCTGTATAGGAGCGGGGAACTCTATGACTGACTGGAATAGTACACGGAGGGGGGATCCCGACACACGACGCTTTAAGCTACAGATTTCGGGATAAACAACTGAGCAGCCCATTGTTTTTCCCCGTTGTTTGATTCACCAAAATAGCGTATTGTCAGTTGTGTGTGTGTGCTGTGTTGCCTGCCACATGACACAATAAGCAACACAATTGGCGATTGATTTCCCCCCTCCGTTGATTATCGTGTCGTCCAAACTGAGCCTCTCTTGCTCGTCCTGCTACACTCTTTTCTGTCCCCCACCCCGCCTCCTTTCCACCCAGCTGTCAGAGGAGAGATAGAACGGAGAGAGATTTTGAAATGTGTTCAATAGTCAAATGAAATTAGTCTAAGGACCACAGATTCTCCACACCTGTTTTCTTGGCATCTCTGAAAGTTAGACTTCCAAAGGATATCTTAATAAACACAGCATTTTATATACATTATAAATGAAGCCCTAATTTGCACTCCCTCAAAAAGTTCAAATATTTCTTACTAATGTGTTTCCCAGTGGGAGGGTTCACACAGCCTGCAAATAAGCCACCATGGGCTGGTTGTTTGCTTGCAGTCATCGAGCTTTCAGTGCTTGTCTCACCCCTCAGTCCCCCTCAGTCTTCCCACTGGCTCTGGCATGTATCCCAGGTGCCTTTGCAATAGAACTTGTTTCCTTGATCTCTCTCTCAGTTTTTGCCACTCTGGTCCTCCAGCTCTGTAGCCGTTCCCAGCAACCCACAATGAAGTTGCCCCGTCAGATTCGGACAATACAACAAGCCATAATGGATATCAAAACCCTAAAAAAGCCATTGGTTCTCAGGATGGTTTGTTTGTGAAAAATAAGCCACCCTGAAGAAACTGTGCTGGGTTTGCACAACATTACAGCCCACACGGGTGATTAGCCGTGGCTGGTTGTCATGTTGTGCAAACCAGGCTAGTCTTTTACTATCACAATCTGTTCCACTCTACATCAACATTTACTCTTTTCTTTTACAGTTCTGTGCCCAAGCCCACTGAATCATCTGAAAGCTAATAGGGAAAAATAACTTTACAAATAAAACAAAACATAAGAAAATGTTGAAAAAAAATAAGAGGAAAAACTTACCGTTATCCACTGATAGTCAAGCAGTTCATTAGCAGTGATTCTGTGGGCAGGGTCTACTTTCAGCAGCAGCTGCAACACATTTTGGGCTATACAGAGAGAGACACTCTGTTACAGAGGTGCTTCAGACTTGTTGGCTCTTTGACATGTGTATTGTGCACTATGAATGTAATTGGCATTACCCTAAAACCTTCACTCAAGATTCCATTGTATTTCCAGGAGCCTGAAAAGTTGCTAGATATATAGCTAGATGTCAAATACATTTAGGGGGAGGAAACTCCCTGAGTCTTCCATTCAGTTGTCAGAACCGAACTGTGGTTCAACCCATCAGGAGTACAGCCTCTGAGCCCTCTTAGTTCACATTGTTTCCAACCCTTTAACTGCCTTGAGGTTTGGGCAGTCAATGTTCATTCTTTCTGCTTGGGCATCTGTCATGCTGGTGTCTCAAGCTTTGAGAATAACCCAGGGTCCAATATTGCTCCTTGTGACTCTTTCCCAGCCCATTTCTCCTTTCTATTTTGGTGCCTACACCATGTTTCCAGGGCCAGAGTCTCCCACTATCCTGCCTCATTTGTCCCAGATGTGTTGCCGTGTATACACAGACAGAGAAAACTGCCCTATTGAGGCCAGAGCCTGGTTCCACACATACTGCAGCACAAATTGTCAGCTCCATCTAGCCGTTTTGCTGCCTTGTAGGGGACTGCAGCCTACATGTGAGTTGTCTGTTCTCAGTCCAAAGGTGGAATTGTTCCCACAGGGAGAATAAACAATATTTATCATGTATTTATTACATTTCTATACTGTCCAATAGCAGAAGCTCTAGGAAGCAGCTACCAAAAAGCCTTGAGCTGAACACACAATTGCTGGATTTTATTGGGAATTCTAAGGAGAAGCCCTCATTAGCAAAGGTCCCCATCTAAATCTGTTTTTAACAAACAAAAATGTGGAGGCTCCAAGGTCTCTAATAATGGCTTAGTGTCTGTTTGGTCCCCCATCATCACCCACACAAACACCTTTATTTTAGATGTCTGTGGACAATATGATGCAGCCTGTTGTCAAGAAGTCCAGATAGATTTATTACCTCATTTTCGAATTTGGAACTAAAGCTGTGCTCATTTTCCTAATTTCTGCCAACCAACCAGGAAGTGTAGTCCTTTGGGTTCCCTTTGCTCCGAAGTCAGTAATTATAGCTGCTCTGCTTTATTTCTTTTCCTTTCCTCCTAAATCTATCCATTTCCAATCCAGTTGCGCACCATTTCCATAGCACTTAAGCTTCCATGGTAGTATAACCTCACAATCCCCTTCTCTGCCATTTTCATAACAGCACCTTCCTCTCCTTATTTGGTAAACGCCCATTTTCTCAGACTTTGTCTTCCTCTGTCTCTTCTACTAGGCCCAATTATAACTAAAAATTTTACAACTAATAATGTGCTAGGGGGTAAGTATATGGACCAAGCCATTTTCTCTTCTGTAATGAATGTGCATGTTTTGAGAACACAAATCTGTAAAAATAATGTCTATATTTTTGGACTCTGAATGAGCGTTTAAGCTAATTTCCCCATTTTAGAAGCAGCTATTCCCCATTTTATTAAAAATATAATACATGAATCTGCTGTGTGCACATCACACCTCAATTTGCCCCCCCTTTGGAAACTTGTTGGCCATTACACAATTATTGTTATTATTGTTGTTGTTTGTTGTTGTTGTTATTATTACACTGTTTACAACTCCCCCACCACTGCCACATGTTTATATAGATCTGCCAATTTGAGGCTGACACTTCATGCATTTGGTGAAGTGGACAGTATCCAAGAAAGTTTATGCCAGAATAAATTTGTTAGTTTTTAAGATGCCAACAGATTCTTTGTTATTTTTGCTGCAACAGACTAACACGGCTACCCCTCTGGAAATTAAACTTATTAGACAACCTTCTTAAAATAGACTCAGGGTGTCTTCATAACAGATTAAACATACAAAAATTCAAACAATTTTAAATGGCAAAACCCAATTAAAAATAAAACACCAGGACTCAATAAAACAATTAAGTTAAGAAGCCCCATCATATGCCATCAAATGCCTGGGAATAAAAACTTAATTTAGTGCTGAAAAGGTGAGAAGGTTGGTGCCAGGCGGACCTCACATGAAATAGTCCACAAGCAGGGAGCCACCACCCAAAAGGCTCTCTCCCTTGTTCCCATTCTCCAAACCTCCTCAAAGGAGGCACTCTAAGGAGGGCCTCAGATGTTGATCCCAGTATATGGGTAAGTTCATATCAGGAGAGGCACTCCATCGGGTATTGCAGTCCTGAGCCATGTAGGGCTTTATAGGTCAAAACCAGCACCTTGAAGTGGGCTCGAAAACATACAGGCAGCGAGTGCCAGAATCAATGTTATATGTTCAGATCTTCTGATCCCCACTTTCAATCTGGCCGTCACGTTTTGCACAAGCTTCAGTTTCCAATCAGTCTTCAAAGGCAATGCTATGTAAAGTGCACTGCAGTAATTGGAGATTACCACAGCATAGACTACTGATGCTAGGTTATCTATTGCCCAAACAGAGGCAAAGCTGGGCCTCCAGCCAAAGCTGGTAGAAGGGCACTCTTTGCCACTGAAGCCAGCTGAGCTTCAAATAACCATGACTCCAGGAGAACCCCAAAGCTATAAACCTGCTACTTTAGGGGGAGTGCAACCCCCATCCAAAACAGGACACGAATGTCACATGTCTATGTGAATGGGCAGCCTAACTCATAACGCTCATTTCTGTTAGCTGTAACAAACACATCCCCCAGTTGTCTCTGAGTGTTTTAATCCCGCAGAGTATTTTACCTCTAATGCTGTGAAGCTAATTCATAGCAACCATTTTGTGAATTTTCCTTAACATCAATTTTATAGTTATGAGAAAACACATTACTTAAAGTTACTAAAAAGGTCAAAATATTGCAATAATTTGCTGAATTTCTTCCTGGTACTATTGTTGCTTTTTGTAGTTGTTGTATAATTGTCTACTTACCCGCCTCACTGACTGATTCCCAGTTTGAATGTTTAAAATGAAGTTCTCCTTTCTTTATCACTTCAAAAAGTTTTTCTTCGGAGCCTGCCATAAAAGGTGGCTCACCACATAATCTATTTTTTGAGAGGGAAAAAAAGGAAGTCAGCTTTATATTCTGATTCTGTAAATATATCCCTGCTTTCCTACTAATGACTTCATGTGTAAATTCTACCTTTTCGTTTTTGGGTGGAATTTTTCACTGTGTTGAATTATTCTGCTTGGGCAGCAAACTGCCCAGGCAGAACATCATCAGTTGAGGAGTAGAATGTAATCCATAAGCAATGGAAGCAGAGTGAAGCATCTTTGGCGAAGATGAGCAAAGGAGCGTCAACTGCTTACTCCTAATTCCTCGTTTCAAATATGGAGAAAACAGTATGCAACAGACTAACTGAAATGTCTCTTATTGTGATTATCTAATCCAAGGTATCTCGGGTTCACAGTCAATTAGAAGACTAGTCTTGAAACTAACGAAGAGTCTGAGAAACCTTTGGAGGAACAAGAAAATGTTCAATTGCTTCCTAAACATCTACCATATAGAAAGAGTCGGGTTCAAGTACATACAACACTTCTGCATAAATCAGAATATGTTTTCTATCGTATAGAAGCTTACAATCCCCTTCAAAGCCTTAAGAAGAATGGATGAATTGCTCTCAATGCCGCAATTTTGGAACACCCTCCCTAAAGAAGATCAGTGGGACTTTTCACTGTGTGGTTTCAAGCAGCAGCTAAAAATATTTTTACGTTTAAATTTTATTTATCTTGTGCCCCTCCCCTTCTCTTCTCCCCTCGTGCATTCAGCTTCTATGTCCCCATCCTGGCTTTATTATATCATAGTTTATACCATGAAGCTATCGTTTAATTGCTATCTACAGGTCAGGATAAGAAACCATGGGTCATTCTCAGCTGGTAAGCCATGGTTTATTGGACCAAGATTATAATGGCTGAACCAAGCTGGAGACCCCTCATATTGAAGATAATTTCCCTAGCTGTGCTGCTTTAGGCCCTGGTTGCAATAGGCTATATACATAAAAAGAGCTTAGTAGTGTGCATGGCAGACCATGGAGAGAAAGAATCATATTGGTTCCAAAACAATGGCAGCAGGGCAAAATTATCTTGGGAGCAACTGCAACACGTCTCAGCCTCCTCCAGACAAATTCCAGAAGAGTTTAGAGAGTGGAGGAACTTCTAGAATACAATGATGCACAAAGTGATGCACAAATTATATAACTGCTTTTTAAAGCAGAGAGAAAATGGGTTCCAGAGAATGGTTTCAAAAAAAGAAATGAGGAAAGACCACATCTCAATAGGAACATAATAACATAAAGCCTATCTAATCCAGAATTCAGTCCCCTCAGTGGCCAACCAAATGCCTATGAAAAGCTGTAGCAGGGAAGTACCCAACCTGGAGTGATATTTTTATTATATAGCTGTGAAAATAATGCTGATGTATTGGTATCAGACTCAGACTTATGCTTTGTTTACATCTGAATGTATATTCAGAATAATTTTAAAATAATATGCAACATCCAGATGCAAATGAAACTGATTAGCAGTTTCATTTCTTTATCATTCTGAAGGACTCTTCATTTTCTTAATTACTTCGAGCTCACTCTCTTGACTGGTCAGACTGAGTCAGGAACATACCATGGGTGACCATGACAGGCAGGTCAGAACCATCCCACAGTCCAAGTCCAAGTCCAAGTTTATTACGGTAAATAATCAGCATCCCACAATCGCTGCCTAACCTCTCTTCATCAGTCCCTGCCAGCTCCTGTCCAATCTTGCATACTCCTCATCTTACTAAAGTCTGCCTCTTGGGATTCCCACATCTGTTCCAAGGTGATTTGTGAACCAGTCTTTCTCCCAAATGGGCTTCAGTAATTTGAGTGTTCCCAGCAAGCAATTCGGCTCTAGATTCTAACTGGAGGATATCTTCCTAATGGGCAGTCTCCTGACAATTAAAAATCAGAAATTATACCATATATATTTATATTTTAACAAAGAATTAAGGGCCTAAAGCAAGAATGAAGAATCTGTGGCCTACCAGATGTTGTTGGACTTCAAATCCCATCACCCCCAGCCAGTATAGCCAATGGTCAGGGATGACACGGGTTATATAGTCCAACAACATCTGGTAGGCCACAAGTTCCCCAAAACTGGTCTAAAGTTTTTCACAGTTTGTAACTTGAACACTTTACATGAAAGTCTCATATGACACTCCCCCCCCCAAAAAAATGAATAAACTGATCGCAAACAACAATTGAATAGAAAAATGAGGTCAGATAAATTATTTGGTATTAATTTTAATTTTATGTCTGTTCTCAAAGCACAGAAGTAGCTTTTGAAAATCTCGTCACCTATATTTGATGGATGCTGTCACTTTAAATCAGAATATAGAATCATTACTGTCAGACTTACTTAACTTTGTTCTTAATGGAAGGCCACAAGTAAGTATTTTAGCAATTTATTTTCAAATCACTTTACCTTAATATACATTTCAAAGACTTTTCTGTTGTCAGATATCTTTCTCTTTTTCTCAACTGCTCAACTATAGGAAATTTAAATTCACAGCAGATACCTTTGAAATATGGCTGTGCTGAATATTCTCCCATTTTCAGGTCAAAAATAATTAGTTAAAAATATTTCCTAAAAACTACTTTTTACTATTAAAATAGTCACCTTATTTGATCCTGTTTGGTACGATGGCTTCCCTTCTATCTGCTGGTGCAATAGCACCATTTTAAAATGCCCATTACTGCTTCTCTCCCCTTTCTGGATGGCTCATGTTAGGGATTCCAACCCATTGGAGATCATGAAGTTGTGGACAGCCCTTTTTCTGTCGAGGGCTGCACTCCCTCATGGGTCATCTGTTGGTCGTGGGCACAGCCAAAACTAGCAGCGGGGAGGGCTAGAACCAAAAGTGCAGGGTCAAGCCTTTTTCTCTTCCTTTTTCTGCAACCTCCCTTTTCTCTCTCTCCCTTTTCCGTCCTGCCCAATGGGATAGATTGCTCTTGCCAGAGTTCTGAGTTAAGCATATGCAAAGGGCTTTTGAAATTAACCTGGCAACTATATGAAATTAGGCTATGGGGTCCATTTGGCCCTAGGGCTGTAGATTGCCCACCCCCTGATGATGTCACAGTGCTCCCTAGCCAATCGGATTTGCCGATATTATTGTGAAACTGAAGTTAAATGAAGTCAATTGAGAATGAAGGCAATCCTTCCTGAATTTGTCACATAGATTATCTCAGTCAATCAGGGATCAATGCAGTAATTGGGTATGACATCACTACATTATGTAGCAGCCAATCAAATTTAGCTAAATTATTATATCACTTGAGGGCAAACAAAAGCAACTGAAAGGACATAAGAGAATAAAGAGAATAAATGAATAAGAAAGCATTTAACAGGTGTTACAGAAAACTCACAGAAAGCAGGAAACATTATTTTAACACTGAAAATTTCCTGAAAAACAGGGAGTATTTTTTTTCCCAGCCCTTTTGGAAGCATGGCTGCTTTTAAGAATGCAGTGGAAAAAAATATTGACAAGAGATAATGCTAGCTTAGGCCTGTAGAACTTGTGATCTGCCAAGCCAAACACAGTCCAGTAGGAGCTCAATAAAAAAGTAATTGCTTGTTGTTTTACTGGTCGATGTTAAAATAGAAATGGAATACAAATTGCAGCTATGTTCCACTGAAACGCACCATAGTGTCATTATCCTATTATACAAAGGCGTCACATGAAATTCAACATACATGAAAAATGAATTCATATCAAATCTTATGGCTTGGATTTACTAGGAAGGGTCAAGATCAAGCCTTTTGTGACAGATATACACTTGTTAAGAGAAGCAAGCCATCTGCACTATTGCTAGAAGGTTAATGCAGAGGCATTAACAGCTGCTACAAACATCACCTAGCAATGGCAACATTAAACATTCACTTAGAAAGAATGGCTCAAAAGACCATCTCACAATGGTAGGGTGGGCTGCTTATGAAAATTAAAAGAATATCTCATACATCTCTTGAATATAATTTCCAAATATAATAAAAGGGGTGTGAACTGTATTCTATTAACTCTTAGGCAGCGTATTTGTTGTTTGCTTTTACTGTCAACTGGATGAGGTGCAATATAATGTAACATTGTTACAATACTATTGTGATTATAAAATGCTAATTTAAAATATTTATATGTTAATTAAAGTATAATGTCAAGAGTCCTGAGCTGTGACTACAATCAGCACAATTCACTGCTCTCTGTTTTACAAGGCCTGTGAATTGTGCAGATTGCAGAAACAGCATGGAATTCTTATTGGCCAATCAAGTGATTCAGTTACCCCAGCCCAATTTATAATACATTCAATCCTACTATACTGTGCAAATATGACTTCTTCGGTGGCAACATTAATACTGTAAAGTATGGCCATAAAACTGGGACTGCTTCAGCATTAAAAAGTTTGCAGAACACAGCTTGTTCCACAATTTTTGTTTTTGTTTTTTTTAAAAAGAAGCAATAAAACTGTGCTGTGTGCATTATGGTATGCAGAAAAACTATACTGGGTGAGCTGGATGAACAATGGTTGGGGGAATAGCTCATCCCCCACCACATCAGCTCAGGTGGGAGGACACTTGTTCTGACAGTGCATGTTCTTCCTCTTTTTGTCTGTGTGCACTTGGACAGAGCAGAGATGGCCCTGCTGTTGTTGTTAATTAACCTTGTATACATTGCTGGGAAGAACCTGGCTACAGAGGGAGTCAAGGGTAAGGGGCATCCTCCCACTCCCCTCTGATATTTGGCTCAAGATGGCACTCTTTTCCAAGAATGGCTGTTGAGAGGATGAGGCTGCATTCCTCTAAGCATGTTGTGACCTATTGGGGTGCAGTCTCTCACCTTCTCCATCCAGTTTCAACCAAGAGGAGCACCCTAAGTCAAGTACAAGCAAGGGGAAAACAAAGTTGTGTTCCACCAGATCCTTTTCTCCACATCAAAGAAGCTCTACTTGTCACAATTTTGCCTTTTGCTTGCTTAATTGAAAAATTGTCATGAAGAAAAATGTATTATAAAAAGTTGATGCAGACACCAAATTTAGGGTGTTTTTTTTAAACTGATGTCTGGATCATCTGCGTGCAAGATTACTGCCTTTTTCATTTGCTTAGTTAAAATACTTGCTACCTCTTATACATAAACAAATGTATAAAACAGGAAATTATTGGGAATATAAAACACAAATATTTTTTTCAATATACTGAACATACTGGGTAGGATCTAGATTTAGTCGTACTTAGAAATGATCCACTGAAAACAATGGGACTTTATTTGGGGCTGTAATCATTGGAACTTAAATTAGTCTGACTAACTTAAGTTCCATTGATCTTAATGGATGTACTCTAATTATGGCTAAGTGTGAATCCAACCCAGTGTATCAAAGTGTACGGTACAACAATGAGCTGACAGAATAAGCTAATGCTTTGAGCGATAACATCGATGGAAAATGATTTCCACTACTGTCCTATTTAAGCCACCATTGATTATATATTTCCACAAGATCTTATTTTCCATCAAGGAAAAGTTTTCAAGAATATTTTGACCCATCGCACCAGCTAGACATATGCATTCTAAAGCTGTGATCCTAAGAAAACTTACTTGAGAGAACCTAGAGTTCAGATGTAATTGTAGTGAAAAAATAATCATCATCATTCCTGTTACAAAGTGTCAAGGAAGACAATCTAAACAATGAAAACTCCAGATAGCAAGTAGCTATGCCAAGCGTAAACTTTCAATTAAAAAATAATAATAATGCATAGTTACTTTCTTTAGATTTTTATTTTATTTTATATCAATGTTACAAGCTACTTACAGCATATACATAATGACACCTATGCTCCAAACATCACACTGTTGGCTATAGTCATGTGCACTTATCACTTCTGGAGCTGCCAACCAAGCAGAAAAAATAATATTAATAATACAAAAAAAAACTTTTAAATGCTTAAAACAAAGCACTTGCTGATGAGAATTACTTTATTCCTCCCCGAAGCAAAAAGCAAAGCAGCAGATGTTGAGATTAATAATGTACAGCCCTTAACAATTCATGCTGATGTGTCCTCACTTTGATCATTTAGGAATGATGACATTGTGACTAACTAATTGTGTTATTGGTGTTTATTTTCTAGCTGTAAATTGTGAAAACCTTGCTCATAAAATTCTGATTGCAAATCTTTCATGACACCACATAACACATTTCCATTTGGAAAACAAGTGTAGTGCATAAGGTTTTGTACTGGATTTAAAGACAGAAGGCTTCTGTAAATATCCATCTTGGACAAACCTTAAAATGTACAACATCTATTTAAAATAAATAAATAAATAAGCTCAGAAAATAAAAATGGCTTCAAACTGCCTGACTTGCTTATATATTTATGCACAATCTTGGTTAAAAATGTATACATTAAAAATTACTCACCAATCACGTTTTTGTTAAGATGAGGTATTCATGAGCCTTTCACCTGCATGCACAGCCCCTTCACTCCTCCCTTCATATGAGCCACAATTAAACCAGGAAGTCTCCATTGGCTTGGCCCTGCTAGGCCCAAGGAAACGCCGGATTATGCAGGTTCTAGAGCAGCCATGATGGATTAATATGGATGCCTACTATGCAAAACTCCAAGTCTGTGTAAACTGCTTGGGGTTTTGCTGTATCTGAATTGTCAGCTGAAGACAGACCCTTGCAGAGTGGCTGATAGTGGTTTCTTGGGCCTAGCAGGACCAAACCAACGGAGACCTTCTGATTTAATTGTGGCTCGTGCAGTGGGAGGAGCAAAGGGGCTATGTGTATACAGGGAAAAGGCTCACACATATCTTGGCTCAATGATAACTCAAATGCAACCACTGAATATTTATGTCACCTCATTTATAATAATTGCTTTGGGATTAAGTTAGCTATGCCTAATCTGCTGCACTGTGGTATTGCAGGTCAGGAGTTTGTTCAAGATTTCAGTCTCCATTTGTCCACCTTGGCTGCAAAAGAAATTTCCCCCAGGAAGAAGGGAAAGGTAACTGCTTCGTGCATTGATACTTCATCCTACTTAGCACTAGAGCAAATTAACATTAATTGTCTTAGCAGGTGTTATATGATCACCTGGACTGCTAAATCTTTTCTTTAGTATGTTAGAGCTAACAGAAACCTTCTTTTCAGTAGATTCAGCTCTTGCCTTGAAGTTATTAAGCAACTGCTAAGATACCATAAAGCCTAATTTTGAAATGCTATTATAATATCGCAGTTCTTTCCCAATCATCAGCCATCAATCAATCTTTGTTTTAAACCATGGGTCATAACTAGTGAGGACATATGCTGTACAGTATCAAATATAGGTCAATAACACATCTTAAAACACAGAATAAAAAGCCAATTATGGATAGGATTATTTCAAAATATTGAATTTTAGAGCAGAACATTTCTATATCAACAAATTGCATTCAGCTTCAAAAAACCCTCTCCAATTTTGCTACCCATCAATGCAAAGATACCTTTTTATATGTAATATACTTTCCCTGGTTGTTATATAGTAATACTTTAGCTATGTCATTCTGAAATCTTATTCTAGCTAGAAGGGAAGGAATAGAGTGGGCAATAGAATAGATCACACAATCATAAAATCATAGGAACAGTAGAGTTGGAAGGGGCCTACAAGGCAATGGAGTCCAACCCCCTGCCCAATGCAGGAATCCACCTTAAAGCATAATGGACTGAGTGTTGTATGTAGATAATGGACTGAATGTTGCATGTAGCAAAAAATGCAGAGTATCTGTTCATATGAGATTTTAGTATATCTATTTTCAAGGACCACAGTAAACATGGCTTAAAACTAGCATGTTGTAAATGTTCAGTGCAATGCACAGTTTGTCAGATCACAGGAGTAGCTTTCCATTCCATCCTCGATTTGATAAAATGCAGCCAAGAGGAAAATAAAGATGCCTGAAGAACAGCCACATACTGTTGCCAAATCAAATCTTCAATTCTAGTTTCTGAATTGACTGTAGTAAAAAAACCAAAAAAACGCAATATAAACAGCCCATGCTCTTACTATTTTTTAATATTTACATCACAATCTGATGCATGTTTACTCTGGGGATAATGAGTGCTGCTTCTATGGGACGTACTCCCTAATAAGTGAGTTTAGGATTGCAGCCTAAATGCACCAAGAATTTCTGGAAGGAGATAACTTTGACTGTTCAAAAATATATTTTTTGACAATCTTGAGCCACAATTTCTTCACTGTGTAAACCAAGAACTAATAGTAGGTTGATTAATTCTAGCAGCAATAATAGGCTTCACTCCAACCTCTGTGCCAATGAAGGATGGAAGGAAAAAAAGTATTCTTAGAAAACACCAGTGTATGATTTTAATTAGGAGCAAAGTCCAGCCTCAAATGTTATCTGAAAAGACTTTTGCCTGAAATATTTTTATGGCTTAATACATTGTTTCCTCTCCCTTGAACAAAAGTAGGAGGGCCTCCGAAGTTGTTTCAATATGCAGTCTACTGACCACGAGGTGGGCTGGAGATGAGCAGTGTTCTGAAAATGGGCCCCTAGTTATTTGAAAGACATTGACTGAAATCATAAGCACGCTTATTAAGACTATGTATCAACGAAATCAGTGGGACTTATTTCTGAATAAACATACTTAAGATTGGGCTATTAATCTGTTCAGTATTAAGGTTGTCCAGCATCCATTTATGACAAATGCCACAACTTTTCTCTTCTACCTGTGTAAGGCCACGTTGTCCATATAACAGCAATACTGAGATTCTATGTTCTAAAAAGACCTTGGAAAGTGCCATTACCTATACAATTTAGTGGATGTAATTATTCATACAGAGATTGAATAGAAGGGGTGCTGGCTGCCAGCCTCAACAAATATCTTGCTAAATTGGATTAAGGTTAGTCAGTTCTCCTTTCAAACCCATCCTCACCTTCAAATGTTCTAAGTCAAAGACTATGCCCCTCCATATCAGTATGGAATAATTTCGACAATAAACAATCTTGATTAACTGAATCAAAGGCTGCAGAAAAGTCTACGGAAATGCAATTTATGTGTTTGGGGGGTAAATCCCATCCTATTTGAGCAAAAATCCATTTGCACAAGGAGGCTTTCCTATCCCCCTCTGCAGCCCCCTGCACTCCTCCTCCCCAGAAGCATTTCTTGAGGATGCTCGGAAGAAGACTAGGAGATGTCTCTGGAGGCTGCAGTGGGAAGCAGCTTGTGTGATTCAGGCCAGATCTACACCAAGCAGGATATGGCATTTTGAAAACGGTTTGAAAACTGTATATGGAGTGTGTCCTGGGCCCCAACAGTTGTCACTACAATTAGAAACCGTTTTAAAGCAGTAGTGTAGATCCTGCCTGAGACATTGCTGTCGCAAGTGGTCTCTTCCCGATTCTGGTTGATCCCTCGCTTCCACTGTAGCCCCCCATGCCATGTTTCAGACCTTTCATGAGGGTCCCCCTATCCTCAGGAGAGGCTGTGGAGGAGCACACAGGGCTGCAGAGGGAAGAAGGGGTGGGAAAGCCCTCCTGCGCTAGCAGACATCAGCTTGCACAGCACTGGATACAACCCTTTGAGTTCAGCAGTCTATTTAGAAAGAAAGTGGTCAAACATGAAGCACTCTGTGGTTATTCTCACTGCGCTAAAACCATCTTGCTCTTCAGCCAGCGATTCACTATATTCAAACTAATTTTCCAATTTGTTTAACAAATAGTACTAGTATAGTGGGTCCTCTCAAGGAATATTTTCCTAATTTAAGTGGGGGAAGGTTAGGATTGAGAAGATGGTTGAATCTTCTCAATATGCAAAATAAACTAACTAGTAGCTGACGGAAGCTTTAAGAAGCTCTCCGTTGGTACTGATATTTTACAACTGTGCAAAGCTGAATTTTTTGAAAGCTACAAAGTACTGAAGCATTGGTAAGCAATGGGCAAGACTAGGAGATTATATGTGTATTACACACACACACACACACACACACACACACATAACTAAATGGACACTAGCTATTCACTGCCTGTGAGCTACAAAATAAAATATAATTCATTCAACTGCCATTCCTTCATGTGATGAGACTGAATGAGAGTACTATGATATGAAGCAATGAACTTACCCATGTAGATAGGAGTCCCACAGGTAGACTGGAACATGCTTTCACTTCCTCCCATCTTTTGTACAGCTAAACCAAAATCAGTCACCTACAGGAAACAGAACTCAACTGCCTTGAAAATCCCCTGATGATTTGTAGCTGCAGCTCTTTTATTCATCTTAAGAGTTCATTGTTCTTAGCAAAACCACTTGAGTGAGAGCTAAAAGAATTTGATTAGATTTCTCAAATGATCACATGTAGAACAGTGCACCTTAAGCAGAGAAAGCTCTACACCAATCCTCCTATAAATATTCAGAGACTACTTTTAAACAACTTTAATCCTTACTTTGCAGATTGCACCAGCATTTGAACACATATGAAGTGAGAATGTTATTCATAAGATTCAGGTTAAGTGGATGCTGCTATAAGGTTTGCATCAAAACTCTTAAATAAAAACAAACCAAATATCTTAATTATGTTATGTTTTCATTATGTTTATTATGAGATCCTTAGGGTTAGAAAAATGGTGCACAGTAAATGCTATTTGGGAAGCAGGAGGGATAGAAACTAAAGAAGAAGACAAACAGCAAAAATCGGGAAATAAAGAAGTAGCTGGGTGCTTGAGACAAATTCATACTGGAGATGTGAAGGCCCATAAACGCCCCAGAAAATTTGGGGTGGAAAGGGTGTTTTTCCGGTGTTGTTGTTGTTTTTCTCCTGAGGACATTTCTGTTTTGTTTTTCCAAAAATTGGAAGAATTGAACAGGTTTGGATTGTGAAACATTTTCTTTTAGAATTTAGGACAAAGTATTTATATACTGTTACCCAGCCTTTATTCCCCACAAAATTATTTCTAAAAACTGTCTAATAAGAACAAACAGACTTTATAGAAAAACTAGAGATGTAAAATATCTGGAAGTAATGAAGCCATGAGGGAAAACATCTTTTTTAATCCTTTCTGTAAGATTCCCAGCACGGTTATTTCTTTAATTCCTTATTAAAATTACTGTTCTAAAGTATATTTTACTGATAGACATTTATATTCAGTTTCCCGACATGTGAATAGAGTCACCATTGTGCATTATTGACAGTAAATGTGCATTCTTGACAATCTGGGTTTTGTTCTATAGAGTCCTGTATTTCTAATGCTGTTGGAATAATTTAATCTAGTTCTAATTTATTCAGACAATAATGGCAAATTTACTAACAGGGTTCACTTTTAAAAGTTTTAAAATATAATGATAATTTTATGAGCAAACATAAAGTTGTACATAAAATAATCACAACTATCATTAAAGTCCAAATTCCATTTGTGACAGCAATACAGCACTTATAGGCAGTGTTCCAAATTGGGAGAAACTAGAGTCACTATAAAGAAGGTAAAAAAAAAATAAGGCCAACTTGTGCACAGAAATAAAATACTTCCAGACCCCAGTGCTGCCAACCAACTGAAGAACACAACAAGTTACAGTATAGTAAACTACAAATACACGAACCAGGAAAGCTGACTGAGGCTAAGCAACCCTCTGTATACTTCTCAAAGGAGGAAGTCTTCCACTGGTCTACCCAGAAAAAACCTAAGGCCTGACACCACCACACTGATTAGGGTGCCCATCCACCCAGATTTGTCCGGACATGCCCGGAAAATGGGGAGCAAATCCGCGTCCGGGGGGAAAAACCATTTTGGGGGGCCAAATCTGGAAATTTAGCCCCCCAAAAGCCCGTTTTGGCCAGGTACTTCTCTGTTTTCGGCCTTCCAAGGCCTGCCGAAGCCACTTCTGGGTTCCTAGAGGGCCATCGCTATGGCAACGGCCCTCTAGGAATTTGGAAATGGCTTCAGCAGGCCTCGGTAGGCCCATTTCGGGCACTTCCAGTTTCAGCCTTCTGAGGCCTTCCGAAGCCATTTCCGGGTTCCTAGAGGGTCGTCGCTATGGCTTGAGATGGTTTGAGCCAGCCTCTGCAGGCCTCAGTAGGCCCATTGCCTGCCCCTGGTGGGTCATCCACACTTACCAAACCCCTTCCGGCTCCTTTGCGATGATCCTGGGCTGTTTCTTGGATGGTGCAGGCAGAGGACAAAAAGCAGGCAGAGCTGCAGGTAGGACAGTTTTACCTTGGGAGTTACAAGGTTCTGAGAATTTTTCCAAAACTGCCCTCCACCTGTTAGGATCTCTCCTCCCCCAAGTCTTATCCTGTACTTTTCTAATCCCCTTCTCTGCAACCCCTTGCTACCACTAAGAATATTTTCAAGGTCAATGTAAAAATCCCCATCATTTGCCTAGAGAAATGGGGGAAGGGGAGAGTGGAAGCAAGCATAGGAGCAGCCTTGGGAGAGGTATGTGTGTGTGAGTGTATTTATGTGATGGGTGCATGGGGTGCATGTTCATTTGTCCATGAATGAATGTGTGTGTGTGTGTTTTGGGGTGGGTATCCTGAGAGAGTTTACGTGTTTGCAGTGTGTGAGTGTATTTATATGATAGGTGCATGTTCATTTGTCTATGAATGGATGTGTGTGTGTGTGTTTTGCGGTGGATGATTTTGAGAGAGTTTGCGTGTTTGTGTGCATGTTGAGAGGGGCGTATAGTTTTGTGTGTGAGAATTGGGGATGATATGGAGTTGATATTCCTATTTACGGGAAATAAATTTGAATGAATTAATTTTCTAAGAATTCATTTAGAGATGGTTTGAGGAAATTGGTTTAGCTGTTTGGAAAATAGGTGTTTTGCTGGAACAGAAAACTGGCTTCAAAGCAGTACCTTTATCTGGTTACCTCACCCGTTTGCTTTTCTTTGATTATTTTGTTGGAGGAGAACATTGTAATATATTGATGTATGAATTGACTTATTAGCAATATTTATTTATTGCTTCTTATTTGAATAAATCATGAAGCAGTTTAGAAAAAAGAATATAAAAATGTGCAATGGTATCATATTAGAAGTTTATTTGAACATAGTTCATGGCTGTGTGAAAGGCAAAGTATATGGATGCAATTTTAATGGGCCTTTTAAACATAATGAAAACATAATTTATTATCCATCTCTATTGGAGGATGATTGTTACTGGCCATGGTGTTTTTACTTCATCTATGTGATATTTACTGGTGCTAGCATTTGTTTTATCCTTTTAGTAACTGTACAAAAACAGACAATTTTTGTTAAATACAGTATCCTCCCCCAAGCTGGTTCTCTCCAGATGTGTTGGATAAAACTTCCAACGCCCAGTCAGCATGACCAGATAGGAGTCATAGTCAAAGATATTTGGAGAGGATTGGATTGGGGAAGGCTGAAATACCAAGTGGCCCAAAAGTAGGTATACAGTATAGTACTCACACCTCCCATCAACATTCTAAACAACTGTATACCTACTTTTCGGGCACCCAGTACATAGAGTTCTAAGTTTTTAAAAAAGTAATATTCCTCCTCAGTTTATTCATCTTCATAAGATCATATCTAGCTGAGCTGGAGTCTAGATCCACATTGTATATTGTATCTCCTATATATTTCCTCAATTCTCAAAACCCGTGTCAGACTGTTAATGAATTTTCCAATTAATTCACTGATCTTTTGGATCTAACTATTAGCTCTTGCACCAATGGGCATGGTGGGTGGGGTGGGTGGAGAAGGGTTTTTCACTTCTCCTGTAATTGATAATTATTTCATATCATCCACCTGAAGTTTCTGAAGTCTGAAAGCCCAAAGTAAAATTATTAAAAGTCCTAAAGACATTTCCATTAAAGTCCATTGGAGTTCTACTGATGAAAATTCTGACCAGCAAAATATCTTAACCTATGCCAATATGAGCAAGATTTCCTAAAACCTTTGCTGGGCCTCTCATTTCCTCTTCCTTTTCTGCAACATTTTTGTCATTGAGTATTGCTATGTCAATGAGGTAGTTGTGCTTTTCTTTTATATTATGACTGTTGTGTCTGACTGCTTGCAAAGTAGTGTCTTGTCCCAGAATTGTTCTGTTCCAGCATAGCATGGTTTGGCTTGACTTGTTTGAGTGTGTCTGGATCTCCTAGGCTCTGAAAGCATCTTTCTGGAAAGCACCTGCTGGTTGCATGATCGAGGAGACCAGGTTCTGTGAGTGCATAGTTGTCCTTGACAGGAGGGCCTTGCACTTGCTAGAGTAAGGTGAACAGATGTGAAGAGGCTGCAATCCTACATTCATTTATCTGGGAGTAAGCTTTATTGAAATCAACAAGAGTTATTTCTAAAGTTTCTTTGGGCAGTTTTCTTTGGGTCCCTGACTGGGATTTCTATTCTCTATACACTGAGGCAGTGTAAATTCAGGATATACTTGGATAAAAGGAGGGAAAGATCCTTGTCTAGCATTGTGATAATGGGCATCTGTTCTGGCCTTTCTTTGTATTGCTACTGACCATAGTTTTGTTTACATGTCTAATGAACCAGAGATATAATGACACATTTTTAGATTTGTTTCTCACTGATAAACCAGAAGTTGAAACAAGCTAAGAGGTGAGAAGTGACTACAACAAGCCTTTAGTCCATTTTGTTCCATGGCTAATGTTTGCAGGGTAATCGTATTTTATACTCTTCCTGCATGCTAGGTTGGCTAGTTTGTTGTACTAGATTTTTCTGCACTTGTCAACTGCTTCATTTGTTCAGTGTAGCAGTATGCTGAATCTGTGCATATGGATAACAGAAACATGATGGGGAAAGAGTGTTAAATGTTAGGAAAGTTGGGACTACGGTCATCCAGTGAAGGATTTGCAGTCAGAAAACATATTTGAGGGAAGGGGAAGCTATCACACAGAGCATAGCAAAAGTTTCAAAGTACAGCAAAAGCTACAAAAGTAGGAGTGAGTAAAGTTAATTTCAGATATATCGAATGTCTCACTTGTTCTTTATTTTAATAATTTTAACATGAAGATGTTGTGTAGAACAGGTTTGTCTTAATTGTATGCTGTGAAATCAGACAACTGACCAAGGCCGTGTTTGGACGAGCATGCCCCTTTGGGGGCTGGACATGTTGGTGAATAAAATACATTTTATCATAGTATGCTGTCTTATTTACCACAGATTATACCTCAGCACTTCAGTTCTGTGTTAGCATGCACATTATAAAATCCTCACAGCCATTTTGTAATGACTATAAAAATGCTAAGTAAGGACGATGTAATATGTAATTTAGCAACCATCAAGGGCCAATTATTTCCATACAAATAAGTGAGTGTAAGTTCTTGATACATTTAATGCATTTAACGTAGTAAATACTTATAATATCCAAAGTCCAGAAAGTAGCTGATATGTAAAACATCGTATGTTTTATTCAAAATTACTAAAATGTTTAAATCAAATTGTCACTATACATAATTCATACTAATTATGGCTCACTTGGCTTACAGTTGCTAATGGCTTGAAACTATATCCAAAAGGTGTAAAAAGAAGAATAAGGTATATTTTTAAAAACATTTCTTTTTAAAATTATGTATAAGTATACTACTCCTCATTCAACAGGAAGTTTCACCAATAGCACTTGACTCCTACATACTTGTGAATTGTTCCTATGTCAGACCCTTTCTTTTTGGCTTGATTATACCATTAAACATCAGTTTAAAAGCTACTAATAGTAATTTACTAGGAAACTTGACTTTTGATACCTGGATCTAAAAAGCACACAACCAAAAGTAAAGTGTTGAAGTAAAGTATTGCAATTTCTGGGCTTACCTTTATATTTAATTTCATTTCATTTTCTTCATCAATGTCACTGCTTTTAACTAAAATGTTTTCCAATTTCAAATCTCTATGAACAATATCTGTCAAGATAGAGAACAAAAAGCAAAAGTGTTATTTATCAATTGCGTTGAAAATATTCTGACAGAAATGTTTTAAACTCTTTTGATTGAGTAATTTATGAACTCCACTTTCAGTGCCTTTTATCCTACATTAATATAAGCAGACACTGTATTCTTTCTTTTATGGAAAAGGTTTTGTCTGTACATTCCAAACCAGGATCAAACTAGATCCATTCTTCTAATGAAATGGGAGAAAAAGAGAAATCTGCATAGATTGTATGACACTAAATATGATTTGTCACATGATTTACTTTAAAAGCCCCAATTTGTAAAATTAGCACACTAAATGAAAATATTCAACTCCTGTCCTGTGTTCAGAGGGACTAAGCATAAGGATCAACAAAAACAGAGATGAACATATCTTTCTCTTTTGTTCCATGTCATGCTCAGGTTCATAGTTGTGCCTCCATAGTTCCGCTCTGCTGTCTTCCACCATTTCCTGATTTTTGTTTTTTATATATAAAAACAACTCTCACAATAGTATTTAATCAACAGTATTTAATCAACAGTATTTAATCACATACTTATATGTGTTTATGTCTCTGAGCAGCACAATGGAAAGGACTGGACTCCATGACACTGCCCAGTGAGTGAGCTGCTCCCTCACACACACACACCCTCTCTCTCTCTCTCTCTCTCTCTCTCTGGGTAGTGCAGCAGGAAGGATTAATCCTCACCATGGTGCCCAGAGGAACAGTGCAGGTATACATATGATCACTCACTTGCACTGCCCTCTGGATGGCACAGTGGAGAGGATTGGGCCCAGAGAGACCAATCCTTAATTCTGCACCATCCAGAGAGAGAAGGAGGGGCTGTTCGCACAACATTACAGCCCACTGTGAGTTATTTAATCTACAGTGAGGCTGCAGTGTGTGGGGGGGGGGGGGCACACACATCCATCATTTTGAATATGCAATCCCCGTTCAGGGGTTATCATGTCTTGTGAACCAGGTGAACATGGGTTTTGCAAGGGTAAAACAAGTGGAACCCATAGTCTGTTTTAGGGTTATGTGAGGGTTTCATCATCATCATCATCATAGCATAACCCACACTCATTGGGTTCGTAAGACATAATAACCCCCAAATGGGGGTTACATTTGCAGCCTGACAAGCCGTGGTGATTTGTCTGAACCTAGTCAGTGAGCAAACAAGCAGAGGTGGTGGATGATTCTGTAAGGAGCAGCCATAGCCTCTTCTTTGTTTGAACGGCCTAGTCCTCCCTGCTGCACCAGAAACAGAGGAAGCAGAAATGACGTTTCGTCTGAAAAGCCACAGCTTCCACTCACTCACTCAACCATGGTTAGTCTTAACCATAGTTAATATTGATACAAGTGAACTGCTAACTCCAACTAAAAGGGGAAAAGACTGTGAGGAGAAATCATGTGTTTCGACACAGCTGGCTCCTCATTTCTTAACCTTAGTTAGCAGGGAGTCAGCACTACATCTGCACCAATCCAAAATGTTACAACAGAGGAAAATGGATGCATTATGCTGTTTCCTAAATTAATTTTGTACATTATGTGTAAAATATTAAGCTTCTACTTAAGATGAACTAAAACGTTTTTGGAAAATGTGGCAGCGATCCAAAGAACCACTTTAGGTCCACATAAGGGATTTCTTGTTTTGTTTTTGTTTTCCAGTAGCAGTTTTTTGCACTGCATTACAGGTAAATGAAGCCCGGACGTTTGAGGAAAGATGAAATAGAGGACCTGCTTCTGGAAAGGAGGGCTCAGAGGCCAATTGCATAGGTAAACCTTGCTGAATGGTCTTTCAGATCAGGGCCTAGTTCTATAGCAGTCTTTCCCAACTTGGTGTCTCCTGATTTATTGAACTTCAATAATGATCAGGAATGCTGGAAGCCGTTGTCCAAAGCATCCACCTAGTCCAAGCCATGGGGAAGGCTGATCTACAACAATGAAGAGGTGGCGAAGAGTATTTCAGATCATTTAAAGTATTCAATTTCTGCTTCCTTTCTCTCGTGGAATGAGCTTTTCCTTATTTCTTGGAATAAGTTAAAGCTGTAATGAACTAAATAAGAATAAGAATAAGAATAAATAATAATAATAATAATAATATAATTTTAAAAATACAGAAGAAATAAAATAGTAATGGCCTTTTAACTGTTATACAAGAAACACGATAACATGTTAAAAGAATGTTGGTGTTCAGTTAACAGGGCCACAATATGAAATACGTTATAAATACAAAAATTGTGAATATCATTAAATACAATAGAGAATTAACATCCTTACCTTTCCTGTGAAGATACGCTATTGCCGATGCAAGACTCTGAATTATATGTCGTGTCTCATTCTCTGTAAATTGTCCTTTTCTATGAAGAATCTCTTTAAGTTCTCCATCCTCACATAACTCCATTACAAGGTACATGCGCTAACATTAATAAAAAAATCAGAGAGAGAGAGAGAGAGAGTATATTTTATTTTTATAAAGTATTAATAGTTATTTTTAACTTAAGATGCCTAGAATTTGAAGAACATTTAGAGGAGTGGGGTGAGGAGAGATTCCAAAATTTGCAAATATTACTTTATGCGAAGGCTGAATAATAAATTGATCATAGATCTTCATGCTTTTAATTGGTCAGCTGTCGCCCTCTTTAACAGAAATGTTACAACAATACCGAAAAAGTTAAAATGTGAAGTACAATTTATGCTGGTTATGAGTGGTTCTTCAAAAGGCGAAGACTAATTACAAATGAAATTACACCCTAATACTAAAAAAAAAGCATTCATCCAATCTAGGAGGATTCTTATCACTATGTGAGCTCCAAAATGCAGACATAGGCCTAATCCACACCAAGCAGGATATTGCACTATGAAAGTGGCATGAAAGCAGTATATAAAAGGCAGGAGCCACACTACTGGTATTGAAGTGCACTGACAACTGTTGGGGCCCATTGACACATACCATATACCGCTTTCATACCGCTTTCATACCACTTTCATAGTGCTATATCCTGCTTGGTGTGGCTCCTGCCTTTTATATACCGCTTTCATAGTGCTGTATCCTGCTTGGTGTGGATTAGGCCATAGTTACCCCCACCTTCAGTATCTTCCTTATCCTTGCAGTCTATTCATTTGGGGAAATGGACTGGGTCCTTCCACTGGAATGAATGAGGATATCTGTAGAAGTGCAATGTCCATGTGGGAGTCTGAGCATATAGAGCAGTGATGAGTAGGGATGTGCACTGGATCGGACCCGATCCACGATCCGAGTCCGGTCCAGTGGGAAATCGGATAAATTATCCGATTTCCGATCCCGCAGCTGGATCGGCCGATCCAATCCGAACCGGTCCGAAAAAGCTCCGAACCGGTTCGGCGGATCGGCGGATCGGCGGGCGCCCACTGGCGCCCACCGCCGCTTCCATTGGCGGGCGCCAGCGGGCGCCCGCCGATGAAAGTGGACAGCGGGGGGGGGGAGGAGGGGGGCACTTACCTTCTCGGCCCGGTGGCTCCCGTCCGGCGCCGGCGCCTACTACTACTAGCAGGCTCCGCGGCCTGCTCTAGGGTGGCGCGCCGGGTGATGTCATCACCCGGCGCGCTACTCTAGAGCAGGCCGCGGAGCCTGCTGGTAGTAGTAGGCGCCGGCGCCGGACGGGAGCCACCGGGCCGGGAAGGTAAGGAGGGGGTGCGTGGAGGGGAGGAGGGGGCGCGCGGAGGGGGGAGGGGGGCCCTTACCTTTCCGGCCCGGCGGCTCCCGTCCGGCGCCGGCGCCTACTATTCCCAGCAGGCTCCGCGGCCTGCTCTAGGATGGCGCGCCGGGTGATGTCATCACCCGGCGCGCTACTCTAGAGCAGGCCGCGGAGCCTGCTGGAAGTAGTAGGCGCCGGCGCCGGACGGGAGCCGCCGGGCCAGAAAGGTAAGGAGGGGGTGCGTGGAGGGGAGGAGGGGGCGCGCGGAGGGGGGAGGGGGGCCCTTACCTTTCCGGCCCGGCGGCTCCCGTCCGGCGCCGGCGCCTACTATTCCCAGCAGGCTCCGCGGCCTGCTCTAGGATGGCGCGCCGGGTGATGTCATCACCCGGCGCACTACTCTAGAGCAGGCCGCGGAGCCTGCTGGAAGTAGTAGGCGCCGGCGCCGGACGGGAGCCGCCGGGCCGGAAAGGTAAGGAGGGGGTGCGTGGAGGGGAGGAGGGGGCGCGCGGAGGGGGGAGGGGGGAGGAGGGGGCGCGCGGAGGGGGGAGGGGGGAGGGGGGCCCTTACCTGCCCGGCCCGGCGGCTCCCGTCCGGCGCCGGCGCCTACTACTACCAGCAGGCTCCGCGGCCTGCTCCAGGGTGGCGCGCCGGGTGATGTCATCACCCGGCGCGCTACTCGAGAGTAGGCCGCGGAGCCCGCTGGTAGTAGCCGCCGGCGCCGGACGTGCCGAGAAGGTAAGTGGCGGGGAAGGGGGCTTACCCCCCCCCCGGAGCCGTCCGCTTCTATCCGCTGGCGCCCGCGGGCGCCAGCGGATGGAAGCAGGCGGCCCCAGGGGGGGTAGGGAGCGCGGGGGAGGGGGTTTACCTGCCGGGGCCGTCCACAGCGGACGGCCCCGGGGGGGGGAGGGAGTTAGGCCCCCCCTTACCCACCCGCCGCCATTTTTTCCTCATAGACTTGCATTGCAATGCAAGTCTATGGGGAAAAAAATGGCGGCCGATCCAAAAATTTCCGATTTTTGGATCGGGATCGGACTCGATCCGGTCCGGGGGGCCTCCGATTTTGTCCGAACCGGTCCGGGACAAAATTGGAGGTCCCGATCCGGGTCCCGATCCGATCCGGGGGGTCCGTGCACACCCCTAGTGATGAGCAATTTGTAGCCCTCTGGATGTTTTGGCCCACAACTCCCATCAGCCAATGGTGGAGGATGATGGGAGGGGTAGATTAAAACATCTGGAGGGCCATATGTTGCCCACCCCAATATAGAAAACTCTGAACTGGGGGAGCCAATGTGGAAGTTACACTGAAATCAATGGATATTTCTATCTAATTACTGTTCCAAAAGACCTAAGGGGCTTCAAATTGTACCTGAAACTCCAATACTGGCGATACTACTAAAGTTAACAAGGAAGCCCTGGCACATAGAGATCCTGCATACAGAAGCAAATGCTGATTCGTGGCCAGCAAGTTTAATAATGGTATAACACTCATCCAGGCAGTATGTGCAGAAAGCTAATAATACTTCTATCTCATTTCCAGAATATACATGCTAGTCCTATTCCTAGAAAACGTCTCAAGAAAAAGAAATAAATATAAACGTTGCAAAAACAATAGTTCCCATGAGACAGATATAATACCAAAGAAAAATGGGATGGTACCATATGACAGAGAAGAAGGTTTTTATCCCAGCAGTGGCTATATCAGTCTCAGAGCACCACTTTGCCGGGGAGGGGGGGAGTTTCAGCACCCCTCACATCCTATAAAGCCCCATCTCTACTTTATAGGAATTCATCAGTAGCCCCTCTGCCATCATCACATCTTGTTTGAATTGCACTGTGCGAGTTATGTTTAAGAAATCTTACTTTTGGTGTCTCAAATACTTCTTCAAGATGTATTATGTGCTCATGGTTTACTCTTTTTAGGATGCTCACTTCCCGTTCAAGTAGTTTTACAGCAGAACTCCCAGCCTTAAACAGTGACAGAAATACATTTCTTACACATTTACATAGTTTCTTCTCAAACAGGTTCTTTTAAAGTATACCTCAGCTCCTTGAAAGTCAGGTTCCATAGCCTCAACACTATCAAACGCTACACAGACTCAGATCAGGAGCAGTGCGGTCAAACGCTTGTTGTCTATCCCCTATGCCACCAGGATCATTGGCTGGAGAAAGGAACTGCTAGCAGTCCCATATAGAATGCTAACACCACTGCCCAGAATCCTCCCGACAAATGGGCCTACAGAGCCAATCTCATGCCCCTGTATTCCATAAACCTTCCTCAATTTCAGCAAATTGTTGAGGGATGCCACTAGGTCATCCCTCTGCATTTCCAGACAGCCTTACCACCTGCCTATTCCAGATAATTGCCAGCACTCCACACATGACAATATGCTATTTATAGTTTTAGAAATACTGTATTTTTTCTAGTTTGTTAACAGTAGCTTAAGGTTTTGGTTCATTATTCTTCTTCCCTGCACAAACATGTGTCTACAGGCAGAGGATTACCATAGAGCCTCGTCCCACCCTTGCATGCACACTTGGCTTGCATGTACCAACTCCATTGCTGTTCCAGAATTGGTAACGTGGACCTTACCTGAACAGAGACAGCCTAGCTACAGTTAACCATGCTCTGGTAACTTCTCATCTGGATTACTGCAATGCATTTATACATGGAGCTGCCTTTGAAAACAGTCCTGAAACGTCAGCTGGTTAAATATCGAGCAGCAAGAATGTTAATGGGGACTAGTTGATATGAAACATATTATGCCAGTGCTTTGTGATCTGCAATGGCTTCCACTGTATTTCTGGGACCAATTCAATGTGCTGGTATTAAATTTCAAAGCCCTAAACAGCTTGAGATCAGGTTACCTGAAGGACCATCTCCTCCCATATACCTGATTGGAACCTAAGATCGTCCTCAGAGACCCTCCGTCGGGTGCCCCCACCAAATGAAGTGAAGTGGGTGGCTACTAAGGGGAGGGCATCTTCAGTTGTGGCAGCCTTTATGGAATACTGTCCCCAGAAAGGTTCCTGTGGTGCCTACATTGTGGTCTTTTTGGCACCAGGTGAAGACCTTTTTATTATCCAAGGCTTTTTAAGTTATTTGGTTTCTATTGTTTGGAAGATTTGTAAATCTTTACACTGCTGCTGGTTTTTACTCTGGTTTCATACTGTAGTTTTAAGACTTCTAAATGTTTTATATTATGTTTTATCACATTGCTGTATTTTAAGGTTTAAGTGTTGTGAACTGCCCAGAGAGCTTTGGTTATTGGGCTGTATAGAAATGTAAATTTTTTTAAAAAAAATACAAATTAAAAAGGCAAGGAGCAGCTTTCCATTACAAGAGTTCAGAAACCACATGTCAGAAGGTATGCATCACCTGCTGTCTAAGCTTATTGTTTTTGTCTCCCACACCTAATTTGCTGCACCCTGTCATTATGCATATCACTTGATAAAAATTAAACATGCCCTAGTCTTAGGCCCTCCAGGCAACTATCTGGCAGGGAATGGATTCTGCTTATTACTTAATGGAATGCTCCCCCTCCCCAAATGAAAAGTAGTAGGGTCCGCCTTCCCTCTAGATAGCAACTTTTATTCCTTTCAGCATTTTAATTTAAGATGAAATGTGACATTCAGAAGTGGAGACAAAACCATTGTTTTTATTGTAATAATTAAACCCAGAAACATGGATAAAAGAGGGCTAGAATTTTAGGAAACTTTTCTCCAAGGAGTCCTTAATGTGACAGTGCAAGAGAAAATCTTGAAAGTCCTATGTTTTCTCCTATCCCTTTCCCCTGTTGCCACTAGGCTCTGTTTCTACAATACTTCAGTCTCAAGGTGTACAGAGTTAAGGACAGGTGTATTCCATTTAGTATCTTCTATCTTCTTCTCAAGTGGTCTATTAGCTCAACTGGAATTCTTTTCACTTCCTCTTTCTGATTTTTGCAAAATTTTATTCTGTCTTTTAACCAAGCCCTCACCAAAGCCTCAGCATCAAAGATAAACTCTGGCCCTCTTAGTGAACTGATAGCAAGTCTTTCCTTCCCCACATTTCTACTCACCACGACCAACTCCCATAGCCCTAAACATCGTCTGCTGTCTACAAATCTCTCCCTGATTTCTAGCAATCTTTGATCTATTTGCACCCTAGTACTAGCTCTCAACTTCCCTACCCATATTGCTTCAGAAACAAATTGCCACTCAAAACTCCTCTAATTGGATTTCAATCACGTCCGTCTCCCTGATGCCTTTCTCTTTCCCGTATCAGGTTTTACACCCAAATGTTAAGAAAACCGTGCAGAGCATGTTTGCTTCTCTCTCTCTTCTAAGCCACTTTTACATATACTTGCGAAGATAATGTCCATGATATTTTTAACTTTTAAGTGCTTAAATAAACCGTTTAACTTTATATGTTTTAATTTGAATCAATAGTTCTTATTATTTCTTTGAAAAACCTCAACTCCATTCCCACTGGTGCTTGATGACTCAAAGTTTTTTAAATCCCTTACATGTACTTGTGTCAAACATGTGAATGCACACATGCATATCAACCGTTACACAGAAAACTAGGCTGTTGCATGAAATGTGAGATCTGTACATATCTTCTTATGCTCAGCCAGGAAATGCCAGCAAGCAGAGCAGACACATTGGTTGGAGATATGGGAGGCTCCCCATAATGGTCTAGTGTGGTGCCAGTGCATCCTTGCCACAAGAAAAGTGAGATGGAGAGAGATGAAACAAGACACTCTGTTATGCCATATAGGAGCCACTCTGTGGGGGATGCTGCAGCTGCATAGATTAAGCTCATGTCCTATGTAAGTTGATTATTACAAATTAATTTTGCTATTATTTATTTGCTTTCCTGTTTACTTAATATTATTTTAGGCCATCTTTAAGGGTATGAATCAAAAATATTTATCCAAATGGGATACCTTGAACTCGGATGTGCAGAACATACAAAACAGCAATCTAAAACAACTTATTTCATTTGAAATATTTGCAGTCTCAAAATGATAATCAACATAATTATTATGTCTCTCATTTTCAAGGAAGTTACAGCTAAAGTAACTTTCAGTGCGAGAGCATAGAAAACAATACATTTTCCAAATACAATGGGACTTTTGGGCACATAAATGTACTACAATGATTTAGATGCAATGTTAAAATAAGATCATCATTGCTTGTGTCATGTCCCCTTTTCAAGTATACATAACATGATATTTATATTGATACTGTATAAGCCGTCATGAATTGACACTACACCCCACCCACCCACCTGCCCTTCCTCATTTTAATCCTATTAGCATGTTTCTGGCTAACAAAAAGTAGCCTTAGAGAAAATATTTGTCACAGATATTTTAATTAAAGTATGTAGGGAAAGATTTTGTTTTTCTCTTTGCAGTATACTTGGATTGTCTGAGAAATGATTCCTGATTTAACCCTGAGAAGGAGGTTTGGCAGTTGCGAAAAAGAACATCTGCTTGAGTTCCTTGGTTACTAAAGGCAGGATGTCATGTTCCCCATTGAATCAAGCTAAGGAGGCTTGATAACCTCATTGAATGGTTGCTATCCATGATGAACCAAGAGTTGTGTTTGCCCTCTGCTCTCCTGCTTTTTCCCAAAACATGCTTATAAGACTGAAGGCAACTAAAAATGGCATGGCCACATTGTTTTGTTAATTGCTACCTGAGAGCCTCAGACAATCGATGTCTAGTCAAAACGTGGATCTTGTCTCTAGAAAAAGGATAGGACTGGTTGCATGGAGAGTGAAGGGCAACATAACTTTTGTTGGAAGGAGACAGAAGAAAAAATTAAAGTGAGGAAAGTGAGAAGGGCTGAAAGGAGAGCCATGTTTTTTTAAAAAATTTCTGCCTGCCTAATTTCTGGGACAAACTGTCCCTATGTTTGTGCGAGTGGGAATTAAATAGAGATTGAACAGCATTGGGGATACTATGCTATTCATTTTTCCTATGTGATTTGTTATTTATATTAACTTCTATTAATATTTTCATATTCTATTTTTTATCATAAAGAAAGAGCTTAAAGCTGCCTCTACACGAGAGGTTTAAAGCTCTTTTAAGTCTCATTAATTTTTTTACCTCTACATGAGCGGAGCGCAAATCGGGAGTTGAGGCGCGTTATCTATCCGATTATGCGCATTATCGAATGCGCGTTAAATAGCGAGTTTTATTTTGCTGTGGCCGTTAAAGCGCATTTTGACTATGTGAACAAGCGATTCTCCGCATTACTGTTGTATAAAGGTAATTCATTCTGACAGAGTATGTATCAATCCCAGCTGAGAGAGAGTTTTTCCCCTTTACTTTTCGGAAGATAGGTTATTCAGGCTGTTGAAAAAATTCTGTTCATTAGTTACCATAATTCATGACAGCTGAAAAACAAAAACTCTTAATCCGTTGGAGATTATGCCTACCTTTTCCCGGTTCACTTTCTTGATTGCCCATTTTATGCCTGTTTCTTTGTGTGTTGCTTCAATCACCACACCAAAGCTGCCTTGTCCTAATTTCCTTCCAAAAAAATAAATTTCCTGCAGAAATAAATAATAATAAAGGAGGAGGGGGAGGAGGAGGAGTTTATGATTAGAAAGTGGGATTTTGTTTCACAGGATTGTTCAAGAAAATAAGTTAATTCCCAAATATGTATTGGGGAAGGAAGATAAAATATGTATTACAACATGCAAATTTCAATTAAAAATCAAACTCTTATTTCTGAGGAAGTAAATATTGAGTTTTGTTTCAAAAATGTTTTACATACTCTCAACCAGAAATATGCTTTACGCATTAAGAAAAAGCATTGCCTAGAAACAGGCTATGGGAGGGGCAGGTAAGAACGGTAAGAACGAATGAATGAAAAATATACATAATTAGAATTCCTCTTCTGCAAATCTATAGCGCTCCTTGTACAGTTTCAGCAAAAAACAGTTTCACCTCCACTTCCAGTTTAATACCTCTTGTACCACATGTAGATTTTTAACAGTAATCGAGTCCGATTCATATTCTTCTAATACTATTTTTTGCTGTCAGTTTAGTTTTTAGGTTTTAAATGGGTATCAACCCATCTGAACTACTTGTCACTAGAACCACATATAAATGACTGTGCCCACCTCAGTGCCCTACCATTTTTAGTCCACAAATATTCACCAAGCTGCTTTATATCTTTGGCCGAGGGCAATATGGGATGCAACACTGTAACATGTAGTAAAACCTTTCTGATAGAAATAGAAATGCAAAAAGGAATATTATAAGATACTTGACCCTTCACAACAACACAGACCCCTCACAAAAGGTTTCATTTGCCAGGAAAGATAATCTAGCAGAGAAACATAGCTACCTAGGCAAATCACGCTTCAGTTTCCCACCACAACCACTTATTGACCTTGACAAAGGTCAATAAGTGGAATCTCCTGAAATCATTAATACCGACCTGTCCAATAGTCCTAATCTAGTCAAAGGGTTGGCCAGAGAGAGCCTTGAGATTGTAAATGGGTTTTCCAAGAAGCACTGCACACTAATTCAAATGCCTCACCTTTGTTAAGCAATCACTTCTTTTGGGGAACACCTGGAAATTGTCCATGAAGGATCCTAATAAAGATATTACCAATACAGTAGCTTTCAGATTCTTTCTATAGGACCTACACAGTTGCCTACCATTTTCTGTAATCTTCTCCTTAAAGTTACACCAACAGTTAAGAGGGATATAGTTACAAACCTGAATTGCTGCTCCATCCTCTATTCGTGTGTGAGGAATTTTGAATTCTGTACTGCCACGAATGCCTGAGGTAATAAGCATTTTTCTGTGACAGTCTGTTAGGTCTGACTTTGACATCTTTCGGAACATAAAAAAAGAGAAGCATGAAATTAAAATACAAGCCATTGTTTTAAAACCCTATACAATGTTTTACATACCTTCAAGCACATGAAGTAAGTTATATGTAAGTTATTACAAGAAAACAAGAAAATATATGAAGTGGGACGAGAACTTGAAAAGGTGAACTTAATAGATTTCAAAACAACAGTTGAAATATACCTTAAAGGCTAAATAAGGAGAAACATCTAGAGACACTTTATATAAAAATTTGGATCCACACGCAAATACCGTACGTCTAATACTTTTGATCAATTATAATTATTGCTGCTATCATTGATCCTCCTATTTTTATTGTTGTTTTATTTTTTTCATTGATGTTTTATTGCTTTTAATGTTTTGTGCCCTAAAAGGCAGCCAAGAAATGTTTTAAATCAATCAATCAATCATTCAGGAAATCCAAATTAATTCATGTTGCATCACCTTTTTTGTGTTTTACTTCAGTTGCTGAAATAAACTTGGCGAAAATGAGTAGTTGTATTTTTCTTTCTGGAAAATATGGCCCAAAAGGCCTCCCAATAATAGAACCTGGGTTCTGTAATATGCCTTCCAATAAGTCCCTTTCTTCCTTGTTTTCTATAACAGAATGAGTATGTTTATAAGGCAGCAGGCAATTATCCCATGCACACCAACAAGTGACAGAGTGAAAGAGGCCAACTTTCAAAGCCACCCTGAATAGCCTCATCCTTCATTGGTGCAGAAGGTCTTAAATTCAATGCGAATGCGCTGGGAAAGACCTCAGCCTGAGATCCTGGAGAAGCTGCTGTAGTCACAGTAGACCTTACTGGACTAGATGAACAAATGATCTGATTCAGTTTAAAGCAAGTTTAGATATTCATATGCATTGTTTCAAATAAATCGGCACAGATTATTCTCAATGCACCTATACAAGCCTTTTAAACTAAAGAAGAGTTGTGTATGTGACGAAATCAAGTAACGAGACTATAATTACAAATGTATTTACAACAGAGCTTGAGCTGAAACATTACAGATTTGGGGCAGCCTCAATAAAGAGCAATGTATCTTATCAATTAGAGCAATTATATCTTATAAATTAGAGCAATTATTGGAGTTCTAAAAATATTTCTAAGGGATACTAGTAATAATATAAACAAAAAACATAAAGAGCACAACATAAGCATAGCACAAATACTTCTTTTAGTGTGTATGACCCAGCATGTTCCCACCAGTTTCTGTAGTAAAACAAGAACTACATTAGCAGATTCATTGGCTTCTAAGCTGATATGTCATAGTGTAAACACTTGCATATAAGTTAAGTAATGAAGGCTGCTATCCTATACCCATTTATCTGGAAGTAAGCCCTATGGAATAGTACTTATTTCTGAGTAGACGTGTGTAAGATTGCACTGTAAGTATTATATTAATGTTGTAGCTGATGTCTAGAAAATAGACAAATATGTGTATAACTAAGAGAACAAGAGGATGTTAAAATTATATGTACTAACATGACGTGATTCCTGCACTAAAAGAATCAAAATTAAAGAGATGGGTTTCATAGAGGCAATTACAATTTTAATATAATTTACACCTTTTTTTCCAAAAGCAGACAAGGATATATTCCTTATATACTAATGGCCATCTTTGATGTCAAATTCACTATCATTGATAGTAAGTGAAGTGTTTTTTTTGAGATAATACCATACGAATGCAGGAGGATAATTCTTGGTGAATACCACTAGCTTTGCCTGTCAGGTGTAAGTCACTCATGGCATTATCTGAGATTCAAAAATGGATTCTCTGCAGTTGTATTAAGTTTGCATACCTCTTTTTAAGATTGCTACTTTAAGAACACTAATTTGCATGAATGTAATGAATTATGAGCTATCCTCTGAAGCTTCCGTTTTAAGTGCTTTCTCATTACATTCATTCAAAATGTGTAATTTTTTTAGATTTTTGCAACAAAAGCTTTTAAAAATTCCTTCTCTATAAGTTTAGAGTGTACAGTACGAAATACGATATTATGATACGAGATAAAAGTGTTCCAAAATAAATGCACTAGGTAGTGCTGGACTGAAACAAAAGGCTCCTGTGCATTTTTTCTAAAAAGAAAAAAGTAAAATCATTTATGTATTAATTAATTAATTATTTTAAACACTTGTATGTTTTTATCCAATATATTCTAGGATGGCAAAGAATTAATTAATAATTTATATCATAATGCTAAGTGTTGTAGGACTTTTTTCTGAATAAACATGCATAGGATTGTGCTCTTAATCCGGTTTCAAAAATAATGTAATGTAGGTACCAGGCACAACTCTTTAAGGAAGGCATTCCATAATTGAGGCACCATTACTGAAAAAGGTCTCACCTTCATTGTTATATAACACACTTAAGTAAAACACAGCATGGAGACACTCTGGTTGTAATCTGCCCAGAGTACATTAGTTATTGGGCAGATTAGAAATGTACAAAATAAGTAAGTCAATAAATGGAGAAAAGCTTCAAAATATGGGCAGGCTGATAAAGCAAGAGGTGCTCCTTCAAATTTGGCTCCTAAGCCACTTAAGGCTTTGAACATATGTACCCTGAACCTTGAATTGGGCCTTGAAGTGAACAGGTAATTAGTGCAGTTCTTTTAAGACTGATATAATGGGAACAAATCTGATTGTACCAGTTAAAATTCTGGCAGCTATATTCTTCACTATTTCAAAATTTCTAGTTGACTTCAAGGGTAATTCCGCATATAATGCATTTTAATTATCCATCTGAGAGCTTACTAGAACATGGAACATCATGGCCAGACTATCCCTGTCCAGGAACAGCCACAACTAGTAAGCCAACCAAAGCTCGTAAAGGGCATTCTGTGTCATCAAGGCCACCTGGACCTGTACTGACAAAGCTGGATCTAGGTGAATCCCCAAGCTATGAATCTGCTCTTCAGGGGGAGTGCAACAATGTCCAGAACAATTGAACACCGATTTCCTGGAACCATGAACCATATACCCACAATTCCTCCATCTTGTCAGAATTAAATTTCGAACTACCGACCCTCATTCAGTACATTACCAAATCCAGGTACCAGTACATCACCTACACTGCTTCACCTAACAGAGGCAAGATCTACGCTACTGCTTTATAGTGATATTGAAGTGCATTGATAACTGTTGGGGCACAATCCACATTCCATATACCGCTTTCATAGTGTTATTTCCTGCTTTTTATTCCACCTTCATAATGATTTAACACAAGGTGTAGATCTGACCTTAGATGAAAAAGAGAAACAGAGCTGAGTGTCATCAGGACTGTATACTGATGATACCTCACTCCAAAACCTGACTGGCTTCCCATAGCACATATCATAGGGTCAAGTAGAAACCTCATCTTTTGGAACCAACTCTATGGGTAAGAGCGGGAACTACCATAGTACTATGTCTCCTTCATTCATCCCACAGAGTAATTCCAGAAAATTACCAATAGTTGTTGGTATGAAATGCTGCAGAGAGATCAAGGAGAATCCATAGGGTCACACCCTCCCAAAGGAAGTCATCCATTAGAGCAACCAAAGCCATTTCCATGCCAGAACTAAGCCTGAAGCTGGACTGAAATGAGTCCAGATAATCCATTTCATACCGAAGTGCTTGGAAATGAATTGCCAGTACCTTTTTGGTCCAAAAAGAGGATACTTACAACTGGGCAATGGTTATTACATTATTCTGGGTCCAAAGAGAATGTCTAAAGGAATGGTCTCTCCATCACCTCTTTCAAGGTTTTGACGGTCACTCCCTCTTGCAAAGAAGCATTAATCACCTCCCAGAACCACCCAGTCATTTCCCTCTGGTTTGCTGTAACTACCCATGATGGGCAAGGATCAAGAACAGAAGTGGTCAGCTGAACACTTCCAAGTACCTCTTTTACATCCTCAGGCAACATCAAATGAAACTAACCCATATATCTAACCCAGATAGTGTTCTGGATACCACACTGGGAACTGCTCCAACAGTGGCATGAAGATCAGAAGGACTCCTCTGAATCCTTCAATTATTCTAATATATTCCTTCCTAGAGCAAGCTGTAATAAACATTTTACTATCCAGAAAAGCTCTGATGGATGGCCACTTGAGAATGCAGTGGTGGCAGGGAAGTAATTTCACTTCACCATCATCACTTTAATAAAGCAGATTTGATAACGAGCTCTCACTTTTGTTTGGTCACATTCACTACAAGACTTGTGTCACATGTACTAATCAACTCTTTGCCTATTTCATAGTTGCCAATGCCCTTGAAAACTAGGTGGCTATCTTTGCCTGTGAACATCCTTCCTGTAGAACACTCATTGTCAACTGGCCATGCCAACTTACTGTTTCAAAGTGAAACAAGAACACTAGACATGTCATCCAGGAATTCCCCATGAGCATTTGGGAAACTATCAGGTCCCATAAGTCTCCATGGCTGGACCATCTTAATGTGTCCCACACATGCACACTTCTTCAGAGGGGAATGGGTGCTACCAATCTAAACTTCACCAGGATAAAGGTTTGTAGAGATCCTTCCCAATTCCATACCACCAGCTTCCTATAAAATATGTTGGGCTTGTGATGTGCCAAGACAGCCCCATGATGATGTCCTAAGCTGGCCCCCAGGGCAAGCTTCATGGGTTCTCTAACACCATGCTTAAATCCACCCAAACCAGTTAGGGCAGGAAGACTGATGGGCAGAGGGGTAGCAGAATCCTAAGATGTTTCTTTGGTCCAACACCAGATACAAACACTCAAACCCAGCAGGCAATCTTTGTCCTAGAGAGGGAAATGTAATACCTATAAATGATATCAAACCCCACTCCCTAACCCTCCAGCCTATGTGGGATGCTGCTCAACATGCCCAGGTGGACAAACCTGAGAGAGACCAATTGCTCCCAGCTCATTCACCTACATTTCAATTATGCATAACAGGTTGATCCCGTCATCCACAATCAAATCGTGGGTAATAGATATCTTATTATGGTCTGAGTTATTGTCAAATAGCAGCTCCACAATGCTAGGGGTAGGTTGAGAGGTCAACCCAAAATCCATTAGTTGGAGAAATCACTGGAAAAGGGAACAATTCTCCAATGTCTCACACTCTTCCCCTCAACTTACCTGTCCAGCTCCCATACTTTTATGCCACACTTCTCTCATCCATTACTATAATGGGGACACTCCACTTTCCAGTCTCTCACTAGATTCATTCCCCCGTCACATACTATAAATCTAAATATAAGCAGAGAAATGTGTATACCATCCAAATCCAAGTGCAAGTTGTTAAATTTGAGTTAGTAAAGTACTGTATAAACAGGAAATACAGTTCTCCTAATTCACTGAGTACTGTGGTGAACATAAAATGTATTAAGAAATAAATTGAGGAACATTATGATCACAGAAAATAAAGTACAGAGTGCTAACCCCTAGCAAGGGACCCAGATTTTAAACAATAAACAAATGTAACAATAAAGCAATACATATTTAGGGTCAAAATGTTTTAAAGAAAACCTCTTTGAATTTTCTCAACTATGACTACTACTTAATTTGTCTACACAATTATAGTAACCTTTGAAATTAATGAGCATATCAAGTCTAAGCTGTTATTTCAAACACAATCTCCTAACATGTTTTCATGGCAAATATAATACAATATTGAACAACAACAAAAACCCTTTGAAAATATGTGTAGGCACTTTCATTTCATGTTCAATGCAAGAGCATCATTCAGACATCAAATTTTCTGACAATTCTTATATTCCAGATATACTGACTGGGGAGCTTTTGCCTCCCTGCCAGCATATGTTATGATACACCTCTCCCAGAAAAATCCACCAGTATATACCATCAGGGATATACCAACAGAAAACTATATTGTTGTGTCAGCCAACGGTCAGCCCAAAAGAGGGAGGGGAAAGGAAATAGGGATGTGATGACTTACACCAAATCCTATGGTCCTTCAAACTCCTTTTGCTGTCCTATTTTGCTGTCCCCTATTGCTGTCCTATTTTAGGATGTTTTATTGTTATTTTAATAATGTGTACCATGTTTTTAATCCATTTTATGTATTTTATCATATTTTATATTTACTGTTGTTCCCCGCCTAGATCCAAATGGAGAGGCTGGTAAGAAATAATTTTTTTATTATTATTATTATTATTGAATTCAATAGAAAGCAAAAATTCACTGTCCTCTCCTTCTCCTCCTGCTGCTCTGCCACTACAAAACACAGCATTCAGATTAACTCTGCACCCAATCACAGCACAGCACACTAACAACATGTAGCAGTATCTCTCTAGCTTCATGTATGCTCAGACACACAATGAGGAATTTTAGTGATGGAGCTCTGGAGAAAGGACACTTTGCAAACACAAGAAAAGAGCATTTTGCACAAATAGCCTGCCCTCAGAACAAATATACGAGGAGCACTTTGGTAAGACTTGTCTTCTCAGAACTCTTATAGCCCAGGACACCAGGTTCAAACATCCAACAGGAGCTCTCACTTGACTCCCACAGCTGGAGATGCAAGGACAAAGCACCCTGCACGGAGAAGCAAGGGGCGAGGGAACCTATGCCTCAAAGGATACTGCCAATGTCTTCATGCCTTCTCCCCTCTCCTTTAGCAATATATGAACTCTCTTCTCAATGTCTCTGCAGTTTTTGATACCATTGATCATGGTATCTTCCTGAATCATCTCTATGACTTGGGAGTTGGGGGCATCTTTTTACGGTGGTTCAACTCTTATTTACAGGCTCATTTCCAGAGAATAACACAGGGTAACTGCCTCAGCCCTCTGGCAGTTGAATTATGGGGTGCCACAAGGCACTATTTTGTCCTCAAAGTAGTTTAACATCTATTTCATACCATTGGGAGCAGTCATTAAGAGATTTGGGGCACTCAGTGAGGCACCTAGCTATATACATATTACAGCTGTGTTAAAAGAACAGCAATGGCTGCCTATTAACTACCAAATCATGTTGTTGTTGATATACTATGCCCTAAATAACTTGGGACCAGGATGCCTAGCAAACCACCTACTCCTATCTTCACGCAGTGAACTGTTGAGATCTTGAGAGGAGGCCGTATTGGTCATTCCATGGTCAACAGAATGTTGCCATGCAACATCACAAAAATGGCCCTCCTCGAGAATTGCACCCACCCCCTGGAACACGCCCCCCCACGGTCCAAAAGGCAGAAAGTGTGGTGAATTCAAACACCTTTTGAAAACTTATTTGTTTACATAGTCTTTTCCTGATTTGTGATTGACTATGGCACTGCACTGTTTTACTGTTTGTTGTTCTTGTTGTAACTTAATTGTTTATTATTTTTATATTGTATGATACAGATATTATATATGTATCACTGTGTTTTTATAGTTCTTTACGTGTAAACTGCTTAGAAATTTTATTATATTAAGCCATATAACAATAACAATAACAATAATAGAGGATGTGTGTCTGTCTGTTTGCCTGTCTGTCTGTCTGTCTGTCAGAGCCATAGCTCCATGACCTTGAAGCACAGACACCTGAAATTTGGCATGCTTGCTACGGGGAGCCTAGGGCAGTACACCTTGGGGTTACTTTGGTTTTTAAAATGTGTTAATTTTAATTACATTAAATGTGTCTATGAGCTCCATCAGACAAGCGTTTTATTGCACGTTCGTTACTGGGCACTCAAGGATTTTTGTCGGTCCCTCTCACAGCGACGTCTGCCTCCCGCATGTCTCCCGCCCCTTCTAGCCTTCTTTGCATGACAAAAAAACACCCCAGTAAGTCCGACTTATTTTTTGAGATGGAACTTGCCACTATCCCCTGCTGTGTGCAGGAGAAGCAGCACTATCAGCCCACTGAATGGACTACGTGCATGTTGTTTACTTCCTCTTTCCTTTCCCTTGAGAATGAGGAAGTAATCAGGACGAAGGCGCAGGTGGAGAAGCAACAGTCAGGAAACACGATTTCGTCCCATGTGATGAAGCAATATGTAACTGAGGCCTACAGTAACAGATTCGGTAACTAGGTGGCAGCTAGCACATCGCTTTGCAGTTGATAATTTCAGGCTGGTGGGGGAGAGGGAAGCCATATAACTCTGTCTCTTAGACACTCCTGAAGGGAAAGGAGTAAGAAGACCCCTCCTTCAGAGGCATAAAGTGCTGTACCATGGCACAGACCGTGCCTAGGGGTGCCAGCAGTCATGGCTTCATCAGACAGGGTGGGACCAAGGTGTCCAACTCTGACAGCTGCAGAGTTGAAGATGTCCCTGAATCCCACTAGGGGTATTTAAATAAATAGAATAAACACTGTTTTTGCTAAACTGTATTGCAGAAAGTATCTCCTCTTTCCCCACCACCACCACCCCGCCTCCAGGAGACACAAAGCTAAGCATACACGCATACATGCAGGTAAACTCTCTCATAGTGAATATTAAGCATTCCACTCCAACCTTCGCTGCCACTGGCCACATATTCATTGATACCACTGGTAAGAACACTGTCACTACTCACACAAAGTTCCAGTGAATCTCCCTACAGCGAAAGGAGTAATTATTGTCTCAGTTACTAAATTGGCATTCCCCAACCTGTGCCCTCCAGATGTTTTAGACTACAACTGCCATCACCCCTGGCCACTGTCCATGCTGACTTGGGCTGATGGGAGTTGTAGTCCAAAACATCTGGAGGGCACCAAATTGGGAAAAGTTACACTACCCAACCAGGAGGAGGGAGGGAGGGAGACTGAGGCAAGAAAACTGTAAAAGCATTCAGACAGCACTACTTTTTCTCCATCACTTCCTCATAAACCAGTCTTGTGAATTCCAAGTCCACAGACCCTATATTCAGATTCTGACAATTACTTTGTCTCTCCTTTTTCTTTTCACAGGCAGGTCTTCAACAGGTGCTGCAGAGAACAGGACTTCCACTACAGACTGCAGGAAAAATCAGAGGCTATCCTACACAAATTCAGCCATCACTAGCAGTGACCAGAGCTCTTCCAGCTGTATTTCTGTAGGCTTGCTCTTCCAACTACATCTGTGGTTGTTCCAGGCAGTCTCCCATACCTTTACAAATTCCAGGTAGCAATGTAAAAGGAGAAAGCAGGAAGATAGAGCCATGGTGAGCACACCACCTCCTACTCTGCTGTCTTGCTGGGGTAAAAGGTTGGCAACCCCACCTATCTCTGATGCTGTTCAATCATAGCTTTGACTTTGTCACAACTGCTGTTCCTTTGTTACTGGGAGTTAGCAGCTACTCTAGGTCAATCTCACTTCAAAATGGGACTTTGACTAGGAGGGGACCAATTATTTTTCTGCTACTGGGGCTCTAGGTCAGAAAGCCCTCCGCTCTCTGCCCACTCAGGCTCCAATGAGAGCAAGGGGGAAGCACCTCAGAACTCACAAGTGGAACAGTTACTGCTGCCATGATAAATGAGGCAATCAGTTGGTGGGCGGGGAGGAATGATATACACACAAACAACAAGGTGCTAGCCTTAACCAAAATCCACAAAACAAAAAAAGAAAGTTAAGGAGAAAATATGTACTGAAATGTAATACTAATAAAACATTTACATCAAAGAGAACACTATTCAGCATATATATGTATATTACCAAAGTAAAAACAAAGCTCTTACAATTCTGGCCAAACGCGTTTCGACAAATGTGTCTTCCTCAGTGCCCAATCACTGAAAATAAGCAATTGAAGGAATGCCTACTTGGCAAATAACTAGCAGGGCTGGCCAGTTAAGCAAAACAGCATGTGGCGGTGGAGTAGTCGCATGAGTTTCCAGGGAGAAAGGGAGCCAAAAGACTAACTAGCCCACACAGGAGGCAGGCAACTGACCCATGCAATACTCTCCCTGATTGACTGGCTCAACACTCCTTCAAATGTGCCTATATGGACTCCTACCAGCCCTGTCTGGTCGGAGGTCACATCTAGGGCTAGAAAGACTACTGCTGTTTCACACGGCTAGGGCTCTTTCTGAAGCCAATGTTGTCCTGAGACATATCGCTGGGCATTATGTCCCATGGTGTATCTGTCTCCTGTCTGTTTCTGTGGCTGAGTGGGTAAGGATCTGAGTGTGCTATGTAGGTTTGAGTCCTGACAGCTCCCTCAATTTCACCTCTGACATGACTCCTGCTGGCTAGGTATCCACAAGGCAGAAACTAATTTGGATATACATCTTGGAGAAGAACAGAGAATAAAATCTCTTGTTTTAGTCTGCTTACGTCTCCTATAGGAGTTGTTTGTTTCTTTGACGTGCCTTCTTCAGGTCCTGAACCTTCTTTTCCTGAGTCTGGAGCAATCGGTGAATCTGAGGTCTCCACTACAAGTCCTCCAGAGCACTCAGGGACCTTTTTGCAATGGGGGCAAAAAAATACAACATTGCTCGGTTGAAATGATGCAGAGCACTGGGTGCATTTTATAGTCTTCTTTTCCTGACTGAGATCAGCCATCTGTTTGGTCATGTAGGTCCTGCTGTGCAAATTAAAGAGTAGCACAAAGATTGGCACCTCTGTGTTGACTGTTGAAGGAAGCAGAACAGAAAGCTGAGAAAAGGAATTGGAAGGTCACACTTAGTGGACTGGTGGCATAAAAATGTGTTGCGAGTGTCAATGGCTGTCAAGCAACAACAGTATTGTAACAACAGTATTGTAATACAGACCTTTGATACAGCAACTTTATAGAATCAAAGGTGAAAATATGTGACTGTAAAATGTGTTACAAGCAAACTAGCACAATCACAGAATTATGGATTTTTTTCACATATAAAAATATAAACAACTAAGACACGGAATGCTTGCAAAGTAACACATTTACAAATTAACACTTATCTAAATTAAATTTTCCTGAAGAAAATGGGGAAGAAGTAAATATTTTGTCCATGGTTATTTTTTAAAAAAAGTTACTAGGGGAACTACGGCCCCTAGACAGGGTCTGGGGAACATAGGATATTTCAGATTCCTGAATCAGGGCCAGAGACAGTGCTCTGACCTCAGACCCAGGAGTCCGAGCTCCTCTCTCCCGCTGGCTGCTTCTACAACCTCGCAAACAGAACCTCATAGAGAGGTGAAAAGGGCATGCTGGTGGGCAGGAAGGCAGGACACTGGGGATGTGGGGATATGAGATATCCCCAGCTGTACTCAACCTCCTTCTCTCCCCCTCCTCGAAGCCTCCACTAGAGAGGTGAAAATGCCCATCTAGCTAAAATGCAGAGCGGGAGGCACAATGCAGCTCCCGCTTTTAATTGGATACTCATAAGTCTCCGATCCGTTAGGATTGTGCCCTAAAAAGGTGAAACTACAAGAGGCACAGAACTACCACTGCCCTGTGTCTCTTTGCTTGTTGTAGTATCTAATATGAACAACACATGATATGATGTCATCATGCCGTTCGTCTCCCCACCTCTGCCTCACATAATTGGCTGGGGGGAGTGGGGGGAGAAATGCACAGTGTAATGACATCATGTTGTTTTTAATAGACATTACAAAGAACAGAAAGCAAAGAGACACTGAGCAGAGGCAATTCCATATAAAAGACATGTTATAAAAAAAATCCAGCTTGCCACCAAAATTAGTAACATTTTAATTCTCTGGGCTTGTAGCCACATATCTATTGAGAGATTCTTCTGCCTTATTTACTGCTTAATCCTACAAACATTCAGTTTTTTTCTGTACAACTAGAAACCCAACATTCAATCATAAAAAAGAATATACACCAGCTGGTTGATAAAGTCTGCTTAAATGATCAAAAGAAATTCTGCCTAGAAAATCTGGGAAGAGGGGGGGGGGGGGAGGTTAAAATCACATGTTCCTTCTTTTTTTCTTTGTATTCATTTTGTATCATTTTTAATATAAAAAAATGAAGAGATACTTAGGCTGACCATATGAAAAGGAGGACAGGGCTCATGTAACTTCAACAGTTGTAGAGAAAAGGGAATTTCAGCCAGTGTCATTTGTATGCAATTAGTTGCTGGTGAAATTCCCTCTTCATCACAACAGTTCAAGTTGCAGGCACTATACCAGAGTGACCATATACAAAGAAGGCAGGGCCCCTGCATCTTTAACTGTTGTGATGAAGAGGGAATTTCACCAGGAACAAATTGCATACAAATGACATTGGCTGAAATTTCCTTTTCTTTGCAACTGTTAAAGTTACATGAGCCCTGTCCTTCTTTTCATATGGTCAGCCTAGACATACTAAAGCTAGAAATCATAACCAACATTTACATATACAAGCCTAAATTTATCATATGAATCCACAGATTACTTAATGGGAGAGTTGAGCACATGTTTGCATCTCTAAAACTCTGCTCTTAAACACCGAACCCAAACACCACTCAAAATTAAGACGTCAGGACAACATCTATCTCAAACTCTGTTTGCCTTCAACACAAGCTGATTCCAAAAACTTTGTTCTACTAAATAATTTGTTTCTTGGTGAGGGGGATGACTTAACAAATCCCTTCTTTTTTCTTAAGACATTTGTAAAATCATAAATTAGCTCTCAAAGACTGTTTGCAAAGAAACCAACATATAGGCTCAATTCGGACGACACAATAAGCAACGGAGGAGAAATAATGTACTGACGGTGTGTTAAAGAGAAGGAGCTCCACAGACGACACGCTGTAGCAGGCGCTGCACGGAACCGGCAAACACCCCGGTTGTTAATAGCATATGCGGCTCTGACTGACAGCTCGGCCGCCATGTACTCTGCTCACCAACCTCCGTTAGTCCTCCCGCAGGTATCCCAGCACACACTACGGGCGAAAACCATGGGCGCCGCCATTGAAGCCGATGCAGGACACGCCTCCCAAACCTCATTGGCTGCCTCAGTCAATGGGCAGAACACAGCAGCCTCGGGCAAAGAGGCAGCCAGGAGAAACGGCAGCACCAATACAGCGGCCGCACCCAGCACTGCACCCCAAACGTTGGCACCCACGCCCCAGGGAGCCACCCCCACCTACTCTACACGGGAGACTTGGCAACCGAGAGGGTGTCCTACGTCCTCCAGCCCCCAGCCACAACCATCTCTCTCCCAAAGCATCCACCCATACACACAGGAAAGAAGGCAAGAGTGGAGCAGTTTGGAAAACTTTATTCAGCAGGGAACTCAGAAATGGGCAATAAGGCACATGGCCACTACGAAACAAGGGCAGAGTCCACGGAAAGGACAGGCGCCTCCGGGAAGGGAGGAGGTGACTGGAAGGCACAGCGGTGAAGAGGGGACAGCTGAACGAGCACCACCAGGGAGCCAGTCACAGAATGGGCGAAGGGGAAGAGGAGGAGAGGGGCGGCACGCCAGGGAGAGATGCCAGTCCACAGATGCAACCCCACAGAGGACTGTCACAGGAGGTGGGGGTAGCACTGCCAGATCCAGGCACTGATGCTCTCGCACCCGGGATGCCTCCAAACGGGTGCGACGCTCCCCAACGGGATTCTCGGGGCCCGGCAATGGCTCAATGTCCCGCCCGTCCACAGTGATGGCGTCAGCGTCCTCGCCTGCCCGGGGGAGGTCGGGGTGCTCGGCCAGTAACACGTCCCCACGGGACTCGCAGATGTTGTGCAGGATGCAGCAGCACACCATCACGTCCGGAATGATGTCAGACTGCAAGTCCAGCAAGCTGAACAGGGAACGCCAACGCTCCTTCAGACGCCCGAAGGCGCGCTCCACGGGCAGGCGGGCACGGCAATGGTAGTAGTTGTATTTACATTGGACGTTGGTGCGGGAGTAGCGGTACGGGACGATTAGCCACGGCTGCAGGGCGAAGGCCTGGTCGGCCAGGAGGAGTGGACCCACCACACGGCCGCACACAGAAGCGGGCCCGGAAGTCAGGAAGCGCCCCGATGTCAGCTTGGCAGCCAGGGGGGAGTTCCAGAAGACGGCCGTGTTGTGGCTCCACCCGGACACGCCCGCATAGACGTCCATGAAGCGGCCCTTGGCATCCACCACCGCCTGGAGAACCATGCTGTAGAAATGCTTGCGGTTGAAGTACTCCTCGCCATGGGAGGGGGGAGCCAGAATGCGCACGTGGGTCGAGTCCATCACCCCCACCGCCCACGGGAAGCCCAGGGCACGGAAGCCACGCATGTTCTCCTTCTCATCCCCGACCTGGATGACGTCGGCCAGGTACAGCTCGTTCAGGACGCTCACCGTCTCACGGAAGATCTCGCACGCGGTGGACACGCCCACGCCAGCTTGTACAGTGTCAGGGTGAGGCGACATGAAATGGGAATGCTTGGGCGCATGTTGGTACACTCCCGCAGCAGAACTGGGGTCACCTCAGCCACCAGCATTTTGAAAGTCGCGCGGGACATGCGGAAGCTTCCACGGAAACATTCGTCGTCCCAGTCCTCCAAGTCCTGCATCTCCTTCCACACAGCATCCATCCGGGGGAGCACCCAGCGGCGGACAGTCTTGCGCTCGGCAAGAAGCTCGACTGACGTTGACAGGGGGGGTGCGCACTACAGGGCTTCCCCGGCCGTGCCTCCGGCTAGCGTCTCCACAAACATCGTGGTCGCCTCACGGTGGCGAAACACCGGCAGGATGGCAGCCCGGAGACAAGGCACGGCCTCCGCTGCGCCAAGGGGCCAGTGGAGGCCCTCCATTCCGAACACTGGCTCCGAGGGCAAGGCTCCACTCAGGCGCCTCAGCCGCGCAAGTAACAAGTCCTCCTCCTCGTCGCCGTCGCCGTGGTTCTGTGTGGTCGCCTGGATAGCCCCCCGCAAGCAGGCCGTGGTGAGCCCCCTCCGCTCCATAGTCGCCAATGCCGGGGGGGCAGGGGGGGCAGGCAGGACGGGAGCAGCGGTGGGCACGATGGAGCAGGAGGGCATAGGGAGGTGGGGCTAGACTGGCATCATGGGACAGCCAACAGCAGTAGCGTGGGAATGGGAGGGAACGAGGATTTGTTTTGGCTGAAGCGCACCTGCAAGAGAGGCGAGTGAAAGGAAGTGGCCAGAGTGGGGTGCGCAAAGGGGAATTAGCACAGCAGGATTAGGCTACGCTACGACTGAGGGGGGATGGGTGCGGGCCTCCATGCCAGGGGAAAGGCCTACGGGCGGCCATTGACCGGACGGCAACAATGGCGGACGCTTCGTTCCAGACGTCGAATGCGACGTATGACTTCTCCCAGGGCCACCTCGAGAGCGTGGAGACGCCATGCCTTTTGGGCCCTCCGCCTTCTGCGGACGGCACGGCGGAGGGAGCGCAGTTTCCCTGGGAGGCGAGAACAGAAGAGGGGAGGGGAGGGGAGGGGGGATAGCCATCAGTGACACGGAGGCCACAGCAAAGCCCATGCATCCTGCCCGACTGTCCCGTAACCAACCTCCACGCCGCAGAGCCCTGTGGCGTCGGACAATGTGGCCTGTGTGGAGCCCCGCGGACCTATAGGGAGATGCCATTTTGACTGGAGATGGTTGCAATGAGGGGAGATGGGGCCGGGAACGAGAGGCATCCAGGGTGTGCAACAATGTTGCAAAGGGACGATGATGGACATGGCCTTGGGCATCCAGAACGGGCCGTGGGAGGCGCCGGCCCGAGGGACGGGGATCTAAAGGGGCCTTATCGAGTATAGGGCTGGGGGCAATTCTACAACTGTATACCCCTATGGTCCCTTGGCAGACGGGCCTAGGGAACCGTAGGACGACCGTGGCTTAGGCCATGTCGTCCTGGGAGGGTCTTTCCGCCCCCTCCTCGTCCTCCTTCTCTGCCTCCTCCGCCTCCTCCTCTCCCTCTTCATCAGAGTCTGGTGGGATGTCGCGGCCCCTCTTCGTCCGACTGCTTACGCGCCGCCACTCCTGCCCTCTAGCCACCACCACCCCCCACCTTCTCTGAGGCACCTGCTGCTGCCGGCGCCGCACGTGGGGCCCGATATGCTCTGGCCATTGGTTGGGGCAGGTACTGCTGCTGCGGCGGCATGTATCTGTATGGCGCCATGTAAGGGGCGGGCTGCGGGGGCCCATGGTAGGCGCCCCGGAATACCTCGGTCTGGCGGTTGATGGCTGCTGTGCGCTCCCGCATGCCTCGGTCAATGATGGCGTCGGTGGCCGCCATGGCCTCGGTCATCCCGTTGACATGGTTCTCTAGACCTTGACGCACATCCCTCCCCGCCTCCCGTATGGCTTGGGCACAATCTTCCACGGCTTGAGCGGCTGTATGCGTGGCCCACACGGTAAGGACGCGCTCCTTGGTGCGCCTGGCCTCCTCCTCAGCTGCCATGCGTGTGAATAGCCCGTGGATGCGTTCCCCTGTTGTCTCCGTGGCCGTGACCAAGTCCCTCACCACCTGCAGCCGGTCTGCCTTGCACCTGTTGCACAGCGGACACACCTCTGCACGTTGGTCAGGGGACGGGCTTCTAAAGCCGCGGCCGCACTGTACTCGGCTGCGGGAGGTGGCGGCGGCTCCTCCTCCAGGGGGGCCACTCCCTCCATCGGTGCATCCTCCAGCTGTGGGAGCCCCTCGATCTCTTCCTCGAGCACAGCCTCCCCGACCTCGAGCTCAGCTTCCAGAGGCGCGTCCTCCTCCATCGCTTCCAACTCCAAGAAGGTGTCATCGGTGGCCTGCGTATCGATGTCCCGCAGCTCTTCCTGGGATGGTGACAGTTCTGGCTCTAGCACGTCGCCCACCTGTTGTTCCACGAGCAGCTCCATTTCAACCTGGTCCTCCTGTGACATTGGCCCCATCTCCGTCACGGCATCCAAGATGCTGCAGGCGAACCCCTGCACCGTGGTGCTATGCCTCGACACCCCCAGCCGCTTTCGGGGTGCCGACACCGGCCACGGGGCTGGCCCTGCAGTGACGGACGCTCGTCCCTTCGCGGGAGTCACCCTCGGGCGCGACGGCCCTGGCCCTTCATCCTCCTGCTGGGTCCCTGCATGTCCGCACAGATGAACCGTAGGAAGGCTGTGGGGCTGCTGCTGCTGCTGCTGGAGGAGGCTGGCGCAGGAAAGATGCTCCTCGAGGTGGTGGCTGTCCTGGGCGGCATGGGTGGCGGCCTCGCAAGCAGCAATGGGCTTTGGGATGGCGCCGGGCGGCTCTTCGGCTTCACCTTAGCTGGCCATGCTTCAGCAGATGCCCTCACGACCTTCTTGCCGGTGGGTGTTGGGCGTGGGGCGTCCCTCCAGGGCAGCGGCTGTGGTTCCCGTGTGGCGGGATCCTCCTTCCGTTGCGCCCCTTGGTCCAGCCATGCTCGTTGTCGTGTGCGCGGCGACTCGTTGGTGGCGACCCCACTGCCTGCCGGTTGTCCCGGGACGACGTCGTGGCGCTCCACCAGCAGGCGTAGAAGGGCATGGTGTGTGGCTCGACGCCACTTGTTTTATTGTGGGTGACAATCTCCTTGAACTTCCTCTTGAGTCCATGGAGCTTGTCCTTGCATTGCCTGCCGTTGCGGTTGTGTCCCCATTCCTGCATCTGCTTGGCTAGCCAGGGGTAGAGGTTATCCTGCCTGGCTGTGGGCTTCTGAGCTGCTCCACAGCTCTATGAAGTGCCCGATCTCTGTCTGGGACCAGTGCTGCGCTCTGCGTCTTTCCGGGGGGTCCTGGCTGCTCCCCTCTCCAGGGGTTTGTGAGCCGGTGTCCTCAGCCGGGTCGCCCCAGGCCCCCTCTCCCTCTGGCTCCATGTTGCTGGCGGGTGCGTGTTTCGGTGGTGACGGTCGTCTGTGCCCTGGGCTGTGTTTCCCTGCCCCGTGTGCTTGTGTGAGGGTGGGTGCTGGTGTGCCGTTGTGCTTACTGTGAATGTGCCCTGTGCGTAGGCATTGTTGTCGCTGCCGGCCGGGCCGCTTCGTGTCCTTGGGATTGTTGTGCATACCTCCGCCTGTTTTCCACAACATCCGCAGGTGGCTGGCTATCGCCCACGGGTGCCCGTTGCCTTGGCATTTCATGCGTCTTGGGGATGTGCGTGGCTGTTGCTCTCTGTCCGGCCTTGTTGGGCAGATGAGAGGGGGCTCGGTGGTCGCCGCTTCCCCAGCCCTCGTGCTTCCGGGTGAGGCAATGGGCGATGTGGTGGGGTCTGCTTCAGGTGGGTTGCTGAGTTCCCTGTTGGAGTGGGGGGGGGCTGTCCCTTGTTCCTGGGCTCTTAGGGTTGTTCTTTATTTCGTAGCCTCCCTCCCCCCCTTTGCCATGGTTCCCTTCTGGTGCGCTTCCCTTTCCGTTTGGGTGGCTGCCTGGGTACCTGTCGTGTGTGTTTGCAGGAGCTGGCCCCTTGTTGCGCTCCGTGCCGGCTGCCTGGTGGGGGAGGCGGGCGTCCTTGGTTGCTATGGTGGTGATGCCGGCGATCTGTTGAGGGCGTGCCGGAGCGGCCGCCCGCGTTCTGCCGCTCTTGCCTCTCTCCTCTCTGGTCTTTTGTGATAACGTACTCACCGCAGTTGTTTAACACACGCACCCCTCCAGACGACATATTACTCAATTGACTAATCCCTAAACAACGTGCAAATGCGTTGTTTCGCTCCATTGCTTAATTCTACCAATTAGCGTACTGTGGGCTGTGAGTGTGTTGTGTGCCTCCCTCCAGATGACACGTTAAACAACTCAACTGACGGTTGTTTAATTAACCCACCATTGCTTAACGTGTCATCCGAATACAGCCATACTCTCATTTAATACTAAATTAGCAGCACCAGAAACAATTTCTATAAAAACACAGGCAATTTTGCGGATTTGCATTATCATTGTAACTCCTCATCCCACCCCATGTAGAAATGCATGCAAGAGACCAAAATGGATACAATGTGGGCCACACACAGAGCCAAGAAAAATGGCCTAAATGACCCTGTTCAGAAAACAAGTTAAGCCATGGTGGTTAAGCATTTTGAGCTAAACATTATGGGTTAGCGTGTCATGTGAACGATTACCTAGTGTGTCATGTGATTCATTCCTAACAATGGTAGCAACATAATCACAGTTAAAACACACTCACTAACCATTTGCTACAAAAGGGTTAGTGCCTTAATAGGGTGACCATATGAAAAGGAGGACAGGGCTCATGTAACTTTAACAGTTGTAGAGAAAAGGGAATTTCAGCCGGCATCATTTGTATGCAATTAGTTCCTGGTAAAATTCCCTCTTCATCACAACAGTTAAAGCTGCAGGGGCCCTGCCTTCTTTTGTATATGGTCACTCTAGTATAGTGCCTGTACCTTTAACTGTTGTGATGAAGAGGAGAGTTTACCAGGTACTAATTGCATACAAATGACACCTGCTGAAATTCCTTTTTCTCTACAACTGTTAAAGTTACATAAGCTCTGTCCTCCTTTTCATATGGTCAGCCTAGCCTTAACCATGGCTTAGCATGTTGTCTGAACAGGCCCATCGTGTCATTTACCTAAATCTAGGTAAATAGAGACAGTGATTGATCTTGATGCTTTCAGTTTATAAAACTGAAAAATACTGTTGCACTTTTGTGATCTAATACCAGAAGGAGTGCTTGTTAAGTACAACCTAAAAACACACGCACAAAATATCTTACCTCATAAAGGGAGGGCCATGATGAAATGGGTAATACTGTCATAGAAGGGAGTAGAAGAAACACTGGCTAGAGAGAAATCACTGGACTCCAAAACTACAGACTAGATTCAATCATCCTACTCTTCATGAACTATCTAAAAAGACAAAAAAATTACAAGAAATAAAAACAGAATGCTACAGAAGTAAATGTGTATTTGACTAGGTTGTATGGATTGATAGGACTTAGGGCCTTTGACAGAAAGTTGAGATAGATATTGACTGGTTGCTTACCTGTAACTGTAGTTCTTTGGGTAGTGTATGGGTTATGCGCCTATGCAGAACAGTCATTCAGAACATTCTAGAGGTAAGTTGAGTTTTAGGCAAGCGCGGCTCCAGCCTGCCTCTCAGTTCCAAGTCCATCACAGTGGAGAAATAAAGAAGGCGAGGCATCGAAACAGGGAGGAGGTGACCACTCAACAAACTACAGTTACAGGTAAGAGCTGCCCTTCTTCTTTATAACTTCTGTTACTCACACATAGGAGTGATGAAAAGCAGAGACTTACCAGTGGAATGAGATGTCATGCCACAGTTGAAGAAAGGGCATTTCTGCCAAACGTTGCAGTGGCGCAAACTCTGATATCCAGGCAGTAATGTTTGATGAATGCAGGCAGCTGAACCCAGGTCACTGCATTACACAGTGAGGGAGCAAAATATCTCTGAAGAAAGCAGCAGAGGATGCCATGGTTCTAGTTGAGTGAGCTCTTAGGTGTAGGGGGGTCAGGAGGTGTGAAAGCTGATAGGCTAGAAGTATAGCAAAAACCACCCATCTGGCAAAGTGTTGAAACGGCACTGATTGGCCATTCCTGGAACCTGACTGGCAGATAAAAAGATGGATAGATTTCCGAAAGGGAGATGTCCTCTGGATGCAGAAAGAAAGCGCCCTTCTGATGCCTAGATAATGATACTTGACCTCCATCAGGGAAGGAGGTTAAGGAAGAAGTGGAATTGTAAGACAACATTTGGAAGAAAGGAGCAGTCCAGTCATAGCACTATTTTGTCCCTATGAAAGGTAAAGAACTTAAAGCAAACAACTCGCTCACACTTCGTGCTGAGGTAATGGCAATGAGGAAAAACACTTTCTTTGTGAGAAGCCTAAGGTCTGCCATGGCCATAGGTTCAAAAGGTTTGCCTGTTAACGGAGCCAGTACTACTGACAGATTCCAAGCCAGGACTGGAGGGGAGGCCAGTGGTTAAAAGAAAGGCCGGTGGATAAAGGGAAGGCCAGTGGATAAAGGTTAGCAAGTCCTTTAAGGAACCGTTTAACGTGAAGTTGTGAGAAGAAACAAAAACCTTCAATATTGTCATGATTAGCCAAATGGCTGCTAAGTAAGGTTTGATGGAGGAAAGTGCTAAGCCTTTGGATTTCAAAGAAAGTAGAAAATCCAAGATAGTCAGTAAACAACAGGATTTTGGGTCCTGCTGTGTTGGAGCAAGAAATTTCAGAAAGGCCATCCACTTGGCAGCATACGATGCTTGGGTGGAAGGTTTGTGTGAAGCAGCCATTACTTCCAGGACCTCCTCGGAGAACTAGTGAGGATGTCTATTTTCCATGCAGTGAGATGTAGAGTTTCCAGGTTCAGGTGCCTGATCTTCCCATTGCTCATTGTGAGGAGATCCGGGAGGCAAGAGAGGCAGGGAAAGATGTGGTTACACAGGAGGAAAAGCGTTGCAAACCACATTTGCCTCAGCCACCATGGCATTATTAAGATGGAATGAGTCCCATTGCCCTGTATCTTGTTCACCACTCATGTGATTAGAGGGAGGAGGGAACACATAAGGTAGAACGTCCCCTCCCACAATGAAGAAGGAAAGTGTCCCCCAAAGTATTCAAGTCTTGTCCAGCTCTGCTGCAGAAAAGGTGGCATTTCCTAGTTAGAGCTGTAGCAAAGACGTTGATAGCTAGGCTGCCTCAGATGTCGAAAAGTTTCCATGTGTTTACCAGGGAGAGTTCCCAGTCATGAGGAGAGGTTCCCAACCTGTTGAGCGAGTCAGCAAGAGGGTTGGACGTTCCTGCAAGATGTATAGCATTGAAGGCAAAGCGATGACTTACACACTAGTCCCAAAAACTGACAGTGAGTTGAAGAAGGGGAAGGGATCTCAGCCCACCCTGTTTGTTTGTGTATTAGACTATGGTGGTATTGTCCATTTGCAATCTGGATGGAGCGCTCCCTGATGCCAGGTTCAAATGCCTGCAAGGTTTTGGCAACAGCTCAAGAAGCTCAAGTTGGTTGATATGCAGGGTTCTCTCCCAATGAGACAAAAGTCCTTTGATTGAGAATGAACTGCAATGGGCTCCCCAATTGTGAAGGGACACATCTGTAGTGACTGTCAGAGACAGACTGGGAATCCTGAAGTTGAGGCGTAAAGAATGTTGGACTGAATCAGGAAGAGATAAGAGACGAGTCCAAGAGTCCATTTCTGGAGCTGAAGACCCATAGGAACGATAACTGTAGTTGTCTCACACAGAGACATGCTGGTAGCATTACTGAGGTGGTGGAGGACATGAGTCCAATGAGTTGTTGGATGCTGGTTGCTCAGCATTGATGAGTAGCTTGTAATTCCAATGTGAAGTGTTGTAGTGTGTCTCTTCCAGTAGATAGGTGTGGCCTCGAACAGAATTGAGAAGTTCCCTTAGAAACTGTTGGGTCCAAAATGGGATGAAACAGGATCTTTCTTTGTTGACCTGCAGCCCAAGAGATGGAAGAAGCGAGAAGGCAATGTCAATGTTAACGCTTAAGTGGTGGTGAGAGGGGGCTTTCATATGTACTATATGAAAAGACAATAATGCCTTGACAATAATGCTGAGCTGCCACTACTGCCATATATTTAGTAAAAACTCTCGGCTCTTGATTTGGCTTCTTGATGAAGTTCTGAAATATGGAGCCAGTTATGCTATCTCAGAGAGATAATGGCTGCCGTAGCCTTTGAGCCGCAATTCACCATGTGGCGGGTTGTGTTGATCTACTGGCCTGCTCGCCTGTGGGCTTAGGTTTGGAACATCACTGCCAAGTTCTTAGAATCTTCCGGGAGACAGTCAAAGAAGATCGCTGCATTTTTCCATAACAATTGTTGGTAGGCTGCCATGTGTGCCTCATAATTTACCATGCAGAGTACTAGGGCTACCGCCTCACTGAGTCTAGTTTTCTTCCCTCTCCATCCTGTGTCCGGGAGAAGCTGAGACAGGGCCAGAGCTGGTTTCTTGTAGACAGAGGCTGAGTATGCAGAGGGCAATTCAACAGGGCTGTCTCTGCTGCCTTGAAGGCTTGCTCCCACAAGAGGGCAGGGAGGTGTGCTTTTCTGTTTCTCCTGGCCTGATTCATGAAGGCTTAGCAGTGGAGGTCATGAATTCACCCTGTTCACCTCTCCAAGGCAAAGAAGGCAGCTGGAGTGTCCATCGATCCATGGTATTTTCCCACCACACTTTTTGAAGAAGGCCTTGAAGGCCATCGACGCCTAAGGGGCAGGAAGAAAAGAAAGAAAACCTCAGAGGAAGTAGGAAAGTAAGAGAAAAAAGAGAGAAAAGAAAGGAACTCTGTTTAGCAGCCCAGGAGAGGACAAAATGATTTTTAGAGATTTTTTAGCCCTGAGGCAAGACTACATTCCAAATGCTGCTAGTTGCTGTAATGGATGAAAAGGAACTGAAAGGCAGGCGGGAGTTACACCTGGAATGCAAACGGAGGTGAGCAGGGCTCCTGCCTAAAACTGTTCAGTTCTAGAATGTTCTGAATAATTGTTCTGTGCAGGCGCATAACCGATACGTGTGAGACGTAGAGACCACAAATAAGAACCTTTAGATCCCTTCTTCTATGAATATTCATAGAATATTGAATATTCAGCTTAAGTCATTGTTTGTCAGATCTATATAATTCCAACCCCTTTTGGAACCTTAGCTCTTCCATGTTCCCTACACTCCTCACTAGCTATACCCACCCAGCTCCTACACTTTCTGAAGAGCTTCTTCTCCATCCACTAAATTTATATGTCTTTTGCTGCCTCTCCTATCCTCTGAGCACACATAAACACACTTACCTGGATCCTAAGATAAGTGAATACCGTAAAACAAAATTCATGGAAGCAAAGTTTCCTGTCCCCTCTTCACTCCTGCAACTGCCTGCATCCCAAAAAGCCTCTCTGGAGGGTCAGGGGTTGCCGTTTCCAATGTGGGATGGAGTGTGGGGAGGTGAGAATCAGCCAAAATCGTGTGTAAGCACAAGAGGGGAGAGTTTTGCGCACCTCTCCCAACAGCCTTCCTGAACCCATACCACACTGTTAGGGTGGGGATGAGGACAAAAGTCTCCTAAGAGGGAGAAGAGGGAAGAAAGTGACAGGAAATTTTCATTTCATGAAATTCCTCACATATCGTAGGAACCAAACTACTGCAATTGTCCAGACTGAGATAACTAGGACCGTAGCACTCAAGAACTTATTCAACCTCTCCCTTTCAGAAATTCCAACAAGAGTCACTATGCACATCTTGAGAAAGAGCCTCGAGTATGCATAGGCTTGTGATCAGTAACAAACACAAACTCGTTTGTACTTTTCTTCTCATATCTGCACAGGTGTCCCACACACTGCTGTTGGAGAAAACACCAATTGAAACATGAACATACTAATGCTGCACCTAATTTTTGCCATCTAACACTTTCAAGAGGAAAGAGTGCAAATTGGTGTGTTTCATAACAGGGATGAGTTTCTTCTTCCCTGTCCCCACAAATACATTTGTGCACTTTTGAGCTAATCCCCCAGTGCCTGCCCAATTAATCTGCGGGCAGGCAGGTTGCTCTCTTCTCATATCATGGCAACAGTAGTGCTGACTGGATAAGGTGTGTCTACAGTTTCAGTTGTAAGGACAAGACAAAAGGTTTCAATTTGCGAGGAACAGAGATTCCACATTTTAATATCATCTATCTGTTTAAAGTTTTGTACATTATGTCCCAGCTTAGTCAAAGCACAGGTGTTCTATAACCATGCTATCCTTTACAACTAAGTTGTATCAACTTTATTATGGAGCAGAACTACTCATGAGGTCAGTTTTTGGTGCAGTATACAACTCTTGCTCTTGAACTACTGCTGGAAGAATGGAATGCTCCCTAACTGTAAAGAAGTTGGCCATCCTTGACATATTTTACATCAGTGAGTTTAATGGTCAACCATACAAAGTGAAAGTGTCTTATCTACTTCTTGAATACCAAGGAATAATTAACCTAAAGAATCTCTCATATGCTCTTTGTGTTAGCCAACCATATCAAATATGCAGTCTCCTACTCTCATCATTTTATGCATAGTGAGCCAAAGTATATTTTAAAGCATACCTAAAATACCAAAGAAGAAGAAGAACAAAGCAACACAACTAAATACAAAAGTGATGATTTAAACGAATGCAAGAGTAAGTATTCGTTATTATTTTTTCTGTATAGATCAAAGCTTTCTGTAACCAAAATAAAAAGATCTAGAAAATCTTTACAGGTTAAAGCCTGCCCTTTGAGCTTTGCCCAGAATGCTATAGCAACTAAAGTGATACTTAAGGATGCAATCCTATGCATGTTTAGAAAGAAATAAGTTCTACAAGCAACGCCCTGGGGAATGCCAGGTGTTATTTTTAGGACTTTTTCTGTCTGAACATGCATAAGATTGCGACCTAAGCATTGAAATAATTTATGAGTTTCTAAAACCAACAGTTGCATTGCTAATAAAATAGTTCAAAAATACTATGTAATTGTAGCCAAGCCTTTCATCTCAGCTAACTAAATCAAAACATTTTGTTTATTCTCTATTTCTAAGAGTACATTAATAAGCAATAAGTACAATTTGCCCTGCAATCTCACCTAAGTACATTGTGATGTGTCAAATTTCAATTTAACTCAAGATTTAGATTTAGAAGTATTTTAGGAATGCAACCACAGGCCAAAACCAATCATTGTCAAAATTGTCTTATGGAAATAGATTACATTTGTTCAACCACATTATATATGTGAAATGTGCATCTCAAATTACAATGCTCCCATGCTACTATTTTATTTTATTACATTTCCAAAATATTTCAACTCACTGACTTATTATAATAGTCAGTGCGCTGAAGTTCACTCTGAAGTTTTCTCCTAAAAGAAAAAAAATTCTGCACCATGGCAATACAGATTCTGTAAGAAAATCCAGAAAGTTTGTTCAATGACACAACGTGGAATTGTGCAAATTTCTCTGATATGAAGAGTGCAATCCTATCCCCCCTCCCCCAATGTTGATGGCTAGAAGGGATTAGGATGGCACATTGGTGCCTCTCCAGCAAAGATAAGCACTACTGGGCGAGGCACCGCCATGACACAGACTCCCCCCATTGCACCTGGACCAACAATAGCTGGCAGAAAGCCCTGAAATGGAGACTTCTACGAGGGGGGGAGCCCGCTTTGATCCACTGGATCCAAAACCACTCTGTTTCCTGGATCAGGCCCTACCCGGGACCATCAGCTATACCACCCAGAAGCTGACATAGCAAAACACACACACATACCTGCCACCCTGACTGACCTGCTCCGGTAGGAATGCAGTGATGGATTTGCCATGCCACTCCTCCCTGCGTCCACTTTGGACTGCTCTGCCCATTACCAAGTTTGCTGCAATGGAATTTGGAGATTTAGGCTGATACTAGGATGATGCAAATGGGGCGAGGTGGGGAGAGAAAGGTAATGGAATGCTGGAGGTATCAAGAGAAGTGGGAGCAACTTAAGTGGAAAGCATCTCTTGGCAGGAAAACTTATGTGGAGACCTGATGCAGGCAGGCAGGAAAGCCTGAGAGTGATTTACAAAATCTTTGGTCTGATGGTCCTATATCAAATGTTTTCAAGATTGACAATGATTATGAATAAAAAATAAAAAAATTGTTTGAGCCTCCCAGTGTTAGCATAAATATTGTTTTGATAATTATCCTTAGAGCCAACCCCAACTCCAACCCCTCCCCCCAAAATATCAATTTTCATGTGTTACTGGTTATAAAATGTTTGGGAAAGGCACATTATCCAGCATCAATATTAACAGGAAAATACCTTTAACAGGCTAAAAAAGGAAAATGTACTTCTACTATGGCAGCAAGTTTGTACTACAATACTGAGGTACAAAGTATAATGGAGAAAAACTGAAAAATGAAAGCCGGTTGTTCATTTAAGCTTTGCAATGACCTTGAAGACACATCACAAAAATGGAAGCAAATACCAGACAATTTTAGCAACTGGTCGGAGGAAAACACTATTTGACTAAATAGTTTCCATGAAAAGAAAATTCAACCATGTATTTTCTTTTGCCTATGTTCGAATACCTTACAGTGGATCATATTTTTCTTAAGTGAACACAATTCTAATCTTATAGGATATAAATTCTGGAGTAATTCCATTGAAGCCAATGCTGTTACTCTAAGTTTAAGAATTCTGGCTCAGTGTGATTAAAATCAATAGAGCGCATCATTTGATGATACCACTTCTCAAGAAAAGGCAATAAGCCTCAGGCATGCTATTATTTGATTACACAATTTCATTGACAGGTTGAAAGGCTTAAAAGGCAACTGAGAAATGTGGAAGATTTCATTTTCACAGGAAAAGGATTCATTTCCTCATTTGAAAGGACAACACCATGTCATTTCCTCAAAGCTAAAAAAACCTGTCCTTTGTTGTAAAAAGCTTGACAAGAAAATTCCTTTTCTATATCTTCTAACCTCAAAACAGCAGATTTCATGCCAGTTATAGTTGGATTTTTTCAGTAGTACACAGCACCATTTGAAAATACCAATGTTTATTATAGCTCTGATAATAATTGTCATGTGTGTGTATTTTTGTAGAAATCAATTATTTTGAAATCCAGCTTTTCTTCCACCCCTCCTTCCTCCTCAGGTCCATTTAGTTATCATAGCTTGGATCCAGACTTCATGTTACACATACAGAAGAGCTCCCTCAGTCCACAAAAAGCATGTGATCCAGCAGAAGAATCCCACTAGTGGAAAGAGGGAAGTCTGCAAATCTAGAAATAATCACTATAATTGAAAAAGAAATTCTCACCATAGTGGAAAAGATCAACCAGGTGAGTTGTGTGCCTGCTCAGTCTGCTGTCCAGGTGCTAACTGTTGATGAGCAACTTCAAGGCCCCTGCTCTCCCATCTTAGGGTTCTTTGACTTTAAAGGAGACTTGGACTGGACACCTCTTCAATGAAGGACACCTTCAAACTGACGACTATTCTCTGCAAGCTCTCCAAAATAGAGGATTGTCCTGTCAAGTATGACACCTGGGCACCAGCAAAAGTCACCTCCCCCTTTCCAGAGGAAGGAGTGTTCCCCCAAGTGAAACTCTGCTTATAAGATGCTCCTGTTGGCAGGTGTGAAGTCTGGCTCCAGCCCACTGTTACCGTTGGAGTCCTCCAAGAAGCATGTCCTACGTATAACATTCAATATAGTCGTCAACACCTTGAATCCTCAGAATAAGGTAAGATTTTAATCAAAGAAAATGAATAATTTTGTTTCTCAGGGAATGATTTATGAGAAAACAAGAATATACGAACAAGGGAATTTTCCAGCTGTCATGCATATAAAGCTTACTGCCTACGTAACTGTCTTCACAAGTCCACAATTGACCATAACATGGCACTAGATCCTACAAAATCCTACTTTCAAAAAAAGGTTCAGTCTAATCTGAGCAAAGATAAGGAATTCATTTTAAAAACATAGACACTCCCATAGTATCAGGGCTAGCCTGCCAGACAGTATGATGATTAAGCTCTAAGACCTCCTGTATTAAACTGTCACACCCACAGCTCCAGAAATCCTCATCTAGGTTAGCAAACCACTGCTTCCATAAAAACTCTGATTTAAAGAGTTAGTACAGTAGAGTCTAACAGCAGAGAACTGAGTTGGAAAGACACATCTTCCCCACTGAGAAGGAATTATTTGCAGCCTGGCTCTTGCTGTGGTAACATTACAGACTGAAGGCCTTTTGCCTATGCGTTGCATTAGTGCACAACTCAGATCTTACTCACTTCCTAGACCTTGTGTTTGTCCCAGATCCTATTTCCCACTCCATTCTGAACATCTAGTACCTGATCCCTTGACTGGACTGATTTTGAACCTGAAACAGGCCCTTTCATTATTGCCTTCTTGTTCTTAGCCCATTCACAATTGAGCCACTAGTATTTGCCAGCCACAAGACATTATCTTCCACTGAAACTGTAGCTTAATGCTGATTATTCATCTTTATTTGACCTCTGTCTATTTCTGATTGTGGACTGACTAATTAATCACTTACCCAATTTGAGACTGACACATTCTAGTAGGTGTGCTACATTATATCATAGTGGCTCATGAGTACTGTGATGCAAGTATGGCTTTGCAGGTGACGTGAGTGCTTGTTGCCCAGTATGTGTTGTACTGAGGTGTGTGATACCAGTGTATTTTTGACCTTTAAATCCTTAAATGGTTTGGGACCAAATTATTTGAAGGGTCACCTTCACCCATATCAACCTGACCACAGTTCAAGATCCGCAACAGAGGCCTTCTCATTTCCCCACTTGTGAGGGATGTTCAGGGACCAGGTACACAACAGAGTGGGCCTTTTCTGCAGTGGCTGCACACCTCTGGAATAAGTATCAATGCAGACTTTTAAGAAGGCCCTGAAGACTTACTTGTCTGCTCTAGCATTCCCCTGATTATGTTTTATCAGACTAGGTTGTAACTGCAACTCTGTTGTACATTCTGTCTTATGCTGTTAATACTGATTTCTTGAAACTTTTGTTGATTTTATTACTGCGTTTTTTAATATATTAATTTTATTGTTGTATGTGGCTTCTACCCTGAATAGTAGTCTAGAAATATTTTAAATAAATAAATAATAAAACTGTGTTCATTTGTGATAGTATTGCGTGAGTAACAGATATATGTAGATGCATGTAATAAAAGTGGGGGATGTACAAGGAGGATGTGTGGCGGTAGTATGGGATGTGTGTGACAGCCTTTATATTTTGATGAATATTCACTTGTCCAGAATATTCAGTAACATTCCATGACATCACAGCAGTTCAGCATAATGTTAATGGGAGCTTCACCACTACCACCACAAAATTATTGAGTACGTTACAATAAGGTTAATGTTCATATACTAAAACACTTTTTCCCTAAGCATTACCTTCCATGAGGAATAAAAGCCTTTAAAATGAATGTTAATATTGTAGAGAAGTATTATGGCAAGTGATTAGAAAATACGTATACAGATTGCATAAAAAACCTAAGACATTTTCTAGAGGCTGGCTCGAATGTGCTCTTCAGGGAGACAGAGCATGATAGCCTCAGAGGTACAATGGAAGCAAGAGTCCGAGGCCAAGCCGTTAGGCAGGCAATTCCCACTGACAAGCTAAAGCTTACCTACTTTGACTGCTAGTCCCAACCAAAGTTGTTGCTGACAATCTGGACTTGAAATGCCATACCCTAAGCTGCCAATCAGAAGGTAAAGACGTATGTGTACCTCTTGTTGTTTTTACAGATGTTTGTCTTTCCAAATATTTTGTCTTTCCAAATATTTGTCTCTCACATCTCCTATTGACAAGAAGGGATGTAAGAGGGATGGAACCCCTACATTCCCATGCTGCATTAAAGACAATTTCAAACATATATTACCATGCTCAAAGTCTGGTCCTTTTAGTATGTTTGGCATGGTAAGCTACACACCTAAAGCTTGCTGCCTCCTCACAAGCATCTTGAGCTAAATCACACACACACAATCACACACACACACACACACACACACGGTAACAACTACTGTCTGCACATAAATGAAATTGTAGAGGTCTGTACGGGTATCTTTAGGCATATCTACACTGTAGATACCTGGGGCTGCATTCTTGTATCAAATACATGTGCAACATCTAAGAACACCCAGAGAAATCATGCTGTTTGGCATCCAATTCTGTCTACATCAAGCAGGATATAGCAGTATGAAAGCGGTATATAAAAGGCAGGAGCCACACTACTGCTTTATAGAAGTATTGAAGTGCTCTGACAACTGTTGGGGCCCTTTGACACATACCATATACCACTATATCTTGCTTGGTGTCGCTCCTGCCTTTTATATAGCACTTTCATACCGTTATATCTTGCTTGGTGTAGATCTGGCCAAAGTGTCCTTATATATATTTCCTTTGTGTTATATTTGGCACTTGAACAAGTGCAATTTTTGCCTTTGATCCGTGGCTTAAAAACAACAAAGCAATAGATGACCTCAAGCAACAGGAAATAATGGGGTGGCAATATACTTTATCACAGAGAAAGCTAGCCCACTTCTACATTATCAAAATAATCAAACCTAATATTCTCTAGTTCAAAATGTTGCATGGGGTTTTACAGCACAATCCTATATATTTTTACTCAGAAATATGTCCCCACTGTATTTAATAGGTCTTACTCTCTTGCAAATGGGTTTGGGACTGCAGCCCTAGGTTGCTTCCTGATGAGGCTTTATTGAGCCACTGCCCTGCCTCATTTGCCAAATTTTAGAGTGGATCCAGGCAATGTTGTCTTCCACTTATAACCCTCCTGTATTTTCCCACAACTTCTTCTGCCTTTTTCTTTACTATAAAAAATCTGTAAAGGGAAAAAGGTGGAACAGCTGAAGAATGCCTTCTGATGGGTAGTGCTAAGAGTCCTCTGTCTAGAAACACCCCCAATCTACAATAGGGGGCTAACACACTTTTTAGAAAAATTCAACAAACACACCTGTAAGTGCCATTATAGTAACAAAGATCCAGAATCTTTCCGTTATGTTAGCCTACTTCAGTGCACTTAATAAAAACAGAATGTAGTAGCTACAAGATCAGCCTATAGTGAAAAACAAATAAACTCTTACACCCAGCAGGAGGATTACATAAGTGCTAAGGTTTATTTAAATGGCGTAATTACTTCCTAGTGATACCCTACATACAAATTAAATGTTAAGTAATGATAAACCGCTGGAGCCAAACTAGATGTACCACCATTAATGCAATTAGCAATTGCCTGAATGGCTTTTTAAAAGGAAACTGCAGCCCTCACCTCACTCCCTGGGAAGCGTGGGGGGGGGGGGGGGAGAAGAGAGATCCAGATCATGACTCTGGTGTGGAGGGTAGGAAGAGTTTAACCCTTTGCCCCCTGCTGTAGTCCTGGTACAGATCGAACCCTTGCGCCTGTTATATGCACTGGAAAAAAGCCTCCCATTTATTCCCAACCCACCATACCAAGGTCCTAATCCAGATCCTGCATTTGCTTTATGTCATGTCTACTTTAACCCTCAGTTAATTCCGTTTTCATTTTCTGCAGAAAAGTAACAGAACTCATTCACTTATAACGTGCAAAATTGCAAATTAAACCATCACGAACTGTGAACATCCTCTTTCTATGGGTGTGGGGCATTTTATTCATTGGGCAACATGAAAATCAATTTCAAAACCTAACAAAAAGCATTATTCATTTTACAGTATTTTGTTTCCATTGAATAGCAAAAGAAAAAAACTGGTATAACCCTTGCATTCTAATAAAATTGATTAAAAATTAAAATTCTTACCTGATTTACTCACATTTGATTGGTCACACAAAAGCAGCAATATAACTTCAAAATGCTCCCATTACCTATATTTTTAAAAGGAATGAATTAATATTTTACTTCCCATTTATACTTACTGCTCCAAAATTGTAAGTAAACCCAGAAAATATGCTTAAGAACAAACATGAAACTTATATGATAACTAAGTACCAGAGCAGTACAAGTCTCACCAGGCTTTCAGTGGCTAGCAACCAAGGCTATATAATCAGTGGGGCACATCTGGAAGGGGGGAACCACAAGCAAAGACCCAAGGGGAGCGAGTGCAAATAAATATTTGATTACACATGGAAGCATCCCATTGCCAAGGACAACAAGGGCCAGGTCTGTACAAGTAAAAGTAATTATTTAACTACTAACTAATGCTTCAGAATGCATGTATATGCATTCTGCTCAGGACAAAAACTCAGGACAAATTCTTTCACGTCATATAAGCTGAAAGAATTTGTCCTGGGTTTTTAACAACATAACAAAAAGTCAGTGATGCTAATTATCTGCCAGTGAGAAAAATAAAGCACATAAGGCATCTTCAGGTACAAAAACCATGCATTCTTGTTTTTTAGGCTGCAGTTCTATACATGCTTAGTTGTGCATAAATCCCATTGAACCCAATGGGGCATACTTTTAAGTAGACATCTATTGCACTGTTAGAACTTTATTGAGTTTTTCTTAGAAAAATGCTCTGTTCATTCTAACAGTTCTCAGAAAATTATTATTTCTCCATCTGGCAATCAATTTTCATGATAGTTTTGGCCCTACCTCTGTGATAAATATTAGTGAAAGTAGCTATAAAATATTGTATGGTTGGCACATGACTCCTCCCCATCTTACTAAAATTAATAGCAATGAATATAATTCTTGTTGATGTTCCCAGTCTAATGCCTTTTCTACATTTTGTGAACTTGTCAAAACAGCATTTTTCTGGAAAAAGACATTCTATACTGTTGAACACATTATTGTGTGTGCAATACTAGTATATCCCCTATTTATTTTGCTGGTTTGTATGGATGGATTGGTACCTCTTAAGCCCCATGAAATTGTTTGGAATCTATTGACCTCTGCGAAGATACTTCTAGCTAGTAAATGGAGAAATAATAAACCTCCTGAATTAAAACTTGGTTTAGCTAAAACCTAGAAAATGGCAAAAATAAATATATATAGTTATAGAAAACAGAAAAATGTGCATCTCTTTCACAAGCTTGCATCAACTTTATGGAGATGAAATATGGGCATAAGTTTATAAATCACTTGCTCTGGTATACGCTTTTATAAACAGTGTATTTTTATAATTTGTTTCATTTGTAATGTCCTGTATTTAAATTTTTGTAATTATTGAAATTAAAGTATTTAATATTTTTCCAAAGATGTCTCCCACTTTATATCTTTACTACCTGGGTGTGGCTTATCACAATTCTATAACCTTCTTAGTACATATACTTGCCACTCCAAATTTGAATACCACCAGTTAGTTCAGTCATTGTTGTTACATTCACTGGACTTTTCCCTTACCAATTTCACTCTTCCATACCACTCAAGAATGTTAGTCATATTTATCTCATTGTAGCAACAAAATACATAAGATCATGTGCTTCACCCACCACTTCAGATAAAGCCTGCCCAATTCCCCAATGACAACACACACTATTCTTTACATGTTTTCTTTCAAGTCATTAGCAAATTTATTCTTTGAACTCTGGCAGATAATACAGAGAGCTCCTTATGCTACAATTTACCTTGAGAACAGAATAGTAGCAATATACTTTCTCAACAATTGATTGAAGAGGCTTTGGCTTCAACAACTGAACAGGTTAAGAGTCATCTTTGTTGGTGAGGGTATAAGCGATCAGGAAATTATCTTCACATGTGGTGGCATTGTGCTAAAATAGGTATTCTGGAGATGTGTTATAACCTATAAACCACATTAAAAGAATCACTACTAGGATATTTGAAAGACAGTTTTCCACAGTCCTATAGGAAGCTCATTAAGAATCTCTTGGTGACAACAAAATGACTGTAGTCAAACTCTGGAGAGAGAAATATTTGCTTTCGCTTTATCATTGATTCAGGAAAGTTTGGTAGGTAAAACAGATGTTTTAAAAAGTCAAGCTATACTAAAGCCTATCAAAACAAACTAAAAAGCAGCAGTTTTGCAACACGATGAAAATAGCTTACAAAATTTTAGAATCTACATTAAAGCGAGCTAGGGAGGCACCATATTCGTATCTGGTTTGTACTTAGTTTCATATAAGTGATTTTGGAATTTCAATGTTGTTACAATTACAACAAAAATTACAAAATCATTTTGGTAGATGGAAAAACCTTCTTTGCCTGCCCAAGCAGCACTCCTCTACAACATCCCACTATATTGTGCAGCCACCACCGCCAAATATTATCACTATATCATAAGAAAGGCAATTACAAATCTTCAATTAATGTCATGGGTCAAGTCAACAGGTTGTAAATTTAACAGTGCCCTTCCACATTATAAATTTTATGTCTAAAAGACGCCTGAATCCATATATGTATATTTATATTCTGTATCTACATATGTATACACAATGTGTGTAGATCTGTGAGAATATACAACTTGAGAGATATGCCAGCATACATATAATGAAATGTTCATTTTCATGCAATTACATTTCAGTTCAGATCTCTAACATATTACGGAAGTGTAAGGCTGTAAGAAATAATTACATGAAATATTGTCACAAATTATTAACATTACATACTTTAGGGCTGCTCACCATCAGTTGTTGCCAATTTTTGTTCACTTTATATTGTGTTGGATATTAACTCAAAGATGGTATTGCATACACTAATGAAAGGACAAAGGCGTCTTATCTAGTCCCTCTGTGCAGGACTATTAAAGCCATCTTTTGTATCATGGCTTAGTAATAAAATGCTATTTTATGGTGTTTTTGCTCTATCTGTTGATAATGGAGCAGCTATTGTCCAGGTAGATTCTCATTTCATCTGGTACCTAGCACAAGATACAAATCCCCAACTTCACATATCTTGAACGTGCTGTTCTTAAGCCATAGGTAGAGTCATAAAGCACTCCAATGCACAGGGGATATTAACGCAAAGGGATCTGCTATCAAAACAAACATTGTTACTGTTGTGTGATTCACACAAATATTTTCTCAGGGTGCAATCCTATGCGATGCCCATAAGTCTCCAAATTCAGAGCTTTATGGGCATCCTATGCAGAGCGGAAGGACTGGCAGAGACAATCTTTGCCTCCATGATTCCACCTGTTCTGCATTTTGGCTAACTAGGGTGACCATATGAAAAGGAGGACAGGGCTCCTGTATCTAGAAAAGGAAATTTCAGCAGGCATAATTTCTATGCTTGCAGCACCTGGTGAAATGCCATCTTCATCACAACAGTTAAAGCTGCAACAGCCCTGCCCTCTTCTGTATCTGGTCAAGAGGACATAGCCCCTGCTGCTTTAACTGTTGCCCTGTTCTTCTTTTAATATGATCACCCTAGCTAAACAGGCTTTTGCACCCGTCCAGCTGTGGCACAAGGGAAGGGAAGGAGGCTGGAGAGGCCTGCGAGTGTCATATCCTGGCTTCCCCAGTCCCCAGTCCCCAGTCCCCTTCCCTCCCCACCCACTGGCATGCTTGCCTTTGTGACCTTTGTATTTAAGGATACTGCATTTCCTCCAACACTCAAATGACAACATTTTGCTGGTAGCAAATGGCAATTCTGCTCCCACCAAGTGGGACCCTTGCAATCCAGACTCCATCTGGACCATTATAAAAGTGTCACAGGGACAATCTATGCCATTGCAGGTCATGAACCACATGGCTACCTAATTTCACATTTGCATTATTCTGTGTCTGGCCTAGCCCTAGTGCTGCTGTGGGCCCTACAATTTTGCAGCCAGAGTCTGATTCAGAGTTTAAGCAAGATGATTTAGAACCCTGTCCACTCGAGGCCTAGGAGCTTAGTTTCCCATCTGATTGCAGGCCAAAACTCCCTATCATTAGGGAGACCTCTAATGTATAGCCTGGGATTGTCTGAACCGAGCAGGAGAAAGATTCGGCCAGGCAAGGGCTTCAGTGGTGTCAGAACAGAGGGCAGAACAGAGACGCCCTCTAAGACATATTGTTCTCTTACGGGTCAGATTCCCCTGTCAAGATAGATCATCAGAACAAGACCTTTAGAAGCCTGTGCAGAGCCTGAAAAGTCTTTGCTGAGTCTTAATTGCCCGACACACTTCCCTGCGTGGACTTTTCGTGAATCTTGAATTCTTGTCTGCTTTGAATCCTGTCTTATTAAGACTCTGACTCAGTGTAGATTCTAGCCTTGGAACTTTTTTAAAACAAAGCAATGTGCTGCTAGCCTCTGCCTAAGCTATTTAAGAACATAGTAAGATCCATGTTGGATCAAACCAAGTGTCCATCTAGTACAGCATTCTGTTCATACAGTGACCAACCAGTTGTTGACCAGGAACCCACAAGCAGGACACGAGTGCAACTGCACCCTCCTACCAACATTCACCAGCAACTGGTATACATAAGCTTACTGCCTCTGCTACTGGAGGTACCACATAACTATCCAGACTAGTAGCCATTGATACCTTCTCCTCCTGGTATTGATCTAACCCCTTTTAAAGCCAAACAAATTGTTGGCCATCACTACATTTTATGGTAGCGAATGCCATAGTTTAACTATGCACTGTGTGAAGAAGTATAGTAAACTATGGAATTCACTATTTCTTTTATTGGGGTCTTAAAACACTGTATGCTTTGCCATGAGCTCTGGAAAGCTGTCCTGTGCACGCAGATTTGTTGCAATAAAGATTTCCACTGTATTTGGTGTTCTATGTTGGGTGGCCAGCATGTGTCTGAAAGTCAGGCCTGACCTTCATACCAGTTCTCAGCCTACAAAGAGAGGTCTCACATGGGAGCTGGAAATGACTGGATTGAAGGCAAAGCTTGGAAAAGGCCTTTGCCTGATTCACTGCCTGCATTGAGTAACTCAGTCTTTGTTTTGGCACTTTATTTATTTATTTATTTATTACATATATATCCTACCTTTTTCCTCCAGGGAACCCAAGGTGGCATACATAATCCTCCTCTCCATTTTATCCTCACAACAGCAACCCTGTGAGGTAGGTTGGGCTGAGAGTCTGTGACTGGCCCAAAGTTACCCAGTGAGCTGCCATGGTTGAGTGGGGACTAGAACCCAGATCTTCCAACTTCCAGTCCAACACTCTAGCTGCTACACCACACTGGCTCTTTTTAGATGGTTTCGCTACTAAAAATCTTTTTTGTCTTGAATATAATAATAATAATAATAATAATAATAATTTATTTATTTATTTATTACCCGCCTCTCCCTCCAGATCGAGGCGGGGAACATCATCATCACAAAAAACACAAAACTGATCAAAAATACATAAAACCAGTACATCATTAAAATGCCAATAAAACACCAATAAAACACTTAAAATTAATCTGAGTAGGCCTGCCGGAAGAGCTCAGTCTTTATAGATCTTTTAAATTCCTGAAGACTGGTGAGTTGACGGATCTCTCCCGGCAGGTCATTCCACAATACTGTCAGTTTCCTCTCCCCTGAGAACCTCCTATTTGCAGGAGCAGCACAGCCACCTGCCTCCCCAATAAGCAAGGTTATCCCCCTTCCTTCTTTGACATATGGAGTCAACGTTGTGCTAATGCCTTTGAATCATGATTTCTAGTATAACTACATTTCTTGGAGTATCTCCTCCCATATTTACCTAATTGGACCCAAACATTATCTGAGGCCCTCCTCCAGGTGCCCCGGCCAAATAAAGTGACGTGGGTGGCTGAAACAGAGAGGGCCTTTTCAGTGGCGGCACACTACATTGTGATCTTTTCAGCACAAATTGAAGACCTTATTAATTTTCCCAGACATTTTAGGAACTGCTTTAGTGCTTTTAGATATTTGCACTGTTTTATCCCTACAGCTGATTTCATTTTTTATTTAGTTTATTATTTGCTGTTGCAGGCTTTATCATACGTTTAGCTGACCTATTTTATTGCTATTCTGTATTTTTATTTTTTTAATTTGTACACTGCCTACAGAACTTTTGTTATTGTGCAGTCTAAAATGCAATCTATTAATCAACCTTTAATAAAGGCTAAAATACAGTGGAAGCACATGCAAGGTCTTTGAATTTATGGCCTGGTTAAGCCCCAGAGCATGACTAGAGGGGAATCATTGGCCTTTAAGTGACCAGGAAAATTTAAAAGAGATAGCAACTATCAGCTTCATTTTAATAAAGCATTTTGTGCACCTCTAAGAAAAATTAAACACAGAAGATGAAATTCTTTAAATCTGAAGCTGTAGGTGGGAGAAGACATGGAGGCTGTGAACATAAGATGGAGAAGCTGAGAACTGCATGAGAGAGAGATCTTATATCCCATCTTACTTCCAGAAAGGCAACTGAAAATAGCATATAAAGAAAAGATCAACAATACATAAAACAATCACATCCAACTTCTTGCTCATACAGCAGTCTTAAAAATCCAAATTAAAAATAACAATAACAATTTCTAAGAGCAGAGGTCAACCATGAGAGCTCAATTAAAATGAGCCCAAAGGTTGTTAAGGTTGTTTAATCAAATACCTTCCTATAGAATCAAGTTTTATACATCACCTAAAAGAGTACAAAGATGAGGCTTGACAGATCTCCGTTGGCAAAGCACTTCACAAAATGGGCGCAACCACAGAAAAGGGCCTAGACCTTGTGGCTGCCCTCCACTCAATCATGAAGCTCACTGACTCTAAGCTTAACCCATCACACAAGAGTTGTTGTGAGGATACAAATGGAGAAGAGGAGGAGGATCATGTATGCTGCCTTGGGCTTCTTGGAAGAAAAGGTGGGATATAAATGTTACAAAAAAATAATTAAGTTGCAGCAAGCCTTTGTGCACAAAAATCTACCTGGAAAGAAAACACTTTCTGGCACCACATGATAAGAGTGGAGAGTGTTGTAGCACCTTAAAGGCTAAGACTTTTATTATCACATAAGCTTTTGTGGCCACTGTCCACTTCATCAGATGCAACTGAAACATCTGATGAAGTCGAAGTGTCCACGAAAGCATATGCCAAAATAAATATGTTTGTTTTTAAGGTGCCACAATATCCTTTGTTGGTTTTACTGCAACAGACTAAGATGGAAATTATTGAAATGTATGTTTTTGTGTGCAAGAGCAAACTTCATCAGAGGCACCATGTAGGGTTGGTGCTGGATACAAGTACATACACAGATATGAATGGAATTGGGGGCAGAAGGATCAATTTCATCACTCCATCAGGGTTAAAAAAAAGATATTTAGGTCCAGCACACCATGGCTTATTTACAACAGTGTGGCTGCAGCACATGCCAGCCACCCTTTTGAATATTCAAGTCATGGCAGGTAGTCATGTCTTGCGAACCTGGCAAAAGTGACTTATGCAAGGGTTAAACAACCCTCGCATGAGCCACCCTCACTAGGTTCACATGACAGGGTTAAACAGCCTCGTATAATCTTAAAATAACCCATGGGTTATGCATGCACCACAACTCACCATGATTTAAATAAACTACTGTGGGCTGTGGCCAGATCTACACCAAGCAGGATATAGTACTATGAAAGTGATATGAAAGTGGTATATAAAGGCAGGATCTATACTACTGCTTTATAGCAGTATTGAAGTGCACTGACAACTGTTGGGGCCCATGACACATTCCATATACCACATTCATACTGCTTTCATAGTGTTATAGCCTTCTTGGTGTACACATATCATGGGGCCCAACAGTTATCAGTGCACTTCAATACCGTTATAAAGCAGCAGTGTAGATCCAGCCTGTATCAATCATGCAAACTGGCCCACTGTGTCAGATAATGAGGTGAATATTTTTCTGGGGGAATAAGTTAAAGAAAACCGCACATTCTATGTGTGTGTATGTAAATCATGTTTATGGAGATCATGTAGATATCCAGTGTGAAAAAAATATTTGTATTCCACCATGTTACTCTCTCCTCAAAGAGAAATAAATCAGAGCTATTATCTTTGTGGTTGCATCTGGAATAAAATACTGAAGAATACAGGCTGATCTTTTTTATCCTCCGAACTTGGACAAAATTTGTAATCGTTTACAAGTCTGTTCTATGATAAGACAAAACCTTCAATAAAACTTCATTCAAATTCCAGGAGTGAATTGCTAAAAGTAGAAAGGAAACACTGAAAGGCACAGACTTGATAAGTGTATTGTTGTTATTTTCAAGGTAAGTGACAGCTTGTTATGAAAAGGGCAGATATAATAAAGATCCAGTGCTAAAGCAGAAACCACAATTGACTAGTTTGACTATCCAGAAGAAATCAAAACTGCTGCTATAAAAAAAACCCAAATAACTTTCAATATTTTACATGCAAAAGTATCTAAGACAAACAAACAGGTCTGTGTTTTTATTAATATAGACATCTAATCCTGTAGTTATTTATTATTTCCACAAGGTGGCACCTTTGTACTATATTTGCTTGTTGCAGTCATGTTCAATTAACCTTTATTTTCAAGATATTAAATTGCTTGTTAGTGGAAAAACATTCTTGTGGTTTACACTTCAAAGTTACCAAGGGCTTTCATTCTAAAAATAAATAAATATCTGAATAAAATATTTCTCATCTGTAGCAATCTTCAGTGAAATATGTATGCACTGCATACATTTTAACTACACTGTTCTCTCCAAATAACCAAGAAATCACTTTGTTCATCACGGAAGCTGAGAGGTACACATTAGAAGGCAGATGTATATGAGCTAACTACAAAAGAAAGTTGTATTATGCCCTTCTCAGTAGTATCCATTCAACAAACTGACCTCGGTCCTTTTTGTAAACTGCTTTCTAGCACAAATCTCTGTCACATCCCACTCTACCCCAAGGTCTTCACTTGTGTCACAGCTCACAAAAAGCACACCACTGCTTTCAAGTGGCAATGGGTTGTTTTTAAAAAAAAATCTCAGTTACATAGACTTGCACCAACAAAACTTAGCTCTATGTTAGATGAAAACTGTCTGAGATAGTTTAAGTTTTCTCCTAACGTATCCATGTCCCCAAAACCCCTATCTAACCATGTTTGAGATACTTTGTGGGGCTGTGCATCGCTTCGGATCCGAATCCCGAATCAAAGGTGAATTGAGGTGATTCAGAGGACTTTGAAACAGATCCAAAGCAAATCAAAATAGACTCAAATCAGTCTGAAGCGAATCAGCATGGTCCAAATCGATTTGGATTGATTCGGACGTTTTTTCAAGCGCAGACTGCCTGTCTGTGCTTGCAATGTTTCTTTTGTTAGAGTGGGGGAGGGAGTTTGTAGGGAAATTGGCTGTTAAGTGACAGCTTCATCCCCCAATCCTCCTGAAGTCTCCCAATTCTCTCCAGCAGCCTCCAATCACAATGGTAGAGGAGGGCTTAAGGACAATCAGGAGATTGAGCTTCCTTCATTCTTGCTCATTGTGGGTTAGGCTTGATAGGAGTAGGGTGTTTTGGGCTGGCTAGCTTAGGTTTCTTATTGGTGTGTGTTTTGGGGCATTGGTACTTGGATCTTTCTTGAGCCTTCTCTCACTGTTATCTCATGCCTCTATTTCCCTTTCTGATTGTCTATATATATATATATATATATATATATATATATATGTCTAGTTGTTAGCCTTTAGTGTGTTTGTTCCAATCCTTACTCCCTTCCTTCCCCTTCCTCCATTTTCCCTGAAAAAAGCATAATTTACCAGTTGATTACACAAATACCACTGCACCAATTTGCCTGGAATTTGGAAGACATGAGCACCTCCACAGTGTCTGTAAGGTATCCAAATTGTATGTGTGTATCGTGAAAATTGAAAAACAAAGCAAAAGTGACATTTTGCTTTGAGTGGTTTCCATATAAAATGCAAAATTTATCAGTTGATTGCATCAATACCACTGCACCAATCTGTCTGGAATTTTGGCAGACATTATCACCCCCACAGCATCTATAAGGTCTCCAAATTTCATATTTGTATCATGAAAAATCAAAAAGTTATAGGCATTTCTTTTTTTCCAGTGCAAGTCTATGGGAAAATGAGAAATCCGAATCTTGATTCAGATTCGGATCCAAAGCAAATCGAATCAGGTCCAAATTGGTCTGAAGTTAATCGGGCCCGATTCGGACTCTCCAAATCGAGATCCAAAGCGAATTGGGTGGTCTGTGCACAGCCTACTTTGCATACTATTGCCATGACAAAGTAATCATGATAGCTATTGCCAATATACTACTATTGCCATGAGTTGGGGGATGGTCTGAATGACCTTTCAGGGGTCCCTCATACCCCAGTGGCTATGATTAAGAGATTTAGGATCCCTTCCAATTATGTAATCCTTGACTCTTAAGATTTCTGCAGATAGCGCTATCAGTGTATGTAGTCTGAGGCAATACCTCTTAAAGACAGGGGTGCACAACTTGTAAGCCAAAATATCTGGAGGGCTACAGCTGCCATGATCCCTCACCACTGGTTATGCTGACAACAGCAGATGGGAGCTGTAGGTCAAAACATCTGGTGGGCTGCAAATTGCCCTTTATATAAGACCAGCCATAGCTCGGTAGTAGAGCACATGCTTTGTATGTAGAAGGTCCCAGTTTCAATCCCTGGCATCTCCACATAGGGCTGAAAAAGCCTTGCTTGAAACATTGGAGAGACTTTCCCAGTCAGTGTCAACAATACTGGGCTAGATGGACCAGTGCTCTGTCTCGTTATAAGGCAACGTCTTATGATAACCAGTAACATCCTGGTGATGCGTTTCAATGGAGCTAGGATGGCCTAAGAAGGTATAAGTGATAGCCAGAGGTATCTTTCTTTCACCACCAGACAAGGAAAGGGGACAAATGAGGCCTCTGTGTGTAGCTGGAAGGCAGTTTGTGCTAGAACTGGATCTGAAGAACAGGCAAAGAGCTGACTTTGCAATATCTTGTAATATCCTGTTCGTTATACTTCACCAATCTTTGTGCCGATAGTTTGCTCCTTCAGAAACTCATTAAGTAATCCCACTGCCATACAGCGTGAACACAACAAATCATTTATTCAGATTAAGGCATTAAAAATAATAAACAAAAGAATATGTTATGAGGAAGGGGCACAATTGGTAGAAATATTAACAGCAAAATTTAGCCAGCAATGTAAACATGCTGACTAACAAACTTGTAAAAATCTTGTCTAGAGTCCCACTGTTAAATGGAAACCACAAAAAGTGCACATAACAAAGCAGTTTGCCATGGTCATGTTTACTGCAGTCTTTGGTTGGTTGCTAAGAGCACTACTTTCAATGGGATTTTTCCATTCTTGGCTTCCTCAAGTACTTGTTGTAACACTCCCCTACTAAAAATGCTTTTAGACTGCCCTGAGGCGTACTCAAATAGTATAGAGAGACCACTTCTATATAAAGCCTGTGTACTATATCTCTGTTTGCATTATAGATGTAAAATTACTTGGGGAATTTTGTACCAGCTACACTGGTTCCTGGTGTATTTCCAGGATCAATTCAAAGTGCTGGTTTTGACCATTAAAGCTTTAAGGTGCTTTGTAGATGCATAACAAAAGGGAGCAGGTCCAGAGCCATAAGGTTTGCCACTTCATCCTGTGACAAACATGATCTAGCAATATAAAATCATTTTATGTTACCATCCTTATTTTTCATTCATTCACTTTTATCTATTTGTTTTCCATTGCTTTTCTCTCAGATGTTCCCACCACCGCTACTTTGTTTCCTTTATTTTCCAATTTAATTTATTCCCTTTACTTCAATTGCTTTCTGGTTTGTACTCATTTTCATTTGTCTCAAATATCGCCCTCCACCCCCACTATCTCTTCCGACGCTTTGCCTTTACACTTATTTTTGAAAAGTGCATTCCTGTCACTCTAACAGCAGAGGCAATAAGAGGGCAGAAGTCATACTGCCTTCTAAAAGCAGCTGCCAGACTGACTCCTTGGAATTGGGTAGTGGCTCTGGGCATAATAGGAGGGGGTGGTGTGATTGGCAGGGGGGCTGGGCCAAAGTCAGCAGCAGGATTAGCAGCGGTACCTCAGCGGCCATGGCAGGAGGAGTGATTCACAGTGATGGGGTTCATGGGGGGGGGGGGGTCTGCAGAAAAACTTGGGGCCACTTGAGGCCTGTGGGTTGTGCACCCCTGGCTTACATTCTTGTAAACCTGTCTCTGTGTTAGGATAAGTTCCATAGTCCCTACTTGCCACCCCACCATTAGAGATAGGACCTTTTTAGCAGTGGCTCCTACCCTATGGAACTCCCTCCCAAGAGATATAAGGCTGGCTCCATCTGTTTATTTGTTTTAAAGAAGGTTTTTAAAAATGTATTGTCTTGCTCTGGCTTTTAATTTAAATGTTTTTATTATACATGCTGCTTTTGTTACTGGTTTATTATTAAATCTATTTATATTTAATTTATGATTTTATGAACTTCTTGATATAGAATTGTATGTTTTATATTGCTAGCTAACCTGGGAAGACTGTAACCTTCAAAAGCAGATAAAAAATATATTAAAAGTATAGCTAATAAAGAAAACAGAAGAAACTCCAATCATATGTATGATTTGGTACATTGCAACCAGTCCAACATAAAGATATCATTTCACAAAAATTGCTCCTATTCAGAATATTTTCTGAGTTATTAGTTAGCTATTATTAGCTATTTGAACCCTCTGTCCACACTTAAAACAAAGATAACTTTCAAGTCCTCTTTTTTAAAAAAATCTACAAAATCTTGCTAAGCTTGCGTTAGCTGTCATACAAATGTAATTATTTCTTATATTTTCTCCTTCTATTTCTTAAGTAGCCATTTTTTAGGAATAGGAGCAAAACCTCACCATTAAAGCTAATCTACCAACATATACTTTTTATTATATAAGATTCTTGTGAGCCATGAAGCCTTCAAAGAACCTATTCCTTCCTTCTACCATGAAGTAATTATGTATGGCTAGGCTGACCATATGAAAAGGAGGACAGGGCTCATGTAGCTTTAACAGTTGTAGAGAAAAGAGAATTTCAGCCAGTGTCATTTGTATGCAATTAGTTCCTGGTGAAATTCCCTCTTCATCACAACAGTTAAAGTTGCAGGCACTATACTAGAGTGACCAGATACAAAAGAAGGCAGGGCCCCTGCAACTTTAACAGTTGTGATAAAGAGGGGATTTCACCAGGAACTAATTGCATACAAATGACACTGGCTGAAATTCCCTTTTCTCTACAACTGTTAAAGTTACATGAGCCCTGTCCTCCTTTTCATATGGTCAGCCTATGTATGGCTATACAATGAATATTCATAAACAATAATTTTATCAGCTGCTTCCCACCTTCAGAGACTAATCCAAGAAGTTTCACCATACTGGCAGTTAATACATACTTTAAAATGTGAAATGGATGTCATACTGAAAAAAATACCAGCAATAGACTAGATGCTCCAGAACATTAATTGTCATATATTGGCATCTGTTAGTGCTTTAGATAACACACATGTATTGGACAACTCCTTGCTTCAGTAACAACTTGGTCCTTATTCAAAAGTAAATCCCACTTAATTCAATGGGGACTACATCCTAATATGCATGCACAGGATTGCAATGTAAAACGGCATTGCATTTTCTACTAGTAATGCAATATTATAAAAATCTTTAGCCACTTTCAGTAAAATACAGGGTATATTAACTCTACAAGAACATGTACAACCAACCATTTTGGCAAATATGCCATAAGTCATATCCAAATACAAGACACCTGGGCAGTGTACAGATCTCACAGCTGTAACATACACTTGGCTCTTTCAGGCCTTTTCACAGCAGGAACCAGTAAAACTGTCTATTTTTCAGCCACCACATCAATAAATATTACCATCCTACCACAAAGCTACTGCTGAAGCAAACTAGTTAGTAAACTTATTAAAGTATAGCCTAACCCTAAATGGAGCTTTGAAGCATGACCCAAGCATGGGGAAGGAGAGAAGGGTACATTTTACCAAGGCACAGAGATCTAGGGTGGGGGCAATCTAGGCTGCACCCGCAATACCATGAAAGGGAGGGGGGAAATGAGGTTAAATTACATGCTTGAGAATGTTTACGGAAACTTAGTTTCCTGTATCTATGTCCATTCCTGGATAACTGTATAGTAAAATATGGCTGCCCCATGAACTGACAGCTCACCAGAGGCATTATATGGGAAAAGCCTATCAGGGACATTGTACAGAAAAGAAAGATGGCAGTTCCCATCACTATATGGGGAACCATCTTTTCCCCCATACAATTATTCAGGAAGGAACAGTATGTAATGACATATGGCGACTTCCTGATGTATTTTCAAAAGCATTTTCAATCCATGCTGCCATGTTTTCTAGAAAATCCTAAAGGGCAGCACTCAGACCACCTCGTGCACTGTAAATAATCTAACCACACTGTGGAAAGGTAGAGTTGAGAAATAATTCACATATCTACATTCCAATCTGAGCACTGGTTCAAGAATTGCAAATCTGCTAAGCTCACTCCAAAAGGCATAGTGAATAAAATTCTTCTAGAAAATATAAGTTCTATAATGCCCAGCAGGGAGTTATAGAACTTATATCTTCTAGAAGAACAATTTCACGCTGGCTGAGCAATGGTGGGAGTTCTAGGGCTTATTTCTGTCTAAATATCCATAACGTTGTGCTCTTAGTCTATGAACCATACGTTATTATGCCATTGTTTCATTGAGGTGCATTTGACTTTATTACATTTTGTCTGGCTGCCATCATTATCCCTTCATTTGAACCTTTGCTCCATGAGGTAGAAGCGCTCTTCTCCATCCTATCTTGCAGAAACTATTCCCTCCACCCCTCCTAAATTTTAATTCCATGTGTTTTAGCAAATAGAGGGTTTATAAATGTCTGATTTAAAACACCTCTATTTTACAGTCGGCTATGAACATTCCCAGAGAGACTGAATATGACAATCTATTGAAAATTAGATAACATAATTAAGTTGTAATTCAGAAGCAATGAGAAAATGAGTAATAATCTTAGTTTATTGCCCTTGTGCCTTATGGCCCAGTAGCCATAAGATGAATTTTGTTTCAACAACCCAGAAGGGATTTAGGAATTAGAGTTATATAATTTACTACTTCCATAGAATAAGGATGATCTAATCTAATTTAATGAAGGGTTTGAAAATCCTGCCAGAAATCATATAATGAAGAAAACAAGAGGCAAACGTATGCCTGTAATGGGCAGTAAGCTCTGCTGGAGACGGATCACAGTGTGCTGTTTTATAACAAATGACTATTTTTTCAGAAGTTTAATCTACAACTATAAAAACTAATGCCACCAACACAGAGAACTCCTACATTGCAATTTCATTAGATTAATAAGAGCTATATTTGACCACAAATATGCAAACAAAATTACATAGAAACAACAGTAAAGCAAATTACATACATTTCTAGAATTTTTTTCTACCACAAAAAAATCCTAGGATTTACAGATTAGATATTTTATCTGAAAACACTAATTTTCAAGCATAATTTCCATGTTAAAATAAGCAGAAAGCTGTAAATATATTTTAGAATCACTTAAAAAAACTAATATTAATGAATTTTTCCTAACCTTGTTTTGAGATATATTGCCAATTACCCTTGTAAATCTTTTATATTTTTTAAAAAGGTCTCTTTGTACTTATTTTTGTACAAAGCAGTCAGATAAAAATAACTAGATGGTTCCATGTGAATGTCAAATAGCCTAACAGACAAAGTGGAACCCTACAAAAACTCATATTCTAAAATGGTTGAGCAGTAGTCTCCCAGCAACACTTTACAAAATTGCCCCTCCTGTAAGAATTGAACCACTGCAATGCAGTACTCCAGTCCCCATCCCAGTTGGCCTATTCAAAACAGGCACTCAAGGCAGCTAACAATAAAATACAGATTAAAATAAAAGTGTGGCTAAAACATAACATTAAAGCAAAGCAATTAAAAACAGGACAATAGAAGATATAGCCAGCACCCAACCAATTAAACCCCTTCAACAGTGGACCAGTTTATATGTCAAAGGCCTGCCTGAATAAAAGGTTCCCTAACATTCCTGAGCAGTTTTGGTGTGTGTGCAGAGAGCAGTAGGGGGAGGAGGAATTCAAGCCTTCTGCTGGCAGGAGGACACTGATGCAACTCAGTTATTTCAATGATGTTATTGCAACAAAAGTGCATTTAGTATCCCAGCTCTGTTAATGTAATGTAGTAATTGCAGCCATTCCAAGCTGAGTCCAAGAATTCCAGTGAATGGATACCCCAAACCTGGCTTACATAAATGATAAAAACATCTTTATTTTCACAAGCCAAATCTTTCCTTGACCTTGTATCTTAAGATGTGCAGACAGATGCAGCCCACAAGGGGGAGTATGCACATAAGGATGAACACATATATACGCACATAAGGATGACCACAAAGAATATATGGGAATCTCACAAAAACTAAAGAGATTTAGGCTGGACATTAGGAAGAAAATTTTTGAAATCTAAAGGTGTGTTTACACACACAAGAGTTAAAGCAGCTCCTGTTTCAACTGGGTTTGTCATGCAAGTGTAAAATCTACATTGCATTCCAAATGTTTATTCTCTGCTTTCTCTTCCACATGAACACCAATCATAAATAGCATGCATGAGACTCTCAATCAGTTTGTCACTTAAGAAAATACTCTAAGGCTGCAGTCCTGAGCTCAGTTACATGGTGAACTGAATGAACACTGTAGAATTGCACTGCACAAGTGGTGGAATACTTTCCTGATTGAGAGAATTTTGTATCAGCTACAGATATCTTCTTCTGGCTCACATTGTATGGCAATTTAAAAAAAAAGGAAGACAAGGTACAAAAGTGAAGTGATACTTTATAGAGAACTGTGAGTGTATGATAGAGAGTTTTCTTATGGCCCTATGGCACCATGAATGTTTAATGTAGGAAACCAGACAGATCTGAAATTAGATCTTTCCTAACAATTATGTACTCAATAGAGAGGATAAGAGCCCTGGAAAAATCCCAGACTACTGGCCGGCTGAAAGGCTCATTTGATGCTCGTACCCAAGCATCTGATTTGGTTTTCCGCCCAAACTTGGAAGGACAAGATAACGAGGTCTTTATTCATCTGGCAGGCATCATAGTGGACTGTGGAAGGACCACACAGGAAGAAAATCAGGAAACTGAGATGTCACTTACAGTTCCATTTTTAAGTCAAGGAATTTAGAAAGTGATTTTGGTAAAAATTTGACAGGTATCATTAACCAAAATCTTAGAAAGTAGCCCAACTTGCCTCAATGAAGAAAAAAGACAGAGGTAAATTTGAGACAGGACTAAGCCCCAAAACCTGTTTCCTTTGTCAGAGGAATCTTGGGGGGGGGGGGGGGGGACATAAAACAGAGAACACTCCTGAGTATGTGGCAGTGTGCTTTTGACAGAGGCAACAACACCCTGCAAAGTTTTTCTGGCAGGACTCTAAAGCTGAAACTTTTCCTGTCATTACAACTCCTGCACTAGCTGAATTTCTGCCTGCTACACATGGCAAAACTAAAATTAATAGACACAACTCTGACATCAAAAATAGAAACATTCAGAAACCAGTTGGAGAAAATCCAATCTCTCATGCCACTGATCTTAAAGTGGTCATTCTTGAACATGGGAACTTCAACCAAAGACTCCAGAACTGCTAAATTACAATTTATTAAGAAGTTCAATTCCATCACTGTGGCCTGAATCATGATAACAGTTCTATCCCACCAGTGTTAGCTTACTAATGCCAGGATGTCTGGGTTATCATCATCATCATCACTGCTTTGTGAATACTCACTGTAAAGATTTTACATGCATTTGCCTTGCAATTCTATACATGTTTACAAATAGTAACTCTCACTGAGTTTAATGGGGCTTAATCCAGGGTAAGTATGTATAGAATTTCAACCTTAGGGTGCAATCCTATACCCACACTTGGGAGCATGTCTTATTGAACCCAACAGGACATACTTCTGAATAGCCCTGTATAGGACTGTAGTATAAAGCTTTAATAGAATTGCTACCGTCTGTACTTTTTGTACTTCATTTCTCTTTAGCCTCATTGCTTAGGGATGTCTTTTATTTCTCCTACACCACGTGTAGCATATATTTGCCAATTTAGGAAAATACTTTCTACGTCTTGTGAAGCGGACTCCACTCCACCAAAGCCTATGCTATCATGAACTTGTTAGTCTTTAAACGCGGCAAGGCTCTTTGTTGTGTTTGCTGCCACAGACTAGCATGGCTGTTCTTATGGAACATGCTAAAATTAACAGAATATCCGAATAAATGACCTGGGTCACACACATTAGGATGGCACTGACCCAGATGGAAGCCGTCTGATAAATACGCACACCCACACGCAGACACGCGGGTCAGGTCCTCCACACAGCGCTGAGCAGCATCCCGAATGGGCTCAGGACAAAAGCTCCAACCTGTGGCGGAGATGCTGCGCTCCCCTCCCACACTGGAACCGGCTGCTCTGGGCGCCCCAAGGCAGACGGCATCCTCCTCACCGTCGTCATGGCAACCCGACAACTTGCAGCCTGCCTCTCTCGCCCGAGCGGCAGCGACTCGCTAGCTCTATAAAGCTGCAAAGTTTGCCCGCTCTCGACGCTTCGCCTCCCCCCGTAACACTCGCAGCTCACCCCCCGGTGCCTTTCCGTAGCGGCTTCCTACCGCGCTCGCCGGCGCCTTCGCACTTGCAGAAACTTTTCACCGCAATCAACCAGCCTGGGCACCGCGGACAGTACAGGGGCCGCGCGGGGACAAAATAACGCAGAGCGCGGAAACGTTCCTCGCTACCATTCCTTCCCCCCTCCTCCACCTCCCCCCGGGGTGGGGCTGGTCAGTTCCTGAGGAGGAGCAACTCTCCCCTCAGCCACCCATCTAAGAACGCAGTTATGAAAGAGTTGGAGTTACTTCAGTTGACCGGCTTTCCCAACCCTAATCTATCTGTCGGAGCGGCTGCCCATTACTCTCGAAGACAGAACGCTGCTTTGGCTCCAAGCCATTCCGGTCGCTAATAAAACCTGAGTCCCTCCACACCCCACACCCCACGCCCGCCAAGACTTGTCAGTTTGATGTCTCCGTTCTAAACTCATTGCCTGGAAACGAGACCCCTTGATTTCTCTTACATGGAACCTATGCGCGCATTGTGTTTAGGAGGCTAAAGAACCAGGCAGTGGGGGCTGGTGACTCCGATGTCAGTGGGGCGGTGAATCTGCTCCTGGTTTCAGTCAGAACTCTCAAGGAGCTGTCAAGGTGGTGGTGCATTCTGTAATCCTTGCATCTAAAAGAAGTGTACTGCCACTGAAGACTGAAGGCTAAATTCAAAGGTGTAGAAACAACACATGATACCACCCTTTCTGGAGTGTAACAGGTCAGAGTGCAAGTGAGTATCACATTTTAATGCTGTCCCATTTAAAATAACACACAACCTTTCCCGCATAATTGGAATGTGCATATATCATGGGCTGGCTCATCTTATTGATGTGCTGCTTGACATGTACATGAAGGGGAGCATTCAGATAAAAAAAATTAAAGTCAAGTCATAGGTGCAAGATGTCCCAGGAAAGTGGTAACTAGCATAGAAGTGTGTGTGAGTGTGTACGCAACACACCCCTCATTAAGAGCTCCACATTTAGCAAAAAAATTGCAGCATTACCAGGCTTTGTCTTCCAGAGTCTATGCGAGATTAACAATACATGCACTCCCTCACCCCCCTGTTTGTTATCATTTCCTTCCCATGTGTTTCAATTATACCACCAGGAGATGGCGATGTTTTATTGCGTGATTATGATTTATTACAGAATTTTCGGGGTTTTAGAACATGGCGGATTCTCGCTTGAAAACAGCGGGAGAGGCATCAGAGGTTGACGACGTCATGAAAAGGACCTGCAAACTTCCATGCGTGCAACAAATCACTCATGTGGAGAAACTCTCAGTCTGTCTATGCTGCTGATGGAGGCTGGTGGCTCCGATGTTAGTGGGGCAGTGAATTCACTCTGAGTTTCAGTCAAAACCGGTTAGAACTCTAACAAAGCTATACATGGTGCTGAAGCTGTGCCTAAAATAGGTTCCGTACGTTGTGTGCCAACTGTACTGATTCTGGTAATTCTGGTCTGCCCTACAGAGATTGCCAAAGTCTTTGTGTGGCTGCTAATGTCAGGAATTGTGAATCATTATGTCTGGCACTGAGAAACCATCCATCTGTCCAAGAGCAGCCAGGAATGTATCTATGCTTGCAGAATGCAAATGGTATTTATTTACTAACATGAAATGGCATTACTATAAGCACTGAACAATGGCTTGGGGTGCGGTGACCTCTTCCAAGGTCCACACTATTGTGAGCCAGTTTTGCAGGTTACATAATCTATATTTACCTTAGATTAATGGAATGTTCAAGATAATTATAAAAAGAATTTAACTATAATTTTTAAACATCTCATGTTTACTAGTGCTAGCTATAGTAACAGCAATGATTATCTTAATTATTTAGGCTACAACCTTATACACACTTCCTGAGAGTAAGCCTGTCAAACTCGAAACTTCTGAGTAGACATGTATAGAATTACTCTGTAAAAATAAATGAAAATACCCAACTTCTTTCTCAAGATACTGCAGCACTATCAACTATAGTTATGGAAGACATGCTTTCCTGTTTGTGTTCTTCTATTTAAATAATGAATCATCCTGTTTACAATATGTTGTTTAAAGGGACTTAAGAAGTTTTTTCTCCAAAATTCTAACACTGAAATAATTTTCTGTATTCATAAAAAGGGTGGCAGAGCAGGTTTTAAACTAAACCCTGGAGGAAAGCCAACTGGAGCTGGGAAGCATCCATTTCAGGTTAAATCATCCCAAGGGGATGAAGACAAAAATGTTTGGATTGCCTTAATGTAGAAAGTGAGGAAATAGGCCATGAATACATGACAGAAAATGATAGCCAATCAAAGAGGCCTAAGTGCCGTAGCAAAAGATGCACATGTCAGAAGCATATGGAGAGGGACAGCGGCATATGGAGAGGTGTTTTTATGAAAATGCTGGAAGAGTTAGACTGCTTGGTTTTAAAGGAGAACCTAGATATAGTGGGCATTATAGAAACCTGGTGGAACAGACAGAAGCAATGGGATACGGTCATCTCAGGATATAAACTCTACAAGTGCAGGGAACGGCATACTGAAGGAAGTGTTGCTCTGTTGGCGTAATGTCAAGCAGTCTAGAACACCTAAAAGGGGCAGATTCTTCCACAGAAGCACTGTGAGTAACAATACCAGGCTCCAAAACTAATTTAGTGCTAGATACGTGCTATCGTCCCCCAGACCAGAATGCTCAGGGTGACCTTGAGAGAAAAAAATGAAGTCAGGTAAGCCTCCAGATAAGGAAGTGTAATAATGGGTGACTTCAGTTAGCCCCATGTTGATTGGATAAATGTATATTCCACTCATGACAAAGAGGTTAAATTTCTTGATGCCCTATACGACTGTGCCCTGGAACAGTTGGTCATGGAACCTACCAGAGGGGAGGCTACCCTGGATTTAATCCTAAATGGTGTTGCCCAGACCTAGTATGAGATGTAAATGTTGTTGAACCAATTGGTAACAGTGACCACAGTGTTATCAGATTCAATATATATTTAAATAAAAAATTGTCCAGGAAATCCAACACAGTCACATTTGACTTCAAAAGAGGAAACTTCTCTAAAATGAGGGGACTGGTGAAAAGGAAGCTGAAAAGGAGAATCAATGTAACACTAATTTTTCAAAAGGAATCCACGGGGGAACGGGGAAATTACATGCCAGTTAGCTTAATGTCTGTTTCAGGTAAATTGGTTGAAATAATTATTAAAGAAAAGATTAGTAAGCATATAGAAGAAAAAGCCCTGCTGCAAAAGAAGTAACATGGCTTCCACAAAGGTATGTCCTGTCTCGCTATTCTTCAAGAGTTCTTTGAGAGTGTCAATAAATATGTATTCAGGGGCGATCCAATGGGCATTGTTTACTTGGACTTTCAAAAGGCTTTTGGCAAAGTCCCTCACCAAAGATGCCTGAGCAAACTTAGCAGTCATGGAATATGAGGAGAGGTCTTCTTATGGATCAGTAACTGGCTAAGAAATGGAAAGCAGAGAGTAGGAACAAAATGTAAATTCTCCTAATGGATGGAAGTAAATAGTGGGGTCCCACAGGGATCTGTATTGAGATCAATACTTTTCAACTTCTTCTTAAATTATCTGGAATTAGGAGAAGCAGTGAAGAGGCCATGTTCGCTGATGACACCAAATTATTTAGGGTTAACACTGATAAGAAGAATTTGTTCAGTTTTTCTGCAATCTCCTTGTCCTCTTTCAGTATTCCTTTAATTCCATTGTCATCCAAAGGTTAAAACAAAACAGGATTGTGAGGAGCTCCAAAAGGATCTCTCCAAACTGAGAAAATGGGGATCCAAATGGCAAATGCAATTCAATGTAAGCAAGTGTAAAATAATGTACATTGGTGCAAAACATTCCAACTTCAAGTATAACCTGATGGGATCTGAGGTAGCAGAGACTGACCAAGAAAGAGATCTTGGGGTTGTGGTGGACAACTCGATGAAAATGTCAACCCAGTGTGCAGCTGCTATAAAAAGTCAAACTCCATGTTAGGCATAATGAGAAAAATAATTGAAAATAAAACTGGCAATATCATATTGCCTTTATATAAAACTATGGTGCGACCACACTTAGAATACTGTGTACAGTTCCAGTCACCACATCTAAAAAATAAATGAAAGAAAAGATATTGTAGAGCTGGAAAAAGTGCAGTTAGAGGCAACTAAAATGATCTAGGGGCTGGAGCATCTCCCCTATGAGGGAAAGTTTCAACATCTGGGATTGTTTAGCTTGGAAAAAAGGAGGGTATGGGGAGACATGATAGCGGTGTACAAAATTATCCATGGTGTGGAGAATGTGGACATTTTCTCCCTCTTTCATAATACTAGAACCTGGGGTCATCCCATGAAGCTGACTGGTGGGTGATTCAGGACAGGTAAAAAGAAGCACTTCTTCACACAGTGCAAAGTTAAACTATGGAATTTGCTACCACCAATTTTTGATGGCTTTAAAAGGGGTTGGATAAATTCCTGGGGGAGAAGACTATCAGTGGCTATTAGTCCTGATGGCTATATGCTACCTCCATTGTCCGAAACAGTGTGCTGGACTAGATGGACCCTTGGTCTGATCCAGCATGGCTCTTATGTTCTTATGAACTATTATTTCTGTTTGGAGCAATGGTTTGCCATACTGCCCATGTTGATCCTTACTGGACTAATGGTTATGGTCACCATAGGGAGATGTTTGAGGAATTAGATCTCTGCAAATTCTTATATTGCCCTCCCAGACCAGAATTTTGGTATCTACCCATTTTTGCACTCTATGAAAGTTCCGATACAGTTTTCAGCTCAAAACCTGTTTTAAAATACATATTTCAAGAGAAAGTACATTTAGAAATATGTATTCTAAGAGAGACTAATTCAAAAATACTCATTTAAAAATACATATTAAAATAAAGATAAATATTAAAATAATTCACAAATTACTGTGCAAACAAAATGGAATGGACTTATCATTCAACATACATGAAGGTGACATGGATTGGAAACAGAAACCCAATTCAGGCATTTGAAAAGAGACTAAAAGCTCCAGCAGCCTCCCCACTCTCCCTGATAGCCCCCTACTTATGGCAGGTGACTGTCTGAAGAGAAGAGCCTCCTGGCCCATGGGGTCTCAGCACACGATTTTCCAGTGATAGAGGGGGCTTTCCTCTTCAGACAGTTGTCCTCCATGGGTAGTTGATGACAAGTGAAAGAAGAGTGGGGCAGGGCTGAAGCCACTTTTGGGGTGACTGAATAGGGCTAGACTGATTGGCCCATCTATTTGCAATTTCTTCTCTTTTTTTTTTAGTCCACATGAAAATTCGTCTGCCTTTTTGTGTGCATAAAAATTTATACACTTTTTAATGCAATTTCCCCTAATGTTCACACATTTGTATGCTTTTTTGATTGGGGAACTACACTGCAAAATTTGGAGAAGTGTGAAAACTGAAGGAGGATTGCATTCCAGTGCATGTACTGGTTTGAGGAATACAATTTAAGTTGGTTCATATTCAAATGCGAACTGAACGAATTTTGCACCAATCCCAAATTGGGGGTGCTCACCGTTAGAAAAGGAATTGAGAATAAAACTGCCAGTATCCTACTGCCTTTATACAAATCTATGCTGCAAACACAGAATACTGTGCAGAGTTCTGGACTTCACACCTAAAATACAGATATTGTAGAGCTGGAAAAAGTGCAGAAAAGGGCAACTAAAATGATCAAGGGTCTGGAGCATCTCCCCTATGAGGGAAGGTTACAACAGCTGGGATTGTTTAGCTTGGAAAAACAGAGGCTAAGGGGAGACATAACACAGGTGTACAAAATTATACATGGTATGGAGAATGAGGATAGGGAGACATTTTTCTCCTCTCTCATAATAGTAATACCCAAGGTCATCTCATAAAGCTAATTGGTGGGAGATTCAGGACATAAGGAGTGGTTGTAGTGATGTCAGGAATTACCTGCTCGATCCTCCACTCTGAAGACTTTTTAAGATGTGTGATACACGTGGCATTCCCAGTGTGGCGCTGTGACTATTCCAGATTTTTTTCCTCTTATCTGGCTCGGTGAATGTAGTACTATACTCTCTGGTGAGTTTTAAAAAGCTGTAGCTGCCCACTGCTCTATTAATCTGTTTCACAATGTAATTTATATGTTGTCATGAGTTTATTTAGCTTTGTGCACTGAGAAGTTTTAACTGAACCACTAACATTTGTTTTTATAAATATGATTCCCCATTTGAGAAGCAATAAAACCACTGGGTGCATCATCTCATAGCAACACTTGCTTCTATTTACTCTTGGCAGAAAAGAAGAGGCACCTTTGAGACTCAGAGCTTTCACAATGCAGCCAAAAGTGCAGGGTATCATTTGTCGACATCCCACCACCACCTGAGAAAAGTGTGAAATATCCCTGCATACATGGTAAATACGTTGATTATATTTGGCCCTCGGTTTCAAATGAAATATACTTTCACACGTAGAGGCACCACTGCAGTTTTCTACAGTGTTTATTTTGTTTATTTATTTCAGTAATTATACCTTGTATGATAAAATCAAACTAATAGTGGCATACAAATATAAATCACAGAAGATTAAAAACAGTATCAATAATAAAACAAAAAAGCAGCATCTTTAAAAACCCTTAGCAACAGCAGTAGCACTAAATATGGTTGTATCCAATGTTAATTTAATTCAAGTCCCATTCCTTTCAATAGGTCTACTCTAAGTAGGAGTAACATTGGATAGAACCCCATAAATGCCCATCAAAACAAAACAGATCCCATTGAAAAGCAGGCAAAGAGAGGGCCAAACAAACATCTATTGGGAGACTATTAAAATAGTTTTCATGCCACAACTGAAAGATGTTCTCTCTCATCCCAATTCCTGTAATTCTCTTGTTAGGGGGACAGCGTTTTTCTTCACAGGGCTGTTAATCCACTGTATCTCTTTTCTGTTTTGTCAGTATTAAAATCCGAGCACTACAGGAGGAGCATTTCCTTTCCTGCTTTTCCACTACATAACTTCTAGGGGGCACTGTGGTATAGTAGAATAGTACAAATACAAAAAAAGAAATTGCACTTTCTTTTGCTTTCACAATTAAATGCCACATTTTACCTGCTCTAAATAAAACTCACCAAAAGTGCTGGTTAGACAATGAAGTAAAACTGGAGGGCCACAATGCCATCTAAAGAACCCATAAACAACTGTGATTAGTGAATGAGGAGTGAATAATAAATGCCTTTTGTAGAAAAGTCACAGTAGAGGGCCTTAGAAACAGAGCACAACTCTCAAGCAGCTTCATGTGGGAGGAGGCGATTCCTGAGATACATCATTATGGTAAACTCTTCTGAAGATTGTCAATTCATATGAATAAGGATAACTTTTGTCCTGAGCACTATACAGGAAAAACACAAAACTTGCTTTTTACTGCAGGATATTGAATTTTTTTAAAAACTTGCAACCCACCCCACCCTTCAATATAAATTCTCTCCTTTCCCTCACTTTGGAGGAATAAGAGTTCAGGAAACATTCCTGCACCTGCATATTACCCATCAAGGGCAATAACAAAACTGGTCAGTGTTTTACTTCATCAATTCTGTGTTCGGAAGGGTTCAGGGTTCGGTTTAATTGTCATAGCTTCATGGAAAAGGATCGTGGAAAAATGTAATGTGGAAATATAGGGCTGTATGCAACTGTGTCATTCTATTAGCGCAAATGACATTGCGCTAGGTCCAAACTATGCGCAAGAGGAGAATGTAACTAAAGTTATGTGTGCACAAGCAGTTGCACAAGTGGTTGTGCATTATGCTCGAGCAACTGGTTGTGCATAAGTCTTTATGGGCAGTATCCAATGGTATCGTTCGACAAACTCAAATAGTACTGGTGGAGCTCCGTTGAATCATTCTATTGCAGAAGACATTGCCCATTATTCTTGCAGAACCTATTGTGCAACCTACTGTGCAACCAGTTGCTCATTCCACTTGCACCACCCATTGTGCAAACAGTTGCACAATCTCTTATGCAACCAGTTGCACAGGTGTAACACGCAATGGCTTGCTCAACAGAAAGTTTCAGCAGAGCTCCACTAGTGCTATTTGAGTTTGCTGAATGACACCATTGGATACTACCCATTATATGGTGAAGGTGCAGATGATTCTCTGTTATTGATGCCTAACCCTCCTCACAGAATTACAGTACCCAGATCTTTTTGAAAGAGAGAAGGACCATTGTGATAGTTTAAGCCTGTTGCATAGATATGCAAACCATAACTTTTGCCAGTCTTCCCCAACTTGGTGCCTCCCTGATGTTTTGGATTTAAACTCCCATCATCCCCAGCCAACATGCCAATGGTCAGGACTACTGGGAGATGTAGTCCAAAACATCTGGATGGCAACAGATTGGGGAAGGCTAACTTATCCAGTGCACTGGCAGGCTGGTCCTGATAAGAATCTAAATATCTTAATAGCAGAGTATATACTCAGAGAATATTACTCAATAAAGCAAATCTGATACTTCAAATGGCAATGTTTAAGTATGTCCTAAATCACAAGGTAAAACACTGTAAGCTTACAGAACACTGTTGGTAACCCAGTAAGACCTGGCAGCTTTGAGCATGATAAGTTATGTGTGTTCTGGGGGCTGTCTATATGCAGCCAAAGCTCTGCGGTGGCTGCGAATCTGTGCTGCATCACTTATATGATGCAGCTGCAGATTCACAGCCACCGTGAGGCTTTCCCCCAAAGCTGTGCAGAAAAAAGTTGGGGACTTAACCCAATTTTTTCTGTGACAGTGAGGTCAATACAGTTTTTCCGTTGTCTGACTCACTCTGTGGCCAATCCGGGGGGCAATCCTGGTGGAAGGCAACCAGTGATTGGTTGCTGGAAAACAGGAAGAGAACAGGGGGGCACTTCTGGTACCCAGTTGACTGCTGGAAACCCCGCACTCCCTCCTTGGTAATTCCGACGTCATTTGGAGCATCTATCTGAGCTCCAAATGACAGCTCAGATAGATGCGACTGCCAGGAGTGCCTACTATCAGCTTCGGCTGATACGCCAGCTGCGCCCCTTCCTAGAGTTGGAAGACCTAAAATCAGTAGTGCACGCACTGGTAACTTCGAGGCTCGACTTCTGCAATGCGCTGTACATAGGGCTACCTCTGTGCCTAGTCCGGAAACTTCAATTAGTTCAAAATATGGCAGCCAGGTTGGTCACTGGTACATCTAGGGGTGACCACATTACACCAGTTTTAAAATCTCTTCACTGGCTGCCAATCAGTTTCCGGGCGAAGTACAAAGTGTTGGTTATTACCTTTAAAGCCCTACATGTTTTGGGTCCAGGTTACCTACGGGATCGCCTTCTCCCATACAATCCACCCCGCACGCTCAGGTCCTCTGGGAAGAATTTATTACAGTCAACAAGAACTAGACTGACAACCGTTACCCAGAGGACCTTCTCTTCTGCCGCTCCCAGATTATGGAATGACCTGCTGGGAGAGATTCGCCAGCTCACTAGTCTTCCGGAATTTAAAAGATCTATAAAGACTTATCTCTTCCGGCAGGCCTACCCAGATGAATTTTAAAGTGTTTTATTGGTGTTTTATTGGTGTTTTAATGATGTACTGGTTTTATCTGCTTTTAATCAGTTTTTGTATTTTGTGTTTGGTGTTGTTCCCCGCCTCGATCCGTTGGGAGAGGCGGGTGATAAATAAATATATTATTATTATTATTATTATTATTATTATTATTATTATTAAGTAAAACTGCGGGAGGCTGGGGAAAGGTGGCACCAACTTAGTGCTGTGAAGTAACTCTAATAGTAAATGTTTACATGACCAAGATAGTTTAATATCAAAAATTGTTCATTGTAGTTGAGTTAGCATTTTGCTTTCATGAGATGGTTTAATAACCCCTGGTATTATTTCACATTTGGTGATAGATTCTCTACTTCCAAAGAAATTACTGTCACTCATTGAAGGAGAAAATATCTCCTACCAATAAAAAAAGGGGGGACCTGCGCTGCTCCACCAATAGGTTGGTTTTGGTCATCATCTAGAAGAGCCCTCTTAGAAATTAGAAGACATGATCTCTCTTTTTTGCTATACGCCCTTAAAAAAATGCATTTTTAAAAAAGGATTTCTCAAATTTATTTGTTGGTTTGTCTAACAAGGTAGATGCAGGCTTCAGAGTAATAATTGGAACACTTCCATCTCACTGATCAAATGCACTTAGAAACAATCATCACTGCAGGTACAAATTGCTGAATAACAATACAAACATTACACTTCGCTTGCAATGAACTGTGTCTATGACCACACATGACCCAACATGCCCTTCAGGGCAACCTAGAAGCTTCAGTTGCTGCAGAGCACAACAGTCTGTCTCATAAAAGGGAGAAGTCTGAACAGGTGAGCTGTCAAAAGCACAGTTCCCAAGTGATCTAGCATCTGCATTGGATTATTGTTAAGATATACATACTTACCTGGGAGTAGGTCCCGTTGAATTTAGTGGAGCTTACTGAGGATACAATGGTTGATGGTATCAAAAGCCACAGAGATATCAAGTAAGAGGAGCAAGTTTGTACTCCTGTGTCTCTCGTGAAAAAGGCCATCCAGCAGAGTGAGCAAAACAAATTCAGTACCAAAATCAAACTCTTGTAGTTGATAAAAGGACTGTTTTAGCTATTTTCCATCTTTGCAACATCCGTAGACAGCAAAGATAGGTAAAGAAGCATTCCTAGTGACTGTTCCATGGTTAGTTCATTCAAGGAGCAATCCTGTAGCCCCTACACATTGTCTGAGGGGCTGTTGGATACTTAGAATTCTTCCCTCTGAGGTTGGAAACATCTACCTCAGAAGGGGAAATCAGAGATCAGACCCCTCAACCTTGACCCCCTCGCAGCCAGTGCAGAAAGAAGCAACTACCCTCGAAGGTAACCCCAAACTATGTACCTGTTCATTCAAGGGGACTGCCCTCCAAGGTCGGGAAATCGACCTAGGAGAGGAGAAACAGGAGGCGTTGTGGTTAGAGGGAGGGAGGAGATCGGAAAACCTAGGATATGAGTTAAAGAAACATAATATAATAAAAAATAACATATCATCATCCTTCATATAACCAGCGACTGAGAGCCAGTGAAACCAATTAAAATGCCAGGGCAAATAAGTATGGCTGGACCTGATGCCAAAAAGATTGCAACGTGGACACATGTTGAGTTTACTTAGGGAGGGTGTTCCAAAGTTGAAGCACCACTGCAGCAAAGGCCCTGTCGTTTGTACAGGCAGAATGCACTTCATCAGTGAATGGTACTGGGAAAATGGCCTCATCTGTTCTCATTAATACATGGGCAGAATTGTATGGGAGGCCCTCCTTCAGGTATTTGGGTCCCCAAGCCATAAGGGGTTTAAAAGGTATGCACTATTGTGTTAAACTGGGCTTGGAAACAGGAAATCAGTATTATTGTTTAAGAATTATGTAATATGGCTCCATTTTCATAACCAAACTTCGAACTAACTGAAGTTTCCAAGTCATGTTCGAGGGCAGCATTTCCAACTTGTCAGGATTCTACTTAATTGAATCCAGCCCATTACTACATCCAGACAATAGTTCAGCACCTGCACAGCCTCACCTGACTCAGATGACAAAGAAAAATAGAGCTCAGATGACCTTGCCCAGAGGCTTATATAGCTGTTACAGTAGGCTGACCATCTGAAAAGGAGGACAGGGCTCATATAACTTTAACAGTTGTAGAGAAAAGGGGATTTCAGCCAGTGTCATTTGTATGCAATTAGTTCCTGGTGAAATTCCCTCTTCATCACAACAGTTAAAGTTGCAGGCACCCTAACTTCTTTTGTATATGGTCACTCTAGGATAGTGCCTGCACCTTTAACAGTTGTGATGAAGAGGGAATTTCACCAGGAACTAATTGCATACAAATGACACCTGCTGAAATTCCCTTTTCTCTACAACTGTTAAAGTTATATGAGCCCTGTCCTCCTTTTCAGATGGTCAGCCTAGTTACAGAATGGGGAATTAAATGGAGCCTTGTGGTACCCCACAATCTAAATGTCTGGGGTCCTAAGGAGAAATCCCCCAGTACTACTTTATGTAATTGACCATACAAGTATGAGTAGAACTACTGTATCATCATGTCTACAGAATCGAAAGGGCTGTGTACTCCCCTGCCTTTCTCCAAACAGAGGTTATCTATCAGGGCAACCAAGGCTGTTTCAGTGCTAAAACCCTGAAACACTGGATTGAAATGGGTCCAGATAATCTGTTTCAACTAAAATCACCAGAACTTGAACCACAAAAGGGGATATTTGTGAATGGCCAATAGGTGTTACAATCGTCAGGGCCCAATGGGTTTTTCTTAAGCAGTGCTATCACGACCATCTTTTCAAGTCAGCAGGAACCACCCCCTCTCTCAAAGAGGCATCAATCACTTTCTGGATCCACCCAGTCAACCCCCTTGGGCTCAATGTAAGCAATCAAGATGGGTAAAGATAAAGAATACAGGTGGTCAACTGAACCTCTCCATGCACCTTTGCCATATCTTCAGGCCACATTAACTGAAAGTGATTCATATAACCAGACTAGATGGTGCTGTGGACACCTCCCTAGGAAACATATTGATGATGGGTCAAGGTAGGGTGACCATATGAAAAGGAGAACAGGGCTCCTGTATCTGTCCTCCTTTTCATATGGCCACCTTAGGGTAAGGTTAAAATGATGACGGGGTCAAGGTCAACATGAATGTCTTTATCCTGAAAGTGCATTGCAAACTTGTCACAACAGGTCTCTGAGGATTCTAATATAGCCTTTTCTGGGTCTAGATGTAATACCTCTTTACCACCCTGAAAACCTCTCCCAAGTGGCTACTTGAGGGTGCAATGGTGGTGGTGATTTCTTCGTCGAAATCACTGTTACAAAGAAAGCATCATGATGTGCTCTTACTTGTGTCCAATCATGGTCACTGTAAGACTTGCACCATCTGCATTCTATTTGTTATCCTACTTGCTTCATTGCCAAGAATTATCTGGTGAACCAGGGAGCTAGCTGGGCTCTACATCACAGCAGAGGGCATTGCGGAATGATTGTGTCAATGGCTCTCATCTTCTCACTGGTCCAAAGCAAGTCTAGGGCTTTGGCAGGAGTGCCAGCCATCTCAATTGATCTGCACCCACAGTGCATCATTTTGGAAAAAAACACACTATAATTTAGGTGCCCATGGACCTCAATTGTTTTAATGAAAGGCTGTTCCTAAATAGACTGCTTGTAAGGTCCTATGTGACATCAGAGCAACTGAGATTGTGATATCAGAGCACATCAGCCAGTAGTATCAAGGGAGGCTGGGCAAAAAGACAAGAGCGCATAACTTGCCACTATTCATGGCCTAACGTACCAATAGGCCCTTGGCAAATTATGTATGGAAAGTTAGCCAAGAACGTTAGCAGGGAAAGAACTTAGCTTAACAGTTTACATTCTTGTTTCAGTGACTGGTTTATTATACAATAGGAAAAAGACAATGTTTATGTCAAACAGTATTAACATTGGCAACAGGTGAAAATATACAGGTCTTCCTAATAATTCTATAAACTTTCTATTCTCTATTATAACATCCATGGATACCATATTCAATAAATTCATATAGACTATGCTGAAAAGCTCTCTTCATTTACATTAAATCTAATAGAACTGGGAAATCACTACCCTTTGGAGGACTTAAAGCAACTCTCATTTTAAAGTGTCAGATGAAAGCCAGGAAACATAAAAAGAAGGCCACCCCACAACATCTGCAATCACACCCAATCCGCACTAACAGTATACTTTAAATATCCCACTTCGGATTGGGAATGAGGCTAGACAGAGGTAAAGGAATGTCAGGTTGGAGAAGATAGGGGCATGGATGAGGCTTCACGGAGCAGTGTGAGATCAGGACCAGGCATGAGGGATAAGAAAAGGCATTATATACACTGAAACAACTGCATCTCAAATTATGAGCCCTATAATTTGCCTGCATGAGATTTTCACACATTTTAAATCTGACACTTTACTGATCATGTGGGAAAGTGGAAAAAAGGCCCTGAAAAAGCAGGAATTATGCACCGCAGAAACTCTACTAGCACCACTCCTGCAGTCCTGTGGACTGTACCTGCTGCTGACTGGATTCATAGTCACACATAAACAGATCGAACCTACAGTAGTTAGTGAAGGGACTGAAGACCAGTATAACGTGAACAGGTACTGTCAGATGGGCATTTCATCTCCCCCACCCCCACCCTGCCCACTTTAGATTATTGTACTAATCCACTTCTGGCACCCAGGCACTCTCTATTAGTGAGAACTGGATGCATCAGTTTTTTTCAGGAATTAAAGAGAATTCCTGAATGCATTTCTCTCACTTTCTTCTAACATCACATTCTAAAAAACAGAGAATCAAGGACTCTCTGTTTAAATTAACAGTCACTGCATCAGCTGAAGTCCAGGAATTAGGTTTTATTTTGCCACACTTTGTCAGTGAGACAACATAACATGCATTGCACTTCTCATACCAGATGAATGTGGAACTCATTTTGTTCAGTATAAGTATGTGTGGAATGTGTTTGGCGTGCTATGTTCGCTATATTAGCTACAATCTATAAAGTGAAGCAAATTTATGGAATAATTTTAAGAACAGCATAACAAATGACCTATTTTTATTATTCATCACTATTGCATATGACCAAAACATTTGTGTAAGTACAAATCATTAGACAAAACAGATTACTTTACATTAAAAATGGAATCAGCCCAAAAGGTCTAGAAATAAAGTTGGTCGACCACACCAACAGTTCAGGTGAAACATCTAAGTGACATTTTCTATCTCCTTTCACACAGTCAGTTACTTTGGATTTTTTTTTTGTTCTTCACAGCATACCAAGCAGCATTCCAGAAGTCACACTTGAGAAAGACCTTTAGCTGGCCAAAACATCGGTCTTTTAGTTTTTTCACTTTCCTGTGTAAAAAGGAAACAAAAGGGTGAATCGCTAGAGGATCTGGTCTTTTCAAATATTATTCAAGACTGTATTTTACTTGGCAAAATAATTAGGTAACTTGGCAGATCTTTATTCCCTCACTCTGTTCACATTGTCCTACTTACACAACTGAACATGGAGTCCATCTTAAGGTCATATCCAACATTAGTCCTACATACAGTAGACCCACTGAAATAAATGAAACTTAAATTAGTCACAACTAGCTTAAGTCCAATTCAGTTCAATGGGTCTTCTCTATGCAGGACTAACATTGGATACTACCCTTAGTAATCCATTTAAGAATAATTCTAAATATGAATCATCCTAATATGGCTGAAATTTGATAATACATTTCCAAACACATTGTCAAAGTTTTGTATCAATAGCTGTGAACAGCATTAGCTTTTGGGCCACTTAGCAATCAAGTGTTTTTGCTTTTGTATTCTTACAGCATGTCGCCGCCTTCTTTTGGGCTGGATACACTCTTGTCTGTAGGAGGGCCACTGGAATCCTCTGGGAGCCACTTGGCTATTCTCATGCTCCACCTCATCTGAATCGGAGTCATCTTGCTGTACCAAGGAGAACTGCTTCTCTGGGTAAATTTCTTTTAGCTTGCTTTCAAAAAATATTTCCAGGCATCGTCCAGCCTCAGCAACTTCTGAATCAGGCTACAAGGGGGGGGGGGGGGGGGAAGCATCATAATTCGTTGTGACAGCATGCCATTTACCTAAGCAGACCAATTCTTTCTGTTGCCAGGATTATGAGCCTCTCATTTTTTTTCTTAATTTCCTTTCCTTTTTAATTTTAAGTGCTTTTTAAAAATATTAATACAATTTACAGTTCAAAAGAAAACAGTTATAATTCCAACACATAAGATCAAGGCAGTAGCATGTCAAAATAGAGAATACTTGACATTAAATGATGTTGCCTTTCCAAAATGATAAATGAGCCAAGGGTCTGCGTGTGCGTGTGCGAAGGATGGGTTCCTGTTAACATAAGAAATAAACAGAAACTACACACTGAAAAAGAGATTGGGTTTGACCACGCCTTTAGCTAACTGAGAGTAGCGAGTTAATACCCCCAAAAGGGCAAGATACCACACTCTACTGAAGCAGCTTTGTAGACCACAAGGATCTAAGGACAAGCCAAATAATCCTCCAAAGCCCTAGCCTAAGGGGGTAGGTTTTCGAGGTATGTTATCACTGTTGAGTCAAATGGACAAAAAGAATCGACAAAAGCCAAAAGAGAAAAGAAAGACAAATAAATACACAAGGATCAGACAATTTGGTCAATGTGATACAACACTAATGGTCAAGAAGGAGAATAAATCAGTTGTCTTTCTTTGTTTTAAATAGTAACCTTCAAAGTGGAGGGTCTTGCAGATAGGCACACAAATGCAGGGAAGAAGGATGCAAAAACACAGGATGGAAGTGACTACTTCTCTCTTATCTCCATCCAAAATTATTGCAGTCTCCACTTTTAGAATCAGAATATTCACTCTAAAAACATTGCCAGTGTTTGTCCTATAAGCATTTTTTTCTTCAGGATAATGAGAATCCACCCTCAGTTACTATCCAGTTGATATCTTACCTCTAGTCAGCCCTTATTTGGAACATTCAGGGTCAGAGTAAAGAACCAAGATTCAAATAAAAGTATTAATGGCAAAAAATAATAATAATCACAGCCCAAATTCATTCCATGGGTGCTAGAGTGCACTGCTTTCTAGATCACAAGTACTTACATAGTTGAATGTTGCACAGTTCCAGAACATAAGGCGCACGTCGGCTACCAGCTCCTCAGAGGTGGAATAATGCAATGTGTCCTTTTTCTGGAGCTTTTTCCGGATGATGGACAAATCCATGGGCCTTTTAATGATCTGATAATAATGGCGAGCCTGTAAAGAACCTCATTGGCATAAGATTTTTTGAAAAACCACAATAATTCTTTAAACCTAAAGATATTCCTGTCAAATAGGCAAGTATTTCCTGCACCTTGCATATAAGGCAGACACCCAGTTTGGATGATTAAATACCCATAGTTTGTTTGCTGTAGGTTGTTTCCGAGTGGTCAAGTGCATGCTGGCTCCTGTCTGATTCTGCTTTACTAAACAACCCATGAATTGCCTGTTCCTGGCTTGTTCATTTTGACATCTAATGGTTTGTTGTTGGGTTAAAACTCTGGGTTGCTTTTCCTTCAACAATCCAGGTTCAGACATCAGACAATCCAGGAATGTTCCTGGGTTGTTTAGCAAAGTGGAAGCAGGCAAATGGGTGGGAGCCAGCATGCTTGCTCGCTTCCACACACTTAAAAATCATGTGAACCAGGTCAATGAGATAAACTTTAAAGTTCAAGGAGATGATGGGACTATAACTGAATTAAGCAAAAAAAACAGGTTTCCTCTGCTCCGTATAAGGGAAAAATAAAAGAGCCCAGCCTGTTTTGCTTAGAAAACAAGAGACCAAAGGGGATATGATAATACTCCACAAATATATAAAAGGGGCAAAAATAATTATGATTATAGTCACAAGAGATGTGAGAGCACTCCTGGGAAAGAAGACTGTAAGGTAGGAAGCGGCCTACCATCTGAGATCACTCTTGTAACTACACAAGGCTTCCTTTTTAATATCTTGTGTATTTTGTATTTAGAGTGAATCGTATCTAAAAATTTCAGTTCTCTCAACTCTGGGATTAGATTATTTTCTGTCATGATGGATGATACCGGCCATTCTGTACATTGAACTGAAATAGGCATTTTCATTGCAAAGGATAAGGTAAGGCCTGGCAACAGGGCTGTTGAATAGAAATACTGCAGAGACTGCACACTGAAAAAGGCAAGAAAAAGATGTGCAGGTAAAGCAAATATCCCCAGAGAGGTAATTTAAGTTTGTATAACACTTACCAAGGGGCTGACTGGTTCATGGAATGGAAGACTCAGGTTATTGCAGAACAGTGAAAGTACCAGTTTCTCACACTTCTGTAAAATGTGAGTTTACGATTAATTTTTTTGTTTATGAAAGAGCTGCATGAATATCTGCATTAATGTCTGGCATCAGTTAAGAGCTTTTGCACATATATTTTATTTCTCAGTATTCCTACCCACCTGCAATTCTAAACCATATCCCTACCTGCAATAGAACACAGAAACCCTTGGTGAATTTCCACTAAGCATATAGTACCATTATGAAAAGCATGGGTTTCTTCTCCACATGGATTGTAAAGATCCATGTTATATCTACAATATGATTGCCATATAAATCTTTATACATTAAACTAGGCACATTTTTATTTTTTGCTTTCATTCACAAATATACACAACATAATGACAGAGTGGGCGATCACAGTAAGATAAAAACTGCTTTCCTAATCGAAGCTAAAATACCACCCTTTAAAATCCCATTCATATCAATGGAATGTAAAAAAGTGCCAAGATAACCTAGATCACTTTTTAAAAGATGTTCCAGGATGTAGGAAATCATAATCTCAAAATGTTTACAAGCATTTCCAAAATTAGGAGAACATAGCAAACTATACCGGCAAAGACCTACGCATTTTGGCTATCCCCTCACCCCTGCACACAGTGGGTGAGTGACTTCTTAATCTTCCTGACTTGTGTTCAGTACAGATGAAGTCCACTCCATTCTATTTTTCATTTTCACTCCATGCAATGTTCCTTCGGACATGTACACATACCCAAGAATTAATGTACATTATTGGAGAGGAAGAGAAGAGTGGACATTCCTTCTCTATATTCTTCTGTCGGTTCCCGGACTTACCTTCTGTTCATAGTCATCCAGGCCATAAAGTGCTCCTGCTGGCATGAGTGCGTTACTGTAGCTGAAGCGCGTGTTTTCGCAGTCGTAGTCTACCTCTGGCTTCTCCATGTTGCGACAAAGTGTGCACACCCATTCACCTCTGAAGCAAAGAAGGAAAATGCATCATCAGATTGTTCTTGTTGATCACTGGTTCCCTGAATTAGTGACAGATACTTTGACAAACATTATGTTAGGGAAGGAAAGCTATGACAAGAAAAAGCCTTGACAAATATTATGTCGAGGAAGAATCCTCCTTTGCTGGCTGCCTCAAGCAGAAGAAGCCCGCTGTGATGGATGCTGCAGAAGCCTACACAGACGGTACATTCCTTAGGAATTGATGTGTTTAATCATTTAAGATACGGAGCGCAGTCATGGATGCAAGAAGCAAACAGCAGGGGCAGAGAAAAGAAGCTGTGATAAAATTCTTTTTATCATATGCCAGGTATGTAGAAAGCTGGACTACGGTAACATGAAAAAAAATACACAAAAGCAAACATCAGGTCCCTTCAGAGGCTCCTCCAACTTGTGATCTTCAGTATTTGCTTTGAAGATGACAAAAATTAAATTGAGAGTCTTCACACTATGTTAGGTTCTTATGTATCTCAAACCTAACATATTAACATTCTTTGGTTTATTCAATCAAAATCCTCAAAAATACATTCTTATAAGAAAAATGCATAAGTCATCCATATTTGTGTGTTAGGCAAATAGCATAGGGGAGGGACTATGCCTCAGTGGCAGAGTGCCTACTTTGCATGTAGAAGATCCCAGGTTCAATCCCCAACATCTCCAAGTAGGGCTAGAAAAAGCCTTCCTTGAAATATTGAAGAGTCTATCCCAGTCCATAATCCTGAGCTAGATGGCCCTGTGGTCTGATTCAGTATAAGCCAGCTTCCTATGTTTGTTCCTATGTTGGCACCAATTAATCCAGAGTTTGGGTTAGGCTCTGCTTGATGAATCTCAGTGGTTTTAATGAAGCCCTGACAGGTACCAGTATTGTAAGATTAGATTGGACCAAACCACTCTTGTCTTCTGCCATTTCCCCCTACCTAAGATTGTTACCCTACTTTTGCCTGAACTAAAGCCTCTTTGAAAAGGAGGATGCACCTAGTGTCACCCCTACAGTGATTGTTTCTAAGTAGCCACCAGCTGTTTGTTCCCTGTCTCCCAGCTGGCCTGTTGATCATCACATGAGCACTATCTAGCAGCAGGACCAATCCAGAAGATAAGCATCTTTGGAAAGAACCACTGAAACCCTACACGTAAATCTTGGTGCAAAGAACTGGCCCTGAAGGTCTCTGATATTTATATGTGACCCCACCTGGAACAGATATGCCTTGTTCTCTATGTACTCACACAGGAAAGCTGAGCAATGCAGGAACATGGCATGAGAGATGAAACACCTTTGGGCAGTAATCGCAGCACAGCAGCTCTCCTCCATTCAGACAAACAGCACAAAAATCCTCGTTTTCAATAGGATGGTCTTCCTGGGTAAGCACCGATTTTTTCATACTGTTACTGAGCCTGTGATCTACCAACGGAAGCAGCAACTGCTCGGTCGGTTGGCTCATGGGGATCCTCCTTTCCTCTAGGTTCTCTGGGATGGGATTCAGCCTTTCAGGTGGATTTCCTTGATTGACCTTGGATGGAAAGTGAATTCGAAATTAAAGAAACACTTCATTTTCAGCCCTGAAATACTGCCGAAGCTTAAATGCAGCGAATCAGTGCCTCAAGGAAAGCAGCCTTATAGCCTTCACGAAGGAAGATCCCTTTCTCACAGCTTCTCTGTAAGTCATAGCACATTAAACATGGCCATTCCCTCAAATGATACGGAGTTGGGGAGCCATGCTGAGAGATATCAAACATATTTGCATTGTCCCCAGTTATATTCATTAAAAATTATGCCTGAAGCTTTAATTGGTTTAATCAATAGATTAACCAACTAATTAGTGAAGCTGAGATTCTGAAGCTTGAATGGCAGCATGCCCTTCAGAGAATCTGACCCCTCTTCCTGCTCCTCCCTGTGCTAGATATATTGGAAAAGAAACTTTAAAATGTATTTTTCTTCCAGTTTGAATCCACAGCTAGGAGAATTTCGTCTTTCGCTATGAAACCACCCAACTTTATTTTATTTATTACATTTCTATACCACCCAATAACAAAGGCTCCCAATGCAGTTCACAAAAATTAAAACCCTAAAATACAACCTGATAAAACATAGTATTCTTTCTAGCGTTAAGAACCACACACAATTAAAATCAGTTGAAATTAATGGTGTTACATCTTAAATCTGAATCTTCTACTGTACTGATGAAATTTGAACTGTTCATTTTTAAAGCCATTTTAGCTGTGATGTTTTGTTTTAACAGAATTTTTTCTATGCTCTAGATTTCCACAGTAAGTGGGAACTTCTGTTTATTAAACGGTATTGTCCTGCACTTATGAAAAATATCCCCTTCTTCAGTATCTTTGGCCCCTATATAAACCTTTTGCAAAAGTATTGATATTTAACCAATCAATCAATTTAAAGCCAGACGGTTAATCAGCTTTAAAAGGTTTGAATTGGTTGGCCATAATCAAAATCCCAAGCAGTTTTCCTGACACAAATGAAGTTTCTCATTGCCAGGTCTTCCACTCCCGTATATTCAAAGACAATATCCCGTTGAATTCAGAAGATGGAAATCTGGCTAACATTGTCCATCATCATGTGCCGTGCCAGAAGCATAGTTACCACAACTTCTTTGGGAAAGGAAGAAGGCTTCCAGCTTTTGACCTACAGTACATGCAATGTTTGATCCTCTAGATTTTCCCCTAGGGTTAAAAGCAGCTTTGAAGAGGGAGCAGGAGGAAAACAGACATGAGGGGAAAGGTTACCCCCTATCCTCAATATTGCTTTTCTGACCCTGTTGAGGGTCTTCTGTGGCTGCTTATAAGTAAACATAAAAATGTTGAGATATCTGATCATGGATTTTGCTTGCAGTTTGGCCCTAAGTGTATTACCATAGTCAAACCTACTAATCAACATCATCGGTTGGTCACTTCTTCCATGTCAGCATAGCCAGTGTGGTGTAATGGCTAAAGTGTTGGACTGGGAGTTGGGGGACCTGGGTTCTAGTCCCCACTCTGCCATGGAAATCCACTGGGTGACTTTGGGCCAGTCACAGACTCTCAGCCCAATCTACCTCACAGGGTTGTTGTTGTGAGGATGAAAGGGAAAGGAGGAGGATTATGTACGCTGCCTTGGGTTCCTTGGAGGAAAAAAGGCGGGATATCAATGCAATAATAAATAAATAACCACAACCGAGCCAGTTGAGTTGAGTTTACCTTAATAGCCATGCTTGAAGACTGAGAACCACATTCAATTATCAGCAGGAAAGTCCCATCGTGTTCACCCTTCTGTGGCTGCAGTTTAAATACGGGAAGCTCTCCAGACTCCGATGCGCATATCTTCAGTCGTTCCAGTCGCACATAAGGGATTTTCACCTCTTTGGCACAAGCTCTAAAATCAATGTTAAATATTGGATTGACTTCATCAGTGTTATTAAGGATCATCCCTCCATTTTACCTTTATTACTGCCATATTCTTTGACAGGCTGACTTGTCTTTTTATACGGCTAACCAGAATGCTTTAATAGAATTTTATTAATTAATGTGACATTTCAAGAACAAAATTTCATACTTCGTGATTTAGCACCAACAGATCCTCACAGACAGCAGTAGACATTTCTGCATAGAAACCGCTCCCTATACTGACTCCCCACTGGCCACTGTTGTCAGCCTTGGGTTGAGGAAAGGTAAGACAGTATCTAGACTCAGTTCCCACAACCCCATAGTTGACAGTGTCCACCATGTGCTGGACAGATGCACACATGATTTCAATCCGAAAGGCCACCACATGCATTGGGTTCAGGATGGGTTTTCAAAATACATATACGTAATGCATGACACATATTTGTGGAGGTTGCCTTTGCTGGCTCATGGCAGTTATCTTCAGAACGCTTAATTAGAGTCCCATATTAATAAGATTCTGAAACTGTATCTCAAGTTAATTAGCAATTTCTACTATATAGCAATAGATATGTAGTAATTACCCAGGCATCTACTATACCACAACAATCCAAAAATGAAAGTGTTGAGCCTGGATATAGGATAATTACTTTAGAAGTTACTGTATTTCAACCTCAGGTTCCTAATCTGTATAATGGAAATATTTAAACACCAAAGTCACTGAGTTATTATGAAGATGAATTTGGCCGCAAAGCATGTTACACACCAAGGGTTGTATCCAATCCTGATTGTCCACCAGTGGAACGGAAACCACTAGCAGAACAGTTTTCCCTTCTCCCTTGTGGTTACCCATGTGCCCCCCATGTGCTCCAGAGGATTGGGGGACCCTCCAGAGTGGATTCGGATGGCATACAGAAGGGTTCAGGGAGGAAGCAATTGGAAGTCCGCTCGTGCAATGTTGGATTTAGGCCCAAATGCTTCACAGACAGCAATAATAATGTTTCTGCTTGTTGTTATATTGAATTAGATCCAACATGGTGCTAGTGGAAGTCCACTAACACGGTGAGACTTTCTTCCTCTCTCCGCCTCTCTTGAGAACGCTTCTGGGGAGAGGGAGAATTGCCCCCTCCCATTCTTTTTTGAAGCTATGCCTTAAATTTGTGTATTCCGTGAATTTTGATTACCTGTTGCTCTGATTATGTTTAATTTCCATTTCAAAATGTTCCTCTTCACAGTTATGGCAATCTACAAGAAAAAAATGGGTAAAATACAGGTGAATGCATCCTGTCAAACATTCATGATCTTCTTGATAGTTTAACAGACTAATCCTATGGGAAGGAGAGAGTCAATGGTGGAAGAACCACCACTTCCTAAGCCCTGCCAAGCTCATGCTGGCCTGGCTTGTCTTCTTCATATCTACTTTAGTGCCAGGACATCCTAATATATTTGATTCTTTCTGTAAAAAAAACATGCAAATGATCTGTGTACCAGGAGATTTCTTTGCTTTTCCTAAAATCTCAGAATCTAAATTATACTCTTATGATTTATTTCCTGGGAAAAGTTGCTAGCCTCATTAATAATGTTGTGTCTTATTCATTGTCATTTTGCTAATCTCAGAATAAACATGTTTAACAAATCTTTATTATTTACAAAAAAAGTATACAGACAACATTGAAAATCTACAGTTTCACATCTATAATAATGTCTACATCTCTACCTTGAGCAAAATGTCCCTTCTACTTGCGTCCTAATAAAAAAATCAAAAAAATCCATGAATTATAGACATGACAAATTCATAAAGTTGTTATCTGGGAGTGCAATCCTTTCCCCTTCCTGATGTTGATGGATAGGGTTGCTTTACGATTGGGCATTGGTGGCTCCCTACAGTGCCCAGGCAACCAGAAAGCTCCTTTGGTGGTTCTCCCACCAGCAATAGTTGATGAAAAGCCACAAAACAGGATGTCCCGGGAGCAGGAAGGGACCAGCCCCATCTAAAGCCACTCTATTCCCCCGGATGGACATAATCTGGATTTATCAGCTATGCCAGCCCTAGCACTGGGATAGCTAATTCCCGGTCCCCCATGTCGTCATGGGCTTGGAGGTGGGAATGATAAATGTGAAGATCCGCTGGGCTGAAAGAGCCAGCAAAGCCACATGCAACTTCTGCCCTGGCCAGTAGGAGCCAGCAGGTCTTGGGATATAGCAGGAGAGCCACTATTCTGTCTTTCCCTCCAAGGAACCCAAGGCAGTGTACATAATCCTCCTCTTCATTGCATCCTCAAAGCAAGAGTCAGTGATTGGCCCAAAGTCATGCCTGAATGGGGACTAGAACCCAAGTCTCCTGAGTCCCAGTCCAACACCCTAACCATGACAACATACTGGGTCTCATAGGATTGCTCGGAAAGTCATTAATATTTAGTTCTTTAAAATAAATTCTATCACTGGATTCTACTTTTCTAATACCCTGCCATATTTCCGTAAGTCAGTAAGGCTAACCATCTCCAATTATTCCCATATTTTCCTAATTACTTCTGTCTTATTGGGTTTTTTAAAATTACTTCTCCACTTTTTTGCATATGAATATTACATAATTTAATAGGCACATCATTATTTATCTATTAAGTAATTATAGATAAAATCAGTTATTGTTTATCCAGTGACACAATCTTTTCTGCATAATTTAATAGGCACATCATCGGTTCAGCTTTGTTATTTGACTAATTTTTGTTTCCATTTTTCTTGCGCAAGAATCTTACATTAAGTCAGAACACAAAAGAGCCCTTCCACTCATGGAAAAACATCTCTGGATCCAACCTTTTGACTTCCCGTTAAGAATCTGGAAGCTGCATTTTGAAACTAGTGTAATTTCTGAATGGTCTTCAAACACTGTGTCCCATATAAAACGCATTATAGTAGTCTAATCTGGATGTGACTAGTGCATGAATAATGGGCAGGCTTGAGTTCCCGAAAAATATTGTTCAAAGTGTCAGATGAAGAGTACTGTTAAACAATTATATCATTGCACAATATTGGAAGAAAAGTATAAAAGAAGGGTTGCGCTACAAGTCATTTTTTCACACTGTGAAAACTGGCCCCATGATGTCTGTTGCTGGAATTCTCAGGATTGATTCATGACAAGTAAAAGGCATAAAGCATGAAGATGAATTGGTGCCATATGCATACTTGCTGAAATTCACTATGGAGCAATCAAATTCTCTGCTGCTTTTTCTGCTTTGGTACATAATGACCAAACCTCCCCCTGCTGCCTCCTATTTTGGCAGTTCTGTGATCCAATTGGTGAAGTATAAAAGTGCCTCAAATCAGATCAATTGAATATCTTCTGTGGGCTCACTTGAAGCTACTTGAAAGCCCTAGATCTCTTGGTGGAAAGCCAATCAAATCAAATTTTTGCTCCCATTATTAATCATGGAGTTGCTCCGTGTTTCCTATGGGCAAATATTGTGGACATCAAAAATCAGCTCCAAATAGCTAATTTTGTGATGTCAGAAGCAGAATGCATTACAGCAGCAACAATCCTAAATTAACCACAATAGGCAATGGAGAATGTTAGATGGTTCTAAAAGTCCACGGAAGATAAAGAAAAACCTGATACCTTCAATATGTCTTGGGTTTGGAGTAACTGACTGCATGCAGGAAGTGTTGCTGATAAGTATGGGAGGGGAGGCACATGGCAGAGTCTTCTTCACCGAAAGATTAATAGGTTCTTCCAGAATATTGTGGATAGGAAGAGCTAATTCATTAATGTCTTTGGACTCAACAGTGGCAGAGTCACTTCCAAGAGAGTATCTCATGGGACCAAACTCTTCGCTTTCCAGCTTGCAATTAAAAAAAAAAGACAAATTGTTTTTTATATCGATCTCAACAAAGTAAACATAACAAAAGAGCACATTGACATTATTAAACATTGTTGCTCTGACTCAGAGCCCCACATGCACTGTAATAGGCACCCAGAGGCGGGGATCCAAAGAGCCATTTTCGGCACACTCAGTAGGACCTTTCACCCACCAACAAAAGTCCAACCCCACCTTGGGCACAAGGAACTAATGAATCTATGGTTCTTTGACTCTATGCCTGAGATTTTGCAGAGGCAAACTATAATACATACATGTGGATCTGTTGCCTCCATCAAAGTCAGTGCTTAGTCCTTGCATGCAGAAATAGTCTGTGTCTGAATTGAGACTGCTAAAGGCACAGTTTCCCAGGGATACGTTCTGTTCATTTCTCATTGAAATGAATCGGACTTGTACAAAAGAATGGGAGTTTATGTAGGTGTGGGATTTCCATAACAGCATGAATGGGAACTGCATAAGACTACCACTATGACCTTGCACAAGTGCCATTCATTTCAATGGAGAGATTCCAGGCATACAGTGCATTATGACATTAATCAGAATGACCATTCTGATCATGCTTCCTGCCATTGAAACCGTCTGGTGCATCTACAGTTCTTACCTTGCACACTGCGCTGACCAGGGGCATGCCATTGGAAGCTAAGCGGTCAATATTGTCACAGCTCAAGTCATTTGTAGCTCTGTCCAAAGCCAGGCTGTAACGAGGCACAGCTTCAGGCGACACATCAGAGGTATTTGGCATACTCTGAGTCTGGCCAGAAATTACAGTGGAGATTTCTTTGGCCTGTGGGTCAGCTGACTTGGATACCCGTGTGGACGACAACTCCATTTCTAAAGCATTTGAAAAGCCCACAATGTTCAGTGAAGCTGACCGCTGAAAAAGAAGACAATGTGTAGTTCAATGCACGTATATGTGTGTGTTTTTGGATAGGGAGGTTCTCATAATTTATTTGTGTTATTCTAGCATTATATTTTTGTGATGTTTTATCTTGTTGCACATCATTTTGGATGCTTGTCAGAAGAGTGAGGTATCAATGTCTCTGTGATATTTAATCAAGTAAGGTCGCAATTCTATGTATATTTAGACAGAAAAGGTTCATACATCTCCTAGCATTCCCCAGCCAGCCATTGTAGGGAGTGGTAGGACTTTTTTTTCTGCCTAAGCATGCATAAGATTGCACCCTAAAATATTCTAATTAACCAAAAATGTTGCCCCTAATTATCAATCAGTAGATTAAAACAAATTAATACAAGTATTTCTAAAAACTGTAACTGGCAAGTGCCATTATAGAATCAACAAGAGGCATTCTTTCTTCTCTTTCATAGAGGAGGGAATGCTTCTTCTAACATTAGGCCTGCTCCATCCCTAAACTACTTCATCTAAAAACAAAGGAAGTATACTCTTTTCCATTCTAAGTATTGTTTTGCATGCAGATTTAAAGGCTAATTTTAGTTAATTAAAACACAGACAATTAATCCACTACAATTTATTTAACTGAATCACAGCCCTACTTACAAATATCACAACAGAGAGCGTTTTAACCTTCGCTCGCTACTGCCTACTTACGGATGTTCACATGTCCTTTAGACGATGGCATCCTCCTCCTGTGCCCCCCCCGCTCCTTTTTCCATAGCAAAATAAACCCCTTTTAATACGCCTTTTATTAAAAACGGAATGTGCCGCTGTGTGCAGGAAAAGCAGCGTGATAAAAATAGCCCCTGAATGGGCCACGTGGTCGTTGCTGCTTCCTCTTTCTCTCCCCATGTAAAGAGATTGCCCCTGTTGAGGGACAGCAGCAGGAGGCCATAGCAATGGTTGGGAAACATGAAAATCCACCTGTCTGATGATGCTCAGAAAGAAAAAAATATGTTTTATGGCCTTTCACTACTTAATATGAGCAGTGGTTTTCTCATGATATGTACCAGTCACTCACTAATTCTCAAACATCCCGTCCAGCTGTATGTATTTGACATGTTGTACTGAACCTTATACTCTCAGTCATCCAAGTCTTTCCCAATTATATTCTATCCATTCAGCTACTTCCAAAGTCTGCGAGGTTCTCTGGTGGTTATTTTCTCTCCTCACCCCCTATCCATTGATTTCAATGAGGAGGAAATTACCTAAAATGGCTCCATGCTGGCATAGCTAATAAACCCGATCTTGGGGCCTCTCAAGAGAATGAAGGCGCTTTGATCCGGTCTATCGGGAGAACAGAGGGTCTACTGGGCATCCTTGATATAGACACATTAAATGAAGCATCAGAAAACGATGTGCAAAGTTTTGTGTGGATCTCAGAGCAGAGATTCTATCCATTCCATAATATTTCTGAATCTAATTGTGAAAGCTTTGGCTCAACAAGAGAAAGATCCATCCTTAATTTCCAACATGGTATATTAGAAAGCACAGGGCGAGCGGAAGGAAAGAGTGCTTCTTTAAGTGTTCTTTTCTTGCTGTTGAGACACCACAGCTGGATCCCATATTTCTGGGGTCAGGAAGTGAGAGCTTCTAGTGCTCAAAGAGTCAGAGTGCCAGCAACTGCAAAGTTTGGAATGGCATCTATAGATCCCATGCCAGTATCCCAAAAGTATGGCACTGTCTCCAAAAGACTCAACAGAAAGACAGCTAGCAGCTTTCAGAGCTACAAGGCATAGGTCTTTGCAGGAATGCCTGATATATTTGAAACAACTAATACCTTTAAAAAGATTAAGCTCTACAGAGAAGTGGGCTTCTATTTCCCCTTATCACTGCTCCAGTTCCAGGAAGAGTATGAAGAGAGTATAATAGACTGCATCAGACAGTATAAAACATTAATCTTACTAAAAAGGAAAGAAAGGAAAAATGAGGCCATCAAACTGCCATCTGTTTCTCCCTGGAGGCAAAAGTTAACTCTGTGGTTATTTTAATAATGAGAAAACATTATGATCTTTCAGTAAAAATATATGTGTATATTAAAGCTCCTGGTAAGGAGTTGACACATTCTGCACTCTGATCCACAAAGCTGCTGTCAAGTGTGAAGTGAACAATGCGCTGGGAGTAAGGCTCATTAAGATCCTATTAATTCTCTCCCTAAAATAATCATTCCTTTTGCCATTAGCAGGCGGAGGGGGGTGGGAGAACAGAGGTACCTCTTCTCCCCTAGTGGTTTCTGCTGTACTGGATAATACCTTAGGATTCTTTTCTTTCTTTTTAATGGCTCAGAGTTGTCTAAAAAGCTTTGCCATTTCCTTCCTTGAACAAACAAACATTCATAATAAATGCTGTCACACTGCAACTGCTGCTGCTGTTGGAAAACCTTTCCATTTTGACATTTTAATATATAACATTGCAAAACTGACTATTTCTGCCATTGCGATCTTTGCTGTCTGCTTCCCCCCCCCCCCACTCCTTCATTTCTACTTCTTTATCAATCCTCCACAAGCCCTCTGCAAAAGGACCATCTCACTTCTGTACAACTCCTCTGAACACTAAAGTATTAGTTGCAGCAGTCTAGTAATAATGATGATCTTGATAACAAAAATGCTATTCCACCATTGCTGTCTCCTTTATCTCACCATGTTATGCCTCAAAGTTACGGTAATTGCCACCTTGTTCACTGCCCTTACTCGGTACCTTTAACAGCAACCTGATATGCAGACATTTAGCAGACTGGTTGGTGATGGGGAAACCTTCGCCTCCTACCTTTCTCCATCTCAGGCTACTGTTAAAGGCACAGGAATGAGGCCAGTCTTTTAAAAAAAGAAGAGCCAGCCCTATTTGCAATAGTGAAAAAAGGGCAGTGGACAATGTGCCCAAAATCAGAATTAAACATTAAGTGCATACTTTAAACGGCTCCATGCAAGCATGCATTATAAACCACAGAAGAAGTCGGAGATGGAGATGCCTACCTTTAATAAAGTCTTGGCTTGGGATTTGTTAAGACTATACAGATTCATTGCAATTGCAGAGAAATTACTCAGAGCAAATGGCTGCAAAATAGCGAAGGCTGCTGCTAAATGGAGCAATCCCCATGGCAGCTCATTATGCTGCAAGGTTAAACAAATGCACTGATTCAAATCCAGTTAACTCAAGTTTAACTCAGAACGCACCGATCGCCTACACATGTATCCCAAGCTTTTCTCTCTTTTTTTGGCTTGGCTTGGCTTTCCCAAGCAGAGTGTCCCTGATCAAAAGCCCCTCCTGTGCAGGCAGGGGGTGGGTGGGGGAAAGCAGCTCTGTTTAATGTAAAATTCCAACCCAAGAAAATGGAGCTGGTTTTACAGCACAAGGAGTCAAAAGAGCCTGCAGAACAAGCAGCAGCATGTATTATTTATCTTCCTTTTCAGGTCAAAGAAATAAGCTTTTCTAATCTAGAAGACCCTGTGAAATATTTCTAATATCAGTGAACATAAAGTGAACTGGTAACCAACCCCAACCCCATCGGCTTAGCTGAGCTTATCCAATTGTCTGGGATACCTGTCCAATGGGACCAGAGTCCAAAGGACTTGATCCTAATCATTTTCAACTGATCTATCTCCCTTCCCTAGTACAGTTACCTATGTGCAGCACTGGCATAATGCCACTGTCTCTGACATTTAGGGTTGCCAACTGACCTTTAAAAAACAAACAAACAAAAAGCCAGCCTTGATTTTGCAAAGTTCAGGCCAACTGCCGGCGCAAATACAAAAGCAGGAATATAAAAAGCTAGTTACTAGGCATGAGGCTGCATAGTTGGACACTGTAACCTGGAGGCAGTGATTTTGCAGAACTAAGCTTCTAGAGCAGCCTTCCCCCAACCTGGTGCTCTCCGGATGTTTTGAACATAAACTCTCATAATTCCTGGCCACCATAAACAATGGGCAGGTATGCTGGGAGTTGAGAGCTGTCCTAGAGACGAGTCAAGAGGTGTGTCTGGGTTGAGTTTGGACACTCTTCCCTCCCCATCCTATGATCAGTGCTGGCACTAACACTGAGTTAACCATTTTAGGTGAAGTCCCCACACCATGACAAGTAGGCTGGTTTTGTTGAAACATGTAGAAAACCTAGTGAAGTTACACTGATGCAGCAGTCTGTATGCCTCAATCTTAAACATGTTTTTAGGAGAGTAGCAAGTTTTAGGATTAGGCCACAAGTTACTACAATAATCAACAAATTTAGAAATCTCTGCGCCCACAATTGTGCCTGGTAAAGCCTGAGGTGTTGACATGCTATAAACCTTGCCTCTCATCTCACAAAAATTGTAGGTTTCTAATACACAGGGGCAAATGTAAGAATCCTAAAAAATACAAGAGGAATTTCTACTGAAGACTCAGAAAGTATAGGAGGTCTGTGGAATTTTTTGGTTAATGATGGTGATGATGATTCTACAGAGCCCCATTGACACTGTTCCACTCTTCATAGTGTCTCATTATCTCAGCCTTACTTCCTTTCTGTGCTCCGGTACTGATGAGAAGAATCCAAATTCTGCACAATGAATTTAAATACTAAAGCAGTCAGAGGCAGAGCATATATTTTACACTCAGAAGCCAAGTTCAATCCCTGTCATAGGATCTGAGCTGGGCAGGGGGACACTCTGCATGAGAGCTGGAGGCTGTCTATATGCCGTATTTACCCTGTGGTGGCTGCGTGATGGCACTGCGTTGGTTATACAACAATGCCAACTTGCAGCCACCACAGGGCTTTTCCCCAAAGCTGTGCATTCTAAAAGTTGGGGATTTACCCCGACTTTTGCTTTGCTGCGGGCTTGCCACCATCTTCCCACCATCTGTTGGTGGTCACCTCACTTCTGCTTTGGGTCAGGGACATTCTGGAGGTGGACCGTGACCACTGATAGGTCGTTAGAAGAGCGGAAGGCCAGGCATGGGGCAGAGGTGGACCCAATGAACCAAATGGCTGCCAGAAAGCCCATGCTCCCTCCTGCTATGGGGATTAACTGTCCCCATCCCATAGCTGCGACGCCACTGGGTTTTAAGGGAATGTGGAGCCAAAACAGCGCCATGAAGACACCCCCCGATATCTTTCAGAATACTATCTAGTGCACGAGTAGGCAACCTGGTGTCCTCCAGATGCTTTGGACTACAACTCCCATAATGCCTGCCCATTGGTCATGCTGGCTGGGGCTCATGGGAGTTTAGTACAAGACATTTTGAGGGCACCATGTTGCCTTCCCCTGGTCTAGTGAACTGCAGTATTTATTTATTTATTTATTTATTACATTTGTATACCGCCCCATAGCCGAAGCTCTCTGGGCGGTTTACATAGGATTAAAAACAATTAAAAACAATATACAAAAATTAAAACAGCAAAAACATACAACATACACACAATCTGTACATTTAAAAACCACTTGAACACTTCAAAAAAACTACAAAAACAAAACAAAACAACCCCAGGCTCCTCAGATATTGCCAAATGCCTGAGAGAAGAGGAAAGTCTTGACCTGGCGCCGAAAAGATAACAATGTTGGCGCCAGGCGGGCCTCGTCAGGGAGATCGTTCCACAATTGGGGAGCCACCACAGAGAAGGCCCTCTCTCTTGTTGCCGACCTCCGAGCTTCCCTCGGAGGAGGCACTCGGAGGAGGGCCTTAGATGTTGAACGTAGTGTTCGGGTAGGTTCATGTCGGGAAAGGCGTTCCATCAGGTATTGTGGTCCCAAGCCGTGTAAGGCTTTATAGGTTAAAACCAGCACCTTGAACCGGGCTCGGAAACATACAGGCAGCCAATGCAAGCGGGCCAGAGTAGGTCTTATATGTTCGAACCTACTGGTTCCAGTTATCAATCTGGCCGCTGCATTTTGCACAAGCTGCAGCTTCCGGACCACCTTCAAAGGCAGCCCCACGTAGAGTGCATTGCAGTAATCTAACTTGGAGGTTACCAGAGCATGGGCAACTGAAGCCAGGTTATCCCTGTCCAGATAGGGACGTAGCTGGGCCACCAACCGAAGTATGAGGGTCATTGACCTGATTGAGTATACAGCAACACTTTTTTTTTCTTTTCCTTTTTAATTCTTCCACTTAAACCATGTGCATGAATTCACTGAAATGTGACTAGTTATCGCAATTCTCCCAAACAAATAACAGGGCGCCTACAACTGACATAGAGACAGACCAAAAGAGAACGAAACTGCACATTTTACTATGATTAATTCATATTCCCTGTCATGTCCCTATTACTTCACTCTACCTTAAAAATTGCTTTTTGTAAATCCCACCACAGGAAAAACTACTATTATATTGTTACTGAGCTGCCTGCTCACTCACTTTTAGTGGAAATACCTCTCACTTTGACAGGTATAAAGATATACAGGTGTCCCATACGACATATCTCGAGGAAGGCATGCTCGCTACAGATAATTATTTCAATAATCCGTTTTTATAAGTGCTTTGAAAAACAAAACATCTTTGCCAAAATGTAAGAGACCTTTACTAGCACGCAAGTGTTCTTTGTTTGTTATTATGGTTTGTTGTTTATAGTGGTGCCATCAATGTACATGGTGTTTGCCCAAATGGGAAGAATAACAAAATGATATGAACAAGGGTTCAGAGCACAGCAGTGTAGTGGTGATCTCGGCCTCAGCTCACTTGGTGCATCAGACCCCTTGCAAGCCGCAGAGCACCTGTATTCCACCTATGCCATTTGCTCACCTATCAGCACAGCAAAGGCAATGAAGTGCAGGTGATCCGTGCATCTGCTCCCCAAGAACCTTTAGGCCCAATGTAGTTTTATGTACACTAAATGCATGTTTTATTCCTATATATTTTCCACATATAGGACTCCAAAGTACTGTTCTCACTGCAGGAATATTGCCTTTCTTGGGCACTCCAAACACAGCATTGTGTACTTGGTTAAATGTGATGCTTCTAACAGATAGTACGTTCATTGCTACTGTGATGGCTATGTACAACATTGCTGGCAATCTTTATGTAGTGTTTGTCCAACATCACTCCTCCTCTGGCCATGACAAAACTCCCACCTGTGCCTACAAGGCTGTGCATCCCTTTGCTATATGATTCTTGCACATAATCTGGCCATAGTTAAAAGGGGGCAAACAGTAACATGGCTATAGCCCCATCTATTGGATGACGGTGGGATAGCCCAAAGTTATCATGAAAGGTTCCTGGCATGTTATCAAGCATTAGCCAAAACACATGTGTGCCTTGGCTTCAGTGAATGTTTAGAACAGCCCTGCACTTACATCAGGGTGTTTGAGTCTATACTACTGTAGCCCCACGTACCTCGTGCCTCATCTGTCTATCATAGCTTTTCTAACATGGATTTTCAAACCCATGTTAGTTTACAAACAATTATTCAAGCAGACAAATATATGCACAATATAAGAGCTAAAAAAATACTGAAACAATTTAAACACACTGAAATTAACGCACATATACAAAACAAAAGTGACCTATCAAATCCACAGACCATCCATGAATTCACACTTTTAAAAAATCTGTTTCTTAAGGCTAAGTTGGCAAACTGAAAAATGAGGTGGGGGCAACTTAAAAGTCAGAGTTGGGGAGAGGACTTGTGTGTGTGTGTGTGTGTTTTAACTAGACTGTAAAATTAAATATTTTTAAATATATATATTATTATTATTATTATTATTATCATTATTGTATATATTGTCACCAGTGTACCCAACCCAGTTGTTCTGCTTTACTGTTGTATTTCTAAGGGTTTGGGAGAAATTTCCTGTTTTGCTTCACCTCCCACTTTTATACCACATGATGCAATGCCTAGCAACAGGCCTCATATTGTGGGGCTTAAAACATGATGGGTGCTAGGGTCCCTTTTTCCAACCACTTATGCCATTGCCATAGCAGCAGCAGCTTGCCTGGAAGAGGAGGAAGTTAGCTGCAAGTGCAGCTGCATGCATGTTATGACCTGGTAAGTGAGCAAGCTAGCTTGCCAGATCAGGCAGAGGAGGCAACTACAGCAGCGGTGGTTTGGGCATCAGTAGGCCCTCCTGCAGGCTTGGTCTGTCGGTAATTGGCACCAGCCCCTAATTCTGGATCTACTGTCCAGACCTTTTCCAATCATTTCTATCATTCTGTTGCATCAGCAAGTCTTTACAAAGGAAACCAGGGCTGCCATGTCAAGAAGACTGGCTTTAGGGCCAACGTTTGGTTGAGAATGATGGATGAGTTCCTGACAAAAATCTGCAACTAATCTGTTGAATTGTTGAGCACAACCCACCACAATTCCCCGTTTGGTCACAACCCTTCCAGTAGAACTGACTATATCTGGAGTTAAGTACCACCTGTTAAGGTCTTTAAATTAGGCTTCCTTGATTTTTATTCTAACAGAGGAGGACTAAATGCTTTGCCAAACTTGAACATCTAAAATTTCTTCTGGATCCATTACCCAACCTCCAATTATGAAAGCATCTCCTTTAGAAGTAGAGACAGAAGAAACAAGTTGATGGTAGAAAGATGTCCTATGAAGGATAGTATTATGACATTTAAATAGGCTTCGAAAGGTGTTAGTGAGAATCCCACATGCTGTTTGATGTATGTTTTATTGAGAACTTGGTGCATTTGCAAATATTGGTATCTAGGAAGCTATGTTGAGTCTACTTTCTTTAAAAGTTAATTGCAGGAGATTAAGTTTTCTTCAACAAGTTAAGTCTGTCAGCCAATGCACTTTTGCTGTTTTTCAGAAACAAAAGTCCTCAGGGTTGTTCTGAGTGATGAACTCTGAAGGTACAGAACAAAAGGGGTAGGAAGGAATGGTTTTTTTTCTCCAATTGTCTCAGGTAAGTAGAGTATCTTTAATGAAGGGATGCTTAAAGTATTTATTAGGTCTATCCCTATGATAATTCCATATCAAGGTAGCCAGAATGTAAAGTCTGGCAGCATTTTGTTCCATTTGTGTCCACTGATGCTCTGAAGAGGGAGGCAACCATTCAGGTAACAAATGCAGCTGGAAGTCCAGTTTGTGGTGACTGAGTGGAATGGTTTCAATTTTTTTTAATGGTTTATCGATATTCATTCATTTGCACAATTGCTGATCTGGTGAGTCACAAAAAATAATCAGAGGACCAGATTTGCAGAATTGATTGAGAAGTGGCTGGCAGTTGAGTATATAATAACCAGAGAGGTGAAAAAAAGATTCCAAGATGATGCCATGGGTTGGTGGGCCGAACAAATTTATAATTTCTTTCCAGAGCAGCCTTGATTTCATAAGTCAAGTTTATGTCAAGCCAACATTGGATAGGAAATATCAGAGAAATGCTTTATGCTCTGTTGGTCACATTTGGATAATTTTGTTCATCTGCAGAGCTAAGGATTCCACTGTCAGGACATACAGCTTTGTCTAAAACCTCTTTTGAGATGAAAGGGATAGAAGTCAAAATTGTTTACTGAAACCAGCCCACAGATATGTTGATAATTAGTCTAAATGGCCCTGGCAGAGTTAGGAATTCATCGTAAGAAGTAAATACTTGAGGTACGGCCATTCGATGCAATCAAAAGCTTTCTCAGCATTGAGGACCAACTTGGTTAAGAAGTGTTTGGTCTGCTCTTCCCTTGTATACAACATCAAGCATGCAGAACACTTTGTCCATCAGGCAACATCATGGGGTGAATTCCATTTGATCAGAGTGGATGTACTGGGTGATGCTGTTCTCCAATGTGTCAGTTAAGACAGCAGTAAAGTTCTTCGAGTCCTGATTGATTAAGGATATTGAGCAATAAGAGGCAGGAACAGATGAGTTCTTTCCCTGTTTTATCTGCCAATCTTTTCTACCACACACAAACTATTCAAAAATATGCAAGACTCATTGCTAAGCTTTCAAAATTATTTGCAAAAATGCCTAATTGGCATTTACCCTTCTTATTGGATTGATTGCCTGGTTTCTCTGGGACAAGACTGTGGCCCCTAAAAGAATACTATGTGCATAGTAAGACTTCCTCGGGGTTCCCTTCTGGCCATAGTCCATAGGGTATGTATTAAAATTATTCAAATATTAGCCAGGATAGCTAAATGCAATTTCCATGGTGTTGTTTTTTTTTAAAAAAAGTGGTATACCTGTGATTACCAGATGCCAGGAATAAAGAACAGGACATTGCCAATTACCTTAACATTTCTTGGGGATCTGTAGGGATCTGATTGGCTCCTATTGAAAACAGAATCTGGAACTAGATGGCCCTTGATCTGATCCAACACACAATTCTTATGTTCCTAAATTCAACCTAGTTCTAGCAGTCACCAAACAGTTCGAATTCATATAAATCACATGTAGAAGCTTGCACCAATCTAACCAGAATACCTCCATGGACATTCTCAGAAAACATGTCGAAACAGCCAAACAGCAGTGTCCAAGCAAAATGACCATAGCATATGAGTCAAGACTAAATAAATTAGCCTAAAAATGCATCCTTTGAACCATGAGGAAATGTGGTCTACTTCCAGTTAGCTACATCCCCTACCCCATCAAAACATAAACCCCTTGAATCAACCCTTGTAGTGACACCATAGTAAGTGGGAGTCTGAGTAGTTCTTCATGCAGAAACTAGCCAGGTCAGAATGGTAAGTGGGAGTCTGAGTAGTTCTTCATTCAAAAACTAGCCAGATCAGAATATGCTCACTTCAAGGAGAGAATTACAGCAGCACCATTATCCCACTGGCTGTCCCAAAAAGGACACATACGTTTCATTCTCCATCTATAAAATTGCTTAAGCCCATCTCCCAGTTACAGGCTAATAAAGATGTTTACCAACAGTATACCTACACATATCTATGTCAGTCATTTGTACTCTAAAAGAGAAGAACCCACTTTTGTAAAGCATCCCTGCCTTGTCGCTTGGAGTCCTTTCTTACTGACAACAGGCTGAATGGCTTTACAAACGGGGCATAAGCTGCTCATCATGGAAAGGGGAACAGGACTGAGGTGGGCCAAGAGACTGCAAAGAGCTCATGGCAAGCCTGACACATCAGGAGTTCTGGCTGCAGTTCCAAGCACAGTATGAAATGAAGTAATTGTATTGCACACTCTTGTAAAGGAGGAGGATGGCTAAATGCAGGCACAGAGATCAAAGATGCTCTAACAGCATAAACCAGTTTAGGAACTGCTTCACACATGACATTTTTCCTACATGAGTATACCAAAAAAGCACACCAGCCCATGTACATTCATATATCCCATTATGAGTGAAGATCATAAATACTTCTATTTTACTTGTAAGGGCAGGGGGACAGCCTTCACCCCAGGAACCTTCCAGTGTAGCCTGGGAAGGGAGGGGGGGTAACTTACAGTTGAGTCCTCAGAGACAGAGAGTAATCCTTCCTAACGCGTCATGTCCCTGCCTTTAGGACATTGCCTTACACCAGATCAGACTGTTTGCCCATCTAGCTTCAGTATTGTCTACTCCAGTCTTCCCCACCCTGGTGCCCTCCATGTACTTTGGACTACAACTCCCATCATCCTTCTTCATGCTGGCTGGGCTGATGGGAGTTGAAGTCCAGAACATCTGGAAGGCACCAGGTTGGAGATGGCTACTTGACTCTGACTGGTTGCAACTCTGCAGGGTTTTAGGCAGGTAACAGTCTCTCCCATCACCTTCTACCTGATCCTTTCAACTACATCTGTGCTAGGAACTGAACCTGGTGTCTTCTGTATGCAAAACAACTGCTCTGCCACTAAGCTATGGCTCCTCCCCTTGTGTGCAATCTCTCATTCCTCACAGCTAAAATCTCATGATCCTTCCAAACCCTGCAATAATCCACAACTACACGCCCTTCACCATGACAACTGGGCTGTTGTTCCTTGCATCTCCCATCTCCAGGGCAACCTGTCCCCAGTACAATAGAGTCATTCTCCTGATTGGCTATAGGTCTCTGGTGTTGTCCCTGATGTAACTTGCCATGTTTACCAGCATCACTGCCATTACTGCTTATATTAGTTGGAAGCCTGTTTTCAAATTATGGCTTTGTACACAGCATAACAGGACTAATCTGCATGCGTGATCAGGATGAGGATGATGAATACTTGGATTTCTTTTCAAATGCACGTAGAAAAAACTGTCATGTAGGAAACTGCCCTAAAAATACATCTCTTGTACCATTGCCAGGAAATCAACAAATCAGAATTCATGAAAGACTAAAGCAAACCAATGGCATTTTCATACATGAGGTTTAAAGTTTGTAATGGAAATGTACAAGTATCTTGGCAAGAAAGCTCATTTGCATGACAAATGGCTTTCTTCCAGATCCTCTATTACATTAGTAATGAACAAACATGCATATAAATAGTCTGAGAGGCTTAAAGGCTATTTAAGTGCAAATATGGACACTCTCATTGTGTTCCAAAAATATTTATTTCTACAGAGAACCATTTCCTCCAGAAAGTCAAAATTTTACTAGAAGCACTGTTGGCCTTAATTCTTGTGAAAGCTCAGAAAGGGACAGGCAATCTTCAAAGTGGCCATATAGAACTATGGAAACATTTTCTTTTATGAAAAAAGAAAGAAGCTTCGTGTACCTTTCTGACTGGATTCAAAGTACTCTCTGGAGAGTGAATACTGACAATCGCTTCCTCTAATGGCTGTGAGAGAGGTGGAATCACATTTCTATCAAGGGGAAGTGCTGGTTTTTGACCTTCCAACTCAACAGAATCTTCACCAATCTAGGACAAAAAACAATAAGCAGCACAAATTTGTTAATGGCAACAAGATCACTTCCTCATTTAAATTATATATACACACAGAGAGAGAGAGAGAGAGAGAGAGAGAGAGAGAGAGAGAGTTTGGAAGCTTCAATCCATTTATTAACAAAAATACAGAGAGCTACAGAGAGCATACTAAAAGTTAAAGAGCTTGCTTTGTTGCCTATGAGCTACCAAACCTGATTCAAAGTGCTGGTTATGACCTTTAAATCCTTAAACTCCCTTAGCCCAGGATTTCTGTAGACACATCTCTTCCATTACGAGCCTCCCCATTCCTTCAGAACTGCTGGGAAGGTCCTTTTCTAAAATGCATGTAGTAAAATCTGGCAGGACGCAGCCTCAGGGCAAGGCTTTCTCAGTGTTGACACCACAACTTTAGAACCAACTTCCCAGGCCAACACATTTGCAAGAATTCAGGTATAGGCTGAAAACTCCCCACCCCTATTTCCTCAGGCATTTAATTTGAATTTTTTAAAATGGATGCTATTGATATTTCTGCTTGTTTTTTTGTTGTGTTTAACACACACACACACACACACACACACACACACACTATACGTGCCCTTTAGTGAAGAGGAGTCTACAATATTTATAAATAAATAAATAAATAAAGCTATATTTAAACTAAGTTTTCATCCTTATTATTTAGGATTTAGACAGCAGCCCACCCCGCTGTTACATTAAAGCAGGTGACAAATAAATGGCGATACTGGTCCCCTAAATAATAGACAAAATGCTTTTGGTTATTACCTTCTTTCCCATGCTGTGGTGAAGACAAAGATCCCTCCCAAAGCTGCTATTTGCCCTGGGAGGAATAGTAGCTTCCCTCCCTGGCAGATACTTGAATGTCAGAAGAGGTGTGCTGGATCAGACCAAAGGCCTACCGAGTCCAGCATTCTACTCCCACATGGCTAATCAGATGTCCATGGAAGCCCACAAGCAGGACATGAGTGCAATAGCACTCTCTTGCTTGCCTGTGTTCTCCAGGAACTGGCATTCAGAGGTATACTGACTGATACTGGCAGTATTATATAGCCGTCATAACTAGTAGTAGCCACTGATAGCTTTATCCTCCTTGAGTCTAATACCCTTCAAAAGGTGGGGGCGGGGTGGGAGGTTGTCAGGACCAGAGCATAGAAGGAAAGGATTAAACCCTGCTCCCCATTCACTGTGGAATGGGGAACACTCAGTGGCTCCTACTTTTTAAAATGATGAAAAATGCAAACCACACATTTCATGTGAGCTTGACTCTGAAAGGCTAGACACAACCTGGCTCTTTCCTTTACCTGCTAGGTGCTATGCTCTGCCCCAATAGGCATCACTACCTCATGTGCTACGCATTACCCTTAAGATTTACTGTTGCTCCAGTCCCTGAGCCCTAGGGGGTCTGAGCCTTAGAAGGCCTGGCAGGCCCATCCAGTTCAAAAGAAAAACCCATCCAGTACACTTGGGGCCAGATCAGCACCACAATATGCAAATACATCTATAGTGCCTCCTTCACACATGCCGACTTGTCATTGTCATTTTTGCAGTAAAAGAAAACTTAAGGGGGCAGGGGAAGGGCTTGGGCTCTTAAGAATAGCCAAGATTCCGAAATATCTAGTTAACAAACCTGCATGCCGCAATTTGATTTAAAGAGGCTTAAAACAGGTTCTGTTTCTTAATATGGGCAAATGCAAAATCCATACTGGGAGGCTAAATCCAGCCCTACAGGGTTCCCTCTTCAACTCACCCATCCCCCAGCAGCCCTGCTCAGGGCTTGTATTGAGGGTGTTGAACCTCTTTCAACCCTAAAACTGATTTCCATTTCCAAAAAGCTCTAGGAGGCCCAATTCCCCAGGGAGGCAAAGCCCCCCCCCCCAAAAAAAATAGCAGCATAAAGCTCTTACTGCCAGTAATTAAGCCTTGGGAGGAAATGGGGGGAAATGACACAAAAGCCCCGGAACCATAAAACAATTGGTGGGCAGGGAAAAGGAGGTTGAGTATGGGGAAGTTGAAGGGGGAACCCTGTAGGGCTGGATTTAACCTCCCAGTGGATTTGGCCCACAGGCCTGTGGTTCTGCACCCCTGGTTTCAGTGTTCAACAGCCCAGATTCCACCAAACATAAAGGGCCATCATTTGTATTGGTTTCTGGAGACCCCAAAAAAGAACAGTTCTAGCAAGCTCACTTGTTGTGCTTCTTCCTGACTTTGCTGCTGAACTGAAGTCGGCTGCCTCACAATGTAGTTTATCTGTCCCACAATCGTTTGCTGAACATGCTGAGGCTGTTTGGTCGGATTCAGTTGCAGGCTCGGTTGCTGAGCCTGGAGGAGAAGCTCCAAATCTTTCTTCATTTCCTCCAGTTCAAACTGGTGGTGCATGATGTCCAGACTCTGCTGTATCACTTGTTCGTGAGCCTTCTCGTTCTGACCTGTTGCAGACGGCTGCTGCGGCGACAGTGGTGGCGGCGGCGGCGGCAGCGGCTGTTCCTGTGGCGGCGATGGAGGCGGCAAGTGATTCAGCTTGAGCTTCTGGAGGGGGCCGAGCTGAACTTGCACCGTTGGACTATGCAGCACAGGTTGGGCAGATAACTGCTGAGAATGGCCAGCCTGGCCTTGTTGGCCGTCCTGTGGCGGAAGAGAATAAGTAGGGTGCGTTGGATGGTGCATTGGCTGCTCTTGGGGATGCTTTGACATCCTGGCAGGTGGGCTGTCATGCTCCTGATGAGACTTCTGCTCTGCGCAGGGTTGCAGTATTTTCAAGGGCCGTGAGGTACAGCGCTGCTCTCTTTCATGCTGCTGCAGGCCATACTGCAGAGAGAAATGCTGCTGCTGGTGCTGCATTTCAGGCGGCTGCCGGAAAGACTGAGGGTGGCTCATGGTATGATGAGGAAGCTGCCCTTTGTTCATGTGTGGGATGTTAAGGCAATGGGTGCAGCACAAGGGTGTCGGGCAATGGACAGGAGCCTGGAATTGGTGTGACTGGTTGTTGAGAGGGTCGTGTTGCGGGGCTGGCGAATGATGGCCATGATGATGGTGGTGATGATACAAAGAGGGCTGCATTCCTTGCATGCTTCCATAGGCTGGTACTTCTGAGTGATGGATCGGTCCCCCCTCCAGTGACAGGTGGCCTGCAAGAAGCAAACAGGAGATGAAATTAGAGGGCAGCTCCAACAAACAGGAGTAAAACAACAACAACAACAACAACAACAACAACAAATCACCAAAAGGAGGGGACTTCAACATGTGCTTCAATACAGATTTACTGACAAAGCCTCTACATGGTTCAGTTAGCAAAACCTTCAGGGGGGCCACCAAACCATTAGTCAGGCGGAGCCAGGGGAAGGACATGTGGCCTTCTGCGGAACCTAGATTGGGGCGCCAGGAAGGCCAGACATGGCTAATGGGCCTGAAGTTCAACATCCCTGCCCTGGACCACTTGGGGTCTGAAGAAAAAGAGAGTGGATCTGGTTAAGTTTTTCAAAATCCCTGTTAAAAAAACAGAGACGAAATGGTGAGGAAATGGCCAGCCAAGAGGTGGTTGTACACCTTTTGCCCAAATGGCCACTCATAGGACTAATGGCGCGTTCATAGAAAACACTGTAAGCTATCTTTCTCTTCTCTTCTGAAGACAGTGATGCCTTTCACTTTTTTTGAATTGACTGGAAGCCATGCTGGGAAGTCATACACATTTCCAACTTCATGCATGTTTTGTGTTGCCTATGGACAGATGTGTTCTCTCTGAAGTTCCTTATTGCTCCCTTGTTCACAACTATTACTACAGAGCTTAGCCACCAATAGAATTTTGTCTTGTTCATAATATATCTCCACTTTCTCCCCATCACTGCCACTGCTCACCAGTGTTGTCAGATGATCCTGGCCATATTTGAGGGATATCCCTGGTTTTAAGAGTATCCATTCCAAATGCCAGTGGCATGTTTTAGTATTTCTACAGTGAAAAGCCAGGGACAAAGCCTATGTGGAAGCTCTATCCTTTACAGTTCTACCCTTTAGCTTGGAAACCCTGCCTCCTGGATTCAAGATGTGTGGCATCAAGCTGGGGTTATAGGGGAGGTAGAGCACGTGCTTTGGATGTAGAAGGTCCCTGGTTCAACCCCTGGCTTCTCCAGGTAGAGCTAGGAAGGAATCCTGCCTAAACCCTGAAGAGCTGTTCCTCATCAGTGTCGACAATACTGGGCTAGATGGACCTATGGTCTGACTCAGTATAAGGCAGCTTCCTTTGGTCCTATGTATTCAGCAAGGAGGTAGCATTCTCAGGACAAATGAAATCCTCAGAGCTACTCCTTGGGCCTTTCTATACCTCCCGGCATTCCAGGAGGGAGGGGGGAGGCTCTCGCAATATCCCAATCTCAAGAGCCTCTCCCAGCATCCACGTGCAGCACACAACATCCCAGAAGAACGTCGCACCCGCCATTTTTTTTAGCTCTGGAGGAGGGAGCACGCTTGCTGCCACCCCTTCCCTAATGGGCATGGAGATGCATGGCACAACTCTGTGCCCATTTCTGGTGCCCGTGGGACAGGCACCCACACCTTCCACAGTCTCAGGACGTTCCCAGGACCGGGAAGAATCAAGTTTTCCCAGGGATTCTTTATCCTTGGGAAAACCTGTGCCAATCCCCCCTGCCCCCGGGGCTCCCTGTGCATCATTTGGACGCCCTGGGAGCAGCCAGGGATGTTCCCAGGGGAAAAGGCCAGTGAAGAAACAGCCTTAGTCTATATAGGCATTACTGGGTAAAAATTTGAATAACACTGGGCCATATTGACCATTTGCTCCAATTTGGCATAAAGCAGTCAACATCTTTATAGTGGTCAGACTAAAGCTGAACTGAAAGTTCTCTACAGAGAACCATTGGCTGAATTTTGGGTAAGCGGACAGAGGACAGAAGGAGTGAATCCTCGGCACTTCTAGGAGGTGAGGCAAAATGGGGTAGGGGAAAACTCACCAACCAATACTCGAGTTCTTCTTGGAAGCTACCAGCTGGATGTCATCCCTTGTCCCCAAAAGTCACTGGAGTGGGCTACCCAATGACATAGCACCCTACACCCAACAGGAGGAGCTCCAATGGAGGCAAGTTTGAGTGGGCTTTCTAAAAATTTGCCCCCACCCTGAAGATAACAGGAAATGCCTTCTATTTCACTGCTTTAAAATGGGGTGGTGAAACAGGAGGTACATTTTATGCCTGTAAATTTAGCAATGCTGGGGAAAGGGGGATTGCTGTGGGAAAGTAGTCTGCTGAATTAATTTTAAAGTCTAGTGAATGAATTTCTCCATTAATTCAATAGACAACCTAGCAATGCATCGAACTCCAGCTCAGCTCATCTGTGGATCCAGCACCCTACCTTAGACTTTAATCCTACCTTTCTCTTGATACCCATGGCTTACAACAAGGTGATTCATCCACAACTTTCAAATTAATATGCTCCAGTTCATCATTTGGGAATCATTACTATAAGTTTCACTCAATCTTTTTATTTTCAACCTAATGCCCTTCTTCCATTTTGGTGTGTGGTGTTTTATGATCGTTTGTGCTCATGGCCAGTCATGGCCAATTCGCATAACCACACTGCCATATTGAGAATATGGATTTTTGGTTCCATACACAATTCTGCACTTGCTGAAGGGCCTGTTGAGATTGCTTCAGCATGTGGCTAAGGATCAACTTTTTTGCTATGGGAACAAGATGTTTGTTGTTCATTTGTGGCTCCATCCCATGCTATTGCAGTGATGAAGGAATAATGAGGAAGGGGCAGCAGCACTATCCCCCTTCTCCCAGTCTGGCTTTTGAGTCTGGCATGATTCTTTATGTGATCTCATTGCATGTATGTGTTTTTAATTTCCTATGCTACCAAAGCAGCATGGGATAGAGCCATAGGAAAGTGGCAACTACATCACTCACATATCTATAACTCGCAACTCAGTTTTATTTCCACATACAGAAAGTGTTCAAATTCTGTCAGCTATTTAGGGGCGATGATAAATGTGGCTCATGAAGAATAATCTCAGTAGTAGCAATGGAAAAAAATAATAATCTTAATGCTATTCTATATACATTACACATGCACACACACACACACACACACACACACACTAAGACTTTCATCAAAGAAGCTCAAAGGAACCCTAAAATTGCATGCATTTTTTTTTACCTAAATTGGAAAGTTGTTTAGTCCAGAAAGATGGGTCCCATGAGAATCTGAGCTTCCAAGGAGGACTAACATCTGTATTACAGTTTGTTTCTAGCAAACGTTGAATCTGAAACACGATCTAGTAAGAAACCAAAGAAAGACTGCAATGAATATAGATTCAGGGCTGATTATGAGGTACAACTTTAAATGGATGACTGCCCCTACATTTCCACTATTGTTTGCCTTGACATGCAGTTATCCTGGACTAATAACCTGTCAGCTTTTGATTTGCTTACATATTGAAGAGGAAAAGCACAAGCTTAAGTGAACTAAAGGAGAGGAAAGGGATTCCTGTGGAAATCAGGGGCTCCTGGGAGAGCCTTCATCATGGGAGAAATTATATTGTATGTAGACAATAGTAGAATTATATGTCTGCTATGTAGACTTGGATGGAGAACAGAGTTACCTAAAGATCTGTGCTGACCTGTAAATGGCCTAAAATAGCGAACAAGGGCATATGCTGTGCTCTGGAATTCCTCGTTTGTGTAGATGGAAATTGTTAATTTATGTAACAATGCTGAGGTAACAACTCCACACTACTTTACTGTGTAAAAAAATGCTCAGTGTCTTGACCAATCTGCCAAAATCTTTTCCCCATAATCACAACGATATTTAAATGTGTTTTCTCCCAATGAAATATCTTACAGAGAACAAACTAAAGCTACCTTCCGAAATTCAAAATTAGTATGGGCTCTTTCCTTCACACAAGGCAGATCTGGAATATCATTAATTCTCCTAAAGTGCCATCCCATGCATATTACTCAGAGGTAACTCTCTTTGAATTTAATAGGGGTTACTACCAAGTAATTGTTCATAGAATTGCACAGCGAAGACACTCAGGTGTTCACTGTACAAAGCTGCTTTAGGGGATCAGATAATTTAGGACATTTACTTAGGCTGACCATATGAAAAGGAGGACAGGGCTCATGTAACTTTAACAGTTGTAGAGAAAAGGGAATTTCAGCCGGTGTAATTTGTATGCAATTAGTTCCTGGTGAAATTCCCTCTTCATCACAACAGTTAAAGTTGCAGGCACTATACTAGAGTGACCATATACAAAAGAAGGCAGGGCCCCTGCAATTTTAACTATTGTAATGAAGAGGGAATTTCACCAGGAACTAATTGCATACAAATGACACCTGCTGAAATTCCCTTTGCTCTACAACTGTTAAAGTTACAGGAGCCCTGTCCTCCTTTTCATATGGTCAGCCTACATTTACTGCAGTCCACCTGTGTAACTTCTGTATTTTATCGCTTGTTTTAGCTGCTGTATAGTAATCTGATTTTTAGTTCTTATTAGTTGTACTTTATCTCGTCAGTCTTTTTCACAGAAAATTAATAAATATTATAAAAAGATATAAACAAAGGAATGCATGACAATAAATGTGCTGTATCATCAGTCCACACTGGTCCCACATCCAACTGTGCTATATATGAAAGCAGAGGTGAACCTAAACCAAACTGCATGATATGAATCATAGTGTGAGCATAAGAGAAAAGATGCCTCATCTTCTTCCATTTTCTTTACTTCTGAGTTAGCACTAAAGCCCCACACTAGACACAAGAAAACTTGTGTCTGCTTCCATGGACTTTTAAGTTGCTTCCAAGTGAATAGTTTGCATGGTAAGTACCTCAATTCAAGATGGGTACTAAATTTGTTCAGTTCATATTTGAATACGAACCAAGTTAAATTGTATTTCCCAAACTAATACATGCGCTGGAATGCAATTCTCCTTCAGTTTTTGCACTTCTCTAAATTTTGCAATGCAGTTCCCTGATCAAAAAAGGCTTACAAATGTGTGAACATTAGGGAAATTGCATACAAAAATGTGTACAAAATTTTATGCACACAAAAAGGCAGACGTATTTTCATGCGGACTTAAAAAAAAAGAAATTGCAAATAGATGGGCAAATCAGTCTAGCCCTATTCAGTCATCCCAAAAGTGGCTTCAGCCCTGCCCCACTTCTCTTTCTGTTGAAGTAATCTACCCATGGAGGGCAACTGTCTTAAGAGGAAAGCCCCCTCTATCACTTGAAAATCAAGGTTCTCAGTCATGTGGAGAGACCCCATAGGCCAAGAGCCTCTTCTCTTCAGACAGTCGCCCCACACAAGTAGAGGGCAATGAGGGAGAGGGGGGAGGCTGCTGGAGCTTTTAATCTCTTTTCAAATGCCTAAATAGGGCTTCTGTTTCCGATCCATGTCACTTTCATGTACGTTGAATAATAAGTCCATTCCATTTTGTCTGCACATTAATTTGCGCATTATTTTAATATCTATCTTTATTTGAATATGTATTTTTAAATATGTATTTTTGAATTATTCTCCCTCAGAATACATATTTCTAAGGGCTCATCTACACCTATGAGCTTTCTAGGATGGGGAGGGGGAGGATCTCAGGCTTTTTGGCTTGCAGGATTCCTCCCCCCCACAGCATCCAAACACCAGCGTGACATCCCGGAAGAAAAGAGGGACGTTCCGATGCAGCAGACAGAGAGAGAGAGAGAGAGAGAGAGAGAGAGATGTTGTGCAAGTGCATGGGCATGATCCAGGCCAAGGTAAGATTTTTTTTTTTTAAAAAAAAAACACAACCAGGAAACACAGTGCCCCAACACCCCAGAGAGCCATCTAAAGGATAGCAAAAATGCTACCCCCCTCACTGGCCACAGAGCCCCTGGACAGCTCCATGACCATTTCCTGAGGCCCCGCTCCTCGCAGGGAGGAGGTAGGACCCAGGAGCCGGTGCCACACTGCCCGTGGTCCTCAGGGCTGTCCTGGGACCATGGGAAAAACTGGGATAAGTGCCGTCCATTTTATCCCGGGGAAAGTGAATGGTCATCCCCGGTTGATCCCGGGATCCCTTGTGTGTCATCTGGATGCACAGGGACAACCTCAAGCTGGCCCCAGGATAAATGGATGGTGTAGACATGGCCTAAATATACTTTCTCTTGAAATATGCATTTTAAAACAGGTGACTACTGTTTTGAGCCAAAATTCTGGTCTGGGAAGGTGATATAAGAATTTGCAGAGATCTAATTCCTCAAGCATCTCTCTGCAGTGACCACAACCATTAGTCCACTAAGGATCAACATGGCAAACCATTCCTACAAACAGAAATAATTGCTCATAAGAACACAAGAAGAGCCATGCTGGATCAGACTAAGGGTCCATCTAGACCAGCATACTGCCTCTGACAGTGGAGGTAGTACATAGCCATCAGGACTAATAGCCACTGATAGTCTTCTCCCCCAGGAATTTATCCAACCCCTTTTAAAGCCATCAAAAATTGGTGGTAGCAAATTCCATAGTTTAACTTTGCACTGTGTGAAGAAGTGCTTCTTTTTACCTGTTCTGAATCACCCACCAGTCAGCTTCATGGGATGACCCCAGGTTCTAGTATTATGAAAGAGGGAGAAAATGTCCACATTCTCCACACCATGGATAATTTTGTACACCGCTATCATGTCTCCCCATACCCTCCTTTTTTCCAAGCTAAACAATCCCAGCTGTTGAAACTTTCCCTCATAGGGGAGATGCTCCAGCCCCTAGATCATTTTAGTTGCCTCTAACTGCACTTTTTCCAGCTCCACAATACATTTTCTTTTTTAGGTGTAGTGACTGGAACTGTACACAGTATTCTAAGTGTGGTTGCACCATAGTTTTATATAAAGGCAATATGATATTGGCAGTTTTATTTTTAATTCTTTTTCTAATTATGCCTAACACGGAGTTTGCCAGCTCTACAGCAACTGCACACCGGGTTGTCATTTTCATCAAGTTGTCCACCACAAGCCCAAGATCTCTTTCTTGGTCAGTCGCTGCTAGTTCAGATCCCATCAAGTTATTCTTGAAGTTGGGATTTTTTGTCCCATGCATCACTTTACACCTGCTTACATTGAACTGCATTTGCCATTTGGATGCCCATTTTCCCAGTTTGGAGAGTGCCTTTTGGAGCTCCTCACAATCCCCTTTTCCTTATTACCATTTTCTTGGAGCTACTTTCTCCCTCACTTTTGGTTTGACTTCTGGGAGTGTCATGTAGAAGCCCTCTTAAAAGTCTCAGGCTATCAGTGCTGGAGAAGTCCTCCACTTGCCTCCGTTCCACACTCACTTCTTTGGGGACGTGTTTTTCTCATTTCTTGTTATGTCTCATTATTACAGCCAGCATGTATTCTTACCAGTTCTTTACTGAAGAGGAATGGAACACTGTTTTTACTGCACACTGCCCAGCTGAGAAAGTTTTGCACATGTTCAAATTGCCTGTTTAACACCATGGTACCCTGAAGCTGTTGTTCCAGTTTCTGCTTCCTTTCGCCAGTGACCCTCTGTCAATGATTAGAAACAGAAGAAACTACTGAATTTAGATATTTTTACAACAAATTACAACCTTTATTCAGAATGAGACACGAAAAGCCACAGTCTAGATGAGTATTTAATAAAATAAGTATATCCTCACGACATCAAGCAGAAAATGAGAGTGGAATTAAAAGACGGGATATTATCTAATGTGACATGGTTGCTAACGTGATTTACATTGTGTTAGCATAAGGGACCTGTAGTGAAACACTAGTGGGTTTTCTGGGGAATCCCGTTGCACCAGTTGACACTGCTGGCATTGTGCTTATAGTCCCTCACACTAGCATGACATAATTTATAGAGTTGTGCACAAGTGGCCTCTCAAAATTCTCCACTCTATTTGTGGGTAGAGAAATTGGAGGGACAATTTCACAGAATTTCCCTTCCTGCAAATCAATAACACTTCAGCTGTAGGTCTGGAGTGTTGTTGTTTTTCTTGGCCTTCATTACTGGGGTCATGTAGGGAGTCCTCTAGTGTGAACACAACAGGAACACAATGTGGAACTCCCTACCAAGGGAGGCTAGGTTTGCTCCCTCTCTGCTGTCCTTCAGACAAATACTTTTTTATCCAAGCAGGCCTTCGCATTGTAAGCAAAGGTCTGCTAGGTTGGACGCCATTTTTGTTCTGCTATAGTTGTGATTTTAATTATGTTTTAATGCATGTGTTTTATTCTAATCAAGTTTTATTTAAGACTGTAACCATCCTTGAATGCCATTTTCCTTGGTAGACAGGCGGGGTACAAATCAAACAAATCAATAAATAATAGACATCATCCCCCAAAATTATGCAAAAGCCAGTGGTTGCTCCTTATCCCAGTGCATCCCATTCACTGCCACTGACTCCTATGTGGGTTTCTCCTTCCACGCTTTCCCACTCCCAGCATCCCTTGGCCAGTATCGCCACATAAATAAATGCCCTGGGCTTAATTATGTTAGGTTCTTTTGTATGTATTATATCTACCATTCTATCTCAGCTACCAGAGCCACCTTACTTACCTCTAGTTGTTCGAGGAGAACATTTGCTCGCTTATTTATTTCACTGATCAGGACCATCTTGGCCATTTTGATCTGATTTTCCACCTTCCTTTGCAGGTGTTTCACTTCGAACAATCTGGAGAGAAGGAGCCATTAACTACTTCACTATACGTACCCATGTATGAAAATATTTGACAGATATCACTCTTGTAATTTTTAAAAAATATATCCCTTTCATTGTAGCAATGAAGCTGTCACAATGAAGTACTAAGCATTGGGAGTAATTTGTGTATCTATTTTCATACCTTTAAAAATATCATTTCTAGCTGCTATGGTATTAGGCATGTCCGCTGTCAAGGCCTAATCAGGCGATATTTATTACTGTATTATTTATATGCCACTAAGTTATTTAGAGCAATGTTTTAGCTTCACAACAACCTTTTTGGATAGGTTAGGCCAGCTTTCCCCAAACCCATGCCTTCCAGATGTGTTGGAATACGACTCCCATCATTCCCAGCTAGCATGGCCAAAAGATAGCAACTTACCCAAGGTCAGCTGATGATCTTCATAGCTGAGCTTAGGGTTGAACCAGTGGAGGCTGGTAGCTCCGATGTCAGTGGGGCAATGAATTTGCTCTGGATTTCATTCAGAACCTGTCAGAACTCTAAAGGAGCTATCTAAGGTGCGAAGTTCTGACAGGTTCTGACTGAAACCCAGAGCAGATTTATTGCCCCACTGACATCAGAGCCACCAGCCTCCACTGTTTTGAACCTAATTTTCCTACATTTTAACCCTAATACATCTTAACCCAATTACCCTAGCCATTATACTAAAGTCCTTCTCTAAGGCCACAATCCTATGCATGCTTACCAGGGAATAAGCCCCGTTGACTTCCGTGGAATATTTTTCTGAATAACCATGAATAGGAACTGATGGTAAATTAAGTAAAAATGGCAATGGATGTTCTCCCTCCCTCCTAGGTACAACTGTAGGCAAACTGGTCACTTCCTCCACATATTCTGCAAGCTTAGGTCAAGAGAACATGGTGGTCAAGCTACTATCGCTTCAACATTCTCATCTCCAAAAGCAAGCACACACCTTCTCCCTTTCTGCCTGAGAGGCAAATGCACAGATTTAGCACCATACACTTCTGTCTGCATCACTACAGACATGGAACCAAAGAAAAGGACATACAAGAAGAAACAAGTATCAAGCTGCCCCTTCTTCCTTCAAATGATCTGCCCTGGATCTTATTTGGATCCAGCTAACAGAACCATTGAGGGTGTAGCAGATGGCTTTTAAAAAGAAAATGCAGGCTGTTCATGAGCTATACAAGAATTTATTCATGGGGATTTAGACTACTGTTGGGTAGACAAAAGTAAAAGTGGCCTAAGTAATTGGATGCCCATGTGCTCTGGGTCCAACCGAAGGAGCTGTCACACTCAGTGGGTTCACAACTGTCAATTGTGATGCAGCCTGGGCTAAAAGTGGGCCACTGTTCCCTCAGTAGTCCTGTGAACTACCCCCTTACTACTGGTAAGCAACGTGCCAGGGAGAGAGGCCCTTACCAGAATTCACCTGCTTATGAAAGAGGTGTCTCCAAAGTTACCTGTCTTCAATCTGTTTGGCCGAGACCTGCACTCCATTTTTCTTCTCTTCCACTTTAGCTGATACAGTTTCCAGGATGACTCTCTGGTTTTGCAAAGCTTCCTGGAGATGCCTGAATCTAGGAAAAGAAAAGAAGCATCTTTCACTAATAGGGCATAACCCTGGGTTCAAAACCTGGACCAGAAGGATAGGGTGAATTTTCAGAATGGTTGGTCTCTGAAGAGCAGGAGTGGAGAATGTCCAGCCCTCACAGCCTGTTGACCTCTCCTCCCAAGCCCTCCTTGGACCCTTTTCTCTGCTGCTCAGCTGTTTCCCGCCAATCAGCTAAGCAGTGCAGGGTGACAAGACCTCCCCTCATTTAGCTGAAATGGTGGAGAGTAGTTAACTTCCCTTTCCCACAATCTCCACCACCATGTGTTGTTCAGTGGATTGATGGGAAGCAGTTGAGCCATGCATGGGATTGTGTGTGCGAGCTACGTATGTGTGAGTGAAATATGTATGTGTGTGTGAATGGAGTATGCATGTGTGGCAGATAGGTGTACATAAATGGGGTGTGCGTGAGTGAAAGTGAGCGGGGAGAGAGAAGGGTGTGGTAAAGAACAGGAGAGGAAAGGGTGCAGCAGAGAGAGAAATGGGGCGCCCCTGCCCACTTTTGGCTTTGCCCCTATCCATTTTCGGCTTTTGTCCCATCCACCACCAGCATGTGCCCTCCCCCACCATTTTTCATGGAGGAAATATGACAGCCCGTGTGATGTAGAGAATTCGGAGACCTGGTTCTATTCCCCCCTTAGCCATGAAGGTCCCTGGGTGACTTTGGGCAGTCAATGACTCTCACCTAACCTACCTCAAGGGTTGTTCTTGTGAGGATAAAATGAAGAGGAGCAGGTACATCGCCTTGGACTCCTTGGAGGAATGGTGGGATATATATGTAATAAATAAATATGCTCCTAGGGTGGGGAGAAGTAAAAAACGTTAACCACTCCTCCTGTACAGCCACGAATCCAGCCTGCTACAGAAGGCAAGGAAAAGGAAGTCCAAGGAAAGAGCGAGGCTTGGGGAAGGGTGACAGACTCTGTCAAGATGGAGAGCAACAGGAAAGGAAAAACGCCCAGAGAAGGGATTTAAAAGTTGTGCAGTCAGTTGGACGACTTGCGGGAGATGGCAGCATTCGTGATGCAGAAGCTGGTCTGGCAGCCTCGTTTTCTGGCTACATGAGGAAAATCTCAGGTGGCAAGATGGAGCTCCTGCACCATTGAGAGTTGAGTAGAAGAGGAAATTGCAGTTAGTGTACCTTGCATGAGAAGCTACAGCTGCTGAAATTCCCTCTTCTGTGCAATTACTGAAGGCGCAGGAGCCATGTCTTCTTTTGCATTGGGTCATCCAGGATGGAACTCAATTAAGGACAAAAAGCCATGAATATTTAGTACCTGTGTTCCTTGTGCTCTGTCAGAAGGCAGAAGCGGCAAGTCAAGACATCGCAGGTCTCGCAAAACACTTTGAGCATCTCCTGATTGTGCATTGGGCAAAACAAGGGAAATTCACTTGTTTCCCCTTCCGCTCCTAGAAGAAAGATAAATACAAAATTACTTCAGAGGCTTCTAAATGCTGTGTTTCTCTCTTCTAACCTGTTTGTCTTTTATCATCATCAAACTGTTCAACTTCCTGTTTTCAGCAACTCGCACAGAAGATGAATGCAAGCACAAATACAGGAGTGTCTCCACTGTTTGTGATGGTAAAAAGCAAGTTTCTAGTCCCCGGAGTTTTGCAGTGCAATCCTATTTATGTCTATTCAGAAGTAAGCCTCATAGAGACTTAATCCCAGATAAGTGAGTATAGCACTGCAACTTTGGAGATATGTTTGCTCATAGAATAGTCCCAAAGCCCCTGATGTAGGGGCTGTCTTCACAGGGCTAAGTTGGCACCGCCTTCCTTCTAAACTCTGCGGTTTTACTTATCAGGGTGGTGTCAAGTAAATCTGAAAACAAGGAGGGAATGTGGTGTTTCCAGTGGTTATCCAGGTACCAGTGCCGCCACCACGCCCTCTTCCTGGTGGAAGGCAACCAATTGCTGGTCAGCTTCCACCAAGACCCCTCCTCGGATCGGCCCCAGAGCGAGGTCAGATGGTGGAAGAGACATTCTGACCTCGCTCCCACTGAAAAAGTTGGGATAAGTCCCCAACTTTTTCAAAGCGCAGCTTTGCGGGAAAGCCCAGTGGTGGCTGCAAATCTGCGGCTGCGTTATATAACTGATGCAACACAGATTTGCAGCCACTGCAGGGCTTTCCCTGCATATAGACAGCCCCATAGTTCCATTTCTGAAGGTGAACAGGTCTGGGCATCATCCATACCTAAATGCTCCCAGGGCTAGATTTCGGAGCAGGCAACCCAGGCAATTGCCATGGGTGCTAGGCTGGAGGAAGCTGCCATTGACTATTCAACTATCCACTCAATAACTGAAATGAATAGTAGAAAGAGTTCATATAGCATTAATATATACATATCAACAGATCTTAGTATGCAGATGTATAATTTTAATAGTGCATCAAACCATGCATGCTAATAGTGCATCAAAGTAAAAAAATGGGCTACAGATGCAATTTTAAAAATAAGACAGGAATGAAATGATGACACCACCTCTGGGATGGAGCAGACCAGAGACAGGGAATGATTCGGGGAAGACAGTGTGGCTCTGTGCAAGTCCACAGAAAAGCAGCATCTTTCTTGGCCTGCCTTACAAGCACATTCATCTGCTCAACAATCTTCAGGGATGCTCAAGAATTTCTAGGCCACTTTTCACAGCAAGAACAAATGCTAAACAGCACACAACTGCACAAAAACTGAATAACAGACAAGACAGTGTGATAAAAGGAGTGATTTAATATGTGAGCGCGAAAGAAATTATAACAAGATAGAGACATATAACTATAACATTAGAATACATACAGTATATACATGACAGAGTAAAGTAATGCTGAGCAAGATAAGAAATACATGAAGCTGGTTTTGTACTTTACTCTGTTATGTATGTATACGGATGTTATATGTCTCTATCTTGTTATAATTTCTTTCGTGCTCACATATTATATGAGTCCTTTTAACCCACTGTCTTGTCTGTTATTCAATTTCTGTGCAGTTGTGTGCTGTTTAGCATTTGCTTTTTATACTTACAGTTGCGGAGGAGCACTCGTGCGCTCTTCCGTGGATCTTTGGAAAAAATGGCCGCTGCGACTTGCAACGGCCCGGGAGAAGCCCGGGCTGTCGCTTTCCTGATGCAGCTTCAGCATACCTAACCCAGAAGTGGCTACTTCCGGGTTTGCCCACTTCCCGCCCTCTCCGCCCCTATGGTGCGGAAAGGGCCAGAGTACATTGCCAACCCTAGCCAGTCCCCCTGACAGAAGACATGGTGCTTGTGGGCTTCCCATAGGTATCTGGTTGGCCATCGGAGGAAAAAGGGATGCTGGATAGACCTTTGGTCTAATTGAGCTGGGTAATTCTTATGTTATGTTCTTAAGTGGCACCAGACCATCACATTTGGTCCCCAAGGGGTGAATTGGATGGAGGATGTGGGGTGGGGGAAGAGACAGAATGCAGTGAGCATCTGGAAAGGTTCAGAGTTTTAGGGGACAGAGTTTCTGTGCCCTCAAGAGTCTCTCCCCATGGTTTTAATTCACCCCTACCCACATAACCCCTGCTACTGCTCACATTTAATTATCTTCTTTGTTGTGTTTGGAACAGTGCATGTGAGTTCAGCATTATGATGCAAAGCAAACAAATTTCCATATTTAGTTGATTTGCATAACCTATTCTAAGCACATCATCTGGGTTTTCTTGGCACACCATGTAGACATTTGCCAGCAAAGCTGGAAGAAGATAACCTGTCCTAAGCATCCCCTTAATTTGCTTAATTCAACCACTAACAATTCAGTCCTCAAAGCTCTGTACAAAATGCTTCTGTTTCTATGATATTATTCATATTTATCCATCCTCAGGCTTCAGTGCGCAGATTGTGAGTACCAAACTTTTCCCACATCAGCAGGTGTAGACAGTTTTCCCTTCCCCCAGAACCATGCCTAATAAATATTGATATATCTGTGTGCATCAGATGCCTTAGTCCCTGTTAGATTGTTCTGATTCAATCACTTAATACTAGCTTCAAAGGAAGGAAAACTACAGGGCACTAATGGAGGAGATTGGATACAAAGAGGCGCTCTCTCTTTTTGTAACTGCCATGCCTGCCTCCCAGGACAACATAGCTCTGAACAGTTAAGTGGAAAGACATTTGCATTCTTCAGGCAACTTTCCAGCCAAGTTCCCATTCTGAAGATTTGCTCCGCCTAGGGTGACCAGATAAAATCCAGGTCAGGGCTCCTGTAACTTTAACAGTTGTAGAGAAAAGGGAATTTCAGCCAGAGTCATTTGTATGCAATTAGTTCCTGGTGAAATTCCCTCTTCATCACAATAGTTAAAGGTGCATGCACTATACTAGAGTGACCATATACAAAAGAAGGCAGGGCCCTGCAACTTTAACAGTTGTGATGAAGAGGGAATTTCATTAGAAACTAATTGCATTCAAATGACACTGGCTGAAATTCCCTTTTCTCTACAACTGTTAAAGTTACAGGAGCCCTGACCTGGATTTTATCTGGTCACCCTAGCTCCGCCTCATTTCCACAAATTCACAACCATCTTTCACCTCGTCCAAATGTAATGTGCAATGAAGCAAGTTGCGTATTGTATTAACTTGTGTTTGCCTATAAGACTGTTGCATATTTTATTGGGGTATGCATGTTTATCTTTGGTGCCATGTTTTATTCTTGATGGACATGTATTTATCTGACATCTGCATTCTGTGTTGCCCTTATATGAGTCTTAAATAAACAGAATTAACAAGTTATGGAAAAGCTGGGCTCTCCCAGTGGCATTTTACACACTGAAGACTGAAACTTTGGGGTTTGATTCACCAAAACATTACCACTCAACTGGGTCGAAAATGACCCCTGAGGGTAAGGGCTTCCTTCATACCGGTCCCCTCTTCACTTCTCTACTGCTTTGTCTGAGGGAAGAACATTTCATAGTGCTGTTGGCTAAGATTTCTCCTCTGCATTACATTACATTTCTGATGAGATGGAGAGGGATCTGGGACATGGTGCGGACTGGCTGGGGGATTGACTTTGCCTTCTAGTGCATTTATAAGAATACTTCCCCTCATGGCCAATCAGTTCTACAGGAAAGCCCTTTTCTTTAACATGAATTCATTCTTGTATTTGAATCTGGCAGCCTTCATTAGAACTAGTATGATACTTGGTACTGGGTCTGGCTTAGGCAAGTCGCAGTCTTTTTTCTACAAGAGGCTGTTAATCCACTTTAGATGCGAATTAATTCTGCAGATTTGTCACAGAATTGCAATCCAAGCATTACACGAGGCACGTTTCTTTTCCTGCTTTTCCACTACATAATCTCTAAGTGGCACTATGGTATAGGGGGAAAGCACAAACACCTAAGAGAGAATCACATTTTCTTTGGCTTTCACAATTGAATACTGCATTTTCCCTGCTCTAAAGTGCAGGTTAAAAACAGAAAGGAAACTGGAAGGTCACTATGTTGTCTAAAGAACCCATACACGACTGTGAGTGGGGAATGACAACTACACAATAAATGCCTTGTGTAGAAAAGCCCTTTGTCTAACCCAGAGGTAGGCTACCTGTAGCCCAAAAGCTGCATGCAGCCCTGCCTAATGTCATACAGGTAGGGGGGGCCTAGAGGGAGAGAAGGAGCGGGGGCCCAAACTGATAGACTGATGAAAGGAGGGAGAGGGAAAGCAATCTGCCAAAGATCAGTTCAGACTTCTGGAAGGGGGTGATCTATCTCTCCCCTGACATCCTCTTGGGCAGCAAGAAGAGACTGAGGAGGAGCTGGCGGAAAGAGAAAAAGAGAGAAAAGACCACACCTTTGATTCCAGCCATGCCCACTGGCCAACATTACCCCCAAGAGAATGTGGCCCTCTCAGAAGATAAAAGTTTCCCCATCCCTTGTCTAACCAGTCACAAAGGATTATGGGCCTTTATACCTTAGGGACCATCTCATTCCTTACATCACATCACAACCCTCACGCCTATACCAGAACATCATTTTAATCAAACGTTCCACTAAAATGCAGGCCCAACCAGCATGAATGTCTACTACTACTGACATTCACAGAATAGTTTTCCCTGATGCCTTAAAAATGCAGGCAAGGGTAAACCCAATTTTAGGCGCTGCACTAAATTCAGCCTATCTGTAATTGTTTGCCCCCTTAGTTGGCTTTCCTGATCCTGATCCTGCTCGACCTCACCTCTGAAGCATTTGAATTCAACTAAGCCACTTAAGTCTGACAGGAGCCCCTGACAGAGTTCACATGAACTAAGGACACTCTTCCTGTGTTCGCTCGCTTGCTCGCACACACAAATGCACACACTGTCTGTGACTGAACTGCAACATCAATTGTTCAGCATAACGAAGTGAGAAAGACACCATAAGGTTAGAGTTCTACCTGAACATCCCTTCAGTGCAATCGGCAGGAAATGTTCTCCTGTTTCCTTGCTGTGACCATGTTCTTCTGTACACAAGCTGCATAGCCACTTGTTGCAATTAGTACACAAACTGTGAGCAGGCCTCTTCTCTTTACATCCAGAACAATTCTAAAATAAGAATAACGACAAAGGTTTGGAGTTGAATAAACATATAATCAAATCTGGGCTGCCTTAGCTTGTAGAGATGGCAGATTTTAATGCGGATTTGGAAGCTAGGCTTTGTAAGGATGGCACTTCTGTCACAAAGTTGCAAGTCGATAGTCCTTTGAGGCACACGGAGCTGTGGCGAGTTGTAGTCCAAAACATGTGGAGGGCATCAAGTCGCCTACCCCTGCTTCAACCCATGAAACGTGGAGTGGAGTAGGAGGTTGCAAGAATTAGCCCTGAAAATGTGATAGACTTTCAACTGATGCAAATCTTAATCTGCTTCTATGATGAACCTAGAGAAGAAGATAAAAATTAGGGCAACCATTTGAAAAGGAGGACAGGGCTCCTGTATCTTTAACAGTTGCATAGAAAAGGGAATTTCAATAGGTGTCATTTACCTGGTGAAATTCTCTCTTCATCACAACAGTTAAAGCTGCAAGAGCCCTGCCCTCTTTTGTATCTGGTCACTCTAGTTTACCTGGTGCCAAAAATACATTATGTTGGCACCAGGGCAGGATCTACACTACTTGAAAACAGTTTATAACAGTTTTGACAACTGCTGGGGCCCAGAACATATTCCATGTACAGTTTTCAAAATGTTTTCAAAGTGTTTTATCCTGCTTGGTGTAGATCTTGCCCAGGAAAGCTTCTCTGGAGAGGGCATTCCATGTGTGAGGCGCCACAACAAAGGATGTCCACTCCCAGGCACCACCCGCCTAACTTTACAGATAGTGAAGAGACTCGGAATATGCACATGAAACAAGAGGGCTGAGGAAAAGAGCACATGAAGGACTTCTCTTGATCTGTAGCCTTGATTAAACTGGAGCTGTCTTCAGGCATTCAGTTTGAATGCATGAAGACACGAGTGAGAACGTGCAGGATGGGCTAACCCCATCATCTCCAGGACAGGTCAACCCCACCAAAGGAACAGGAACCCATGGAGGTAACCCTATACTAGGGGTGCAGAAGCTTAGCCCTGGGGGCCCAATCCAGCGCTTTGTGATTCCCCAGATAGCCACAGCCTTCCCCTGACTCCACCCCCTTTCCCCCAATGGGCCTGTTCAGACAACACACGAAGCCATGGTTAAGTAGGCTGACCATATGAAAAGGAGGACAGGGCTCATGTAACTTTAACAGTTGTAGAGCAAAGGGATTTTCAGCCAGTGTCATTTGTATGCAATTAGTTCCTGGTGATATTCCCTCTTCATCACAACAGTTAAAGTTGCAGGGGCCCTGCCTTCTTTTGTATATGGTCAATCTAGTATAGTGCCTGCAAATTTAACAACTGTGATGAAGAGGGAATTTCACCAGGAACTAATTGCATACAAATGACACCGGCTGAAATTCCCTTTTCTCTACAGCTGTTAAAGTTACATGAGTCCTGTCCTCCTTTTCATATGGTCAGCCTAGGTTAAGCCACTAACCCTTTTGCTGGAAATGGTTAATGTGCATGTTTAAACTGTGGTCATGTAGCCACTATGGTTAGGAATGGTTCATACGACATGCCAAGTCATGGTTCACATGACACACTAAGCCGTAATGTGTCGCTCAAATGCTTAACCACCGTGGCTTAGCATGTGGTCTGAACGGGTCAATGACAGATTATTGAGTGGTTTTCCAGTTATTATGCATTTTTACCCATTCTCAAAGCTTAACATTCCTCTCCTGAGGATTAGATACTGGCTATAAGAGCTTTAATATGAAATATGCTGGTATTATTGGCCCTGCCCCCTTTGCCTTTGGCTCCACCTATCACTGGGATGTGACCCTGAGAGTTTCTTCAAAATGGAATTTGGTCCTCGGGTCGAAAAAGGCTCAGCACCCCTGCCCTATGTATTTGCACAGAGTGTTGTCCCTGTCAGACTGAGTCAATCACAGAGTAGTGAGAGAACAGGACTGCCACATACGTTCTTGAAGGGGGCAGGTTTAACCCTATGTGCTCCTGCTTCTGCCTTCCTGCTTCCAAACTGAATGCCTGAAGTGAGCTATCCTGTCAGTATAATCAACGTATTTTAGAAACCTACATCTTTTGGAAAGATGACATAATTCCTCCTATTTCATCTTTTGCTTCTTACACTATTTTGCTGCCGGCAAATGTGCATATCAGTCTAAAACCTTTGTCCTATTTTTTTGCTCTGAGGAGATGAACAAAAAGCAAATGCTTTTGCATGTCAGAATATAAAAGATTCTAATCAAATGTTATAGTAAACCACCTATTGTGCCTGGGTTTTTTTAAAAAACCTGATCAAATTATCTAGCAGGCTCTCCTTATTATTATTATTATTATTTTGTTCCCAGGCAACACTGTTAGGGTGATCAACCCCTAGAGGGCCATTTGTGGAAAAACAAAACCAGCCGGCGCTTCCTGGAAGTGTTATTTTAAGTAGACAGACCATCGCTAGTATTTTTGTCTTCAAAGCTCTTTAGAAATATGAGTCCTCCTTGCAAGGCTTTTCTGGAGCTGACGTTCCAGTTTTATACTTCCTCCTGGCTTCCTCAGTTCATCTTTGCAAAGCAGTGAAAAGGTGGCAAAGAACTGATATTGTGAATAGCAAAACAGTGAGAAGCAAGAATCGAAGGCAGAATAGAGACTTAAAGAATTAGGGATGCGTCAAGAATTTGATCTTTGTGGACTGCAATACAAACTAGCCTGATTCATATCTCTTGGGGTAATATGTGGATCAGAACATAGTTTTTCTTTGGATTCCCCATGTCTCCGAATTTTTTGATGCAGTCCTTAGCTCAAAAAATGTATCGAAGTGTATGTGGTGTTATTGTTGTTGTTTTTAAAAACATATTTTGAGATAAAACATATGTAAAAGTACCCATTTTGTGAGAAAATACATTCAAAAACACATTTAAATGGAATTTTTTGTGAGGTTTAAAAAAAGAAAAGAAATGCAGATTAATATGGCAACAGAACAGAACAGAATAAGGGATGAACACATGAGAAAGTGAAACAGACCAGAAACTGACCCATCTATCCCTAAATACAATTTCCCTAGAAGGCATATTTGAAGGGAACACTGTGAAAGATCCTGAAGTAGACACTAACCTCCAAAATTTACAATCTATAATGGTCTTAACATGGGGATAGAGTAAGTTTGTCTTTAAGATAACTGTACATTGGTAAGATTTTGTAGTATTAGTAATTATCAGCTAGAGATAACCACATTTCCCTAGTAAAGCGTTTTCAACAGCTGTTTTTAAAAAGTGAAGCAGCCATGTTATGAGAGGAGATTTAACTCTGAGTGTGTTCATGCTTGTAAACAATATTTGCCTCTGGGACTATTTTTGCATTTTGTTTAGGCAACGCTGTTTAGTCATTCTGGCTATTGGAGGCAAGAGTCCTGATCCACAGCAGCCGTGTTCCATAACAGCATTCAGGCTTTAGAAGGCTCACCTCACACTCCAGTTTAAAACTTTGCCAGTGGATATAGCAGCCTGTCTGTAGCCCAGCAAGATGATTAGTTGTTTTAACACTTCTGTACTTTTCCAAATAATCAATTCTGACTATGAATTGGCATTTTCCAGTCCTTCTATCATTTATCCTTACAATGACCCATTCAAGTTAGACTGAGACACAGTGGCCCACTTGGAGTAAACTTGACGGCTGAGCAGAGAAACTACTTCAACACTCAACACTCCTATCTGTACGCAACCCTAGACTAGTGCTCAGGAAACTCCAATATATTATTACACCCGGACAGTTTTATTATATAACTAGGATTTACATAACGCAATTTGAGGGAATCAGGGCCTGGAGGAGAGCCAGGAAGAGCTCCTACGTTGGTCCTCAGTCTGAGTATGACCAATGCTGAAGCTACAGCCCTCAAGCTGTGGTTTGTGGCCAGTCAGCTGACAGGTTCATCCCTGCAATCTTCTCCAGACCACAGCTGGGCAACTGGACATTAAGACCTGCCTTGCTGGAAATGCCCAAGATTGCTTTATCCTAAAGTGAACCGTAGTCCATTGATGCCGTTATTTTTCAAACAACTGTTCAACTGAAGCTTCTAGCCCACAAGCCGAGCAGGAAAATGGCCATTCGCTACTGTTCATCTTAACCTCCTAGGCCTCAGAGACATACTGCTTTTGAAAATGAAAGTTCCATTTAGCCACTGTGGCTAGCAGCCATGTGCAATAGCCAGCCCAATGCCATACAAGAAACAATGTCGTGGGAGGGGGCATGCTTTTTCTAAGTCACGCAGAGCAGGACAGTCTTCTTGTTTACCACAGGTCTTTCCCTCATGGACCTTAAGGAATCCTGAAACTCACACAGGCCCAGGCCCTTCCTTTTGCTCAACTTAGCAGAAGAATGAGCACTACGAAAACTATCTTTCATGTGGGGAGGCTTGAAAATGCATGTTGATATACAGATGCTCCAAACACTATGTCCTTCCATTCTTTATCCTAAAGTGGACTGTAGTCCACAAAAGTGTATGCCATAATAAATCTGTAAAGTTTCTAAGGCAGGAATGGGGAACCTCCATTCGGATACAATCTGTGGGTGTTCCCCATATAGTCTGCCAGTGTATTCCTCGGGCCCTGCCCCCTGCCCCGGTAGGGAAAAGCTCTTATCTCCAGCTTGTTCTTGCTGTGCAGCAGGAAAAACCTTCCTAACAGCTTTTCCCAGCAGGGGAGAGGGGGTGGAGCCTGGAGAGGAAGTTGCTGAGTGATTCAGTCCCCTGGATTGAAAAAGGGTCACTACCTCTCATTTAAGGCACCACAGAACTCTTATATTGTTTTTGCTGCAAGCAACATACAGCTTCTTCTCTGAAAACTGTGATAATGGCCCTGTTCAGAAGACACCTTAAGCCACGGTGGTTAACAAAAACGCCTTAACCACCATGGTTTAAGGTGTCTTCTGAACAGGGCCAATGTAGTTTCTTTAGAGGATTCTATTACTGATATATATGGTTCTGGTACAGGGTGCAAGCATACAATCTTGAAAGTATTTCTTCTGTGATGGAATTGAAGACAGCATACATGGGGTGTGCCATCCATGCACTGACCAGACCCCCTTAAGCTTCAGCACGGTTGCTGCCTTCAGATCATGCCCTATGGCCAACACCAACTAATATGCTATCTGAGGGGAATACTCTTTTTTCCAGATACAACATATTGTACTTCAGAGTGCCCCCACCACAAAAAATCCATAACCCTGCAACCACAAATCCAACTTGATGGTGTGTAAAAGTCAGAAACATGTCCAGAGTAACAACACAGAAGACCAACAGTGAAGAGAGGTCCTCAGACTCATATCCCCATCTATAAAACGGAAAGCAAAATAGACCATTTTGCTACTAAGCAGAGATTTCAGCCTTGCATGGTCTGCTGTCGTTTTATCTAGAATCGGCTTCAGCTTGAGGTGGCCAATCTGGTCCCGAACCAGATTTGGGTAGAGGCAGGCTGAATTGGCCCGCTTCAATTCGGATTCAGGGTTTGTGACCAAGGCAGTGCACACCTCTAAATGAAACAATTAGTTGAACAGAGACCTTGCAGACCACAGTAACCCTGTCTCCCTGAAGCCACGTTGCAGATGATACCCTGGTGGACACATCTGAGTAGGTCTCAGATGTGCTGTCTCAGTACACCTGTTGCTTACAAAAATTGTATTGTTGCGGCTGATGATGGAAACTGCACAGCACTTACCAATCTGTTTACCAACTGTATATACTACGGTTCAAGATATTTTCCACTTACCCTTGCCATATCTGGGTTTATTGTGGCAAAAGTCTCCAAGAAAGCAATGTTCAGCTACATTCCTTGGTAAATAGAATTGTTTGCAAATCAGGGCATGAGATGATACCTACATAAAAAGCTGGAAAAGAAGAGCAACATGATTCAGGAGATGTATTTAACTAGATACAGAGCCATTACAAATTTAAAAAAAAATTAAAGATGTACACTGAAAATATTTTGTGTGTACATCTAGGCAAAATATGTGCACAGAATGGAGATACACCTGCTGGGCTGGGATTGGCCATTGTTCCCTGTGGAATGTAGATATGTACAATTTGTGATGTATCCTCGCAGAAGACTAGAGAAGGTCCATGACTCAGTGGTCGAGCACATGCTTTGCACACCAAGGCTCCTAGGTTCAATCCCTCACATCTCTAAATAGGGCTGATAAAGACTCCAGTCTGAAAATCCAGAAAGCCACTGCCAGTCCATGTAGACAATGCCAAGCTAGATGGATCAACAGTTTGACTCACTGGGCCTGTTCAGACAACAGGCTAAGTCATGGATTGGCTGCTAACCCTTTTGCAGGAAGTGGTTAGTGAGCATGGTTAAACCATGGTTATGTAGCCACCATGGTTAGGAATGGTTCACATGACACGCTAAGTCATGGCTCACACAATATGCTAAGCCATAATGTTTAGCTTGAAATATTTACCCTCATGGTTTAGCATATTGTCTGAATAGGGCCAGTATAAGGTAGCTTCCTATTTAAGAACTGCCTGTTTTATATTTTACCAAAACATTGTTTCAGAAAATGTGATGTTTCATCCCCAACCTACCATTTTTAAATAATGGATTGTCATGGACCAGCAACTCCCTGTTCCATGAGTGGAAGCGAAAATGGGCACTATTTTTTGCCCTGCCCTTCCTGTTGCCCTGCTACTTTTTACCCTGCCCTTCCTATTGTCTCTTCTGCCTCCAACATGTGGAAATCTTTTGTTTTTTTTCTTGGCTGTCTCCACCAAATCAGCCTTGAAACTCACTAGATCTCAGTCATCAACGTTAGGTTGGGGGGTGGCTATTAGTCATGTGGTGAGTGGCCCCAAAAGATATGTTAGCACAACATTTCAAATAACAAAGTATATTTCTTCTTTTTTTTACTGAAGAATAATGTTAATAGGAAAAGATTCTAAAATCTGAATGTATGTACACACACACACACACACACACACCACAAACAAAACCATACGAGCAATATGGAGCTAAAACAACTATGGACAAAGAGAACCCAACTAACCTACCTAGATTGTGTCCCTATTTTATCCAGATTCCTTATACAAGCAATATCTTGCTGTCACTGGTACAGTTCTCTCAACCAGTTCTCCAGTTCGAGCAGGTCTGACTCTTGCTTTCCGCTGGAATTCTGGGCTTTCCTTCCTTCTTTCTATCAATCAGTCAGGAGAATTTGTTGTTCATTTCTGCAAACTAAGTTTCTGTTTCCTGAGTTTAATTTCTCTCTCTCTCTCTCTCTCTCTCTCTCTTCTGACCTTCTGATGAACTTTATAACCCCTGTTCCTCTGAATGCAAGTTCCTGGCCTCCAGATTCTAACTAAATTTTTGATCTCTAAATTATTAACCTTTTCACTGAAACTGACTAGCATGCACACACACACACAGAGCGATTTAACCCAATAATATCCTAAAACCAAACTAAAGTAACACATGGAGGACAGATTTGTTCCTTCACATGGACATTAAAAAAGAAAAGGTATGAATACCATCTATTTGTTATACACAGGAATAGGTGATGTGGCCATTGAGTATTCATTTTTCAAGGTTACATCAACCAAACCCTCATATGTCACTATGCTCCTCAAATTTGTCCAGTTGCGTTCATTTCAGATCCCTGGATGTTTTCCTGCAAAACTGTGTTCTGCTAGGAAAGTAACATATGCTGATAATGGCTCCCAAGAGTTTGAAAGTAAGCTAGAAACAGCTAGAGTCGATTGTACCCTGGCTTCCTTTTGGTGTTGATGCACCTACTATAGCAAGATGCTGCTACATATAAGCAGAGATGTAGAAGGGTATTCTCAGGAGATGTGGCTGGTATTTGTTCTCAGTGAGTCACATGAACAACAAAATGGACCAGAGAATACCTTTGCCTCTGTGTGGTTGTAACCTACCATGAAGCCTTCAGTATGGTGGGATTATGATTCTGAATATATTCCCTCCCACCCCCCACCTCCCAAAAAAACACTGCAATGCAATTTAGAACAGTGCAGATCTATGATCTGCAAATGAATAGCTGCTTTTGTTAATCCAAGATCTCTTGAGGGCAGCAGAATCACATCTTAGTTCAGCTGAAACTTCCAAAATCTTTGGAGCAATATACCCAAGAATATAAGACATGCCATGTTGGATCAGATCAAAGGCCTACCTTCACCAGGATTCTCTTCCCACAGCGTCCAACCTGTTGCTAGGGAAGCCCACAAACAGTACATAAGTGCAACAGTGCCCTCCTGCTCATGTTAGGAACGGATGTTTAGGGGCATAATGCTTCTGTTATTGGAGGCAATATGTAGCAATCCTGACTAGTAACCTCTGATGATCAAATGCTAAAGGCAAACAGGGGGTGGCTAACTATGTCCCAGACCATGTTGCTGGCTATTGCTGAAGACAGAATGGTGGATTACATGGATGTTTAATCCAACCAAGCAAAACAATGTTTATGATGTTAAAATAATATTTGCAGATACTCTGACTACGTGGGCCCAGTTACTCAAAGATCAAAGGACTTCATTGCTCAGCACATCAGTTTTAATCTCCCTTGTGTTTCAAGTGAAAACAGAACTTCAGAGCTGTACAACAATCACCCTATATATATATATATATATACACACACACACACACACACACACATATATATATATATATATATACACACACATATATATATATATATATATATATATATATATATATATCCCTCTGATCAGTTCATCATTAGGCAACATGCTTTTCAGGTCTAAATTTGGTAAACCTATTTAAAATTATGTATCTAGAAATATGGTCATGTATAACTCCAGATGAAGTTGACATCTTATTATAAGCTCACATTCATATCACAAATGCTCTGTAGAATAGTCAACTATTAAGTTGCCCATTACTTGTATGATTAATTAGATTTGTGTCAGTGATTCTCTAAGGTTGGATGTTTTCCAGTTACTAAGTATTCACTGTCCTTGGACGCACAGTCAGCTCTGTACCCCAGAGGGGGGAAAGCGGAGGGCTGAGGGGAATGAGTTTCAGTGGAAAAGTCAAGGGTGGGGACAGGGAAGCCATGTGTCCTACTTTACTGCAGACTGTCCTCTATTTGAAGACATCTTCGATTTGAAGAACTATGCAGCTTAGAACCATAAGAAGGGAGAGCAGGGGCCTTGGACCTGGTCATCAAGAGTTACCTGGACAGCAGACCAAACAGGCACACGGGTCACCTATCATAGTCTTTCCCACAATGGTAGGCTGTATTGTATTTCTATTTAAAATATTAGTAATTATTTCTAAATTTGCATTCATACTCTACATTAGCATAGGTAAATCTTATGCAAATTGATATCCCTTTTGTTATTTTTTTTTTTTATGATGATGATGATGATGATGATGCATTTCCTCTTTTCTGGTAATGCTTAAGTGACCATCCTAATGGGAGGATTAAGCATCCCCTTTCTCTCTGTTATTTTGGTCCAAATTACCCTTTCCTGCTGCCATTTTTCACTAAAATAAATAATCATTGGGGTTTAAATACACGTCTGTGTGTAACATGTTGTTTGACCCTAATTATGCATGCATGGACTACAGAATTCAACCAGGCACAATAAATGAAAATTAACATGCTGTCTTTTACTAAACAATTTTTGGCTTTACTGAAACAAAATCTAGCAAATGTCTGGCTGCTATATACCCACATATTTTGTCAACTGTCTCAAACTGTTTTCTTTTAAGACAGGATTATTTATTTTTCTTAGCAATTGGCAGCCTTAGAATGTGACAGAAATGTGTTTATAATACAGCCATAGTTGTGATGGGGAGTAAAAAAGTAGCCACAACAAATTATCTTAAAATGCAGTTTTTTATGTTTTTAATCATATGTAAGAGCATCTTATGGAATCTTGCTGTGACCCTTTTTTCTTCCCACACCAAAATCTCTCTTCCGTTGTTAATTGTAATCTGAAATAGTGCTCCTGGCACTGTCATGTGACAAAATTGGGCTACTGTGCATTTTGCCACATGGACACATATTTGAAAGCCCATGCATGCATGCTTGTACAGGCAAACAACCAAATATTACATGTGAAGAAGCCCTCAGAGGCATTTATTCAAAGTGCAAATGTTTTCCAAACATGTAAACATATTAGTCTGTATATCTGAATCACTGCAGGCATTTCGATAACTGAAAGCTCAGGTACCTATGACCTTCAGGCCTCTCAAATAGGAAAAATAGAAAAGCAAAAAGGTAGGTGCTAACAGCACAGATTACAGCAAATTGTAGGTCTATGCAGTTACTGCATTAGGCAGATCCCCCCCCCCCATTTTTTCCTCTGCCTGAATATTAATAACATCTTGCTTTTGGTCCACAACAAATGTGTTTGCATCTTGCTGTCTGAATTCTTTAGCCCCAGGGGATATAACTGACCTTCAGTTACCCTGGGTGGGTTAATCAAGCTACACTTGCAAGACTTGGTAATTTTAAACCTGTACATTGTAGAGATGCACACTCTCCCCATCTCCCCCCCATACTCCACCTCCCATCCCCGGTGCTTTTACCTTCAAAACCTTGATGACATTGCTGACGTTATCAACGCATTTTCCTTTGGAATGGCTATCCAAACTTAATCAGCATCACATGAAGCACGCCGGAAAAATAACCCCGCTGCCTGTTTACAGACAGTGAATCACAGCTGACCGACAGCTGTTCCGAATGGAAACGGGGAGTGCTTGTGCCAGCCTCTTTGCACACTGCCGCTAAGACTATGTTATTAATTCAGGGCGGGGAGGGGGGAAAAAATACTTCTCACGTTGGCTTACCTGTTCTCTCTAGAAAGCAGCCACTTAAGAGAGGTGCACAAGTAAGTGTCTCTTGGCTGAGGAAATGGGTTGTTACTAAGCAGAAGAGCATGCCCAGCGTAATCCCTGGAAACGGCTTTTACTGTACAGCGTCAGGAGTGCTGATGACAGAGAAAATGACTAGACCTTCCCGTTGAGCATCTGGGACTCCTTTCCGTTTTTTGCAAAGCCCACTTTAAAAACTCGGAGCAGGGTACAGAGGCGTGCGATGCAGAGATCAACTCAATGTGCCTTGTTTTCTTCCCCTACTTTTAGGCCTCCTGCATGTTTGCTGGAATGTTTTTCCTGAATGAAATGCAGTCCCACAGTGAGGCAGGAATGAGAACAATTGCTCTCTTTTTCATCCAGATCGTCTTTAAAAAGAAACTCTCAACCGGGCTTATAACAGACGCTCAGAAAGGGAGGCTATAGCTGTGTCTCAGCATGCCAACCCACATAGAAGAAATCACAAACAAGGTTCACACTCTGGTAGCCCATTCAGCCTCCTAGCCATCAAATCTGCTGAACTTCAAAGCCATCTTTAAAAAAAACAAAAAAGTATATTTCTTCCTGGAGCCTGCACTTTATAGAGACATCTCTTTTAAATATATCATTATTATACCTCTGCTGGTAGAGGAAAGAGTATTCAGCATCGCCCTAGAGATTTCCTGTTTGTACGTATGAAGAATGATGCAATCAGTGAATCTAGAAAGCAATCCAACGTGGGATTGTACAACTCAAACAACAGTGCCTGAAGTGAAGGATCAATAGACCAAATTCAGTTCTGGTGTTATCACAAGGTCCAAATCAGGATAACTTAATTTCTGCAGAAAGCAGCTCATCCGCCTTGAAAAATACAACTGTCCCTTCATACAGATTAATGCGACCAGCAGTTTTGACTGAAGGAGGCAGGGATATACACAGGATCCACTTCTTAAAGGTTTACTGAGCCCTGTTTATTTTTGGCTTACATTCATAGCCTTCTACATATGACACAGCAGTGAAAGGTTGTAGACATAATCACAATATAACAAATGATTCTGACCCTGAATTAACAAGAACCCTTAGGCCACATTCCCATGTGATGCTTAAATTTGTTTTTATGTTTCTCATATCTGTAAACTGAACAAAAAAGTGGCATGGTCAAGATCAAGTGGTTTTTAAGCCCCCCCCCCAAACCGTGACAAAAATAAAAGGGAAATGCTAAAGCCCTTTTCCAGAGCAAACAGTTGCCAAAAGGCAAATTACACTCTAAACTAAAAAAGTTGTACTGAAAGTGTGAGGTAAAGGGGGAAACAGACTATGCAGGTGTTCAGATTACACATGCCTTATGCCAACTTTATTTATATATTAAAAAAACTATATACCACTTTTCTAGGGGTGATTGACAAAAACAGCAGCATAAAATAGAACTGGATAAAACTTGAAAGACAGCTTGGCTTTGAAAAGAAATGCTTTGACAGACAAACATCTCAGGCACACAGAAGTCTGGCAATCGTCCCCCTATACTTTAGCACATGGTTTCCTGTACTGTTGTTTGCTGCAGGGGGGTGTTATTGTTGTTAGTGGTCTCAGAAGTAGCATTCTCAGCACCTTGGAGAGAGGTAATGACTGTTAAGGACACAATCCTATACCCTCTTCTCTGGGAGTAAGGCCCATTGAATTCAATGGGACTTACTTCTGAGTAGACATATATAGGGTTGTACTTTAAAACAGTAAGGGCTACAGTCCTGTGCACACTTACTTGGGAGGAAGCTAAATTGCCCTAAGAGGGAGTTACTTCTGAGTAAACCTGCATAGGATGTACAGAGTCACTTGCACTGTCAGGATAAAAAAGTATTATCTGGTATACCCAGAAGTTGCTTCAAAGTCAAGTACTCTGAATTGAGCTGGAGGATTAATTTATGTGGTGTTTTGACAACAAGTTCAATGTGAGAGAAACAACACCAAGGAAACAGCTTTCATTTTTAAAGCATTTTTGGAAATTCATATTAAATGTAATATGGTTACAGGAACCCCCTGTGTTCTTTATTATCCACTGGTATAAGAACCAGATTGGACCAGACTAAAGGCCTACCTGTTTCTCACAATAGCTAAGCAGATGGCTCTGGAGAGCCCAAAGGCAAGACATGAAGCCAATGGCTGCATTCGGTTAATCAGAGGGGGACAAGATGCCATCCTGGCTTCTTTGCCCAGCTCCATGCATGTCACATGCATGACCAACATTTGCATAATTACCTGTGATGCTGCTTCATCCAAACCCAGCACAGTGCACACCAGGGGTGGCTTCTCACCCACCCTACAGCCTCTAAAGCCATGGGTTGTAAGAGCAGTAACAAGCCATCCCCACAGTGCACTGCACCAAGTTTGAACAGCAGGGCAACCTGCACAGCATCATGGGTAATTATGCAAATGGAAGTCACATTCACGGCACACATGGGAGCAGAGGAAGAAGCCACAGTGGCTTCTTCCCCTCCCCCCCCCCATGATCGCCCAAACTCAGTCAATAATTTCTCCCACTTTTGGTCTCCACCAACTGGCATTGTTTCCCTGCCTTGTGCATAGTACTTCTGAACCTACTGTAGCTATGGTTAATCCTATCCTCTACAACTGTTCACAGTTAAAGCCTCAAAGGACAAAACCTATATAGTTACTACAAATTTAGAGTCTCCCATATTTTCCACAATCATCAACACCTTCCCTGATTGAGTTTTTAATCAAAGCCAAAGCTCAAAAGCAATGTCTTGTTTGTACACCAGTTTCTACGAATCACTTGCTGTTTCCTTATTTTGCTATTTACAAGAGTGGAATTTGGGAGGAGCAAGGCCCTCCTAGCCTACTCAGTTATTTCAAAGCAGGGGTGGGCAACATGTATCCTGTGGGCCAATGCAGCCCACAGTTGATTTTTTTTGGCCCCTACTGCTGCCCGAACACTGTATTTGTTGCTGAAATTCAGTGACGCAGCAACAGTGGCAGAACAAACCACATGGGGAGTGTGTGCCTTATTTTAAAGCAAAGTTACATTCCTGGAAGTTTCCCGGGAGCATGATTTTGCCTTAAAACAAGTTGAATGCTCCCCGAGCACCTAATTTTAAAGGGGAAAGTGTGGGGGGTTTACCCATCACCACCATGTCATCAAATTTCAGGAGCAATTTTGGCAGCTGGGCAAGGTGTAGCCCCTGGGGGAGGGGAAATTGGCCCTCTGAACTCCAGACATTGCCCTCCCATTTTAAAGGATGGGCCCAGACTACCTAATTATTATTATCTCGGGGTCTCATTACATAAACTTTTACTTCTGCTGGGTTAACAGAAAACATAAAATTTGAAAATTAGATTTCACTAGAGTAAAATGGGTAAATTGTCTTCTAACGTCAGGCTAGAAAAAAATTACCCATTTTATAAAATGTTCCTTAACAATGTGCTACATATATGTATGTCAAATGTTTTATGACTTGATGTCTAGAGTGTTGATGAACACAGACACAAAATGGTTCTAACTTTAACAGAATACAAACTATTAATGAGAACAAAGTTAAGGACAAAGAAACGTACAAAGTCTAATACAATTCAAATAGGTTAAAATTAACAATGCTTTTGCATAGGAACACTTGTATTACCAAATTTGAAACTAAAAAAGTGCTTTGAAAAGTGTTCTCTTTCAGGTGGCCAGACGCATTTCGACAAGAAAGTATTTTTCAGTGGCCAAACATCCAGGCTTGTATGTACAGGAAAGTTTTATCAAATGGGGCTGCTTTATATCATTCTTATGTAAAGTCATCAGTATACACAGGTGAAAAGTTTCAATTTCAGTCAAGCCTCAACTGTAGCGTACAATATAACCAAGAAGCCATAACCTCACCAATTCCGGTCTGCAAGCGGATTTTTACCACTTACAGGACGGTAATATAGTGCTTCCAGAGGCAAGGAGAAACAAGCAGAAACACTTGTTTCTGGTAACGGGCAGGTCGGCTCTGCTCGTATAAGAGAGCTCTGCTGACCTGCCCCTTTCCAGAAACATGTGTTTCCACTTGTTACAGGGCTTGCCTTTGGAAGCGCTAAATCGTTATTCCGCAAGCAGTAGGGGCCACTTGCAGACCAGAATTGGCAGGGCTGACTGTGCACCGACCAGTATCCACAACCAGCTCCGCTAGTTGATGGGCAGCATTGGATTCTGCTCCAGTATTCCCCAACATGGTGCCCTCCAGATCTTTTGGACTACAAGTCCATCAGCCCCAGGCCGCAAGACCACGGTTCCAAGCTGATGGGAGCTGATCCAAACATGGCACCCTCCAAAACATCGTCTATAAAGGGATGCACATTGTCCTGGACCATATCGTCTCTGCATATGAGCCAGTGTGAAATAGTGGATAAAGCAGCACTGGACTCAAACAAAGGGGAGATGGGTTTATACCCACACTCAGCCATGAAGCTCCGGTGAGCAATCTCAACCACCAGTCTGCTAGCTGAACTATTGATAGTGTCAAGGGTTCCAGGGAATAGGATTACATTACTGGGCTCCAAAGGGCTAAAAAGGGTTTGTTTGTTTGTTGCTATATACATTGCTCTCCATATTACATAAGTCAAACAGTGAAAGTGGTATCCTGTCCATCATTTGAATTTGGATTTCTTAAGTAGAATATCAATCATGAATATTCAGATTTGAGTACCGCCTCTTGGGATGTAAAAGTTCGATTTCTTTCAGCCTGATCAGTTTGTTACCCGCTGCCCTGACATTTCATCTCCTGCCATGCCATCCTACCTCTAAGCAAATGTTGGAATAATAACTCTCAAAGAGCATTTGCCAATTGCTCAGAACTCTTTGTATTATTCACATTTTCTCTAAGGCCCAATTAGGGGAATATAAGGGAAGATTTTTAAAGACAAAACGCTGTATTGTATGTCTTCATATTTACCTAACGAAGCCCAATTGCTCTGCTTGCCTGAGTGGGCAGCCAAGAAAGGGACGGAAGACGGTTCTGAAACAATTCCCAACCCAACAGAATTTTACACTTATGCAAACTGCTTGCAACATTTTATTTACTCTCCAAACTGAGTTCTTGTTGGCACGATTAATAAAGTTATGCTATCATCCATACCTCAGGGTGAATGTCTAATTAAAACTAAGGGGTATTCATTTTCAGACAGCAGCACATGTAATACATTGCATCACTGGCCTTTGGAGAGGTTTCAACAAAGCAATTTTACTTGCAATCCCTATAATCTAGCGCCTGTAATATGAACTTGCCAAAATAGCATTTATAATTATAATGGTGCTTTTAAAAAAATTTCACAATGGTGAAAACCTCCATCATTTTGGATGTATCCAATCGCTGAACTTCTAGCAGCCACAGTGGTTCAGGTTTGGCAAGATTGACATTGCTGCCTCCACGTCTATTTGTGGGTGTAATCAAGCTCATGCTGAACAAAAATACTATCCCAACTCACTGTTGCATTCACAAATGGTGAGCTTGGGAGGGCATTTATTATTATTATTATTATTATTATTATTATTATTATTTAGTGGAGCGGGGGCAATATTTGCAAAAGATTTGAGTGGAGTGGAGGGGGGGTGCCTTACCACTGATGGGAGGCAGGCAGCAGTAATGGTATTTTTGTCTTTAACAATGAGCGTTTTCAGACGCAGGGGGATCACATTTCCCCGCCATCGCTTTGCGTCTTGCTTCTGTCCCACAATAGGGATGAGCAGATTCCGTATTCTTCACACGGGGAAGAAAGAGGAAGCAAGCTGCAACCACATGACCCATTCAGTGGGCGGTTTTGTAGTGCAGCTTCTGCGCACAGCAGGAAATGGCGCCAATTATTGTCAGAGCCAAGACAAAACAGTTTTTTGGGGAAAACAACAGAAGAAGCGGGAGGCACGCAAGAGGATTGCTGCATCAAAATGACCTGCAAAGATCTGTGAGTGGCCAGTCACTGGTGTGCGATAAAATGCTCACCTAAAGACACTGTATATTAAAAATTAATTTCAATCTTACTGACTAGTTTATTCTGCTTTTGTGATTTTTGTGCCCTTTTAACCTATTTGGTTTGGGGGATTGTTTTGTTTTTGTATTTACATTTAAATTGTTTTATTCTTTCTTCTAAACTGTCATGGGAATATGACTGAAGGGTGGTATAAAAATATCTATAACAATTAAATCATTAAAAAAAATACTTTTGGGGTTTTTTTCTTTAACTGTTTTAAAAGCTTTCCTAATTAATAAATTGATTTAGTCTATGCTGAGACAAAATCATCCCTCCCAATGTTTTGTTCCTATTTGCAGTCTGTAAGCGGGGGGGGGGGGAGTTTGGCCATTTTTAGGGACAGGAATGTTGGGGTCCAGGACAAACTTGGTAGCGTTCCTCCTATACTTTGGCTGGTGGGCACCATTTTGTTCCCCTAGCCACACACCCAAATCCTCTTGGAACAATGCTATGTCATCACCTATTGGCATTCTGGGGGAATTTGGGAAAAAACAAAAGGGTAGCCAAGATCCAAGGAACAGGAAAAGTAGTAGTAAGCTCTGCCCTGCCTCCAAAATTTGCCCCACCTGCTCCCAAAAATGCAAAAGGCAATTTTGCCTCCTCTATGCCTATCTATGGTTAAACTATTGTGCTACATTTTGCTGATAAATTGATGTTTTCATTTTATATGAGAAATTGAGGCTCCCCAAATGCCTGGTTGGAGAAAGGAGAGCCTATTCTGGACAGTGGGAAGCGATAACTATTATTCTGGGTTTTTTTGTGTTTTTTTTTAATGGAACTGTGGAAGTTGAAGACATTGGTAAAACTCCTAGTTTGGTTGTCTTTCCGAGTCTCCCACAACTTTAAAGGATGCTCAGCTCAAGGGTGCTTCCAGTCAAAAGGCACTGTGCAGATATTCTATCTTTCCCTCTTTAACAGATATTTTGTGGTAAGAAAAAGGATAGAGAAAAGAGTGGGAAATCATGAGAGACTTACAAATGGAAGATGACAACATCTGTCCCCTGCCCTCTGTTTTGAGGAGGGCAATTGCACAATAAAGGCCTCATCTGGAAGTACCCCAGGTTGCATGCCAAAACTTAATGAGCTACCTCTCTACATTGCACAAGTGGTGAGAGCAAAGAAATATAGTGTCTGGGATCCACAGAAAATATATTTGGTCCACATTACATAGGACCTTCCCAGAAAAAGAAACACAGAAAAGCCACTGGAAATTCTGTGCCTGTGACAATATTGTAAAGGCCATCTCTGCAAGATGACTCCCAAAACTGTTGCACTTACCGGGAAAAGAATCAGAGTTACTAGCAGTTCTGGTTAGCTGCTTCTGTTTAAGCTAAACAGCAATTCCCTTGCAAAGGTACATGGGATGATGTCATTAGGAAGGTTCAGTGACAGCTGAGCAGTCCCCCGGGGTAAAATACAGCATCGCAAAAGATGATCAAGCAGCAGGGAATGGGCGGCACTTGCTAGATAAGAAAGTGCTCCTGTTTCTTTAGCACCCAGAGTGGAACTGAGCTGCCCATTCACCAGCGGTACGTCATAACTGCCCTCTGGACAAGCACAGCTGGGTACAAGAAATCAAATACAGTATAAGGAGGGTCACGTCTAGTGAATTTCACCAGCTTCAGAAAAGGCAAAACTGTCTAATTAGACAGATTGTTCTTCTAATACTCAAGAAGCTGACGTTAGCTTCTCAAACAAGCAATTTGTTCAGGGATGCTCTTACATGTGCTCTAACCCGAAAAGGGAAGTCTCGTTACACACATGCCTTCCACTTCCAAACACTGAGAAGTTTCAGGAGTTCTAGCGTTCACCCAGGGTTAAGAACATGGGAACGTAAGAAGAGCCACGCTGGATCAAACCAAGGATCCATCTAGTCCTGCACTCTGTTCACACAGTGGCCACCCAGCTGTCGATCAGGAACCCAGAAGCAAGACACGAGGGCAACAGAACCCTCCCGCCCATGTTCCCCAGTAACTGCTGTGCATAGGCAATTATGTCTATCCTAAACATAAAACAAAAATAGGTTTTAGGAAAATTGTATGTACAAAAATATTCCAAATATATAACAAACTTTAATCTAATATTATATACAATGTTTAAAACAATATATTAGCAGCCCTATAGCTTCTCCTACATACATAATTTCCTAACTGATTTCTACAAAGGTCTATATAAATATACAATGCCCCTATCCCAAACACATTTTAACCTTGGGAATCTTCATCAGTGGGAGAAATATATGAACTCTAATTACAGCCCTTATTGCAACTAATATCTCATAGTATTTAATGTCCTACATAGAACCAGTCAATATGTAACTATCCACATTCTCCACATCATGGATAATTTTGTACACCTCTATCATGTCTCCCATTACCCTCCTTTTTTCCAAGCTAAACAATCCCAGCTATTGTAACCTTCCTTCATAGGAGAGATGCTCCAGCCCTTGATCATTTTAAATACCCTTGTCTGCACTTTTTCCAGATCTACAATGTCTTTTTTTTTTTTTTAGGAATGGTGGTGCTGGTAAAAGAAAAATTACAAAAAAAAAAAAAAAGTACAACTAAAATGAAGTGGGAAGTCTAACAGCAAGAAGTTTCAGGAGTTCCAGCTCTCACCCGAGGCTTCAGTTTCCATGGAAAGAAATCACAGGGGGCTCATGACACTTTGGTGAGATAAGGCTTATTTGCGCGTGTGCGCACACACACACACACACACACACACACACATATATAGACTGAGCATAAGGTGGGGGTTCACAGCATAACACTACGATGGACTCTTGCTCCCCATCAGATGTACAGGGAAAGCCAGGATGCCATAGAATATCCTGCAGAAAGCAAAGTCAGCTCTCTGCTTCTTTTGCAGACCCAGTACCAACACAGCCTGCTGCTAATTCACCTGCTTTCTTTGTTCTTAACCCAGACTCAGCCAACACATGGAGGGTGAGGGGAAACCTCCCATTCACAGATCTAGAAATGGCCAGATTAAACTTGACCAACCAGTTTGACCCATTCTGGCAGTCTCTTTTCACAAGGGTGGGGATGGGGGTGGGAGCAGGAATCCTTGAACAGATGTTTTGGTTAGCTTCCTCTCACATCTCATTACACTCAGTATGAAAACCTGTTTTTCAGTAGCTGAAATGACTCTATACTGGGCATTTTGTTTATGTGTACATTTGGCACATCCAGTCTCTTTAAAGCCAGATGGCAACTACAGTTCAGCTCTCACCTGCCTCTCCACTAAGCAGACAGAGTATCATCAGACGAGCATTTTATAGCATGCTTGTTACTGGGCACTCACAGATTTTGGGGGGCCCTTTTCACAACACTGTCTGCCTTCTGTGTGCCTCCTGCTCCTTCTGGTCATTTTCCCATTTTAAAAAATCCAGTTTTTCTTCCTACAGTGAAATGTGTTGCCATTTCCTGCTGTATGCAGGGAGAGCAGCACAATAAAAACATCCAACTTCAATGGGCCACATGGTCTTTGCTTACTTCCACTTTCTTCAACATGTGAAGGAAGAAGAAGCTGCTCATCCCTATTGTGGGATAGTAGCATGAGGCAAAGCGACAGGACTGAAACACAATTCCCCCAACCCCGTCTGAAGAAGCTCATAGGCAACAACAGGGGCCTGTGTTCTTCCATGCCATAACTCACATGTTTCCTCAAGATACATGTCCTGTGCAGGTAACTCGCTCCCATGCAAATAGCCCCACTTTGCCCAGTTTCATAGTCCAAAGCCAACAATCCAGCACGTTTGAGATCTACTGATCATGATATGTCACCTCTGCACTTCTCTTTAAAAAGTGTCTATTTTCAACTGAAGATCCTGAAGGCAGCAAAAAGAAATAGAGGGAAAGTGCTTCAAAAGATGTGAAATGATCCAGGTTGCAACCCTAAACATAATCACTTGCCCCTGAAATCTAAAACTGCCAGAAAAAAGTGATTAGAACCTGCAGTCATTAACTCCTATGCACATTTCCTATAATTTAGACTAGCAGTTGGCTTTCTTTTAAAACTGGATTAAGGTTGCAATCCTATACACACTTCTTTGGGAGTAAATCCCATTGAAACAAAGGGCACTTAAACATGTATCGGACTGTACTATTACTAGACATCTTAGACTATTTGCTTTGTAAGGGCTTTTCTACATGAGGCTTTTAACCTGCCACTTTACCGAGGCTTCTGCTTCCAGATTCTTTGTGGGAATTTTTTCCCCTTGGGTTCCTTTCTCTGCCTTTGTATATGTTCCATTACACAACCACTAGATGGCAATGTAGTATAGCAGAATTGAGCAACTACACTAAGGTTTCATACTGACATTCAGAGAAATACTAGACTTCCCTCATTAAGATAAAAGCCCCGCTAAAATTGTTGCAAAACATGGGAGAGGCCCTGGAGGAGGATGACATTGTGTAAAGCAAATTACCGTGAGTGAAGAATCAAGAGCACACAATAATTCCTCAGGTAGGAAGGCTCTAAGTATCTTTCAGCACTGACAGTGCAGCCTGGATTCAGAGGATGCTCCGTAGGGTGGAGTTAACAAGTGCCTTTTAAAGAGCTTCAACACATACCTGCTAACATCATGAAAAAGCCAGAAATGGAATTCCATTATAAACATTAGTAAGAAATAAATTATACCCAAGCTACAGAATTAGTTCACTCAAGGCTGGTCAGAGACATTTAGGTGACACAGAGAGATGTCCTGGATCTGCGAGTATTTCACACAAGACACTAAAAAGCACCTTTGAGGCTCTCTCTCGCTGTTTTCAGCATGTGCAAATGCCACTGATGCAGGATAGAGCGTGACACAGAAACTGGATGTGTGCAGTTGTCAGTATCGATCTTAGATTCACATTGCAGAGCAATTTGAAGCCTCACGCCTGAAAACATCCTAAGGGCTCCCTGCCACCTGAGGTCTGTGTGCCTCTTCAACCGCCCTGCTGCACAATCCACGTCATGTGCCCGTCCCCTTTTGCATAACAGGTCACTATCCCCGACCGACCCCTCTAGGGGCAGGAGCTCTTCCCCTTTCCCTTCCCCCCCCCTCTCAGACATCCACTGCTGCTTGCCACCCCATCTCAGGGGGCTGGTTACTCAGGGCTTCCTCTAAATGCCTGACAGCCAGGAAAAGTGTCTCTTCTAGCCTATGGATGTGTCAGTCCTGAATTCCCTGTGGATTGTTTTATCACAGAAACTATAGCCAAAGGATTTAATTAGCGATCATGTTTAAACTTGTCCCAGCTGTGGAATCAAGTTGGGTGAGTGTACTGTCCAACCACGGCCATCTGTTTGCTGGGACTGTATCAGTTACCTGTGACTGGGAAAAGGATGTGTCCTGTTCTACAGTGTCAGCAATTTCACTGCTTGGCATGGATGTTCAACACACAGCAACATCATTTAAATGAGATTCAGATGTGTTTGCTTTCCTCCTCACACTGCTGACATATTAATTAGAGATTTGCACCTGATGCCTTGTGTGGGCCTATGAGAATATTGCTGTTGATTGATTCTTTCCCCTGACTTTCTTTTTGCTTCTTTTTTTTGAAGAAACATAATCATTTCTGATTTATAACACAAGAAGATGTGAGTCTTAAGAATTAATAAGGGATTTGCCACACACACTCCTGCCCCACAAAATCTTTTGGCAGAAATAGTCAGGCATTTTCTGAACTGACTGCAGGACAACCTTAAAAATGCTACTACGATTTCTACTTATCAGCTTTCCTGTCTATCGCTGCCCCACTCCACATAAGCCTGATACAATATGAACATGTCCAGCATTTCCATACATTTGCAGTTTTCTCCTTAGTTTTGACCAGTACAGCTCACTGCACGGAACCACCCAAGCTGCTCTTTCATTTGAAAAGCAGCCTTGAAATTTAGAGCATCATCACATGGGGGGAAATTGTGTTTCCTTACCATTATTTCTCCATCCCCTCTTTTGTCCTTCATTACTTCCTCTTTCTTCCCAGAGGGGAAAGAGGAATTAAACAAAGAGCCGATCTACACACTAGCTTTGTAACGTTTTATAAGGGTTACGAAAACTCTTTGGGCCACATGACGCACTCCCTTGAACAATGTATACCCGAGGTTTTTTAAAACTCACTTCAGCTATATACAACGGTTTTTACTTTTCATAAATCGTTTCAAGTAAAATAATGTGTCCTTCCTTACAGTTTATGATTTGTGGGGGCAGTACTTCGTTTACCAACACCCAAATGCTTAGCCGTTGATTGTTGGGGAAGAAAGAGGGGCTAAGGAGGAAGTGGGCGAGTGAACTACAACACCCACAATGCTTAGCCCTATACTCATTGAAAGCTAAGGAATGAAAGGGGAACTAAGGAGAAAGTGGGCGAGTGAACTACAGCGCCCACAATGCCTTGCCCTAAACTCATTGTAAAAACAAAACAGAAAGAGAAGGACAGAAGGGTGTGAAGGCACACACCACTTTGAAGACTGAAGAACTTTTCTCCTGTAACGTGAGTACTCCTTAATGTGGCCTAAGACGTTCTGGAATGCACCTATTTGGAACGTTTTAAAATACTATTTAAAACGTTCCAAGGTACAGTGTACATAGGCTCAAAGACCACATGCCGCTTTTCCTACACACAGCAGGAGATCGCGGCACGTTCCATTTTTTTTAAAAGACAGATTAAAAGGAGTCTATTTTGCGACAGAAAAACGAGCAGAAGGAGCGGGAGGTGCGCAGGAGGAGGATGTTGTTGTCTAAAGGACGCGTGCACATCCGTAAGTGGGCAGTAGCGAGTGTGCAATAAACACTTGACTCATAAACCTATAATGCTCAGAGATCCTGTGAGGGAACTGACCCCCAGTCACTTGACCAAAGTGACTCCATTTTGAGTAATGCCCCCCCCCATTCTCTTCTCTCTTTGTCTCTCTCATAAGCGGCTCCTATGCTTAGTTGTATGCAGGCAGCAGACCACAGACCATGTGACCTGGCCTAGTAAGAAGTAACAGACCGTTCCAGACCATATAAGGAGAAATACCTGCTACCATACCGTTATGTTGCGCGCGCATCATCCTGTTGTGTGAAATGTATATCAAGTTGCTTCACCCATTAAGGGGGGTCAGTCTGTGGAACGATTCCAGGCTGGCATTGCTAGCAAATAAAGGCTATCTGTTTGGACCTGTAACTTTGGATTGGACTCCGATTATTTACTGTAACATTTTGGTGCATTGGCCGGGAATCATCCCTCACTGGGAGACCCGCCTGATAATCGGAGAACCCTACCAGGGAGATTTCCCCCGCTTCCGCTTGGTTCCCCGCGGCCCCCGGTCGGCCGTGGCCCTCCTTGGGAGCGCGCCTCCAGCCTTTAGCTGGTGCCCATTCAGGTTCTGTGGCAGGTCCGGGGACAGTGTGGAACAAAAACGGACCGAGCGGAAGTTCAGTGCAGATACCCTTCTGCCCAGCGCTGGGACATCTGAATCAGGCAAGTATAAGGGGAAGCTTCCTATTCTGTTCTGTATCAGCCGACTCCTACGAGTTGAAGGGGGGTCTAATCAACCCCCATAGAGGTGACCGACTCCTCTGAGTCGAAGGGGGGGTCTGATTAACCCCCCGTAACGGTAGACTGTTTCTGTTTCTTTGAACTGGGAGGTCTGGGAGGACGGGTGTCGTCCTGGATGCCTGATGTGTGTATGACTGCTTGATTTCCATTGCTGACCGTTGGGCAGTAGCCCTGGGACGCCTCTGGGTGTCTTGAATTGCAGGCAGCGTGGGCTGGTAGTGAAGAGACTGTATTCCTCTGTATCAGCCGCCTGACTCCCCCAATTCCTACAGTCAGACGGTTCCCTGTCAATCTTCCCTGCTGTGTATTGTCTGTCTGGTTGACTATATTGTGTATTAGTCAAGAAAAGGATGGAGGGAGGTTTTTTGACCCCACTGAACCTGATGATTAAGCATTTCAGTAAAGTTTTTGATCAAACGAAGTGCAATGTAGATTTTATGGAAGCTAAGTGTTACTATGACTGGCCTGCTCTAGGACCCCTTGTAAAATTACCCTCCCAAGGTACTTCCTCTGAGCCCTATATTTCCCGAGTTTAGAACCTTGCCATCATAGAAAGGGGGGACCCCTCAGTTCAGAGGACAATCCATGCACAGAGAGCTAATTGAAAGTAGCCAGACACCCCCCCACCATAAGCACGAGAAGTTGGCCGAAGATGCAGCCCTTATCATGATGAACCAAGTAAAAAAGACCCCAAGACGCAAGGCTCCTGTGACTGCCACCTCCTGATGTCCCAGACGTCCCTAGGTCCGGACCAGACATCCTGGCTCCCTCTCCGATGTCCCAAGACTCCACTGCCCAGCCATCAGCCGTCACCTCTGCACCTCTAGACACCCTGCCACTCCAGCCGGCTCCACCTCAGAAATTTGGCTGCTAACACAGGCACCGAGACAAGAATTTTCCCTGTCCGTGAGAGTCCCACCATTGTTCCTGCCGTCACCGACCCTGCCACGAATGTGTCCACGTACCAGACCTACGTCCCCTCTCCTACTGAATTCCAGAACTGAATTCCTGAATTCCAGAACTGAACTGCCTGAATTGAACTGAGCTCTTGAACTCCTGAACTGGAAGAACCACGGACCCTCCTATGAAGAAGAGCCCGAGAAGTTTGTAGACATAATTGCCAACCTAGACTGATATCCAACAACTAATGGGATATCTCCTGACAACTGAACAGAGACTACAGACCCAGGCTAATCTCAAAAATGCAGCCACAGAACGGGGCCAGAGAGAAGGCATCCCCGACCCTAACCAGAGCAACACCGCCTATGCCCCAAGATTAGACCCTCAATGGAACATACAGACTACAGAAGGACGCAGACATCAGCGTGATTACCAGCAAGCATTTATTAATGCCATCAAGAAAGGCAGGCGTACAATGATGAACATGCAGAAAATCCATGAGATTCCAGCCGAACCTAAGCCATCAACTGCGTACCACAGCCCAACAGCAAAAAAGAACTCAGAGTTTCCTCGGCATGGCCGGCTATTGTCGCATCTGAATCCTGAATTATGCAGCCTTAACACAGCCCCTCTATGAACTCCTGAAAAGTAATCAGTCAGAGTCTTGTCCCCGAATGTGAACTGAAGAAGCCCTCTCAAGCCTCTGAGATTTGAAAACTGCCTTGACTAGCCCTGGCCCTACCAGACATTTCCAAGCCTTTCCACTTGTATGTATGTGAACAAGAAAGGGACTGCTGTTGGAGTCCTAACTCAGCGCACAAGCTCCTGGAACCGCCCGTCGCCTATCTGAGTAAGAATACTGATCCTGTCAGTCGTGGATGGCCCGGCTATCTTCGCTGCATTGCTGTTGCATGCCTGCTCCTGACTGAGGACATAAAGAAAGACTGTGCCACTCTAAACCCTGCTACCTTAATGCCTCTGCCTGAAAACCCTGTCCATGATTGCCAGAAGATTATAGAAACCGTGCATTCCAGTCAACCTGATTCTAAAGACACTCCAATTCCTGGAAGCGTCGCCCTGTTTACAGAAGGAAGAAGTTTTGTCCGAAATGAAACCAGATACTCTGACTACGCAGTAGTCACTGAAAATGAGATTCTACTGACAGAGTCCCTGCCCCCAGGCGTCTGCCCAGAAAGCAGAACTAGTAGCCGCCCCAGAATGGGCAAAGGAGAAGCAGTTTTGTCATACCTGATTGTCCAAGTCCGAGAGCGAGGATTCTTGACTGCTGAGAAAAACCCATTCTACAGCAGAAAGCTCCTCCAAGCTGTCTGGAAACCAGAGCTGTTTTCTACTGCAGAGCAAGATCAAAAAAGAAACTGCAGCAAAGCTGTTTCCTGTCAGCGTTAGTTATTACGCTGAAACCACATCCTTCCACCAGCCTTACACTGAAAAAAAGAAAAAAAAAAAGAAAAAAAAAAGAAAGAAGGAAGGAAGGAAGCACTGAAGAAGCTGGCCAGCCTCTGCACAGACGTCTCTAGAGGATGTATAAGAACAACCCAAGAAAAGGCCCAGTCCCATTGCCTGGTCAAATACTGAGAGGCAGCCGTCCCTTCAACTAGATTTCACACACATGCCACCAGCTGCTGGTTACAAGCTCCTCCTAGTAGCGCCGTCTGCACTTTCTCTGGATGAGTAGAAGCCTGGCCTGCAAAAGCAGAAGTTCAAAAGAAGTGACAAAGCACTTATTAGATGTCCAGGCAGATAAACAGTGACAACAGAGCAGCCTTTCAAGCAGAAGTCCCTTGCTGTCCGTGGCCCTGCTCCACATGCATTGTACATCAAGAACCAATAGACTGACCCCTAATGAACTGGTCTATTAAGCCCAGGGACCAAGTACATGTCAAAAGTTATAAAGAAAAATCTTTTAAGAAAAACTGGGATGGCCCCTCTACAGTTTTACTGATTATTCCTACTGCCTTAAAAGTTAAAAGAACCCCATCTGGATCCATTAGAGCCATGTGAAAGCAGCAGCAGCTGCCCATACAGACCAATGGCAAGTTGCCAAGCAACACCGACTGAACATGATGCTGAAGAAATTGCCTACGTCGCTGGACGCGATGGGAGAAGCCTCCCCAGGGCCGGTGCCTGAGGGAGCGAAGTGACTGGGGGCGCTGCATCCCTTCCCATCCCGGATAGAGGAAGTGGACACCGCCCGAAGACTCCTGAAAGACTTTCAGTATCAATGCTCTTATTAATCCCGGCCTCTAGTGATGTCACTCCCTGTCAGTCATGTATTCAGACTGTCAAATTGCATAACCAGATCAAACAGATGCTCATTTATCAGAATAGGCTCCAGTGTAAGAGCAAAGTGCAACCGTGCACTTTTCAGAACGTCACTTACTCCGCCTGCATACAAGACAGTGCCATCACCTGTTTCAACCCGAAGGAGGCCCCTGCCCAGTGGAGTCTCGAGGTCAGAGGCCCCAGTGGACAGGGGACAGTACTACAATGAATGTCCCTATTAGAATTGTGTATGATGGGCCACGTGAGAAAAAGAACACGAGAGAATCCACATGCCAGCCTCACCAAAGCTCTAGTCCTGAGTTCCTGCACCGCCCAGAGATGTAATTTAGTAATTATTCACCTTTGCTGAGACTGTTGTTAGCTCCCTCAATGTCAGTAACTGTTATGTATGCAGAGGTACTCAATTAGGGGACCAGTTGCCATGGGAGGCAGCTGAGTTAAATGTTGGCCAACCATATAATGAAACCAATGAGCCAAATCCTCACAGTCAGTAGATGTTAGGGGACACCGTTGTAAGTCAGTGGTGCCTCCAGCGTCTGCACCCGTCAGCCCCCAAGATTGAAGAAACCCCCTGTCAGTCACTCACTACCCTGAATGGCTTTCCTGTCCCGAATAAACATCACCCAAAGTCAGAGCTCTAATTGGCCGGCCCCCAAGGGACTGTATTGGATCTGTGGGCAGTATGCTCATTCTGAACTCCCTGAACCCTGGGCAGGCACTTGCACCCTAGGAGAGATCCGCCCCTCCTTCTTTCTGGTTCCCCTGTCAGAAGGTGTGCGTCTGGGCCACCCAGCGTACAACAAACGCAGCATCTCCCCAAATGTCAAAATTGGGGACTGGAAAGATGATAAGTGGCCCCCTGAGAGGATTGTTCAGTATTATGGCCCTGCCACCTGGCACAAGATAGAATGTCGGGGTACAGAACCCCCATTTATATGCTTAATAGAATCATACGCTTGCAAGCAGTTCTAGAACTAATAACCAATGAAACTGCAAGAGTACTGAATGTCCTATCCAAAACCCAGACCCAACTGCGAAATGCTGTGTATCAGAATCACTTGGCTCTTGATTACTTGCTTGCTACTGAGAGTAGTGTGTGTGGAAAATTTAATCTTACTAATTGCTGCCTGCATATTGATGACAATAGAAAAGTTATTGAGAAAATCACCAGTAGAATAACTAAGTTTGCTCATGTTCCTGTGCAAACCTGGAAAAGATTTGAATAGGCAGAAAAACTGGGATCCTGGTTCACATGGATGGGAAGGCTGAAAGAGATTATAGCGATAGTAATTGTAGGACTCCTGATCTGTATCTTCTTGCCCTGTTTAATGCCTTTATTGTTACAGAGCTTCCGCGGAATGGTGGAACAGATAGCAGACCGGCGCACAGCTGTCCACCTAATGGCCTTGCGCGATTACTGCCCTGTCCTATGGCAGATGAAGATAGTGAAACTCCTTAGTAATTAACAAAAGAGTTTCAAAGGGGGGAATGTGAGGGAACTGACCCCCAGTCACTTGACCAAAGTGACTCCATTTTGAGTAATGCCCCCCCCCCATTCTCTTCTCTCTTTGTCTCTCTCATAAGCGGCTCCTATGCTTAGTTGTATGCAGGCAGCAGACCACAGACCATGTGACCTGGCCTAGTAAGAAGTAACAGACCGTTCCAGACCATATAAGGAGAAATACCTGCTACCATACCGTTATGTTGCGCGCGCATCATCCTGTTGTGTGAAATGTATATCAAGTTGCTTCACCCATTAAGGGGGGTCAGTCTGTGGAACGATTCCAGGCTGGCATTGCTAGCAAATAAAGGCTATCTGTTTGGACCTGTAACTTTGGATTGGACTCCGATTATTTACTGTAACAATCCTACAGGAAAAATCAACCCTAGACATACACATCATACTATGGATTGGACAAAATTCAAGAAAGAGGCTAGGAGCTCCAACAGACAAGCATTTCATTGCATGTTCTTTAATGGGCACTCACAGATTTTTGCAAGTCCCTCTCACAATAGCATCCGCCTCACGTGCACCTCCCATCCCTTCTAGCCTTCTTCGCACCACAAAAAAAACACCCCAGTAAGTCCAACTTATTTTTAAAGACGGAAGTTGCAGCTATCTCCTGCTGTGTGCAGGGGAAGCAGCGTGAAAACAGCCCACTGGATGGGCCACATGCAGGTTAATTCCTTTTTCAAAAGAGGAAGTAATGAGGGACAATTGAACAGGTGGAGAAGTGACGGTAAGCAAACTTGATATCCCCCCCATGTGATTATGCTCTAGATCTACAGTACTGCTTTATAGTGGTATTGAAGTGCACTGATAACTGTTGGGGCATATGACAAATTACATATGCTGCTTTCATAGTGTTACATCCTGCTTTTTATTCCACATTCGTAATGATTTGACACAAGGTACAGTTGTAGAGAAAAGGGAATTTCAACCAGTGTCATTTGTGTGCAATTAGGGTGCCTCTACAAGAGAGGTTTAATGCGCTTTGAAGGTTCATTAAAAATTTTACCTCTACAAGAACGGAGCGCAAATCGGGCGTAGAGGCACGTTATCTCCCCGATAATGCGCATTTTCGAATGCGCGTTAAATCGCGAGTTTTATTTTGCTCCGGCCGTTAAAGCGCATTTTCCCCGTGTGAACAAGCGATTATGCGCATTAACTTCTTGTAAAGCGCTTTTTGGACATCTATTAATGCGTTTCGCCGCCTCTCGCAGCCTCCCGTGCAGAGGGATTAGGAGTAAATGCACGTCTGCGATAATGCGCATAATCGCACAACCGGGCGCAAAAGCGCATCCTTGTAGAGGAGGGGGCCTTAGTTCCTGGTGAAATTCCCTCTTCAGTACAACAGTTAAAGGTGCAGGCACTATACTAGAGTGACCATATACAAAAGAAGGCAGGGCCCCTGCAACTTTAACAGTTGTGATGAAGAGGGAATTTCACCAGGAACTAATTGCATACAAATGACACTGGCTGAAATTCCCTTTTCTCTACAACTGTTAAAGTTACATGAGCCCTGACCTGGATTTTATCTGGTCACCCTAACAGTGTAGATCTGGCCAGAGTCACATTGTGATCCTGTCCTTACATTACGGCCACTTGGTGGGGATAGGATCTGCTCACAAATCACATACAAGCAGCCATGCTGGATCAGACCAAGGGTTCATCCAGACCAGCATTCCATTCACACAGTGGCCAAACAGCTGTCAACCAAGAAGCCACAAGCAGGACATGAATGCACTAGCACTCTCCCGCCCATGTTCCCCAGCAATTGGTGTACATAGGCTTACTGCCTCAGATACTGGAGGTAGCACATAGCCTTCAGGACTAGCAGCCATTGATAGTCTTCCCCCTTATGCAAGCAGAACAAAACACTACACCAGAGTAGTGGTCTTACACCAGCATAGCGCTAATGTTGCACTAGCACCATGCAATTCTGCCATAACTAGGGTAACCATATGAAAAAGAGGATAGGGCTCCTTTATCTTTAACAGTTGGAGACGAACTCCTCATGGATGCAATCAAACACTGGTAAGTGCTTATGGTAAGCTGTATTCAGGGGCAGTGAGGGCAGCAAAAAAACAATACTTTGCTGCCACTATTCAATCATCAACCTGCCGCCCAGCGGAGCTTTTCAGAGTTGTCCGGGGGCTTTTACATGCTGGCCCCAAGGACATGGTAGAACCATCTAAGGCCCGCTGTAATACATTTGCTGGGCACTTCCAGAATAAAATCTCTGGCATCCGTCAGGACTTAGACTCCAGTGTTATAGCAGATGAATCTAGTGAGGTATCCAGAGCACAGGCTTGTCCTGTTTTCTTGGATGAGTTTCAGTTGGTGCAGCTCGAGGATGTTGACAAGGTGCTTGGACAGGTTCGTGCAACCACTTCCATATTGGATCCTTGCCCCTCTTGGCTAATAAAAGCTAGCAGGGATGGAACAACTGGCTGGGCCAGCGAAGTGATTAATGCCTCTTTGCAAGAGGGAGTGGTCCCAGGCCTCCTGAAAGAGGCGGCAGTGAGACCACTCCTAAAGAAATCTTCCCTGGACCCTGAAAATCTTAATAACTACAGGCCAGTAGCAAATGTTCCATTCCTGGGCAAGGTCCTGGAGCGGGTGGTTGCGAGCCAGCTCCAGGCACTCTTGGATGAGACTGATTATCTGGATCCATTTCAGTCGGGTTTCAGGCCTGGTTTTGGTACGGAAACAGCCTTGGTCGCCCTGTATGATGACCTATGTCGGGAGAAAGACAGGGGGAGTGTGACTCTGTTGATTCTCCTTGATCTCTCAGCGGCTTTCGATACCATCGACCATGGTATCCTTCTGGGACGACTGGCTGAGTTGGGAGTGGGAGGCACTGCATTGCAGTGGTTCCGCTCCTACTTGGTGGGTCGGCTCCAGAAGGTGGTGCTTGGGGAACATTGCTTGGCCCCGTGGATTCTCCAGTATGGGGTTCCGCAGGGGTCAGTTTTGTCCCCCATGCTGTTCAATATCTACATGAAACCGTTGAGTGCAGTCATCCGGAGTTTTGGAGTGCGTTGTCATCAGTACGCTGATGACACGCAGCTCTATTTCTCCTTTTCATCTTCATCAGGTGAGGCTGTGGATGTGCTGAACCAGTGCCTGGCTGCGACAATGGACTGGATGAGGGCTAATAAACTGAAACTCAATCCAGACAAGACTGAGACGCTGTTGGTGGGTGGTTCCGCTGACCGGATGGAGGGTGTTCAACCTGTTCTGGATGGGGTTGCACTCCCGTTGAAGGAGCGGGTTCGTAGCTTGGGGGTTCTCCTAGAACCATCTCTGTCACTTGAGGCGCAGGTGGCCTCAGTGGCACGGAGTGCCTTCTACCAACTTCAGTTGGTGGCCCAGCTAAGTCCCTATCTGGACAGGGATAACCTGGCTTCAGTTGTCCATGCTCTGGTAACCTCCAAGTTAGATTACTGCAATGCACTCTACGTGGGGCTGCCTTTGAAGGTGGTCCGGAAGCTGCAGCTTGTGCAAAATGCAGCGGCCAGATTGATAACTGGAACCAGTAGGTTCGAACATATAAGACCTACTCTGGCCCACTTGCATTGGCTGCCTGTATGTTTCTGAGCCCGGTTCAAGGTGCTGGTTTTAACCTATAAAGCCTTACACGGCTTGGGACCACAATACCTGATGGAACGCCTTTCCCGACATGAACCTACCCGAACACTACGTTCAACATCTAAGGCCCTCCTCCGAGTGCCTCCTCCGAGGGAAGCTCGGAGGTCGGCAACAAGAGAGAGGGCCTTCTCTGTGGTGGCTCCCCAATTGTGGAACGATCTCCCCGACGAGGCCCGCCTGGCGCCAACATTGTTATCTTTTCGGCGCCAGGTCAAGACTTTCCTCTTCTCTCAGGCATTTGGCAATATCTGAGGAGCCTGGGTTTGTTTTGTTTTGTTTTTGTTTTTGTAGTTTTTTGAAGTGTTGAAGTGGTTTTAAATGTACAGATTGTGTGTATGTTGTATGTTTTTGCTGTTTTAATTTTTGTATATTGTTTTTAATTGTTTTTAATCCTATGTAAACCGCCCAGAGAGCTTCGGCTATGGGGCGGTATACAAATGTAATAAATAAATAAATAAATAAATAAACAGTTGTATAGAAAAGGGAATTTCAGCAGGTGTCATTTCTATGCATGCAGCACCTGGTGAAATTCCCTCTTCATCACAACAGTTAAAGCTGCAGGAGCCCTGCCCTCTTTTGTATCTGGTCACTCTACAGAACACACCATCAAAACATTTTGGAAGTACTAAGGTAATATAAAAATTAATGAGTCCAACAAATGGCCCAATAAAAGAAAAGTTGTAAACTGAATAGTGACAATATTTTCTTAACAAGCCTAGCCAGAATAACGAAAAACATAGTAAGCAATTGGTGCGGTTGGACCACCTTATGTCTGTGGTCCAAGCTCTAGATTCTAACACTAGAATCCCTAGAATCTAGAGATTCTTCTTTAGTATTCTTTCCTTTTGATATACTGGACAAGTCGCTAGTATCTCTAATTCATCACCCATAGAAGCTCATAGGACACAAAGATTTGAACCCCAGATCTAGTGCTAAATATTTCAATACTTTAATGGCTTAACTGCAAAATACTGATCAAGTCAGGCAAAGCTTTTATAAACATTTGAAATTCCATTTGTGTGAACTGAGATAATAAAAAGATAATATTCTATATTTCCAGAAAGTTCTGTTATTCAAATCCAACTAAGAAAAAAGCAAGAAAACTCTACACTAGGTAGCAAACACCTGCTCTTCAACACATGAGCTTCTGTTTATAGCACTTGATTGTCACAGCTCATCATGAATCACTAAAATTCAATAATCACTCAGTATTCTGACATCACAACATGGGGCTTATGTACTGAAAGAATGTGATTAAATCAAAAGGGCAATAAAACATCCAGATTCTCCATCTTCAGAGTGATGATCTAAAATGACTGACCTTTTTGAACATTTTGCAGGGTCTTTGTTGAGCAATCCCCCTGGATTTAGCTCAGGGAATAAGCTGCTCTCCCTGTGAGTTGCATATAACTGCAATGATTAGACACACTTAATGATTTAGAAGAAAATACAGGAGCTTCTAGAAACAAATGTCAGATGTCCAGTCTGTTATGGAATAACATACAAATACTTAAAAAATTACCATATGCTATTTCTTTAGCAGATTTTGTTACTACAATGGCCAAATTTATGATTTGTAGTTGTTTTCTTGAGTTCACCCCAGTGTTGAAATGTGCAATATAAATAACTGAAACAAATATATGAATCAAAACCCACCAAAAGAATCTAGCACTACGTTTTAACCAGACATCAAGAATGCCCCACAATTGTAATTCCTTTCTTCCTTTGAAGTGGATGTCTATCATGGACCAATACCATGAGCCTTCATTCTTATGGGATCCTGAACACCTGTCCTCAGAGAAGACGTCCGAGTTGGATTTGATCAAAGAAAGGAATCACGAAGCTTCCACATCACCAGGACCAAGTTCCCAAGAAAGATCCCAGGGGATGAAACCACTGTGTCCAGAGACTGCATTGCCATCTTTGGACACTGGGGACTCCAGCCATGAGGGATACTTGCATACCACAGCCACTCCCATGTTGTTGCAACTTGATGCTGCTAAAACAAACCAGGCCCCTTTAAAAGATAATGTCTCAGTCAGTAAAGTGGCACAGCCAATCACCCTAACTCCTACTTAATGCTCAGTCTTGATCTGCTCCTTGTTGGAGCAATATACAGGCTGCCTCTACAAGAGAGGTTTAAAGCTCTTTTAAGGCTGATTAAATTTTTTACCTCTACAAGAGAGGAGCGCAAATTGGGGGCTGAGGAGCTTTAAACCTCCGATTATGCGCATTATCGAATGCGCGTTAAACTGCGATTTTTAATTTGCGGCGGCAGTTAAAGCGCCTTACCGCCATGTAAACATGCCATTCTCCGCATGTCAGCAAGTTTAAATCCCGTTTCGGTCGTCCTGTAACCTCTCTACAGAGGTATTAGGAGTAAATGCGCTTCTGCGAATGTGCGCATAATAGGGCAGCCAGGCGCCAAAGCGAATCCTTCTAGAGGGGGTCACAGACAATCCTGTCTGGCTTCCAGCCCTGCTTGGAGCTTTCTGTGGTGCTGATCTCTTCCTGTCTTGCTTCTCTGAGAAACATGATGCCTGTTAAAGATCAGTCCATAGCAGAACCCTGAAACCTCGGCTACATTGCAGAGCATTGTCAGAACACATGGTTTGAAATGGTACAATGTCTCCAGTTGGCTTCTAGGGGAGAAACTAAAGAGAAACTAAAGAGAAACAATTGAAGTAGGGACAAATTATTCTTCCCTGTCCCAAGCACCAATGACTGCACTAGAAGTCACTACTACCAGGAGATGAGGATGCCTCCCCTTCCCCAGAGATGACAGCCATGAACAAAATACATGCCAGTGATTGGTTATATGTGTATGACGAGCAAAGGGCTAGCTTGGAAAGTCATATATTACAGGGGCTTCTGGGGGCAAGAAATGCACAGAGACACATTGTATCCCCTCTGGGGCCCTTACAGTGGACATCAGGCAGCCCACTGTCAGCTTTATCCCTGCTGTAACTGTGTCCCCATGTGCAACGGGAAAAATATGCACAAGACTGATCACTATTTGGGCTCATGTCTTTGGGATTCAGGAACACAAATATGTTCTCTGGCCCTGGAAAGCTAAACCTTAGAGGCAACAGATTTTTGCTCTTCCTGCAATAGTCTTGCTTATTGCAGTCTTTTAACTTTATCCTATAGTACTTCACGCAAGCCATTGGAAGTCAAGCAGGCTCTTGTCCACATGGTGCCACAATTTCATCTGAATATCCAGTCTGCTGGCATTTTTGTTTTGATAATGTTAAACTGTGAAAAAAAGATGGAACATAGAAATTAGGAACCACACACACACACACACCCCAAAGATAGAAAGACTAACAACAGAGTATTAAAATATATATTTTAAGCTGAACCTTTTGGCTTCCACTCTCATCAGTAGCTGTGCTGTTAAGTGGGTACCAGGAGTGACAATTTGGAATGCCTGGAGTGAGAGTTTCTTAAGAGAAAAAGCAGAGGTATGATTGGTAAAGCGCTTATAAATTGTCTTCCACATTAAGGCCATTTGGACTTCTGAGTCTATAGATCCAAAAATGGTCCTATTTGTCAAGCATACTGCCATTGTCTGTGAAGTCTTCCCGGCTCAGTAGCTGAGGTGAGTGCATGGCTAACCTGAATTAAAGGTTTACATGCTCACTCAGGGTCCTTTTAAAAGTAATGTACTAATTACAAAAATTAATGCATGCAATGGATGGGAGCACAGTTCAGGGGTAGAACACATGCTTTGTGTTCAGAAAGTCCGAGGTTCAACCCCTGGCACTGTAACCAAATCTATCTTATTGGGTGATTAATCCCAGTCAGACCTGGGATCAAAGAGTTCGAGTAATGAGGCTGCACACAAGAGCTTATGTTGCTTTATTGATTACACCAATAACATATATTTGCACTCCAAATCAGATGTCAAATCATACCCACAACCCATTACAATGGGAAGCCAACCCCACCCAGTGAGACTTTGCTCCAGAGATTATAGTGTCTCATCATCATTCCTGATATGTCAAGAACTCCCATCTGGGACTGTTCTCAGGTCCACTTTATATCCATTATTACACAGGAACTGCATTACCACACAGATGTTTAGTCATTGACCCACAAGTTTGTATACTGCCTTACTGCTAAGGACGCAATGCCTCCGGGTGAGCTGACCACAAGTCTGCTTGTTACTCCACAGGATGTTATGACTATTTTGAGCTCTTGTTCCACAGGATGTTGTAATTGCTGATGCGATGGTTCCTGACTTTGGGATGTAAGGGACTCTTCACCCAGTTTCCAGAAGTGCTTAGAGCATGACTTCTGAGACCCCCAAATATTCCATAGTTCACAGCCTGGTTGGAACCCACTATCACTCATACCACAGGAAGCCATTTTCCTAAAATCTAATACATACTATGGATACATAAATGCTGGTTCATACATAACACATCAAAACAAAGGTGACAACATAAAATGCAATGCCTAGCCTCACATTCCCCCTTGGTACCTATTATACATCATAGGCACCATTAAATTAAAACAGGCATTGTGACAATAACATGACACAGCAATGAGACTAATCTTTTTGGACCTATGCATTATATCATATAGGTAAGGTCTTGGATTGAAATTTCAGTTCTTTGTTGATTACAATAGCAACAAGAACCATAATCAGGATTACAAATGCAACAGCTGCAATGCAACACACAAGCCAATAACGGCTCTTGGGCTCAGTGGTGATATAACACCTGTGTCATACTGAAGATGTACTATTTTATATCATCACAGTTGCTATAGTTGTAGTCAACAAGGAATTGCTTGAAAGAGAGCATTCAAGAGGAAAATGGTGGATGTGGGAAGAGTTAATTGCCTCCTGCTACTCACCAATTCTCTCTCAGTCGCTCCTTCCGAAGCTACCTTTCTTTGAAAAAAGAGCATTGGGGCTTTAATATGTGTGGCTAATTGTGCAATTCCCTGTATTATAAAGATTAAGGATGCAATCCTATTAATGCTTACATGAGAGTAAGGACCATTGAACTCAATAGGATGCACATATTTATATTCTTTATTCATTTGAAGCATTTTTAACCAGCCCTTCAGCCAAAAAAGCTTCCAAAGTGGCTTCCAAAATAATAAGACAGTCCAGGCCCACAAACTCACAATCTCAAAGACATGACATAAAAGGGAAGAGGATTGGGAGGGAGGAGGAAAAAGGCAATTTCAGCTACTTCAGCAGGTCCTAGAGTTGGATCTAGTCTTAGTGGAGGAGTGTTTCTTCCTCGTCTACATCCTCAACAGTGGCAAGTGGTAAGGAGCGGGGGGGGGGGGGGGGCTTTAGCTGGAACTGTATCTAGGCACTATAGAGGGATGCCTGACTGTTGCTTCCTGTAATATAAGGCAGCCCACTGAATAAAAAGGGATGCCTTTCTGAATAAACACACATATAATTGGACCGCATGGAATCCAGTCCACTGGCCCTTTATGTAGCGCTTGACATATTCTATGGGGAAAAGAGAATAGCACCAACCAAATGCTTTAATCTCCCCGCTACCCTTAAATATGGTCACCATTTCTTGTTTTAAAAAATCTGCCGCATTGGGGTGAGCATAAACAGGGGACCTTCCTGTCCCCAAAGGGCTATATGTGTATGTGTCTGGTATTCATATACACAGTATGTGACTTTACTGGAATTTATTCAGATTTTGCATTGTTCATTTATGATAACAGGCAAAGAGGGTTAAATTTATGAAGTGACAACTCCAGTACTTAAAAAAAAAACACATTTGGGGCACTGGTACATCATAGTCACAATCAGCTTTCATAGGTTAGGACAGCATCCTTTATAGGACTGCAGCATATAATATTAAAATGCACATCCACACATATCTTTTTAAAAAATTGGTTTGTCTTTAAAAGGTGCGACAAGACTATTGCCTTTATTGGAAGTACAAGAGTCGCTTTCCTTTAGTGCATTTTCACGCTTAATTTAAAATGATTAAATAAGACAATATGAATAATTGAAATAAACAAATAAACATTTGACAGATGTGGTCCGCAATGCTTTGGAATCAGCCCCGTTCAACTCAGCAGGGGACACGTCGTCAGAAATACAGTCAAGCGACGCTGCCAGAAGGAAGCTGGCTTGGCTGACGCAACCGCCCCGCTTCTAGCTTCTGTTTTACTGCCGTCTTCCATGCCCCAAAAACTTCCGACGCTTCTTCCCCTCTCATATAACCGAACAAGCGCGCAAAGTGACGTCATCATCGCCATGACGTTACCCGTATGTCATTTCCTTAGAGGTGGGGCTGGAGAGCGACACACAGTCACGTTCCAAAGCACTTCCGGCATAAAATCGCTAGGCCTTTCACCATAGAGTTAGCAAAGGATAGAGCGACTCTGCGCACCATAGAGAATCATGGCCCAGTGGCCGCTTTTTCGACAGACGTTCAGGCGGCCTGTCATTCCTTACATTTCACTTTCCGTTACATTCTGTTCCCGCCCTCCCCTGGAGCATTGTGGGAGCTCTCTTGGGGAAGGTCTTCTTCCGTTTCCTTTTTCTTTCTTCTCTTCGTGTGGTGGCGGCGTGGTGAGTAGTCGGGAGCGGCGGTATTCGGTCGGAGGGAAAGATCTGAAACCACAGGCTTGGGTTTTTCTTCGTGGAGGTCGGACTTAGTCCTGGGCAGTCTCCGTAGTTTCCATAACTGGCTCACGGGGGCTTTCCATTATTTTTTCAAGTTTATAAAAAAAAAAGTCAAAGAGGGAAGTTAGCCTATTAGAATCAACGAGTAAAACAGGCTTTGATCCCCCCCTCCTTAACCGTCCAAAACGCAATACAGTGTTTTAATCTTTTCCAGCTTTTGTGGATGAAGAAGGCCAGGAGACCTCTTCAAGCTCTCAGCCATGGTTAGGTGGAAGAAGTGAAAATGACATGAATTTCGTGCTTCTGCAGGAGACAAACAACTCTGCCTTGTAAGATGGCTGTTGCCCAAATCTCAGGTATGCAGCAGCCTTGCCCATGAAACAAGACACATGTTCAGGACCTGTCAACAGTAAATAAAATCAGCAGATAAATTAAGCCTTCTTGTTCTGAGGCAGAGTACTTCTGTATGCCAGGTATTGGCCCATACAAGAGGGAAGAGCATCTATGTTAACACCCTGCTGATAGACATTCCAGAAGCAGCTGTCTGGCCCCAGCTGGAAACAAGATACTGATCTGGATGTATAACATTCCTGCATTCATGCTTGTTTGTAGGTGCTGGTGGCCTGCACTTCCAAATAGGTAAATTGCTTTGTTTAAAAAAATATTGCATGAAAATCTCAGAGCAATAAATGCCTATATGAAGGTTTGCAGTGGGGGTTGTTTTTGAGTAGACATGCATAGGATTACACTGTGTGATATATTTGTTCCTTGATGGCACAGTGTGTCTTAATAAAGTTCTAGGCAACCTAGTGCCTTCCTGATTTTTGGGTGACAATCCCATAATCCCTGACTAATAGCCATTCTGGTGCTTATTGAAATTGTAGTTCTGGAAGGCACCAGGTTGCTACTCCTTGTCTAATAGGTTAAGCATAATCATCATACTTCTTTCCTATTCATTTGTTGAGAAAGGTATGGAAATGTAGAAAGCATTTAACTTCAAGAGGGTTGATAATTGCTTTTTTGTATTCCTGACTGAATTCAAATAGATCCCTAATGTGAGCTTTATTGTTTTAATTAAAGTTGTGCATATGCAAATAACAGTCTAGCGTCACATCAATATTGTCAGTTATTGTGGTGTGCTATAGTAATCTGAGAGTAATAGCTGACCTTTATTCACTGTCTGTTTGTTACATAGTCAGTCACTGGGTTAGTAACAGAAAGACTGCAGTTGGATGTCTGTGGATGGAAAAAACAGGATGGTCCACGAGAGTTGGAAAAGGCATTAGTGGTTTATAAAGCCCTTAATCCTTGTTTTATGACTACTGCTTTCTCCTGACATGTGAGGCAATTGGCCATCTACATTTAATCTTTGTCCCCTTCCTATTTCACTCTGTGAACCAGTTCCCACAGGTATTGGAATATCTTGTAAACAAATTAAGCAAGTAATTTATGTACAATTTTACATTGCATAATTTTGGTCAACTCTCTCTCTCTCTCTCTCTATATGTGTGTGTGTGTGTGTGTGGGCATTAGAGTCTTGGCATTCCAGGCGCCATGATTTTATTCATTCACAGTTCATCGCATTATGCTCTATCAATGTTTGTATGCAGGATTATTTATAATCATCATTAATTGTGTCTTTTAGGCAAACAAGGAAATGTTCTGAAGGCCAGGATAATATTGGAAGAGTGCATCATTGTAGAATTTGGCAAATAATAAGATATACTACAAACATGGTGTTTGTCATTAAATCACCAGGTTAGTATTATAACATATAAACATGGACTTAAAATGTTGATTTAGCAGCATCTTTTTAAATATTTTTCTCTTTTGAAAATAATTTGTAATAGATTCCAGAATGTGTCACCAAATTCTAGATTGAATTAATTTATTGGGTTACAGCAATTCTTGAATAAGGAATTTATGTATCTACAATAACCGAGACTAGAGTCACATCTAGATGTCATCAGTCATTGTGGTGTGCTATAGTACTCGGAGAGAAATAACTGACCTTTATTCACTGACTGTGCTATTCAGTAGCAGAGTCAGTCACCAGGTTAGTGACAGGTTTACACCCAAATTCCAGTAAGCTCTCTGTAGGTTGTAGGGGGTAAATCATAGTTCCTCAAAGTAGCTTGCTTCTAAGAGCAGGCCACTTAAAAAAACAAAAAAAAACATAAGCTTATGAAGTTCCCATAGCTACCTAAAGTACGCATGTGTTACTCAAAATGGAAATAAGATGCCAACTAAGAATTCAGGGAACGATGTTTGTAAGGTTTTTTTAAAAAAAAAGCTATGCAATAAATGTATGTTTTCGTTCTTTCTAGTCACCCTATTTATTCTGGAAAAGGTATTGGACCTTCCTACTTGAAGAAAAAAAGACCATGAGATAAGCAATGGATGTTTGTTAATGAGTATATGAGACAACTAGGCTCAACTAGTTCTTCTCACTGATGTCATATCCTTGGTAAGTACATGAGCAGCAAACATAGATTTTGGATTATGGTTTTCTATATAATGTTAAAAGCATTCTAAACGGTTTGATAGCCTACTGCATTCCAAACATTTCCTTTAATTTACTTTTTAGACATTGTTGTAGTGAACAAGTTTAAAAGTGGCAATATTAGCAGTCAAGGTTTTCTTGCTTAGATTGCCTGTATTTGATTGCTAACAGGTTAACTGTCCCATATTTCTGTGCTTGGGCACATTGGCAAATGTCCATTGTACTGTTTGGATGTAAAATGGGCAAATACTATTTCTCTTGTGTTTGCACCAATTTCAGTGTTCATGCCATTGCAGCGTTACCTGCTGAAAAAATAGTCAATATTGACAAATGAAGCATAGTTTTTTTTCTGTGTGGTGGGTTCTGGTGCCTCATCCTTTACTATTTCAACTGAGGTGTCCAGTTCTATCACTTGATTGAAAGTAGAAGATAAATACTGTGTTGGGTCCAATTGTCAGGTTATTGAAAAGCTTTGATTCCACTATGTGTGATCTTTTTGAGAAGCCATATTTATAGAGTAAACAAAATGCTTGTTCCCATTGAGGCTAGAGTCACATCCTGACATTCTTGTTTTTGGTGTGCTATAGTTCTCGGAGAAAGACTACTGGTCTTTATTCACTGCTTTTGGCATTCCATGCCATAGTAAGTCACCAGATCAGTAACAGGTTTTGTAAATTGGATAATTCCCTGCAGTTTCCTTCATTACCAAATCATGATTACAATCTATACTACTGGATTTAATCATACCATTATCGTTTTTTCTCTTTTCATCAGGTTTGGACTATATGATGAAAGCAAATTAATATGCTGCTGCTTGACGAAAGTATCTCGTTGATCTTTTGGGGAACGCACCATACTACAAAGCTGATTGGTATCCAGCAAATACATTTAACTGGAATAAGACTTGCCCTCAATCTTAAATTTCACTGGTGCAGCTTGCAACCCAACCATGCATGGCAGCCCACCAAAGATTCAGGAAACTTATTTGTCAGTCTGCTCAATGTTTAAAAATAAAGAGGGTTGTACTTGCTTGGTGTGAAATTCTGCTGGTGAACTTCATTAAGCTTGGTGGATCACAAAAGTCTGATTTATTTATTTTATATTTGAATAAGTCTGAAGCATATTGAGGGAATACTAAAGTTTCCAAACTAATTTGTTTTCAGTTCACAACAAAGTCCTTGGAAAGGAAAAGGCGCATAAGCAACTCTATAATTTGCAGAATTGTTCAGCAAGAGAACAGAATTGAGCATCGAGAAAGTGGGTATGGGTGTGGAAGTACTTACAGTATTAAGTCTTCATATTGACAGTTAAAAATTACATAAAAGCTCACCTTGCTTGGTTTCTATCTTTTGGCATAGAATTTTGAGGGATGAGTAACAGTTGGGGAAAAGTTACATAAAACTGGTCATACTTGTGTTAGTGTCTTAGCAGTCTCTTTTGGATTGCTAGTAATGTGCTCTGCTTTATAAATTGTTTCTTTGTTGACATGTGGCTGACAACATCCATAAGACTTCTTGCAACAAAACCAAGAAACTACTCTTAACATGTAAAATAAGATGTGCAAGACTCATGTAACAAGCCAATCAAACACAAATGCTAACTGCTCATTTTTCCTGTGCCATTGGCCCATCTTTGAAAACCATTTCAAAATAACCTGCTGCAAAATTCAAGGGTCTGTTTTTTGTATGTTCATTGATATATGCAATTTGTAACCTACCTTTAAGGTTTCCTTTTGATAGTTTTGGCTTTCAGTGCAGATTGGTAGTGCCCAGAGCACTTGACAAATAACATTCCCATTTAATGAATTTCATAAATAATTTTGCATAGTAATAAATTCCTAAAGTTTTTCATAAAGCTGCATAATTCAGCTGCCTAGGCATTAGCCTTGTAAAATTGTTAGTTTGTGTTTTCTGCTGAGCTGCTGTTAGCTGACAACCTAAAATCTGTTTATACTAAAGCGCAGAATCATATGAACACTTGTTTGCTTTGACTATGGCTTGGTAAATACAATACAGGATGTGTAGTTGCAGGTCCTCCCCACTCTGGCTTGCAGCAACTTTTACTCCTAGATCCTGTTGTATGCCATAGAAACAGCAAAGCTTCTAGAAAATGGGGAATTGGCCACACACGCATTCTAAACCTAAAACAATAGCAAGTAGTTTCAACTATATGCATTTCTTTTGAAATGACAATCAAACTTGTCTGGATGACCATTATTACTAAAGCAAGTAAGACAGATGTCCTGTTGACGGGAGAGCTTGTTTAATCAAGGAATGAGGTCCTGGCTGTATTTTTAGATCCAGCCTTAACTATGGATGCTCAGGTGTCATATTTGGTAGAAGTGCCTCTTGTAAGCTTTGTTTAATGCAGCAACTGTATCCCTTCTTTGGAATGATGACTGCTCATTATCCACTTTAACAATGACCAGATTCAATTGCTGTAATAAATTCTATACACGAGTCAATGAAAAGTGTTTGTAAACTTCAGCTGTTTTGAGCCAGAAGTGCACAGTGGTGGATTGTCAGCTAGCTCCAAGCTGGGTGAGGGGATCTTGATCTTGGGGCCTCCCCAGTGATCAAAGGGGCTTTGAATTGAGCAGATCCATCCCACCCCTACAATGTCCTGTTGTGGGGACTACTTCTAGTTGAGCTTTCCATAGTGCCTCTGAGAAAAAGACGTATCTCCCTACCCACTGGAGTTCCTCTCCACCCCACCCAATCCTAACCCCTCCTGGATTACCATCCAAGGGAGTTGGGATTGCTCTTAGTTTTCAGTAAAAACAAGTCTATTTTTGCAAGCCTTCACCTAACAGGACTTCCTACTGCTGTTGGCCTTTAGTTGCAGTTATGGGGCAGAAGTGGTAAGACTGGATATCTATGTTAACACATACACATATCCTATATCATCTTGAATCCAAGAGATTAAGTCCCAGTGCTTTTTCTTCCCTCTCACTTTTAGAATAAGAATTTTTCATAACTTTACCTTACCAAAATCACACACACAAAACTCAAAGACACCTGAAACTTGTTTATTCATGCCTCCAAGCTTGAAAACATAAAAACCCCTTTATGCCACTAGCACACAGGCTCCCCCAACTTCTTTAATTTTCTCTTCTGCTTTTCTGCTGAAGAATTTTGCTTTCACAATTACAGGCTGTTTGGGCAGCTTCCCTTTGCCCAGGACCTTGTAATAACCCTGGAAAGATAATTAGATATTAGCAGTGTCTCTTATAAACTCAGAAATAAAATACTCTGTCACCTGAAGCCACTTAGGAGTAATGCTTAGTACAATGTATGGACAAAAGATTTGAAAGTACTGTGTAAACCAGTACATATGGCCCTCCAGATGGTATACTGTAACACCCATCATCCCTCACCATTGGCTATTCTTAACTAGAGCACCACATGTTGCCCAACTCTGGTTTAAACAATCAGGACTATTACAATATATATGCTATATTGCCATATCATGTCCTCTAAGCCTTGGATCCTGAGTTTGTTCCTGCTGGTGAGAACCTGTGAGAAAAATTCTACGTACAAGATGCTCCTGGCATTGGAATAAGGGGAGGTGGCTGCTGCTGTAACTTTAGTGGAGGGGCCATTCCTCAGTTATAGAGCACATGCTCTGCATGCAAAAAGGTCCAGAGTTCAATCCCTGGCATCTTCAGTTTTGGCCATTCACTCACAGAAAAAAAAGAAATCAGGCCCCCCAATTGGGGGGACCCTAACCTTTTTTTTTTTTAACACATCAATTGCCACTGGCCACAGAAACAGGTTTCTTACTCCTGATTTAAATACATGAAGTTTTATGCACACAGCGCAGTCTCAATACAAATAAATTCTGCATATCTACATACTAGAAAATTCAAAGTCAATATTTTACACATGTCTGTTTTTGGACTTAAACAAAATTGCAAGGTGAAGTATAAATGATTTCTATTTACCTAGTATTGGCTTTAAGAACACAATTGTTATAATTCAGAAACAGACTAGATTACTGCTTCCCCTTTTGAGCAAAAGGGAAGGAAAATAGCTGGTTTGCCTCAATTTCCACTAAATTTTAACAGTATGTCCACAACTAGGAGGAGTACCAGAACACCAAGTTTTAATATTATCTGTAATTAAATGACTTCAACAGTCAAGATCTTGAAAGATGCTCACTTTGAATCTAAATCACTGAAATCGCTATAGGCCTGAAAAATTACTAGGCATCTAAACTTTTTAACACTGAACTAGCTACACATAGTTCTGCCTGATCAAAATAGAGTTCAGAAAGCAAGGATTAATGACACTTACCGAGCGTACTACATCAATAACTGGAGCTAATCCTGCCTGATTTTTGGCATAGTTGAGCCTTGTCTGCTCGCTAACAAGCGTCCAGAGTTTATCCAGATTCACCGTAGGGCAGAAGTGCTGATTTTTTTTCAAGTGGTAATGCCTCATACCAACTTTTCCAAAATAACCAGGATGGCTAGTAAGAAATCATACACTAAATGAAGTCATTTTAGATGCATTTCAAAAACAGTCAAACATAAGTGGCAAGACAATGTTGTAGCTGATTGAATAAGAAATTATTTTTGTCTTCATTTAATCTTAGCAAGCAATCCTCAGCCGTATTAGGTCATCCATGCCTAGAAGCTTCAGTTAGCTACAACCCAGCTAATTTCCTACACTCCCAACGCAGGTGCAGTCCATTGGCTCCTACCCAACCTCTCTCCTTGCATCACTTTCATTTCCAATCTTAAGATATCAAGGCCCACATAGCACTCAAAAACAAGTTAACGGTCTTGTTTACAAAGGTGAACGTTTATTGTCCAACTAAACAAAAAATACTTTAAAATTCTTGATCATCAAGCAACAGCAAAATTAAACATTCCTATTAGTTATTAAATTAAGTCCAACAATAAATACTGGTCATTTCAGTATAGCATTTTCCTTTTCAGGCAATTGTTGATGAAATAGTACATCCGTCTGGTTGTTGTTTTTTAAAAGCACACTGGCTCAGTTCAGACAACATATTTCTCAACGGTGGTTATAGAACTCCACGGTGGAGTTTTTACACCACCATTGAGAAATGTGTTGTCTGGCGGTAAAACTCCATGCAATGGTGGAGGGTTTTTTTTAAACACTCCATGCAGAACATCCACGGTGAGCAAAGGAGAGTTACTGTATAATCGTTGTGTGGCAGGCTCCGTGGAGCTTTCCGTTGAGTTGACTTTTCCCACTGGCTATAGAGTTCCCTAGCAAAAGCAGCGAAAGGAACAAGTGCTGCTTTGGACAGCCGCTGGGGTTGTTTTTTGCAGCAATGGCTGATGGGATACCATCGGGAGGACTGCGGGAGGAGGAACTGTCAATCAAGCATCGCAATGGATTTTACTCAACTCCATGGTAACCCACAGTCACTCAACAGTGGAGTCAGAACATCTTGTGGGGGGGGGGGGGTACCTCCTAAAAACTCAACAGTTAAAGTAGAGTTTTCACACTGCGTTGAATAATGTGTTGTCTGAACTGAGCCTGTATCTGCATTCTTTCCTCTAAGCAATCCCAGGAGGTCATTACACACTTTGGGAAACCTTGAACACTGACTCTTAATTATTGTTACCAAGACATGCAGAATTAACAATATTCTCCTGGTGCCTCACACCTCCTAGTCTGAGGTAATAGCCTTCTGTTACTAACCTGGTGACTGACTGTACCATGAAGAGAACAGCCAGTGAATAAAGGTCAGTTGTTACTCTCCGAGTACTATAGCACACCATGATAATTGGCAATATCTAGATGTGACTCTAGTCTCGGCTATCTGTAAATACATAGCTTCTCATGTCCAATTATAGATTAAAGCTGCAATCCTTAGATCATTTACTAGGGAGTAAATCCCACTAAAATCTTAGTTCACAGAGTTTGAGGCTGTTTGTATGACGTGACAGACCCAGTGAGGCTATAGTGTGTGTGCAGTGGCCATTTTGAATATTAACTCACCGGGTCTGCACATTAAAACACACACACCTGAACGGCACTCATAGGCACTGCGGCTCATCGTGGGTTAAAAAACCCATGACATGCCAGTGTGTTGTCCAAACAGTGTGTTGTCACTGTGTACTGAGCCGTATCATGGCTCCAAACACGATTAATTACTCTTTAATTACTCCCTACACCCTAGAGGAGTTTGTCTGACACCTACGTTATATATATTTATACTTATTTTTCCAGTATTTTAACAGTTTATCATTTTAGTCTTTTAACTTTGTTGTTTTAAATCTGTATTTTAAATCTGTATAAATCTCCGCATTGCTGCTCGGTTTTACCCTGGTTGTGCTTTTATATTGTGTTTTTATATTGTTGTTTGTTTCATACTTTTGATTCGTACTTGATGGTTTTAACTTTTGTGAAGCACCCAGATAGCTCCGGCTATTGGGCAGTATAAAAATGCAATAAATAAATTATCAATTTCCAAGTATGGATGTATTTTCACATTTGTGATTGTGAATTAGCTGCTTGATCAGTTCCACCTAGTTTCCTCTGCCAGCAGGAGTGGCTAAACAAACCCAGGATTTTCTCTCTGTGGTTTTTTTAGCATGACATCAAAACCAGGATCTCTGCCTTGTTGCTCTCCTACCTAGTGAGAGTCACAAGCCAAGAATAAACTCTGGCAGGAAAAACAAGTGGAAGTGCTTGAGCAGCATGTCCTACCACACTTGCTCATGATGTCCAAACATGGCCAGAGTTTAACAAAATGAACATCTCAAGAGCATGAAAGTTGATCTTGCTAATATTAACCTGCTCTCTGTATTACAAAATACTATAATGCACATTAAGCCATTGACAAGATTTCATAAAAAGGAGAATAGCTTACTATTTGTCAAAATTAATTCTGTGGTGGTGCATACCCCCAGCATTACCACGGCCTCCAGGATGTTTCCTGTGTTTGCCTATGACAGACATTAATCAAGCATTAAAAACTGTATTCAGTATATAAACACTACAATATTAACTTGCACTTACCCCCATGCTTCCCAGCCAGTCACGGTCCCATAGCAGACCATGATTTAAGTCAATGATCTGGTTCACACATAACAAGAAGCCATTTATAGTATGAAGACTTTTTAACAGACGCTCCTTAGTATTAAGAATTCCTGTGTATACTAGAAATATACAACACTCAAATCCATAATGCACTCTGCATCTAGAGCAGCCAGCCCCAACCTGATGTTCTCTAGATGTGTTGCAATGGGAGTTGTATGGGATGATAGAAGTTGAAGGCACACATCTGGAAGATGCCAGGCTGTGGAAGGCTGATCTAGAGGGTGCTGCCATCTTTACGAGAAGCATAAAGGGTCATTCCTTGTGAATTGTGCCTGCCTTCTTCTGGCAAGCTTTGATATAGTCTGGAAAAAGTAGAAGTATCTTTCCTGTGTCTGCTGTCTTTTTGGCTTGTACATACACACCTAGGAAAATAAGCAGCTGCCTTATACTGAGTAAAACAATTGGTACATTTAATCAAGTACTGTGAGCACTGATTGGCAGTGGAACTCCAGGTGTTTAGATAAGAGTTTTTTCAGCCCTACCCTGAAATGTCAGGGATTGAACCTGGGACCTTGTGCACGCAAAGCAAGTGCTCTACTACTGAACTATGTCCCACTTACCTGGGATGAAATCTAACTAAACCCAATATGGCTTACTTCTGAGTATGCATATATTGGATTGTAGTGCAAGGCATTTATACTTTTGAAGCTGCCCTAATCCTTTGTGCAGATACCGGGGAGCAAGTTTCACTTAGGGCACAATCCTAGTGATTGCGCCCTCGATGAGCGTAAGTCCAATCATCCTGTGCAGGGCAAGAGGAGCAGCAGAGGCAATTTTTGCCTCCATATCCTCCCACTGTGCATTTTCCCTTGATGAGAGGGGGAGGGAAGAAGGCCAGAAAGGCCTCAATATAGCTCGTATCCTGGCCTCTCCAGTCTCCTCTTCTCCCCCTGAAATGTCCCCTTCTCGGAGGTTGAGTTCCTGACCTCGGAGATCAGTTGGCACAGTTCTTTCCATACCAGCTGCAAGGGGAAAAGAGGTGGGAACTCTGATTCCCACCAGACTGGGGGATCCAAAATATCCTATGTCCCCTCAGATGCTCTCTAGGGCCATATGATTGCTCTCTCAGTAAACTTGCATAGAATCGGGTCTGTAAATTTTTTTTAAAAAATCCAAATAGCAAAGACTGCCTCCACTGCTCCTCCTGCCCTGCATAGGATGATCCGAAGTCTCCCGAGTTTGGGGAACATGTGACCCCCACCCTAGTTATAACTTAGCTAGCATATAATTTTATATGCTAAGTTATAATTCATACTTTTTACTGTTGTTAAAGCAGTAAAGTTTAAGTTTGATAAGAGTGCATCGCATGTATTTTAATTTTCTCTAAACGTTACAAAAAATACGTTCTTCCCAGGGCTTCAACATTTTCAGAAATTTTACATGTTTAGCACTTACCAATACGACCATGGCCGTGGCTGACATGACCCCTCAGTTTCCTGGTCTTCCTCAGTCTGGAAGGCTTTTAAAAAAAGTGTTTCTTTTATAAGATGTATACATAGATATAGATGTATATGAGATAAAGTTTAGTGCTAGAGGACTATCAAGTTCTAGGAACAGAAGACCTAAAAAGTCAAGAATTTACATATACCCCCACACACACACACCTTTCCCCCCCTGAATTTGTTTTCCATCTCCTTTCCCTCTCAAGTTAGGCTCTCCACAGCAAGCATATGGGGTTTTAATGTTATGTTGTTTTACCAATTATGCTTTTTAAAATTCATGCGTTAACACAGGTGTGGACAGATCATGTTCCATTTGTGGAGCAATTTCTGGTGGGCCACCTTTATGGTTGCTGGGAGTCTTTCAATGGGCTGGTTCGCAGGATCAAATAACTGCCCTTTGCATGCAAGCATTTTGAATATTCAAAATGTGGCAGCGGTGCCATACGAACTCAGGTGGCTGGGATTGTGCGAGGATTACACAACCCTAGCACAACCATGGCCTGTTCTAGGGCTACAGTTTGAATGATCGGAAAACACCTGGCATGCGCATTGTTATTTAAGCCACAGTGGGCTGCTGTGATTGTGCAAACCAGGTCAATGAATGGTGGAATGTGATCTAACCCCCCCAAAAAGATTTATTATGCTCTTACATGCTTTCTACAGTTATTATAGTGATTTTAAATGTGTGTGTATATTGTATGTTTTTGCTTTTTAATTTTTGTATATTGTTTTTAATTGTTTTAATTTGAGGTGAACCGCCCAGAGAGCTTTGGCTATGGGGCGGTATACAAATGTAATAAAATAAATAAATACATACTAAACATAATTTAATACAGTTTAGGTATGTTTTAAGATGTCCTGAATAGGCACATCTCCGTTACAAATTTAACCCACCTTGGTGTCGGTGGATCAGATTCTAGTACTAAAAAGAAAGACAGATAACAGCAAGACTCAAATCAGCCCACCCCTGCATATACTCTTATCCCACAGCCAGAGCATGGCTAAGGCAGGGAAGCCTGTACAAAGCAGGGATAGGAAATGTGTGGCCCTCAAGATGTTGTTGCACTGCAGCTCCCATCATCACTCACTATTGGCTCTGCTACCTGGGAGTTGCACTCCACCAACATGGGGGGTGGAGGTCACACGTCCCCCTCCACTGCTGCCAGTTAATAAAACAAGTATACTATTCTGAGAGTAAACTTCTGCTTTCTGGTCTTAGTCTGGAAGGAACGTATTATACACAAAAGCCTCCAAATAACGTGTAAACCGGGAGAGGCGTTTCTACGGATTCAGCAATAAGGCCTGCACTGCTGCTCCCAGGAACAGATACCCGGCGCCGTCCCTACAAACTAGGCCACTCACAGACGGTCTCCCCTCATACAGATGTGTGCAATTTAAAAGGGTTGCAACCAATGTTACTCTAACTTAAACCCCATTCACTCCAATGGGTCTACTCTAAGTAGGACTAACACCAAAAAGAGATGGAACTGAGCGCGGAGGATTTGCCGAAATCGAGGGCGAAGATTAGGGGCAGTGATATAGCGTCACTGCGGCCCCATGCCAGGCTCTCTCAGGATCTGGGGCTCTTCTCAGCCGGCCTCGCTCCGACTGAGAGGAGTCCCAGCTCGGCGCGGGAAGGGAGAAAAGTCGGCCTCCAAGCAGCCTCTCCTTCCCACAACGGCAGAAAGAGGCCGCGCAGCCACCCTCGCCTCAGAAAGCACAACCAGCAGCCGGAGACCACCAATCTCCGCTACCCACCACGCTACATCGCAACCTACCATCTTGCTGGGCCACAGAGAGAAAGAGAGAGAGAAAGAGACCCCTCTCGCGAGACCTCAAACCAAACCCAGGGAACAATGTTTCTCTCGCGATATATCTATCAGGAACAGGAGAGGTTAAGAGCTTCTCTTTTTTTAAAAAAAATCCTTCCGCATATATCACTTCCGGTTCCGATTCAATCCCTCCACGTGCGGAGCAAGACCGGCGGAAGTCATAGGGGTTATCAATATAAAAGTTAAATCAAACGGAAAGGTAGACTCAAGAGAGTCTCTTTTATGCCTAGTATTAAAATCGTGATGTTTCTTATTTCCCCAAAATAACTTATTAGTCATTTTAGGAGCCTGCTCTCTCTCATTGGTTGCTGGAATAAAACTCGGAGGGGCTTAAGAGAAAAACGGAAAGCTAGTAGAAAAGGTTAAATGCTGGTGTTGAATTGATGAGTTTAGCTCGAGATATGGATATAGAAATGGACTTCTTTAAAAAAAACAACTGCACAAAACGCAGAAATTCAATACCTCATCCCAGCTTTTTCCATTGCCCTGCAGATGTCTTGGACCACTCCCATCATCCATGCCCATTGGCCATGCTGGCTGTGGGTGATGGGAGTTGAAGTCCAAAAGATCTGGAAAGCGCCAGGTTAGGCAAGGCTGCGTTATCCCCATGATGAAGAGGGGCTGTACCTGTTGGATTTCTGCTCCTTACACAGCCTTTAAAAGCACAGTGCCCTGCATCTCTCCTGCAACTTTTTAACCCTCCATAGCTTGTTTTCTGCTTTTCGGCAGGGGACATGGAACATGCATCTTTCAAAATACTACTTCACAGCTTCTCTCCCTGCTAACTTTACAAAAAGTTTTTACATTAGGGTGACCAGATAAAATCCAGGATAGGGCTCATGTAACTTTAACAGTTGTAGAGAAAATGGAATTTCAGCCAGTGTCATTTTGTATGCAATTAGTTCCTGGTAAAATTCCCCCTTCATCAAAACAGTTAAAGGTGCAGGGGCCCTGCCTTCTTTTGTATGTGGTCACTCTAGTATAGTGCATGCACCTTTTAACTGTTGTGATAAAGAGGGAAATTTACCAGGAACTAATTGCATACAAATAACTCTGGTTGAAATTCCCTTTTCTCTACAACTGTTAAAGTTACATGAGCCCTGACCTGGATTTTATCTGGTCACCCTATTTTACATCAACTTCTACGCTGCCCTTGCCCGCACATGAAGACTTGTTAACAACTGTCAGGCTACAAAACCATTAAGACCCTTGACTGAAGATTAGTTCACTCTTGCTAGGCTCCATATTTGCTTCTTTCCCCGTGGGGAAACCATACTTGCCCATAAAGAAACCATACTTGCCCATAGGGTTCCTTTGGACAACACTTGCCCATAGGGAAAACTGCTGTCCTGTCCTATGGGCAAGTATGGTTTTTATATGGGCAAGTGCTGTGCAATGGATTCCTATGGGAAGTGCTGTCCAATGGATCCATATGGGCAAGTATGGTTTCCCTATGAGCAAGTGCTGTCCTGCAGGTACTATTCTACGGATCCCTATGGGCAAGTGCTGTGCAATGGATCCCTATGAGCAAGTATGGTTTCTCTATGGGCAAGTACTGTCATTTGTTTTAGTACGTCCTGGCAAAAGGGTGTTGTATTAATAATACAATACAAAGAGAAGCAGTAAGTACTTATTGAGGTTTGAGTCCTATTTCATTTCTGCTCCACCCAATGGCTAAAGCTCTCTGGCGTTTCACAGTTTTTTTAAAAAAAAAAACTCAGGTAGTAGGGTGGGGGAAAAGGTTGCCAACTGTTTAGCTAGTCTTTGTGACTATGCTCTTAACGCAGGGGTGTTGCTAGGCTTGGGCTCTGTCCCTGAATCTATTTTCCAGGGATTCAGAGCTATTTCCCAGTCTGTCCACGGCTGCCAAGGAAAAGTTTTTTCCAAGCTTACTTGACATGAATTGGGGTGGTGGGTGATTTGCAAAGGGGGTCATGGATAAGGAGAGAAGAGCTAATCCTGTTAAAGATACAGATACAGGGCCACCCTAGTTAACTGTCCCCCTCTTTGTGCACTGCTGCGCACTGCTGTGGAACTTATTTCTATGTGAGCATGCCTAGATTTGGCCCACTTGTGTGACATCATCTTTTATGGCAAGGGTGGGAAAAGTTTTTTTTCCTCTTGAGGGCTGCATTCCCTTGGAAGTAATCCATAGGGGCCACATCCTGTTGGTGAGTAGAAGTGAAGGTAGTGGTATGCAAGTCATGAACCAAACGTGAGCAGAGTCATGCCTTTTTTGCTGCCACCCTCCTCTCTCTCTCTGTGTCTCTCTCGCTCTCTCTGCCACCCTCTTTCTCACTTTTTCTTTCTGCTCTTTCTTTCTCACTGTATCTATATCTGCCCCCTATTTCTCATTCTATTTCTGCTCTTTTGCACTTTCTGCCACCCCTTTCTATCTTTTTTCTGCCACCCCTTTCCTTCTCTTTTTTCCTGCCACCCCTTTCTCTCTTTTTCCCTGCCACCCATTTCTTTCTCTTTTTCCCCGGCCACCCCTTCTCTTTTTTCTGATACCCCCTTTCTCTCTTTTTTCTGCCACCCCCTTTCTTTCTCTTTTTCCCCTGCCACCCCATCTCGTTTTTCTGCTATCCCCTTTCTCTCTCTTTTTTTCTATCCTGCCACCCCCTTTCTCTCTTTCCCCCTGTGCCATCTCCTTTCTGGGGGTTTTCTGCTCCTCCTGCTCTGGTGACAATGATTGATCTGGGGTACCCTCAGTTTTTGAGACCTCTCCTCTTCCTCTGAGAAAAATTCCTCCAATGGGGACATAACCCCCCCCCCACACAGAGAGAGAGAGAGAGAGAGAGAGAGAGAGAGAATTTCATAACTTCTATTTCCTATGACCACCACAACCCAAATTAACTCTTGAGGGACATCGCTGTTATCTAAAAACTGCTGTCATTATCAGCGTTATTAAAATAAGAGCCATCGTGGTGTAGTCTTAGACTACAGCTCCCATCGTCCTCAACCAGCATGCTGGCTGGGGATTATGGGAATTGCAGTAGAACCCATCTAAAGGCCACCAGATCGTGGAAGACTAGGAGGTGCAAAGAGATCCTAGCTTGAGTTCACTAGCTAACCTTGGATCGGTCCCTATCCTTCAGCTTTCCCTAACTGGCAGGGTTGTTGTGAGGATAAAAGAGTGGGCGAGAACCATGTATGTTGCCTTCAGCCCCTTGGAGGAAAGGCAGGCTATAAATGTAATGTAAATGAAAGTAATTTCCATGTAACCTATGAAATGCACAGTCTTTAGACGGCAGTTGCAGTGCTTCTATGAGGGTTGTCTGCCTTGCGAATGGCCATATGTTGTATTTTGTGATGTAAAGCTCTCTGAAACACTTAGGGTGCAATCTCATGCATGCTTAGACAGAAACAACACCTTACAACTCCCAGCATAGCATGCAGCCATGAGCATCCCCTCATAGGGGCAAGGGGGTGCAACTGCACCCACTCCCGGATTCCAGTGAAGACATCATTCAGAGAGGGGCAACAGCGGCTCCTTGTGCTGAGCCCGCCCCATCAATCTTCCCGTTTCCAGCCACACGGGCAAGAGGCAGGCCACCACAGGAGGCCAGTAACGTAAACTCGGGAATGGGGGATGTCCTTGAGTTTAACTGGTGCTGCGGAAGCGTCTCCTCGTAAGGAAAAGAAGTCATGGCAGGCAGCGGCATGGCCAGGTTCCTCCAAGCCAAGATAGCTCCACTCTGACGGTCGCAACACAACGGTACCTCATGCTGCGGACACCTGACCCAACGATCTCTGCTTTCTCTTGTCCTTACCTGTTTCCTTTTATCCATCCCTCAATCCAAATCAAGTTTTGTTGGAGGTCACGATGCTTCTTGAATATAACCCTCTTCTGCATTAGTGCTGTTCAATTCCCAGCACATTCTACTATGAAATGTAGGCTTCTATATGTCACAGAATGTGATGCGCAGCCAGAAAGAGCACACACAAGCAAAGTGCAGAGGTGTGTTGTAGCAGCACGCGCTATGCGAGGAAATGGCAACTACAAACTGCTGTGCAGCTTTCTCTTCCCCTGGATAAATCCCAGCGGATGCTCATATCTTGGAGGAAGAACAGATGAAGTCCTCTGACATTCTATTTGATATGTGATCTACCAATACCTCTGCTCATCCCCTTTTCATTCCCCTACAATGGCCCAGGGCACAAGAGCCATTGCCTCAGAGCAATTGTCTGGGCAGATCTCGGCAGAGTCAGGCACACTCCAAGAAAGCCAAGTGACAGCGGTGCAAATTCAGACTCTGGACTTCATGAAAATAATAAGTGGACTGTGGGTGGAAAGGTGTCACGCTCTTTTTTAGTTTGAAAGGTTAGTGCCTTCATTCTGCTCTCCCTATTAGTCTGCTACGGGACTGAGTCCTGAGATCTCCTAGCAACAGCAAAGCTGCTGAGTTCAGAGGGGAGAAGCTACAGGAGGAAGGGAGGTTCTGAGGAGAAAAAAAGAGACTAAGAAAGAAGATGAAGTTGGTGAAGAAAGGCCCTGAGGAAATGGAGGAGGAAGGCTTAGAAAAGGCCAGGAAAAAGCAGCAGCAATAACCAGTGCCTCCCAATCCTTTTTGGTCAGCGGGCATATTTCGGATTTTGAGAGTGTGTCACGCACTCTCTCACAAAATGGCTGCAAACAAGGGTGCCCTGTCCATTCATAAAGTGGCTGCCATGGTGGGCATGGCCTGTCACAAAACACTGAACAACCAGAATACAAACTGGTGGGGCTAAAACAAAATCTCTTAGTTTAAAACACACATTGTAAAAAAAAATAATTTAATGAAACAAAATAAAAAATCAGGTGGCCTGGTGGAAACCAAGATAGGCATCCATGATCACATTGGCAGCGAGGCACACTACATTGCAGAGCCTAGGGCTAGGCTGACCAGGTGTCCCATTTTGCCGAAGATGGTCCTCTATTTCAAGGACAGTCAGAGGACAGTCCTCTGTTTAAGGTCCTCTCAAGTAGAGGGGCTGTTCAGCTGAGTTTGGGGTCAGCAATGTCCTCCCTCACCCATCTCACCACTGTATGAACCGAGGTCCCATGATTTCCACCACCTCACAGGGTAGCAATTAACAACTGTGGGGTTACAGTGGGGAGAAAAACCAGTCATCCGACTTATTGCAGCTCCAGTGGCCTTTCAGAAACTCTCAGTCTGAGGGACAAACTTGCCATGACATCATTCACGCAATGAGCAACTGGATATTGATTTATTAAAGGTATTTAAATGCTGCTTAATAGATAGACCTCACAAACCAGTTTACATGAAATTATTAAAACAATGCAACCAATAAAACTGTGCAATGAAAAACAAAAAAGACAAACAATTTCTTGTCTTGGAGAACCTGGTTCTGTTTCTTCTCCTCTCAGGGCAAGATGGGAGTCCGCATGCCAGTGACGCCACCCTCCACTGGGCCTTTGGTACTGGTTCAGGTCTGCAGTGCCCATAAGGTGCCTCGTCAGGACACCATCTCTGTAGTTCATTGAGCCTGCAATGGGGCAGAGAGAGGTCGTATCCCCCACACAAGCCCTGGACTTGCTGGACACTACATGTGTTGGAGGAGTGAAAAAGGCTACGTCGCATCAAACTGGAAGCCCTGCGGCTTATTTTAATGGACAGGTGGTTAACTCCACCCCTGCTGAAAGTCTGACCCCATCCCTGGAAGTCCCACTTCCGGAGCCCTGCCCCGGAAAGAGGGATCACTGGATGGGAGTCATGTGACTCCTAGATGAAGTCATCATACCTCCATGGACCAATAGGATGGGGGTGGAGACCCCTGCTGTACATTTGGGGGTCTGGAAGTGACCCAGTCGGGGTCATTTCCAACCCCATGCCCAGAAGTCCTACCCTGGAGGGAGGGATCACCTGATGAGGTCACGTGACCTGTCTACAAACTCATCATGCCACCTCATCCTGTTCAGCCACCATAGCATGAGGAATTTGTAGAGGAGTCACATGATCCCATCAGGTAAACCTTCCATCCAGGGTAGGACTTTTGAAATTGGAACATCTTGGGATGGGCTTGAAAATGATCCCGCATCTGCTATCTAGCCTCCCAGAACTGCCCTGTGATGGATGCTCTGTTCTACTGACCCTTGGACTCCTCTGTGACTCTGCTTCCAGACTGTGTAATGTGTGTGAGTGCCTGACTGTGTTGTGTCCCCTGACTGCTATGTCAACCCCCTCCTGCCTAAGCCTGAACCCCAGTTAGGGATGTCGGGGGAATCCATTTGGGGAGTGGAGCTTCACAAAGTTTGTCATTGTGTCTTCCACCAACTGGCCCCACTCAATGTGCAATGAGTAAGGCCAGCTGGTGGAATTTTCTCTTAATTTTTTTTTGCCCAAATTTGGCTGCAAATTATGCAAATCTGCATAATTTACAGGAGAAATGTATGCAAATCCCTATTTGCACAAATTAAGCCAAGACCAAAAAGAATCTGTAAAACTGTATGACTCAGGTGGCAAAAGCAAACCGAGTCAGGCGTGCCGCGGAAGTCCGGCGAGCCTAAAAGGGCCGGATTTCTTGGCAACTGACATCCCCAATCCCTGTACCTAACTGCTTCCAGTGCCCCACATATATGGCAAGGGCTAAACGGACAAATTCATAGAGGAATCACATGACTCCCATCAAGTGATGCCTCGATCTGGGATGTCTGGGGATGGGGTGGCAGATGCAGAGCTAAAGCACCTTTGAATAAGGGGGACGGCTTAGAGTTTGATGTGAGGTAGCCTTCTCAAGAGTCCCTTGACCTCTTCACTCTGTCTCCCATTGCAGGCTCTCCCAATGCCAAGTCCCAGCACCTTTCGTTGTGCCGCATGGAGCCAGAGATGAGGGAGGAGGATGGAGATGTTCCCTTGAACGGGATGAAGGGAGGAACATTGGCTGTCAATGCTTCCTCCCCTGAAGGTCTAGGAGTGGGTTTCCTCACTTGGTGTCTGAGCCAGGGGAAGCATTGTTCATATTGTATCCACATCGGAGAAGGCTGGAGGCAGGGCAGGACCTTGGAGAGCACAGTCCACAAAGTGCTGGCTGGGAGCTTCTCCCATGAGGAGCTGTTGTTCAGGCGAAGGTCTGTAGTTCACATAGGCCTCGAGAGAGCCAGCTGCACCTGGTCTTTCAGTGGCTCCACCCATGTTCTTCAAGGGGCGCTGTCAGATTCCATAGTCTAGTAGTCTTGGTGATTGAGGAACAGGGGAGGATGGAGGTAGAGAAGGGGGTGTCAACGAGAGCACTAAAGGAGCTATCTAAGGTGCTGAACCCTAGCCCCATATTCGGTTCAGCACCTTGGATAGCTCCTTCAGAGTTCGGGCTGCTTCTGTCCGAAACTCAGAATGGATTCACAGCCCCACCGCAATTGGAGCAACCAGCCTCCACTGGGTTGAAGGACAGAGTTATGCACCTGTCCCCTTCACTCAAGATGAGGTAAGTGGGATGGGGTGTGTTTCCCAAAGACAGTTTTATTTTTAAATATATATGTAAAATGTTTGTTTATTTGTTTTCTGAAAGCTGTTTATTTAAACGGTGTAAGATCAAACTGAGGGAGTGTCTTCTCCCATATTTCCCGCCTGACTCCTAGGATCATCTTTGGCAGCTCTTTTCTGGGTGATGCCACACTCAAGAGCTGCAGGGACAGAACCTCCTCTGTAGTGGCCCCCGACTGTGAAATGCCCTTCCCAGGGAGAGATGCCTAGCCTCTTCACTCTATACATTTAGCTGCCAGGTTACCTTCCTCTTCTGGCAGGCATCGAGGGTGCCATCCTACACATGTTTAGACAGAAAGAAAGGCCTACAACTCCCAGCGTGCCCCAGCCAGCCATGTCCTGTTCTTAATCTGCTGCTCTGTTATTTATTTTAAGGCTGGTTCTTTGACATTTAATATTTGTAATGTTTAATATTGTGTTATTTTGATATTGCTGGTTATGTTATTGCAGGCGTCGATTGTGTTATTTTTATTATTATTATTATTATTATTATTATTATATCCCACCTTTTTCCCAATACTGGGATTCAAAGTGGTTTACAAATTAAAACAAGTACAGTTAAAAACAGATAAAGATATACAAACATTAAAAATATAATTAAACATAGTACAATATTAAAATATTTTAAACATTTAAAAGCATTTTAAATACAAAGATTTTTTTTAAAAAAAATCCAAGATATAAACTTGGATTCTAAATTTCCCCAAGAGGTTTGTCAGTGGCGTGATACACAAATTTAACAAACACGTAAACAAAGCATTTTTACCTGCTCTTCAGCTGAAAGAAAATGCTCAGAGCAGCGGTCCTCTGTCCCCTGACAAAGCTGCAGTTCTAACAGACAAAGCATGAAAGGAAAAGGTATTGGGAGGGAGGAGGAATGAAGCAAACTCAGGTCCTAGCTCTTAGATACAAAGTTTAGCAGGGAGTAGCAATTCGTGGAGGGGGATCTGAGCCTGCCAAAAAGCCTGCCACTTCCTTTCCCACCCAGCCAAGACATTTTGCTGCCTGAGGCAGAGCAGCAAATGGGGCCTCCACCAACCCATGTCCAGGTGCAGAGTACCCAAGGGAAGCCGAGGTATTTCAGCACCTGAAGGGGAAAACTCCGCAAGCCCCTCTCCTCATCCCTGGCAGTAACAATACAAATTAAATCGCTAACAATTCACTGCTGTTTCATGATAGCCCAAATCTGCCTGAGGCCGTTGCCTCACTCTGCCTAACGGTAGGGCCGAGCCGGCTCTGGTTGCCTCAGCAATGGAAGTTAGGAGCTGGAAGGGGCATGGTGCATCCCAATATGCCCCTGAGTGAGGGCTCTGCTCTGCCCACCCCATTCCCCTGAGGGGTACTGCCACAGAGCAGGGGGGAAGTGGGGGAAGGCACCCTTGTTTGCAGCCATTTTGTGAGAGAGTGCGTGACACACTCTCAAAATCCGAAATATGCCCGCTGACCAAAAAGGATTGAGAGGCACTGGTTATTGCTGCTGCTTTTTCCTGGCCTTTTCTAAGCCTTCCTCCTCCATTTCCTCAGGGCCTTTCTTCACCAACTTCATCTTCTTTCTTAGTCTCCTTTTTTCTCCTCAGAACCTCCCTTCCTCCTGTAGCTTCTCCCCTCTGAACTCAGCAGCTTTGCAGTTGCTAGGAGATCTCAGGACTCAGTCCCTTAGCAGACTAATAGGGAGAGCAGAATGAAGGCACTAACCTTTCAAACTAAAAAAGAGCGTGACACCTTTCCACCCACAGCCCACTTATTATTTTCATGAAGTCCAGAGTCTGAATTTGCACCGCTGTCACTTGGCTTTCTTGGAGTGTGCCTGACTCTGCCGAGATCTGCCCAGACAATTGCTCTGAGGCAATGGCTCTTGTGCCCTGGGCCATTGTAGGGGAATGAAAAGGGGATGAGCAGAGGTATTGGTAGATCACATATCAAATAGAATGTCAGAGGACTTCATCTGTTCTTCCTCCAAGACATGAGCATCCGCTGGGATTTATCCAGGGGGAGAGAAAGCTGCACAGCAGTTTGTAGTTGCCATTTCCTCGCATAGCACGTGCTGCTACAACACACCTCTGCACTTTGCTTGTGTGTGCTCTTTCTGGCTGCGCATCACATTCTGTGACATATAGAAGCCTACATTTCATAGTAGAATGTGCTGGGAATTGAACAGCACTAATGCAGAAGAGGGTTATATTCAAGAAGCATCGTGACCTCCAACAAAACTTGATTTGGATTGAGGGATGGATAAAAGGAAACAGGTAAGGACAAGAGAAAGCAGTGATCGTTGGGTCAGGTGTCCGCAGCATGAGGTACCGTTGTGTTGCGACCGTCAGAGTGGAGCTATCTTGGCTTGGAGGAACCTGGCCATGCCGCTGCCTGCCATGACTTCTTTTCCTTACGAGGAGACGCTTCCGCAGCACCAGTTAAACTCAAGGACATCCCCCATTCCCGAGTTTACGTTACTGGCCTCCTGTGGTGGCCTGCCTCTTGCCCGTGTGGCTGGAAACGGGAAGATTGATGGGGCGGGCTCAGCACAAGGAGCCGCTGTTGCCCCTCTCTGAATGATGTCTTCACTGGAATCCGGGAGTGGGTGCAGTTGCACCCCCTTGCTCCTGTGAGGGGATGCTCATGGCTGCATGCTATGCTGGGAGTTGTAAGGTGTTGTTTCTGTCTAAGCATGCATGAGATTGCACCCTAAGTGTTTCAGAGAGCTTTACATCACAAAATACAACATATGGCCATTCGCAAGGCAGACAACCCTCATAGAAGCACTGCAACTGCCGCCTAAAGACTGTGCATTTCATAGGTTACATGGAAATTACTTTCATTTACATTACATTTATAGCCTGCCTTTCCTCCAAGGGGCTGAAGGCAACATACATGGTTCTCGCCCACTCTTTTATCCTCACAACAACCCTGCCAGGTAGGGAAAGCTGAAGGATAGGGACCGATCCAAGGTTAGCTAGTGAACTCAAGCTAGGATCTCTTTGCACCTCCTAGTCTTCCACGATCTGGTGGCCTTTAGATGGGTTCTACTGCAATTCCCATAATCCCCAGCCAGCATGCTGGTTGAGGACGATGGGAGCTGTAGTCTAAGACTACACCACGATGGCTCTTATTTTAATAACACTGATAATGACAGCAGTTTTTAGATAACAGCAATGTCCCTCAAGAGTTAATTTGGGTTGTGGTGGTCATAGGAAATAGAAGTTATGAAATTCTCTCTCTGTGTGTGTGTGTGTGTGGGGGGGGGGGTTATGTCCTCATTGGAGGAATTTTTCTCAGAGGAAGAGGAGAGGTCTCAAAAACTGAGGGTACCCCAGATCAGTCATTGTCACCAGAGCAGGAGGAGCAGAAAACCCCCAGAAAGGAGATGGCACAGGGGGAAAGAGAGAAAGGGGGTGGCAGGATAGAAAAAAAGAGAGAGAAAGGGGATAGCAGAAAAACGAGAGAAAGGGGGTAGCAGAAAAAAGAGAAGGGGTGGCAGGGGAAAAAGAGAAAGAAATGGGGTGGCAGGGGGAAAAGAAAGGGGTGGCAGGAAAAAAGAGAAGGAAAGGGGGTGGCAGAAAGTGCAAGAGAGCAGAAATAGAGTGAGAAATAGGGGGCAGATATAGATACAGTGAGAAAGAAAGGGCAGAAAGAAAAAGTGAGAAAGAGGGTGGCAGAGAGAGCGAGAGAGACACAGAGAGAGAGAAGAGGGTGGCAGCAAAAAAGGCATGACTCTGCTCACGTTTGGTTCATGACTTGCATACCACTACCTTCACTTCTACTCACCAACAGGATGTGGCCCCTATGGATTACTTCCAAGGGAATGCAGCCCTCAAGAGGGAAAAAAACTTTTCCCACCCTTGCCATAAAAGATGATGTCACACAAGTGGGCCAAATCTAGGCATGCTCACATAGAAATAAGTTCCACAGCAGTGCGCAGCAGTGCACAAAGAGGGGGACAGTTAACTAGGGTGGCCCTGTATCTGTATCTTTAACATGATTAGCTCTTCTCTCCTTATCCATGACCCCCTTTGCAAATCACCCACCACCCCAAATCATGTCAAGTAAGCTTGGAAAAAACTTTTCCTTGGCAGCCTTGGACAGACTGGGAAATAGCTCTGGGTCCCTGGAAAATAGATTCAGGGACAGAGCCCAAGCCTAGCAACACCCCTGCGTTAAGAGCATAGTCACAAAGACTAGCTAAACAGTTGGCAACCTTTTCCCCCACCCTACTACCTGAGTTTTTTTAAAAAAAAAAAAACTGTGAAACGCCAGAGAGCTTTAGCCATTGGGTGGAGCAGAAATGAAATAGGACTCAAACCTCAATAAATACTTACTGCTTCTCTTTGTATTGTATTAGTAATACAACACCCTTTTGCCAGGATGTACTTAAACAAATGACAGTACTTGCCCATAGAGAAACCATACTTGCCCATAGGGATCCATTGCACAGCACTTGGAGAATTCATTTTTTTAACTTGACCAATCATCCATGAATTTGTCTAATACTTTTCTAAATCCTTCTAAGCTAATGTCCATTGCTACATCTTGCAATAGATTCCATAAGTGCATTGTACAAAGTGTTTCCTTTTGTCTGCCCTGAATCCCATGGAAGATCAAGCTATCAGTGGCTGTTAGTCATCATGATGGTTATATGTTAGGGGTGTACGCTCCCCTCCGCCATCAGTGGTCTGTCTTTGGTCCGATCTCATGTTGTGGATCGTGAGTGGGTTTAAAATCGCAGGAGATCTTTGGGGAGGAGTGGATGGTCATTGGACCTCCCTGAAAATACCCAACCAGTTTTTACGGTCTCTCTGAGGCTTGTATTTAGTCGCTGGGAGTCAATGGAACAGTTCTCCATATAACGAAAACGCTGAGGTTTTGAGATTGACATCTGTGGCTAACTGATAGCCACAGTCTCCTCCCTGTTCCCCCTCCAATCCCAGTGCTTATTGGGAGAGATTTTAAATGATATAACCCATTCATTCTGCCCTGGAAGCCATTCCTTCATTAGCTGTTCGCAGCATTAGGAAGGAAGGAAGGAAGGAAGGAAGGAAGGAAGGAAGGAAGGAAGGAAGGAGTCAAAGAGAGAGAGAGCTTCTGCATGTTTGCTTTCTTTCTTTTTTGTTTGCTTTCTCTGTCTCTTGCGTGTGTGCAAGTTCCTTGCACCTTAGACCCACCCCAGACTCCCCCTTTGTGTTATAGTGTGAGTGTCTGTTTTTATTAACACACACACACACCTTTTTAAAAAAATGTTTTTAATCTTATCTGTGTGCTGGTGTTTGCTGTGTTAGAGAGGAGTCCAGAGAGAGAGCTTCTGCTTGCTGGATGCTGCTGTTTGTTTGTATTCCTCTCTAGGGGGCTCTCTACAAGGATTCGCTTTTGTGCCCGGTTAGGCGATTATGCGCATAATCGCAGAAGCGCTTTTACACCTAATACCTCTGCACAAGAGGCTGCGAGAGGCGATGAAGCGCATTAACGGATGACCAAAATGCGCTTTTCAAGTAGTTAATGCGCATAAGTGCTTGTTCACATAGTCAAAATGCGCTTTAACGGCCGGAGCAAAATAAAACTCGCTATTTAATGCGCATTCGATAATGCGCATAATCGGAGAGATAACGCGCCTCTATGCCCGATTTGCGCTCCGTTCTTGTAGAGGTAAAAAAATTTAAGCGCCTTGAAAGAGCTTTAAACCTCTCTTGTAGAGGCAGCCTAGGTCTCTGGTTTTCTTTGGTTCTTGTGTGTGTATTCTATAGTTCTTCTTGTTGTGTATTCCAGTCCCCAAGTTCCTTGTGCCTTAGACCCACATCAGACTCACCCTTTATGTTTTATAGTGTGTGTGTGTGTGTGTGTGTATGGGGGGGGAATGGTTTGAGGGGGGGATTTTTTTTAAAAATCCTTTAAAAAATCAAGAGATGAAGGGCATATCTAAAGCCCTACTTAAGAGCTATCATCATGCTAAGTTTCATCTCTTTATCTTTAAAATCGAGGGAGCTGTAAGCATTTTAATTAATTCCCATAGGTGATAATGCAGCGGTTATCCAAAAACAGAGCAGTTTCTCCTACGGATAATCCAACGGGGCAGAGCAAGGGAGCCACCCCAAATTTTGGAGCAGAGAACCTGCTCAGTGGAGCACCGTCCCGAATTCTGGAAAGGAGAGGACCCACTCTGCACATCTCTATTATATATCATCTCCCATATCAGGGTGTTTCCAGACAGGGGCTTCCTACTGTTAACAAACAAAACACATTGGTCAGCTATTCTGTCTTATGTTCCTTAACAGATTTTTTTCTGGTAAGAATAAAGAGGTGGGAAAATTGGGGGGGGTTTACAAATTGAAGGTGATGTCACCTGGACCCCCACTAGTAAAATTTTTGAATGAGGCAGGGTAATGGCACAATAAAAACCTAGTCTGGAAACACCACATCAAGACAGTATGCATCTTTATACCAGTTACTAAATAATTGATGTAAGTGCTTGGGGGGAGGGACGATGCACAAATGTTGTGCTTGTGGGCTTTCCATAGGCACCTGATTGGCCACTGTAGGAACAAAGTGCTGGACTGGACAGATCTTTGGTCTGATCTTACACAGCTCTTCTTATGTTCTTTCACCAACAAATGTCATTGATGACCTGGAATTTTAGTATTTTGAGATATAATCCCCCATAACCAACATGTTGGCGCAGAAAGGAAACCCCCATTCTGCTTATAGTTATTAGGATACAGCCCTTAAAGACTATGGTTGGACTATTTTGTTATTAGGCAGAGGTTAGCTTTTAACAAGATTTAAAATAATAATTTACACAGACATGCCTCCTTAGAGGTAAGCCCCACTGAGTTCAATGAGATTTACTCCTGAGTAAATGTGAATAGGAGAGCAGCTTCAATTGTTTAGAGGCTGCCAGTCCAATCCAATACATGTCTACTCAGAAATGAGCGCCACTGAATTCAGTGGGATTTACTCCCAGGTAAATATGCATAGAATTACAGCACACCTAACTGCAAAGTAAACCTCATTAAGCAGTTAGTGGAAGTATCCAGGAAGGATATTATTCAAACAGCATCCAAAATCTGAGAAGGATTCTAATAATATGGACATTTGACACAAGTATTTACACAATTTATTAGAAATCGTACATACATTAGGAAAGGATGGACTGTACCCAATCATTTGCAACCTGTGTATCAAAAGGTCAGAGATCTCTCCCTGTTTAGCAATCATAGTGCAGAATGCATTAGAATTTACTGACCATTGCTTAAAACAAAAGCAGATAATTTGTGATTGTGAATCAAGTACCTTATTACAGAATAATTTGTTATTCTTTTCCTTGAAAAGATGAATTAAAAGAAAAACTAAAGAAAAATATAAACTCTGTCATATAAAAACCAGTCCTCTATCACGTACCCCCACCCCCAAATTCCCACACTGGAGTTCATTCACTTCCACAGTACACCACAGAGCTCTCACAAACATCCGTTGAAGTCAGTGGTTCTGCTGAGACAGTCAGCTGCACATAATGAGCTATTCAGTTTGCACCAAGCATAACTCAGTTCATACTAAAGGAAGAGGCACCTGTTATTTTCAGGAATATACAAATATTACCACAGTTGTTTGTGCTAATGACAAAAAAAATGTTAAGGACGCTTACAGCACATTCTTGACAAGTATCTATCCAAACACATAATTTTTATTTTTACTTTTTTTGCTGGCACACAGTCAAACAGCATTTGCCATCACTTAAACTCGTGACCAGCTAATTGTGTCCACCTCCAGCATCAGAATCGGGAAAGCTCCAGGTGGTGTTCTGTGCCCAGTGTCATAAATAGTCTTTGGATCCATATCTCAGTAGAAAGGAATTAATTCTTCTTGTGAAGGAACTTCATTTTATTTCCTACAGTGTCAAAAACGGGAGACCTCAGTTATTAAAATATATTTAAAGCCATCAGGAATTCAATTCTATTCTTTTGTAAAGAAGCCATGACACACAATATGGCTCAATTCGGACAACACAATAAACAACTGGTGTGGGGGAAACAATCGTCAGTTGTTTTGACTATTGTGTCATCCGAATGCTGCCATAGTCAACTCAGCGCTGATCCTAATCCACACCACAGTTGATTATTTATTACCATGTTGTGTGGAGAGTACCCCCTAGTTGAACAACTGTAAAGTTGATTATTACCCCGAATTGTCGTCTGAATTGAGCCTATGTCTATAACATGTAGTTGGTTGGTCAAAAATACAGTTTTGAGAGAAGTACAGATATTCTACTCTGAGGATTTTAGTTTGTGTCCCTCAGATGAAATGAAATGCCGCCCTCATTTTCTGTTTTAGACTCATGTTCAAGTTCAAACTTATTACAGAATCCTTTCCAAACAGTAATTAGCTGAGGAATATTATCTAAAAATCATTGCCTTTGAATGTACAGATTATGATTTCTGTGGAGCAAGGGCATGACTTCCCTCTTACTGCTACTATGGCATTAGTACTGATGCTTAATTGTTAGCTTAGGGTGCAATCCTGTGCATGTTTAGACAGAAAAGAAGGCTTACAGCTCCCAGGATTCTTCAGCCAGCATGGCCAGCTGGGGAATGCTGGGAGTTGTTGGGCTTTTTTCTGTCTATACATGCATAGGAGTGGGGAGCCCAACTGCGGGTGGAAAAACCTGTTTGCTATTTTACCAGGTCCTAACAGTAGCCACCCTCCCCTTGGGCCATACAAGTAAATTATATTGTTAGATCTTTTGCCCTCTCTTGATTATTTTGAATAGATCTATCCCTATGGTTCTGCTTAAAGTGACTCTGGATAGGACACAGGGATTTGACACAAAAGGATTATAATTTTCATTAATGACTCTCAATGGATGCTAATCTGTCAGCAGATGGATTTCATCCAATTATTTTATCTCTATAGCTGCTACAGCTCTCATCAAATCTTAAATAATAACATTTTCATAAGTCTCACATTTCAGAGTCCTATAAAATTGTTTGATCTCACCTTTTGCTTCAGATGAGTTACTCATAATAGTAAGTTACACATCAATAGTTGTCTGCATACAGAAGGCAGTGGAGGAAGGGGGAGGTTTGTACGTTTTGTCTGCCTATCGCTATGGGCAGCTTGCAAAATCTGTGCACACAATAGAGTGTGTACAAATAGGCGAAATATTTTGAAATGCATCTCACACTTTATCTGTATGATTTTGTTTTGGAATAATAAAGAGGAAGCTCTTTCACAAGGCACAGTTAACCAGAGAATTCAATGCTGCAAGATATACTGAGTGTGAAAATATTTTTTCTGTAAGATTAAAATTATTTAATTATAAGATTTGGTCCTATAAACATAGTATTCAATTTGCATGCAGGAGATGCAACATCTCAAAATATCATGTTGCATCTCCTATACGCAAGTTCAGTACTCATGTACCTGCTGGTACGCTCCAATGAAGTACTAACAATTGATCTGTAGGTACTCTGATGGATTTGAATATCCAAGCTTTAGGAATTAGGTTCCTCATCGATAAAATACAATAGGGCCCATTTTACAGGGTTGTGTGTAAATAATATAAAGAAACATTGCCAGACCTGATTCAAAGTTGTAGAAACAAAGCAGGCTATTAAGTGAAACAGTAAATTCAAAAATAACACTACTGTCTGCTGTTCTAATCTGAAACTAGAGAAAAACTATAGAGCAAGGTCCGATCTCTGAAATCTTAGAGAAAAAGCAATGTTCTTGGGAAAAGGCTATTGCACAGTTCTGTAGAAGCACCATTATCCAAGATAAGATAATGGAATTTCATTTGACCAATAGAAACTCCTAAAGAATTTTCAATTTTTGTAGGCATTTAATGATGAAGCAAAACATGTTATCAGCACTATTAAATAGCTCAGCAATTTCTTGGGGAGATTGATTCTACCATTACTTGTTAATAAATGCCTATTCTTTTCTGTATCTACCAGAAGTTACAATAAAGGAGCCTCCAGAACAGACTGTGCTTTATAATAGGACCTTTTCCTACCATCTTCTCTACATGCAGACAAGCCTAGACTCAGAGCTCAAATATTTCAAAGCCAAGTTCCTTACCCAGACCTCGTAGAAACTTATTTACTCCACTTTGTTCAGTGTCTGGAAGCTCTTCCAAATATTGTTCAACCCTCTGTTCAAAGAGACCTGTGGGAGGTGGATGAAAGAGAAACCATTGGTCTTTTTCCAAGAGAAAGAAGGATCAAGACCTTATGCTTTTATTTCTGCCGCAGTCAGACAGAACAACTCTTTTTTCCAATATTGCTTTCAGAATTGTATTTTGGAAGCCTTTATGAAGTCTTGCCCTTTATAGAGCTTCATGCCTTCCTTCTTCTCAACCACCAGCCTTTCTTCCCTAAAGAACACCTTAATACAATCATGCACATTCAAACAACTTCTTAGGAGAACAGTTTCTTGTTGAATTCAGCATAACACCCAAAATGGAAGCAATTGCTTTAGTTGTCTTGTCAGCTGCAAAATGTGTCCTGCAAACATGAAACATGAAAAACATGCAAATTGTCTGAGGTCATAATCCTCAAAGAAGTGGAACTTCTCCTGTGCAGATCCACACTGAAACTGGTGGGACTTCAGCAAAACCTCATTTGTGGAGTGTACCATCCCTAAACCATATGTCATTTGGTGGATTTTTAACAAATAACAAAAGGGATATGTTGCCTTTATTCTATTTTTTACCTTTTAAGACATGCTGTAGTATCACTGTAGTATGTTTACAAACAGGCCTCTGTAACATTGAGAGCACCATAGGGACAGAAGGAGTAGTAATCTTCTAATATTAGGCAGTCACTGTACACAAAGTGATTTTCTGTTCCTTCCCTCCCCACAAGGATTTTGAAATCTGTCTACAAATACCTCACACTTTCACTTTATGCTCATTCATCCATTATAAAGTCCAAAGGGGAATTCGCCAGTGAGAGATGCACAAGCTGCATGCACATCTGAAGCCTGCATGAACTAACCTTGAGATATAAACAATGAGCATCAATTACGGCCTTTCCTCTTCAGTCCAGAAGCATTACTTAAGGAGGCACAGGATGGGGAAAAAAGCATTCCACCATGTTAAAGGGGTAATTGGAGGGGGTCATTCTAACATTCATAAAATTGAAAATATTTCACCAATCTTCCTGAAATTTACACGTGCCAGAAAGAAATGTTGGTTTTAAATAACCTGAAAATTTCAAGAAGATTGGTGAAAGACTGAGGGAAGAATGGCAGTTTAAAGTAGAAAAGGGGGGAACCTCGCCCTTATTTTGTATCCTGAATTTGTATTAGCGAGATTTGTGCTCAGGATTTACATAAAATATGACTCTGCTAATTAATCCAGTGGTGGGGTCTTCTTCCTCCTTCCTTGTAGTTGGTGGAACAGCTTTTCTTTTTTTAAAATTCCCTTCGGTTGGTTTTTAATGAATATTTATTCATCCCATTGGAGTGAATGCAGAAGCCTTCTTCCATCATAGTGCGACACATGCTCAGTAGCGTCGCTCTCCCCCTCCCTCCTGCCTCAGCTAGATTAGAATGATGGGAGGGGGGGAATGGCCGCTTCCTCTAGCACAGACATTTTGAGAGAAGACGAGTTCTCTTTTCTCTTTTGGAACATGTTTTCCTTTGGCTTTGAGAGTATTTTGGGCTATCTTCATAAGGCCAGTTTGCTTTTTTGCTCACTGGTGAAGTAGGGTGTAGTTCCTCTGGATCCATGATAACCTGGTCTTCTGATCTCTCCTGGAAATAGATAGCTATACATTCCTTTCAATCCCCACCCCCAACCCATAAACACACAGTGCTCCTTCCCTTTTTTTGAAGAGTTTTGTCCCTACTGCTATAAAGTTGAAAGCTTCAAACACTTCATTTAATTAGTTTGGGCTGGTGTTAAGTTTTAAGTACAATTTTGTAACCTTTCAAATTGCTTCTGGGCCTACAATTGGTTTTGGCCTAGACACACTGTTTTTCTAATAAGCTTTAGAAACAGTTAAACTGTACTGTATTTGCACAGTGTACACATGTATTTTCTTTCTAATCATTGCAGTCTAGATTGGCTTGTTCCTTGATGTGTTCTTAGAGGCAGGCAAACCCTTTTTTGTTCCAGCAGGCTTTTGGCAAATAATCTGGACCTGTGTCTATACCTTTGACTTTTAAATTGTTATGTGTTTAAATATTGAAATGTATTTAATTATATTTTTAACTTTTGTATATTTCTATTTATAGGTTTTACCTGTATATGTTTTAAATATGTAAGGCCGCCTTGAGGCCCAGCATTGGGCAAAAAGCAGGATAATAATAATAATAATAATAATAATAACAACAACAACGTTTCAGATTTCACTTTTGTATCTGATGTTCTTTTGCATTTACTTTTCTTTATAAACCATTCATATCTTAAGACTTCTTGTGTGGCTTGTTTTCATTGATTTAACGAGTTAAAAGGGGTATGCACTGTTGCTTCATTTGGTTTAAGTAGTCTATTTAAACTGCACATCTTTTGGAGTTCCTTGATGGATCGCATAACTTAATGCTGGGAAACATCATACTTTAGAATAGATGTGGGCAGAAAATAGATCTAGCCTGATGTTTTGGACATCAACTCTCAGCATTCTGATAGGAGGCTTTTACAAGTTGAATTCCAAAACATCTGGAGATCTACATTATGCCTGCCCTTGTTCTAGAACAGCATTCCCCAACCTGGAGCCTGTCAGATGTGTTAGGTTGCAACTCTCAACATGAGGAGATGCTCTAAAAAATTAGAAGTAGCTGGTCCTAAGTTGTTCATCATAATTTTCCACAACCCCCAGTCACCTCTGCATATCATATTGCATATCCAGATGTTTGAGATGACAAGTCCTGGCATTCCGGACCATGGAACATACTGACTTGCAATGGAGGACACCAGGTTGGGGAAGGGCTGCTCTAAACAAAAAAAGAGAAGTAGGTTGCCCTAAGTTGTTCATCATGAGTTTTCCACAACCCCATAGTCACCTCTGCATATCGTATTCTCCATCCTCTCCTCATGGTTTAACTGCTTTGGGAGAATGAGAATTGCAGTTGCAGTACAGTACATAATATTTCGTAATAACACCTAGTATTTGTATATCATGTTTTGTGTAAGTCCTAAATCTTGTTCAATGGGACAATAGTGAGAATATCTGCAATACTACAGATTGGGGGGAGGGGTGAAGTTGAGAGATAGTGGCTTTCCAGTCACCATCTAGTGAGCACATTGTTAAGAGGCCTTACCTTTTGCCCTACATTTTCTCAGTTCTCTGTCTTGGATAAACCCAGCAAACATCTGAGATTCCATAAAGACCTCTAGAAAACGGCGGATGCTCTTTGAAGCTACAGATTTGCGGAAAGCCTCCCTCTGGAAGACTCGCTCAGCCTTTTCATTTTGAGTTAGGAAAAGAGAATAGTGTCCAATGGTTTCCACAAAGAAACGGATAAAAACTTCTGATACCAATCCATTCAGGGTATTGCACTCTGCAGGAAAGAGAAAACAATGTGTAGTTGAACTAAAATATTGTTGAATTATATATAATAGAATTGAACATCTATTCCCCTGTGCCTGGAAATCATTGTGTTTGCCCTTGCAGTCACCATGCCGTTGTAATCCCATGTAAGCAATACATCTTTTCATTATTAGGGTATAAGAAGCTGCCTCATCTTATTAAGCTGAGATATGCTCGAGCCCTCTGCCCACATGCCCTAACTTCATCCTGCCCCTTTCCTCCTACCTTCTTGGCATGCCACAATTGAAGACTTCCTGAGTTAATTAATAACCACAATATCCTGTTTAATCCAAATTGTGAAACTATGGTTAGTAGGACTGGAATAAACCAGGACCATAAATCACAGTTTGAAGTTAGTCACTCCTTCCTTAGGTTAATCTTCGGTGTACCTAGATGCGTCTCAGGAGGTGCTTTAAATTTGGAAGTGGGTCTTAACTCGCTAAAATGCCAAGCCTGGATTTTTTCTGTCCACTTCTGGCTCAGGTGCCACCTTGCGATATCTCACAACTCTTTAGCCTATAAGGTATTAACAGACTCATTTGTATCTCCCTGGATGAAAGCAGTAGAGTACAAGATTTCGAGCATAGGGCTTCCACCCCCTTACCTGCTAGCGGTAGGACTTGATAAGGCAAGAGCAATCATCAAGCAAAGATTAACAGATATAGACACCCAGGAGTTAATTGGGGCAGCAAGGGGCCCCTGTTCACCACAGGCATTGGGGATATCAGTGCTCCTTAGTAAAGAGGGAGCACAATATCTAAGGTGGCTATCAATTCCCAAATATAGGAAGGCCTTTACACTAGCCAGGTTTAATGTTCTCCCGTCTAGGGTATTGGAGGGCCCTACAAGGGAATTCCTTGGCACAACAGATGCTGCCCCTGCAATGACACCGAGGTCGAATCTATAATACATGTTTTATTTTTTGTAGGTTTTATCGGCCAGGGTAGACTTAATTTGGCCAATTACACAGTCCCTCCCAGGGTGTTCCTCTGAGGCCCTAACAAGTATTTTGCTCCAGGGTACAAATAAGCGAATAACGGAACAGGTAGCTAAGTTTCTGAATCTGGCTATTCGAACCAGATTATTAGCGGACGATTAATATTAACACTCACTATTTATACTATTTATTTGTAAATTTATAGTCCCTTTTGATATCAGCTAAGTTGCAAGCATCATGACTGTATGTTATATTTGTTTTGCCTTTGGTCTATTGACTGTAAATAAAGGTTGATTGATTGATTGATTGATTGATTGATTGAAGTTAGTTTCAGATCCTGATGTGTTCTGTTCCAAGTAACCATAGTTTGGGATCTCCCATCTCTCATATCACAATATAATTTAACCATGAGAATCTAATACAACTGGCAGACCAAGCTCTCATGCTTTAATGGTGACATGAGTTGAATTATTCCCATTAATTTTTGGCTAGACAGCTAAGAGACCCCTTTCCTCTCCCCATTCACAGTGGAACTAGCTTGTTCATGACAATGTTATTCAATTTAGTAAATAGCCCTTTGTACTTTAAAAATCAAGAAATGGCTTGTTTTACCGGAAAAAAAATACAGGAATCCTTTAACAATATTGTCAGATTCTATGAGCTGGTTCATGCGACACAACAGCCCACAGTGGGCTATTTAACCCTTGATGAGCCATGGTGCATGCCAGTCACCATTTTGAATATGCAACCTCTGATCAGGGGATGTTGTGTCATTCAATCCACAATCCAGGGTTATGTGAGGTTGTTTAACTCTTGCATAACCCCCAATGGCCTGACATAACAATCTCTGATCAGGAGCTGCATTTTCAAATTGTGTCCAGCACGTGCCGTGGCTCACTGTGTCTTAAATAATTATGGCTGAGAACCAGATCAATGACATTCCTTTCCAGTTAATATGCCACTAAACGAGCATAAATGATTTTGGCTTCAGTTCCGCAAAGGCTTACTCTATGTATACAGCACAATTCTATTGACATTCATTAAACAAATCAAAGTGCCAATCTTTTCAAAGCTAAGTGGGATGCAGCCATTCATTACCTAAGAAATATTAAAATCATATTAAAGCTTTTTAAAGACCTACTGCACATGTGAAGCTGAATAGGTATATAGAGATATATCAGATGACAATGATTCAATACAGCAAATACTTCCAAACCAAATGCAGTTCCTATTTTTCTTCCTTTGGGAATAGCACAGCATTCAAGCTTGTAATTAAATTCTCTCAGACAAACAGAATTAAGTCAGCCAAAGAAATAGTCATGGAAAAATAATTGCCCTAGAATTCACATTCAACCAAATGATTAATGTGTGACAGTGTTTTGAAAAATAATGTGTGTCTTTTTTAAATACTGTCACAAACTGTTTACTGTTTATCCCACAAAGATTCTGTTTTAAACAGGATTTCTTCCCAGCCTTTCTTACCCTCATCTGATTCACTGTCTGAATCCTGGTTTATTAAGTCATTCTTCCTCTCTAGAGCCTGCTCCAGAGCAGCTTGCAATTTCCTGGGCAAAAGTGAATCTTCATCATCCATCTGAAGGGGAAAATAATGCTATGAGTTCATTCTCCCTTATCTGCTTATTTCCAATCAAAGATTTTTTCAGGTTTTAGAATTTGCAAACTTGTTTGTTGTTTAATACAGTTTTATGCAGTTTTACAGTGATTTTAGTGAAATTCTACATCAACCACGGGTTATCTGTGTGGGTTGTTCAGGGTTAACAAACCATCATTTGTTAGCACAGCTAGGTTCACACAACACAACAAGCTATGATTCAACAACAACCCATATTCAACTTGTAATCTGGCTAGTCATCTTGTGTGAACCCAGCCAGTGCTTCCATCCTAGGAAGAAGAAGTGAGAGACCTTAAGGGGATAGCCGTATGAAAGTGAGAAGGATGAAAACTGGGAGCCAAGAGCAGTGCTTTTCCTCTTGAGGGACAGAACTTTGAACATTGGTAAATTCAATATGTAGTAGATCCAAGGTTATTAAATGGAAGCTGTCTGCAACAAGCCCATAAAAGATCTCCCATTGTGTATTTTACATGGCTAGACCAACAGCTCAACTTCAAAGGATTCTAAACACCTTTACAGTTTTGCATGCAAAGTGAATCAAATACACTTACACTGCAAGTCACAGGGACGAGGAACCCACATAATCTTTCGATGAGGAATTAATGCACTTTAGTCTACAAAGGTCACCTGAGGTAGACCCAGATTATGAGGTCTAGCACAACTAAAGGAGCGAGCTAGTTTGCATTTTCTTCTTGGCCCTGCCTGTCAGGTTGGGGCTGTCATATAAGAAGATAAGGATTGCCATGCTGGGCTGGAGTCAGGAAAGGCCATCCAGATTCTTAAGGAAGCTCAGAAGCAAGGCAAGAAGGCAATAATTGCCCTTGATATTTGTCCACAGCCTCTAGCAATCACAGGTATACAGCCTCAAAACATTCCTAGCTATGATGGCTAATAGTCATTGAGAGATTTTGTTTTTGTATATTGTTTTTAATTGTTTTTAATCCTATGTAAACTGCCCAGAGAGCTTCGGCTATGGGGCGGTATACAAATGTAATAAATAAATAATAAATAAACTTCCATGAATGTATTTAATCCCTTTTAAAGCTTTTCTGTGCTAGTGGCCAAAGCAAAATCCTGTGGTTTTGGCTGCAAAGGAATGGCAATGCAACAGGATGTTGAAACAGGAGTAATGTGACCCAAGATCATCTCATGCCAGTGCTGTTCCTGCAGTGCTCAGCCCCTCCTAGTCCATGACTGCAGTCCAGCTCAGTAGAAGGGCATTAGATTAGCATCTGACCCATGGGAAAAGGACAGTGCCAAGATTATATCAGATGTGCTCAAGTAATGTGGTAATACACAGGGAGTGAGTTATAAGCAAATGGATCTTTTCATGCGCTGGCAACATATCTTGCAAGCAGAGGGTGAAATCCACTCAAGTATTTCCAGTGATGGAATTGCTTCCATCTGCAGAAACGGGTAGTGGGATTGGGGGGGACCCTCTGAAGCAGACTTTCATGAGACATCAGGTGGTGCGGAGGGCTGCCGGGAGGAAGAGAGAGGGAGAAAATCCTGTCAAGCAAGTGGCGATGTTGGATTCTGCCCAGAGCATTGAAGCATCTTATGGTATATAGTGAAGTATTGCCAGTGTCCTACACGTCTGCATGGAATATTGATTCCTTAAGACAGCCCCAGCCCTTCACCAGCCAGGATGTTCTCATTCTCAGCTGATGAACTGGGACTTGCATCTCTATTATCTTTTAGGAACAGGCTGTGAAGTTGTTTGGCACATTCTAAAGCACAAAGCAAAAAATCTCCACGAATTACCTGTCTGATGAAACGATCAGATCCGAGGTTCACCATCAGTGCCTAAAGAGAATGAACACAGAAGAGTTTTATCTTGATGCCTGGAGACATTTTACTGGTATTTGATTTTTTTTTTAAAAAAGAAAATGATATCTTACTAGGGAAGACTTATTTGGCAGGACGCTCCATTTCATGGGATTTACTACAAAATAAATGCATATTCAAGCAGTGATCGTGTCACAAGTATCTGGGAAAGTGTTCAGATAACCACTGACAGGATTGTTATCTCTACTGGATGGAGTCTGCAGTTCCACAGAGAATGCAGTGTCCTATAATGACCCAAGACATTCAAGGAAAGGGGCACTGAAGGAACACCCTGTTGCTCATTATTTGTATAAACAGAGTGATGATCACAACATAAAAACTGAGATAGAAACCTCTGAATCTGGGGCCTGATTCGTACTTTAGAATGGCAGAATAGAACCCACTTCTGAATGGCTGAATGGCTGGATCTAACGCCATTCCAGGAACTTCTGTATGAAGCTATCACATCAGTCAGGCAAATGACATGGCTCTTTCCCCCAAGGTGGGCCAGTGGTGGTGTGGGAAGAAATCATGCCATTCAGCTGAGCCGTGTGGTTTCTCCTAGCAAACAGTACCAGTGCTGAGTAAGATCCAGACATTCACCTCTCTGATCACTAATGAAGCTGCCCCTTGTACATGTAAATCAGCAATATCATATGAAGTTTGAGAGCAACGGTGCTTCCAGACACTTTTACTGTGCAGACATTGTCACCTTCCATTTGTAACCCTGCTAAGGAGGAAGGGATAGGTGCGCACTGCACTTTGTTTGGTAGCATTAGGAAGCAACCCAAAAGGGTAACGAGATACAACAAAACGACATGAGTATATGACATGATACTCATGTCATATACAACAGTGGCTCAGAATCAGCACTATCAAGACGCTGCTGCTTCCCCCTGCTTTCATGAGACTTCAAAGTGGAACGACCACGGCAATCAGGTGTGCAGTTTTGCTTGATCCAGGTTTTTCAAACCAACAGCACCTACCTGTGCACCATCCCCTCATTGCCTGCTTTCAGGTATACTGCTTTTACATTCCAGGAAATCAGTTCTTACATTCAGCCGATTTCATGATGCACGAAAGTACATTAAAGGAGAAGAGACGCTGGCAACAACAACATTCGGATCACATTGCTCCCTGTGTGTTGATATATCCTGGCAGAATGTATTTTTTATATATATTTGGATGTATTATTATCCCTCAATTGTGTAATTCTATTTTACTTCTCATGATAATCAATAAAATCCTGCATTGATAGATGCTTCACTACCCCTCCTCCATGTCTAGATGTGTGAGCCATATTTACTTCTATGCTAAATTCTGTTACAGCTTTTAAAATTATCTAAACTCTAGCCAAATTTTGCAGGCATTACAAGCGGAAAAGAAGGATAGCATATAAATACACCCGCCTCATAAGGAGCTCTCGTTTGCAGCTAAAACAAATCAGAACACAGAATTCTTGGTCAAAGAGTTCCATATGTGATCGTCACCTATTTCATTTCACTTCAGATCCCCTTCTCCCAAATCCAGCATTTTAGCATTACACCCATTAAAGCAGGAGTGGGCAACACGTGGCCTGCAAACCACATGCGCCCCTCCCTCAAGTGGCTTGATGTGTAGTTCCCAGCACTGCTGAAATGCAGTGGTGGCAGCAAAAATGTTGCCTTGCTTTCAAGCTAAATATGGCCACCACATTTTGACAGCAGCGAACCCTCTTTTCTCTCTCCCTTTCGTTTGCTGCTGCCAAATTTCAGTGACAAAGCAGCAGTAGGAGTGCGATCCGGGGGGGGGGGGGTACACAGGGGCTGAAAATTGGCCCCCAGAGTGCCTGAAGTTGCCCATCCCTGCATTATAGGTTGGTTGTACATGGTGGATGTGGAGGAAAGCTTTTAGCACAAAGATGGCACCGGTGTTGTTTTCAGTTTGTTGTATTAAAGATTTAGGTATGAAGATCTGTTGATATTATTGCAGGATTCTCTCCTGAGAATTTAATCAAGTGTGAACCATTGGGTCCGTTCTTACCTCTTCTACAGGTAGCTCCTTTAATTTGGGCAGTGAGCTGGACAACAATCCAACCAGAAATGGAGTAGGGCAGCAGACAATGTCAATCATGGAAGAAGGGAGGACAGGAATGAAGGTGTGTTGCCAGGAGAAGGGGTACAGCAAAGCCACCACAGCATGAGAGCAGCTGGAGAGGGTGCTGAAAAGAAAAGAGCTGACATTAGTAATGCTTTCAAAATAACTCCCTGCTTGTTTCTTAATGAAACTCAGAAAACAGAGGCTGCCCACTTTCCCCCACCCCAAAAAGGGTCTTCATAGGGTGACTTTACATGTTATCCAGAGAGGAGAGGAGTGGAAGCATGAACCTCACTTCCAGTGTAACTTGTGGTGGGTGAATGTCCATATCTCTTCCACCATGAGAGGTGTGTGCTGCTCCTGACATGTCTTCGTATGTGAATGCCATGTCAATCTTACACCCAAGGCTTCTCTACATGAGGCTTTTATCCAGCAATGAAGATTGGTTACTCATGGAAATTTGCAGATCCTTTACATGACACCGTCAACCTCCAGACACTCTTCAATGCTTTTTGATCTTTATCCCCCCCTTTTTTTTAAGGTTGGGGATAATGATCTATTTAAATATTGTGAGTTGAATTTCCTTGTGTAAAGAGGAACTTGCGATATAACAGCAGCTATACCACAGTGCCATCTAGTGGCTGTATAATGAAACACATGAAACTTGCAGATGAAAGGCAGGGGGAAGGGGAAGTGCACCAACAATCTGGAAGCAGAAGTCCTGGTAAAGTTGCGGAATGAAAAGCCTCTGTGTAGAGAAGCCACCAAAGTGCAAGAACTGCTTCCTCTTTCTACATGCTCTCGTAACATGCAAAGATATTCAGCCAGTGGTTTGTCAAATATAGTTGCCACTAAGAGGGGGCTTACCACCACTTTTGCACCTTCAGATTTCTCAACTTGAAGATGCAGTGAGGGGGAACTGCACCTGTTGAATTACTTCCTGCCACACAGTAAGCCTGTCAAGGCAACCCTAATATCAATGCTCTTATTAGGCTAGCCACTGCTTTCTTTCTGAAATTGTACAGCAGTTTCCTCTGCTTCCCCTTTCAACTACATCCCCATATCTCTCTGCTTACATTGTTCGCTTTGTAAGTAAGCATTCGAAGAACACCCTGTCCTTGAGCAGCACAGCATTCTAGAAACTGGAAGAGTAAAGTGCTTGCTGCCCTCGACCTTGCCCAAGGACAATTTCATTTGTTACCACTCCTTCTCATGTTCCTCCATCTGCAGCATGACATATAATAGTTATGCTGTCCTTCATTTGTAGAGCACTTTCTGGTGAAAGGCACTTCAGGGACCACCACACAGTTAAAAATACTTCTGAATCTTTGTAAGAACCCCTTCTCAACACAGTCTTCAGAATACAATCTTACATTATGTAGAGCACTTCCGCAATATAATCTTGCTTTATACTTTACCAATAGGTTTTCAGACAAGGAAAACAAGGGCTTTCATTTTAAGAGCTGCCATTTGCAATGCTTTGCATTTTTTCTGTCTTCGCAAACTTAAGACAACAAAACTTGCAGAAATTAACTCAGACTAGTGCAAATGTTTGTCACAATTAGAACTTGTTTGGGTCTCCTTTTTAGTTTCAAATAATTATGAATACCCGTTCACGTTACAGCTTTTTTTTTTTTTTTTACAAAATGAAAATGCTGGTTCATTAGTGGTCAATTTACTGATGTGCAAGGCCTTTTAGAGACCCTAGATGGCATCAAATGTCTGTTTTGGGACTTCTTGCCATCTCTATGCAAAAACCATTTCCGAAAGACCACACATGAGAAAACGTAGAACTATTTGCTTTTTTAGTAACTACTGGAGCTGTGTACTGATGGAAACCATAATCCTGTGGGCTAGGTTGGAAGCTCTGTATTGTCACAGCAGCACTCTTAGGGCACTTCCGTCCGTCTGAATTCTCCAGCAATGATAGCGTTTTGCGGACCACCAAAACACTGACATGCCGGCATCCCAGGCAGTCCGAGCCTGATGGTCATGGTGCCAAGTTTTGTGCTGATCCAATATGTTTAACAGAATCATTGCGTTGAGAACAGCTACCACTGCTGGAAACGCTGATAAATGAAAATGCCTTTACAGGATCCTGTGCAGGATCCAGCACAAATTCTAGCAACTCCAGCCATTATACTTTAAACTAACCTGGGAAAATGAAACAATAAAACAAAACAATCTCACTCTACACACACACACACCACTGTCCTGTTAAACTACTGCTCCCTGCTGTACAGCTTAGGCCTGACATAAGTGTGCTCTGATCGATGTGAGCATAACACATTGAAACTTAAACCAGACAAGATGTGCTTGTGGTCATGAGGGCCGTTGACTCAGTGATAGGCTGCTCTGAATGGGCTGCATTCCCCTTGAAAGAGCAGGTTCATAGTTTGAGGTTGCTCCGTCCCGCCCCTGGATTTTCAGGTGTGGGCTGAATTGTTGCCCTTGAACCAGTTCCCTATGAGTAGCCATGCGTCTCGACGAAAAGAAGCACTCCAGTGGTGATTTAGAAGAAACTTTACTTGGGGAAAGATGTCGACGCCGATGCCTGAGGGAGGAGAGTCTCCGCGAGGCCCTCCTGTGGGCGCCAGGCAGCAGTGGGCGATGGGCCGGGCTGGGTCTCCCGCTGGGCTTGCTTCGAGGCCGGGCGTATATGTGGCCTGGAAGGGGCTGAAGGTCCGCAACGCCCTCACGGCCCTGGGCATCGGAGCTGTTGTCGCAGCCATTTATGGCTACACCTTTTATTCTGTTTCCCAAGAGCGCTTCCTGGATGAGTTAGAACTGGAGGCTGAAGCTGTGCAAGCTCGAGCAACAAAGACCCCAACGGATTGAAGTTGACAGAACACTTGACAGAAATGGGCTGCTACAGTAGTTGCACAGGTTTAGGATTGGACTGTCTTTACTCTCAATGCAAGTTGAGGACAAGTTGGCACATTGCCTCATCTAAGAAAACTGGTGACTGCATTTATTGGTAAACCATTTTGCTATGGCTAATATGTAAAAGCTGATCATGGCTAACATAAATAGCTAATCATTCTAGCTATTTAATGTGAATCAATAAACCAGCTCAGTGGAGAAAAAAAACACTTTACTTTAGGAAAAGGTAACTTTCCATCCTGGGATAGGATGGCTCAGGTCAGCCATACACTCATCCGTTCATGAGGCAGAGAACCAAGAAAAAGGGAGGAAACAGGAAAGGCCGGTGCAAAAACATTCCAGTAATCCCCTCCCACCTTGTTCAGGTACACATCAACCCTTTAGCTCCAGGTTCAGTGATCTGTAGCCTGAGTTCTGCTAACAGGCTGTCGCCAGCAGTGCTGTTTGCCTACGTTTAGCTAGTGCACCAGCTGCTCCTGCTCCTGGGAAGACAGACATGGCCTCAGGCACAGGTGCCTTTCAGTTACATCTACACTGGACTACCGTAATGTACTATGTGTGGGGCTATCTGTGCAAACCATCCAAACGACACATCTAGCGCAAAGTGTGGTTGCTAGGCTGCTGAATAGTGCCAGCTATATGGAGCATCAGACCCTTTGTTACTTCCGTTGCACAGGCTGTTGCCTCTTCCCAAGCGCGATTATGTTGCCGGCTACCACCTTTTAAAGCCCTAAATTGTTTGGCAACAGAGTACCTAAAGGGCCATCTTCTCAAGGAAGGTTACTGAGAGAAGGTCTCTGTGTGTCCTGCCCCCAGCCCAGGCACCATTGCTGGGATGACATGGAAGAGCTTTCTCAGGGGTCGCAGCTTCTGGAACTCCCTTCCTTCGAAGATCTACTCTACCACTATCACCACCCTACCCTTCCCCAGTAGCATTTTGTCATCTTCTGAAAACATTTTTATTTCGGCGGGCGTTTGGCCTGCATGTTTATTAACACAAGAACGTAAGAAGTGCCCTGCTGGATCAGACCAAGCGTCCATCTAGTCCAGCACTCTGTTCACGCAGTGGCCAACCAGCTGTCAGCCAGGGACCAACAAAGCAGGACAGGGTGCGACAGCACCTTCCCACCCATGTTCTCCAGCAACTGGTGCATATAGGCTTGCTGCCTCTGATACTAGAGGTAGCCATCAGGGCTAGTAGCCGATGAGAGTCTTCTCCTCCACGACTGATTCTCTTTTTAGTACTGTTTTTCTGGTTTTGAATTTGACTTTTTATCTATTATTTGTTAGCTATTTAATGGTTTATGTAATTCTGGCTTTACACTTTTCTGTATGTTAGCCCCCTAGAATGGATTAGTTTTGAACTGGATGAGTGTGATATACATATTCTTAATAAAGAATAAATATCACCTCCCCTTCCTCCTCTATCCCATATATTTCTAAGGGCAGCACTTTCTTAAACAAATCATTTATGTGCCCAATCAGATAAAAGGGGCACATAAAGAGGCATTCTTGGTAGATGCTCCTCAGCAATACAACTTCCTTCTTCTGTGATACTCAGTATATTTTAAAAATTGCTCTTTACCCTAAGTTTTTTGGAGAGGGTAGGAGAGCCATGGAAATAAATAAGTTGTACACATATACAGTATTTGCAAAATTATTTTGCTTTAGGGGTGTGGATGTGTACACACATGTGTGAGTGCCAATCCAGCAATCCCTGATCTGCACATGGAACACTCTTGCCCAAAAGAGTTTCCCATGTGCTTTAGTATACGGATAAATCTGTGGATGGAATTCCCTCTCCACTGATATTTAGTACCACAGAGGGCCCGGTCAAGGCAAATGACTTCCATGACCTTGCCTACACAAGGATTAATGCAGGCTTCCTGATCAAACATTCCACTTGTAGTACTGCTAACCAGCATATGATGCGTTGGCCTCGATTTCTTGCCGAATAGAATGTATTTGGTTTTTTAAAAACAAACAATGATCTGATTCAGGAAAAGAAAAATGTGGGGCATGCAGCAGGCTCTCAAGCATAGTTCTTTAACTCGCTTTTAATGATTGTGGAAGTTTCAAGTGTAACTGATCAACCCAATAAGCAAATGGAGCTAAAACAAGAATCACATTAATCTAAAAGCAGGAACACAAACATTCCATTAGTGTTCGGCACATAATCTTTGCTTTCTATAGAATGCCCTTTTGTAACTTGCCCTCCTCTGGAAGCAGGGGCCGTGATGTAAATCAGCACTAACATCCTCTCTCATGTACAATTCCCACGCTTTCGGGAGCTTTCTGCTTTGAGACATCTCTCACTAGCTTTCTTCTGCAGACCGTCCAACGTGCTGGGTCACTGGGAGACCATTGGGGAGTAGCAAATCACCAGAGGCACTTATACGTACATGACGTTCTTCCTTGATTTTGACTTCCAGAGGAGTGGCCCTATTAGTCCGTGGCAGCAAAAACAACAAAGATTGGCACCTTAAGAATGAACAGCTTTTCTGGGGCATAAAGCTTCCAAAGGTGAAGAAGTGGGGCTCCATTGCATGAAAGCCTATGACACAATAGATCTGTTGTCACAAAACACTCTGTTGTTTCCCCTGGCTTTGGTACGACAAGGAAAGAAGGTTAACTACATTCAAATAATCAGGTCTGAGAAGTTTTGTTGGTGGCTTAGTACAAAGCCTATGTGTTTAATCCTTGGGCATGTCTACAAACTTCCAAACAATTAGCCTGGTGTTTAGTACTAAAGCAAGTGTACTGGGCCGCAAAAAGGAAAAAGAAAAAAGGAGCCATCATGTCATACAGGTTTTGCACAATATTCCTTTATGCAGATTGTGTGCCATCCATGCAAACACCCTGACACAGTCCTCCAGCCCAACACTGCCGCCAACTACGCAGTCCTCTAACTTTTCTTGTCTGTTGATCACTTTGGAAAAAGGTGTGGCTGCATTGTCAGCTTTGCACATATAATAAAAAAAAAAACAGAAGTGACAGGCAACTATATGGTGAGAAACCTGGCCTGCTTCTTTAATACATCTTATAAGTGGTAAGCCCCCTCCCCCCTCCCCCTGCTTACCTTCCAGGGGCGTCCGCTCCCGTCCGGCGGCGGCTGCTACTGCGAGCGGGCTTCGCGGCCTGCTCCAGGGTGGCGCGCCGGGTGATGCGCCACCCTGGAGCAGGCCGTGAAGCCTGCTCGCAGTAGCAGCCGCCGCCGGACGGGAGCGGACGTCCCTGGAAGGTAAGTGCGCCACGGACAGCCCCGCTAGGGAAGCCCCCCCCCCGCTGTCCACTTCCATCGGCAGGCGCCCGCTGGCGCCCGCCAATGGAAGCGGTGGTGGGTGCCAGCGGACGCCCGCCGATCCATCTGAACTGGATTGGAACCTTTTCGGATCGGTTCGGATTGGATCGGCCGATCCAGCGGTGAGATCAGAAATCGATAATTTATCCGATTTCCCCCTGGATCGGATTCGGATCGTGGATCGGATCCGATCCAGTGCACATCCCTAGTGGGGAGTATAATTTGATTTTACCTTCCACTAACATGAACTAAATTTACCCTATAGCTATACTTGTTTTGCTTATATTTTAAGTGTGGATGAGATGTGGCAGATAACAGAGGGATGTGTGTGACAGATGCCACATATTGGCACAGTCGTGGAATAAACATCTAGCCCAGACATGGCCCAATTCATATGTTTAAACTGAGATGTGGTTGCAGCCTTAAATGCCAGTGTGCTTCACAATTGTGCTCATAGTCAGACCATTTTTAAAATCTTGGTCCACACCAAGGTATTAACTAGTCTCCACAGCAGGTCACCAGGAGTTAGTTGTCATAATATAAAATCTTGCTCTATGTTTGTGATGAACTGCTCCTCCTACCTCATCACCAAAAATGTATTGTGAACTGCCGTTGAAAATAAGTGGTTTCCAAATTGACTCACAAGGGACACAACTGACCTCCAAGCTTGCATCTTTCACATGAAAATATAAGGCACCACTACGATCAGGGGTTTGTTAAGGATCATAGTCCAAGGGAGATGCCAACTGAGATTAACTGAGATGCCACAAGCCACTTAAACTATCATAACATGCTCTGAAGACAGCATAAATCCAATAATGGGAATGCTCTGAAGATAGACAGAAGCACTGTTGGTCTAACTTCAAATTCTGATCCCATGGGTGATGCAGTTTGAAAGCATGGAACCCCTTTTTCTTTCCCTACTCACATTAAAGAAATTACATGCCATGCATATTTTGTTACAACATTTCTTACCCCTGAAAATATCAAAATAAAATCATGAGTCATTGTTGCTAACCATGAAAAAAAATGCCACTTGAAAAATGCTGAGTGAATAGCTGTGACCGTGAGAAAAGTCCCCAAGTTACAGAATTTGTTAACACATGCATTCAGGAACAATAGTTATATTCAAAGGCAAAGGAATGAATGTGCCGATCAGGAGCAAACCGTAGCAGAAGATGATGTGGTGGCATTTACTGGAAACTCAGATGCTGAGGAATATTTAAAGGATAATGTTTCAGCCAAACAAAAATGGAGATATATCACAACACTAAAGATTTCTAGAAGCAACTATTTTCCATGATATATTTTTCATGTGACATAACCCAAGCACCACCTAACACAGGCCACATTTTATCTTGCCTAGTGTTGATTAAGACTTCCATCCCTACGTTCTGTTGTAATGAAATTATTAACTCACTAATTATCCACAATATCTGGGCAGACATTTATTTATTTATTTATTTATTTATTTATTTATTACATTTGTATACCGCCCCATAGCCGAAGCTCAATTGGCTCAATTCGGACGACACAATAAACAACTGGTGTGGGGGAAACAATCGTCAGTTGTTTTGACTATTGTGTCATCCGAATGCTGCCATAGTCAATTCAGTGCTGATCCTAAACCACACCACAGTTGATTATTTATTACCATGTTGTGTGGGGAGTACCCCCTAGTTGAACAACTGTAAAGTTGATTATTACCCCACCATTGACTATCGTGTTGTCCGAATTGCGCCATAGAGAGGGACACAATCCGCTACCCTGAGACACAGAACAGCCCACCAGCCATGCAATCTGGTGAAGCCCGGTCAAACACGCCTATTGCTTCTACAGTCCTAGAGAGACTGAATAATAGTTTTCTCATGCAGCTGTTGAGCTGACGTACATGGCTGGTGAACTGGATTCAACTTGGTAGATCACAAGTTTTGCCTACTTTGAAGTTCTATTTCCCCATCTCCAACCCAAGTGTGTTTCTAAGGGAATCTTTTTTTAGAAAGGGGATGAAATGTGAAAAAGGCAACGATCTATTCAGACAGGGGAGAAACTGCGGCCACAGTCAATGTATGCTGAGAAAAGATGCAGCTACTGGGCTAGAATCCTGAGGATTCTGAAATGGACACAACCATCAAAAATAAAATTTCGGCCGCAATGTAAAACATTAGTTTTCTCCAACCTCGTGCTCTCCAGATGTGTTGGACCGCAAGTCCCAGCATTCCCAGCCAGCACTGTCAGTGCCCATGATGGGAGCTGCTATCCAACACTTCTGGAGGATACCAGTGTCCTGGGCATCCATCCTACTAAATTCAGTGTATTTACTTCTGAACAGACAAGCATAAGATTGAGCTTTTAGGGATATTTGTTAACCAGGCCCGGCAACGAGCACATTCTTTTTGATTTTCTCTTAGAAATTAACACACAAACCCTCCCCGGTTGCCTTTTTAGAAATTAACCCTCCTCATACATGGCAGTAAATGGCTTTGATCAAAATCTAAGACTGCACAGCAAGCTAGAACATTATCACTTTAATTTGCATGCAGCCTTGATTGCAGCAAGTGAACTTTATGACAACCCACAGAACACAAACAAGGTTTGAATGATAAAGCTGGAGTAGGGGGCATAAAGTGAGAAGGAAGTGCATACTTTCCACATCACATCAGCCAATTATCAACTATCCCTTTGCACAAAAAACTGTTTTAATGATGGTTACAATGTAAAGAATAACTCTTAACTCCTTTATCCTTCTACCAAGTATTTTTCCCCATGAATGCAAGCCAACATAAACTTCATGTTGCAAAGACAAGAGTCATGTTTAAGGATTTATCTTGTTGGGCATTGTATATGGAGGATTTAACAAAATCAAATATGTTGTGAAGTCTGGTGAGAATTACAGTCTTTGTAATATAACCATAATGGCCTCTGAACTTCGTTATGATTCCTTGGCATCATGTAGGGGTGCCTCTACAAGAGCAATTTAAAGCTCTTTCAAGGCGCATTAAAAATTTTACCTCTACAAGAGTGGAGCGCAAATCAGGGGTCGAGGCACTTTTTCTGTCCAATTATGCACACTATCGAATGCGCGTTAAATAGCGAGTTTTAATTTACCACGGGAGTTGAAGCGCCTTATGACCATGTAAACAAGCGATTCTCCACATTAAAACACTTCAAAGAGCATTTCATGCAACCGGTAACACGCTTCACTGCCTCCCGTGTATAGGGATTAGGCATAGAAGCGATTGCGAGAAGATGCGCATAATCGGACAACAGGGTGTCAAACCGAATTCTTGTAGAGGGGACCTAGGAGAGGTTCTCCAATGGGCTGCATGTGCTATTAAAAATGACCTGTGCAGATGTTCATCACTGGCCTACAAAAATCAACTCTACATGGCAGTGTGCATTCATGTTCATGAAGCAATACTTGGTAATATCCTAAGGTGTATTGTCAAGAACCCAGAGGTGGAGCAATCTAGTCATATCCAATTAATATTGTGCAGCGTTCCCACCCAAGCTGCAAGTAAGTGGCGACAAAAGAGGGGAGCCGAGTCCAATTCACACAGTTTCTCTACAAGTATGAAGTCATGACGTCATCAACCTGCATGAGCTCCTACTTGCCTTTGTGCGAGCAATCATCACCACAGCACTCTCGCCACCACCTTGATTGGGAAGCTTGTAAATACATAGGAACTTAGGTAACTGCTTTATACTGCACCAGACCACTGTTCCATCTAGTGCAGCCACTGTGGTGTAGTGGTTAGAGTGTTGGACTGGGACTCAGGGGATCCGGGTTCTAGTCCCCACTCAGCCATGAAGCTCACTGGCTGACTTTGGGCCAGTCACAACATCTCCGCCTAACCTACCTCACAAGAGTTATTGTGAGGATAAAATGGAAAGGAGAGGATTATGTGTACATCGACTTGTGCTCCCCTTGAGGAAAGCTGGAATATAAATGTAATAAATAAATAGTGTCCATACTGACTGGTAGTGGCTATCCATAATCTTCCCCAGCTGAACAGACTGAACCTGAGAACTTCCGCATGAAAAGCATGTGCTTGGCCATGGAGCAACGGTTGCACCTCACCCCCTCCCAGCCAATGGTGCACTTCAAATTCAGCCTGCAACGGCTGCCATAATAAGGATCATATAACACCTCTACTACTGAAGCTCTTCACAACAGCGATGGTCACAGAATGCTAGAACGAAATACTACCTTGTGTGTAGCACTTAAAGGTAAAGCATTAAGCGATATTTTATAGAGGCTTTTCAAACTGATGAATGAATGGAATTCTTTGTTTTGCAATGAATTTTTGAATCCAAGTAACATGCGATTTTTTATATATACTAACTACCCCCCTTGCCAATCATTGCTATTTATTTATGTATTGGAGTGTAAGTGAGAAGAAGAGTATACAAATCATTAAAATCACAGAAAAATCTATTTGATATTTTTGTACACATGTGTTGGCTCTCTTCCAGGCATTTCTTTTTCTAGGCAAGGAAATGGGCAGTAGACCATTCACTTGATATCATTCAGTTGATATCCCCTCACCTAACACATCACTCATGGGGAAACAGTGTTTTTGCAGCACGGAAATTGCAATATTTACCTGCCAAACTAATGACATTCCACCCCCAAAAAAATATCATAGCCACTGCAATATTGTGAGGGCAGTGGGGCATATGGTTGTGCAAATGTCATGGGCTCTTCTTGAGCAAAGAGTCCATTTCTCCCTACCCCAATTCTGTGTCATTTTGTGTTCTTGAACTATCAATGGCTACTATCCTGATGGTGATGTGCTATCTCCAGTGTCAGAGGGTGTATATCTATATACAGCAGTTGCTGGGGAATATGGACGGGAGGGTGCTGTTGCACTCATGTCCTGCTTGTGGATTTCCGTGGCAGCTGGTTGGCCACTGTGTGAACAGAATACTTAACTAGATGGACCTTTGGTCTCATCCAGCACGGCTCTTCATATGTTCTTACTTTTAAGAAAGTGTTTAGATACTGGACTTTCAATGCTGCTGTGCCATTGCAGCAGAGAGCATTAATCTAGCCCAGGCTTCCCCAACCTGTTGTGTTCCAGATGTGTTGTGACTGCTACAACTCTCGTAATTCCCAACCACTGGGAATTATGGGAGCTGCAGTCTCAAAACATCTGGAGGGCGCCAAGGTAGGGAAGGCTAATGCAGCCCTTTAAAATGGCAAATGCTAGCAGGCTATCTTTTTCCACTGCCCCACCGTTTTGTGAAGCTTCGTCTTTTCTTCTTGTTGCGGTTAGTTCCACTGTTCCAGTGTTAGAGTGCACCTCTCTTAAACAAGAGAAAGATAGAAAAGAGAAGCATGGCTCTTCCTCCACACCCACCCCAATTCCTAGCAGTGCATTCTTCTCTTACAAGGGAATGGCTACATTGAACTCTTAATGCTAAGTGAGTCAACTGTGAATGCCCCTGGAAGAGTGCAACATGGACCCAATATGATCTCTCCTTGTTTTTCTCACACAACTGGTAAACATACTAAACTGTAGCAGCAATGTAATAGCCACATAAATGAGAAAAAGCAGAATGAGCCATTAACCCAAGCAAAGATGTGTGGAGCTGAAGCTTTTCATAACCTCTTCACTTCTTAAATTGAGAGGATATAGTCCCTATTACAGCTTCCTCAATCTGGGGGGTGTCTATATACTCTATTAATCCCGTAGTGGCTGCACAGTAGCGCTGCATTGTTTATATGACACAGCTGCCAACTCGCAGCCATGTTGGGCTTTTCTGGCTTCGGTTCAGGTTATCAAGTGGGTGCAGCTCTGGGTAAGTGCAGGAGTGCTGAGCAAGAGGTAGGCTTGACAAGGCAATGGCTGCCGGTGCTGTGGTTTTTCCTGGAAAGATAACCCTTGTTCCCTCCTGTCATCTAGCTTTTTTGTTTTTACCTTGCAGGACTGATGCTGCATGGTTTTGAGCAAATCGCCCTCTAACATGGTGAGCAAATCACCCTCTAACTACAACTCCCATCATCCCTTTTCATTGGTCTGCTGGCTAATACTGATGGGAGTTGTAGACCAAAATATCTCGAGGGCACCAGAATGGGGAAGGCTGCCATGTCCCCTCACCTATTAATATGTCCATGACATGTACCAAGCAACACAGCAGACATCACAGCCCAGGGAACTTAATTTCACACCACAGGAGATCAAATAGAACAGGGGTACAGAACCTCTTTCAGGCCAAGAGCTGGATTCCATTTTGGAGAAGCTCTCAGGGGCTGCATTCCAGTGGTGGGCAAAGCCAAAGGTAAAGGAGGAAGGTAGCAAAAAATACCACCATACTGTAGCACAAGTAGCAAAAAATATTGTACCAAAAATAGCAAAAAATACCACCATATTGCCTGTATGTAAGCCGTAAAGCAAAGCATTTCTACCTTTCAGGATGGGTGGAGAGGGAAACTGCACAAAAGCTGGGAAGGCACCCAACATCCAATGGTTGGGGCAAAGGGGTTGGGGCCAAGTGAAGGGGGCGGCGCCATCCAGGAAATCCCAGAGGGCTGGATTTGGCCCACAGGCATGAGGCTGCCCACCCACCCCCCAAATAGTGTAGCATAATGCTACAAGTTTATTCCATAATAAAATTTCTGAAAAGTTGTTAAGGAATGCCAGCACAAAAACACTGTCATTTGAAAAGAAAAGAGACATGGTTACTGGAAGCATTCTAAACAAGCTAAATTTGTACATTGCTGAGTGTTCTGACCTATTAATTTTTGTGAGCATCTCCCTAAATTGCGTCTTACCACTATTGTGGCCTTATGCTGACACCTCATTCATAAAGGTCTTGTGTGGCTTACCTGAGTTTATCTGCTACAAAGATCACTCGCCGTTCCAATAGGAGGGAAGCAAAGATTCTGATGATCTGCCGTATACTCAGGCACTTGAAGAGACACTCAAAGTCCACGTGTTCCAGACGGGAATCCATTGGTCGCCGAAGCTCTATTACCTGAATGCATTCCACAAACATAAGTCATGCTCTAAATGTGAAAGTTAGCCCAATCTTGGGTCAACTGCTCTTTGACGTTTGAACACCACAAAATACTTCCCAGAGCACCTGCTTGGCTCAGGAGTCTTGAGAACACGTTGAGCACTTTTCTCAGTGCCACCTCACATGTTATTTTCTGCCAGATGTGCATTAATATTCAAGTACTTACACAATAATGTGTGATTGGAGGCAAAAAGTATGTATTTTGCCTCAAGCACCCTTGTCCTGAAGGCAAAATACATACTTTTTGCTGATATAGGCAATATATAAAGCTGAGTACCCAGAGTAAAACAGACACTCATTCCATGATTCATACATTATGACATTAGAAGCATTAGCTCACACACATTATTAATCCAGGTATTATATCTTGTTTGGCTTGCTTCATTTTCTAGGACAAAAATGAAATTATACATATCTATGATATACACGTAGTTCAGAGTCTTTTTAATGGCCAAATAAAGCATGAAATATTCATTTCAGAGCACTGAACTATCTCTAAGTGCCGGTGACACCTTCTAATTCCACCCTTCTTGCCTGTGATGACTTGTAGCTTCCAGATTTAACAACTGGGGATGACTCATAGAGGAAAACACCTTGAGGCTGACTGCTAGCTTGCTAACCTTGTGATAAAACCCTATCAATGTCATAATTTTACAGATAAAACCAAGAGGCCTTGAAGTATATGATAAGTTCTTAAACAAATATAAAGTTAGATTTCCGAAGTAGTCTCTCTCACACACACACGCATATACACCAAGATAAACTGCTTAATGGAACAGTTTACAAACGGAAATTCTTCCTTCTTTTTTAAACCATTGCAGGACATGAGATAGCTCTCTGTGATCTACTTTCTTTCTCCCTATTTTTTCCTGATTCGGTGAGTGCATATTTTGTTAGGGTTTTACTTTACAGTTTAAAGTTTCTTTTTACCTCATTTCCAGCTCCAGGCAGGAATGTCTTGACTTTGATTGTCTTTCCAGGTGCTGGAAAAGGAGACTCCATCAGGCTTCTCATAAATGGATAAACCAGAGCAGCAGAGATCCCCCTTCTCCTTTCAACTTCATCCAGTATCTGATCCATCAGAGACACATGTGAAAGAGAAGAGAAACAGTGTAGCAACAGCAATGTGCACTTGTATACTATATCGCAGGGGTGGGGAACCTTTGTTTTTCTGTCAAGGGTCACATGCCAGCAACGAGTGGAACCAGAGCCAAAAGCGGGTAGAGGCACCCCTTCTCTCTCTCTCTCTCTCTCTCTCTCTCTCTCTCTCAGTGTCAGTGTGTGTGTCTCTCTCTTTATGCTATCCTCTTTTCTCTCTCTCCTTCCATCCCTGCCCAGCAGGCTGCCAGGTTAGGAACACATTGTTCTTGGCAGAAGTCTGCACCTGGAGAGGGATTTTGGAATTAGAACAAGGGCCACAATGCTGCCTTAGTGCCGTAGACTGCCCATCCCTGCTCAACCTAAATGTTAGTAAATGTACAATCCTATACATTTACATAATTTAACGGATAAGCAATGCCCAATTTTGTTTTTCAGAAATAGCAGTGAAGAACTGGTCCAATCTAAAAGTTCTTCTTCAGGAGGGATGGCCCACCATTATTTCATCTCAACAAGGACTAGACAAGCCTGAGGCAGGCTTTCTCGATGAGAACAATGCTGGAAAGATTTTTCTGGAACGCCAAGTATCTTCAATATGAAGTGCTGATTCGATTGAGCTACTAATGTATTGTGAACTTATCTTGTAACCCAAGCCACAGTTACCACCACATCACTGCTTGTTGTGTTGAGGTAAATGTGGCTTCAGTTGCAGCTGGGCACATAGTGAACATCTTCACCAACTACCTCTGAACTCTCTCTGTTTGTCTTATTCATTCATTCATTCATTCATTCATTCATTCATTCATTCATTCATGTAAGATGCCAAGGAAAAATGAACCAGGGATTCTGGCAGAAGGGCCCAGGCCCCTTGCTCACTGCCCTAGTAGGGCAGCTCACAGCAGAGGGAGCTAATGGCCTGATTTCTACTGCACTAGAGCACCACCCGGATAATGGCCAAAAAGGATGGTATAGCTACATAGTCCAACCAGACCAGGTGATGCAAGCCCTGGCTGGCCTCACATAATTGTTGTTTCAGGGATGGTTTTTCATGCAGAGCAACTTTTCCCAAGAGTAGCCATACAGATTCTTGTGCCTCACCTCCTCTTCTTCTGGACTGTTGCTTTTGGAACTACTTCTCTGACCTTGACTACACACCATCTGTCTCTGGCACTTCTGTTCTTTGCTCACTGCTCTGGACGTTGGTTTGACCTGTTCTGTGCATTATGCCCTTCCAACTGACCACTTGCAGAACTGACCCCGGAGGGCCCTGACAATTAATCCATTCTTAATATTTCTAAGCCACCTTTCTACCAAGGAACACAACTGGCCAAAATACTACAGACACATCTGGTAGCTTACAAACATGAACTAAGGTGTCTGTGAATATGCAACAACTGCTTCACTTAGCTACATAATTCCGAGAATTAATATCATATGCCTGATGATCAACATTTGAAATTTGGATTCAGGGTATGCAAGCAGAAGAGTGGCTATTCGGATCCACAACTTGCATTTTTAAAACTAAACCTCCTATTCTGTAGTGCAGATTTGCTTAATGCCCTGATGTGCCTTGATTTATATCCAGGATTCAAAGGCATAATGCCAAGAACAGGATTCTCTTATACTTGCTTATATTATCTGTTATATTGTCTGTTATATTATATTATCTGTTTCAACTTTTCCCTTCACACCCACGAAGCAAAATAATGCATTGTCCAAACTAGATAGCAACATCAAACAGAAGGGCAGGGAAAAGTTTGTTTCAAGATGTTTCCTGCATTTTCCAAGGTGTGTTTTTGTTTCAGTTAAAAAAAGTATTTGAGATAACCTTGAGGTTACTATAATAGTTACCTATTTAGCTTCAGAACTTTTGTATTAAAAAAAATCATGACAGATAAGGAATTATTTGTAACAGAACCCTCTGAAACTTGGTTATTACAACCCCCAATTTAAATCCTCCTTGTCAGTGTGTAGCCTAAGGTAAACAACATTCCCAGGGCTTGGCTTGCACCATCACACTTTCTGCCAAGGTCACAAATTGATGTTAGGTCACAAATTGATGTTCTCTGATTTGCAGCTCTACAGCCATTCTCCCTTTTCAGCTGACCCAGAGAGCAGGTTTCCACGGATTTGCCTGGAAGCAATTTCCAGGATTGGCTGGTTAGACTGAAAATCAGCCAAAGTGACCTCACATTCATAGCACTTTTACAGTACAAACATTCTTTTAAAACAATAACCATGGGTTCAAACTCTGGGGTAGTTCATCCCCCAGTGAACCCAGGCTTCCAGATTTGAATGTTACAATAAACAACCCAGGGATGGGGTGTCTCTGGAGGGTTTATCACAGGGGGAGCAGGCAGGCAACCTGGAACCAGCACACTCCCACTTGTTCATGATATCCATGGTTTAAACAACCCATGGATAGTCATGACGTATGAATCGAATGACTTGCCCAACAGGGACAATGAGCACGGTGGTAGAGCAGACATTTTGCAACATGCATAAGGTCCTGGGTCCAATCCCTGACTTCTCAAGCTAAAAGGATCAGGTAGCAGGATCTCTGTCTGAGTCTGTGGAGAGCTGCTGCCATTCAAACAATACTGAGCTAGATGGACAAATAGTCTGACCTAGTAGATGGCAGCTTCCTATGTTACCTTTTTTAAGACTGTCCAGTGGCACTTTTATCCATGGCAAAGGAGGAATTTAAATCCATGTCTCAAACCCACACCGAATATTCCATTTACTAAACCAAACATGCCTCACGTGTAGCATATTGCCCATTGGTTGTAACCCAATGATAGATGTCCTATAAGAAAACACTCCTGCACACATCCCATTCAATCAATCCCATTCAGTCAATCCTACCAGACTGAAAATGTTATTAAAATGAAGTTAAGCTCACAGGGTCACTCAGGCACAGGCAGCAACAGCGCAAGACAGTTCAAATTCACTTCCAGGGGAAGCAAAGGTTTTAATGTTTCCTTATATATTCCTTATATATGGTTTGCGACACCATAAAGAAAAGACCAGTTTGCTGGGAGCGGCAACAGTCCAGATGCCCGGACTTTGGCCTCCTCTAGAAGAGGTCGCTTTTATGGCTGATTCTCCAAATATGTGCATTAACTTACAGTTGAGTTTACGGCTAATGCCTATATAGGAGAGGCGTGGAGGTGAATTTCGGGCTCCATACAATGCGCTTTAAAGTTGTTCACATGCGTTTTATTGCATTATCAATTAAGCATATAGCAATGCTCGAATGGGGAAATGTTGACGAAAGTACCGCCCTGTTTCCTGGTGGAACTGCCCCCTCAGTTTCCCGCCGTTTGTTAATTCTGCCCACCTGAATCTCCCGCCTTTGATTACCTGGGTTACCTGCTGTTGGTCACCTGGTTTACCTCTTCCTTTGTGCCCGACTGCCATTTGTAGTAGTCCCGCCCCCCAACTGCTCAGGAGTAAATGGAAATGCAAGCCTATGGCTTCAGACAAGCTCTTATGGGATGTCTTGCCCACCCCTTTCTGATTCCTCCGGCCACGCTTTCCTTTGCAATTGGCTTCTGCCCTCCTTTAAACAGTATTTGTAGAATAATGATATTCCAGTCATATCTCAGTAATAACTTGTCTTTCTGGCGATCGCCAAGGTACACAAAAAACATATGCACATACGCACGCCTCCCGGGGAGGAATTCCCCCCACCTGATCAGGAGTAAATGGAAATGCAAGCCTATGGATATTTGCTGGAGCAGCAGTACCCGCGACTGGCAGCGCTTGGGCCAGGCTTGTATGGGATGGGACAGAAGAAATCCCCGCAGGACACTTCCCCCCAATGCTAGCTCCAGATGCCTCTTATCTCCCCCTCCTACTAGGCACATCTGCAGCTTCAAGGGCAATTTTTTGTGTAGCCTTTCTGTTACAATGTTTCATCCTGCACTGATGTCCTCTTTCCATACCAAAAGTTTCCCCTCATTATACACACGAATATGGCTATCGAAATGCCTCCCGCCTATCGTCCTGCTCACCGAAGTGCTCCATGGGCACAGTGAATCAGAGGTGGGTGAATGGCCATGAAGGATTGGGTTAGAAATGCCCCCAACTTCCCTCCCCTGAAGGCCTATTTCTCATCCTTTTTCTCCACTCTCTTTCCCCCAGTGCAGCTGATTTGCCGTCTTGAGCAGGCAGCAGCAGCGGTGGGAGAGGATCCTGTGCAGTGTTGTGCGTTCAATGCGCTTCCTGCAAAGTCGCTTCAGGAGACTGCAGCGGATTGTTTGGGGTGGCCGCAGTCATGTACCCTACTGCCAACCAGCCATGCAACTGGAATGAGCGGCCAGGGAGAACCCCGAACATGTGACCATCTGTGGACTGACATTCCTTCCCGTCGCCCCCACGTCGTGCCTTTCTGATTACACCACCTACGCTCTGCTTTGCAATGGGCTTCTTGTGCCCACTTGTAACCATTTGTAGAATAAAGATATTGCAGTGGTATCTCAGTACTAAATGGTCGTTTTGGTCCGATAGAAGGGGGGGAGGTAACTCATTGCGTCTTACTCCCGAGCAACAGCGTGCAAGACGACAGCTCAATGGCAAGAACTCGCCTTAGCAGATCTCTAATTATGCGCACATCCTTATTTCAACCCCCCTTGCTTCCTATAGAACCAGCTCTATGTGAGTAGTCCCGCGTCTCGACGAAAGAAAGATTCCAGAGGGGTTTCAAAAGGAACTTTACTTTAAATATCGGTGAGGTCAGCCATTACTAAACAGTCCATCAGGACTCAAGGGAAAAAGAAGAAGGAAGTAGGGAGGGAGGAGACAGGAAATGACAAAACACAACTGTGGGAGGTGTTCCCGCCGGAGCGGTGAAGGGGCAGTTCTTCATGCATCACATCACCATCACAGTCCGCCCACTATCATCGTTAATGCGAATGCTCAGAAGTTGATTACATGAACATAAGGCGCTGTAACTTCAGAGAAAATTAAAAGTCGCTATTTAATGCAAAATCGAAAAAGCGCATTAATGAGGATAAAAACTGGCTGCATGCCTCATTTGCACTTCGTTCTTATAGAGGTAAAACCGCTAATGCGCCGTGCATGAGCCTTAAATCGATCGTCTAGAGGAACCCTTTACTTCCTTTGATTGATTAGCCTCCATAAACAGTTTGTTGTTCCCATTAACTTCTGCATTAGAAAGATTAACCTCTTACTAAAGTGTATGGTATTTGAGACACCTTTGATGTTGTATAGACATATGAAGCAACCTTATACAGTCAGCTCCAATACTGTCTACTCTAACTGGTAGCAGAGATCTTCCTCAGTCTTGTTACTTTATATTTTAGTTAATTTGGTTTGAACCTGGGGCCTTCTATATGTAAAGTATATGCTCTATCTCTGTGCTAAGCCCATTCCCACTTCCTCTTCCTGTCAATACATCCTTAAGGGTGCAATCCTATGAAAGTTTAGACAGAAAAAGGTCCCACAAATCCCAGCATTCCCCAAGCAGTATGACTAGCTAGGGATTGCTGGAAGTTGTAGGACTTTTTTATGTCTGAACGTGCATAGGACTGTGCCCTAATTATCTTTTATTTTATTTTTATTTTGGGGAAAGGAAGCCCCCTTCCTGCCCTGCCGATATGGCTAGGGCAGGGAGCAGGCTTTTGCGGGGGGGAAGAGGGGGGAAGGACCAGGTAGGTAAGGCCTGGCCAAGGCTTGGCAGGTAAAAGCAAGCCCCGCGCGCAGCCCAGGCCTCTTCCGTTTTCCGGCACCCTCCCTCCCGAAACCTAGTATGGGGCTAGCCAGTTGCCTCCTTTGGAAGGAGGGCTGAGTAGGAATTTTGCCTGTCACTGATTGGCTTGGGTGCAGGGTTTTACCTACTCCATACTGGGGACTTACACTCAGTGGAGGGTGGATAAATAGGTGAATTTGTTTCTGGCAGGTTTGTGTGGGAATCTTAGGAGATCAGATAAAGTTGGTGAGCACTCGTTGGGCACCTTTATGGTGATTGGCAGGTTCTGAGGCCTGGGAATTGAGTGGCTCCCGACCCAGGATACAGCCTGCCTCTGGGGACCTCACTGTCTCACCTACTCAGAATTAAGCAGCACAAGTGGAGGTGAGATGGGGTGGTTTCTCTCAAACACACATGTGGAGCGTAAGAAAGGAGCTGGGTCTTACCCGACTCCTGGCTTAGCCGAGTGGCTCACTCTTAACACAGGCTAGTGGCCTGGAGATTGAGTGATTAGATTCCCACACTTTCATGTGCAGATCCAGAGAGGGGTGAATTACCTGATGTTAAATAAAGAGGTCCCAGTTTACCCAAGCTCTGGCGTCTAAGTCGTTATTTCCTCGCTTCTTCCTCTACCCGCAAACAGCGTAGCAATCTAACAGAACGCACATTTGCACTGATCTTGATATAGAGTTATTGTTGTTGTTGTTAGTAAACAGATTAGATTTATATACCACTTATCATATTTCTAACCAGTTTACAAAGATTAAAATACATTAATATAAACACAAAAACATTTATATAAAAATTATAAAAATCACAATACCATAGTTAACAAAGCTGGGTAGCACAATCAATCAGGGAGAGCCTGGGTAGAGAGATGGCCCTTTATTTGGCACCTAAAGCATGCCTCAGTTGGTCCCTCCCAAATGCCAGGAGGACATACCACAAAGTGGGTGCCACCACAGAGAAGGCTCACGTCTGGGTTGATGCAACAATGCAGACTGTAAATCGTGACACAACCAGCAAGGCCTCCTAAGATGTTTTAATGATCAGGTCTAAATCGGGGAAGGAGGTAAACTGGTCCCAAGTTCTTTAGGGCTTTATATGCCAACAGCAAGGCCTTGAACTTAGCTCAGCAGCTACCAGGTAGCTAGTGTAGTTGCTTCAACAAGCAGCCGATTCAACATCCTGGCCACAACATTTTGTATTAGATGCAGCTTCCAGACCAAGCACAAGGGTTGCTCCCAGAGAAAGTATATTGAAGTAATCTAAATGTCAGGTTACAATGCATGGACTTCAGTAGCAAGGCTATCCCTGGAAATGATCTTTCTGAATGTATATGTATAGTCAGCTTTCCATACACCCATTAGAGCAGTTTAACTCTTCAGTGGCAGCAGTTGGAACAGGGCATGCAGTGGGGGAAAGGAGGTAGAATATGGAGTGGGAGACTTCCAAATTTGACATTCTTTTGGGTGTGCAAATACTACTTGGCTGCAGTGGCTACACAATTATTTCTTTGGGGGATTAATGCAGACTATACATGGGGGCAGTGTGGACCATGAGGATTAGATGTGCACTGGATGTTCGTTCAACCCCTGGGAAAAGAAAGTCTGTGCAGGCATCCTCTATATCTGGCAGTAGATAGTGGTTTAGTGTTATATTGGCCCATCATTTCAGAAACGTGTGCCAAGAGTTACAGCTCAGCCAAAACTGGCTTTAGAAAACAATGGGGAAAGAGAAAGAGAGAGAGAGAGCCAATACTGACAGACACAGATGTTTTTCAAATCTAGATGTCTTTCAGACAAGAGCAATAATAAAGCATTCTTTGATAAAGCTAATAACTGAGATGAACTGTCCAACACAGTAATTCTAAAATACTGTTATCACCCGTCAAGCAAATAGTTTTTCTTCGTGATTCATTAAGTGTGCAGGTTTTCTGTGAGCAACTAACACAAAGACAATGCTAAAAGAACAACTTACCTTGGAAAATAAGTCAAAGCAACCCAGGCGGCTGATGACACAGTACACTTCAGGTAGGCGCGAACCTTTTCCACTTGGCTGACAGCAATTGAAAAAAAAAAAGAGGTTTGAATTGCATTTTAATTTTAATCCATTTATTGATATTATTATGCCTTTGGCCACTGTTCTAAACACCAATTTTTCTTTTCTTTTCTTCACCAAACTAGTCACTCTTGGGAAAGCATTCTTTTTCCTAAAGCAAGAATCTAAAGGCATGGGGAACGCTTATTGACTTTGGCAATCACTGTGAAATGGAGACACTCTCCAGCATCATTCCAAGTCAAAGTAAAACAACAAAAAACTAAACCCCCACATTTAACAACCTGTGCAACTCGTGCAGACTGTGGTTGAGATCTTCCCGACTCAGTTTGCATGCCAGGTCCATTGAGTATTTGGGTCCATTATGGGGCTCATGCACCAGAGCAAGCAACAGGAAACACTTAACTCATCACAAGTGAGCCAAGAAAGCAAGTCATGATGTAGGCAGATTGATTTTATCCTCATCATCCTAAACAATGAAGTAAGATTAGCATTTTTGCTGATGATACAGGATCCATATCAAGGGCAAAACCAGACCCTGAAGTGACAATTCTGTGTACCTGTAGTGAGGTACTTCTCTCCATTTCCAATTAAAACAAAGGAGAAGGTGACTTTTGTTTTTTAAATCCTGGTTATTGTTAACCCCATTTTTCAAAATGTCATTATCAATGAATACCTTGGTGACCCAATTGTTTGGCTGTTTGCACACAATGCAAAGGAAATGGCAGATTAATGTTTTAATCTGAGAATAACTGTGGTGGTCAGCAGGTGCGTGTACTGCTGCCGTAAAAATCAAGAAGAAACGTCTGTTAAGTGAACACAGATGAGTCTATTTCTGGAATAAGACCTGCTGCTCGGCAGACGTCACATTTCTGAAAAAGTAGGATCCTTCTTTGTCCATATTAGGTATAAAACGCCTTCTAAAAGCATCAAGTGATTATATCTAGCATGTGGGATTTGGGTTAAAATCATTGTGTCAAATCTGCAGGAATGCTGCAGCTATGCCAGGCCTCCTGGACAGCTACCAGCTAAGAGCTGTCTTGCCGCGTGCCAGTAAAAACACTGCATTCCTGGTTCATATATAATAGCAGGAACAATAACTGCTCACAGTTTAGTCAAAGGCTCTGGCCTTGTGAAATATTACTCCTGTTTAAAAAACAAACAAACAAAAAACCCTTAAAGGCTACAATGTCACTGAGTTTGAAAAATAACAATGAGCATCTTCATTTCCCAAACCTATCTTGCTTCATGGCTTTTGCTTCATTTCCCCCCCCCACCACCACCACCACCACCACCACACACACACACACACACTTTACCAACAGCGGTGACTCCCTTCATGTTTACAAATCATCCTGACAAAGAATGGAGCACACCAAAGCTGAAACGCTTTGGAGTGGCTGGAACTCTTGTTAGCAGCTCTGCTGCTATGGGTTAGAGTGGGGGGGGGGGGGGGGGTCGGGGGCTAAACTACCTGACATTTCACTTCCCTTCCAAACCTGTGATACTTTAAAAAAAAGCCCCCAAAGCCATCAACATCCGCTATTTCACAGACGTCCTTTTGTTTACAACAGCCTTTCTTCAGATCTGAAATTGTTGAAACTAAAATTGCTGGAATGCGAAATGATTTCCTAATATATTTTAATGTACAATTTTATAAAATGTTTCAGATTTTAGAGACTGCTGTTTAGTAAGGCATGTAGAATACATTTTTCAATTAGGCTGCAGCTGAAACACATATACACGCTATATAACGTGTGTGTGTACATGCATACACACACACACATGAGAGAGAGAGAGAGAGAGAGAGAATTTAGAACACTACTTTCTTAAACTAGCTTGCTAGTATCTTCATTTTTGCTAATGTGATATACTTGGGGCTCTGAATCTATTGTGGACATTAATGCTATGGCCTTGATTGGTAGTGTTGACACATTTCTCACTCAAATTCTCCTCTAGACAGAGGTTGCACCTATCTCTCTGTGAAACCTTATTGGTCCAGAAATGGAGGGCAGCATTATTCACCAACACGTATGCAATTTTAAAAATGCAGTTAGTAAAATGGTAGCAAAGTTGTCCTGAACAAGCACATTCTGAGAACCTGAGGACAGATTCATGAAAATATTGAGTATATGGCTTAGTCTGTTGGTTCTGCTTAGATGCTTCCACCATCCCTTTCTTGAATGGGTCATTAAAATTATATCCCATAAGCACAACCTGCAATTTTGCATGCCACCACTATTTTTTCTAAAGCAGGAGAAGGTGAAGCATTCAAACTTGCAACATGTGCACTGCGTGGCAACTAACAATTCAAATGATCCATTTCCCACAACTAAGGTGAAGTCTGGACAGAGAAAAATAGGTAGATACAGTGGAGTCCCATTCTCCTCATTTCATGACCAGCAATGTCTAGAACAGCTGAAAAGAACTGGCCATTGAACAAAGTACTTATTGTGCATAGGAACATAAATTTACATTTTGACTTCACAACCATTGTGATGTTTCCAGATTTTTTTTGGGGGGGGGTAGTATTTTTTGCACAACATTACTACGCTCTTTGGGTTCTTGATGTGAGACACCATGCAGGTTAGCTTAAAAATAATAATACCCCAAGGAAAGGTCCTCAGAATAGGTTACAAAAATTAGAAAAGTGAATACATATCTAAGAGCCATGAGGAGAAACTAGCAGTTCTGCTTAAAGAGTCCAGGAGTTGTGATTATTAGGGGTGTGCTCTCCGCCCCAGAATTATCTGATAACGGCAAACATCTATAGTGCATTCGATATTCCAAAGCGGGGATTGGCCGCTTCTAAACCAATAGAATCATATCAAAGCGGAGACGTGGCCAATAGGAGCTTCTAATGTCTCTGAAATTATCTGACTGTTTTTCAGGCATCAATGCTCTGTGTATGTGTGTGTCTGAATTGAATATGTCCATATTTGGAAGATACTGAGTGGAGTGAGGGTATATTGACATCTGTGGCTTGCCATCACTTGTCTTCTTATCCTCCCCTCCAATCACAGTGTTTTGTCCTCCTTGCCTGTCATCATTCTAGTGAGAAACATGCACGCGCGCCAGAGAGACAGAGATTATTTTGCAGGCAGCCACTGACACTGTTGCTTGGCCCGCTTATATTTCTAAGCACTTTCTCCTTCTTAAAATCATTAAAACTCCCAATGTGCTGAGTTTCTGTAGTCTTCTCCCTCCCCACTGAAAAATCTTTTTAAAAATCCAAGCCTGCTAGTGTGTGAGTGTTTGGCTGGCTGCTGGGCTTCCAGTCCAGGTAGCCTCCTTGCATATAGGGGGAAGCCGTTGTTGCCTTGACTTGTGCCTTGCCACCTTCTCCTCTTTGTCCTTCAAGCCTCTGCTCCTGTCCAGAGTCTTCTCTGAAGATGGGCAAGCTATATGCTGCTGTTATGGCATTTATTTATTTTTATTTATTTATTATAGCACGAAGCACTTTTAGTTTTCCTGCTGCTTCGTTTCCCTCTCCCACGCCATACAGATCAAGGCATGAGAGGTGCTGCCTGAGAGGACATTTGAGTTTGGACTTTAAAAATTCCCTATAAATCACTGCATACAGAGATCGGCTCAAAACTTGGCATGACTAAAGCCCTCTTTAAAAGCTGCCACGGTACCACTTTTCACGTGTTTATCTTTAAAACTGAGGGAGCAATGAACATTTCTGTTAATTCCCATGATGAGAATGTAGCAGTTACCCAAAAACATCACAGTTCTCCAACAGGTAAACCAACGGTGCGGGAAGACAGACTCCCTCCAAAAATTGGAGACGAGAATCACCTCATCAGAGCTGCACCCCAAATTTAGGGGCAGAGAAGACCCCCTCTGCATACCTCTAGTGATTATACATGTGGACAAATTACATTACCAAAACATATATTTGCAGGACAACCCTTGGTGAGGGGCTAGATGCAGCCCACATCAATTAATGGGTCTCCTAGGCTAACTGTTGTGAGCCATGGGGAAATTCACTGAAAAAGACAGAGGTGCAACAATAAGACAGAGGACACTGGAAACAGTGTGACTCAAAGAAGCCTATGAAAGATAGCATTTGGTTGAAGAAAACAAGAACAAGCCTGCTCACAAATTCCACAGGCTTTTATTTGTGCAACATAATAGTCAATAACACCATTTTAATAATTGTTAATTGATTATAATTGATTATAACTGATTATTAATTAATGGTTAATTAAATTACTAACAGAGTCAAATAACTACTACCAAAATCCACTCAAAACTATGAGTGAGCTTCCACCAGAGCTTCCACCATAGGAACATGTGATGGTATTACTGACTCTTTTGCAGAACAGTAAATAGTAGAACTTATACCTCTTCAAAACCAGTTTCTCTATCCTGCAAACCTCAATCTTCCCCACCTAATACAGGGGTTAGTGAAGGTCATATACTGATCTTATAGCAACCTTTCAATTTTTAATGGCATACAACAGTCTGAATGCACAGTCTGAACAATACACAACAACAAATCTGCCCAAATATTCAGGAAGATGAAGTCTGTGGGCCTATTCCTTCCAAGTTGGAGGGGTACTAATAGTTTGGATTCTCAGTTCCATGCGTAACAAGTACAACAACACTGCACTCCAACCCTAAGCATGTTTACTAAGACATAAGTCCCTCTTCAATGGGATCAGAGCTGCGATGCCATAGCACAATGCAATAGGTGTAAACGTAACATCTGAAACTCTTACTTGGCCTACATGCACATCCTACTATGCATGGTGATGGAAAGATGGACAAAGGGGCTCTGTGGAGTGCAAAACACTTCTAGACTTAGGAATGGCTCTAAGGTGAAAGTTGTCTCTGTTTTCACTCTTTCGTGTATTCATTTGTACCACTGAATTATTTCCTACTGCTTTTTGAGGACAACATACCCTGGAGTTCTGTAAAAATTAACAGACTGGAGCTGCATATTCAGCCACAAAAAGGAGTATCTGAATGTAATTTTTAATAATCCCAAAGGATAAGTGAGACATCTAGAATTCAAAGCTGTATTTATCAAGAAGACATGCCACTAATCCGTATGTACTTATAATATAATGCTTATTTAAGTGAAGGCTATTGAGGATGTAGTAATGTAATGTGAACATGCTGGCTATATTAATACTCCTGGAAGGCTGACAACTGTACTTTTCTAGCTTTATTGTTTTGAATATGAAACAATCACACTATTAAAGCCAAAACTGGACTGAAAGCATAATATGACAGTGCCAGAAGATCTTGTCCCACACTACTATCATTACTTTAGATTACAGCTTTTGAATATATATCTACACACGCACACTTATAAAAACTCTTGTTATGGATCATGTTGCACAGACCAGAATGCTGGTTATGAACATATATCATCAGTAGGGGGAGGGGGGAAAGAAAGCAGGATGGAAACACATACATGTTTCTTCACTATTTTTCATATAGATGTTTCTGAACATTAAAGTCTATATTCCACAAGTCCGTGTTGTGTTACATGTGCTCTGGGGTACATCTGATCTAAAATATGTACAATTCCACAAACTCAAACATACGCACACCCTTCTCTATATTCACTGCAATCATACCGGAGAACCAGGCATCCAACTGAGGCCTTCTCTGATTCCCACCTCCCCCCCCCCCCCCCCCAATCAGCAGCTCTCACTGCTGAAAAGTCAATTTAAAAACAAAACAAAACTGAAAAGCAGCAAGCCTCTCCAGGAATGGTAGCCCCTGTTTTTTTCCAGAAGAAAGTTCCATCTACATGTGCTCCCCATCCAAAAGATTTCAGGGCAGTGAACAACAAATAGAATAAAATAATGTGCAATTCCCTTCCATGCATATCAATGACTTGATTGAGCCAGGATCAAGGCCACTGTTGCAGTGCAATTATAGTGAAAGTGTTCAACAATGATTTTGGCATTTGATTGTCCCATACCATATCCTTCCCAGTTCAACAGAAGTCATTGTTCCTACTAATCTGTGATGATGATGATGATGATGTATCACCATCATCACCTTCATCATCTCACAGATGCATGACCAGCTTCTTATGCATGCATCACCCCAATGCCAGAGGGTGCTGAATGCAGGTGGGTGGGAAATCCCTGAATCTGGCATCTGCCATTGTACGGGCAGTTCTGACCGTGACTGAAGAATCTATGCGTACCCCAGCAGAGTTGTGTGCCTGCTCTGCACTCATGGATCCTCCACCCATTCAGCCCAGACCTTCCTTTTTGGCCATTGGCCATTAGCAGTGGTCATCAGCAGTGATGGAGCTGACCGTGTCAAGTATCTCTTTGGCAAAGGAAGGAAGGAGCCTCTGCTACTTTCTTTTGGATCAGGCTTGCATGCTTGTGAGCTCATCTTGTCCACAGTAAATGTATCTCTCTTGCTGAGTCATGTGGGCTATCCCGGCATCTTATCAAATTTAGACTTTTGGGTCATCTCTTATGGTTCAGTTGGAAACATTCTCCTATCAGCTGCTTTGTACTGACATAGGAGAGGTTCTTTGTTGTACGAATACAATGTAATCATAATTACCCAATCACCCTTGACTGGCTCTAATCACAAAACTTTGAATTAAAAAACAAAGACAAGGTTGCAGTTGTTTTAAATCTTGATTCAGATAAAATGTTGCCAATGAAAAATAAGTAATTAATGCATCAATCTTGAGAGTTGAAAGAACCAGACAAAAGCAACAACAGAAACAAAGCAGCTGTCCTCTAGCACAGTGGTTTTTAAGCTGCTTTGGTTTAACCTAGACCCCCTCTAGATGGATTCTGTTTGATGCCTGGTTAGCCGATTACGTGCATAATCGCTGAAGCGCTTTATCGTAAATCCTTGTACGCAGGAGGTAATTGAGCGCACAACTGGTGGCCTTACCGGTTGTTTGAAATGCACTTTACAAGTAGTTAATGCGAAAAATCGCTTGTTCACATAGGCAAAATGCACTTTAACGGCCGGAGGAAAATAAAACTCGCTATTTAACGCTCATTCGATAATGCGCATAATCGGAGAGATAAAGCGCCTCAACTCCCGATTTACGCTCCGCTCTTGTAGAGGTAAAAAATTTAATGAGACTTCAAAGAGCTTTAAACGTCTCGTGTACAGGCAGCCCTACTAAAAACTCCCTACCACAAAGAGTGAAACAAGTAAACCCAAACTTTAGGAAAAATACGCAGCTGTCTGGAATGCCAAAAGGGATTTGATGATGATGATGATTTATTAGCAGCATTTATATCCCACTCAATAACCAAAATTCTCTGGGAGGCTTTCAATAATAACAACAATAAATTATGAAAATATAATTCTTCTACAGATAAAGCCATGCTGCCCTATAGACCTTTTACTTGTTAAATGTCTCTGTAGCACGGAGGTGACCTACACACACGTACTTCTGATAATATTCCATATTCATCACAGCATCTGAGAACTGGAAGGTCTCTTGGAGATCATCTAGTCCAACACCCCTCTCAGTGCAGGGTCTGCTATGCATGATGCAACTACAGCATCCCTCCCAGCCTCTGCTTCAATACCTTCAGCAAATGGGAGCCTGCCGCTGCCCAAGGCAGGCTCCCATTGCTGAACAACGCTTACCTTTTTAAAAAACAAATTAATTTTATTTTAACAAGTAATTATAATGATATTTCAGATACAGTCACACATATACATTATGTCAATTGGAATTTTATATCTAATGCTAATTGCATGTTAATTAGTCCGTTCCTACACCAAACTAAAATCTACCAAGCCAAAAATACAATTGATTAATTGGAGGGCCATCTTCTGTATTCAGTTCTAAACAAAATGTTAAGAATGGGTGCCATGTTGCTACAAAAGTGTCTTCATTTGCTTCTCCTCTAGCCACGGACACAACTGATTAGTTTCTCTGCCAGTGCAACTGACCATATTCTATCAAGATATCTTCGGAGTGAAAGTCCTTTGGAATAGCTCTTACCGTTAAAACCTTTCTCCTAAAGTGTAGCCAAAATTTACTCCTCTACAATTTCCCCACGGGTTCTAGTCCTGTTCCCTGAGCAACAGAAAACAAGTCTGTTCCATCTTCTGCATGACACCCTTTCAGTTATTTGAGGACCGCTATCATGTCGCTTCTCTAGGCCTCTTCTCTAGGCTAATTTGTAGTATGCTATTCTTAGCATGCTGGAATTCAGTACTTTGAAAAAAAGTTGATGTACTTACTAATAATCTTCTGCAGTAACCAAACCTTCTGCTGCCATCTTCTCCAGTCAGCATGAAAGAGAATGTCTCACTGTAACAAAGATGACCCTATTTTTTATTACAATGCTTAAAAACACTGTTTTGCTTTGCTTTCAATAAATCACATTGTTGGACATGTCCCGAGATATCTTCCAGACAGATAATATTTATGGTTTTATCCCAATCTCGATGAAGCTTTGATACTAACCAAAGGATTTGAACTCAGTCTGTCCATGTGTAAATAATTACTGAAAATGAGAAGCATTAAGGAACCTGGCCTTGTATTTCCTATTTTGAAATTAGTTCATTTCTCCCAATTCTTTTGCTTTATAGTATTCTTTTTAAACTGCTCAAGAGGAGTATGGTACTGTAAGCAGTAGTTTATGCTAATTAAAAACCTATACTGGAAAGGAAATACACCGTTTCAATTAAGACTGAACGGAATATATTTAAATTAATTGATGAATTCTTGGGTGCTTCCAGATGGAGGGCTCCTAAAGCTCCCCATCAGAAGGCATTGTGCAGCTATTCTGCCCTTTCCTACTCAATACATTTCCTATGGTAAGAACAGATGTAAGAAACAGTCAAAAGCCTATGAGGAGAAGATGCTGTCATATGGAACTTCCCCACCTTCCCCACCACCATCGTCACCACCGTAAAATTCCGTGGATGAGGCAGGGCAACGGTGCAACAAAAGCCTCATCTGGAAACAACCCTAGTTCAGCCGTTTCAAGCTGGAGCCTCCCCTTGAAGTCTATTTGCTGAAGCATGGTTGACTTTGAGGTAAACAGAAGAATGCGCTGGAAGCCTGAAATGTCTCATTATTCTGTTCTGAGCTTTTTGACTGCTGTCAGAACTGGACAAGGATAAACAGCACAATAGGAATTAAACAGAGATGCTGGTGATGTTCTTCCAAACTGGGTTCACACAAAACACTTTTTGAGGGCTCATAAAAGAGGAGACATGTTACAAGCCCCAAAATTCTTTGCCAGCTCAGATTAAAATCTGACTTGGAGAAGGACCCCCAGGTTCCTCTCCATTATCCCTCACCTTCCCACAAAAATCTACCACCTCTAAACATCTCCCCCCCCTTTCCCTCTACTAATCTGGCCAGTGGTGCCAGGAGCAGTGCCAGCATGAAGGGATTGGGAAGCAAGGAAATCTGTCCTTCCCACTCCCTCCCCTCTTTGCTCTGGCATCAGCAGGAGGGGCGATGGGAAGGACAGGGAAGGAAGAGCATGGGGCTGTCTTTTCCCCTTCTCTGTCATCCCGGCATGGTGCATATTGGACTTCGTAATCTTCTCAAGAACCACCCTGCCTTTCCTCCTGGAATGCTACTATACAGAATGCCAAGACAACAGGGAAAGGGTAGAGGAAAGGATAGGCCTCCTCCTCCTCCTCCTCCTCCTCCTCCTCCTCCTCCTGCTCCTGCTCCTACCTTTAGCTCAGTATATAAAGGGGAGTAGAAGATACAGAAACTGGCAGAAAGAGTGTTGTGAGGACAGGAGCCTCAGATTGGCTCAGGAAAGGAACCGAGTTCTTTCCGATTTTGAGAGTGCTCTCATCTCTAACATTAAGTGCACGCAGGCAATCAGCCCAGGATGACCAACTGATATGAGCAATGGCATTGCTGCTGTCCTTCCCCAATACAGAGCAAAGGACATTGGCAGGAGTTTTGAAAAGGGCCAGGAACTAGGTGTACTATACGAGCAGGATATTATGGAGTTCTGGAGAGAGAGAAAACCCAGTGATGGGCAAAACATTATGTTAGTTTTGTCACTACATGTAACCCACTATTGTGGCTACTAGCAGGATAGTTTACCTGTTGTATTCGGACACTGGGTTCCAGTCCTTGGCATCTGGAAAGCAAAACTGGGGGATGGCCTTGAGCCGTTCTTCTGCTTCACGAACTTGTTTCGTGGGTCTTTCTAGCTGTGGTTGAATAAATCAACATCAGAGTCTAGTATAGACCCACATCAGTCTTTTGGAATCAACACACAGAACAAGTATTCCTTCCAAAAAAATAGACTGAATAAACTAACCAATTAAAAGAGAAAATGATATTTTATCCTGAATAGCCAGTTATGTTACTTGATACAGAGAATAACCTTGAGAACATAAGCAGAAAGGCAAACATACACACTTTAAACTGCTAACATGTTGGCTCTAGAGAAGACAAGTAATAAAGTCACAACTGGCTATTTTAGGGGGCTCACAGCTGCGAAGAAAAAAGATAAATCTTCCTTTCCACATGCTGTGATTCCCCCCACCCCAAACTGGACCCCCATACCTGTAGAAATTAAAGGAACTCAGAAGACAACACTGCATGCAGTAAGTGTAATGTATAGTTTGGCCCTAAGGTGCTATTCTTATGAATCTATTACTATTTAATACATAGGTCTTAAATTCCTTTATGCCATACAATAGCCAATGAGGTACCTTGAATCAAAGCAGGGAGGTTTACAAAATTCTCCCCGTCCAATTTCTCCCTAGGTCTTAGAGTTCTAAATTACCCGGTTTTGTTTTCAGGATGGCCCTGACATGCTAGCAACCTGCCATTCTTCTGTTTTCTATTTCTGGTCAAGTTCAGACCAGTGCACATCACAATTTACCCCACCAGTCTTTTGTTCTTACAAGTTCCCAATGTGCATTAGTGCATATGTGCACTGATTAAATCACAATGCAAAAACAAGTCTTGATGTGATTGCACAACCTCATCACTATTCTTTTTCTGCACAGATTTAATCACTACACCTATGTGCTTGAGTATATTGGAAACATGTAAGGGAAAAAAGGGAAATCAAAACTTTGACAAACTGCAAACACATCAATTCTAAAGTTAATTTTAAAAACTCTCCAAATTAAGCCAAAGAAACCCAAAGCAAACCTATTCCACATGGCTAGATGTCCCTGGGTGGGATCTGGGGAAATGCACAACTTCAATTTATTTATGTATGTATGTATGTATGTATGTATGTATGTATTTTTACATGTATATTCCACCTTTTTTCCTCCAAGGAACCCAAGGCAGCATATATAATCCCCCTCCTCTCCATTTTATCCTCACAACAACAACCCTGTGAGGTAGGTTGAACTGAGAGTCTGTGACTGGCCCACAATCACCCAGTGACCTTCCATGGCCAAATGGAGACTAGAACCTGGATCTCCTGACTCCCAGTCCAACACTCTAGCCACTACACCACACTGGTTCTCATCAGTTCACCTTGTATTTTCCCCTAATTAAACACTACAGAAAGAAGAGAGGCATCTTCACACAGAGCTGCCATTTTCAGTGATAACTCTGAGATTAGTATCACATCTAGTTCCACTGTCTCTTCGCTTATGCTTTGTCATGACTTCTAAAATGCCCTCTTCTTGTGCGTGTATGTGTACATGCATGTACGTGTCTGTGTTACACACACACACACACACACACACACATATATATAGCCAAATCCATATGGAGAATGCAGAGGCAAACTCGTTGGAGCTACAACTGTGGAAGCTCTTTCCCACTGAAGACTCAACGAATTCAACTTTTCCAAAAATATTTCAAGATGTCCCTGCAGCAAAAGGTTTATTTTGAGGGAGATATCTAGAAGCAGATACCAATAATAAAAACATGGCACTATGTACCTAGCAATGTTCCATAGCCACAGTAAATAGAACTAAGAACAATGATGTACTAATGACCGCCAAGCAATGAAGCTCTTACCTTTGGAAACTGATATGTGACTTCAGGGAGATATGTATTTTTAGAGGGCTTCTTCCTAAGGGAAACCACCACAAAATACTCAAACAATTCACGTTCCTGCCATTCAATCAGCTCCAGTTCCAAGGTCCGATAACTAGGAGCCCTCTTTAGTACTGACTGGATGTGGACAAGGCGTTGGGTATGAGCTAGTATTACAAAAGAAACAAAAAGCATTAGTTGGCAGATGAGTGGGTCTTCTGAGCCATTAACCCCACGTATGGCCTTTCTTAATTATGCACATTTTTATTGCCCACATCAAAGTTTTTGCAAGTACAGAAGCAACAGAAGTCACTGAAAAGAACCTTAACATATATAACCTATTAAGAATTAGACAAAGTTCTCAACTGACTACCTAACAGCAAATATGTTACCGACTTGTCATGCCTATTGTGATCCATATACTTTATTAATCAATAAGTACAAATAAAATCATCTAACAATCAACATAGAATCAGTTCTATACTGCCAAATATGTTTCAGCCTTGATGCAATGGAAATAGGAAGTGATGGAAACGTTTGCATTTCTGAACTTCTGCATTTACCAAGCTAAGCTTTTGGCTTACTAATAAATCTTGTCAAAGTAAAGTAAGGATGCACACCAAGAATTAGGGCACACCTCTACACGGCAACACTCAGAAGTGCTTTTTTCGAAGCTTCTAATCCCCTATAAGCAACATGGTACCAACATTAGTCCTCTGTATCCATAACATAGCATGAGCATCACATACTTCTTTTTGCACAGACTTTTCCTACACTTTCAATTTAGCACTAAACTGGGAGAATAAGATACTCCCATTTTTGCCCTTCAGGGAAAGGCAGGTTTTTTCCTGTTTAGGAGAGATCTGGGCTGCTGAGACAAAATTACTTTTATTGACTACTGATAGGAGCAGTATAGGTAGACATTTAATGTTATATGATAGTTTTAATTAACTATTAGTTTTATGATGGTTTTTGTTGTTGTTTTCTTTACACTGCAGCAAGAACCCATTGAGTTGTTGTTGTTGATATTTCATAGATGCCTTTCTAAAAAAAAAAAAGACCCAAGGCAACATATGAGAGCCAGTGTGATGTACTGGCTGGGGTGTTGGACTGGGAGTTGGGAAATCCAGGTTCTAGTCCCCACTTGGCCATGAAGCTTACTGGGTGATGTTGGGCCAGTCACAGACTCTCAGCCCAGCCTACCTCACAGGGTTGTTGTTGTGATGATAAAAATGGAGAGGAGGAGGATTATGTATACCACCTTGGGTTCCTTGGAGGAAAAAAGGCGGGATAAAAATGAAATAAAAAAATATAAAAATAAAAAAATATCAAATTTAAAACAGCTATAACAATTATCCATTAAAATACAACCATCCCATAAAAGAACTAAAGCATCAGTGACAACCACAAACAATTTGACTGATGCATTAAGCAGCCCATGATATGCCATCAAATGTCTGGGAATACAGGAAAGTCTCAACCTAGTGCCAAAAATATAGCAATGTTGAATGCCAGGAAGGCCTTGCTGGAGAGAGCATTCCCATGATTGGGAGCAACCACCGAGAAGGCCCTTTCCCTTATTGCCATCCTCCAAATTGCCCTTGGAGGAAGCCCACAGAAGTTTATCATAGGGAACATTTAGGTTCATACCGGGAGAGGCACTCCATCAGATATTGTGGACCCAATCCATACAAAGATTTATAGGTTAAAACCAGCGCCTTGAATTGAGCTCAGATAAATATAGGCAGTCACTGCAAGTGGGCCAGAATACATGTTTTTTACTCAGACCTTCTGGTTTTAATTATCCATCTGGCTGCTGCACTTTCCCAAGCTGCAATTTCTGAACCATCTTCAAAGTCAGCCCCACATAAAGCACATTGCAGTACTCTAACTTGGAGGTTACTAGAGCATAGACTACTGAAGCCTGGTTCTCCCTGTCCAGACAGGGGTGTAGCTGGACCACCAGACAAAGTTAGTCAGCAGGATGTTATTAAAGAAACTGATAACTAATATGTAATATGAATAATAAGGCCCCAACTAGCAGAAATACTCTGCAGTTTTTCCCATCTGTTTCTGTTGTGCCTCAAATTACAGATACCACAGCAATCTGCATCAATTTCAAGCCAGAAAATTCACTGGAATAAAAGCAGAATCTGGCATGAGTTGGAAAATAAGTCCATAAAAAGAGATATACTGGCCAGAATGACGAAGCGTTAGATGGACCAGGTTGCTAGACAGCAGTGGCAGCAAAAACAGCCAGAGAGAAGAGGAACTTTAGCCAGTAATTTCAGAATCTTTTCAATTTTTTTCTTTAAAGTATTTTTAAAATGCACACTATCTCAACCAATACAAAAATATGTTTCTTTAGAATATCAGCCCTTCAGACTTGTACTTAGCTTTCAATGTAACTTACTTAAATTATTCCATAGTCAAGAGAATACAAAACAGAGGACCTGCATTGTGTAGTGGTTAAGAGAACGTGCTCTGAGTTGGGAAGTCTTTGGTTTGAATTTTAGCTCAGCCATGACCTTACTCAGTAGCTCTTACCTTAAGTGCCCCTTAACTTCCAACCTTTAATAGGGGAAAATAAAAGTGGCATATTTTATGAGCCTGGCGAAAATTATCCAAGCTTTGGTGACATCTCAATTGGATTTGTGCAACATATTTTTGCAATGGGAAAGCCAGTGATTGAGAGCCAGTGTGGTGTAGTGGTTAGAGTGTTGGACTGGGACTGGGGAGACCCGGGTTGAAGACCCCACACAGCCATGAAACTCACTGGGTGACTTTAGGCAGTCACTGACTCTCAGCCTACTCTACCTTACCGGGTAGACTATGAGGATAAAATGAAGGAGGATCATGTATGCTGCCTTGGGTTCCTTGGAGGAAAAGGAGAGATATAAATGTGACAAACAAAATAAAGCAATAATAAATGTGCACAGGTCTTCCTTTGAAAACGGCTCAGAAACTTCCGTTAGTTCAAAACAGGGCTGCTAGGCTACTAACTGGAACTGCTGATATGATCATGTGACACTGGTATATAAGAGCTACTTGCACAAGCAGAAGGCATTTCTACGCAAGCATCAGCTGCACTTGCTTCCAGTCCATTTCCCGGTCCAATTCAAAGTGCTGACGTTGAACTTTAAAGTTCTAAATGGGTTGGGGCCAGAATATCTAAATGTCTCCTCCTATATGTACCTGCTCAGACCCTTACTTAGGTCATCATTGGAGGCCCTCCTCTATGTACCCCTACCAAAGGAAGGTAAGCAGGTGGTCTTCTCAGCTTGGGCACCCTGTCTATGCAATGCCTTTGCCAAGGAGGCTTGCCAGGTACCTACATTGTTGTCTTTTGCCACTAATGAATACATTCCTCTTCTCCCAGGCATTTTAGATTTTTAGACTTTAGATTAAATACCTGCTGCTTTTATATGCTTTGCATCATATATTTTTCTGTGCTGTGTATTGCTGTTATTTGTTTTAGGTTTCTTTGTATTGTGGTTTTAATTCTTTTGGCTTTGTAATCCACCCTGAAAACATTAAAGTTAAAAATATAATAAATAAATACTGATATAAGGCCACATCCAACTAAGGGCTTCTCCATCTGGGCTTTTATCCTGCAATCGAGAATGGTTACTCACACAAGTTCCAAGGTCCTTTACAAGATATCATCAAGCTCCAGGGCTGTTTCTGTGCTTTCAGACCTTTATCCCATTTTTATAAAATCATGAATAATGAGCTATTTAAATATCATGTTTATTTTCTCCATGAAAAGAGGAACTGATGCTATAACACAGTGCCATCTAGTGGCTGTATAATGAAACATATAGAGCTTACAGATAAAGGGACTCCCTGGGGGAGGGGGGAAGTGCAAGTGCATGAAAAGGGGATATCTTAATCCCACGAAGAATAGGGAAGCAGAAACCCAGTAAAGTTGGAGTAAAATCTCCTCTGCTCCTGCCTGCAGCCCCCAGAGCACAGCAGATCAGATTTGGGGCATACACCAGGGAGGAGGAGTACGTTTTGCCAGTGGTGTCCATACTATTGGTGGATGGACACTGTTGGATACACTTCACAATGTGTTTAGACAGTGTTTTGAACATTTAGGAAAATTATATAGTACGAAGTATTATGATTAGCAATAACATTGACTGTCATTTATTATACGGTTACTGGACTGAATATATAATGTATATTTATCTATATTTACCTCTAAACTCCATCATAAGGTAACGGAAATCTCTGCAGAAGAACTAATTACATCTTCTGATTTGCAAAGTGTACCCTAGCCTAGTATCTGAAGTTTCTCCGTGCACAATATAGCTTGCCTGGTTCAAGTATTTTGTTCATTGTGGTCTAGAGCACAAAGGTGTCTGGTTATCACGTCCCCAAATAGGAATAGCATAAAGTGAAAGAAATACTGTGGCTTGACATAGTCAACAGTTTGCAAAAGAGGCACTCTTGCTTTGAGAGAGGCGTTGCTTCCCACAGTATGCACACATATTTCTTTTGTCCCGTTGTCACATCTGATTGAACAGGTTTTGCAGATCTTTGAAACAATACAAGAATCTATGAAACCTATTTACTAAACATGAAAGTGGAATGAGTATACACATCACAAGTAGTGGTCCCTCTTTCAAACCTCGTCTGCAAGTTACAGGAAGGGGGAAGTGTTGCCGTTAGATAGTTAATGCATGGGAATTTGGGGGCACAGCTAGCCTTAAGATCTCTATAGCCTATAGTGTGGTTTCCTGCTCCTCCTCTTCCTACCACTCTCTCTCTCTCTCTCACTCTCTCTCTCTCTCTCTCTTACCTTCTTCAGTGCTGGGAGAACACGCATTTGCTCTCTTTCCTGCCAGTGTTACAGATCACAAAGAAATGGAATGAACTAACTCTGTTGGAAACTATACATTGTACCTGTATCTTTATGCAAGAAACTGTGAATAAAGCCATTTACAAAAGAAAGGTGTGGTCTCCTTGTGTGCATGTGTGACTGGTAAATATTCATTCTGTTCTGCCTTTTGTTTTTTGTTTTCTCTGCTAACTGCCTCTTTAACAGGAAGCAGCAAGATCAAATAATTCCCATCAAAGATGAAGTATTATATCTGTCCAGCTATTTTCCGGTTTCTGCTGCTACATTATGTGGAGTCTCTCACCTTTAAACCTGTCGTCTGAATCACTCTCACTTTCGCTGTTTTCATCTGAAAGAGAGAGAGAGAGATTCTGCTATTAGAAACACCTCAAGCTTGCTCTTGTTATTAAGTTAGCAAAAATGTCCTACAATTAGGATTTTTTTTTATTTACTGACTATCTTTTTAAACTGCCTAATATCAGAAATTCTCTGGGCAATATAAAATACATTAAAACACTCAATACAAATATTAAAACAAATTAATAAAAACCTCACATAATAAAATCAAGATAAAACCAGCAGCAAAGAACAAAACATCATTCTTAAAACCAAATTAAAACCAGCAGCAGGACAGAGCACTAAAATGACTAAAAGCAGTTCTTAATATGCCTTGGAGAATAGTAAAAGTCTTTATCTAGAGTTGAAAAGACCTTAATATAGGAGCCAGGCGAGCCTTTCTGGGAAGAGCATTTCACCACTGAAAAGCCACCCGTTTTGCCTCATTTGGCGGGGGAACCCAGAGGAAGGCCTCAGATTATCAATTTAATATATGGATAAGTAAATATGGAAGGCATGTCCCAGAATACGTAACGAAGGTATTTCTATGTGGAAATGGTTTATGATTCTGAAAGGGTTTAGACAGTAATAAAGGAAAATAGTTTGAGGTCAATCCATCCTGCATTAGGAACCATTTTAAAAACAGATTGGTTATTTTCCATCCAAACTCTTTCAGACATTGAAAGGAGGTTGTACGACGTATGAAAAGTCAGGGGGAACTCTTTAAAAGTTTAAGTAGGCAGAAACCTATATGAATATTAGCAATTAATTAAGTGAGAAATGCCAACTTGCATAAGGCAGTGGAAACCAAGTTCTGACTCATTCACAGCGTGTGGCTCTCGAGCAGTTCAGGAAAGTGATGTGTGTCTTGGTAAGATGCTCTTAGGAAGGCAAACAACTATGCTGTGACAAGGGCAGGGAGAAGCTACCCCTGAGCCAGCAGCAGCGGCATCAGAGGCAACTCCCTTTGCCATTATCAGCAGGATTAAGGTCATATCTCAATACTGCAGCAGCACTCTTCATAGGGCAAATGGAATAGACAGTAACAAACATTACAAACATCTACTTGGAAATAATAGGCATGCAGGATCCAGTTTTATTAACTATATTACTTGAAGATTTTTGTGCACGCAGCAAGTCAACAGAAAAATTAATGGCTGATGGAATATGGTGGTTTCACCATGGGTACATTTGTGCACTTCAATTCTGCAGAAATAAGCTGACAAATTTCTGGATATGAAGCCAGCTGCTTCATATTTTACATCATGATCACATCTGCTGAAACTACACTGATTTCTCCCAGTGTCTCTTACAGCAAACGTGCAAAGTGTGAAGAGTAGATGTATGTTCCTAAATGTTCAAGCATACACCATAAACTGGAGGCTGCAGTTGTAATTAGATCTGCAAACAGGTGCCGTTGGCACCCAACCGCTGAATTTATGACTTTTTTACAAAGACTAATGAGATTTATTTCACAATAGTAAATTCTTTTATCACATACATGACTATTTGTCTGTTATTTAATCACCTACTGATGATTACATCAATTAAGCCAATAATCACCACATCAGCAGTGGTGATTATTGGCTTAATTGATGTAATCATCAGTAGGTGATTAAATAACAGACAAATACTCATGTATGTGATAAAAGAATTTACTATTGTGAAATAAATCTCATTAGTCTTTGTAAAAAAGTCATAAATTCAGCGGTTGTGTGCCAACAGCACCTGTTTGCAGACCTAAATGTTTAAGGACATGTACCAGGGACCCCTAACTGGCTGCAACTCCCTGGTGTGTACCCACTGTGCACTTAGAAATGTGCATCTGATCATGCAACTTTATATGTTTGCTATAGCAGACAGTGGTGTAACAAAATGAGTTAACAAAACACGGTGACTTCTGTAATGATAGAAGGATATTCAGTATTCTCTCATTAGGACAGAAGATTTCCATGCTATACCTCTCAGCGATGCTGTTTCAATATTGGACATTGAAAGCTTCTTCAGTCTTTTTTTCCCTCTTTTCGCACTATAGATAGAATTGATCCTTTGTACAAGCTGTAAAAAAAGAGGGGAACCATTAGCCTAATATTCATCAAATCAGAAGGATGAAGCAAGTAGAAATCCAAAACTGTATATGTGATTTACTCAGAATGCAATCCAAACCCACTCACCTGGGAGTAAACCTCATCAAACTCAATGGGATTTACTTGTGAGCAGACATGTACAGGATTGTGCTATTACTGTTCTTTTGTCTTTCATGCAATCTAAATAGGACCATTGCTAAACACGAACATTAGGAATATTTTCATACATCAGAAGATACACAGCGCAAACAAGTTCTATACTGGGGTTCTACAGCAGAGGTGCTCCCAGGATCAATTTCATGATGTTTAGTGCCAAAATGGAGCACAGCATGGGCTGGACCATAAGGAAGTTGCTCCAGGTTGTTGCTCCAAAGCAAACCTCACCTAATTTCACTAGCAACTCTGATCTCCAAACCATTATTATATGACATTAATTGGTTGTTTCTAAATTTTATTCTTTATTAGACACAATATAGGACTAGCAGAATATTTCTGTGGAGGTTTAACTGGAAGTATGGGGGTTTTACTCACAACTGAATGCAAACTGAGTACACATGCATATCATTGAACAGTTAGTTTTACAAATATATTCATTTTGATTTCTAGTATATTTTCAGCAACATAGGTTTTTAAACATGCAGGGAAAAAACACTACATTTACAATTGACAAATAAGCTTGTTGCTTGGTCACTCTGACTATCAGCAAGCTAAACAATTATTTCATATCTTGCTTGGCCTTCAAAAGCTTTTGCTAAAGTGAAAGTTTCAAAATTGGAATGACGCAGCTATCTGAGTTGCACAGCCTGTGAATAAACAATAAGAGCCATATTGGATTAGTGGTGATTTCCTTGGGAATCATCGTTACAAACAAACAAAAAAGGAGGAAAAAAGAACTTAAGGCACATAGTGCAGATCATAAATAGCAATGGGTCAACTGCTCGTCAAATTGTAATTCAGCTGGTGAGGAATGCCCTGACTTGCAGAGCTTAAGGGGAAGCATGTAATCGTTTAATCAAGGAAAAGTCCAGACACGTTTCCTCTTTTCATATGTGCACCTAAAGTGACCTGTCATTAGGTATAGTGGGAAAGAGTAAAACTTGCATGCGCTGACTGACCTACAACATAACTTGTGATGCAACCAGCATCATAGATATTTCATGCAATCAATCTTCCTTTTTTTAAGGGGGCAGGAGCACAGTTGTCCACATTACATTGTAGACTGATGTGAATCTATGAAAATTCGTGCTTCCCAACATGTGTATGAGCAATGTCTACATTATTGCTTTTACTTTTTGGACTAAATATTGGACTTTGTAGTACAAAAATGGCATGGGATCTCTTCTTCACCCCACCCCCCACCCCATTTCCACATGCATCTCTATGCATACAAAAGGAACATGGCCTTATTGGCTATGTGGATAGTGGGAAGAAAGAATGGGCTGAAGGTCTTGCACATGAGAATCCCATAGATAAGATGTACTGACAGAGCACATCCAATCTCAATACTGCAAGGGTGGACAACATGTGGCCCTCCCTATGTTTTGGCCTACAATTCCCATCATCCCTCACCCTTGACTATGCTCGCTAGAGCTGATGGGAGTTGTACACCAAAACATGGAGGGCCAGAAGTTGTCCACCCCTGCAATACCATGTGGGCATGTTGTGATACTCAATCAACTTGACAAAAGGATGCGCTTACATGAAGATATAAACATATGTTTTGAAAAAGAGATACATTGGCAGAAATAGGCACACTGGCGCCCACTCTGCAAAAAGCCGACATTTCAGTCATCCCCAAACCAGGACTAGATCACAGATTCTGTGCAAATTATAGACCAATCTCCCTAATTATTGTAGATACCAGGATTCTCACTACTGCACTAGCTAACAGAGTTTGAGAAATAACAGCATTAATTCTCCTCAATCACTTAGGGTTCATATGCACCAGCCAGTGAACAGGAAATCTGAGATCTAGTCACACTTAATGCTGCCAGAAAGACCCCTGATGCTAACCTATCACTAGACACTGAAGAGCCTTCAATAAGGTTTATTGGCTAGTTATCGCTGCCACACTTTCTCAATTTCATTTTCCTCAAGAACTTCTGGCCTGGGTGAAAGTTCTATATGCAAACCTAAGGTCACAGGTGTGGACCAATAGAATTCTTCTCCTGCCATTCCCACTTGAAAGGGGCACACACCAATGCTGTCCACTTTCTCTCCTGAGAAGCAACATCTGTCTAGAACAGTTGGCTTGCACCATGCGACAAAGCAGATCAAAACAGGGTTTTCATCATACCACAGAATACAAGCTCATCCTTTACAAGAATGATATGTTATTGTTTACTGATGATCCTGAAAACTCTATACCAGGGCTGATTAGATTAGCAGACACGTTTGGGTCAATATCAGGATATATATGACGAATTGGGCTAAATCAGAACGTACACTCTTATGGATGGACACCTCCTTTTCCCGTTTTTCAGATGGTAGTTCAAACAATGCCTAGACACTGTATTTTATCTGAGAATACAGGTCCCCAAGGATATTTCCCAGTTGGTTAAATTGAATCTGACACCTCTGTTAGCTGAAATTGCTTTAGATGTAGACAAATGGGCCCTACTCACTCTCAGTGTTTGGAACAAAATTAGCACCTTAAAATGAACATTTTGCCTCAAGCAGTGTATGGACTCCGAGGCATCAATCAGTCTATATCCAAATTGTATTTCCAAAGATTCAACAGATTATTTAGAAGATTTATTTGGGAAGGCTCCATCCCACTCCATACTTTTCACTTAGAAAATTACAGCTGCCTATGGATGAAGGACGTTTTAACTTCCCTGATCTAAATCTAAATCACAAATCATATCTTCTCTCATGTGCTATTGAATGGGCTGTGACCCCTTCACCACAGCAACCTCCTTGGATAGGCCTTGAATCCGCATGTTTGACACCGATTACCCAGTGCATGGCGTTGGGCTCCACACTCTTGAAAAGAGAGGGCCTTATTCCACCTCCCATTTAGGCAGCTAGAGGGATATGGCAAATGCTGGCCCACCAACTGCACTTTGATCCTTTCTCGAATGCCAAAACAAACAATCTGGTGTGAAACCCAGGGTGGTCATCCATTTATCTGGAGGCAGTGGGCTAAGTAAGGTATCCTCACTTTGGATCAGTTAATAGGCAAGAACTGTGAATTCCTCTCCTTTGAAGACTTACAGAGGAAATATTAGATACCTCAAAATACACACTAGTAGCACTTTCAAATAAGACATATTTTCTGTACCTTGTATGACCCACCAGTGTCCAGTGCTTTGGAACCCCCTGCCTCACTGGAAGATCTGACTGGCTCTATGCAGGTGACCAAATATTTATATTTACAAAAAACTCAACATATGGTAAACTTGATATTCAGAAAGGAGTGCAAAGTAGCTGTATCTTCTATACAGTCTATATCCCCTGATCTGAAATTGCACCTTATTCAGCAAAAGTTCCTGTTCCAGGTAAATTGGACACCCTCCAATAAAAGTTGGTGCTGTAGAGTGCCAGACACATCCTTGGTGCACATGATGTGGGTGTCTATGGTGATGGCTCCTTTCTAGCGAAATGTTATTAGGCGCATCAACTTTGTTCTGGATGCTTCATTATTCCTCAAGAACATTCATGTATTGCTTAACCATATTCCCACAATCTGGAAGCTATCCCTTGGCCACTGGCAGTGGACTTTATGAGCTCTCATGGTGACCAAGAGACTCGTATTACAGGAATGAAAGGACAAAGTATCTCACTTAATCATGCAATGCTCTGAAGACCTCACAACATTGGCCTCTTTTGAAAGAATATACGACTGGTGACAGCAGGGGAGGAAACGGGTATGATGCCCTGAGGTCTTCTGAAGAAGTATGTAATAAAAAGGTAAATACATAAAAGAAGTGCATGTTTATGGCAGTGATCAGGATAACCAATGCTTTTAAATGGAACCAATCTCTTGGTTGATGATGTTGCACTAATATCACACCACACAAGGGAGACAGAAAGACAGTTTATTACAAGAACTATGGGTAAAATCCAATGTAAGTCCAAGTTACAAAACACCCACTGAAATGAATGGAATTTAAGTTAGTCACGACTAAGTTAAGTCCCATTAATTTCAATGGGTCTACTCTAACTAGGATTTATGTTGGATTTTATCTTATGGCTGCTCTTTTTAATATACATTGAGAAAATCCCCACCCAAAATAGCCCACACCATTGTTCACTTACTAGAGTGACACAGATATCAGTATACTGCTCAGGACCCTTTATCTTGCTGCTGTGGGGCGCTAGAAGTACAGAATGGAAGAATTGCAATTATCATATCCCAGTTTATAGCTCCAGGCCCAACACAACTCTTACATGCCCTATGTTCTGCTCAGTCCAGTCCAGATTCCTTTCCCTTAATTTCTCTCTCCCATACACAGAGCACACACGGGGGGAAACCAACAACCCTAAGTCCTCAGGATCGATTCACACTTGCAAGAACATTACAGTGATCATTACCTTTGGGACCCTCCTGGCCCGACGCGTGGACAGCAGTTCACTTGTAGTACTTAGACTGTCTTCATTCAGGCTGGAGGGAGAGGAGGGAATGCCAAGCTGGGCCAGAAGCAGCATATCATCATGGCTGTGCCTCTTGGGTAACCGTGGTAGGCGATGGCCTTTCCTGTCTGACCAGTTTCCAATCCTTAGAGACTGGCTGCTGGGCTTTGAAGGTAGCTAAGGAAAGAAAGATGGAAGAAATTATTATTTAACTTACTATATTTTTAATCACCCAATAACAAGCGTTCTTCACAAGGCAGATTGCAAAAAGCTAAAAGAATAAAACACCAAAGAAATATTTAAAAGAACAAGATACAATACAAAATGACATATATCACAAGGATAGATAAATAAAGATATGCAAGAACAGCCATGAAAAGCTAAACATTAAGTCTCTAAGGGTGCAATCCGATGCCTATTTAGACAAGACAAAAGTGTTTCAATTTCTAGCATGCCCCAGCCAGGATGGTGGCTGAGGGAATGCTGGGAGTTATAGGACCTTTTTCTATGTAAAGATGCATAGGATTACACCCTAAAATGCCTGGGAGAAAAGAAAAGTCTTCACCTGGTGCCAAAAAGATAATAATGTAGGTCCTAGGTGACCATCCTTAAGGAGGCCATAAATGGGGTGGCACCACTGAGAAGGCCCTCTCTAACATCCTCTAGCGGGGGTACCTGGAAAAATGCTTCCAAAGGTGACCTAAGCATCTGAACAGGTATATTCAGGAGATATTTTCCGGAAGGAAGGAAGGAAGGAAGGAAGGAAGGAAGGAAGGAAGAGCTACAGTCACAGAGATACAGTTGTTCTGGAAAATTATTCCAGGGCCTGACTGAACTCTTAATATAATGAGTAGAAAGATCTCAAATTAACTTCAGTGAACATCAAATAAAGGGAGTTTGTTAGACAGAATTGCCTTTTCACTGAAGGCTGCGTTTTGCCATTAGTATAAGGAACTGCCTTATACCAGCTCGAAACAACAGTCCATCAAGCCCAGCATTGCCTGCCTTGGCTGACAATCTCAGACTGCAGGTCTTTTCCAGCTCTGCTCTTGTAGTGATTCTTTAATTGGAGATGTCACAAACTGGATATGCCAGGCATGTTCCGTAACACTGAGCTATGACTCCTCATCGTTCAGATATTCTTCAATGCCCCCACCCATTCACTGTACAAAGTGTCGACATCACACAGATTAGCCAGTCTGTATTATGTGTATGAGGAGAAGTATGGGACAGGACTGGGAAACAGAGAGGAGTCAACAAGAGGAAGTAAGGCAGGTAGCAAGCAAAAGCTGAGAAAGATACCAGTGTTGGGGAGTAACACACAGGATATGCACTATTGCAGAGAAACTAAGAGGTTAAGGGGCCAACTAGGGTGACCATATGTCAGGAAAAACCAAGACGTCAGGATTTTTGGTAACAAATCCAAGAAAGGGCAGAAATTATGAAATCTGAAGAAAAATCTGGATTTTCCCATCCTCCCTCCCCCAAAGGGCAGATCTACTTCATAGTCAACAGGAAATAACAAAAATGCTTAAAGCTCCGCCACTTTTAAAGATAAGGAGATGAAACTTGGCATCATGACAGCCCTTAGGCAGGGCTTTAGCAATGCCAAATTTAAAGCAGATCCATTCATCCCTTGATTTTTAGGAATTTTTTTAGGTTTGAGGTTTTCAAAATATTATATTTAAAACCCGTCATTTTTAAAGATAAAGTGATGAAACTTGGCAACACGATAGATCTAAGTAGGGCTTTAGCCATGCCAAGTTCATCCATTGATTTTTAGGATTTTTTTAAAAAAATGAGGTTTTAAAATTATTATTTTTTAAAAAAAAAACATCATTTTTTAAGATAAGGAGATGAAACTTGGCCTCATGATAGCTCTTAAGTAGGGCTTTAGCCATGCCAAGTTTCAAGCAAATCTGTTCATCTGTTGATTTTTAGCAAGTTTCAAAACAAAATTGAAATTTAAAAAATAAATAAATAATAAAAGCCAGCCGGCTGGCCGGCAGCAAACTCTATTAAGCAGCAGCTTGCAGTGGAGTAAGGATACAATCAGAAAATATATTTGAGGGAAGGGGAGAATGTATCACACAGAGTATAGCAACAAAGTACAGCAAAAGCTACAAAAGTAGGAGTGAATGAAGTTAATTTCAGATACGTTGGATGTCTCACTTATTATTTCAGTGATTTTAACCTTAAGATGCTATGTAGAACAGATTTGTCTTAATTGTGTGCTATAAAATCAGACATGAGACCAAGGCTATGTTCTGGTGGGCACCCCCCTTGGTACTAGACATGCCCCTTGTGGGCCAACCATGGTGTCGTTCATTTTGGTGTCCAAAATATGGTCACCTTACAATTGGCAGTTTCTGTGCTGGGGGCCTAGAGTAGGGATGGGCAGAAAGTAGATCTCTAGATGTTTTGGACTTCAGCTCCCAGCATTCCAGACCACTGGTTATGCTGGCAGGGCCTTCTGGGTGTTGGAAGTCTAACTCCCTGGCCTTCTGCTGCAGGCAGAATCTGCATGGAGCCTTAAACTTGAGAGGTTCTCTGGGCAATGGAGCCTTGGGACCCCCTTGCCTTTGTTAAGAGATGCACCCTAGGGCAAAGCAACAACAACCCCTAACTACACATATACACTGATGGGGTCTGAGTTCGTGGTGACTGATCCAGATAAGGAAAGATTACAACATTTAGGGCTCTTTTGTTTAGAAAAAAAAAGTCGAGTAAGAGGAAAGGTTAATAAAATAAAGGTTAATAAAATTATGCATTATGTGGAGAAAGTGGGTAGAGAGCGATGTTGTTTTCCCTTTGAAATGTACGCCCCATGTCACACTGTTATGTCCTGATACCAGTTATTACTGACACCTTGGGCCATACTATCGATTTTAAAGTGGACTCTGGAAAAGCAGTTTGACTCTGTGCCCCAATTATGCACACTTACACCAACAAAGGGGTGTCTTTTGTACTTCCCTTCTCCTTGTCTGGCCCAGCCAGGAGGCTCCAGCTTTATCCCAGTGAGCCTCCCTTAGTAATCTCCCAAGGTTTATAGCAAAGTGAATAAAACAAATAAAATCAGAAATGGCACATGTATGTAGGAGGATATATGTTGTTCATCTCTAATTACATCACAGATAAGAACATGCCAACTTCACGTAGATGCTGATAGGGTTTCTAAGGTGGCAGGAAAGGGACCTTGGGGTTGTGGTGGAGAGCTCAATGAAAACATCAACCCAGTGTGCAGCTGCTGTGAAAAACACAAACTCCATGTGGGGATCATTAGAAAAGGAACTGAAAATAAAACTGCCACTACCATAATGTCGTTATAAAACACGACAGAGGGGTATAAAATTATGCATAGTGTGGGAAAGTAACAAGGAGAGGATTTTTTTTCTCCCTCCCTCATAATAGTAGAACCAGGGTCATCCAAAGAACCCAAATGGTGGGAGATTCAGGACAGACAAAAATACTTATTCATATAGTATGTAGTTAAGCTATGGTATTGACTTCCACAAGACATAATAATGGATACAAATCTGGATGGTTTTAAAAGAGGATTAAACAAATTAATAGATGATAAGGCTATCAATGGCTACTAGAACTGATGGCTATATGCTACCTCTAGGATAAGAGGCAGTATGCCTATGTACATGGAACATGGGTGGGAGGGTACTGTCCTGCTTGTGGGTTTTCTGTGGGCAGCTGGTTGGCCACTGTGTGAACAGAATGCTGGATGAGGTGGTCCCTTGGTCTCATCCAACATGGCTCTTCTTATGTGCTCATGCCAGTTGCTGGGGCACGAGTAGGAGGGTGTTATTGCATGCACATCTTACTTATGGGTCCTCCCACCAGCATCTGGTTTGCCACTATGGAAACAATATGCTGGACTAGATAGATCTTCAATCTGATTGAGCAGGATACTCCTTCTATTCTTATATGGTATTCCCTAGGAAACCCACTCATGTAACAGCTACCGTTTTCGGGAAGACGGTAAAAACTTTCCTGTTTAAGAAATCATTTGCAATTTTATTTTATGCATTGCTGAAGTTGGTCTCTCTCTCTTTTTTCTGATGATTATTTTTATTTTAGTTTGCTTGATTGTATATTACAAATTGCATTTTAATGATCTATAACCTGCTGAGAGAGATTATTTACGGGTTACTAGGTTGGTGGAAATTTTAGAATAAATAAGTAAATGCTCATTTTTTTCATATAAAAGAAACAGATTGTGAAAAGACCATGTGTCTAATATTTTGTGTCCCTTTGTGTGAAATAGAAATCATGCCTTTTAATGATACTGCAGTTCTGTAATCCCATACACACTTACCAGGAGTAAATGCCATTGAACTCAATGGGACTTACTTCTGAGTAGACATGCATAGGATTGCAAGTTAATTAAACCACTTGGAACATTTGCTTGCTTCAGCACAAACAAGGGTCATAGATTTCCAAAGCTGGAAAGAAATCATAGAAACTAATAAGATGCCTTATACTGAGTCAGAACATTGTCACATTTAACCAAGTATTGTCAACACTGACTGGCAGTGGCTCTCCAGGGGTTCAGACAATAATTATTTCAGCCCTGCCTGGAAATGCAAGATTGAACATGGGACCTTCTGCATGCAAAGCAAGTGCTCCACCACTGAGCCATGGCCCTTTCCCAACTCAATGAATCATATAGTCTAATCTGCATCTCATCACACGCACGACTATAAAAAAGAGTATCTTTAACAACAGCAATACTGATTCTCAAGAGAAATTTGTCCAACTTCAGGGGGGGGGGGGATCCAAAAAGAGTTCTTTGAAATGTAAAACTGAAAACCATCCCATTTAAAACCATGAAGGATAATCCACAAATTAAGCTCACTGCTAAATTGACATCCCTCATATTTCAAGGATTTTGCAGTGGATTATTATGTCATAAATATTTCAGAACCTTAAATAATTGTACTAAAGACATTCACTTGGCAATAGCTCCCTCTGATTTCAGTGAAATTTACCTGGAAGTAAGTTACACTGAAAGCAGTGGATCATTTTCATATAAATATATTTAAAATCAAGGTAGCTGTCATATAAGTAGAAAAACAGGCTTAACATCTTCATAGGATAAACATAATGATCAGGGAAAAGAAATAATGGAAAAAAAACAAAAGTAATAGAAAATTCAGTGTCTGATTCTAGAAGTTACAAACTTGAGCAAGACTAACAAAGATTTCTAAAGAATGCAAATATATTATATCCAAAAATAAGAGAATTTAAGAAAAAGTGCATATTTATAGCAATTCAATGGTTTAGTAATGTATAAATTAGAGCTGCAAAGATTTTACAGCAAATATTTAAATAGATTGTGCATTGTTTCTTATATCCTTTTTCAGTTTAATGCAGTTAGTTTTCAGCTATTTTGCTAACTATGCTCCTATGGCTGGTTCTTTTGCACAAAGTAATCAAGTAAAATACTCCCAAACAGAGACCAGCCCTCTTAAGACGTGCTGTGTTACCTGTGGAGGTGTTGTGTACTTCCTGTCCTGCGGAGTCCACATCCTGTGAAAAGAATCTAGGGAACTTTCAGAGAGCTGCTGGGATTTTCGGCCTGCATTACGGGCTTTCAGCTCCACATCCTCATATGGGTTTTCCTTGGGTGAATCTCCTTTACAATTTTTTTTTTAAGAAAAGAAAAACAGATAGGAATGTAAAACAAAAAAAGAATCATGTGAACCAAGTGAAAGGCTTGTAGAAAACCTCCTTAGCTTCCAGCGTGACTCATCCTTCCAACTGCAGCTGGAAGTACTTGGAGTAGATTTTGGCTATGAAAGACAATGTGTGTTTTTTAAACTAGAGATTTCACAAGACTGCCTTCTGAGCCCCTACCGCTCAGCAATATTCAGGAATTAAAACACACACAGTAAATATACAATGACTTTAAGGGGAACCAGACAATTTACTAACAGTCCAGTCCACGCTGGATGTTTACTCAGAAGTCCTACTGAGTTCAATGGGATTTACTCCCTTGCAAGTGAGCACAGAGTGTGCCATCTCTCCCACAATAAAATTAACTTTTTTTTTTACTTTGTGTTGCAGCTGCTTTCAGTTCACTCAGCGTAGAAGGCAGGATACAAATTGTTGTAATACGCAAGAACATCCGAAATAAAAAGAATAGTATTGATTCAGACCAAGGCCTATCTAGTCCAGCATTCTGTTCACATAATGGCCAACCAGCTGCCAACAGGAATCCATAAGCAGGATATGAGTAGAAAAGCACTCTCCCGCCCATATTCCCCAGTAACTGGTGTACGTAGGCTTACTGCCTGTGATACTGGTGGTACCATTTAGCCACCAGGACTAGTAACCACTGATAAGCTCCAGGAATTTGTCCAATCTCCCTTTAAAGCCATTAATATTGGTGACCATCACTACTTCTTGTGGAACTAAATTCCATAGCTTAGCTGTGTGCTGTGTGAATAAGTACGTCCTTTTATCAGTCCTGAATCTCCCACCATTCAGCTTCATGGAATGACCTCAGGGGGAAAAACATCTCCCTGACCGATCTACACCAAACAGGATACAACACTTTGAAAACATTTTAAAAACTGTATATGGAGTGTGTCCTGGGCCCCAACAGTTGTCACTACTGTTATAAACCATTTTAAACCATTTTAAAGCAGTAGTGTAGATCATGCCCCTGTCTACTTTCTCCATACCATGCACAATTTTGAACACCCCTATCTTGTTTCCTCTTACTCACTTTTTGTCTAAGCTAAACAGTTCCAATTGTTGTAACTTTTTTTCATAGGGGAGTTGCTCCACCCCTTAATCATTTTAGTTGCCCTTGACTTTACTTTATCAAACTCTACAATATCCGTTTTTAGGTGTGGTAACCAAAACTGAACATAGTATTCCAAATGTGGTTGCACAATAGATTTGTATAAGGGCAATATAATATTGGCAGCTTTATTTCCAATTCATTTTCTAATTATATCTAACATGGAATTTGCTTTTTTCATAACAGCAGCTCAGTAGGGTGACAGGGCTCCTGTATATTTAACAGTTGTAGAGAAAAGGGAATTTCAGCAGGTGTCATTTGTAATGCAGCACCTGGTGAAATTTCCTCTTTATTATAACAGTTAAAGCTCCAGGAGCTAAACTAGAGTAATCAGATACAAAAGAGGGCAGGGCTTTTGCAGCTTTAACTGTTGTGATGAAGAGGGAATTTCACCTGCTGAAATTCCCTTTTCAACACAACTGTTAAAGATACAGGGGTCCTGTCCTCCTTTTCATGTGGTCAGCCTATCACTGGGTCAACATTCACATCGAAATGTCCACCAGAACAATAAGATCTCTTTCTTGGTCAGTCACCCATCAAATCCCATCAGCGTATATGTGAAATTGGGATTTTTTGCACCAACACACATCACTTTATACTTGGTTACATTGAATCGCATATGCCATTTTGATGTTTGCTCTCCCAGTCTGGAGAGGTGCTTTAGGAGCTCATCACAATCCCTTTTTGTTTTAACCACCTTAAATAATTCAGTGTCCTCAGCAAATTTGGACACTTCATTGTTCACTCCTAATTCCAGATAATTTCCGAACAAGTTGAAAAGCATTGGCCCCAATAGAAATCCATGCGGGACCCTCCTCCCTTCATTGGGAGAATTTACAATTATTCATACTCTCTGCTTACTGTTCTTTAACCAGGAACTAATTCATAAGGAAATATTTTTTAAAGGGCATTAATATATCACATGCTTTAAAAACCACTTACTGCATCTCATACACCACAACCCTCCACCCATGATACTGATAGCTGGAGAGGTAAGGTTGTACATTGGTGCCTCTCCAGCAGTCTGTGCAGCCCTAGCTAAATTTGGATGCAGTTCTTCAAACTTCAATTTTTAAAAATCATTTGTTTGGGCTCAAACAATATAGGAGATGTGTGGGTACCTACATTTCACCCTGCATCTCCCCATCAACGTCTCATTGAAAATACGTGTGACCTGATGCCATCATGAAAACCCTGCTAAATCAAACAAAGGATTTAGAATCCTGTTCCCAAAAGTGTTCAGGTAAACATTTCCAGGAAGTCCACAAGCAAGGCATGAAGGCAATTGTCCCTCACTACCAAGGACATACTATGTTTGACCATGAAGGTTCTAGCCATTGATAGACCTCTCCACCTCCAGGAATTTCTCTTACCCCTTTTAAAGTCATTTCAGTGACTGCTGTCACATTTTATGGCAGCAAATTCCAATTATTATGCCTTGTATGACAAAGCATCTACTGCCAATCAATATCACTGGGAGGCCCCAAGACCTAGTATTATCAGCAAATGAAAGAAATATTGTTCTCTTTCTTTCTCTCTCTCTCTCTCTCTCTCTCTCTCTCTTTCCTCTCTCCATGCCATTCATCATTTTATCATGTTCTCCCTTAGAAATCTTTCTTTCCTAAACAAGTAAGCCTTCCCTTGTAGGAAAAATGCTCCATTTCTTGATAATTTTAGATGTCCTTTAATGCATTTTTTTCCAGCTCTACAGTATACTTTTTCAGATGGAAAGACCAAAATTTTCTGCAGCATTCCAAATTCCACAATATAAATTTATATAAAGGCAGTCCCTTTCCCAATAACCCTATTTGACATTTTCATCCTCTGCAACATAGACAGTTGATGAGCTATCCATGACAACCCAAGGATCTGTTCCTCAGTTTTATTTCATTTACTTATTATTAATATTTGTATACCTCTTCAGGAAGTATCCAATACTATACATTAACGGGATCTACTCCTAATACAGTGGGGATCGGCAGTTCCTGAAACAAGCAAAGGCTGCCTCTACAAGAGAGGTTTAAAGCTCTTTCAAGGCGCTTAAAATTTTTTACCTCTACAAGGAGGGAGCGCAAATCGGGCGTAGAGGCGCGCTATCCCTCCGATTGTTTTATTTTGAGGCGGGATGTGAAGCCGGCGCCCTGCCTCCCGAGTGCTGCTGCTGGCTCCCCCGCTTGGCTCCTGGCTCCGCTCCTACCGGGCTCCCGCTGATCTCTCGCTCTCGCTCTCCGTCTTCCAGCTCCCTTTTCCCTTTTCCCTTTTTCTTGCCCTGTTCCCCCCCCCCCCCGGTGCGCCCTGCCTCCCGAGTGCTGCTGCTGCTGCTGCTACTGGCTCCCCCGCTCGGCTCCTGGCTCCGCTCCTACCGGGCTCCCGCTGACCTCTCGCTCTCCGTCTTCCAGCTCCCTTTTCCCTTTTTCTTGCCCTGTTCCCCCCCTTGCTCCGTTCCTTCGCTCTCCAGCATAACAACTCGCAGGGACCTGCCTTAAAGAGACAGGCGCCCGCCCGCCCTACCTCCCCCCTCCCCCCTCCCCTCTCCCTGCCTGCCTCTCGTGCAGAGGTATTAGGCGTAAATGCGCTTCAGCGATGAAGCGCATAATCACTTAACCAGGCGCAAAAGCGAATCCTTGTGGAGGGGACCAGAAACACTCGTTTCTGGAAAAGCATAGATCAGTGGAATTCGCAGAAGTAAGCTCCACTGATCAGATTTGTTCTAGAAACAAGTGTTGCTTCTCATTTCCAGTTATTTTTGGAACCACTAGTTCCTGTTGTGGAAGCAGTTGGTTCCATTTACACTAGAGAACCAGCAGAAGGGCTGGATAATATAGGATACTGCCCTAATATAGTAAAATCTCTAAGTGGTTTGCATACAAAACTCACTGTTAAAAATACAAGATGAAAACATTTCAACTTTCATCAACAAATTAAAATAAATAGAAATTATAAAAGGAGACAGTAAAATGGAGCAGCAACAGTAAGATTATAAGACAGGAAAAGTTTGAATGAATAAGTATATTTTCAGGAGTCACTTAAAACACCCTATTTTCTGCTTCTTGCATATGGGAATGGTGTGAAAGAAATCCCACTTTCGAGATGTTAACGTGGCAACATTCTGTTGGTCGTGGAATGGCCAACAACACCTCCTCTTAAGATCTTAGAGTTCAGATCCATCCGTATATATATGAAGCAGCCGTTTTTGGGATACATCACTTTATACCTAATTATTTATACTGAATTTCACTGGTCATTGCCTTTTCTATTCAACCTAGTCTGGAGATATCTTTTTGGAGCTCTGTTTGAGTTTCACTATCCTGAATAATCTGGTGTCATCTGCACCAAATACGGACACCTTACTGTGGATTCCAGATGATTTATGCATATTAAATATCAGTCACCTCAATAAATCAATATTTTAGGATTGCTTTAATTTACAAGGCTTGGACAGCTGCTGCTACACTAGAAAATGTTTCCATTGGCAGTCCTTGATCATTATCTCAGAAGCATGGAATGCAATTGTATAGATTGTACTGGAACTCGCAGACTCTGGAGATGAGACATCTCCCAGCTCAGACAAAGTACAATTTAGAAACTTATTTGCCTATTTAGCATATACATTTTAACGAGAAGACAGTCTTTGTAAGGTATAAATCTGAAGGTATAAATTCTACAGAAGTGCTTCAAAGAGTCTTCTCTCCCACAAAAAAATAAAATAAAAATGATGATGTAAGGTTGCACAGTGAGTTGTGAAAAAGAGCAAATTCGAAGTATAACAGGTACAAAGAACAGTGACTGAAAGAAGATCACAGGAACTTGGCACCATGGGTGAAATCCAAAACCCAAATATGCTCTAGAAGGTCCCCAGCCCTCTGGAGCATATTTTGAGAGTCTGTAGGGGGATTGGTAATGGCTGACAGAAGCCATTTCATCAGCAGGAGAGGCTAACTGGATACATCCTAAAGGAGCTCCGCCACATTAGGTATATATGCTGATGTGTCAGTCGGTCTTCCCCATCCCAAAGTGAAATGAATTAGTGTACAGAATTAATAAGCAACAATTGTGTAAAAAATGTTCAAAATATTCTCCTTGCACATTATCTGAGTTCCAGAAAGCTGCAGGATGTCCTCTGCAAGAACTTCAAAAACATTGTTAAACGGGATAAACATTGGAACCTATTCCGATTTAACATCTGAAAAACTAGGTGATGAGCAAGCTGAGATGATAAGCAGCTGGATGGCTCATATTTCTGAAGCCAATATAGACACCCACTACCCAATAATATGTTAAAGATCATAATGCTGCTCCTGAAAGTGTTCCTTTGGACTGATCCATGACAGAATGCATAATGTGATCATTTGGGGCACCCCCCACTGAAATGTAGCATTCAGTCTTAAATGCTACATTTGCCTAGTCTTTCCCACTTCCTCTTGCACCTCTTCTCTGTCAGTGCTAGAGACTATAGGAATCTATCCCATTCTCTTATTTTCTGCTGCCCTCAAGAGGAGATCTCATAGGCACCACAGACTTTTGTAGAGATTTTTCTGAGTAATGCTTAAAATATATTATTTATTATAATGAACTATTCTGGTGCCCAGGTCTTGAATCACTCTTCCATAGAAATCGAGGGGAAAGAATGGACTTTCCTTTAGCTTATGTTTGATATGACCATTTTTCTTGAATTCAGTATTTTGTGATATGGGAAACATTCTAATCACAGACACACATCATCCCCCAGTGGAGGTAAACTGTCTTTAAAAATACGTTTGCCCTTTTGTTTCCTGGATTCCTAAATACAACACTACTGCATTAATGAAAGCATTTCTGCAGAACAGTTTTACTGGCAACATAGTGCAACAATCTGTCCAAAGTAAGAGCAAATGAAAGCTATGGTAAAACAATCATTATGCTTTGGAAGAAACCATGAATAATAGGATGCTGGGGAGGTCAAGCATTGATGAGTTGTTCGTGATGGTTGCACTCCTTCAATGTGGTAATGCTGAGATATGCATTCAGCCTCTCAGCATAGTGATGCAGCACAGAATGTCCCATCACATAGCTGTCAAGTGTGGCAGAGGGGAAGCCAACTCTAGGCAAAGCCAAGCAAGCCAACAATGAAGTGAGGCAAGAATGAAAAATGGGACCAAGAGAAAGAAAAACTGCATTCCTCACACATTTATATGGAATAACAGTTTCCTTTCCACTTTGGGAGCAGGACTTTGTCAAAAGGAATTTCATGTAGTAATAAAGAATTTCTCCCAGTTACCTTGTTGTTAAAAGAACAGATTTGCCAGCAAATCAATATCAGTCTTTCAAGGTGTTTTCTAAACAACACAATGAGGGCTTCCCAAAGCAGGTGTCATGTTGTTCTAGAAATTTGCAGATTCTTCAGAACTGATATAAGACTAGTTGTAACATGGAGATTGGAAATGGAAGTTATGAATACATAGTTGCAGTTGGTGAGCTGACAAGGGTGGTGATTTCTAGTTTTCTGGATTAAAAGAAGCCAGGAATTGCATTCTGAAGAACAGACAACTGGCCTCTTAGCCCAAGAATAAAAGTTCATAATCTGTAGATTTGCCAGAGAAGTAACCATCAGGGATAGTTATGTGGGATCTCGTAGGTTTTTCTTTTAGCTAAGATTTAATTAGAAATAGTCTGGTAGGCTTTGGGCCTGTTTGGCCTCTGGAATGTTACAATCTGTGTGAGTTGATCTCTGTCAGAGTTCTCAGAGCAGGAATGAAGGAGTGGTTCTATTCCCTGTAAGCAACCTGCTTGCTTCAGCCTTGGTAGAGAAGCTGTCTGTGAGAAATTGATAGAGAAAGGGTGGGGGATTTGCAGAAGGATCACCCAGATTGAAGCATCATCTTGGTGGGCTGAGCAGTTCTGCCCTGTTTGGACAAGGGCATCACTGAAAGGCCAAAGCCCCTGTCTATCAACTGGTCTGGAAGAAGCCTATGCCTCCCTTTTTAAGCTGATGCAAAGGCAAGGGGAATATCTGCTCTGCATTCCCAGAAAACCTCCCTGTTTGGATCCATCATTGTCTGAGACTCTGGGGAGTACTCTGCACATGCTCCTTCCTAAGTGGAACTTTGGATTACTAAGATCTTGCCATGATGAGGCTTTTCATAGACTTGAACTGCGCATTGTGTGTCTTTGTTTGTCGTCAGCTCAGTGCGCCTGCAGACTGGGCTTGATCATTGATTGTTGTACATTCTTCCCTGCCTCAACTCATGCAGCGAAGAGTTGGCCGTGCGAAAGCAGTGGCACGGAGCTCCTTGCTTCTGAGGTTTCACCTGTCCCCGTGATCTTGTTTAAGCCTTCCCCATGTTGCCTTTGAGTTATCAACATATGATCTGAGGTTGGACTAGCTCTCTTTAGGTGGTTTGTTTGGCTTTTCAGGAAGGAATGAGAGACAAACACACAGGCAGAGAAGCGATGGTAAGGAAATGGGATTTCCCCCATGTGATTACACTCTATAATTCCACTGATATTAACTACCTTTGAGGATTAGTGGAAGAGATACATTACAGTGCCAGTGATGTAAAGGATACTATGTCTGACTTAGGATCAGAAGACTGCAAGTGTATGTTCTGCCTGGCTTGAGTCCTTGGTACTCAGGCCTAATGCTCACTGGTAGAACACTAGCTATGTAGACAGTCTCAGGTTCAGCCACTGGCATCTGCAGGTAGAGCTGAGAAATATTTATGTCTAAAATCCCAAGAGAGGCTGCCACAATCTTATCTCTGGCCATGCAAAGTTGGTGCTAAAGATCTCTGCATAATTAGTGAGATAATTTATCTCCAACCAACAGACTGTAGAATATGTGGTTGGAGAAAAGATGCTACAAGGGATGCTGGCACATATAAGCGAGTCCCACGGCAGTTTTTTTTTTAAAAAAATAGCAGAGTCCTCAAGTATCTCAGTTTAGCAACAAATCAGCATTCTTTGGGTCAATGGGACAGTCAGAACAGTCTCTGGGACTTGCTCTAAATTGCCCATATGGATGGTTTTACTTAGTGAATGTGTTCTGGCTGCCCCAACCTATAGTGCTGATTACTAAAGTAGACACAATTACAATTCCTCAAAACTCCTACAGCATTCATAAAGAGAAGAGAAGGCAAGGACTTTTCTCCTCACCCACTCCCCAAGTTCTGTAGTACAGATAACCCAATTATAGATAAACTTTAGAGTTCCAACACAACAGTGATTTAGTGCCCTCTCACCATGCCTGGTCTGCGGATTTGCAGCACCGTACTCACATGACGCCGTGCCTGTCCTGTTGACACCCCGCCTCTTCCCCAGCCTTTCCTAGTCTCTGTATAGTTTTAAAGGAACTGGGGGCTTGAATGGATTGCATCAGGTCCTGGCAGGGAAAAGCGATATCTCCAAGCAGCCGGCTCCAAGTCTCAATATAAAATCAAACCTTTACATCCCAGGCTCGAAAGCCTTTTTTAAAATCATACAATACCTGAATCTCTGCAGAAACAGGATTGTACTCCCTGGATGCCCCCAAAGAGCAAAACTAAAGGGTCATTCCATTTTTGCCTGGCAGAAAGGCAGTCTGGTTGAAGTACTCATCTGACAGGACCTGACTGGAGGGAGAAAGAGAAGGCGAGGGGTGAAGGAGTGAAAGAGCAGCTATTCAGGTGAAAGGGATCATAAGCTTGCCACGCTACTGCCTCAGAGGTAAAAGAATGCAGAGTCAAACCGGGGGAGGGGGGATTACATGTGATGGAGGTCAAGACATTCTAGTAAAGGCTGGGGAAGAAGCGGGGTGTCAGGAGGACATCATGTGAGTACCGTTCTGCAAATCCGCACTCCAGGCATAGCAAGAGTGCACATCGCTGAAGTGATGTGATTCTGTAGATTGACATGCAGTTCTGATAGCTGGTTGTGGCAAAGACAGGCAGGCAGGCAAAGGACTAACATCTAAATCAGTCTTCCCCACCTGGTGCCTTCCAGATGTTTTGTGCTTCAATTTCCATCAGCTCCTAGCAGCATGGCCAATGATCAGGAATGCTGGAAACATTCCAAAACATCCCAAACATCTGGAGGGCACCAGGTTAAGGAAGGCTGATCTAAACAAAAGAATGTGCATCCATTATAATTAGTGACAGGCAAACTGACTCTATCAGAATTCATAATTTGTTCACCAAGTAACGAATCCCATGGTTTAAGTTCAGATGAAAGTTCTCTGTTGTTACAAGATATCGATGTATCTTTGGATTTAAATTTACAGTAATTCCAGGTATCTTGAGAGCTTTAAAACATTTTCTTCTTTATTTCCTTTAACTTCTCTGAAGGAAAAAGCTTCTGCAAGAGGCTAAGAAATGCAGCTCCTGCCACATGCTTTTTATTTTTTAATGTCTGGAATTATCTCAGAAATGGCACTAGATGTTCATGTCATGTTGTTTCCAGGGACCCACCTGGCACCATTTTCAGGGACAATCCCCTCCACATTTTGAAAGTCTGCAGCTGAGTGTCCTAGTCTCTCAGAGGGGCTCAATGGAAATAAAGAAGAAAACGGTTAAAAAGCCATCAGACCATACCTGTATTATTGAAAGTTTACTAAGAACCACCATCATGCAGATTGTGCAGGGTAGGTGCAGGGGGGGCGGGAATTGAACTTGATTTGAATTATGAAAAATTGAAAAGTTTCTTGAACCCCAGTTAGGGTTACTATATATTCAAGAGTTACAAACATGCCAGATTCGACATGCAAATCAACTAATTTCGAGTCTGAGAACATCACTAGTTTTAAAACAAGGTAGTCATCCTAATTCTCCCAGATTTTATACCCTCCCTTTGCATGACATTATAGCATGATATGAGAGAGTCCGAGACATGGCTTAGGGATTTTATTGGAACAGCCAATTGAAAGCCTCTTTCAAGTAGCCCATTTCCAGAGCCATTCCCTAGCTTACTGTAGAGGAACTCTGCATCTGTTCAAACATGCAAGCCATGCCAACCCCAAGTCTCTTCCAACTGGATCTCTGTCAGCAGTTCTTAAGCACATAGTGATGCAGAAGACAAGCACTTGGCAAAATTTGTTAATTCTTCAAATAATGCACAAGTATTTTTAGAAATGTTACATGGTTCATCCAGTGAATAACCGCCTGTTACCAGTGGTTCTTTCAACTTCAAAAATGGCACAAATCAAGCCTGGGATATTATGCATACAACATGATGATGCTCTACTAGTGAGCTCTGCACAGTACATTATCCCTTTTCTAGAAAGTAAGTATCCTCTCATTTCTTCTTCCTGTCAGGATGAAAAAAGGAGCAAAACAAAGTCTGGGAATATCTTTGGGGAAGTACAGAAGCTCCTTTTGTAGCAAGCACACATTTTGTGAGTGGGGGGGGGGGGGGTGTCACCCATGAGATTCTATGCCTGCTATATTTTCAAGGGGATAAAGAAAAACCTGTAAGTTGCTATTACAAGGCAAGGAGAGCTTCCCTTCCACAATATCTATGTATTTTAGAAAAATGTACAAAATCCAATTGTCATATTTATAGAACACATGGCAGGGTGAGTCAAGAATTATACCACTGTCACTGCCCCGAAACTCCACAGATTCGGGCAAAGATCTCAGTAGAGCCTACACACATACACACACATGGTACACGCATCGTGCTCTCTCTGTATTTAGTTGGGAATCCCAAGGTTGATTATGTATTTGAAAGTCTACATGGGTTAAGTTATACACATATAAGTTCTGTTCAAGCCTTTTGCTGAATGTGCAGGGGTCAGAGGGGCAAGTAGGCATGATCCCACCTGTTCGTCACACATACATTCAATGAAAATGGATATGTTGCATGAAGGGGGCTAACAATTGGGTTGTTTGTGCATTTCTCTAGAATAATTCACTATTTAAGGATGCACATGCTTAGTCAAAACTTCAAGAGCAAATCTAGTCTCAATCATCGACGATTAAAAGGTGAAAGTAAAATATTTTCAGTCTGCTGTTCACATTCGTACCAGAATAAGAGTTTTTGTTTAAAAGTGGAAATATCAGGATGGGTTAGTGTACATCTACTTTTGTTTTCAAGATGACATTCAAATGAATTGTATACCATGGGTGCTCTAGTGAACTCTAGTGAACTTCAAAAGAGTCAATTATGAATTCTCTCCTTGCACTGTATATAGAGCTATCACCCAATTAAAGAATTTTTAGTAAATCGTGGTTTAGATTTAGATTAATCTAGTGATTAAATCTGCATAAATTTGCATGTCAATAAATCAATTTCCTTTTTTTTCCAGACTTGCTTTCAGTCATCAATGGAATTATTTTCTGTTGTTCCTTTCTTCTGTTCATGTCTTGAATTTCTCAGGAAGTTATGACAGGATATCAACTTTTATTTCAAGCCCATCTTAAAAATAGTAAAAACTTTCCCATTTACTTAGCACAACAGTCGAGCTCTTCACAGTCACCATCAGAGACCTCTTGTTAACCTCATAAATGATTTCTAACAAAAACATTTTAAAAAGAAAGGAGAGAGAGAGAGAGAGAGATGGATCCAAACCAAAATCCTTATTCTGAACATTCATGAGCATTGAGAAAGTCTGGACTCAGATCAAGAATTTATGACTATCTCTAACATGTAGAATTGGGCCAAATAGAAACTGAAAATGGAGGAGTTTGGGAAGAGTTGAATGATGTCAAGTATGCCTCTAACATCAGACTACAGCAAGCTCTGATTGCTAAAATGGACTAAGAAACCCAAATGAAAACACTTGCTGCCTCTAGTGGTGATGTTTGGATTCAGATCAAACTACACGCCTTACAGTTCATGTCTGACTTTACAATACACGCACACACACACACACGCACATATACCCCACGGTAATGTTATTTAGTCTAATGGATTTTGCTGAGGTATGTGTACAAAAGAGATTGGATCCAATTATGGCCTCTCTCCCACTTCCCCTTTCCATATCAATTGATTTCAGTGAAATTCTCTTATGACAGATTATGGGAAGGGGTGGGAAACTATACAGGAAATATGTGTTAAGTGTATACAAGGTTGTAGCTTATCTGGTGAAACTGCAGTGGAATAAAACCACTTAGCACCAGCTGAAATGTGTTCTGTTTCATACTGACAGCACAAACACTTCATTGAGTTTTCATTCAAAAAGTACTCTGGTGACATAGTCCCCATCTCTGTCAGGCTGCAGGCCTGCTGTAGAATCCTTAATTTAGCACTGTAGCCCAATACATTTTACTGAATTGTCCAAGGCCACTTTTTATTATTAGAAACAGATTTTGAACCAAAAATATAGTGAGTTGGATCCAGCAGTTCTGTGTGTTGGCAGGAGGAGCATCGTCTGTGCAGCGTTCCATGGAAATGCTCCCACCAGTAGATTCCCCCCTCCCCCTGCAGCTCCCACAGCCGCCTCCCGCACTGTTTCAAAGGGTCCTCCGACTCTCTAGAGCAGATCTTGAGGGGGCATAGGGGGCTGCAAGAGAAGGGAGAAAATCAGTGAAAAGAGATTCCTTGGCCAATCCGTCAGCAGGATTCTTCCACTAGATCAAAAGCCTTTCGTAGACGGAAGGAGTCCTCCCATCCACGGGAGGCACATTCAAGATCCTATCCAGTGAGTTGTAAATATCAGATTAGAACAAACTGGAGACGTACAAAACTATACTGCCTTACAAACAGGTAAGAAATGGACTACCATAAAGCCATTACATTGCAACACTGTCCTTATAAAGTATCTCCACTGACATATTTTAATTGTATCCAACTACATAAAACTGATTCCAATTAGAATTTAAAATTCTCATTTTCTGCACTCCTGTGTGACCTTCTGTAACTTTAAGCTTGTTTCTACTTGCTTGCAATTTTAACTCTAGCACTTTGGATTAAGACACATACTTATTCTTGCAATTGGAGCTCAATCTTCTATATAACCTAAAAGCAGTCATGTGACAGAGGTATACTAACAGATATTCTCAGTAGTAACTGAACTACCTTATACTCATATCAGGGCAGCTGCTATTTGGATATAATGCTGAAGAATGACAGCATGAATCAGGAATGCCCTGTTATCTTTAATGAATTTGGAAGGGAAGGAGGTACCATTTATAATTTCCGAAGGTCCGGACCTACTTTTAATTACTTTTTGTTAACTTTTTAGTCTGATTGTGTATGAGCACTGTCAGTGGGTATGCCCAGTCCCAGCAAAAGACAGAAAAGCTGAAAAGCTACAGCACCTCTAACACCAGCAATGAAAGGCAACTCCAAATATGCTGCCAATCAAACTATGATCCCCTGTGATAACAGTAATTCTGACTGATTACTACCATGCAACTTGACAAGTTAGCATTTAAAAAATTGGATTAAAGCACAGGAGAATGACCCTCATGTGAAAGGTGTCCACAATATATTGCAATTTTATCTTTTTAAAAAAAAAAAAAGGAGTAAGCACAAATGCTCATAGTTATAATAAACTCCTCTTAAACAAATATCCAAAAAGAGCTTTACCTATGAGGAGAACAATTTTATATACATAGAGGCACTGTGTATTTATTATTATTGTTATTATTTATTTATTTAATTTCTAACCCGCCTCTCCATCCAGATCGAGGCGGGGAACAACAATAAATATAAATACAAAAATCATAAAATAGATAAACCATTAAAACAGATAAAAACAAATACATTATTAAAAACATCTTAAAATTCAACTGGGTAGGCCTACTGGAAGAGAGCAGTCTTCACGGCTCTCTTAAATTCCAGAAGTCTGCAAATTTGTCGAATCTCCTCCGGCAGGCCATTCCACAGTTTGGGAGCAGCAGAAGAGAAGGTCCTCTGGGTAACACTCGTCAGCCTACTTCTGACTGACTGGAGTAAATTCTTCCCAGAGGACCTTAGTGTGTGGGGCGGATTGTACGGGAGACGGCGATCCCGCAGGTATCCAAACCATGTACCCAAACCATGTAGGGCTTTAAAGGTAATAACCAATACTTTATACTTCGCCCGGAAACTAGTTGGCAGCCAGTGGAGTGATTTTAAGATTGGTGTTATGTGGTCACCCCTAGGTGTACCGGTGACCAACGTGGCTGCCATATTTTGAACTAGTTGAAGTTTCCAGACTAGGCACAAAGGCCTCCATGGTTTCATAAGTTATAGACCCACAAGAAATCACTAGGTTTCTTATTAGAGGTCTACTATTAATAGACCTCTGAGGAAAAAGAAGGAATTTTAATCAAACACATTCCACTCAAAAAATAAGCTGAGATATAGATGGGCTCAGCAGAAAATTTCATGGATGGGCAGGTTCTCAATACTAAAGCTAAATGAGTTACTAATCTATTTTTATAATTGAATAATTCCATCATAATTTAGTCTAGAACTACTAGCATGTTGGCAAAAGAAATTATCAAATGTTTTGTGGTTAGGGAGATCAAGGATTTATGTTAATTCTGTCACAGTTACCCTGTGTAATACAGTTGATAGAGGAAGAGCGGTGTTTCCATCTATAAAGGAAAGTTGTTATGCACAATCTTAAAGGCTAGTAGACTTCAATACAAGTTTTGAAATTTGGAGCAACAAAATATTGAAATCCTTCTTAAATATGTTTTATGGCATTGTCGTAAGAAAGAACTCTTGAATTTGAGATTAAATCCATATACAAGAGTTCTATATTCAATCTGAAGTAAATTTAAGAATGGTTAAGTCCAGGTCTGTCATAATTAAATGACAATTTATTATAATCAGGAGATTAAAAATAAGGATTTGTACGGAAACATACAATTAATTAGCGGTTGATAACGATTTTACTGAGATCTGGATAATTTGGAAAGAGGGAGAAATGAAGACCTTTATTGAAATATCTAAATTAATGGGTCAAAGACCTTGATTGTTTCAATATTTTGAGATTCAACATGTACTAAATGGTCAGTTTAGGAGGTGCAGTTCAGTACAGGAATGCACAGACTTTGAAATAGTAATTTCTTGTAGACAATAAAAGGGAATTTTGAGCAAAATACATAATATGGTTATGGGGATAGATTTGAATCCATCTCCATCTCAGGAGAAATGCGGGGGGAGAGGTTAGAAACGGCAATATCAGACAATAAATTATAGTAGAAAAAAGTTGCCATAATCTACATTATGCATGAACTTTAAAGGATGTTTTTATAAAGCAGTATTTAGGTGGTATCTTACTCCACTCAGGTTGAAAAGTAAATATATCCTGGAGTTAATTATTTGTGCTGGCAGTGTGCTGCAGGCAGTACAAGAAGATTTGAATCAAGTTTATTGGAAATGGGCTAAGATTGTAAAATACCAGAAGCAGATTCATGGACAAATAGAAGAGATGATGACAGGGAATAATTTACTACTAGAACCTTGGGTGGTATGTACAATGTATTGTGCTGTACAATGTATTGTATTCTCTGCGAGGACAGAAAAAAATGTCATACATTTACTGATGGCTGCAAGAATGGCTATTAGATGTGTCGGGGATCCACCCCGACTGTCAGAGTTCCACCTTCCTGGCTGGACCCTCTGACCCTGCTCCTTAAAGATATCTGGCCTCTTTAAGAGCCACACTGTCCCTTTCGGGACCCAAGTTTCCACCTTTTCTCTTTCCTCTCTCAGTAGCGTGGGGTTTTGAGCTGTAGGCGGGTGTGAAATGGAATCTCCAACTCAGGATTTACTATTCCAGACATAGTAAGGCACACTTGCTTAAGGTATTTACAAACTTAGAGCTGTTACTTTCAAAGGCAATACAAACAAACAAACAGAAACAAAACTGCAGTATCATCTAGCTTGGCTACCTGATAAGTTGGTAGTTAGATCCAGCTTTTTCTAAGTTAGGCTCTGCATCTCTCCCAGCCCCAACTCTCTGGGAGGACTCAATCCTCCATCCCCAATGAATTGAATATCTCTCCCTCTCGGTTTTCTTTTTTAAAAACTCACTGACCAGCCAGCCCTTCTCATTGGCTCTCTGGCTAGCTCTTCTCATTGGCTCTTTTTTCCTGCTTCCCAGTTTGAACTGGTAACTGCTGTTTTAACTCCACCTCTCTCAGTAATTTTCCCGCTCCCAGGCTTCTATCTTTAATCTAGAAACCTGATCTTACCATGGCAGAGCATCATTAATCTAATCAGGAAACCTTTTGAGTGTCTGCTATCTTTAGCTCTGGAGTGATTTACTCCCATTAGTCTTTCCCAATACACTTTTGTTTACAAACGTTAACTCTGTACATACAATTTACCCTTGATAATACAGTTGAACCCTCACAAGATGTAACTGGGAGAAATGGATTTGCCATCAGTAACACAATGGTAGTTAAAAGTGTGAGATATGGTTAATAAATAAGATTAAGACAGCAATACTATGGAGGGGAGGAGGGGGAGAATACTTGGCAGAACCAACACCACTTCCTATACCCTGCTAGCCAGGATGCGAAGGATGTGTAAGAGTGGGCTTTTTCCTTTCTCCCCACAAACATTACTTTGTATTCCTCCCAGTCTAGATCCAATCTAATATGATTACAAGCCCAAAGCCTCTAGTTATGTTTCACTTACAAATTATAATTAGTCTGACAACTCTTTATAGTTGAGGCCTCAGTTGGCTAATTGAATGTCTTTGATGCATGACCTATGCATGCTTCAGAAAAAAGAAGAGAAAGAAGGCATAGAAGATGAGGAAAGTGGTCTTTGTCAATGTCAATGGATCAAACCAGTTAACTAACCCATTAACTAACACCAGTTAACTATTTTTCATTAATATTTTTTTTCTTTTCAAAAAAAGAATACACACACACACACACCTCCTTTGAAGGATATAATATTTTCGATTAATATATAAACAAAGTGTCAGACATTTTATTTTCTTTGCAGAACCAGTCTATAGATGATATAAGAGTGAGATGCCTGGCTAGGAGGAGATTACCTTTTCTCCAGCAAAAAAGCATATAGCTGGCAAAGGAAAGAAATCTGGGATTCTGAAGGTAGCTGCTGCAGTACAGTTTACACAGAGCACAATTCCTACAAGAACCACCCTGCTGTTCGACAGTTCTGCAAACTCTGCATCTATTTTTCCTCCTACATTCTCACCCCATTGTGGGTCTCCAGCCAAAGCCTTCAAAAATAGTGACTGAGTCCATGAAAAACATAGCGATGGCTGACCAAGTAATCTGTTTCCAATAAGAATATTCAATGAGGTTTGAAATGAATCAAAACCTCCTGCTAGCAGTCTGTGAATACTGTCTTTGCTCTGATGCATCAGTCCATTTGCCCATCACTTAACTGCTTTTTGCTGGCAGCAGCCAAGTGCTCTTTTATAGCAAGGTATTTAAGACGTCACTGTCTCACAATGATTGTTGCCTTGAGTGCCATTTTTTTTGGTAGAAAGGCAGGATATAAATCAAATAAATAAAATCAGACAATTGCTCAGCACTAAGCAGCTATTTTCTCTGCTTCAACAGGTCCTTACCTACAATGTCTTCATAGGCATTCTCTTCTAAAGTGCTCTTAGATACAGACTTGTGTTGGCTCTCAGTACCATTCTCACTCGGGGAGGTGGGGTACAATGACTGGAGGCTTGAAGCATCTTCAAATTCAAAGGATTTTCTAGAGTGGAAGAAAGGTAACAGCTTAATAACTAATACACAGTACTGTCCAGGCTGAGTGTGGACAGGGCTAAGGTATCAGAAGTAGAAGACAACTGCATGCTTTCTCTCTCAACGCCTCTGCTCTCCCATGTTATACACGATCAATTTGCACAGGTGCTTTATATACAGCTGAATCTATGATAAATTTGTTTTACTGTACCTATAACAAACTACCAATTGGGATGGTTAGTGAAAGTTAGCTCCTTATCAACCTAACAACATGTATATCCACATTAATTTAAGGCTGACTTGAACACTGCTGTTGATGCAAGACTTGTTGAGCCATCCAGTGCATCGTCTTATCCTGTTTTGTGGGATCAATTTCCATTTTCAGAACCCAGGGATGTGGACATGACTCTTGCATCTGTTCAACCCACCAAATGCTCTCTTGATCCTTGCCCATGGCTTATTCGAGCTAGCCGCAGGTGGCTGACCAGATGGATCAGGGGAATGGTGAACACATCACTGTGTGATAGAGTGGTCCCTACTGCCTTGAAGGAGGCAGTGCTGAAACCACTTCTGAAAAAAAACTCCTTTGTTCCAGAGATCTACTCTAACTATCGTTTGGTTGCAAAGACCCTGTTTTTGGATAAGATGCTTGAGAGAATGGTGGTGTTTCAGTTGCAGATGCTCTTGAATGAAACTGATTTTCTGAATCCATTCTAGTCTGGATTCGGGCCTGGTTTTGGAATGGAACTGGCCCATCAGGGTGACCTTCTTCAGGAGAGGGACAAGGGGAGTGCAATCCTGTTACTTCTTCTTGATCTCTCAGTGGCTTTTGATACTGTTGATCACAGTATCCTCCTGGACCACCTTCGTGAGTTGGGAGTTGGAGGCACTGTTCCACAATGGATCAACTCGTGCTTACATGGTCGGTTCCAGTTAATAGCACTGGGTGACTGTACCTTAGTCCCATGGCAGCTGAACTGTGGGGCACCAATGTGATTTAATATCTATATGAAGCTTTTGCAAGTGGTCATTATGAGATTTTGGGGCAAGGTGTCATCAATATGTTGACAACACCTAGCTTTATTTCTCTGTGACATCTGAATTGGGAGATGCCATGAATGTTCTGAACTGGTGCCTGGATGGAGTTATGTCTTGGATGAGGGCCAATAAACTGAAGCTGAATCCTGATAAGACAGAGAGTCTATGAGTTGGCAGTTCCCAGGTCCAGAAATTGGGGCATTTGCCTGTTCTGGATGAAGTTGTATTCCCTCTGAAGGAGCAGGTGCATAATTTAGGAGTGCTCCTAGATCCATCTTTGTCACTAGAAGCCCAGGTGGCACCAGGGGCCCAGAGCACCCATTACCAACTTTGGTTGGTACACCAACTACTACTCCCATTACTGGATAGGGATAGCCTAGCCACAGTGATTCATGCACTAGTAACCTCAAGAGTAGACTACCTCAATGCGCTCTATGTGGGGCAAACCTTGTGCATGGTTCAGAAGTTGCAGCTAGTGTAGAATGCAGCAACAAGGGTGCTCACTGGGCCACCTAGCTATGTTAACTTAACACCTGTGTTCAAAGAACTGTACTGACTGCCTGTTAGCTACAAGGGTATGGTTTATCATATAATGTCATAAACAACTTGAACCAGGATACCTAACAGACTGCCTTCCCTGATATATACCCAGGTGACATTTACGTTCATCAGAGGAGACCTTGCTGGTCATTCTGAAATGAATGGATTGTTTCCATGAGGAACCAACGGCAGGCCATCTCTGTAGCAGCACCCTCTCTCTGGAAAACCCTCTCTCGAGCGGTTTGGGAGGCAGAAAATGTAGCATCCTTAAATGCCTCCTGAAAACACATCTTTTCACACAGGCTTTCCTTGTGCTGTAATTGCTGCTTGCTTTATTTTGGTTTTACGTGGTATTTGTAAACTTTTAAAGCTTTACATTATGTTTTGATTTGCTTTATTTTATGGTTTAAATTATGAACTGCCCAGACAACCTCAGCTATTGGGTGATATAAAAATGTAATAAATAAAAATAATAACTTGCCACATTTGGAAAATACACAAAACACTGAATAGTCCCTCAGACCACTAACGTACCAGCCTCTTGCCATCTTCATCACAACCGTTAAAGTTGCAGGGGCCCTGCCTTCTTTTGTATATGGTCACTCTAGTATAGTGCCTGCACCTTTAACGGTTGTGATGAAGAGGGAATTTCACCAGGAACTAATTGCATACAAATGACCCTGGCTGAAATTCCCTTTTCTCTACAACTGTTAAAGTTACAGGAGCCCTGTCCTCCTTTTCATATGGTCAGCCTACCCATGCGCATGGAGCTACCCTGTGCAGCTCCATGCCTGTTTGAGGATCCGGGAGCCCGCACCACACTGGCCGCGGTCCTCGGGGTTGTCCCAGGATCGTGGACATCCGCAGTTGCAGTTATCCCAGGGAAAGTCTCTGGTCGTCCCTGATTGACCCCAGGATCCCCTGTACATCATTTGGACATACAGGGATGACCTAGAGACGACCTAGAGACAACCCCAGGATAACTGCATGATGTAGACATGGCCTCAGTGGCACTGAAGCAAAGGGGTTCAAGCCATGACGTTACCCCTTTGAGAGCCTTCTGGGGATAGGGCTGGGATGCTCTGGTACTTACGTAAATCAAAAGGGGGGGGTAAACTAAGAGAATGAAAAGTGATTACGTAAGGGCTCAGTTGAGTGTTGGTTTCTGTTACTGCAATGTCTGTGCTCCCTTGGAGCCCTCCTAGGTCCGGCAGTGCTTGTTGCCTTTGTACTTGCCAGCAGCTGCCCACCTCCTATTCCCGCTTCCTGCTACCAGCTCATCACTCCAGGCCTCACTCAACATTTCCACAGGCCTCATCCAGAGCATTATGGGACATCACTTGTCATCAGTCTTGTCACATGGTGGCACTGACCACTATGGTAAAGTTTCTGCTTATTTCCTGCCCATGCCAATGAGATCATAGTTACATTATGCAAGGGCACATTAGATTATTGCTGTAGAATACAGCCACTCCTTAAGTCAAGGGTTTCCAAAACTTGTGATCACTGTGCTCTATGGTTAACCATTAACTTACAAAATAAAGGATTATCCCTAAATGAACGGTTAGCCCCACGCAAAAGAAACAGTCTGACCTTGCAGAGACTGTGATTTGAAACAATCCCAGAAACAGGTGCTTCTTGGAACATAATTAGAAATCTGAAAGTCCATTTCTCTGAAATGCCTCCACCCACCAGAATATTTTATCTGGTCAAGCTGTTCTGACATTATGCTAGTAATAATAATAAAAAAGACAGTACCCAGGGCCATTTCATTTATAAGGTATACTCAAAATATTGCTTATCTATCTCCCTAGTTTAAAATTATTTACAAGTACACATTCAAGTACATCTCAGACTCAGAGGCCTGGATCCAAAGAACTGCAGGCAGTATTCCCCTTGCACAATGGGCTTCTCTCACTCACTCACTCACTCCCTTCCACCACCCCCACCACTCCAACAAACGCTCTCGAGGGTCAGACTACACTATATATTTAATGCATAGGGCGCAGCTGCATATGGAGGTGTTTTATTTTGTTTTTACATAAAAGTAAATGCAGACCCCCCTGATTTGGATCACGGCTGCATGATGGGAGGGATTTTAATTCTTCCCTCCCCAGCTGCATCCCACTCCCCAAATACCATCCAACCCTCAGTGGCAGTTAACTTTTAAAAAATCCAGCATGTAATGTAGTCTAGGGACCTGCAGATGTGGGAGTGGGGAGAGGGAAAGAATCAGCAAAAATAGAAAGTTCTCCTTGCATGGTTGGAAGCCCCTTCTTCTCATGCAACAGACTCCTTGGCTCCAAGCCAGCATCTAAACAGGTGAGTACAACTTCAGTTTATATATACAGTTCTTATTGACGTCAGCAGTATCATAGTTACCATATCACTAGCAAATGTAAAAACAAAATCGTACAAATCAAGATCTGAAAATGTTCTAGCCACAAAATCAGTAGCAACTCAGTTTTGCCTTGGATATTTTTGGGGGAGGGGAGGGGTTCAGGTTTCCCCAAGCAGTTTCCCCACTATGTACAAAATCCATCATTGCCTTGCTGGAGTAGGAAGTCTTCATATATCTGACCACTTCAGTTCTCACCATACCACTGGAAACCCAACATGGAGCAATGGAAAATGCAGGACTGTTTAACCACTGCAAATATATTTAGGATTGTTTTAAGTAGTGAGCAATTAAATCAGCAACAACCTGAAACATGTTTATATGTTCTGCTTCTTCTGTATCCTTTATAGATGTTCTATATAGACTTTTAAGTCCTTAAGGACAACACATGTTTGCATTCCAGGATTTCAAAGGACTATGAAATTACACTTTCAGAAGGACAGAAATAAACATCTGCAGACATGGATCTGTGACACATGTACACACCTCCCCTTTGACTTCTGGATATTTAAATAGGCACACTTTGGCTGATTTGGACATTATTGCTTTGGCTCACAGGAGAGCACTTTCTTATTGCTCCATGATTAAAATCATAATCAGGGCTGTGTGCATTCTGTGCATCAGTGCAAGCATAGAATTGGTTAATGGGTTCACGATTAGGTATCCTGAGAATCTCAACTCTTCTTTAAAAATTAAAAAAGCAAGTTTCTAACCCTCAAGGTTGTTGAAATTAGCCTATGCAACATTCAGTTCTATCTCAGAAGCCAAACTGGGAGCCAAGAAGGATTTCCAGTGGTCCAGGGGACAATACCGCTTCAGTACACTGTATAGCTCTTCACCCTTTCCCTAGGAACTGCACTGTGGTAAATACTATGCATTAGTACTATAAGAATTCAGGTGTTTCTCTCAAACTATCAGAATATGCATATGTTGTCTTGAGTATATTTTATGGAAAGGCAGGGTAAAAATGTAACAAATAAACAAACATATAAATATCTTTGTGTGATTTTACAGATTGCAGAATTTGAGTTACATTACTGTTGAATTTGTTGTTCTGGACTTTTTTTCTTTTCTTTTTTAGTACAGAGTAAACACAGCCCTAGACAAAATGCCAGGAGGATTTATACTGCATTTATTCATGAGAAAGAGACATATGGGCCAGAATCACACAGCATAAATTGAGGTCAATATGGCTGAACTATCAGAGAAGAAGCCAAGTGCTATATAGGAAAGTTGTATATAATACTGACAAACATCCCTTTCTTTAAAGGATAGCATTCACTTTAATGTCTTAGTGTTTGTCCTGTGGAGTATAACATATAAAGAAGAGTGATGGGCAATTGTTGAGTTTGAATACAGGAGACCCACCAAGTCCCCACAGCCGTAAAATTCACTGGAAGGCCTTAGACCTTACCAACTTAATGGGATTACTGTGAAGAAAAATAAAAACAGTACGGCAATTTATACAATGTACACATACAATTGATACACGAAAGTAATAATGCACAGAACATAGGCTACAATCCTCATTAATCTTTATTGCTGCTGTTAAAATAAAAGCTCCTCTGGCAGCTGTAGCGGTTAATAGATTCATATATCCTTTGGGAGCAACACACCGCATATGAGAAATCCTGATTAGCAGGACATGCGGGGCATTGGTTCTACAGCACAGAAACGGTGCAGCCTAATTAAGCTTTCTTTCATTCTTATCTGAAAAGTATTGCCTTAAAAGGAGAAGTATTTTGTTATGCAGCGATATTTAAGATTATATGACAATAGCTTTCCATCTTTACCTATTTTGGGATTTTTTGTGAAGGCGCGACTCTTTTTTCTGTCTCTGGGTGACAGGGGGAGCAGGAGTTGATGGGAGAGGGGGAGGAACAGCAGCCAAAGGTGAAGGAGGTAGGCCGTTGCTTGGTTTAATTTTATGATTCTTGTCAGCTTCATACTCAAAAGTGCGTTTGGGCTTGGGCACAGGGTTTACTGCTGTGTCTGCCAGACTCTCAGGAAGCAGCTTAGGACCAACAGAACTAACTGTCACATTAAGTCCTTGTAGTGTTTTACAAGTTTTCTCAGTCTCAGTGTGTGTCTCCGGATTACTTCTACCAGTATCAAAGCCTGCTTTGCCATCGTTTGCATTCTCAGTCAAGCCCTGCACAACACCCAAAGTCATCGACTTCTTTCTTCCTCTATCAACACTATAGCAGCTACTTGGCAACTGGGGAAGACCCCTGCCAGGCTGTTCTTTTAATGCCTGTTCAATTTTCTGTATTCTGTTGAGCACAGCAGAACTGTCTTTCCTAGCGTTCCCCTTGAGGAAAGCATTTGAAGACTCACTCCTACTCAGTCTCTTCTCAAACCTGTGGCAGGAATCTCTGTCCAGGAATTCCTCCTCCTCCGTTTCTGGGTAGGAGCATTCCGAAAACGTTCTGCTCATCCTCTGGATCCCTTTGTATTCAAAAGTCTTCTCACTGCAGGGAGAAGGCAACATACTAGGGCAGCCCTCACTGCCCGAGCGATCCCCAACATCCCTCTTGTCCACGCATACACTCATCCTAGGGGAAGGCTCTTTGCGGCACTCCCATTCCGATATCTTCTGCCTGATATCGAGAGCTTGGGAATGCACACTGACCCTGCTGAGGGAGAGGTTCCTCAGGTTTGTGGCAGTCCCCAAGGAGAGCGTGCTCCGGGCAAGCAGATGGCTGCCTAGTGCTTCACGATCTTGAGCCTCCTTGGACAGCGCCTCCTTTGGATCTTCAGTCTGGAAAAGTGAGAGCCTTTTATCCAAGCAGCCTATGCTGACGGCTTTGAGCGGCTGATTTGGAGACTCAGTGTCAGACGGGGAAGTGGAGGTGCTTCTCAAGGCAACTCCCCAGGTAGTCCGATCCTTGAGAAGGACCCTGGAATTGGGAATTTTGGTGAAACTGCTGGAGCGGCAGGAATCCTCACTGTCACTGAGGGGATATGTCGTCGGGCTTCTGGGTTGGTACAGAAGAGGCGGTGGAGAGACTGACTGACACCTGAAAGTGAAAGAAGAAAAACACTAATCAGCCACCTGGCTACCTATTATTTACTCACCACTTTTTCCCTCTAAAGACCAAACTTATTAGTTTTCTAAAATGGTTTCTGAAGCCCCACAAGATTGGTACTCAGATAAAGCCCTTTCCTTTTTCCTTTACGTAAGTGGGCCTTAGTGCGCAGATCATATGATCTTCAAACCTTTTAGAAGAACAATCAAATTACTTTGCTAGATCTGTCCAACTTTTATCAATTACAGCATTCTGGTTCCAACAGATGCCTTTGGAAGCTAACAGGCATGAAATGCCATGGTCGTATCACTTCTGCTGGTCTTAAGAGGTAGCGTTTTTCTGAACATGGAGGTTCCATTTAGTTATCATGTGTAGTAATACCAAACAGATTTGTCCTCCTTAAATTTGTCTAATCTAGCCTTGTAAATAAGTGTAGAAAATGTACTAGCCTGGGGAAAAAAAATACTCGTCTGCTGGGGACTAGAAAAGAAGTGTCAGGGAGCTACATTTCTATGCTGGGTGCACAGAAGGGGGCTCTCCGTCCCCTCTAGCAGTGTGCTTGGTTTCTATGTTCACTGCAGAGGATGGACAGAGTGTTCTATTGTCCCTCTTCTGTCAGCCAACTCACTTGCCTGCGTTGAATTCCTAACTGCCTATGGTTACCAAACTAGTGCTTCAATACAATGCTGGTGTAATCCTATTTTAAAGCCATTTATAGGGCAAAATACATATCAGAGCTGGTGTCAAGAGTAGGCATGATTAGGCACCTGCCGAGGGCCCACCCACCCCTCAGGGGCCTACTGAGAAGAACTCCCTGGACGTGCTCATCTTCATCATTATTGCAACCTGCTTATTTACTTGCCTCTTGCTTTGGCCCAGATAATAATGCTGGTGAGAAGGAGGAGCAGAAGGAGTTGCCACTGCCTACTTGCTCACCGGCTCTCTGCCTATCAAGCGAGCAAGTGGTCGCAATGATGAAAAAGATGCCGAGGAGCAAGAGCAGCTGCACACAATGGCAGTGCAAAGGTAGATTCACTGACGGAGGGGACTCATTCCGGGCCTCTCACAAACCTGTAGCTGGTGCTGCTGCACATTATATGCAAAAACATATAACAAAGCCCCAGAGGATTGGCTTGTTTGCTTTGATGAAAACAGTCTTGGGAGGTTCTGATGTTGAGTAGAGGAGCAGTGGGGAAAGAGGGTGCTCATCCTTTCCCCACTAACTGATCCTACAATCAAAATCACTTTTCCCAAGTACGGTTTCCCCCACCATTGGGGGGGGGGGGAGCAGGGGGAAGCAATTTGGAGGAAATAGCCATTGACAAGGATCGATCAGCCATTTACTCATGGTGTCCCTCTACTGAGCATCATAACCTCCTGACCCTTTTTTATATACACACACCATAAGAACTTTATTACATTTGTGAACAATGTGTAGTTTGCCCCTGAATTAGTCACCTGCCAGTCTAACTTTAAATACAGTAACCCAAATTATAACCCAAGAGGTGGTATACTTTTGGCTATCACCCTTTCCCATATATATGAACTGGTTAGTACCTCTTTTGCTATGCATTCATACTTTGTTACTATCAAGATAAGTTGCTACATCCTTTGCTCTTACATAGTTGGATGGTTGGAAGAAGCCAGAGGCCATTTTGTAGAGTTGGAGGTTGAACAGAACACTGACAGATAACAACTTAGTACAGTGTTTTTCATTGCCAAACGTACTTCACAATCACCATCTCAAGAATCCTTACAACAACCCTGTAAAGTAGGGCAATATTATCTCCATACTGCAGATGTGAGATAGTGTCTTGCCTAAGGTCACCTAATAAATTAATAGCTGAGGCAAGACTTGAACCTTCCACTCTGCCCAAACATAAATTAACTTTAAAATTGGTACTGAACATCAGTAATGAATCTCTATAAATGAAAACAATGACCAAAGTAATAACATACACTGAACAGCAAGAACACTTCAAGTCCAAGTCATATTGACAACTGGATATCAGAGCTGGTGTGCCTTTTACAGTTAACAATCTTTTAAACATCTTATTCACCATTTTACTTCCCACATGAAATGCAAAAGTATTTCCCAAGTTATAGTTATTTCATATGTATGGCAAGAGAATCAAAAGCCAACACTTTATAAGAAGCACACACCTTTATCCACATGACACTACCCTGGGAGTTTTAGTTGATCCCAGTAAAGGTATTGCGTACTGTAACTTTGGGTTTGTTTGTTTGTTTGTTTTAACACGGCAGCCTGCAATATTTATGTATTTTGGAGTTTGTACAATATCAAATTTAGCCATGCAGGAGTAATACTTTACATATGGAGGAAGATGGCATACCACTTAAACCTATAACTCTGCTTACTGGTTGGGTTGTATGCTCTACAAAACTAGATAATGATACCCAATTTGGCTTCTATTGACTGCTTACCTAGTGCACTATCTAAAATTAATCTCCAGCTGTGTGAATATGGACTACTATGGTGTGCAGGGTTTTTTTTTTTTATTTCTCTCTGCCTTACAAGGGACCTGTGAGTCAATGCTTTAGTCATGATGGCTATATCTGAAGAAGAGTTCTGGTGAACTTGAGAGCTTATTCATTCCTTAGTAATGTTTAAGTTGGTCCTAATAAAGATATTACTCTACTTTTATTTTTGTACTGTATCCAACAAGTTTCCCGTCTAAGGTGTGGGACTGCTGTGGGAGGGGGAATGAGCACTGATATTCTGTATGAAATAAATCATTAATATTAGGCTGACCAGATAAAATCCAGGTCAGGGCTCATGTAACTTTAACAGTTGTAGAGAAAAGGGAATTTCAGCCAGTGTCATTTGTATGCAATTAGTTCCTGGTGAAATTCCCTCTTCATCACAACAGTTAAAGTTGCAGGCACTATACTAGAGTGACCATATACAAAAGAAGGCAGGGCTTCTATAACTTTAACTGTTGTGATGAAGACAGAATTTCACCAGGTGCTGCATGCATACAAATAACACCTGCTGAAATTCCTTTTTCTCTACAACTGTTAAAGTTATATGAGCCCTGACCTGGATTTTATCTGGTCAGCCTAATTAATATTCTGTAAATTCATTTGTGTAATATCTCACTTTTAGATCTCATTAGTGAGGGAGGTTTCCTTGTAACCTGAACCAAGTATTGACTGGAAATGGAAACAAGCAATGACTTGGTAAATGGAAATGCCTAAAGCACCATTTATAACCTCCTTTCAGTTCACTGAGCTTTTTCTTTTGTCTATGTGTTTAGCATTTTCTTGGCATTTCCCCCCTTCACTTCAGATTTGTTGGAAGATGTAATTTAAACACAAAGTGTGTTCTCATCCTTGATGTTGCTTTATATATATTGTGATATGTGGTTTACCAAGTATGTGTGCTTCACAACCAGTTCCTGCACTACAAAAGAGATTAACAAGGTGTTTCGCAACATAGCACAATCTTTTCTCAGAAGTAAGCCTGACTGAATTCAGTGGGGCTTTCTCTCAGGTAAGTAGGCATGGAATTACAGCTTTAAGTGACTAACAGTGGAATCTTATTCATATCTACTCAATAGTAAATCTCACTGAGTTCAACATAATTTATTTCTAGGTACATGTTTGTAGGATTGCAGTCTAAAATCCCCTTGTAAAAGAAACTTGTAATGCATGCTGTATCTGCAATAAGCAGTAAAAAAAACAACTTTTTTTAATATCCAGAATTTGGAGGAGTATTAGTTTACTTCTGTATAAATTTGCTGTTATCACAAAATAGTGGCCATTTGCCCATATTAGAGGAAAGTTGCAGTTAACCCTCCTAGTCAATTACTTCTACCTTTTCTATATAGCGATAAAAGTAAAGCTACCTAGGTATGAGCATAGCTGATAAAGGAATGTGATTAAAGGCACAATCCCATGCACGCTTAGACAGAAAAATTCCTACAATTCCCAGCATTCCCCAGCTAGCATGACCATTTTTGTATTATCTTTGGCATGTCAGGCAATTAGAAAAAGAAAAGAAGAAAATATAAGTGGGTAAAAAATCAATGATAACATCTATGTTAAGGAAATATGCTGATTCCAGCAATACTACTTTTACTGTTACATTTGACTCATTAAAATCAATAAATCAATTAAGTTGCTATACTATGTGAATTCCAACATGTAGCCAGCCTCAAAATACATAAAAATCAAATCAAATGTATATAGATTGGAATAAAGAAGGAGGTAAAAGATGAAACAAGAGCTTGGAAACCATTAGAATGAAAAAAACAGTGTGATATCTTGGAGTAATGTTATAAAAATGAAACAGAACTATAGAATATATCATATTTGGGAAACTGTACCCGCAACGACATCACTGGACAAGACCCAATTTATTGTTTTTATGCAAGCTCGCCTCTGTGTTAAATAGTAATGCTACTTCAGTTAAATGTTTTAGTTCAGATCCTACCAATTAAAACAGAATTCTCTGAAACAATCTGGTGGCAATATTTAAAACCCAAGTAGATATGGAACAAAAAGAAAGTAAGAAGAATTAATGGAATGGTACTAGAAGTACCATCAGTGATGTACCATTTTGCATCATCTTAGTATTACAAGATGCAAAATGGAGAATTTGGGATATCGAATATGAATAAGTATTACAGAACAAACAACTTCCAATGGCTTATGTAATGGTGTTATGAATCAGGAAAGTCACTACGGAAAGGGAACAAGAGAAGAGGGACCTGCAACGAAATATTACAAATGTAAATCTCCAAGGAGTTCTCTGAGACTACTACCCGCTATGCTATATGGTGCTGGGGGACTCACTTTGATACCGGCTGCCAGCCCAAATCAGAGCATTCTGTAGCTATGTTAAAGTGGAAAGTAGGTGCAGTGGAGCAAGTCCTGAAATATGTCTTATTCCCGTAAGTTCCTCCTGAAACATCCCTGCATAGCAAAGGTAATGAGTGTAACCATATGGCATAGGTTGTTAACATGTTCTTTTGGAAGATTTCTTTTCTTTTCTGGTACAAACTTATTTACTTCTATATACGTAGAGAGCCCCCACTCTTCCCAAGTATGGGTGGCTCCATTTTACTTCCAAACTGATTACTACTTATTAAAAGTGTTACTTGGAACACCTTAGCACAGCAGCTGAAATTTCAGAACAAATGTTATTCTTGAAGGAAATCTTTTTTGGTTGTGTATGTCCTTTTTGGCCTCATTTAAGTTTGGGTGGGTTTTTTTTAGAAAAATTAATACAACTTAGTGAAGACAGTTATCATTCTATCACATCTATTGCTGTGTAGTGGTTTTATGGCAGGACCAGCAAAATGCCCTTCAAATTGTGAGAAGGTGTACTGAGTGACTGTGCTCGTTGTTGCTCACCTCTAAATACCCACATTCATTTTTGTAGTATTTCTTTCCAGGCTTCTTAAGCACGGTGGTCTTTGACCTTTTCATTAGTGCGAGATTTGTTACAAATACCGTAGGTCTTGGACGAGAGTGAGGAATGGTGTTATGAGGCACATGTGAAGCAGAGAAATGCAGCCACGTACCCTCAGGCCTGGAATTAGGAGGCACCTGTTGAGACCCAGTGATTAGCAGAGGGCCTATGACCTATTGGGGATGTTGGGGCAATCTCCATTGGAGAAAATGTCTGGTAAGCAGGTGAGAAAATACAGTATAGAAGAGTTACGCTCTCCTTTCAGCTCCAGGCATTTCTGTCACAGGGAAATGAGTGATTACAGATATCTCTAGGGTGGCCTTCCATTTCCTGAGAAAAAGGTTCCCTGGAGGCAGAGGAGTACAAACCTTTCACAGTCATTTAATCCTCACATGCTCCGCAAAGTGCAGGACAGGTACACCCTGCTGCCTCCTCCAGGTGCCCCTCCCATCAGGAAAAGGCCATTGTGATAACACAGCAATACCAGGACTACCTCCCATTTCCTGACAGGAGAAGCACGGTAGAGAGCGAAGATGTGGTGGCTCAGTTATGCTTCTTTTAACCCCGCCAGTGGCTCTAAAAGGAGCGCAAAGGAGTCACACTCCGGCAGGACTGCAATAGTGGGATGGGAAGCCCCCCCCCCCCCCAAAACAGTTTAGCAACTGTTGCCCTTCTCTTTGTTCTGGGATAGGAAGAAAGCAATAATAAAGGAGACATAGTGGGGAAGGAAATGGGGCCTAGGCTACAAAATCCCAGTATTCCACTATGCAGTTTCTAGGGAAAAGAGGTATTAGGTCTCTTGCTGGTGAAAGGCTGCAGCAAGATCCTGAAACACAATCTACTATACAAACCAGACTCCCACAAACATGAGTGAGATTTATTTATTTATTTTACCCTGCAAATATTGGTCTTGTCTTCTACGCTGATTGCTACAATCCACTTAAGTGGTACAAAGGGTTTGAAAACAAACAAACAAACAAACAAACAAGGGATATGCTCCTATCTAAATTCAATATATTTAGCTTCTGTCACTCCTGTGGCGCATTGCTCCGCTAGGATTACAACACACTTGAAACAATAGTCACTTATACGTGTTAAAACACGTCACTGGTGTCTCAAAGTTGGGAGGAAATAGCAAAATGACTTTAAAGCTATATTGTTATTGTGGTTAAACAGATGGCCAGAATCATCTCATTATGTGTCTACATCACTTTTCTGCAAACAGTGATGAAAGAGAACAGCTCAACTCTACAAATGGTGTTTACCTTTGCTCTCTCACAGAACATTGAAACAATGGCACATAGCAAATGAGCTTTGTATCAATGGACTGTAAGGACACACACAAGGAACCATTCCCCCACTTTTAAATCGAGTTCTATTATTCAAAGTTACATGATCTAAGAAAAGCTGATCCAATAAAAAACAGTTTTGTCTATTATGCGGAGCAGCTTTCCCCAACTTGTTACCCTCCATGTGTTGGATTACAACTCCCATCACCCTAGTTAACATAAGATGGAAGGTGTAGTCAATACATTTGGAGGGAAACAAGTTAGGAAAGCCTGTTACAGAGTAAGAGCTTGACATGGGGTTATAAAATTGTACCCCTCTACTTAAGGTGCAATCCTATGCATATTTACACATGCCCAGGGTTGCACCCTCACCTCTTTTCTGTGCTTTGAGGGGGAAAACCCTTCCAGTTTGCTCTTGAAAACTTTTGTGAACGTTCAGTCTTTCCTTTCACCCAAACATCCAAAACAGTTTTCACACTGCTTATTCCTGAGTTAATAATTGCCCCGTACAATTCTCTTTCATTCCCAGCTTCTGAATTTCCATGTTGAAAAAGTGTCCTCTTGGCAAGCACCACAATTCTTTACAAACACATTTGTTGTCATTAGTAGGCGGGGAAGTGGAACAGTGAATTTGAAGAAATAATATTCCTTTTATCAACAGCCCCCATTATTAAACAAAAGCAGGACCCCAATTTTTTTAAGCACCTGAAAATCAGGCAAAGGAAAAGACTTAAATTTTAAGAAAAATATTTGCAAGAGCCGTATGGGATGCAAATGTGTACAGATGAATACAGATGGAGGAGGGGGAGGATGAAGAGAATGTACTAAAATACTATTTCTTCTAATTCCAAGAATGTACAGCAGGGTGATGTGTCCTACTCTGTTCACCAGCTGTGAAAAGACAAAGAGAAGAGCTGTTCACATGTTCCCTGCTTCCAAACAAAGACAGTATAGACTCCACACATGCCTGCTACCAAGTCAAAGCTATGGGGTTGGTATTTGTCACCAAGCCATCATCAGTAGCTGTAGATTTTGTTTCTTGGAAAGTGTGTGACGGGGGAGACAACAGTAAAAATAATTGCATTAATATGCTTCAGGTGTCTGCCTATTGTGATGCTAGGTCATAAGCAGCCTAGAGGGTGGGGGAGCAGTAGGCACAAACAGAAGACAGCAAGGGACCAAGCAACCACAAGCACAAGCTGGCAGACCATTTGAATGCTGATGGCTGCCCAGCCAAAGCTCAAGTTAGACTGGTAGGCCCTTTTAATGAGCTGGTCAGGAGAAGCCAAAGGGCTGGCTGCCTGAGTAAGTGAAAGAACATTCTAGCCCTGAGAACCGTTCACCCTACAGACCCAACCAGCTCACCATAAGGGGCAGTAGGACAGATATCCACAGGTTTCTGGTTTTAGACTGGGGTGGGCAACCTGAGGCCATAAGGGCACACATAGTCCTTGCCCTAATTAAAAAATCCTCTGAAAGCAAGCAATTATTCCAGACACCTGGCAAGAGTGATCTGTCCTTCCCTGAGCAGCCCACTGGGTGGTGAGGAGGAACAAGGAGAGAAATTTGGGGGGGGGGGGGGGGAGAGAGAGAGAGAGAATGGAGTCTCAGAAAGGGAGAGAGAAAAAGGTATTAGCCTTTTGGCTCTGTCCCTGCCCACCCTAGCTTCAGCACAGCTCACTGCCGGCATGTAGCTCCTGAAAAATAAGTCCCAGGGAAATATGTCCCTTCACAGAAAAAGGGTTCCCCACTCCTACTCTAAACAAAGCAATTCTTGACACTGTTCTTTCCTATCTATTGTTCATGAAGCCCTGGATATGGGACCCGCGCATGTGTGAATTCAGAACAGAGCTCCTAGAGCAAGCACAAGAGATGCCTGCATAGTAGTCTATCATTCTTCAAACTGCCTTGCTAGATTTCACCCAAAGTACTTGGGGGGTTTAGCAGTCCTTCTGAGTGTTCTTCTAAATCTCAACATATGCTAGAACAGGGGAAAGAGTGATTAATTCCCTGATATACAATTGTCACCCCAAATCCAGGTAAAGCCTATCAAGGAGAATTCTGGTAACAGAGAACAAGAAAAAAACCCACTAAATTGTGTTAGTAATTTTAGCAGAAACTTTTAATTTCACAGCCTGCCAAGTGTCTTAAATATGGAGGATTTTGCCTGCTATGAACAAACAAAAAAAGAAACAACATTCATTTACAAGAACTAAAAATAGAACATTGTGTAGTAGGTTTGAAGTAATAAATTGAAGACCAAAAGCTGACCTCAGTTATGAACTCCCAAGAGAACCTAGCCCAACAGCAGGAAGAGAAGAAACCTTTGAACCCAAAATATGTGCTCCATAGAACACATTTTAAAACAAAATAGCAGCAGACCAGAAATGGCAACAGCAATCAGTCAGAGACAGTTTCCTTTCCAGGATTGCAAATCAGTCTGGAGTACTACAAGCATTGTGAGCCAATTACACCTCCAGCGTAAGCAAGATGTCTGATATTAGGTGTAGTTGTAACATTACCAGAACTGCCTAATTATGCTAGCACACTATTAGCTGGTTTACATATTACACTGAAGCAGGTGTAAGCAGAAGGGTGAGTCATCTGAAAGGATGAGTCACACCTTTTCCCGCTTCTACTGTAATGTAAAATCCCGCTAGTTGATGCAGAATGTTCCATGAACTTTAGAGCTAGTTGGGGCTCACAAATCTCACCACAAATGAGGGCATAATTCCCCATTTTTACATGTTACAGCAGAAGCAGAATGAAGGGTCATTTGTTCTCCTATTCCCCCCCTTGAAATAATTTATGAACTGGTTCTGAGTTTGTTCAACATGATCAAAACTCATGTTTCCAAGAGCACTAGGAATGTCACGGACCGTTAAGAATGCAGCTGTTTAACCCAGATTGTAGAGATGTGAAGAACGCACAATCTACCACAATCTAATCAAGACTTGTTAATGCAGCAAACAGACATGTGTCTATTTTATACTAGGAGAACTGTCTACCATGTGAGAAGAGGCCAGATTTCCATTTGGGGCAAGAAGGAGGCCACAAAAAAAAAAAAAAGAGAGTTGAATGAGGCCTGTAGACTGTGAGCTGGCCATCCCTGTCTCGTGTGTGTGTGTGTGTGTGTGTGTGTGTGTGTATTCATATTCATATAGTGTGAAGATACAAGGTTTTGCATGTTTATCACCTCGTCCCCTGAAAATATATATCCAGTTGTATTTTCTGGAGCAATTCTTGTAACTGTACTTCTCTGCTTAAACATGCCCTGGCAGTATCTATCAAATTTATTGCTTTTTATACTTAAAGGAAGGAAATGGGTATTAATGATTAATGAGAAATATCACCTTTAAAAAAAAGTAAAACCAATTAAATCTTCCAGGTCTTTGTGGAAATGTTCAGGTAAAGCTGAAAACAACTTCCAGGAACATAGAGGTAAGCTATTTATTTATTTTAAGTTGAACAGCGCTTAATGTAAAGCTCCTCTTCAATGGCCATGTTGTCTGGGAATGATGGGGATTTCAGTCCAACATCTGGAGGGAACCAGGTTGGAGAAGGCAGGTCTAGTAAATTCCAAATGCATGCTGTGATGTCACCATGCTCCAAGTTTCCCCATCCCAACGCCACCTATAAAATCATAGAATTGTGGAGTTGGAAGGGACCACAAGGACCATCTAGTTCAACCCTCTGCAATGTGCAGTAAAATCAATTAAACCATCCATGAGAGGTGACTGTCCAGCCCCTCCAGAGACTCATTGGCTGCTGCCACTTGTGCAGGCAGGAAGACTCTTAGCATGGTGATGGTCGTGTCACACGTTTTGGATCACTAGCAGCGGTAGGATAATAAGATTTGGGACTCCTGCTTTCTATGGCAGCCCCACAACTCCCATAATGTCTAATTCCAAGAAGATGCTCTTCTCTTTAGGGAATACCCAAGGATACAGCTGGATGTCCATTTTGCTGGTAGAGGCACTTCGTTTTTATTTGCTACCTTCATAAAAACAAAATCCAGACAACCCTCAAATTAATTGAAACACAGAAGAAGTCTGCTTCAGTTGTTGTGACTGGGAATGTTGACAAATAACTAAAGTTGTCAGTTACCCTTCTCCAGCTGCCCTCAACTTCTCGGCTGCTTTTCCAGGAAGGTTACTCCATACTTACGAGTCAAGCCAGGGTTGACCAGGTTGTGATGGAAACCAGCCACATAACATAATGAATGATGCAATTACTATTTCCTGTGCCTGCCTCCTCATGTTTCTCTCTATGGATAACATGACCAGACTTTCCTCATAAATCTGTTTTTGTTTCTGGAAAGGAAGCGGCTAAGAAATTTACTAGAAAAAAGGGACCAGCAGCAGTAGTTGAACAGGTTTGTCTTTAGTCATCTGCCTCCTTCCATTTGTTTCCAAGTCAGTTAGTATCTTGGAAGCTGAGTGAGTCTAGGTCAGAAATAGTTACGATGACACAGCACTGAAACGATTGCGTTTGTAATCTTATCTAAGTATGAGAAAGAGTAAAGTATAGAGCAATTATTCTGTCTCTTTTTGACATGGCAGATAATGACTTTTGTCAGTTCATCAGCCTTAGAGGAAAAAAGAGGCAAACTTGCTTAGAATACGTTCATATAGTTCTTCAATATGAAACATACATATGGTCTTACTACGGTGTGTTTGAAGTGGAATGGTATTTGGACTCCCGGCCTATTCAAGGAACTTGTCTAACCCAATATTACATCTATGCACAGCCTCCTCAGACCTTTTGTACTTACTGTCACAAGGAATATATGTTCCTTGCCCACAACCTCATCAAGAAAGCAGAGGCTATAATCCTCCATATAGCTGACTGGGACTGAGATCAATCAAACCTTTCCCCAAGCTGGTGTGCTGGATCGCAGGTATGGGATCATATTCTGACATCCACTGAAATATGCTAATGTAAATCAAAAGAGTGGAACAAATTGAAGGACATATCCCAGGAACAATTCCCATACGTTTGAGAAGAACACAGATCTCTGGACTTCTTGCTAAGCTGAGAACTCCTCAGAGAATATAAGAGAATGAACAGGGACCTGATTTTGTGGCTGTTGCCATTTTATTTTATTAAAAGACAAAATGGTCCATCTAACTCAGTATTGTCGATACTGACTGGCAATGGATCTTCAGGGTTTCAGGCAGGATTCTTTCCTCCCTAGAGAAGCAGGAGATTGAACCTGGGATCGTCTGCATGCAAAGCATATGCTCTACCACTGAGCTATCCTTGGCTTTAAAGGTTGAGCAATGCCTTTATGAAGCCACTCTGCTCAGCAAAGGACACTCACCAGGTAATTGTCATGTGTTCCATCTTCTCTTGAGGATCATCACATTCAGGGTTGAAAAAGTTCTGCCAGTTTAAAGCAGAAGGGGCTGTGTAGAGCACTGACTGGTTGCGCTTTGTGACATCAGGAACACCCTCCCCCAAGGAGCAGTTATTCAATTTAAAAACAATCCTTTAAGAAAACATATGATTGTTTAAATATATAATTTATACAAATAGTGTTCCATAATCATATAAACAGTGCTTTAAACAAATAAAAAGGCAGAAAGCCTTTTTTGGGGCAGGGGCAGGGAGCAAACTGTCGAAAACGTAAGCATTTGCTGTGGAAATGGATATACCAAATGGCCCAAAAGTAGGTATACAGTATAGTTTATTTGCATTTTATTACATTAGGTATACAGTATAGTTTATTTGCATTTTATTACATTGTTTATCACATTTACATTTGTTTAACACTGTTTAATCTCATAAGTGCTTGAAATGTATTCCATCAACGTTGTAACATTCCTTGAACCTGTTCAAAACACTGTGACACACGGTACGACACAAATTCCGGTCTGCATCAATGTCCATAAATGCTTCCGAGATGAACTCTTTTAATTTGTTCACTGTCTGGGGATTCCTCTCAAAAACCTTATTCTTTACTATGCCCCCCAAAAAGAAGTCCATTGGTGTTAAGTCTGGTGAACGTGGCAGCCATTCAATGCTGCCACGTCGTCCAATCCAATGCTGTGAGGTGATGTCAAGATAGTCCCTTACTGCAGAAGCATAATGAGGAGGTGCCCCATCTTGTTGGAAGAGCAGTTTGGCAGTTGTGGCACTACCACGCCGTGTAACATGTTTAGGTAATTGTTACTATCCACAGTTGTATGGAAGAAAACCGGTCCTACAACACCTTCGCTGGACAGTACACCCCACACTGTGACGCCTAGCTAGTTCAGTTGAGATGTGATAGTCAAATGAGGATTTTCATCTGCCCAATACACACAGTTATGCCTGTTCACATGGCCTGACAACTTGAAAGAAGCCTCATCTGACCAGAGGATCTTATCAAGAAGGTCTGGTTCGTTAGAGATTTGGTTACGCATCATCTCACAGAACTGCAACCGATGGTCTGGGTCGTCCTCCAAAAGACCATGTAACAGTCTTGGAGGGTACAGCTTCAATTTCAATTTACGCATTAAGCGATGCAAGGACGTTCTAGGTATGGATAGCTGCTTAGACGCACGTCGTGTGGACTTTTTCGGACTGTTCACAAATGTCAGAGCGACTCTCATCTCATTTTCCTCTGCCATAGACGTCCTAGGACGTCCAGATTTCAGTGCATTAGCCACTGCACCTGTTGCTTCAAATTTATCTCTAAGACAATAAATTGTCAGACATGTTGGTGGAGGAGTGTCAGATGCTTCTTGCCACGCTGTGCGCACCAGCTCGGCATTTTCAGTCTTCCAGTACTGCTTTAGAATCCACTTTCTTTGTTCTTGATGCAAGTTCGCTGCCATCATTCACAATATCAGTCAAAAAAAAAATTAAAAAACTAAACAACTGTACCTACTTTTGGGCCTCACTCCCCTCACTCTCCACACCTATCACCACCTGTCACTCTTCCCAATTGTCATTCTGACTCCACCCACACATCTTCTACTCACACATTCTCTCTTCCTCCCACCAACATTCTAAACAACTGTATACCTACCTTTGGGCCACCCAGTATGTGTCATTTGAAGAGCAAAGGCAGAGGGAAGTCGGTATGCACCCTTCTATAGCATTCAAGCTAAAGATAATTTAAACTGGGTTGTATTTAAAATGTAAATGATTTACAAAATTAACACAAAATTAGGAGTTCCAGTCAACTGATATACTGCTTATTTTCAGCATTTTAAAAAAGAAAACCTATTACTTTGTCCAACTAAATTGCTGGGGGTTTTTTGGATGATCAAAATCTTTCTTAAAGTAATAAAACCCTATTGTTAGTCATCCCAAAATAAGCAAAGAGTGGGTTTCCCCCCACCCCCATCATTTTGAGTCACAATCCCTGGCTAATAGCCTACAGGTCCTTAATATTTCAAGCAAAAGATTGTGCTTATTAGTGGTGTGATAAATGAGAGGCATCTTGAAATGAACAGTCAACCCAATGGCAAAAAGTCAAGTTTCTTGATCAGTCAATATGCTATCGTGGATTACATAAGAACCAGTGAGCTCCTGGGCTTCTGGAAAAACAATGTGCTACATTTTAAATTTGTCAAATCTGAAGTAATAATCTCCTTTCTCCTGCCTAATCTTTCCATTCATCTACTCTAGTTGAAACAAGAAGACGCTGCTACAGGATGTGGGCGTCCCCTCTTCCTCCTTTTGTTCTGGCCCCTGCCTATTCACTTGGGCCTCCTGCACTTTCTCCACCAACACGTTTGGCTACTTCATGATGGTGATGGGGCCTCCAAGGCTGCAGTTGAACATCCTGTTATGACACAATGGCTCACCTGTTCTGTTATACCAACCCCCAGGTGCTTGACCACTTCTTGCACCTCTGCTGTGAACAGACTACCTGACTCAGAATATCCAGAATCAAGAAACTTCCCTATCTTCCTGGATTCAGGGTCGATTCAAGGGGGGTAGCAAAGTGGGTGGTTGCCTAGAGTGCCAAGAGATCCAGGCAAGAAGGAGCAATAGTGGTTGGGCAAGGAAAGCACTACACTGACCAGTCCAGGCTACAGCCATTTGCCATTTTAAATCACAACGTTTTCTCCAGTGTGAGAAGCAGCAATATGAACCAATCAATTTCTTAACTTTGGGGGGATGCTCAGCCAATAAAGGCACTGCAGCAGCTTCCCTCCCCTTCCTGATTCAGGGCCCTTATTGGCTGTGTATCTGCAAACCAGTGTCTGATTTGTTCAGCTCAGTGCCACTCACACTAGGAAAAATATTGTGATTTGAAACGGTGGACAAGCTGATGCAGGGTGTTCCTTTACTGTGCGCCAAACCTTGCATGGCCACTATTGTTGCCTACCTGCCTTGAAGGTCTCTGCCACCACAGCTGCCAACACCTGCTCCTGCCACGTAATAGGGGGAGCAAGTGAGTGAGTGAGTGAGTGACTTATTGACCAGGACTGGGGTAGGGAGAGAAATAGTAGGGCAGCAAAGCAGACAGGATACTGTGGGATGGTAAAGGGCTACACTGATGAGGTAACCCAAGATGAGGAAGCCTTCCCTCTACGCATTCAAGTACAACAGAGAGCCAGCCTTCAAGCTAATTTTGCTTTGTAATGCTAACAGCAAGCTTTTCCACAATATAGCTGAAATAAAACTCAAAGATTCACCCAGAGTCTAAGCAGGTAGGACTAGCTACTTAGACTCTGGGGCAGTCTTTGAGCTCTCTATTAGGAAAAACTTTAGCAAGGCAGAAATGTTGCCACCTAGTTGACAGTAGACAACTAGAGGAAAAACTGAAAGGCTGCCCAAGCCCCTCTCTTAAGCTGTCTCCCTTTTGTGTTGGTTCCAATTGGTGGCTATTCTGGCAGAGCATCTCAACCACTTCCTAACTCTGCCTTCTTTGACCACCAACACACCTTTGCGTCAACTGGGCCACGCTCCTCCTCCTCGGAAAGGACTTGCCACCTATTTGTCAAGGGTTCGGGAAGCTTCTTCCCCAACTCCTGGAGACTCTTGGGAAATTTCCTGCCCCGCTCTCTGTTCTAACTGATCTAGTTCCGGTTCTGTTCTAGGTGATCTAATTTCAGAAATGAAATAATCAGAAACTGCAGGGGCCCTGAGTTCAATCCTGATATCCACACAACACCAAGGCAGGCAATCCTATCGGCCAACTGGGTGCTCATATACAGGCAAGAATAGAAGGCAGTAGGATTATGGGGCCTCACTGCTGCTGCTGCTGCAGTATATCCGTGGCCAAATGGGGAAGATTCCAGTCTTACAGCTCAGAATTCAAGGCCAAGCACTGCTTGTTAGCTCAGTCTGAGAGACGTGCACCTGGCCTTTGGTGTGGGCATTAACACAGTAATATACTTGTATGAAGACTATGTGAGCAGCAACCACAGGATAATTTGAAGCTCCTTTGAAAAGCCCCTTTTGAAATGGAAAGAGCCAGCAGTGTTCATATTTCTTCCTCTCTAAACACTTCAGTTTTGGCTTTCAAATTAAATGAGATCATGTTTGGAATAACAGTACAAAACAGAATCAGTGTTGATGGCAGAAAGCCTGATGTCCTTTTAAAGAATTTGTTTTTCTTGCCTTTAGTCTGTTTGAAAGAGGGACACTAGTGTCCATTAATACTCAGATCTTCTTCAGAGATATCTTTGATCTGATAGGGCTGCATCTTTCCTCTCGGGTCTTCTATCAGCATCTGCATAGTGCAGGAAATGACTGTGGAGATGACAGTCTCATGCAAGCTGTGGAGTACAGGATCTGGTACAGGACTCTGCAGGACCGGTTGAGAACACATCACACCACTTCTCAAACAGCTGTACTGGCTACAGGTCTGTTTCCAGGCACAATTCACAGTGCAGGCATTAATTTTTAAAGCCCTATATAACTTGGGACCTGGGTATCTCAAGGACCATGAAATCCCACACAAAAATGTCCAAATTCTGAGATCATCTTTGGATGCCCTTCTCTGGCTGCCCTCACCTTCCGTGATGGTGGTGACTGGATGGTGGTGACTGGAAAGGGCCATTTCACTGGTGTGCCCCACTGGCGTAATTCTCTCCCCACAAAGGGACACAGAGTAGTGAGTCATTTGTCTCTTCGGTGTCAGATAAAAGGATTTTTTTATTGATTTGCCAGGGATGACAAACTTCCAGCCCATGGGCAATTTTTAGCCCAGTAGGCCAGCCCATCTGCTCCTGCCTCTTTCTGCATGGAGTTTCTCTATGCAAAGAGAGAGAGAGACAGGAGATTCTTCACACAGCACATAGTTAAACTACGGTAGATACATTTCTGGAAGAGAAAGCAATCAATGGCTACTAATCCTGTTGGCTAAGTGCAACCTCCAGTATCAGAGGCAGTAAGCCTATATACACCAGTTGCTGGGGAACATGCGTGGGAGGGTGCTATTGCACCATATCCTGCTTGTGGTTCCCTGGTCAACAGCGGATTGGCCACTGGGTGAACAGAGTGCTGGACTAGATGGACCCTTGGTTTGATCCAGCATGGCTCTTCTTATGTTCATATGCTCCTCCTCTCTCTGGATGGAGAAAGGGATGGTGCTACGGGGCAAGGCTTTGGGGAGTGAGGGCTTCTGGAGGGAAATTGCAATACTGCCCCCAGCGGATAAACACTTCCTCACCCCAGTCTAGGCCTTTAATCTGCTTGTACTGAGAAATTGCTGCTGTTTTCTTCTTTTAGTCTACAGTTTTTCTTAGCTTTACTGTCTTTTGATGTTTTTAAAATTGTTCTTTATTGTGAGCTCTCCTGAGAACCCTAATTTGAGTTTAAGGGTGGGAATTGGGGTATATTACATGTATGTGTGTGTATAACTTGCAAGCACTCATGCATATTGCTCTATGGTCCCATCCTTTGATTGTGCTCCTGCCCGAGTTTATATCAGACCTGCCTCTGTTGGTACTATTGTCCCACAGCTGCCTTGCCCTACCTATTGTATCTGCATCAACTACTGATTTTTTTCTGTTGATATCAGACCTTGACTTTAGTCTAGTTCCTAAGAACCTCTCAGTCCCCTTGGTGAAACATGGTCAAAACCAGATATCCATGCTCTTGTCACTTTGCTGGCTTTTAATATGCCTCCATCTTAAGATACTCAGGACCACTTCACACATTAAATGTTTTAAGTGTACACAGCAGATTTTTTAAAAGTATACATTTCAAAAAGTAAAGTATGAATATGGAAAGCAGGTATATATGCATCACAGAGGTATACGTAACAGAGATCCAGGGTTGGCTGTAGTTCTAAATCAAGCATGCCATTTGGTAGAGTTGAACAATGAGTGAAAAGGCATAATTACACTGAGATACATTTTTGTTTAAAGGCACCAACATATTGCAGACACTTCCTCAACCAAACCAAATACCAACTTGGTGTTTGTCATCAATATGTATGTTAGGATTTCACTTATCTGCTGCCAGGTCTCACTGCTGTTTTCAGTTACATCACAACCTTGTGTGAAGTTTCCCCTCAACACTGCCTTTTGCTTGCTTCTCTTATTAAGGGGATAAAGAACAGTTTCAGTGAATGCCTTTCATATGATATTACATTTACTGAATTCCTAAAAGTTTAACATTAATATTACATTTCTTTCAACAGACACTCCATATCTGGCTCCTATAATTTACTCTTGCTTAGGTCACTGGCAGGCACAAAGCCAACTTTGACTGAGTTTTACTATTTTAACCACCGGTAACTACAGATGGGTATATTTCATAACATTTTGATGTCTCGCTTGTTTACCAGCATTTGTTTCAATTTCTGCTGACTGTGAGCAGGAAAATACTCAGACAATCTGGTTTGGTGGGAGCCATTCCCCAATAACAAGCTTTTCTCTACCAACATCAACGTACAGATATTTCAGCCATGGCAATAGGACTGTGTGTTTTTTCTTAAACCTTCAAGTATGCCCAGATCTGGGGGAACACCTGATTCCTTGCTAGCAAATGACAATTGATTTGCACATTAGAGACAGTCATGATAATCTCCATATTTGTGCTATCAAATGATATTTAAATAACTTCGCCCCTAAGATAAGACAGCTATTCTGGTAGGACCGCAATTACAAGTCTATTACATACATCCTAAAAAAAATAAAAAGATACTGACTAAAAATAATATACTCTTTGTTTTTAGTACATCTGTTCAAATCCCATGTTAAGTGAGTAACAAGATTTTTCAGTTTATTTCTTTTGAAAATGTGTTTAGAATAAATTGCCTCAAGCCTTAAACAAATACTTTATTGGGGTACTTCTTCTATTGATTTAAATCTTCTTATAAGGAAGAAACCCTCTGATGATTCGGGTAGCATTTATTTAAATGGCCTCCCAAAGAGAAGGCGGCAGCAGCAGCAATAGTGTTTATGTGTGCGTGAGAGAGAGAGAGAGAGAGAGAGAGAGAGAGAATGTAGCAATGCATTTATCTGGCCTTGCACAGTCTCTGCACTTCATGCATCTAATGAAGTGGACTGTAGTCCACAAAAGCTTATGCCAAACTATATTTGTTAGTCTTTAAGGTGCAACAGCAAATCAAGAAGTTAAGGGTATAAACAATTAATAAAATGTAAGGATATCACTAGCTGTTTGTTTTTGTATACAGTCTTTAAGGTGCAACAAAACTCAGTTAGTGTTCAATATTGGCAGCAATGGAAGCTCCCTTCCAACGGCTACTATCAGCTTCCGGGACGGAAGACATCAAAACCACAGCATGGGTGGAAAGGGTTAAACTACCCTCCCCACACAGCATAGTCCTGAGCTTGCTTGTCTCCCCCCACCCACCCCTTACATAATCCTATGTAAACCGCCCAGAGAGCTTCGGCTATGGGGCAGTATACAAATGTAATAAATAAATAAATAAATAAATAAAATACTCCATGTAGTTGCTATTTACATTTTCAAGACAGATACATGAACTGTAATATATTAACTGGCTTCCTAAAAAAACAACCAGAGCTGAACCTCTCTAGGGAAGGAGTTCTGTCAGTTGATGCAGAAACTTAGAGCGAGACCAGATCTGATGACTAAGCACACAGGGGGATTTATGCGGAAGAACACATGCTCACCACAAATTATTTCAAATCCATGGTTTTAGGCAGACAAAATGGCAGGACTTGACCACAAATTGGCTTTTTTAAAAAAAAAATCTGTTCATTATGAATATATACAATAGAAAAATAACATAGAATGTATCAAATCAAATTCAAATCATCAAAGCTGATGAATTCCACTGATACATGACATACAATCAAGACTCATACATCTCTAGAGTTTGGATGGATAGTGACATGTAAATAAAGCCATTTAGTTTATACTTGATTAGTCCATGCTTTCCAGTTCTTAGCGATCGAAAATTAATTTCTCTTAGGGGGGACTGAAGCAATCCGGCATCAAACAAGACAAACAAAATGCACTGCACTTACCGGTCTAGAGTATCCCGAGGCACCTTACTTCCTCCAGCTCTCCTGATGACACCGGCATTCTTGTTGGCAGTCATGGTCATTTCTGCTCTCTCTAAATCTGGAAACCTGGGGTGGGGGAAATAAAACCAATGCAAACCAATTGAACTCATGTGCAATTGAACCCAAGACATTTCCCAACATGGCTAAAAATATTTCCAGCACAAGGAAAGGACTGGCAGAGGCTTTTCTGGTGAGTGTATGTAAACTAGAGATAGCCACTTTTTCCATTTTTCTAACAGTTAAACAATAGCTAAGGCAAAATTCAGACCCAAGTCGTGTTTAGGGAAAACACTCCCAAAGCCATGAATTGTAAGCCAAGAACACACCCCGGTTTGTGATTCTGGCTTAAAGGGGGAGCAACAAGGAAAAAGGTTCCGATAACACTATAAGCTTTTCATTCCCGATTAGTTTAGCAGAACTTATTGGTAGGAGGCACCATTCAAGTATGGAATGATAAACCAGGATTTTGTCATGGCCTATGACTCAGAGAAACATGTAAGAAGAATGGTGCTGGTGACTCTGAAATTCTGGGTTATTTTTGCATGTGAACATGGCCTAAGAGTCTATAAGAAGATGGAACGTAAATTACTGCAACATATTCTATTTAAGGCTGCCTTTGAAGCTCGGAGGTCGGCAACAAGAGAGAGGGCCTTCTCTGTGGTGGCTCCCCAATTGTGGAACGATCTCCCCGACGAGGCCCGCCTGGCGCCAACATTGTTATCTTTTCGGCGCCAGGTCAAGACTTTCCTCTTCTCTCAGGCATTTGGCAATATCTGAGGAGCCTGGGTTTGTTTTGTTTTGTTTTTGTAGTTTTTTGAAGTGTTGAAGTGGTTTTTAAATGTACAGATTGTGTGTATGTTGTATGTTTTTGCTGTTTTAATTTTTGTATATTGTTTTTAATTGTTTTTAATCCTATGTAAACCGCCCAGAGAGCTTCGGCTATGGGGCGGTATACAAATGTAATAAATAAATAAATAAATTCAGAAATTTCAATTAGTGCAAAATGACTGATAATGGGGACCAGAAGGTCTGAGCATATAACCCTGATTTTGGCCTGCTTGCACTGGCTGACTATATATTTCCAAGCCCAGGTGTTGTTTTGACCTATAAAACCTTATATGGTTCAGGACCACAATACCTGATGGACTGCCTCTCCCAAAATAAACCAACCCGTACACTGCGATCAAAATCTGAGGCTCCTCAGAATGCCTCCTCTGAAGGAGGTTTGAAGGAAGGAGGTTTGAAGGAAGGAGGTTTGAAGGAAGGAGGTTTGAAGAGAGGTCCTTTTCAGTGGAGGCCCCCTAATTATGGAACTCTCTCCCTGGAGCACCCGACCTGCCACCGATATTGCCGTCTTTAGTACCAGGTCAGGACTTACCTCTACTCCCAGGCATTTGGAGTCTTATGGTGAGCTTTTTATTCTATACTGATGTTTTAGTTGTTTTATTACATTTTGGAATGTTTATTGAAATTATTTTTAGTTATTTTACATTTTGCATGTTTTAATAATTTCAGAGAAAAACTATTAAGAAATTCAATAAATAATAATATCCATTAACCTGGTTTCCTGCTTTTCTCTTTAAATTAGAAACTGGAATAATTATGGTACTTATATTTTTGACAATATTAAGAGTAGAAATTGTGACAATGACAAATTACAAAACAAATTCAAAAGCTCTGAAATGAGCACTGGGAACAATAACACAACTTAGAGACTGCACAATACCATGCCATAATATAGTTTATCATATTATATGACATATACAAGCTGCTTACTGTCACTAATGTCCCGAATGTGTTATGCTACCAAATCCAGCTCTTCCTACGACTGAAAAAAGGTGCTTTCCTCCTGTATTTTTCTCATGATGGCTACACAGCGCAAACCCTTCCATTGAAATCTACGCCTATCTTTCTAGAATTTCTTTGGAATCACTGTTCAAAACAACTTAAGTGGCCACTTATGAATCACCAAAAAAGAGGAAATGTATCACAAAAAAAGAGAGCAATGATTTGCATAAAATTGCATCTGCTAATTTCTATGTATAAAGGCAATTTTTTTTAAAAAAAATCAATAGAAATATACTACATCTCAGCATAGTGCAGAAGATTGTGACCAAGTGCCCTGTCTGCCTCCCTGTTCAGCCTGCTGTTCAAATGGTAACTGCTGATGGGCAAAAGTTCTTAAGGTTCTTTACCTATAAACCAGAATTGGACAGGACACCCTTTCAAATAGAGGATGGCCCTCTGACAGCCCTACAAATAAAGGATTGTCTTCTGTAAAAGAAAGAGTCGGTCCTACCATTGTATGGGCTCATGTGTCCGTGTCCGTATCCGGCGGCGGAGCTGGAGGAGAGGCAAATTGCCGCGCTCCTCCACACTTAGCCTCAGCCAGGAGAGCTCGCTGCTACCTCCTCCTCCAGAAGATGCCTGAGAGAGTCCCCCTAGCCACTTCCCCAGCACCGCTGGCCATCCGTTGCACTTGGCAAGAGCTGCACATACAGAAGAAGTCTCGCGAGATTCCACAGGAGCTCAGCCAGCTCTTGCGATATCCCGTGGGAGATTGGCCAGGTCTCAGAAGACCCAGGAGGCTGCTTCCTCTAGTCACACAGCACGGCAGCAACAGTAAGGGGGTGGAGGATGGGGGGTGCAGTAATAAGAACGGGGTGGCGAGATATTTGCTCTTGCTTCAGGCGGTAAAAGAGGTTGGCCACCCTAAGATGAAACTTCTTAATGTCAGAAGGCCATTATATCTTGAAGATTATTATGCTTACAAATGTTTTGTTATCACTCCTTGATCTCTCTCACACTACAGGCTGTTTGGGGCAGGAACTGTCTGACTGAGATACATTGTTTTTTTACAGTGTGTAGCACATGGGAACAAGATTATTACTAGAGTCCTTAGCATAGGCTTCCCATAGTAAATAAACAGTTTGCTTAATGAAAAATTCCAATGACAGTTTTGACCTAAATTATCTCAAAACTACAGTATTTGTAAATCAGGGGTGAGCAACTTGTGACCCTCCAGTTGTTCTGACCTACAACTCCCATCAGCCTAGCCAGCATAGTGAGAGATTATGGGAATTATAGGCCAAAATATGTAGAGGGGCACAAGCTGCCCACCCCGCCTGAAGAAAAGCTTGATCCAGATGTTCATATTAGCCATACATATGGCTCATCTTGTCTTCCTTCTCTGAAAGTAATGGCACTTAACTTGGAACTAACTGCCAGCTACATGCCACGCACACGTAAATATGAGTGCCATAAATCAAAAGCCACACATATATTTAAATTACAACATTGTTTTATCATATTTGCATCCCACTCTCTCTCCAAGGAGCTCAGGCACCTTAAATGGAGGTTACCCATTTTAACTTCACAATAATTCAATTTGGTGTAGTGGCTAGAGTGTTGGACTGGGAGTCGGGAGGTCTGGGTTCTAATCCCCACTTGGCCATGGAAGCTCATTGGGTAACTTTGGGCCAGTCACAGATTCTCAGCCCAACCTACCTCACAGGGTTGTTGTTGTGAGGATAAAATGGAGAGGGGAAGGATTGTATATAGCACCTTGGGTTCCTTAACTAGAAAAAAAGGCAGGATATAAATTTAATTAAATAAATAAATACCCTATGAGGTAGGTTAGGCTGAGAGAGGGTGAGACGCTCAAGGTCAAGTAGTCAGCTTTGTGGCTGAGTGGGGATTCAAACCCAGGTCTTCCCTATTGTTTACACCACACTGGCTGTCGTGTGTGTGTGTGTGTGTGTGTGTAGATAGAGAAATAGATATGGGATCTTCTAAAAAATACCAGTAAGACATTGGAGGGGGGGGGGGGGGGAGAAAGGGATACTCTGAGAGTAAAAAAAATTAAAAAGTCAGCTTAAACAAGAAATTAAACTACTCTTGAAAATAGGCAAATGTTCAACGGTACTCCCAGGAGTCACAAAGAATAACAGTTTACTGGAAGCTAGCCTCTGTGGAGATGGCAGAAAGAAGACTTTGCTCACAACAGCTCCAAAAAAAAAGGGGGGGGGGAAAGGATATTCATTCCTATGTGCTTAAAGATCCTTTCGGCGCATCCATCCAAGGGAAAAGTTGCCCATCCCCCTAACCTCCCCCAGCCCACATTGCCCAGTGATGGTTCTCATGTTTCCTATTCTGCGTCAAAGCAGCACCTTTGCTCCTGGTTCTTTGCAGGAACGTAGAATAAAATGTTTGAGAAGCATCCCTGGAAAAGACCAGTAGTACTTCTCTTGCTCAGATATTTCCAGACCAAAAGTAGGAAGCCAGTTCTGCACTGGCCCTGCTATTTTCTTAGCAACTGTGTAGCCTGAGGACTGGTATGGCTTGAAGAAGCATCTTGCACTAGTCCTAAAGCCCATATGGTCAGGAGACCCCTATACAGCAAATCTCCCTATGCAAGGATCAAGTGTGCTGCTTGAGCACCTTCAGTAGCCAAATAAGGCCTAATGCATTTGTGAGCAGTGCTGCATAGCAGCCGCTGAAAAACAAAAATGTCCCTACTGTCACATTCCATGTCACATATACACATGTCAATCCCACGGGCTGTTCAGATTGTATAAATACTTTCCACGCTAGCAATGATGGCCCTCCCTAAACGTCCATCTCTCAGTCTCTGCAACTCAGGTGAGTGCACAGATGTGCATTACTTATATGGAATGAAGCCCAACCATTGTCAGCACCATCAAAAATGCATGAATTAAGCCTATGCATCCACCATAGTTAAACGATGACACACATATCTAATAAATGAATAAATAATGTATATGCCCACACAAGATGAATGAAAATAAGATTTAGACTGTTGAAATAGTAGAATAATGCACTCCGTCTGGAAAGCATTAGCGATCTGAGAAGGAAAGAACATGCCTGATAATTGCTAAAGCTGTCAAACAAACAAATGTTTTAGCTGATCTATTCTCTTGTAGAACAATTTATATTTGGGAAACAGTTGTTATTTAACTAAACAACAAATTACCTACTGTGTCAGAAACTATCAAGGGATAGTCCCAGATTATTTACACTAAACAAAATAAGAAATTATCTGCCTGGTGCACATACAGTATAAAGTTGATATCTCAATTCTCAATTAATGAACTGATAAATGCTTTTCCAGTGATTATATTCTGTGCATCCTAAAAGTGAGTGGAAAATGTGTTATCCCTTTCCTTATTGGCCATGATCCAATTTCATGGGACGTTTGCACATAGGCACAAAGTGTTTATGTGGGGGTGGGGGTGGGGGGTGAGGAAAGGTAACCATGATAGGGGATGCTATACACAACAGCACTACTCAGACCCACAAAGAAATCACTGTGCTGCCAAAGCAAAGAATGGAGATCCACTGCAAAATCACTAACCACCAGCCCTGGCTGCAGAACTGACGATAGCAGGTGCCCAAAGCAATCATCCATTAGCAGTCAACTGTAGGGTGACCAGATAAAATCCAGGTCAAGGCTCATGTAACTTTAACAATTGTAGAGAAAAGGGAATTTCAGCCAGTGTCATTTGTATGCAATTAGTTCCTGGTGAAATTCCCTCTTCATCACAACAGTTAAAGTTGCAGGGGCCCTGCCTACTTTTGTATATGGTCACTCTAGTATAGTGCCTGCACCTTTAACTGTTGTGATGAAGAGGGAATATCACCAGGAACTAATTGCATACAAATGACACTGGCTGAAATTCCCTTTTCTCTACAACTGTTAAAGTTACATGAGCCCTGTCCTCCTTTTCATATGGTCAGACTATACATGAGCCCTGACCTGGATTTTATCTGGTCAGCCTAGTCAACAGCAGGGCACAATATGCAGGCCTAGCCCACTCCTACAGCAGCAGCCCTGGTCAAGTAGGCTACAGTTCATATAAGGGAACCAATTTCTCTGACGGGAAGAGCGGAAGGATTTCGGCTGTGCAACATAATATATATATACTAATGACCACGTTAATCTGCTCATAGAGCTGCAACAGTAGCCCTCAGCAACCACCCTGGGCAAATGACATCATTGAAAAAAGTTGTGAGCATGCACAGTATTCACAAAGGCCTGAGTTTTTTGTAAGCACTCAATTTGATCATGATCCCCACTTTTGGCAGACTCCAACCATGAGGAGGAGTCAGCTATTCCAGAAAGACCAACAGCCACAGCAATGGAGAGCTTTTCTACATTTATTGTGCACTCGTCATTTCCTATTCATAGCTGCTGTCAAGTTCTTTAGGTGATGTCATGACCCTCCAGTTTCATTTCTGTTTTTAAACACTTTCAGTGAGGTTTTTTTTTAGAGCAGGGAAAATATGGCATTATTTGTGAATGTGAAAGAAAAGGACAGGTGGTTTACCTGTAACTGTGGTTCTTTGAGTGGCCATCTGTGCAGTCACACTAATGCTCGCATCGGGAAGATTCTAAAACTGAGAATGTTTTTTAGGTGGGAACCCTCCCCCACAGTCATAGTACGCATGCATAGTCTGGTTCCCGCCTTTCCCCTCAGTTCCTTAAGACCGCCAATGACAGCGTCCTGGTACCAAAGGGATATAGGCATAACCTCATGGTATCGAGGCAGTTATATTGACACCGTAGAGGGGATGGGCGGGGGGGGTCATGTGACTGCACAGATGACCACTAGAAGAACCACAGTTACAGGTAAGCAACCTGTCCTCCTTCTTCGTGGTCTCTGTGCATCACACTAATGGGCAATTGATAAGCAAATTCTCTTACCGGAGGCGGATAGGTGTCATTGTAGTATAGAAAATAGCACTGCTCTACCAAAAGAGCAGTCTTTGCGGGATCTCACGTCAAGTCTATAGTGCTGGATGAAAGTTTATGGTTGAGACCAAGTTGCTGCACTACAAATGTCATGTAAGGCAACACCTCTACCGAAAGCTGTCAATGCAGCAACGCCTCTTGTCGAATGAGCTCTAACCTGGGCAGGGTGCTCTAGTTTCGACAGCAGATAAGCCAATTTAATAGTTTGAACTATCCACGCAGAAAGTCTCTGGATGGAAACCGGTGTACCCTTCTTTCTCCCTCCATAACAAATAAAGAGTTGTTCTGACGAGCGGAAGTGTTGAGTCCTTTCTTTGTAGAAATCTAAGGCTCGCCGAACGTCCAATGAGTGGAGTCGTCTCTCCACATCAGTAGATAGGGAGGGGAAACAGGAAGGCAAAACAATCGGTTGGTTAATATGAACGTCCGATATCACTTTGGGAAGAAATGCAATGTCCGGACGTAGGACAACTTTATCTTTACGAAACACAGTGAAGGGCAGATTGAGGCATAATGCACAAAGTTCGCTAGCCCTTCTTGCTGTGGTTATTGCCACCAGAAACACCACTTTTAAAGTAAGTAAGCGTATGTCCGAGGAGGTGAGCAGCTCAAATGGTTTAGTGGACAATGTGTTGGGAACTACAGAGAGACTCCATACTAGGATTAGTGATCTGACTGGTGGTATCAAGTTTTTTAGACCACGCAGAAATTGTTTCACTAGTGGTTGAGAAAAAAGTGACCGTCCATCAATTGGTCCTCTGTATGTTCTGTGATCATAGCCATGTGCCTCATTCCTATTTGCAAGTACTCAAAAAGGGGTGCTCACTTTTGCGAATACCGGAATAGCCCTAAAGCAAATGCAATTCACCTCCCACAATGGCATGTTTTTAAATGTTCAATGTTTTTAATTTTTGTGAACCACCCAAAGAACTTCAGCTTTGGGGCGGTATATAAATGTAATAAATAAATAAAAATAAAATGCTGGCCATGCAGAAAGTTTTATTTAGGACTAGCTCAGGTCCGTGAATAATGTTTATGACATTTATTTGATAAATAATAAATTTCTCTGCAAATTATTCATCTTTAGATTGGTTGGTATTTTTAGGTTGGTTGGGTTAGTAAATTGTTTTGTTAGAATCAATGGAAAATTGTGTCAATAAAAACTGTATTTTAAATTAGAGCTTCGTGATAAACCAAATGTTTTGTTTTACGTCAAATGTCTACACCTCCCAGCATGCCTTGGCCGGAGCAGCCATCTAATCTTCAAAAACAATCAGGACACACGACACCCTTTCTACCAGCTAAAAAGATGCAAACCTAAAAATATGTTTTCAGGATATGCCTGGCATTGCCCAGATATGTGAATAAAGTATAATAAGGAAGCGGATCTCAGTTGACGTGAGGAACTGTTGAATGCATGTGCTCTGAAGTTATTATTATGAAAAAAGGAAAGCAGTCAGAACACAGAATACTTTATTGGCATAATTTACTGTATAATATCTACATTTAACAGGTTTTGGCAGAGAGCTAGGTGGCTAATGCCACTGGTGACTTGGGACTTTTATCTGACATAAAAATATTTAAAATCCAAAATTTCATGTTTTTAGATTTTTCTAATACATTATACAGCCAGCCTATCAGCATGCCAGATTTCAAGTTTCTACCCGGTGTTGCTCGGACTCCCTAAAATATATGTCTGAGAGGTAATAATCTTAAAGTAGCAGGCCAGTCCTAGGCCTATGAGGTAACTTAAAAAAATAATAATTAGTTTCTTCCCCCCCCTCTCTCTCTCATCTTCAATGTGTGGCCAGGGCTGCCTTGAAGCTGTCACCATAATTTTCCTTTTCCCCACAGAAAACAAAAAATTCAACTCCCGGCATGCCTTTTGCTGTGGTGCCCGACTTGCCCAATGGGAAGTCTAGCAGAACCAGTCCACAATACACTGTGCAATTGGTGCCCATAGATAGGCCATGTTAATTTTTGAACACCATCTGAGATGTGGTGGGAGAGTGGGCCTTCTTAAGTTTTGGCACCCTGCTTGTGAATTTCTGAATAAAGTTTATGATTTTTCTGTAACAGCCTAACTATACTATTGAGGCAGAAGAGTGAATGGAGGATTGACTGATATAGCTGAGGCTAGAATGGAATGGTGGGCAGGGTTAGTGGCAGTTGGAGAAAGTCAGGTAGGATAACAAAGACAGTTAGCAAGAGGTTAGGGTTTGCTCACCCATACTTTATTTTAAATCAGCTACTCTACATGCCAGTGCTACACCTCCCAGCATGCCTTTGGCAGCCTGCAGGTGCACACATCCTCTGAGACATCCTCTTGTTGCCGATGCTGTTCCTCAATAGAGCGTGGAGGAGTAGCATTGCCAAGGAGGGGAGTAAGCGGCTATCAGTGGACGCACCCAGCTCCAGCCAATCCTGCTGGGATTGCCTTGGCCTGTGCTTCTCACCCAACAAGTGCTACATCAGGAGCCTGTACTGAAGGGCTGGGGCTGGGCTGGGCACTTCCCCCCCCCCTTGTCAGGTCTGTTTCTGACTTTGGGGAAAGCAAGCTACACACTTGCTTTCCCCAAATTCTGAGAAAACAATGATATCAGGATGGAGTGCCTTTGAGCATGTTTGGCTCCTCAAAGTCATGTTGTATCTAGTTACATTTTAAAATCACGCAGAGGGCGGGAGGAGGCACCACAAATGGATGTAGCCCATTTATGTGGGTTGTTTCCTTTTATGTGGAATTGGGTTGACTGCTCGAGACCAACCTTAGGAGTCAGGGTTGTAAAAGACCCACAGCAGCCACCAAGCTGTGCACTCATGATGGCCGCCAAAGGCCAGTAAGCCTGGCCTCCTGCCCAAGGCATGCTGGGAGTTCCACCCAAGGCATGCTGGGAATTGTAGTCATAAACCTAAGTTTTTATTAAATTCTTTAAAAATACTTAAACCCCCAAAATTTGTGTTTTTAGATTTTTCTGGTACATTGTACAGCCAGACCTATCACTGTATCATCATAAGGTTCTAACTAATCTGGAAGTGGGTAAACATTTCTGGACATACATGATGCACACATACTTTCCGCTCTAAGGTAGAGATTGTCTAAAGGGCTATCTTCATGGCACCGGGTTGACGATGCCTCTCTCTTCAACCCCGCACTTTCCCTCTCCCTGGGCAGCAGCAAGTAATGCCAATGTCGAGGAGGGAGCATGGGGTTTCTGGGCGGCCATCTGGGTCCTGGTGCTGCCCCACCCTCTTCATGGTGGAAGGCAACCAATCGCTGCTCACCTTCCACAAGCTTCTGCCTCCAGGTTGACCCCGGATTGGCTGCGGAGTGACGTTACACAGCAGAAGCCCTGTGTTGACAGCGCTGTTTGAAAAAGTTGGGGCAAATCCCTGACTTTTTCAAATTGGAGCATCGTGGAGAAGATCTGCAGTGGATGTGAAGCTGCATTTACGATGTGGCGCAGAGCCACAGCCACTGTGGGGCTTTCCCTGCGTATAAACAGCCTCTAAAGCTAAAGAAGGTAAATCACATCACAGAACTCTGGTTTGGTTTTGTTGCAACTTCTCCATAGAGTGGCTAAAAGGTAGTTTCACACTTCTGGACATTGTATTTCATTGGTTATTGATGCAAAGTCCTCGAAGCAAGATATTCAAGACATTCCCACCCGCAGTGGTTGCTATATTTCCATATGCTTGGAAATTAACAGATACCATCTGGATTACTCAAACTGATAGCACATCATCACGTTAAAAATGTCAAACTGACCCATACAAATGTGCAACATGGGATCACAGCCTAAAGCAGTAATTTTAAAATATACCTCATGTACACTGAAGAAAACAGGCTGCCTATAATATGAAGGGCTAGCGCAACACAGGTCAGTTATTCCAGATAAAGAAATGGTATTAATGGATGCTGGTCACAAGTAGATACAATAGGGTTCAAACCTTCATAACATGGTATTCCTTCATAAAATGAGATGCACTGCTCCAAAGTTAATTTAAAAAGCTAATAAAAAGCTTGCAGGTTTCATTCTAAAAAAAAATATCCAATACATTTCTGCTTTTAAATTTTTGTTTGTTATCAACTGTCCCAGTTGATTGAAATAAATTAATAAATGCTATATAAAGTACAACATATTACACTTCATTTTAGATTAATTTTTCTTTATTTTTTTTTAAGTAGATAGAGAACATTTGAGATGACTTCGCAGAGATGGAGCACAAAATACAGAGAGGCTAAGAGCCTCCATCAAGAAATTTGCTGCTTCAAGAATACTTTCAACAATCAAATTTCATGACCTGACAAAGTTACTATTTTCACATTAAAGCATGATCGTTTCTCAGTGCCTCTACAAATTCTCAGATGGCCAATTTTTATTTTATAAGGTGGTTTTCAATAAATAAAAAAAAGCTAAGGCAGCAAGTTTTGAGAAATGCACAAAAAATGTTGCTGGCATGTTTTTCCAGTTGAAAATACAATGCCAGTGTTACAATAGCATTTTACTGTGAATAATTTGCCCAGCTCTAACCTAAGGCTTGGAATGCACAGCTGCATTAAACCTTATGGTTCTGGGGGCTAAAAGAAGCATTACCCAGGGGTTGGGGCTTTTTTCCTCCCATGAGTTTGCTTTTGCACAAGTTCAAATAAATTCCAAAAAGCACAACAAACTCCAGTCCAGCTGCAGGTTCCAAGTTTTGTTTGGCTTCCATCCTTCATATAAAAAATGAACCCAACCTCAACAAAGTAGTTCCATCAAAAGGTATCCAAACTTCTGAAAAATGTGCCTGGAATTTTTGGGTTTCTACCAAAGCCAAAACTTGGATAAACCACTCTCCCATTCTCTCATTTCTCTATAAGGGAAATTTTCATCTCTTGGTTTTCTTTCGCTTCCCTAGTTTTCTGAGTAGACCTCTACTAACCTGGGCTCCTTTTGAGGGGAAAAATGGGTGGGAGGGGGGCATTTCAAAGTAAAAGTAAATGAATTAGATATATCTAAAGATTTTTGGCAATCTAGAGTGAAATGACATCCTTGTAGGTGTCACTCTGATGTCAATCAAACGCTGCCAGGAACTAGTTATTTATTTGATTTCACTGTCAATTACATTTTTGCCACCTAAGAGATGTCATTCCTAAATACAGTCCAGCTTCTTGTACTCTAGACATGTCCTCAACTGTCAAGTTTACCTATTTTGTGGCATCAAAGTGTTTTAATAACTATTTAAAGGGTGGTGGGAAGTAAGGGAAAGTGAAAATGTGTGTGTATGGAATACAGTAGAAAGGGATGAGACAAGGGGGTGTGGAGTACCTTCCCCCTCCACCATAAATGTCCATGTGTCTTTTGCTAATTTATAACTCTGACTTTGCAAATAGGTAGATAGATATAAACAGAAAGATCTGCATAGTAATGACTACTTCCCTAGAAAACCTTCCTCCCATTGTATTATAGCATAACCCACATACTGAGGAATACCTATAGGAAAAAACAAGCCATTTTGAATATTCTCCCATGGGACCATTTTCTGTGGGGCTTCTTCATAGTATCAGAAGCAGTGGGGATACCTGACAGTAGTACACCAATGAGAGAGAAGGAATTATGACACAGGAACCCCCATTAAAGTGCTTTGTCTTTTCTGGGCACTGAATGAACACTGGGTGATCTTTCCACACAGGGTCATGACAGGGGAAAGGCACATCACCAAGTGATTATGCTGCTTACTATTGGTGCCTAGTGCATCTCCCTCCTGCCCCTTTTTCCCACAAACCTTATTTTATTTGGGAAAGTACTGGTGACAACTCCAAAGACATATCACTGTTAATGAAGAAAACAACACAGAGCCTGTCTACACTACTGTTTTAAAATGGTTTAAAACAGTTTTAAATGGTTTATAACAGTTTTGAAAACTGTTGGAGCCCAGGACACACTCCATATACAGTTTTCAAAACATTTTCAAAGTGTTTTGTCCTGCGTAGATAGGCTCAGAGCTGCGTGTCATCAGCATACTGATCACACTTGGCTCCAAATCCCCTAATGACCATTCCCAGCGGATTCATATAGATGTTAAACAACACTGAGGACAAGACAGTACCCTGCAGAACCCCATAGCTCAGTTGCCAAGGGGCCAAGGAATAATCACCCAATGTTACTCTCTGAAATCAGCCCCATAAGTAGGACCGGAACCACTGTAACACTGTGCCTCTGATGCCCATCCACGGAGTCGACCCAGGAAGATACCATGGTCGATGTTATCAAAAGTCAATGAGAGATCGAGCAAAACTAACAGGGTTGCACTTCCCCTCTCTCAATAAAGGTCATCCATCAGGGCAACCAAGGCTGATTCAGTCTCGCAACCAGATCGAATACCAGACTGGAATAGGTCTAGATAAACAATATCCTTCAGGAGTACCTGCACTTGCTCTGCCACAATCCTCTCAAGGACCTTCCCTAGAAAGGGGGTATTTGTGACTGGGCAGTAGTTGTGCAGTACCACTGGGTCCAGAGTGAGCTTCTTCAGGAGTGGTCTTACTGCCTGCTGGTTTGGTCCGAGCATATTCCAGCCCTCAGACCAAAAGTGGTTGCCCTGCCCTGTCCTAAGCAGTCATCTTTACAGTCAGTGCCAGTTGTTTTCCTCTTCTTGTCTTGCCAATCCCCATTCCTCCGATTTGCTCCTTAAATTGCTCTTTTATCTTCTCTTAATCCTTTGCTTCCCTAATTTATTCTTTTCTGCCTGGGGCTGTAATTCTTGCCATGCTATTCCCATCTAGTTTTAAAACATCCAGCACAGAAGATTTTAGTTGGACAATCCACTACTATACAGCATTTACAGCAGCCTAACATTTGTGGCCAAAATATCCCATTTAAGAACCACATTGTCCTTGTAATTGAAACGCCTCTAAAATAATATCAGGCTATGTGACCACATAACTTTCATCCTATATTTGTTTGTTATTAATCAGTCCTGACAAAATTTGACTACAAGACACAAAATGGATTTAGTCGGCTCCTTCTCAGTGTCTGAGATCTCTCTGGCTCTGCAGATTAGATTAGCCTTCCCTAACCTGGTGCCCACCAAATGTTTTGGACTACATTTCTGACTATTGGCCATGTTGGCAGGCATAAAGGGAGTTGGTCTAAAACATCTGGAGGGTGCTAGATTGGCCATGGCTGTCTCACATACTGTGTTATGCTAGCATATAAATCTGCAGTTATATAAATCCGCTCAACAATTTGAACAGATCATAAAATCAAACTACTACATTTTATTCTCTTTAAAACTGTCGGCATCCCTTAATCATATTGCATCTCAGGACTAAAAAGTTAGTTTTGTGCTAGTTATCACAAAGAATTAAATGTGATATAACTTGTTTCTGTCATCACTCAACAGAGAAGTCTTATTACTTCAAAAGAAAGGGCTAGCTGAAAGCCTTGAACCATATTTTATTTAGAAATACTTCTCCTTATATACCGCACTGTGAACAAATCCATTATACATTTTCCACCACATAGATTTCATGAAAACATTACCTAAATTTTCAAAGAGTTCATCTGCTCCTGTTGTTATGCATCTCTGGAGCTGTAACCCTCCGACTGTGACATGAAAGACATTTTGCACAAGGGCCAATTGTCTGTGATATCACAAACCCAGGATTATGATTTCAAAAAAGACTGAACAATAAGAACAGTTGAGCGCTTAAAGAGAATAGACTGTTTGCATGCAAATGTCCTGATTAAGAAACAGCAATAGGAGGCAATAGACAAAAGACATACATAGAACTGCATTTCATAATAGATTGTTCTTCTAAGTTTTTGATAGGATGGCGGTAGTCTTTAAAATATACACAATCCATTAGACAGTTTTCTGTGTGCGTTCTACAGTTCATGCATCCCGCTAGAGAACATATGCTCCTTAGCGGAGACAAAGAAATGAACTAAGACACTAACCTGACATTCTGGGAATGTAGAATATAGGCCCCAGACCATTTAGCATTTGTAGGTCAATATCAGAAAAGTAATGTGTGAATTGAAAATCATTGAGGAAACTGGGATCTAGGCCTTCTCCTTGTCTAAAATGTGCTTCACTCTCCATACGTAAATGAAACAGAAAGCAAAGTCTTCCAGAAAACAAACTTTTTTCTGCTCAAGCCAACATCAATACCTTTTGCATAAGGGAAACAAGAGGGAATGTGAAACCCCACATTACTTAGCAGCAGCCCTGAGCAATCCAATCCACAAAATGACACGTGGGCCCTCCAGCAGTGCAGTTCAGAGGAAACTCAAATAACACTCTGGAATGGTGGGGAAATAAAAATGCTTGTATAATATGCTTGTCTAGGCAGAATGTATTATAAACCAGAATATTTGCCTTTGAGTTCTGGGATGCATTTGGCTAATGCCTATAACCACAGAGGAAAAGTGAGAGCCAATGAGAAATTCCTGGCAATCCTTCGACAAACTCATCGCAGAACTGGAAAGGATATATATATATTCATTCCTGACTTCCTATCATCTGTCAAACTCCTTTTGAAGATGTAATTCATAAGATATTATTGAGATTTTAGTTCTACCTTGAATAAAACTCACAGACATTTAGGCAGGTCTATTTTCTTCAGTCTATTTTACCTAATCTTGTTCTAAATCTAAGTGAATTCCAACAACTGAACTTCTTTGAAAGTTTTAAGCAGGAATGCAGAGGTAAAAACTCAGAGATGCTACCCAAATGGCTAACCATCGCAAACGGTGCTGCTGCTATTAGAGTAGGGTTGGCTATATTGAGCTACTTCTCCAACAATCTACTGTAGTTTAATTTATCAAGATTTTAACTATTTCTACTTCTTTCTGCCTACAAGAATTTCTCAAGGTGGCTTACAGTAACAATAGTAAGATCACAATGTCTACAACAATCCCGGTTGTAAAAAGGATTAAAAACAACAAGTCACATCAATAAAACGTATATACATGAGAAATACAGAGAAAAACTGAACCAATTAATTTGGTGGGGGGAAAAGACCTTAGCCTGTCTTTGGAACATCAGCCACCATTCTTTGGAACATCAGCCACCATCCAGCCCTGTTGAAAACCCAGCATTCCACAAGTGAGGTGCCAGTAATGAAAAAGCTCTATTCCTAGTGAATGCCAACTTTACCACAGACAAAATGAGTACCTAGAGTAAGACTGACTCTGATGATCTGAGGAAGCTTCATTCAGGAGAAAGCACTCTCGAAGGTGTCCCAGATAATTTTGGGTTTTAAAAAGGTCAAAACCAGGATCCTAAGTTCATTTCAGAAATGAATCACTAGCGAGCAGAGCAATCTTAAAACTAGTATAATATGATCTCAGTAAGTGGCACTACTTCACAACTGTGAGTTTTAAACCGGTTAATAACTGTTATAAACCATTTTAAAGCAGTAGTGTAGATAGGCTTTGTGTCTCCATATTCTAGACTGCTTGAAGTTTCCACATGGTTGTTAAAGGGCAGCTCCATCTAAAGAGATGTATGCAAGTAGTAGCCCAAAAGACAAGAATGCTTAATTTCCTGGAAAGAGCCATTTGTCTGATAGGCAGGCAGGGTATGAAAGAACATTGATTTAGACATAGGAAAGTACAAGTTCCCTGGTAGTGGGTCACAAAATTATACATGGAAATGAAATGCCAAACCACTTTTTTTAATGTTAGTATGATACCCAAGATCATCATAGCCAATAGAAATGATGGGAGTGGAGTGGTTGTCCTGGCAAAGATATTCCATGTCCTGTAAAGGGTTAACTCTCTCCATCTCTGCAATGAGAAGAGGTGAGTTCTGACAGCTGCACAAAAGAAAATAATGTACACTATGTGTAGCTAGCAAATGCTTCCTTTTAATAAGGATTTTAATAGGTATAGAAGCAACAGAAAACTCTTTTTAAGACACTTTAAAAACAGACATGCCCATCTTATGACCCACCATGCCAAATGCAGCCCCCAATCATATATGATAAGGCTGTAGTTTTTGCTGCCTGGCTGGGATTGCAATGAGAATGGATATGATGCACCAGGTAGGTGACAATATGTGGTTGGAGGGTTGCACTCAACTTAGTGCAATAAATAAATAAATCCCAGTGTGTACAGAACCAACAGCTGTTCTTATAAGGACTGCCTATAAGAGTGCACACAACTATCTCAAGTTAATAGAGAAGATCATTAACCAGCACAGCAGGGGATAGCACAACAGCCAACATCTTCTCTTTCAGCTCACAGAGTAATTCCACAGGGTCAAAGTGCCTTTCTTCAGTGTACTAGCTAAATGGCCATTATTGTGACAGGCAGGTGTGTGTGGTGGGGCGACTTGTGTATTTTAAGGGCCCCAGGGAGGACAATAGAGTAGACATATGAAAAGGAGGACAGGGCTCCTGTATCTTTAACAGTTGTATAAGAACGGGAATTTCAGCAGGTGTCATTTGTATGCAACTCTTTGTCACAACAGTTAAAACTGCAGGAGTCCTGCCCTCTTTTGTATTTGGTCACTCTAGTATAGCTCTGCAAAAGAGGGCAGGGCTTCTACTCACCAATCTTTTCCCAGGGAGCTACAAGTGAGAATTCTCATCTGAATTCTGGGTACTTCAATTTATTCCTATGTAATTTTGCATGCTGCCTTTGATAATCTCTGCAGGCATCACTAAAAACAGAGCAGAGGGCAAACAAGCTGAGATTTAAAACAAAAAAAGCTGGAACTACGGTGGATTGGGTAGCTCAGTAATCTGGATAGAGGATTACATCTGATCATGGATGGAGTTGCACTTCCCATGAAGGACCAAGTGCATAGTTTGAGTGCAGTCCTGGACTCAGCCAGCGCTAACTGGGGAAGTGCAGCTAATGGTGGTAGCCAGGAATACTTATTACCAACTTAGATTTGGAAGCCAGTTGTGACCCTAACTTGCCTCATTTATTCATGCTCTGGTGACATCCAGGCTGGACTCCTGTAATGCATTATTTATGGGCCTGCCTTTAAAGATGGTTCAGAAACTTCAGCTGGTGTAGAATATGGCTGCTCGGATATTAGTAGAGGCCAGGCAGACAGCCTATGTGATACCAATACTATGCCAGCTACACTGGTTTACAGTGCATTTCTGAGCCCAATTTGAAGTGCAGGTTTAAACCTTTAAAGCCTTTCCAGTATCAGAAGCAGTCAGCCTATGTACACAAAAAGGAAAAGAAATCTCAGGCTGCTATAGAAACATTTATTGTACAAAAGCCCAATGCATTTCGGCCTCTAATAACTGGAAAAGGTTTTAAGTTCTAGGTTGTCTCATTCTTCTTTTTATATGTACTTTTACAGCGCCTTGAAGAAGGCCTTAAAAAAACAAGAGGTCAAAACGTGTCAGGCTTTTGTACAATAAACTTTTCTATAGCATCCTGAGACGTCTTTCCCTTTTTACGTTCGTCTTGGATGTTCACCGACCTTGCACCCTAGTAAGCCTATGTATACCAGTTGCTGGGGAACATGGGCAGGAGGGTTCTGTTGAATTCTTGTGGGTTTCCTGTTAACAGCTGGTTCGCCTGGTCCAGCATTCTGGATTGAACAGAGTGCTGGACTAGATGGACTCTTGGTCTGATACAGCATGGCTCTTCTTATGTTCTTAAGCCTTAAGTGGTTTGGGCCCAAGTTGGTTGAAGCACCACGTTTTTCCCATGCCAGTCTGCCCACACTTTGAAGTCATCAACAGAGGCCCTTACCACCTGCCTGACACCAAGAGTGGTTAGGCTAGTGTGAGTAACAAGGGAGAGGGCTCTTTCAGTGGTGGTCCCACAACTCTGGAATAAACTTCCATCAAGGGGTTGTCTTGTAGGTCTTCAAGAAAGCTCTGAAGACCCACCTGGGGGCTGTATATATATCTTCAAAGCTCCGCAGTGGTTGCAAATCGGCGCTACATCAGTTATATAACACAGTGCCGATTCACAGCCACAGCAGGGCTTTTCCCTTCGAAGCAAGGTCATCATGGCCCTTCCGCCGTGTGACCTCACTCCAGCATCAAGCTCAGGGCATTCCAAGGCAGATCACGACCAGTGATTGATCACTGGAAGCCAAGAAGAGGGCGGGGGGCAGGCTCTAGTATGAATGCTGGGAAGCCCCACACTCCCTCCTGGCATGGAGATTTCCTGTCCCCACCCTGCAGCAGCAGCAATACCACAGGGTTTCAGGGGGAAGGAGCAGCGAAACACCACCATGAAGGCAGGCCCCTGTCCTCACTGGTCTTCCCTTAAGTCTGGGCCTTTGTTTTTTTACTGGTACGTTTGTTTTCTATTGATTTTTACTGGCAATATCTTTTTTTAAATGAAATTTATTGAAACAGGTTTTCATGGATTTTTAAAAATTATATCCATTTTGCGTGGTTTTTATCTTGTACACTGCCTTGAGAGGGTTCCACTCTTAAAAGCAGCCTAGAAATCATTTTAGAGAGATAGAATGTGATTTTGTATAACATTTATGTTTACCTGTTGTCACTAAAGGAGGAAATGATGTCTGGCACTTCTGTTTGGCAGAAACATAATTCTGGCAACTTTACCACGGTGGGAGAAAAATTATTTCTGCTCCCTATTTGAAAGCTAGAAAAAGGGGAGTTGGGGATATCATGTAGCAGCTCCTTTCTGGGGTAATACTAATGCAGTTCTTGCTAAGTAAGCTATGATGGAATTTTGCTCTTCTGTGCCAAGACAAAAAAAAGGAAGTGGATAGCACTGAAAAGCCATTAGCCGGAAAGAGAAGGAATTTTAACACAGCCCCATTTGCAAACATAGCTTCAGAAAACCTTATCACCATCTTGAGTGCACAGTCACACAGCAGCTGGCATGCTCCTGGTGCAGCATTGCAGCATACAATCAGAATTACAGGGGATATACTTAGGACAGGCAGATACCTCTTCCTTGCTAGGTCATCTATATCAAAGGTGGGCAGAAGGTGGCTCTCCAGACGCTTAGGTCTTGGGATGTGAGCATAGGACATTGCCATCTGGATAAATCTTTAAGCTGATGAACCATTTGTGTGAAGTCACAGAGCAAACCATTGGAAGAAATGAAGGTAGAAGAAATTCAATGTCAATTCTCTTTCTCTAGGAATTTCATCACACGCTCCTTTATTGAGTAAACATACTGCAGAGGCTATCATTATACTCATGCTTAGTAGGGTGCATGTCTCACTTAATTCAGCAGGCACAGAACTTACTTATGAGCAAACATGCTTAGAAGAGTGCTTTTTATTTTAATTTCTATTTATAGCTATAGTCTTGCTGAGTGCAAAGCTGGTTACAGAACTTTTAGCAAGAAATCATTACTTCCAATGGTCTCTCAAAAACGAATACTGGAGAAACAAAATCAGAGGAAACTAAACAAGAATGAGTAAAGAATTCAATGGCAGTCTGTTCTCTCTTGCATAACTTTAAAGCCAGGCATGTCTGCAAAAACATTTTATATTACTTTTCACAATGAAAGCTATCTACAATCTGCTAACAAATTATGCCCTCTCGTCACCTAGTTCAAAGCTTGATACGTTTGTTCCATCTGGAGCTTTGCCCATCAGTAATTTTCTTTCTGTACCACCCAGAAATCAACATGGTGGTCTGACAGATTACCCTGCTATGGATTCCCATTCTCTTGTATGATTTATTTATATTATATATTTGACCTTATTTGTCCTTTGTTCATAAGGGAAACAACAGAGTGGATAGCAAGCAGCATAATCAAATTGAAATATAGAATCTCACAGCAATGTTTCCATTCATAAATTAGTCCATGCAAAGACAGAAGTCCAGAATGAATTTATACTTTGTGTTCAACTAGGGGTCTATATTTTATTAAAACATTACACATTAAAAATTTAGAACAAGACAACTAGAATTGTTTGTGAGAAGAAAACTGACCATGGAAAAAAAGCATAGCAAGTTATACACCAAGTGATAAGATATAGGGGCAGCTATAATTAGTTAAATGACTGCCTGGGAGACTGATCCTAAACAATTGTTCAAGGAAGCCTGCCTGTGGTACTAATACATTGTTGTGTTTTCTGCAGATGAGTTTGGGATGGTGAGTAGAAGATGCAGGAGGACCTCTTGATGGCGGCATCACAATTATGGAACTCTGTCCCTTGAGCATCGTGTATCAATAAATATTTAGAAGCACAGTGAAGAACTTCATTTCCGGAAATGTCTTGGGGCTAGTTGACATAGGATTTTAACCAGTGCTGTCCTGGTTGTGTTTTTGCTTTTTGTGGTTCTTTAACTACATTACGTGTTTTTTTTTATTGGAGATTATCTACTTTACATCTTTGTGGAGCCAGGTGGAGTAGCTATAAATAAAGCTTTGTAATATATTGACTGTACAAATTGTTGGATATCCCATGTGAAGTACTGATGTGCTTGCTCAGCGAATCTTAGGTTCGGGCTACAAAACTGGAAATGTATTTTATGTTCCCAGTTGAAATACGTGTGTATACAGTGGCTATTTTTAGAATATTCTGCTTCCTTGATTAAAATTAATGGACCCAGTTCGAAATCACTGGGTCTATAGCACACCCACATCAAGAAAATCTAAAATGTCATCTCAGCCTTTACCATCAAGTAACAGTAAAGTATTTATTCACCAGCAAGTAATGCCTCCTAAAGCTTGCCTTTTATCACTGTTGTGCTATGAGCAGAATGTCCCTTAAACCATGGCCCTGAAACCATTCCTCTTCAAATAGTGCTTTGGCAGATGCAGTGGTCAGACTGATTTGCACCTGGGGAGAAATGAGTAACTCCACTGAAACAAGTCATCGTCATGATAATTTACATTCAGCAACATTCTCCCCTTTTTCCCAGCCAAAGTATAAAAAATGGATGCAAAAAGTATCTGTTCTGAACAAAACCACCCACCCACACTTCCAATACCTGGCAAAACATTTTATTTCTCCATTCACTTTTCAACTATTAAGACCAAACAGGCATATAATCTAAGTGTGGTGGAATGAACACATACCTCTTCCCCAAAAATGAATGCCTGTTAATGCAGTGGATTGATTCAAAGCACTTCCGCTGCCTTAAGAGCGCAATTAGATGAAACAGCAGGCGATCCATGATCAGCCCTCCTGCAGGTTTTAATGGCTAAAGGCAGCTGCTGGAGGGGGAGCTGGTTCAGAAAGCACCAATGGCAGCTTCCCACCTGGGGCAAATTGCAGCTTTGGGGGGAGTGGGAGGGCTTTTGTTGGAACCATGACGGAAGAGGACAGGGTTAACCCCCAACTCTGTGCACCGTGGTCCCAGTCTTAATCATGCCACCACCACCCAAACCGACTGTGATATAAATAACAAATCCCAGACATGTTAAATGTGTGTTTACTATATATATATATATATATATATATATTTCCATTTATATACCGCCCCATAGCCGAAGCTCTCTGGGCTGTTTACAAAAATTAAAAACATTGAACATTAAAAACACCAATATACAAAATTTAAAACCATAAAACATAAAAACAAGTTATAATTGCAATATCCTTTAAAACAACAATTCTGGGTCAAAGCACAACAACACAAAACCCTCATCATATGTTGTTAAATGCCTGGGAGAATGCCTGGCGCCCAAAAGATAACAATGTTGGTGCCAGGCGAGCCTCGTCGGGGAGATCATTCCATAATTAGGGGGCCACCACTGAAAAGGCCCTCTCCCTTGTTGCCACCCTCCGTGCACATACAAAGGTGTGCCTTTTAATAGGAGAAGCTATTTGTTTAAAGGACTCCCATGTGATTTGGGTTGATTTCAACAAACCCCTCATTAGGAAGAGGGGGGCTTTTTGCTGATGTAAGTTAAAATATCAAGTTTTAAGATGTCTTCATTTGTGGCTGGTCAGTCTGACACATTATAGCCGGTGATACATTTCCAGTAAATGCCATGCATCCAAACAGTTGGCAAAGGAGCATGTTGTTCCTTGCCCTTTTCAGTGCAGCTGCTAAGCCTGACAAAACATCCACCCCCATAGTAGAGAAAGGCAATCCGGTGCCCTCCAGATGTTTTGGACTAGAACTCCCATTACTGCCAACTATTAGCCATGCTGGCTGGACTGATGGGAGTTGTAGTCTAAAACATCTGGAGGGCATAAGGTTGCCTATACATGCTTTAAAGGAACATCCATGGCCTCATGCCTCTGCCAGAATCTCTGTATACCTTTTATAGCATTGCCAGCTCATGCTAAATAGAGATGGGGGAGAAATTCATTCAGTATCTAATTGAGAACCACTATACAAAACAATAGTCAGTTATCCCTCAAAATTCGCACTTCTCCAAAACACGCAATGGATGGAGTTTTCCAATTTTAAAAATGCATACAAAAATGTATATATTAGGAAAAAGTGCACACAAAAATGCATCTATTAGTGAAAATGATGTTTGAAATGCATTTTATTAGGAAAATTGCTTGCAAAAAATGTGCATATCAGATAAAATTGCGTACAATTATTCATTGCATTCGGAGAAATGCATACAAAAATGCGTATGAATTTCAATGTGAACTGTTTTGAAAAATATCTCATAATTCAGGAAAAAAAGAACCTAACTTTAGAAAAAAAATGAGAAACTGAGATAAACTTAAATTAAGGGATTCATCCATCCCTACAGTAATTCCAAGGCTGCCCAGCTTGTGTAATAAGTAAAGGAATTATTCACCAATACTGAGATGCCTTCTTTTTATCCTAAAGAATACCTAACAACCAGCCTGCATGGTGAAATCTGCTCTCATTTTGCTGACCCCATAAAAAGAATTCATACATGCATCTGCTTCAGAACTGAGCTTTGAAATCTTACCTGATGACTCTAAATTAACCTCTCCTCTCACCGCCTATCTCAACCTCCATCAAAATAGGGAATTTAGATATTGGGTTGATGTAAAGATGGTGAAGAAATACGAAGAATAGTTACTGAATCAAAAAATGCACCCATTTTGCCTCTTTTCCTCTGTTTTGCATATTACTTTGGTGTGGGGAAAGTCTGGATTATTTTCCCCAAGAGACTTAAATGTGCCCTTAAGCCACCGTTTAGTGCCGTACTCTCACTTTTCCTTTGTTGTGCTTTAAATGGAGTCTTGCTGATGAAAGGGGAGATCAGGGCAGTTCTCCTCCTCCAGCACACTGTGTTGAACGTTCAAATGAATGGACTTTTTACTGCTCCAACCCCAACCTCTGTGCCCACAGCTCCCTTCTTTTTCAAGATAAAGAGATGAAACTTGGGGCCTTGAGAGCTCTTAAGTAGAGCTTTCGGCATGACAAGTTTGAATCAGATTTTTAGGAATTTTTAAAATGCAAATTAACCAAAATGCTTACAGCTGCATAAACAGAAGTAAGACCTCAGAAGTAAGCATAGGATTGTAGAGAACATCTTTCCAGTTTGCTGTTTTAAATTTAAAAAAAAAGCTTCTGAGTGACCACACTATAAAAAGTCAGTTCTATAGGTGTTTACTCAGAAGTAGTCTCTCTCTGTTCAGTGGGATTTACTCAAAGGTAATCATGCATCGGATTTTAGTATGACTTGGATGTAAATGCAGTTGAAATCAATGGGATTCACTCTTGAGTAAGGAACCAGCAGATCTCTATTTTATAAACTGGAAATGCACTGCTTCACATGATCAAAGTAAAAGAAAATTGATCCTTCACAAATGTAAACAGGTGGAAGTTTGCACTGGTGGACTTTCAGGAAAAGGGTTTAAGGGGGGATTTTAAAAATCCTAAAAAATCAAGGGATGAACCAATCTGATTCAAACTTGGTATGCTGAAAGCCCTCTTTAAGAGCTATCAACATGCCAAGTTTGATCTCTTTATCTTTAAAAATTATGCAGATGTTAAGCATTTTGGTTAATTCACATAGGAGCTCCAACGAGCGAGGGGGGAAGGCTGCCATGTTGATCACAATGTCCATCAACGACAAGAACCAATGAACTGGAGGGGGAAGGAGGTGGGGTGGGGTGGGGTGGGGCAGGCGCAAGAGCAGCGGGAGAGCAAACAAGTGAAAAGAGAGTTCATTGGTATAGCTATGACAGTGAAAGGGAGCAGCGCTTGCAGCACTTATGAAACGGAGGTAAACAAAACGCGGAAACAAACCAAGGGAAAAAAGTAGGTGTGATGGAACCCTGAGTTGCTCCCAAATTCAGTTTTATTGTCCCTCCTGCTCTTTAGCTATCTTGAATTTCTGCTTGCACCAGGCCTACTTTACCAATTCCTTGGATGCACTCAGGATTTAGATCCAATATCACTCCTTCAAACTGTCTTCATGCCCTGCTTTTGAGCTCTGCAGGAACATCTAACTGACCACTGTTGGAAACAAGATAAAGGACTAGATGAACCTTAGTTTGAACTAACAGGGCTGTTCTTATGTCCAGCCCTCATGAGACTAACCATACAGTTTAAGTTTTAACTATTGCTACAGTACTCTGTGTTGTTTCCAGCAAAACTGAACCTGCCAGACACCAACCTCCCAAACTCTGATGATAAAAGCATACAACAGAAAATGACATAATTGCACATTGCATGCATCAGATGAAGTCAATTCTAGTCCAGCAAAGCTTATGCCATAATAAATACTTTAGTCTCTTTGTTGTTTTTGCAATCTGATACAATTGCTAAAGAAAACCCACAAAACAAAAAACAAATGGGAAAGCCTATATTGATATGGATATCTATTGTAAAATAACCCACCACATGTTGCTCAGAACTATATATATAATTAGCATTTATACACTGCCTTATATGCTAAAAAACCATCAAGGCAATATACAACAATTTAAAACAATAAAACTGAGAAACAAGAACATTAAAAATTATAACAATATTAAAATACTAAACTATAAATTTAGTTTATACATTGAAATTATTTGCTAATTATGTGGAGCTACGAGCATAGAATTTGGAGCTTCCCCAGTTCTGGACAACTGAAGCTGTAATAACCTCAGATCCACAAGATATTTTTGTGTAGGGCTAATGCAGCATTTTTACTGTTGAAATCCATTCCCCCATGTACCATTGGCACCTCTGCAGAGGCAAAACAGGAGTTTGTTTTCCTTTCACTGCTTGGTATTGAGCTTTGGGCAAGAATGAGTGCATGCTACCTAATTCTGTACTTTATCGTGACCAGACTTAACCTTCAAACAGGATTTCAGCTAAAATGAAAGTAAACAAAGAATTCGCCATGTTTTCTTTGAGACAAGCCAATTCTACTCCCTGGTAAGTTGTCAAGGTTGAGTGCTTTCAAACTATATTCTGGAGCGCACATCACTCACCCTTTAAAAGCAAGAGAGAATGGAAGGACAACTATATGTATGGATTGGATATGACACAATTGACTTTGACTACAGACTTGCAGGAATATCCCACAAAGGCTAAAATGTGGAAGGAGAACATGTTGAACAGGTTATTTGGGCAAGCCTTTAAATAGGATTATAAATAAACACCAAGTTTTCCCCTTGGCTTAGATAGGTTACAGTCTTTGAGAACTACTACTGTAAGATCTTGATTGCCCTTGGCTTTATAAATCTTTTTCACCCAGTCGGTCATAAATTCCCAAGAAATGCCGAATGCCTCCTTAATAGCCACTAGATACACAACGCAATAACAGTGTTTACATTAGCTTTCTACTGTCCGTCCAAGTCAGTTAGCAGTAAATGAAAACCAGCAGGGCTTCTCGTTTTTAATACGTGTTCTTGCAGAAAACAAACAGGTCAGTGTAGCAAAGGAACAAAGGCTAGTCACACAGCATTGGCACTTGCATTAACTTCTTCCTGTTGGTTTTCAGAATGTGTTAATCTTGTAGATTAGCAACCAGAGATTAGAACAGGGTGCTGATGATCTTGTTCCCCCAGCAATCCTTTACTTTGACTCCTGCGCACTTACACCATCTACGACCTTGGCATTGCCCACCAGCACAAATGTATGAGTAAATTGTTACACTTACTTTGGTTCTTATTTTATATTCTTTCTTACTAGTGCCATCCATGAGCCAGAGTCTATCTGCACAGGGGTGACATGCAAAATCAGGACCCATGTTGAGTTTAGGCTCTGTGTGGCTTAAGGGACAGAAGTAACTCAATTATGGAAGGAAGGATGCTCTGAGTTCAAAGACAACAGGATCAGGCTGAACAGAGAAATATATGAGAATATAGGAAACATTCTCCAAGCCCTGATCTGGGGCTGATTGGAGTTGTAGTCCAAAACATTTGAAGATCAGCAGGCTGGGAAAAGCAGTCCTAGAGTAAGTGGGAAATGGTAAGTGCTAGAACATAGAATGAGAGTCATGGGGCAAGGGGAAGGAGTTAGCGCTCATGCTAAAATAATATTTAATATCTATTTGCCTTATATGTACAAGTTTGCACAATCAGTGAAACATATACTACAACATAGGAATCTCCTTCAACTCACTAGAGAAACAGATGTTAGAATAGGGGTTTTGTGCTCATGTAAGGAGGGGGAATTCTGGAATGTGGGCCAACATTTTAAAAGTGGTCTGGAAGACTGTGGTGGAACAGTTAAGTCTTTGAGCATGCCAAACCAGAAGTGAGAGAAGTTCCTGAGTGCAGTCCCATCCTAATGTTATATTTTGCATCTTCCACATACACCAAGAAATCGAGGGATATACTTTTGAATTTCTGATACTGGTAAACATCCTACTTTACACATGCAGATAAACAGACAGAGGTAGTAGGTAGTAGCCACAAATATCTCTGAGTGTGTTTGTACATATTTAGAAGCATTTCCAGCCCAATCCTATGTATGTTTACTCAGAAGCATGTGCTATTGGCTTCGGTGACACTTACTTCGAAGTAAATGTATACAGGATTGTAGCCGAAGTTAGAAAATGGCAAAGTTTGAATAGTCATCTATCTAGGTGTCACTGAGCCAAAGCTTAATGTCTTTATCCACTTTTGTTTCAGGCAAAGCTCTTTTTCTTGAGTATAGTTGTTTTGCTGGAGTAAAATAGATGTCTCCTGTGGGAAAGATCTGCAGCTGCATTCTGTCCGAATTTCTTTCAGAGAGAGTTGTAAGAGAGGATGGGGTGAGGCCAGAAATTAGAATAGCTGTGGCTACACAAGCACAAATCTATGGGTTGGCTGTGCATCAGCTGCATGGTGATTTAAAGCTATCTTGTGCTACCTACACTGAAGTGCAGGAGAACCATGGAGTGTGCACTTCAGATGGATAGATTTGCTACTGTGATCACAGTGACTGAAGGTAGTGGGAGTAGCATCAGCACCAGACCATCCTGAATGAAGGCATACCTACTAGAGTTGAATCACACTTTATGGGGCAACAGAGTTGCACCCATATTTCACTAGTGTTTGCAATGGGGACCACAGAAGATGTAAAAGGGAGTGGGAAACATGTGTCCCTAAACATACACGCTGGGCAGGTTTACATGTCACACTAAACCACTATGTGAATAAGCCACAGTGGGTGGGTTGTTCATGGAACAACCTACAGTACATCCGAGAGACAATTGGGCTTGCCATGGCTAGTTCTCCCTCTCGTTCCCCTCAGCCCTCCAACCAATTCCAGCACATATCCTAGGGGATTTTGCAACAAAATCCATTTCATCTCCCCCTACTGCTTGGATGACTACTGCTTTTAGTTTCTCTGCTTTTCCTTTCTTTTTCAGCACCTCAAAAATGCACAATTAGACTTCTTATTCTTATTCTTATTATGTTGTTGGTCTTTCGCAAGTGTGTACTTAGGGCTGACCCATGTGTGTAGACTTGCCTAGTCAATTTCCTTGTATGTTTCATAAGTCAAAGGGAAAGGGGAAGTGGAGTAGGTATATAAGGAAATTGGCTGGAAAAGGTTGCATATAGGCTAATTTGCTCACAGTTGTAAAGGCTTGTAGGAGAATTGACAGTAACAGAAAGAAAGGACCCAGTAGTGCAGTTTAAAAGCACCAAATGTGGGGTGGGGGGAGGCAAAAAAAATGGTTTACATTTTTGTAAACCGCCCAGAGAGCTTTGGCTATTGGGCGGTATAAAAATGCAATAAATAAACAAATAAATAAAGGAGAAAGTGCACCAAAAGCATGGTAAGACAGTATCTCTCCTTTGGCAATGTGATACTCTTGCTTTTAAGGGTTGAACTAGCACTGTTCCGTGTCCTCTACCATTTTGACACTTCCCTGACTCTCCAGCTACTCTAGAAAGGGCAGTTATTAACTCCTTCGTCCCACTTTTTGCAGCTCCTTTTCAGAGCAGTTACTGTTGCAATTACTGCAGTTCCCTGACAGTTGTAAAAAAAAGGGGGGGAGGGGGAATGTATGCCGATTTAATGGCTGGGAAGTAAATAGAGGCAAATTTGTGCAAATTAAATTATGAAAGATCAATTGCGCATTTTTAAGGCGCCATTTTTTATTTTTATTTTTTAAAGGTGGGAAATGAGTGATGGTCCTTCCAAAGTGCCATTTCAGCACTAGTAATAAGGCAATCACTGGCAAACTCATGAAGAGTGAGAGGCACGGGCTTATTCACTACGCTTGTTGAGCAGCTCTGTAGCCGATTATGGCAACCCATAATAAAATCGTTCACCCAGGTTCAGACAATATGACAACCCAGCGTGGGCACGAACAACTCTACAACAAGCCATGGGTTCCCGAATGGCTTGTTCACAAAAAATAAGCCACCCCATGGAAAGCACTTCAGGTTCAGACGACACAACAACCTGCTATGACTAGCTGCCCATGGTGGGTTTTCATGTCGTGAAAACGCAACCACTGCCACTGAAGTTGGAAAAGATGACCATGTTAAATATGAAGTCAAGCAATTCTTCCTTTCACCCACTGTCATAAAAGTCCAACGGCAGGAAAACTTCTGTAGATGTACACAAAAATGAGTATCGATCGTGGTGTTGGTGAACTGTCTAAAAATTAATGTGGGAATATAAGAAATATTCTCCAGGTACATCTCTGTGCAACAATCCAAGGGCTAGACGTCATGTCTAGAGCACCTACATGCACCTTGTGTATTCCTCTTGTTAAGAACTATAGCAGAAAGGCTATTTTAACACAGCCTGTGCTAACATTTACACAATTTACCATCTGATTTGATCTCTATATTGAAACACTTTGAGGAAACAGATGTTTTTATATGTCTTGTATGTTCGTGGTTTGTTTGTTTGTTTGTTTTTCTTTTTCTTTCAACTTGCTCCTGTTCCTAAAAGTTAAGTGAATCTCTTAAAACGTAAGGTGGCCTTCAGGCCAATTTGCAGTACCAAGTGAATAATTTCTGGTCTATTATTCTCCAAATTTAGCCTCTTCAGTTGCCTGTAAAGTGATTCACAGAAGGGTGCCATAGACATTGCTGTAGCGCAGAGATTATTTATGTATTTCTTTAATGCTTTTTAGATGCCTTTTAAGACTACAGTCTTCTCAAGGTGGTTTACAATATAAAATATATCAATAAAACATAACATTATGAATCAATTTTAAACAAATTTAAGCATGAACCTGTTAAAACAAGCCAAATCCTAAACATAAATAATCAACAAAAACGGCATGTATAATTTTTAAAAACCCTTTCAGTTAAAAGCCAAAAAACCCACCATCAAATAAGGTTAAAACCCTCCTAAAACAACAACAGACAGAGCCAACCATATATCTCTCAGGAGCGAATTCTATAGGGCAGAGCCACCACAGCAAAGGCCCTGTTTCCACTGCTGCCAAACCTACTGATCTTCCTGATAGGCCAGTGAATTGGGCCATCAGAGATTCTCAAAGTGTGGGAAGATTCATACAGATATAGGTGCATTCAATAACCTGCATTCAAACTGTTAAAACAGATTGATGGCATGTTTGAAAAATCATAATAGGGCTCCATTTTGGAGATCCCAATTCAACTTTTCTGGTTGTTTGCAGCCTCTTATGAGCTGGAATGGAAGACCTAAGTATTACATTCTAGTCATAGAAAATAATGATACTCAGATTCAGAATAACTAAGATCCATCGCACTTAGCAATTATAGAATTATCTCCCCGACAAGGCTGGCCTGGCGCCATCATTATCTTTTCGGCGCCAGGTCAAGACTTTTCTCTCAGGCATTTAACAGTGTATGTTGAGGGGTTTTGTTGTTGTTTGACCCAGAATAGTTGCTTTAAATGGATATTGTATTTATAATCTGTTTTAATGCATTTTATGGTTTGTAAATTTTGCATATCAGTTTTTTAATGTTCAGTATTTTTAATTTTTATAACCTGCCCAGAGAGCTTTGGCTATGGGGCTGTATATAAATGCAAATAATAATAATAATAATAATAGCACTTCACGTAAAAAGTAAAGGGTCTCTTTTTCTTGAATACTGGTGTGGCACCATCCAGGAAGCTCCCTCATTCACATATGTGCTCCAGACCACCTTTGGTAATATCTCATTTACAGAGAAAGTGGTCTAAAAGTCTTTGATGCTGCTAGTGGAACACACGGGAGGTCAAGAAAAATGTCAAGAATAAAAGCAACTATGAGGGAATTTCAGTTTCTGGCTGAGAGTAACTGTGTGAGGCAGACAAAACAAAGGCATATGAGTACACAAAGAAGACAAATCAATGGACAGCGTAGTCAACTCTATCACTAGACTGGCAAGGGTCCCCACACCACTAAGAATGCAAGAGCCTCATTCTGGAACATTATATTTCCTCAAGTGACAATCCAATTCTTTATGTAAATAACTGATACAAATACACAACTGTATTGTAATTGTAGAAATATGTAACTGTATTGTAATTGTAGAACTACATCATTCCTTGACTTAGAAGTCAAGAAAAGTACAAGACAGCTTTAGAATTATCACCTATGTGAAAGAAAATACGCATTGTTCATTTACACATGTTCTGTGTACAAATTACTATTGAAACTGAACTACTACAAAACTGCCAAAGGCAACCAAACATCCCACCTCCAGACTTGTTCTCTTAGAACTGTGATCACAACATGCACTCATTACTAACACTTGGTGTGGAAGATATTTTACAACCTGCTGGCATGCTCTATCTAGATGTAACCAGGTCTATTAGTTCTTAAGTTTCCAAGGAACTGGCTTTACTTTTAATCTGAATCTTCTTCTTTTAAAAGAAAATCTGAAAATGTTTAAAATCTATACAAGAGACCTAAATTGGTACAAATGTGTGTGAAAAATGCTAGAGCTTGCTCTGCTTGGTGCCTGTGCCAGGAGTCTGCCTTCTATCACAACAGCAACTGATGTCATAAGTTCACCAAAGGACTAGGCCAAAGATAACAGAAGCAAGAACAGGGATTTATTTATTTTTGCATTTATATCCACCTTTTTCCTTCTTGCAATGAACCTGAAGCAGCTTACGTGGTTCTCCTCACCATTTTATCCTCAAAACAACCCTGCAAAGTAGTTAGGTTGAGCATCAGTGACTGACCCAAAGTCATCCAGCAAGCTTCATGGCTAAGTGGGACTAGAACTCAGGTCTCGGAAGTCCCAGTCCAACACTCTAACCTCTACACCACACTGGCTCTCAATCACCGGTTACCACTAGCAGGGCCCTTACACAGCTCTTAATGTAAGGAATGAAATTGTTACAAACGCTAGCATGGCTGACAAGGAGAGGTCTCCTTCAACTTTCTTATGTTCCTATTCCCTCTCACCCCTCATAATTTCAAAGTGCATGTTCCCACACTACAAAGGGCTACTTAGCTAAACACTGGTTTCCTCTCTCAACTCTGTGTTCACGTAGCTTTCGTTTGAATGAGCAGGAATATACAGATGACCATACACACAGAACAGTCCTGCCCTGTTTACCCCAGCCACAGGGTGTCACAGACTTTCCGTTCAGCATGGCATTTTAAATAAGGAAAGAACCTCAATATAATCCCGATTAAAATGCATTCTGATTGGCTTTAGCCTAGCTATTCACAAAAGGAACGATGAAGACCAACACTGCTTTTACTTGTTCCTCACGAATGGTTAGGTTATGTTGCCAGCAAACCTGTTCAGAGTTCATATTTATTTGAATTAGCATTTGGCAGCTTATGCCCCAATCCTAAATTTGGCTTCACAAAAACAAGACCAACTGATTTCTGTGTTACTTTCTTACCAGTAATAGTGTTTGGAATTATAGTCTCAGGTCTTAAATATCAGTGATACATACGTACTCTCTATCACCATAGGGTAACATTATACATCCGTTACGTTGCTGCATTTCCATTTATTTAAAATGTCAAGTTACCGGTTTCATATGACAAACTGAGATAACAGTACGACCAATTCCACTTGTGTTAAATTCTATTTAGTTCCTAGATACTGAATCTATAATATAGAAGACCTACAACTACACGTTATTTACAAAGTGGATGCCTGTACATCACCTATATTTTTATTACTAATGTGGCTATAAAATATTGCAATTTAGTAATGTTTTCAATTTCCCACTGGAAATTGAAATGTAAACTATATTTGGTATGCACTCACTTAGCGTGGGCATATGGAAATCATATTGAAGAAATATTAAAATTGTCCTTTGTGTTACTTTCCTAAGTAAGCCATGAGAGCTGCAGAAATCCCAGGTGGGAAATACTATTCAATCAAACAGAACATCATAGAACTGGGAGGGATGTCCAGTCCAAACCGCTGCACTGGAGGATGATTTTTCATACCTAAATATTTGTAATGGACTAATCCATGGGCTATAAGAATACAGCTTGTGACTATCCAAATTACACATGAGAAACAGTGAACCAGGGGAGAGGAAGGTGAATTATTCCAGACATTCAGGAAAGGGGAGGGAATCATAAAACAAATTTGGATGACTCAAGAATGTGGAAGAAAAAAATATCTCCAATGCATCAGGAATCAGAAATCTCCAGATGTTGTTGAACTCCAACTCCCAGCACAGCCAGTGGTCAAGGATATTGGGTGTTAAAGTTCAACAATATCTGGTGGGTCACAGGGTTCCCAACCCTGCTATACAGAATTAGGTGTGCCTCAGCCCATGGATTTCAATTAACTTTGCTGTGCCTAATTCTGCATAAGATCATGCTCGCTAGCAGGGTCAGATTAAGGCCAGTTGATGCCCTAAGCACAGCCCAATAATGGTGCCCCCTTGGCCCTTCCATTGCTTAGCCGGCAAGACATTAAGACTCAATAAGTGCTGAACTCAGTTTTCTTCAAGGCCTCCCCCATGCCAGAACACACAACTATATTAAATATAAACTGTTTTTTATTATATTTATATATTCCTTAAAATTAAATGGCTACAGCTACGGTACCGGTACTCTGTGGTGCCCCCCTTCCCTTGGTGCCCTGAGCATGTGCTTCTATTGCTTAATGGTTAATCCAGGGCTGCTCGCTAGGTATCAACCAATGAAAACTTAATATGGCTCTCCATCTGTCCCTTTATGATCAAATACCAGTGCATCTGTTTAGCTCTACAAAAGCCATTTTTCTTAGCAACTTAGCTCAAGTCTGCCCCACCAGTATCCCATCTATATTGGTGGCATCTTTCCATCTTTCCTTCTATGATATGTTTATTCTTCTTTAATAAAGTTGACAGTTGCCATTTGGAAATATATATTTAAAAGAAAGATATGCTGCACCACCCAACTACACCCCTCAACAAAAGTAAGATATGGTCCCCTCTACAAGGATTCGCTTTTGTGCCTGGTTAGGCGATTATGCGCATAATCGCTGAAGCGCATTTACGCCTAATACCTCTGCACGAGAGGCGGCGACAGGCGGCGAAGCGCATTAACGGATGACCAAAATGCGCTTTACAAGTAGTTAATGCGCATAAGCGCTTGTTCATAGTCAAAATGCGCTTTAACGGCTAGAGCAAAATAAAACTCGCTGTTTAACGCGCATTCGATCATGCGCATAATCAGAGAGATAACGCGCCTCTACGCCCGATTTGCGCTCTGTTCTTGTAGAGGTAATTTTTTTTAAGTGCCTTGAAAGAGCTTTAAACCTCTCTTGTAGAGGCAGCCTATGCCAGCCCAAATGAGATAATGTTAGCAAAGTTATGCAAAATATGCCAGCCCATAAATGTGTCACATAAAAGTTAATAGTGCTGATGCCAGTACAGAAGAGAATGGGTCTATTGCCTTCATAAGTCCTATTTATAATATGCACATACATATGTATGAGGGCGCATTACCGATTGTGCTCTATCGCTAAAGAGCCAGAAGTCAGGGCTGGCACTTTCAAAATGGTGCCACGTGGGCACAATGTGCATGCAGTACCATCTGAGAGGTAGCGTCCCTATTACTACTAAAGAATTGAAGGATCAAGATAGTAGCAAAGGAAACATCAGCAGAATTTTCAATCTGGACAACCAAAAGTTTATGGCCAGCCCTGAAGTGGGATTGCCCTTTGCCAATGTTCCCTCACAGTTCAGAAAGCCTTCTGGGAGAAACGTGGGTGGCTTTGGCATTAGCAATGTTATAGCAGGAACGTAATTGATACATTTTGTGGATGCAGTGCTAGATCAGGGTTTTCAGGGTTAGATTTAAAGGGAGTGATTGTGGAGCACACACTCTGCCACATTTGTTTTTACTGTCATAAAAGGGAGACTTCCTTGTTCTTCATTTCATGCAGAGATGCATCTTAAATTACACTCCCAGAAGGATTACTCTGTGGCCAGGATCCAAAGGAATAAGAGGTAAAGGGGGAGGGGGGGTAGGATTGTGCACACAGTTAGAGCTTTGCTTCCTTGTTTTGCTATGGCAGTTCCCACAGCTTAAAAGAGAAACCACTGTGATGCTGAAACACAAAATGTCTCTTCAGCAGTGAGAAGTGAAATCCCCAGCCCAGTTGGGCGGGGGATGATATTTGCAGGGGGGGGGGGGGAAGAGACGAGGTGGATGCTCCTGATTGGAGCATACATATGGTGCCACTGGGCAGGGCAGAGCCGAGCGGCTTAAATAGCCGGCTAACGGGCCTGCTTGCCCTCTTCATCCCTGCGCAGCTCCCTCCCTCCCCTCCCTGTAGACAGTATGGGCTAGCTGGTCGTCATTAGGAGGCCAAGTAGGATTTTTTTACTCTTATCCTAATTTGGTTAGGAGTTTTTTCGCCTACTTCATACTGTAAGACAGCGGGGGAGTATTAAATAGGTGGATTTGTATTAATTCGGTCACTTTAATTTGGCAGTAGGTGCGGGCATCCTTAGGGGCGTTTTCAAATGGTGAACATTCTCAGGAACCGTTGAGGTAAAGGGTAATACCTGAAGCCCACATCTGGGAGTCCCGTGGCACCAGATCATGGGAATAAGGTTTACCTTTGAGGCCAACTCTACTCACACATTCGGAGCCCTGCGGCACGGGTGTTGTGACAAAGGAAGGCCTCCCAACCCCATATGGGGGAAGACCAAGGGGTGGCGAACGTATGCTGCCACCTTGAGGTCAGAGAATCGTTCGCCCATTCCTAAGATTTGGCCTGGAAGAGGCCAAAAGAGGATGCCCACATAGGTTTTACCCCCTTCTGCAGATCTTGAATAAAAGTGGCCCATTTTATACCCAACTTTCTTGTCTCGACTCTTTATTTGCACCCTACACCTCACAAATGCTGCAGCAAAACCAGGAAGCAGTGCTCCTGACATATGCACAGATCTCTTCCATGAATACATATTTTGCCTCTGGATCCCAGCCTCACTTTGGAGCACCAGAGCTCCATCACACCTTTTTTTTTTCCTGATATGTGCACATGATTTTGACCTCCGTTTCATTAGTGCAGCAAGCACTGGTCACTTTCACATGCGTGCGTTGTTGCGCTATTTCATCTGGTGGCTTATTTGCTCTCTCACCCCACCCCACCTCTTCTCCTTCCCCCTCCAGTTCATTGGTTCTTGTCCTTGATGGATGTTGTGATGGACATGGTGTGACTGCCTCTGTTCCATTTTTGGGTAACCGCTTCATTATAGCCTATTGGAATTAACCAAAATGCTTACAGCTCCCTCATTTTTAAAGATAAAGAGAAGGAACTTGGCAGCATGATAGCTCTTAAGTAGGGCTTTAGGCATGCCAAGTTTGAAGCCAATCCCTTCATCAGTTGATTTTTTAGGATTTTTAAAAAAATTTTGCTCTCTCAAACCATTCCTCCTCCCCCTACAAACACACACACACACACACACCTTCTTGATTCTCCGTTAATCCACCCCTGCGTATTTATGGAGGGAGGTTTTATCTTTGACTTTGCTGATGGGCATATCCCTTTAATGAACTCTTTATTTTGGATCGCTGGATCTAGAACCAAAGACATGGAACAATTCTCAGGTACAGAGGAAAAATAAAAAGAAAAGGCTCTCGTTACAGCCAATTTGGCAAGCATCCATGTTGCATATTCCTGTACCTTCATCCCACCCCACCCATCCCGTCAAACAGAAAAGAAATAAAACCATTTTATAGTCCCACACAGCTCTGCATCTGCAAAGTAAAGAATAAACCCTCCCTCCATAAATGTGCAGGGGTTTGTATATGCATTGTGTATTTATAATGTACATATAAGCCCTGATCAGGTGTGTTCACTGCTGCACCCCAGCCAAGGCACGATTAGCATCAGTTTAAACAGTGCCTATACATGTATGGCTGTATATGTGCAGCATAGGTCCCCTAAAGCCAATCAGCATCAAGGGGGTGGAGGTAGCCAAGCACATTCTCAGAAGCTTCTTCAAGCATTTGGTGCCAACAGGACAGAACACCTAAAGAAGGTTTATATGTAATTGAAAGGTAATGATTACATCTACTCCAATCAATTAGTTTATGGAAAAACAAGATAAACTCTTAAACACTGGCATCAAACGCTGCAATGTTATTTTTTAGAAAAAGAAATTATTAATGTTTATGGGGAGGAAACACTAAATGTTATATAGTGTAGCAGAACACATTCTTACTATGGACAATGATAAACCACTGTGTACATATGAGGACAAAATTACATCACGTAACATTCCGTTCCTAATTCCTGAATTTAACTCTGAATAGATCAGATAATGGGACGTGAGATTTTATTCTTAACTTTTCTGAAATATGTTTTAAAGCATGCAGGGAGAAAGGGAGAGAGCCTATAATAAATGATAGTTAGGAAGTATATACTATCTATCTTTTGGAATATTTTTATTATTTTCAACCAATCCATGTTTTCTTTCTTGCAGTCATACCAAGAGAAAGCGGAAATAGGCCCTCATCAGCATGTTTGAACTAGGCTAGCACACACACTGAAGCCAATCAGAAGTGTCTTTCATTGTGTGATGGAACACAAAAGATACTCTGTTTGAGAACTTCCAAAGAAAAGTTAAATGCTTGCATGCTAGTTTCCCAGTAAAATCTGAAACTGTGACTAACAAAGGCTTGATCTAAATCCATGGCAGATATCTAGCGATTACAGAAATGTAATGTTCTGTTAACAGAACGTATCTGTTAAATTCCAGCAGGTATCTCCCATTTTTCCTATTACCTTAATCTCAGTTATCCAAAAGTCACTATTTCCCATATTCTTTACATAGAACACATATACAAAGAGATAGAAGCCACCATGTTTCTACATATCCTGCTGGATGGTGACCCTGTTGAGTGTATGAACTTTGGATTAACTCAGAATTTTAAATGGCCCATCTCTGCTAAAATAAAGGGGTGGAGGGACAGAAGGTTTAGCAGACAGTGGACTTCAGCCCTCAAAATCTTTCACCTGCAGAAAGTTCATAAATTTCAACAGAAACTGCAGAGAACTACTCTGAGGATCAGTTTATAAGTAGCCCACCTTCATACAGTCACCAAAAGTCAAACAAGGGGATCCTGTCCTTAGTTGATCCCCCCAGGAGTAGCAATAGAAACCTCAAATTATGATTATCAGTCCAGTGTATTTTGGTCATATATTAGACAGAAGAGTTTTCAAACGATGAGGTGATTTGTTGTTATCAGACAGGCACTGCAATATTTAGGGTGCAATCCTATGCATTTTTAGACAGAAAGTAATCCTACAGCTCCCAGCATTCCCCAGCATTTTCTGTCTAAACATGTATAGGATTGTGCCCTAATGAGTTGCTATTTTCCACCAAAGGTACCAGTTATAAAAGCACAGCTTGAGGCAGCTCTTTTAAGTCTTTAATTGCTCATGTGAAATGATTATTATTTTTTTGGCCTCCACTTACATCTGCGCCCACTTGGAAAGGTATTTAAAAATACATGTACACTCCCCACACACAAATCCTTTAAATTACTAAGAATGTATTCCCATTAAAAAGACTAGAGAAGGTTATAAACAAACAAAAACCTGTAATAATAAATAACAAGGAAAGCATATTCAAACTCAAACTGTTTAAAGGGCATGTCTATTTTAACACCCCCAAAAGGAATTTACTTTTTATTGAACTATCTACTTTACTATTCTAAAACCATATATCAGCACCAAGCATATAATACAAGTTCTCCTGCAATGAGTTACAGAAATACCTTTCCAAAATAGGTGGTATTGCTACATCCCTTTCTGCACACTGCTGGAAAAGCAAACTAACTAATGTAAAGAAGCAGTTGCAGTAAGCAAATAATGCCCGCTTCTGTTTTACTGCATAGATCCCAAATGCAGGCTTACGATGTTTTGTCACACTTTCCTCATTTCAGTGCATTTGCAGCACAAACACGTCTACTCAGAAGTAAGAACCATTGTTTTTCAATGGGGCTTACTCCCAAGCAAGTGTGTACAGGATTGCCGTTTCAGGCATATCCGTCACCAGAAAAAACTAAAGAAACACTCAGAAAACGACAACCCAAGACAGTAGCATAATTACCTTAAATGTAATCATCATCATTGTGGTAGATTTAGACTTGACTGCCATCTGCGTGTCTCCAGAAACTTTCCTGAAAGTTTCTCTTTCAATTTCTCTCTCTCCCTCCCTTGTTGGAATTTTTCATATAATGAAGCAGAAGTAATCCAAGTACAAGATCCAACACAGAGTCAAAAATGTCTATACGTTGAGGGGGGATGGGGGGAGTTCACCATTTCTGCTCTCTTTGCTTAACAAAATCCAACTGCTAGGACATGACATCATTCCTCAGAGCCTGGGATTCCAACCGTACGCTGACATTTAGCTCGGAATAAATGCTACAGAAACATACACGCACACACAATTTGAAGAGAGGAAGGAAGGAAGGAAGGAAGGAATAGGAAAGGGAACGTTTTCATTACCTGACATATAAAATATTTTCCTTTCCACGCCATTCTTGGTTTTGTATTTCCCAGACAAAAAACGTCGCCCTATTAGCTGAGGCACTGGAAAACTAGTGTGGCTTGGCGTCTAATACCTGCTGTGCTCTCCTTCACATGACCTTTCACAGCACAGATTTCAGCCCAAATGATTGTGGAGAGAGTCCACAGACTGGCTGGACTAGTTGTCATGGAGATCACTCTCACTTGCCCTTTCTCTCACACCGGAGCTCTCTCTCTCTCTCTCTCTCTCTCTCTCTCTCCCCCTCAGGCACACACAGACACACAAGGCACAATTCTGGAAGGTATCCATGAAACAGCCTGCCTTTTCATCCAGTCCCCCCCCCCCCCGGCTCTTCTTCTTCAAGCTTTCCGCCCCTCCTCCTCCTCCATGACTCCCATCAAGCCAGGCCAAGGAAAGGCACTCTGCTCTGGTTTCAAATTGATTATTGCAGTTAGAGAAAAGATAACGCCTTTTCAGTAGATGACATCATGCTCAAGGTACTTTCCACTGAGAAAGGGAACAGGGACAGGTTGAATTGCAAAATCTTATTATGCAATAAAAGAAAGGTCTGCCGCTGCCTGAGTGTGAGTGTGTGTGTGTGTCATCTGACATTACGGATTTGACATCTCTAGCTCTGAGTTAGAACTGAACTATAATAGCAAGGATTACAGGGCTGGAAAATTACTTTTGAGACAGGACTTACCTTGTTGCTTAACACCGTCTATTTTGCGAAAGGCTTAATTTCTGCAGATATTCCTTGTCAGCAGGCAGGGTGTCCTGCGTTCTTTCATCCTTCTGTAGTTAAGAAGAAAAGAACCAGGAATGAGACAGGGTTGTAAAATGACACACAGGCATTTTTCTCCCCAAATTTTTCTTGTTTCCAGGACATATCAGTCATTGCAGTACAAATGTTACCCACACAATCCACTCAAATTAACCATCCATTCACTTTGACTGTACTGTACCTGGTTACGTTTGTCATTTGTGGCATTTAAGATGAATTCTATGACTGCTTGGACAGAAAAAAATCCTACAACCAGTATCCATGCTGGCTGGGAAATGCTGGGAGTTGTAGGACTTTTTTCTGTCTAAACATGCACAGGATTGTGCCCTTAACCAATGAAGTGAATGTGACCTGGGTATGCATAACAAGTCACACAAGTCATCTTTTGTCACTGAGAATTACTTCGTTACAAGTAAGTAAAAATTGGGCCCCTGCTGAATGAAACTCCTCTCCTGCTTTTTTAACTACATGAATGATCTTTCCATCTCACATAGTTTCATTTCTCACATTTGACAAATCCCCACATATAACTAAACGAACTAAGAAATGCATACATGCATCCAAAGGCTGTTAAATAGTGTAATTACTATTTGTTTGAACTGGACTTTTACAGACATTTCTTAGTAGACTAATTGTATCCACCACTGGATTTTACAGTGGGCCTTGGCAAAATGGGATTTCTCTGTTTACAGTGTATATTTTGATTATAATTAGGTTTACTGGATCAACATCACAACAGTAGACACAATGGTATTTAAGAGTCTATTCTGTAATTTTCTAGAAAAAGCATAAAAATATTATTCCATTTAAAATGCAGACACAGATCTCATAAAATCAGATACAAACTATGCAGTTGTATGGCTACATGCTTAAAAATAATTACTATGAAAAGAAATTTTAAAATATGTCAATTTCATGATTATGAAAGTAACATACAATATTCTAATTATGAATGCAGCAGTAAAACAAACACCAGGATGTATAGAACACTTCCTATATTAAGAACATAACTTTAAATCATTTACGTCTATCCTACTCATGTGCAAGAACTATCTCAAAATTCTAAAAAATAGACTTGATGGCTATTATTATTTTCAGTTGTAAACACACAAAAACATATTGTTTCCTAGTGGTACCCACTTAAATGTCTGGCAGGCAGCTACATACCATGACAACTTGGGTGGAATACTCCGAAGAAAACCTTTATATATATTTTAGAAAGGTAACTACCATGGAAACAAAAAAGGACCCGTTTTAATCTTATTGAACTCAATGGGAACTTTGACAGGAATTTAAATGGGAGCAGAAGCAAGCTCAAACCTTTTAAAAGTTAACAGGGCCTTGGAGTCTTCCTTCTTTGGAAAGTTAATTGAAGACAGTCGTTGAAGGTTTTAAAAGCTCCATATAAAGCCTCAGAAAATCTGCAAGGTCCTTGTTTGTCATACATGAGCAACATACGCAACACTCCCCCTAGTGGGGATGATGATGTGGTGCAGCAACCAAGTTCTGAAAGACCCTCTCGTACCTATTTCTATTCGTATAGCAGCTCTGATAGGATCATAAGAGCCCAAACCTTTCATTCAGCATACATCATTTTCAAGATATGTAACTATTACAGCTGCCCTGGGATCTTTCTTATCTGTGGCTCTTTAACCTGGATGCTTTCTAAGGAAGGACTACCCAAAGTCCCAGGCTGTGATCTATGCCCTAGAACAACACAACTCTCTACGTGTCTTTCACAGACTTATTCCCAATGTCTTGCCCTTTTGTTTCCTTCTTACATATAGACTTGACTCACCACCTCCCCCTGTTTATGAGGTGGAAAACTATAATTCATCTCTGCCTCTCACCTATGCTTGAGTCATCTTCGGTCTCAACTGAGCATCACCTCAATCTTATGTTTTTTTCTCAGGTCTTAAACATTGACTCAAGCCAGCACAAACCAATAGCTTTACTCACAGAACTCTTCGAGTCAAGAATCACAGAACTGGAAAGGATCACAATGAGGTCCCCTCTACAAGGATTCGCTTTTGAGCCTGGTTAGGTGATTATGCACATAATCGCTGAAGCGCATTTACGCCTAATACCTCTGCACGAGAGGCGGCGAAGCGCATTAAGGGATGACCAAAATGCGCTTTACAAGTAGTTAATGTGCATAAGCGCTTGTTCACATAGGCAAAATGCGCTTTAACGGCCGGAGCAAAATAAAACTCGCTGCTTAACGCGCATTCGATAATGCGCATAATCGGAGAGATAACACGCCTCTACGCCCGATTTGCGCTCCATTCTTGTAGAGGTAAACATTTTTAAGCGCCTTGAAAGAGCATTAAACCTCTCTTGTAGAGGCAGCCTGAGCCTTTCAAACCAAACCAAGCCACAAACATGCAATAATATATTTCTATTTTCTTGACACCAGAGGAAATATCTCGCAGTGACTAGCTCCTCTACTCAGACTGGGGACCATACACAAAAAACACAAAGGAAAACACCCTGCACCATGAACTATACTTCCATTCCTTAATGCATTACGGGTGAAGAAAATTTAGTTTGCCATTATCACATCTAGGATGGCATTGTTCTTCCTTTCTTGCTTGGACAATATATCTGTACCCCATGAAGTAAAGTTGCACCATCCAGCCACCTTGAGAAGAGTTAAGCTGACCTTGGCCCTCACATCATCCCACATGTTAGCATCAAACAGCAGGCCTAGAAGTTGGGGAAGCCAATTCTGGGAATTGTGGAAGAGGGCTTTGAGGGAGGGAGAGAAGATGAGAATGAGCCCGTTCTTTCCTACTTTTGAGACTTGAGGGAACAGAGTTTAATGGGTGTGGTATACCCACCTCCCGATCTCCTTGCTGCTTTCACTGTTCTGGATCCCACCTCAAAAAATCTGCATGTTTCCTGTTTGTCCTGTAAGAACCATATATTTTATTTTATTTTAAATAATTTTAAGCCATCTTATGGGTAAAGCCCTCTCAAGGCAGCATCCAGGATAAAAACCATACAAATACATATATGCAAGGTGAGTGGCAATGGGGGCAATGGGGCAAAGTACACAACAGCCCCAGAAATTGAGAGTGAGTCGTAGGGGGGGAAGGGACCTCATCCCACCCTGGTAGAAACAACTGTGGCATTGTCTGTTGTGATTTGGATGGATTGCTCCTTGACATGTGATTTGAGCACCCTTAGGACTTTGGCAACAGCAAGGAGCTTGAGTTGATTAATATGCAGGATTCTCTCCTGTTGGCACCATAATCCCCTAATCTTGAGTGAAACACAGTGAGCTCCTGAAGTAAGATGAATCCCATTCAGGAAGATGTCTTTATTTTGTATATGTAGTCAAGGGTATAAGATGTGGATGCGCTGAAAAGGCCTTCACCATCGAACAGTAGGTCTTCCACTCTTGTTCTAGCCTCTTGGTGTAACCCCACAGTCTGGAGCCAGGCATGACACCTCAGAGATATATCAGCTGCCATGCCCTGACCACATGCAGAACAAGTGGGCAGGACTCCCACTAGAAACTCTGTTTAGCTCTAGAATGTTCCCCATTACTGTTCTACACAGGTTTGAGTCAGAAACATATGTTTGAGTCACAAAGACCACGAAGAAGAAGTAAAAAATTGCACTGAACAATCATTTTTCAAAGTAAAACATTTCTCTAGATTTCCTCTTCTAGATACATCATAGAAATGCACGTTGTTGTCCAATAAGATAGCACTGTGTTTATTTACACAGGATGATCTTACCCACCAGCACTGCAGTTCCTTTGAAGCGAAAATGCAACACAGAACTATGGAATTTTTTGTGGTTCCTTTTGATATTCAACTATAAATGTAAGCTAGGAAGTTTACACAACCTGTGGTGACCGAGCAGATCATTATCGTCCAAAGCTCATTAGACAGCAGGCACTAGAAGTAAAATATCAGGCCAGTATAGCCATTTCTCTGTAAAAACACATCCTTTGTGTGGGGCACCTTAAATGCTTGGATTCTTTTATTCTGCACATGCCTCAAGCTGAATAGGCATGTATGTTCATGTGGACTGCAGGGATCATGCAACAAGCCTGACATTAAATAACAGTGATTTCCCATGACATTTCCCCCAGCTATGTGCAATGAGAATTGAATTCTCCAAATGGTAGAGTCCTGTGGAAATAGATTAATTGGACCATGGAAGCAATTGCACCCTAGAACCAGCCAAATTTCATGAAGTGGCTTAACCTGGCTGGCACTTTTATTCTGAAGGAAAATCAGCCATGGGATGTCCTTCCAAAACGTGCTCCCAATCCTGAAAATTGCTCCTTCCTGGGCGGTTTTTGCCCCATAAAATGCTATTTACAGATGATGATGCTGTTTCTGATAGAATGCTGCAAGAAAGGCTTAATAGTGCTACTGTGCTCAATATTGCAAAGAGACATTGCAGGCAACTTCTCTTCTTGAGAGAACTGTGTACTGTTACCATCTCCAAGTCTAGTAGGCATTGATGAAGTTCTTATCTTCACACTGAGCATTATTTCAAAAGCCCTTACGTTGGCAAATAATGGGAAATACCACTCTCACATTCCTTCTCTGGCACAGTGGATATGTTAAGATTCATAATCGCCTAACGGTAGTCTTGTACATTCTGTCATCTATTTGAATTTTCCCTACCTGTAGCCTGCTTTAATCATGGTATAGCACTTCCACAGCATTGATCCTCTAATCATAGTAAATATTAATCAGATTATCTCATAACAAACTCACTTCCAACTCTAATTTAAACTCTGCTTGCCAAGCCAGTCCTGGATAGCATGAACAATACTGGTTACTGCCAATGCAGATACAGCACTACACAGCAGTTAAAGTAAGGGAAAGGAGAAAAAGTCATGTCAAATCAAAGAAGGGAGGGAACGTTTGCATAGGAAAAGGGAAGAGGGAGGCAAGAGTATAAGAATATAAGAAGATCCATGCTGGACAGTGGCCGATCAGCTAGCTGCATGTGGGAAGCCCATGAATAGGACATGACTGCAATACTACTCCCCCCCTTATTTTCACCAGCAACTGACATACAGCGGCATGCTGCCTCCGATTAGCTATTGATATCTTTACCCCCCATGAATTTGTCTAGTCTTCTTGTAAAGCCATCCAAATTGGTGGACAGGGTTATACCTTGTGGTAGCAAATTGCACTTTCTGAAAAAATACATCCTTTCATCTGTCCTGAATCTCCTACCATTCAGCTTCATGGGATAACCCCAGAATCTAGTATTATGAGACAGAGGGGAAAACCTTCTCCTGTCCGCTTTCTCCACACCATGCATAATTTTGTACTCCTCTATCACGTCGCTATTTACTCACTATTTTTCTAAGCTAAACAGCCTCAGACATTGTAACCATTCCTCTTAGAGGTGTTGCTGCGGGGGAGGGGCTGATTATTTTCTTCGCCCTTTTCTGCTCCTTTCCCAATTCTACAATATCATTTTTGAGGTAGATATCCTCTTTCAGGAGTACAGTTGCAAGAACTGAAACAGGGGAACTTCATATTGTTTGTCAGAGTTGGGCAAGAATTATTTTCTTCACCTCCCTTGTCAGGAAAGGAGACAGAGGCTGCCTCTACAAGAGAGGTTTAATGCTCTTTCAAGGCGCTTAAAAAAAATTACCTCTACAAGAACGGAGCGCAAATCGGGTGTAGAGGCGCGTTATCTCTCCGATTATGCGCATTATCGAATGCGCGTTAAACAGCGAGTTTTATTTTGCTCCGGCCGTTAAAGCGCATTTTGCCTATGTGAACAAGCGCTTATGCGCATTAACTACTTGTAAAGCACATTTTGGTCATCCCTTAATGCGCTTCGCCGCCTCTCGCCGCCTCTCGTGCAGAGGTATTAGGTGTAAATGCGCTTCAGCGATTATGCGCATAATCGCCTAACCAGGCGCAAAAGCGAATCCTTGTAGAGGGGACCAGATTGAGGAACAAGCAGCTGCCTTTGTCCTACATGCAAGTCAATTCAAGTGCTAAAATAGCGAGTTCTCCTTCAAAACTGTGTTATCTATCCTCTGACAGCCATCTTGTCCTGGTTTTACCAATTTTAACTCCCAGAGAGGCTCAACTGGTGCCAGGGTTACACTCTTTCCGAGGCCAGGTGAATATCTTCTTATTTTCCCAAGCTTTTTAGCCTTTTAGTTTCTGTTGTTTTAAAACTGTTACTGTATTTTAAATATTTGCATTGCTGCTAGGTTTTATTTTGGTTTTTACTTCTATTTTATATTATAGCTTTAATTTTTTAAACTTTTATAGTATATCTGATGTTGTATTTTATGGTTTTAATTGATGTGAACCGCCCAGAGAGGTTTGGCTATTGGGCGGTATAGAAATGCAACAAATAAATAAATAAACGGTCTGTGGAAGCTCCTCTGCTGGAATGGTATATTGATCTGTAAAAACACAATGTACTTTGAGGCATCCCCAAACCTGGCCTCAAATAGCTCTGAACTAGCAGGAGCTCTATTATACTCTTCAGAATATATATTTGGCTTATAGAGATATTTATCCAGCAGCTAGATAGATGTCTAGATGTAGAGACAACATGGAAGCCTTTAAAAACAACATGGAAGCCTTTAAAGAGATGTCCACAATTTCCTGAGTGCTGGAGGTGGCCTTTAGATGTTTTACCAGCCATATTGGAGCTCCTTACCCATGAACAGCTCTCACACACCAGACAGAACATTTAAATGACCCAACCGCATGAGCAGGACATGGAGTGGAGGGTGAATGGAAGGGAGTGATAAAGGGGGAAGGCGATGGATATTAGTTACTGTTGGATCTATTGAACAAATATCGTTATTATTGTACATATTGTATTGGTAAACAGCTTACTACTAGAACCAGAACAGATATTTGAACAACTTGATACCACTTGAATCAACTTCAGGAGCAACTGGATTACTGACATTTGAAAATGCTGCTTCGAGAAAATGATTTATCTAGAAGACATAAGATATCCAGATTAAGGACATCCTCCGTGCTATTTTCTCCCTGTAGATGTATAAGCAGTAACTTCTGAACAGTAACTTCTGAAAAGAAGAAAATGCACATTTCCCTTTTGGTTGGTTTGCAACAACAACAAAGAAGGAAGTTTAGCAAATAGGAATAGGTGGGTGTACTAACGGTCAACTAAGGATTAGCCCAAACTTGTGCAAAACTGGAAGCAAATTCAAAACATATTTCTTCCTGCCTTTTAACTTCTCCCTCTTTCCGCTTCCTTGTTAGAGTTTATAATCAGGGATTAAGCAACTAACCTAGCACAATGTAGTCTATTGTGTAGAGAGAAAAGTAAAAGTATAAGGACAGCGACCCACAATGTGTGTTTAAATCAAGTGCAGTTAGTACAATGAAGACTGAGCTAGAAACAGCAGAGCACCCATTTTAGATTATGCATTATTTGCTTTCTGACTTTGCACATCCATGGAATTTCTCTAAGAGCCTATCTACACACACAGGATGAAACACTTTGAAAATGTTTTGAAAATTGTATATGGTGTGTGTCCTGGGCCCCAACAGTTCTCAAAACTGTTATAAACCGTTTTAAACCATTTTAAAGCAGTAGTGTAGATAGGCTCTAAGTAATGGAGGAACCAGACAAGGTCAAAGTTTTCATATCATCCTGTTCAATAGGAACAGCTCACCTACATCTCACAGAGGCCCAAGTTTACTTACAAGATACTAGGGTGGCATACTTACTATCTTTATGAGCCTATCTACACTACTGCTTTAAAATGGTTTATAACAGTTTTAACCAGTTTAAAACTGTTATAAACCATTTTAAGCAGTAGTGTAGATAGGCTCTCTGTCTGGATCCTACACAACTCTGCTAATGTTTGAATACATGAATCACATGGGAAGCACAGATCATGTGGGAAAATAACATCTTAGAACTGCCAGCTCCGAGGAAGGGGCAGCAAATGCACAGACATAGGAATTGACAGGGAAACCAGATTAGTATATTATTTAAACCAAGAGTAGGCAATGTAGTGCCAGCCTTTCTTGGTACCCAACAAGATGCCCTAACTTCCTACTTTTTTGTGCTTTTTTTAAATTAACACACTTTCTTACTGTGAAATATGTTTCTTTTTTGCTGAAAACTGTGGGTTCAAAGGAGTTGTTTAATGTTTGGAGCTCAGCCCCCACCTCTATCTTGTACTCAGTCTTTTGGACAGGTTACTTGCCCTTTGCCACACCTCACATGGCAGCCATTTTGTGGTGGTGCTCAGGACAGTTCTCAAATTGCCAAATATGCGTACAGTCAGAAAAGGTTGCCTACCCATGATTGAACCATTGCTGGAGCAGCATGAGATCCACCCATGGGGAAAGAGCTGCTATGCTGCCCTGTTAACGTATGAACTCAATTCCTTGCAATATCATCAAGTGACATGACATCAAGCAATGTGTAATTCAGCCCTAAGCAAGAACCATCTAATGCATGAAGTGGATTAATGGAAGACCATCTAAGAAATGGACAGTTTTCATATGATTAGTATCCCTTAAACCAAGGATGCACAAACTGAGGCCCAGAGCTCACATGCACCGCCAAGGCCTTAATTGCCGGTCTCCATGCTGCTTTGACCACCTCCACTGCTTCTGCCACCACTGATTGTTTGCCTTTTCTCCATACCCTCCCCTAAGCAATCCTGATACAGATCGTTCTTTCCCCACTGTAACAGGATTGTTGGGTTGTATATCAGTATATGTGTGCACATGCATGTGTACACATGCAGCCCCTGACCTCTGGGTCCACATCACATGCAGCCCTAAGGCCCAAAAATGGTGTGAACCCCTGCTTTAAATAGGGCCACCCACCCAAGTTGTCAGGATCATAAAACTTCAGACATAAGTAAAAACCAATCCAATGTTAGACTCCTTTGGACTACATTCATCATAAATACACACAATATACTGAAATGTATTTATTTATTGTACTTTTAAACTGTCCAATAATCAAACTTCTCTGGGTAGTGTACAATACATTAAAAACATAATACAATAATTGAAACAAACAAAAATAAATACAATGAAAACAGATCAGGAGAAAATAAACCAGTTTACTTCTACCTACTTAATGAAAAAGTACATCCTTTAATGAGAGTGATAGTACATGCAATATCAATCATAATGCACCTCTTAACAACCCCCTTCCCAAAGCATTTGTTATGAAGCATAAAGCTGATGAGTCAGAAGCTATAAGTCTAGTCCATGAAAAAATGTGGCAGAATTAAGTTGTTTGACAATGTCTGTACATTCCCTAGAGATTTATAGCCACTTACTAAATCAGCTGTTTCTGCTAAAACTGAACAACACATACACTTATCTCTACTATCCATTAACACAAACTAAATCCCAGCCATTAATACAAAATCTTTGCAAAGATATGGGTGGTCTGCTTAAGATATTGAAATGAGTTTCTCCTTTAAGTCATTAAGAAAACTGGATACAAGAAACTCCTCTAGGTTTGTAGCGCTTGACAGCACAAAGGCCTTTGAGCCACTAGCAAGTGTTATGTTATAGTTGGAAATTATATCTCCAAGGAGAACTTCTGTCTAGGCCGTTCATAAAAATACCAAGTGCCTGAGGCTTATTTTCTTCTGCAGGTGCTGAGGAGTTGTCACTTTTTTTATGCAAGCCAAGGAAAAATTGGTTCCTAAAATCACTTAAGCATCCAAATTCAATATAATAGCAGTGATTCAGAGAGAGAGAAACAGTTTCTAAGGAAATGCTCTACCTGAACAAGACATTTTGCTTGCCTGGTGTAGAGCAGCAAATAGTGCCCTCCATCTAGCCAAGTCAAGGTAAGGGACTTAATACTGAACGCAAGGCAACTTATTTTGGCACCTGAGGCAGAAAATCCCACAAGCATGTCTCCTCATCCCTTGCAGTCAAAATATAGTAATAACCAATTAAGAGCCTTAGAAGGAAGCCTCTGATGAGACGCTTCCACGTATCCAGTGCCCTGCTGGGCTGTTGCAAGCAGGGCAGGAGGAGGAGGACGGAGGAGATTTTTGCCTCTCCATCTTCCTTTTTATATTTCTTCCTCTAGACAGGCCTTAGAGCATTTGGGCCCATCTAGAGAAGGTGCTCTGGAGTGGGTTGGCCTGGGGCTGTAGAGACCATGGGATTTCTCATATTTGGCCTCTCTCCCCTCCTCTCCCTGCCTACTGGAACACCTCATTTTCACTCCCTCTGAAGCTGTATTTGTGACCTCAGCTGGCATGGTGCTTTCCACAGTGCCTGAAAGGGAATAGGGGCAGGGGATTGGAACTTAAGAGTCCCCCCACCTTCGGTCTTAGCATCAGCCATACATTCTCAGAAGAGGGATTGCAAACAATCCTATGTTCCCTGGGATGCTTTCCCAGGGACCATAGGATTTTTCTCTCCATAGCTAACAGTTTGCTGCCCTTTCATGATACTCAAAATCGGCTGCCTGAAGCTGCTGCCTTACTCTGCCTAATGATAGGGTCAGCTCCAGGGCAGACATTTCAACATATAGATAAGGGGAAATATACATTTCTCCAAACTTTCCCTGGATAAAATAATTGAGCTTTTTACCCTGAAGTTACCATTGCCTTACCTTTCACTCCTACTAGGGTTAAAAGACGGGAAACATAAAGTGCAGTGGCTGCAGCAGGCCCCTTCCTATGTGCCTTATTAGAGTTCACCCATGGTTTGAGTTCCTTTTCATAAATAGCAGGTCTGCTGCAGTTCTTCCATGCCTGCCCTCAAAGACTAAGAAAGCTGGTTTTTAAAGAAATTTTAAATTCAGCTTATAATTGTGTGTGTGTTGGGGGAGGGGGGTTTCTCAGGAAAAACATATATGAAAGGCTCCCTCACTGCTTAATGAATCTCCCTCACATGGCTCTCTGTATTAAAAATGACAACAGCAATAGATTAAGTGGAAGACACCTACCAACAAATACTGTGTTTAGATCACCCCAGATAAAGTGGATGAAATTTCAGATTTACACAGAGGTTAGTGACTGTTCAGCAGACTTTTCCACAACAAATAGGTCAAGTGTGGATGTGATATTTTACAGTTTATTGCCAGATAGATAGATAATGTAAGTGTTTGCAATGTTTAATGATTATTGCCATTTAAGACGTAAGTGCTGTGTGAACTTCAAATACAAAGTTGGTAAGTGGATGATACTGTTGGGAGGGGGAGAGAGTGGCTAGAATGAGAAGTAAATGCTGATTGGCTGGCGGTTCAAAGGTCTGGACTGGCAGTTAGGAGTGAGAGGGAGGAGTTAAAGGAAGCACAAAAATATTGTATGTGGAGAGAATGGCTGAATTCGGACGACATATTAGGCAACGGAGGAGGGGGGAACAATCATCAGTTGTGTTGCTTATTGTGTCGTGTGGGGAGTAGCACACCACGCACACACAACTGACAGTACGCTAATTGGGCAATTTAAACAACGGAGGGAAACAATGGGCTTCCACGTTGTTTAGCCCGAAGCCCCGCTGTTTAAAGTGTCGTCCGAATTGAGCCCCCCCCCCCCTCTCCATGGACTATTCCGTTTGGGGATAGAGTTCTGCCGGCCAGAGCAACCTAAAACCCCCGGCCGCTCTATACAGCCAGCAGAACTCACGGTGCATGCTGGGATACGGCTGGGGAACTGAGGGAGGGGGAGGGAGGAGATGCTGCAACCAAAATGGCCGCCGTCCGTTCTTAACAACCGGTGCGGTTGCTGGTGCTGAGCAGTGCTGGCTGCAGCATGTCGTTTGGGGAGCACCGCCTGCCTAACCAAGGTCAGTACGCTATTTCCCCCTCCATTGCCTAATATGTCGTCCGAATTCAGCCAATGAGTCAGTCAGAGTCTGGGTTTATCTGTGGAAGGGTCTAGAGAAAGAGTAGGAACAATGTATTTTATTATTTTGGGAACAGAGTGACTGGGAGGAAAGAGTGTAATTCAGAGGGTAGCATAGGCAGTATTGCAAATGAAACTGTATTGAACCAACAAGTATTGAAATTTAGGAAACCATACGCTTTGTAAACTGCATAATCTTACCTATTGTTAATTAAAAGTTATTTCTGTTTCATAAACTGGAGTGGATTCTTAAAGTGCCTGAAGTAGGGTACAGTGTTCAATGGTGGCAGCAGTGACTGCTGGGCTTGCTGCTGTGAGGCCAAAAAGAGTCAGTGAGTCACAGAGTTGGTGAGCAGCATTCTGATGCCTGTTCCATAGTTGGGATCCTTTGATTTACAGAGAAAAATAAAGGAGGACCAAAGAGGAGGCATCACAGTGGACACTTGCTTAACATCTTTAAACACCACTCTATTCTTGTCTAATCCTTGGTCGATCCACAATTACCAGGCATGTAGGCATGAATGTTTAAAGATATATATGATAAAAATTAATAAAAGATATACATGATACGTATTATATTATGTCTGGTACCAGAAACACTGTTGGACACAGCAATTGGACTTGCCATGTAAAATGTGGAGTTGTCCCAACTTAAGACCGAGTAGGGCTCTTTAAGAATGCTTGTTGCCAAAGAATGTGGGTCTTATTCTGTAACATAATAACATTGCTTCCCTGAATTAGTCCAGAAAGGAGCCCTATGTTTAGGAAGACGTAACCTTGCTCTTTTGGTTTTGTTTGAACTATGCGGTATTTGTTCATTGTTTCATGGACTCTTAAAGAACACATCTGTAGGCACCAAATGCTGAAAAAAATCCTTCCCTTTTCCATACAAAGCATTTTTTTCTCCCAGACAAATCCCATAAGGCATGTACAGTTCTTCCTGCTCAGAAACTCATCTGTTATTAAAATCAGTCCAGCAACAAACAATCCCACTCTCGATGGTTTTGGTCCTGCTGCCAAGTGTCTGCAAGACACTCAACCTCAGGTCTTGAGGGGGGCATCCCAAGATACTTGTTTATTTATGGAATGGCTTCCTGGCAGTCTCGCTCCCTCTTAGAAGGTCCTCAAGTCTGTTCACATGAATAGGAAGAAGTCACCTTCAACATTTCCCCAGTGACATCTATGAAACTTGATCACAATAATGGACTGTATTAAAGGCCATGATAAGGACTGCATAAAACTGCTCTTGATGCCTTGGGAAACTGTGAGAGACAAGCTGGCTCCAGTCCAAAAGGCCTGCAACATTGTGCATGACTTTGGAGCCCCTCTGTACATACCAAGTTTTCCCATCTCACAGGAGAGAAAGGGAAGGCTCTACAGACAGAAGTTCTTGAAAGACCACCTCCTCCTATATGAGCCTGCACCAAATTTGTGTTTGTCATCTGTTACATGTCCTACCTTCTAGCTACTCGATACAGGGCCTTTTGTGCAGCAGCACCCTGGTTGTGGACCTCACTCCTCAGATAAGTTAGGCTTCCCTTCCCTTTATTGTCCTTTCAACAGCTGGTGAAGACAACGTTGTCCTGCTGTGCTTTTAATTGTTAATGCTGTACTCTGATTGATCCCTGGTTCTGTTGCATAACTTGTACTTTATTGTACACCTTGTACTGGATATCTATTTGTAGTTCAAGTATTCTATTATATTTTTATTGTTTTTATTTATACATCACATTGAGCAGAGAGGTGATCTAGATATATAGCTATCTCAATAACAGGCTTACCACACAGACAGACAGGAAAGCTTGTGGGAGTAACAAGGGAGTTGGCAGTCATGGCTTATGCAGGGCACATGGAAGACCATAATTAGCAGAGAGCTACATATGTCTGGAGAGAAAGTTATTTATTGGGCAGGATGACCTGGCACTCAAATGCTTGGTTTATAACTGGCCCACTGGCAAATCTTTTTGCCAACAAAGAACCTTATATAATTCTTCATTTATATAAACAAATTTGTTAGGAACTGTTGAGAACAGACAATCCTCTTTTAAAGCAAATAATTCATATAGTTTGTTTATTTATTTATTTATTTATTTGTTTGTTTGTTTATTTAAAATATTTCTTGGCTGCCTTTGAGGGCAGATGCCCTCCTGAGGTGGCTTCCAGAAATAAAATAAATAAAAACAGTTAAAATGCACTCCTAGACACTGCAGCAACATGGGCTTCCCTGTTAACTCAGAGTCTAGGAGGACTCCCAGACAATGCAGTTAATCTTTTAGGGGGAGTGCAACCCCATCTAAGACCAGTTGTAAACCTCCATCTGAAGTAGTTGGGTTTCCTAACCCACAGTATGTCTGTCTTGTCTGGATTAAGTTTCAGTTTGTTCATCCATCCCAAAACAGCTCCAGACACTGGTTCAAGAGTTCCACAGCCTACCTGGGATGTGCAGATGGAAACTAGAGGTAGAGCTGAGTATTATCTGCATACTGATGACATTGCAGTCGAAACCTTCTGATGACTTCCCCCAGCAGTTTCAGATAGATGCAAAAAAGCATGGGAGACAAGAGAGAACTTTGCGGTATCCCACAGGCTAACAGCCACGGAGTGGAACAGAAGTCCCCCCAGCACTACTTTCTAAGACCACTCCTCCAGGAAGGGCCAGGACCATTTTATAATTGTGCCTCCCAAGCCCAATCCAGATAAATGATCCAGAAGTATACCATGATTGATGGCATCGAAAGCCGCTGAGAGGTCCAAAAGGACCAACAGGGTAACACTCCCCCAATCCTTTCCCAGGCATAAATCATCAATCAGGGTGACCAAAGCTGTTTCTGAACCCTGACTGGAATAGATCTAGATAATAAGTTTCATCCAAAATGGTTTGGAGTTGTGAGACCACCACACGCTCCAGCACCTTGCCCAAGAATGGCAAATCTGACACAGGGCAATAGTTATCTGAAACCATAAGATCTAAATTTGGTTTCTTCAATAAGGGCCTCACCACAGATTCTTTCAAAACTGTGGGGACCTCACCATCCCTCAAGGAGGCATTTATAATCTTGGTGATCCAGATATTCAGCCCAGCTCTGTCAGATTTCACAAGACAGGATGGACAAGGATTTAAAGGGAAAATAGTAGGCCTCAGTCCTCCAAGCAGTTTGTCCACATCCTCAGGTGGCACAAGCCTAAAGTTATCCATAGCATGACTAGATGGTGCACTAGCCCCATCCATATCAGACTCTGTCAAAACAATGGCATCTAAATCGGCACGAATACGAGTGATTTTATCTGTAAAGTGTCTGGCAAATTGTTCACAGCAGGCTTTTGAGGGTTTGAGTTGTTGTATTCCAAGGCCTACACCCAAGAGGCCTTTAATCACATGAAAGAGCTCTACTGGACGATACTGAACAGATGCAATGGTGGCTGAGAAGTAAGATTTCTTCACCACTCTCACCGTCACAGAATAAGATCGCAAGTGGATTCTTACCTGTGTTCAATCATATTCAAGTCTTCTGCCATTTGCTCTCTAATTGTTGACACAGTCGTTTCCTTGCCCTCAGCTCTTTGGAATACCAAGAAACTATCATGGTTCTACTACAACCCATATTCAAGATTGAGTATAGGTTGAGTGTGGACCAACTTGGACCGTGAGCTGTTGTGTTGTGGGAACCCAGGCACACTAACAAACCATGGTTTGTTAACCACAAACACCCCACAAAGAGAACCATGGTTTATTGCTGTGTTGTGAACAAGAAACAACCCACACCCAACCCATATTCAAGGTTGAGTATGGGTTATTGAATTGAGTGAACCCAGACAAAGTGTAAATTATTATGTGCTGTATGTTCAGCTCCATATTTCTCCTTTCAAGAAAAAGCAATGCATATCCTACATCTTTGCAAAGTTACATTCTGACACAGAGCAGCTTCCTCTCAACTTCCCCTCAGCTTTCCAACTGTGCAAAAGTGCTGTGTGATCTCAACCTAGCTAGTGTCCTTCCATAGAAATTATCTCTGAGCTAGGGCTCATGGCACAAAAGGTCATATGCCACAAGAATGCAAGATGCTCATCCCAGTCCCCAAGAGTACATTTGTGCACACCACAAAAACTTTATAGAGAATACAATTTTTGTGGGGGGAGGGGAATTTGCCTCAGGATCTATGAAAGACAGATGTAGAATGCACATCACTAGACTATGCATACATTCTTTCTTGAATGCATAGTTTCCTTTGACTATTTCCTCCCTTAATTACACTTGGCTACCATGAATTTGCACACATCTGCATTGACAGAGCTTTGCAGGGGGAGATCTTCACATTACTTGTCTGTGCCAAAGCAGTTTTTAATATGATTGAGCACTCTTGGCTTGAGTAATGTGGACTACTGGAAATCGTAGCCTCAGCAACTTCCCCGATTGCTGCAAGGGAAGTCATCAGAGTTCAATGGACCTTTGCACTCCTCCTCTCTGGCCTCTAGTGCCTCACTGTTCGGGTCACAAACACTCTCCAATAATTGGATTCCAGTTCTGGTCTTCATCAGCCATTACATTTTAGGTTGGAAGGACAGGCATTAGTTGAACCACTGTTTCATGCCAACTTTAAGACATATCCTTTCATCAGGACCCGAAACCAATCTGTTTATGGAATAAAACATTCCTCCTTCCTGCATGTATAACATTCTTAAGACCAAGCATGTGACTGATATGTCAATACAATCTGATGGTAATTTATGATAAACCAGCAGCACAATGAGCTTTCTATAACACTCAAGCAGAGCCAGGCTTTCAGCTTAAAAACTCCAAAGAGAATAAGATTGGGTAAGCCACAGAGTAAACTTGAATCAGTTGTTGTTGTTGTTAGATAGAGAGGCATCTATGCCTAGTTGGAAGCCAAAATTACTCTCTTGGAAGTCCGACTCTTTACACCAAAGCAAAATGGGACTTGTTGTTGAAGTCACTCACTGGGATGGACATATGTTCTGCAAATACTCAGAGGCAGTCTGCAATAATCTCCCTACAACTGACTGCACTTACTCCTTAAATTTATTCCTTAAACAAGGAGTGCACAACCTGTGGGTCACATGTGGGCCTTGGCTGCTGCCCGCAAAGCCAGGAAGTCTTTTTCCGTTCTGAGCAGGGGAAAGTTGTTATCTCCAATCAGCATCTGATTGCATTTCCCTGGTGAGCATTTCCTGAAGGTTTCCCTTTAGGAGATTCACTATGAATGAATGCAGGGGAGAATGTATTGGAGATGAGATCCCATACAACTTCAGTGAGAGACAAAGACCATGTGGCAAAACACAGGGTAGCATTTAAAGGTCTCTAGAGAACTGGGATTATTATTTCCCTAGAGCAGGAGTAGGCAACCTTGTGCCCTCCAGATGTTTTTGGACTACAACTCCCACAATCCCTGACTATTGGCCATACTGAGGATTATGGGAATTGTAGTCAAATACATCTGCAAGGCACCTGGTTGCTTACCCCCTGCCCTGGAGGTTAAATTCCAGGAGGAGAAAATTCTCTTTGGATTTAGTAAAAGGGCTCAAAACTTCTTCAATTAATTTAAATCAGCAACAGATGGCATGAACAGGAAGCATGTTCCATTCCAAAATAGAAGCTATCCATCTAACGGAGATAGTGTGGCACTCAGATGTATTATATTCTACTTTTGAGAGGGGCCAAGGATAATCCAGTTAACTTTATTAAGCAAATGTCAAAGTAGCCTTTGAATATAAATTTGAATTAAAAACTAAATATAAATTCTTCAGTTAGTTATTCTCAAAGAAAAAAATCATCTAAATTCTCTTCACTGGTTCCACTGGGAAAGGAATTTCTACAGTGGTAAACACACAACTGATTTACATATAGTTACTTTTCCTTCCATTTGTGTAGTCCCAACCTGTAATCAGATATATGCTGATAAAGACAAAATCAGCTCTCTTTAGTCCCATGTTAACCACATGAAGGGGGTTCCATGAGAAGACCAGGGAGCAGGGCCAATGGTATGGCACTCATCAATATGGATGGTCACCTACATGCAGCAGCTACTTGTGCAGAGGCTTCCAAGTGATCAGGACTCCCAAGCCTATGCATGAGCAGCTATTCATACAAAGGCTTCGTCTCTACAGACATGCACAATTTTCAGGGGGCAGCAGCAGCAGCAGTGCAAACCTTTCCCAATTACTGCATGAACACACTGGGCCTGTTCAGACAATACATTTAGCCATGGTTAGGCTGCTAACTCTTTTGCAGTAAATGGTTAGTTGAGTGCATTTAAACTGTGGTTATGTAGCCACCATGGTTAGGAATGGTTCACACGACACACTAAGTCAGGGTTCATACAATACACTAAGCCATCATGTTTAGCTCAAAATGCTTAACCACCCTGGGTTAGCATATTGTCTGAACAAGATCACTAAAGGAGATGTCAATTATCAAAAAGGCAGCATCCCTGATGGAAATATCCTCCTGCCATTTCAAAGAAAGTGACTGTCCAAGCTAAGTGTTGAATTTTAAAAGATTTCTCCAAGTAAGCCATTTCCCTGATGAGCATTATTCCTCAAAATGTGTACACATCCAATATTTTGAAATAAATAAAACATGTCCTTTTTCGCATCCTTGGTTCCCCCCTCCACTTCTTTGTGAACTGAAATAACTGTTAACACCTTCCCCAAACCTACTGGTGAGGAACAAGATTAGTTGACTAGATTAATTGATTGATTGACTAGGCTTGGTGACCTCAGGTACACAGTAGCCATTCATTCCGCAGTTTGTGGGTCCCCTTAATTCTCTGAAAATAGATGGGGATTCCTTTTCTCCTCCTCATACTTCCCTAGTTGTTGTTGTCTCTATACAACCGTTAGGAAAACAGAATCAGGGTTGGATCCAGACTTAGTCATATTTACAATAGACCAACTGAAATCAATGGGAGTTATAGTTCAGACTAGCTCAAGTTGCATTGATTTCAATGGTGTACTGTAAGTATGACTAGGTCTATGGTGTTGGAAGAGACCTCAAAAGTCATCCAGCCCAAACTTGCATGCACAGTCCAAGACCTGAGAAATTAGAAAATAATAGGTAATTGGCTTCATTTACCCTTTATGGGACTTGTAATTTCTAGATCCAGTTAGGTAGGAGAGCACAATCTTCCTCTCCAGGGGGGAAATAGGCCTGTAACTTTTCCATCCTTATCGTCCTCCCCCTTCTCACAGTCCCTTCTCCAGTTTTATTACCAGGTTGTTTCTCATGTCTGAGTCTGTCGAATTTTCACCCAATTTTATTACCAGGGTTTTTCTCATGGCTGAGTCCCTCGATCTGTCACCCAAGCTTCTTGTGCATCTACAAAATGTGCACAGGAATTGTTCAATGAACCTGAGGCAGCTGTGAACTTAAGGAATTGCCCCCAGCTTGCAGCAAGATTCCAGCTCTACAGTTTACTTTAGCCAAAGTTTAGTTGGGCTTTGCTGGATATTGTGTGCAGCCATTTAAATGATGGCAAGGAGCCAGAATCACATTACGAATTGGGGGTAGGTCTCCCAAATTATAGAACGTCCGGCCACCTCATGCATTAGCAGAGCAGAACAAATAGGGCATGAAGAGGTATACTGAGGCCAAAACAGCATGATGAATGTCTGGCCACACTTGGGAGGAGCCAGAGACAAATAGCAGCATGCATGATTTGCATGCAAAAGGTCCCAGAATCAAACTCTTTAGTCAGGTAGCAGGGCTGGGGAAAGACCTACGTCCAAGACCTGGGCCTGGGCAGAGTCACAGCTAATCAGAGTATATCTCAACTTCCTGGGCTGCATCTATACGAGGTCGCATTGGTACCTCGTTATCCGAAATCCCAGAACTGTGCTCCTCCAGGGTAATACCCACAGAAGGGAGCGCAAATGAGGGTTTTGGAGGCTGACAGGGCTGCTGCCACCTCTAGTGCCCCCATTCCTGCTCACACACACACACATTGTTTCCCTCTTCCCAGCATCTGAAAACAAATGAGTCATGGAGGGGGAAGTCAGCTCCTTGCCCCGTTTTTCCCCCCTGGAGTTTTTTTAATTTTACTTTATTTTATTTTATTTTACCCGTGGTCCATTTGTATTTTATTTTTAATTAATTAATTAATTAATTGAAGGGAATCTCCCCATGGTCTGTGGAGGCACGGAAGCAGTCCAGAGGCCATTCTGCTCACTGGACCACCCCCTCCCCAGCGGATGGCACCCAACCAGAGGGCGCCATCGGCTGGGAGACACCTCTGCTGCAACTCCAAAGCAAGGTGACAGACAGCAGATGTTGTTGTTCCTTTGCGCCAAGAGAAAAAAGTTGCGGTAAATCCATGACTTTTTTAACCTGGAGGTTTGCCCCTGGATGGCTTCACGATGGCAGCTGTGTCACCCTGGGGCAAACACCTCATCAAGACAAGCCCCTCATGTCCTCCAGATGTGTTGGCACCCTCCAGATGTATTGGACTACAACTCCCACCATCCCCACCCATGCTGGCCGGGGATGTTGGAAGTTGTAGTCCAACACATCTGGAGGGCCACAAGCTGGGGCAGGCTGTAGTAAACTAATGGACTGGCTCAGTTAAAGGCAGTTTGACAATATTTCATTTTAAATTAGTAATGGGCATAGAGTTGATGGGTTGGGATTAGATTGTACTGCAGCCAGTAGATAATACATTACTTAATTCAACCCACCAAAGTGGGGTGGGGTGCATGGGGGGGTCTTTCCTTTTGATTCGTCACTCCTATGAAATGTACTGCTATCCACTATTTTGAGAAAGAACTCATAACAAAAAATAGAGTCAAACTCCATCCACAATAAATGTTCTATTTGCTTTTGACAGATGGATAAAAATTATGAGCAGGCAACATCAGCAACTCTACTTGCGGGGGTGAGAAGAGGCAGGCCTCAAGCTGGTGGTTGAAAGTAGCAATTTATCCTACAAAGATTGGTTGAATCATATTTCAGTCAATTATGTTCTTTGGGGCAAAGGGCCTTCATATGTCTTAGTCTGGTACACCAGTTGAAAACATACTTTAACGGATGTGCTTTGGGAAATTTGATGGCTTGCCCCAAGGAAGACCATTAATTCAAACACATTACAACCAATCTTCATAAAATATGTAACTTTCAGTCATCCGCTTGAGGCTTGCCTCTGCCTTTGCTTTGAGTTTTTCTCCCTGTTTTTGTAGTGCAATCATTCTCTTTTTCCAACACTTCTTGGAAGCAATCTCTACTAAAATAGAATGACCACACAGAAGACAAAGCAACAGAAACAAGCCAAGAGTTCACTATTCAAGGTCAAAACGGCTTCCCAGTTAGACGTTGAACCATCCTCCCTAACAACTTCTCTACTTTCCTCGCTTCCCTCCATCCCATGTCATTAAGTTCAGCAAGGCAGGTCCATCAAACACAATTCCTCCATCCATGTGCTTAAAATAAAACTACCGTTCTGCAGCAAAACTCTCAGTGAGCACAGCGACTGCAGTGGTATGACAGACAGTGGTTTCCATATCCAGTCCAGGATCAGATCCTAACTGTTTTGCCCTCTGAGAAGCAGCTTTCTGGATAAATGGAGCATTAATCTGATGTGTTCATCTCAGCATTGCAGCCTCATGTGCTTAAGGAAGAATAATTATCGTCAGCCTGGCAATGTATCCTGGAAAATATTAACAGTGGAACCAATCTTCAGTCTTATATGCTGCTAAGCATATGGAGCAAAACTATTGGAGATTCAGGTTTCTCAATGGCAAAAGCAGAAAGGCTAGGAAGATACAGCAACTCATGTTCCCCAGACTATGTTTATTAGGCTATTTATTACTCATTCACTCTCTCCAAAACATTTAGTGGTATACCCGATTTTTTCCCCTGGAAAAATGTTATGCATTTATGAGTCCTGAGGGTTAAATTTCATTTTTTTTCCTGCATTAAAGCAGCATGCATTAACAAAGTATAGATCAGGTACTACTGTTATCTAGACCTCATTTATCAGAAACCCATCATCATTATCTATTTAGATTTTATCACATTTCATTCATTCATCACATTTCTATACCACCCAACAGCCAAAACTCTTTGACAGCTCTTTCACCAATATACACAGAGATTAAAACTCTAAAAATACAATATAAAAACAACATACAAAAATATAACAATTTTAAACAATCAACTATAAATTCCAGAATGCGTGAAAACATCATATGCTGTCAAATGCTTGGAAACAAAGGAAAGTCTTAATCTGGCACTGAAAAGATGGCAATGTTGGAGCCAGCTGGGCCTCACATGGGAGAACATTCTACAATCTGAGGGACCAGCACTGAGAAGGCCCAGTTCCTTGTGGCCATCCTCCAAGCCTCCCTCAGAGGAGGCACTTGGGGGAGAGCCTCAGATGATGAGCATAGTATATGGGTAACTTCATACCAGGAGAGGTATGAAGCTCTCCTGGTATGGGGGTGAAGAACAGAACAGTAGAGGGAGAAAAGGAGTCATGCATACACGTACACACACACATACACACGCTTCTTCACCCCCAAAACAGCTTTTGTATTTATCCTAAACATCCTCGGTTGGATCCATACTTAGTCATCCTAAGTAGACCCATTGAAATCAATGGGCCTTTAGTTAGTCAGGACTAACTTAAATTTTATTGATTTCAATGAGTTTACTCAAGGTACGGTTAAGTCTGGATCCAACCCCCTGGGGAGGCCTGACAAGCCACCTCATCGCTGCTGTTAGAGACGATGCCTCGCTCTACACATTTTATCTTGGAGCTTTATTTCCTTGGACCGTTAATAATGTTTATATGGTTTATTGTTTTCTTGCAGAGTCACTTTGAGTGACTTTGGATAGAAATGCAAAAGGTTTTATGAATATATAAACCCAAAAAGCCAGGATTTAAATACACTGCTTACGAAGCAACAGTATAAAGTCACTGTCTTGATACCACCGTGAACTCACACTGTCTGCATTCCTGCCAACTCTGCTGCTTTCTTAGTACATCAAAAGTCTAACTTACAAGAAGTGGGGGATGCAATCAGCAGATTAGCTTGATCAGATCTTGTTTGTGCAGGACAGGAGACCAAGAGCCAAGATCGGATCACTGCCATTTGCTGATTGCTAATCTTCCTCTGGGTTAGTCCTGTGGTTTATTAGGTAAGCAACACAGTCCGTTTCACTTTCTCCAAAATACCTGACTCAAATATGAATGGGAGACGTCACCTCCAATGTGGTCAATGTGCCTCGGTTTCAGATAGGGACACAGAAAGCTAGCTGCCTTCTACCATTGGCCGTCTAGCCCAGTATTGTTGACACTGACTGGCAGCGGCTCTCCAGGGTTTCAAGCAGGATTTTTTCCAACCCCAGCTGGAAATGCCAGGGATTGAACTTGGGACCTTCTGCATGGAAAGCAGGTGCTTTTGCCACTGAGCTCTGGTCCCCTTCCCTGAGTTCCTCATCTGTAAAACAGGAACAATAGTGACCTGCCTCACAGCAAGATCGTAAAGAACTTTGTATGCCAAGGCTGCAATCCTATGCCCATCAGCCTGGTGGTATGTTTCATTGAATTCAGTGAGATTTACTGCTGAGTAGATGTTCATGATGCTAAATATGAATATGCCGACTTCTTTGAGATTGAACAACTGCTGTTCTTGCAGACAGGCCCCTCCCTCCTATATAACTGGTGAATGGGGTAGACATTGGCCTAAAACATGCACGGCTGTTCCATCATGTCTAATTTGGCCCTATGCTTTACAGAGCAGACATAGCTTGTGGAGAAAACAGACATGACATACAAAATTCATAGCACATTCAGAGTGCTGTGACAGGTGCCCTTCCACCCCCGTGTATTGCCGTCCTTGACTATGTCCTTTGTTGGGAGCATGTGCTTTGAAGGGAGGTCTCGCTGACATCCAATGTGATGGAGGTGTGCCTTGAAGGGAGGTCTCTCCTCCATCACATTGTGTGAATGAGCGGGCTTGTGTTGTGTTGAGTCAACTGAACTGACTTTTGCTGCTCCAACCCCATTCTCATTGCCCTCAGAAATGGCACCCTGCCGATGAAACGTTAAATCGGTAAAACACTAGACAACAAAGCCAGAGCGGAGGGGGGGAGGCTCCCATGTCAATCACAATGTCACAACCAATGAACTGGAGAGGGAGTGGGAGAGCAAACAAGTAAAAGGAGGTTTCACCGGTACAGTGGTGATACCACAACCCACGTGAAAGGGACCATTAGCTTGACACGCTAATAAAATGGAGGTGGAAATCACGGAGGGAAACCAGGAAAAAAAGTAGGTATGATGGAGCCCAGAGACTGAAGAATGAGCTCCAAGCCGTCTTTTTTGTATGATGCCTGTCTTCTCCCAGGAGGAATTTTTTTGGCAGCAGCTCAGCAAAGCTAAATTCTCATTCATTTTGCCAAAAGCAGAAGATGGTTTGTGCTATTTCTATCACAAACTGCTGGTTTTGAGTTCTGCCATTAACAGAAGGCGCAAAATGGAGGATTTTCCTATAGAAGTTTGGGGCACAATGTAAAAAAAAATTATACTGAAAAGAAAGAGCTATGGGATTTGATAACATTATCATGTTTTGCTGTTCTGTTTGTTTCTTTTGTCTCTTTCTTATCCTTCTCCACTGCGCAGCTGACCTTGAATAAAATTTACATTGCTTCGTGGGGAAAATGCTGCTTGATAAGTTTTAGCTACTCTTTCAGTCAAGCCAAGATCACTACAGCTACCTGTCGAAGGACAAAAAGAGCAAATGATTTCAAAATGGTCCTTCCATAACTTGGAAAACTGATAAATTAGAGAACTCCATGAACATTGCTCACTGGACTTGGTAACTTCAGGTGCTGGAAATTAAATATCAGCTAGATCATGTAGGATAAATGCAATGTATTAATTACAGAGAAAACATTCAGTAGTTAGCTGGGTAGGCAATTCAAAGTACTTACAACAAAATTTGTATCATGATGTTGCTAATAATACCTGTATACAACTTCATATGGTTGATAGTAATTGCTTGCCAGTTCAGTGTCCATCCATATTTTTTACTAGCTGGAGCTATTTTCAAGATGCATTGAAGTTTAAGCAGATGCAAAAGTTTACCATATTTCAGATCACAATAGCCTTTCTCAAAATATTTTGCTTCTTGGGACTGGAGTGATCAAGATATATTACTTTCTAAGAGAGGGGTAGCCAACCTGATCCCCCCGCCCGATAATATGGACTACAACTCCTATAATCCCCAACCATTGGCCCTACTGGCTGGGGCTGATGGGAGCTGTAGCTGAAAACAGATATTGCCTTCCCCTTTAATGTATGTCCAACATGTTGCCTACCCCTTTAATGTAGAAGCAACATTAAACACATGACTGTCTTTGGACCAATCATACATATATAAATCTAAAGGAGGAGGAGACTTAAGGCTCTCTAATTCAACTATACCTATTGGGTTTCTTTAATGTTTTTCGGAGGTTTTTTTTTTAAAGTACTGAAGATAACAAAGGAACTGATGATCAGGGGACAGGGCAGCAACTGGGCTACCATCTGGTAACTACACAGTACATTCAATTCCCTTTCATGGTGGTCTCTATGCAGATGCTCTATTTGGTTAATCATTAGTAATGACTGCCATTCTGTAGTAGTTACTTAAATGTTAGAGAGAATGAGGCCCACACTCCTTTCCATTCCAATGTGTGCACATTTCACATCTATGGCATGATAGATGTGTACTTGAGGAACATAGGGAGGGTCATTGGTTTGACTCACTCTCATTTGTATACAAATAAGCCAGGCTGAGCCGCAGAAACAGTTTTCACTGTGAGGGCAGAGCCCAAGGATATGTGATGACTTACTTACTTACTTACTGTGCATGTCCAGAGTGCTTTTCTCCTATCGTCACCCATCCTTACATATTTAGGAGTAAGGAACCAAGATTGCAGTGCAGACAGCATGTATCTTGGGCAGAGAAATGTTGTGTGGCACCTCTCTTTCTAGAAATGAAGCAATCTCCATACCAACTTCCATAGGCATATCTGATCAATTTGGCTCAGGAAGTCAATGGCAGCCGAATGTGGTTATATTGCAAGCCATCCAATGGTGATCACAGAGATCACTGACCTGGGGTTTGTATGTAGAATTTTGATAGTATTAACATCAGTAATATGGTGATACTACCCCATTAACCTGGATGTTAGCCCTTATGGTAATTCTCCTGTTAGTCTCAGGGTGTTTCCAAACAGAGAGCTTCTAGTGCTACCAAAAATTGTTCTCCATTGTAAGCTACAAGTGGGATTGCAATTGACCATAGCATAATTGTGAATTTAAAAAAAAATGTGCCTGCTGCACAGGGCTAAACAATTGCAGCCATACAGGATTACAGCTGGAACCTGGAAGTAAGCAATCAGAACTAGGAAATAAGAGCTGCAATTTTTGATGTAATGTGCTATTTAAACAGCTAATTGAAATGTGTGGGTGGAGGAAACCTCATTCCAGGAAGCAATTCATTAAAGCTAAGAGCCAGTAGATCAGGGGAAGGGACTTGCTGTGCATGACATGGAATGGTTCTAAGGCCAGAAATGCACTGCAAGTAATAAAGGAAATGGGGACCGTGCCAACATGCCATCCACCTTCCTGAGGGGAACTCCTCCCACTGGCCTCAATCGTGCAACTTCCTATCCACACCTGCAAATAGATTGCACTGCCATTCGGCTCTTTCTATCAACAGGTTTTCTGCAGTAATTTTTTAAAAAGGATGGAAGAAGCAGTGGAAAAACACGGGAGGATAACAGTCGGCTTATGTCGTGACTCAAGCTCACCCCAGGCTTCTGCTCACGAACTTTAGGCAAACTGACACACTCCAAAACTGTGAGACTTCTTTTATTGTAAAAATCACATGGAATTCAAGGCATAATGGTTTCATTTCTGCATACACACACTTGAAGCTGAAGACGGACCAGATAGCTTTCAGGTACAACAGCTTAATGCGAACAGCAACTCACTCAGGGGGAGACATTTAGAGTTACCCCCAGTCCCTTGAGGTCAGGAGTGGCCACACACACTGACTCATCAGGAACACGGGGAGACTCAAAGGCGAAACCTCAGCAGGAGTGCACGAGGTCTGACAGTGGATAAGATCATCTTGAACTAAATCAAACTCAGCCTGTCAGGGAACACTGAGCTGATCAAGAAACAAGATGTCGGGATGAACCTCTTCGACCTAGGAAGCCTTCCTTGCTCGTAGCTTTGGCTCTGAGGAAGGTTCTCTCGCAGGTCACACACACACACAATTCCAGAACAGCAACGATCAGCCACTGAGTTTCCCTGTGCCCGTACTTTGGCTCCATGCAGGGAAAAACAGGCTATAGAACACGAATCCAGAACAGTAATCTGCAAGTCCAAATCTATGAAAAGCCACAGAGCACTTTTCATGGCATAGTTCTTAGAAATTCCAAGTCCAAATAGCAACAGAACATGTACAGAGTGCATCCAACATCTCCAGACCAGATAGAATCCCAAACATGAGTTTCTTGGCAAGCGTAGAACAGATGACAAGCAAACAGCAAACAGTCGAACAGCAAACAGATAATTTCTAGCAAAGAACCTCCTCTTTTCTCGTAGCTATATAGGATGGAGGCTGGCTAATTCTAAGCTACTTTGACAGACAGGCTTGAGGCCTGTAATCCAAACTCATGTGCCAACAGGGCAGCACAGTTCAACCTCCTCTTGATGACGACACTATGTGAGAGACATCTTGCAAGACAGCCCCAACCTTTTCTAAACAAACTCCTGTTCCCAGGAACCATTCAAGGCCTCGGCCAGCAGTTACAGATAAGCACTGAACAGAGACAGATATTCTCACAACAATTGCCAAGCTATCAACTCACAATTCACTAGGCCAGCCTAGTGAATTGTTTATGAAGCACCTGACATCCAACAGCTTACAGCATAGGTTGCTTCTAGATGAGGCTTTTAGCGCACCATTGCTATGTCATTCATCGCATTTTAATGGGGAGGGGGTGTTTCTAGACAATGTAATCCTCCTGTGTTTTCCCACCACTTCTTTTGTCTTTATTCTTTAAGAAAATCTAAAAATATAGAATAGCTTCACAATACCTTCTAATTGGCAGCACTAGGAGCCTCCATCTGGAAGGTTGTCTAGATCACCATAAAATTACATGGAGGAAGCACGGAAATTGCATATTGAAAGCAATCTGTCATGCCTCAGTAGGAGGCACAGTGATGCAATGAGCTTAACTCAGTACATAAGGAAGCCATCCTGACATCAACAACCCCTCCCCCCCACACACACACACACCAGGGATCTCTCTCTCTCTTGGGAGATGGGGTTGTTTTTCTTACTCATCCTCTCCCCTATACAAATATAGCATCGCTCCCTTCTATTCTATTTCCAGACCTGGTGAGCCACATATAGTTTGCTATTAGATTGCTGAACCTTGTATGTTTTATCTCAATGTCTTGATTTCAGGTTCCTATTCATTTTCTTCATCATTGCTTGCTTTCTAACTCCTTCCAATTCTGGAGGTTAATCATCATTGTGGAAACTTCTTGGCAAATCATGCTTGGCTTCATGCCTTCCATCTCTCCAGTGGCATAAGATTTAATGCTTGATTTCCAATTGGGCAAGCCCACAATTATCAAATTGGGTTTAGAACACTAGAAGAATGACTTATTACTTTAACCTTTAACTTTGAGAATCATTCAAAAATATACACTCCCCCCACCCATAATGTTGGTAAGAACTCTATAATCCATATTAGTGTAATACCTTTATTAGGCCAACCCAAAAGTCACAGAAAAAAATGTGCAAGTTTCCAGTATATCTAGATCTCTTAATCAGGCAAGATGTTACAAAAAGGGGGGTAAAGAAGGTGGGGGGAGTCTGATTTGATGGTGAAGTCATGGAGCATTTCTATACAACATTGTTAATTTACTTTCGGTTTCATTAAAAAATTGAGATCGGAACACTACGTATACAGCATTTCTTTTCCAGCTTTTCCTCTAGGTGGAACTGTGGTATAGTGGAATAGCACAATTACACAGGTGGAAGATGTGTTTTCTTTTGCATTCACAAATAATACCGCATTTTCCCTGCTCTAAAAAAATCTCAGCAAAACTGCTGTTTAAAAACAGAAGTGAAACTGGAGAGTCACAATATCATTTAAGGAACCCATAAACAACCATGAGTAGGGAATGATGAGTGCACAATAAATGCTACATGTAGAAAATCTCATGGTGTTCACATGATCAGAGTCCCAAGATGAAGTGGGAGAGGAGGGGTCTGCAGACATTCAAATTAAGATCTAATAGGGCATATGATGGTTACAGATTTGATCTGGAGCTGCCCCTAGGACTGCTGGGAGCAAGAAAGGGTAAAATATTTGGTCCCCCATTTTTGAAAATATAAAACCCAGTTGCTACTTATGACCAACACCTTTGCTTGTTGTATATTTGAAGCATTTCCTGAAAGGATACATAAGAAGCTGCCTTAGTCAGACCATTGGTCTGTCTAGTCCAGAATTGTCAACTCTGAATTTTCCAGCCCTACCTGGTGATGCAGCTATGATATCAACTATGCACTTACTCAGGACTATGAAAGTATTTAGCTGTGTCTACATGCTACAGAGAAGCTATGGACAATCACAGCTTCCCAGTACATTACTCACATGTGCACCTTCACATGCAGGGCAAGTGTCATATGCAGGGTAAGTGTCAAAGGTAGGCATGGTCAGGCACCTGCTGAGGGCTCACACTGCAACAGGTGCTCCCTGGCAAGAGACCCCTGGAGTTGCTCCTCCTCTTCCTCATTGCAACCTGCTTGTACTCCTGCCTCACGCTCTGGCCCAAACAAATATGGTGGTGAAAAGGAAGACCAGTAGATGCCATTGTCTACTAGCTCACTGGCTCTCTGCCTGTCAAGCAAGCAAGTGGTAGCAATGATGAGAAAGAGAACAAGGAGCCCAAGCAGCTGGTGACAATGGTGGTGAAAAGGTAGACTTACTGAAGGAGGAATCCCATTGAGGGTGTCTTGCTAAAGGGCCTTCGAAAACCTGAAGCTGGCACTGAACACACAATCTATACAGAGGCTTCACTTTTTCCAACATGGGTTTGCCTGGGGTATGAATCAGCTGTTAGTGGAGAGTCCAAGCCACTACACCTTGCCTTCCTCAGCACTAATGGGGAGTAGAATTGTGTGTGTATATCTATAATTTACTCCTAGTGTGGGACAGAGCAGAGCACAGGAAATACAATAACATAGTGCAATTTTTCTTCAGGGTTCCACAACTCGGTTTAACAAAGATTGGGGATTGGGGGAAATGTAGATCCAGCGTCAGGCTGCAATCCCATAATAAAAAGGAAATGACTCAGTAGCAACCACTTGGGATCCCTTTCTCAATGTTTCACCAGAAAAGGGCAATTGTGGAATCGACATTGTCATCCCATTTCATCACTCAAATGTGGAAAGAATACATGACATTGTTGCCATCATTGTGGTTTACTTTAAAACAATTGAAGGCAAAGAATCAAGTCAATCAGAACTCTTCATTCATTTCGAATAACTATTTGTTCTCTGTTTTTAGAAGTAACAGTGTCTAACAGGGAGAGCCTCTGAGAGTATTTTGCTGGTGTCACCTCCTACTGCAAAGAACTGATTTGAAACAGCTTTTGTTTGGGCTGTAACAATTGCCTACCAAATTCTCACTTCTCTGTCCTGTTTTGGAAGCAATGGATGAATTTCATGTTTGTGCCCTTCCACAGCAATTTGTATTAAGCATGTATAGCGCTGTGAAAAGGCCACTTAAGCGGAAGCCCAATCCTTTGCAGTTTTACTCTGTAGTAAGCTCCACAGAATGCAATGGCACTTACTCTCAGGAAAATGTACCTAGGATTGCAGCCTAAAGGATTTTGTGCAATAGAAGTGATTCTGAGGCTTCAATCAGTGCATGCTTATCTATTGGGGAGCACGCAAGCCGCACAGTCATCATTTCTCTCTTAAATCATTTCACCAACCCAGGAACAACCCAATCTGGGGTTGTTTTGTGATGCGCAAACCCAAAAACTATGGGTTAAACAATCCAGTGTAAACCCAACAATTATGCATGGTTTGTTGTTGCATTGTAAACTCTTGGTTGTTTAAATCATGGGTTATGCAGAACTGTGCATTGTTCATAGGTAGTTTTGCCAGGCTACAGAGGCAGCAGGTCAAAAATAGAGCTGCTGTATATGCTAATACTACAGTTCCATAAAGGCATTTAGGATAAGGGTGTGGGAGGAAAATAAACAACTGAGAAAGCAAACTACAGTTTGTTCATTCCTCTGATAGACAAGCCCTGAATAGGGCAACAAATCATGTATTAAACATGGGTTAAATAAACCATGGGTTAGTATTGTCTGTGAACCATGTCAGAGGGGTTTACTTCTGTGTAAACATACATAGGATTACATTGTAAATCTGTCTTCTGGGACAGAGACAGCAAAAGTTCATGAAGACAATGAATCTATTTTAGAGATTTAAAAAAAGTATTAACAGATGATCCTGTCAAAACACTGAAAAAGAGAAATAGTGGTGGCACTACACACTAGGGGATTTTCACAATAGTGTAAAAATGAGCATGTCACATGCTTTTATTCAAAGATCCACTTTCTGTTCTGGTACCAAAGGAAGCATAAAAACATTCACAGATCCGGCATTGTTCAAAACGCATGTTATGACAGGCAGCTGCTAAAAGGAGACCGTGTAAGGATCGGACTGGAGACCTCTGCTCCCCTGAGCCGGAGCAAAACCCCAGGCCCAACTCCAGAACAGGCCCAACTCCAGGTGGTGCTCTGCATGACAGTGGATCTTGCCACAGTGTCGCTGCCTGACTAAAGGGGTGCTGCTGTTCCCCTCAGGCAGGGGCAGAAAAACGACAGTCCCCCTCTGTTCCTCCAGCACCGATTCTTATGAGTCTTTCTAGCCTTTGGGAGCAATAAATAATACGAGGGCTGCAAGGACATGTTCCTGGCAACCAGAGCCCAGCGAGTTGACACTGATCCACTTGCCAGAAACTGGATTGGGTTTCACAGTAGCAGTGCAAGTTATTGCTTGCATCGTTAGCACTAAAGACAGCCAGATGATAGGCTTGCCTCACCGCAATCCTCAGGACATCTAGACCAGAGACATCTTATCAGTATCGGCTATTAGCCGCTGGATCACCCTAGGCAAGTATTTAATTTAATCTCTCTCTCTCTCTCAATCTTTACACACCACTTTCCTTTATAAATGAGTTAATAGTAGAACACATATATGTTTCCATTCTTTCCTGAAACACCTGAACCCAAATGCCTCTCCTCTGCTCACCAGTCCCTAGACCCTGCTACTTGATGGGGCCCACTGCAAATAGCTCCCTTCAGACCTTCATTTTCAATGCACAAAGGCAGGAAACTCCCTCCACCGGGGGGGGGGGGGGAGGAGACATGACAACACTGGGTGCACAGCTAATGTGCACCCCTCTCCCTATGTTCATTTTGAATGCCTGGAGGACACTATGGAGCAATGGTGTCATGCCACCATTCACAAAAATACCAGACTTTAAAATGTTCCTATGGTTGCAAAGCACAGGAGAGGACGTGGAGAATGGCAACATTGTGTAAATCACCCACAACCTACCGTGAGGAAGGTATCACAATCACTCCCGTAGATATGCTCCGCATTCTTTTCTGTAGGTAGCAGAAGTAGCATAAGATTCAAACATTTCTCCCAAGATCTAAGATGGTCTATCGGAGCAAAATTGTCCATCAGCTTTGGCAAGACCTCTACTGAAGTTTAACATTCCATTGAGTGTTTACAAGTTGAGAGAATGGGGCTAAGGGGAGAATGCAAATATTTGGATTCAATCCACTAGACTTTTCCATAGCCAAAATTATTGCCCCAACGCAACTACCAAAGAAACGCAAAAATACAGTTATGTAACGTGAGGTTGCAATCATCTACACACTTACTTAAGTAAGTCGCACTGAACGCAATGGGACTTACTTCTGAGTAGACAAGCACAGGATTGCACTGTAGGTGGACTTTTTTTGGTCTAATCCTTCAGGGCTTTTTTAATATTCTTAAGTCTTTCCCCCAAAACCAGAGAATTGCTATAGTTGGGTTTGGTTTCTATAGTATCGGAGCCATACTTCCACAGTATTGGGAAGCAGGTTGGGGACTGCTACTGTCCCCAACCTGGTGCTTCCATATGTGATGGACTATAACTCCTATCAGCCCCAGTCAGCATGGGGGATAATGGGAGGTGCAGTGCAAAACATCTGGGGAAGGCTAGAATACTGGTACACCCAGGCATGGCAAAATGTGGGGGGCTTCCTACCTAGTTACTACACAGACATCATCCATTCTTGTCTGAAACCAACTCAAAAGATGCAATGTAAGCCAGCTCTTTTGCTTCACACGACCTTTTGAACCTAGCAGCCCTTCGTGGGTTTAAAATTGACTTCTTTGTGACAAATAGTTAGCATAATTTCATCAAATAGCCGAAGTCTTAAAATAGCTCTGATTTCTGAACTGTATTCCAGCAGTTCCAGTCCCTCTGATCCCATTCAGCTCAGCTGTACTTTAATGGTAACCTTTGTTTAACCAGCACGAGGAGATTCAGCCTCCCGAATGCTTCTTCCCAGAGGGTCCTAGATGTTTCAAGAACACAGCGCAAACAATACAAGGGATACAGATCATGCAGCTCCATCAAGCCCTTGGCACAGCTCCTCAAGGTTGAATCAATTGGGATGCTATATTAGCATCAATGCATTACACAATGGCTATGAGTAATAAAGGGTCATGCACCGCCTTAAAAAGATGCTTTTGCAGAGCTATTTGTTTTAAAAGGAAAACAACACCAAGTTTCCATTAATGCTATAGGAACAGTCTGTGCTCAGCCTCTGGGGGACAATCCATAAACGGTAATAAGCAAAGCCACCATCAAGCAGGGAAGAGGCCATGTATCCTGTTTTACAGAGGACAGTCCTCTATTTGAAGGGGACCTCTCTTTGAAGGGCTGTCTAGTCCGGGTTTGAGGCTAAAGAACCATAAGAAGGGAGCGCAATAGGCTTGAAGTCGCCCATTAACAGTTAGCACTGGGCGAGCAGGCTCAGAGAGCACATAGGTCACCTGGTCACAGTCTTCCCTACTAGGGAGAGACACAATTGTATTTCTAATCATTATTTCCAGATTTGCATCTGTAAGTATAAACTAGCATATGCAAAATCTATGCAAATTGGTGCCCTCTTTGGTCCTCCTTTTTGGTGATGCATTTCCTTTTGTTTGCAATGCATAAGCAGCCACACTAAAGGTAACCATCGTGTAGACACTGAGTGTTGAAGGAGAGTGCGTGTGTCATGCACTGGAAAGGTTCTTCATCCCTTGTGAAGTCAAGGCCTCTTAGGGGGAAAGGAGAAGGCTTTGGACCTTCATTAGTCAGGCCTTTTGCATTGGGATGGTTGGCCGGAGACACCTGGATGAAGGGTAAAATGAAATTGCAGGCCAGAGAGGCCAATTCCAGAAGTCAATCCAGGTAGGCAGATGCTTAGACAGAAGAAACAAGCAGGAGTGGCAGTGCTAAGGAACCAGGGGAAGGGTCAGGAAGCAGAGGAGGAGGTAGGTGCAAACTGAGGAACAGGATCTATGAGCTGCACACATAATCCAGAAAGCCACTGGATTCCAACAGAAACATGCCAGCTGTGGGTCAGGCCTCCTATCCAGCCCAAGTCTCATGAGTTTCACCACAGTTTGAATCTACCCGTGGCTAATGGCCTTGACACCACACCATCAGAGTCAGAATAATTCTGTTCCTCCTGCTTTTATCGGTGATCCTAAGCACACCTGGTCTAGTGTTTCCAAAGAAAAGCAAACTGAGCAAATGCCAGCTGCAGCAGACCAATACATGAGCAAATTTCCACAGCATCCTCTAATGTGCACAACACATTCTGGCTGTGGAACGAATTTAGTCCACAGAATTCTTACAGAATGCTATTTATTTTGGTGCATGATTCATTTAGGGCTTGTACTGAGAGCATCATCACATGGGGGGAATTGCATTTCCTTACCTTCGCTTCTCTGCCAGCGCATTTATCCCTCATTACTTCCTCTTTCAGAAAAGGAAGTAAACAACGTGCACTTGGCTCATTCAGTGGGCCATTTTGATCCTGCTGCTTCTCCTGCACACAGCAGGAGATAGTGGCAAGTTCCATCTCAAAAAATAAGGCGGACTTACTGGGGTGTTTTTTTGTCATGCAAAGATGGCTAGAAGGGGCAGGAAGCACGCAGGACGCCGCCGACATCATGAGAGGAACCTACAAAACTCTGTGTGTGCCCAGCAATGAGCATGCCATAAAATGTTTGTTTGATGACGCCCAATGACTGCATGAACATCACTTCTCTAATAACAGAAATTGGTTCCCACTTGCAGTCACAGTAAGAGCCAAATTACAAGTGAGGTTCCTCAAGTGTAGGAACAAGTGTGCTTCACCCAGCCACTTATTTTTCTGAAAAAGCAGCAGTGGAGCACCAATCTGGATCAAGGCAAAACCGCTTCCTCCTGGCTACTTTTTGCCCTCAAAAGTGCCATTCTCTACAAAATGTTACTGACCGACTCAATAAATAGGGAAGAACTGGGGTGAATTGGACTTCAGAGTTCCACTGAACATCCAGAAGGAAGACAGGGGAAGTGAAAAGGAGAAATGACATTGTTTTGCACCTTTACCCAACCAGGCACCCTCCAGATTACAACTCCCACCATCCTCAGCCATGTTGGTTAAAGATGTGAGAGTTATAATCGAACACATCTGGAGGGCACTGGGTTGGGAAAGGCTGGTTCATTGTGTCACTGTTTGGCCCTTAGAGTACTCATTTCACCCTACCTGTACTTTAACATCCCTACTTATACTTTAACAGTAAAATTGACCCTACATAGAGTTAAGTAAGTGATGAAAAATTCAGGAAAAACTTTTGCCGGGAAAATGTGCAAGCTTTTGAGTTACACAGAACCGTAGATCGAACTGTACTTCAGTGTTGGTTGAAGGAGCGTTCCATCAACTCAAACGCTGCATAGCATCAGCTGATCTGATAAAAGAGATCTACTTAGCCTAAAATCAACACAGTGGTGCTTCTGTATATACTAAAACACATGTATGCAGAGCACGGGGACTCTCAGAAGGCAAGATAGCATTTCCTGTACCATTAGTCATTCCCAAAGCAGGTTTTTAACTGATGTAGCTGTTGTAAAACCCTTTTTTAACAACTACATAAAATAATGATTAACTTTCTGGCATATATATAGTAAAGGAACCCTAGCTGCTCATGTGACAAATCTATTATATGTAACTTTAACTATAAACTGAAGATCTTCCATCTCTCATCTACCCTTGCTATGACTGTGAAAAACTGAATAATCATGCAGTATGTATGCCCTGTCACTTCACTTTTACCTACTGTTCCTCCTAATCCAGAAAAGCACAACAAGTACAGCACAATGCTACATAGGGCTCATGTTCTGCTTAAAAGTTGATCTTCTACACTGGGGAGTAGCTTCATACCCCAAAGGCAATAATAAACCCGATTTGCTTTGGTAGCAGGGATGTGAAGGCTGCAATCCAATATTAAGTTCCCTGGGAGTCAGTCCCATAAAACACCATTTAGGCTCACTTCTGAATTTAATCCTGATGGCAATGTGCTACCTCCAGTATCAGAGGCAGTAAGCCTATGTACACCAGTTGGTGGTGAATGTTGGTAGGAGGGTGTTATCGTACTCATTTCCTGCTTGTTGGTTCCCCGTTGACAGCTTGTTGGCGACTGTGTGAACAGAATGCTGGACTAGATGGACACTTGGTCTGATCCAGCACACCCAGGGCCGGATTAAGGCCAGCTGATGCCCTAAGCACAGCCCAATAATGATGTCCCCTTGGCCCTTCCATTGCTTAGCCGGCAAGACATTAAGACTCAATAAGTGCTGAAGGTGAAATAAGATATTAAAAACTCAGCTTTCTTCAAGACCATCCCCCATGCCAGAACACACAACTATATTAAATATAAACTGTTTTTTATTATATTTATATGTTCCTTAAAATTAGATGGCTACAGCTATGGTACCGGTATTCTGTACTGGCCCCCTTCCCTTGGTGCCCTGAGCATGTGCTTCTATTGCTTAATGGTTAATCCAGGGCTGAGCACACCACTTAGCTATAAACTTGTTAGGTGACTCTCTCTCTCTCTCTCTGTGTCAACCTCAGCTATTCTCTTAAAAAGGAAGCAGCATTCGAAGCACCACATGAATCTATAGTTCAAGGGGGTGGATGGAACAAATATCCCACAGGCATAGCACAAGCCCTGGACATGCCTGAAGTAGTTCATGGGATTTCATCGAAAACATAAAACAGTTTCACATGACAACTCTGACTATCATAAACAGCTATTGGTGGTCAGACAAAGCGACCCATAATCCATGTCCATAAATACTTGCATGCTGCACATTTATTTACCAATAACAGGGTTTTAAGCAAAAATAGAATAGAGAACTGGACCGTCCCATTTCGTCTAATCAATGGATCACCACTTTGGCATCTATACCTGTTGTATCTGTGGATCTTAGGTCTTTGATTCAGCAAAAACGTTTGTTTCATGTCAATTGTACACTGTCGCTTTAATACTGGATTGTCTAATTCAGCGAATTGCTGGTGGTGCAATGTAGCTAATGCTTCTTTTAAACAGATGTTTGGCAATGTCCAGTAGTTGCTTCTTTTCGGGAGGAGGATATTTTATAGATACATTTTGTACTGGAACAGTCTTGAATATTTGCTCTTTTAAGTTATCAACCTAATTTTTGGAAATTAACAAATGGCTAGCATAAATAGATTCTCCATGCCCTTTTAAAATCCAAAGGACTGATATTACAACATTGGAAGTATAAACACTCACCTCCTGTAGTGCAACGCTTACAACGCTTTCAATATTTGAACAGGTGGTGTATAGACGCCACCTACGAATGGATACTTATTTGGATATCTGGCCCACTTTTGTTGAAGCTTATGTATAATTGCTAGAAAGTTGTATTTTCATATATATGCATTTCATATTTATTGCTATTGATATATACAAATCTATGCAAATGTAAAATAAAAACAGTTATTGCATGGTTTCCTCAGTTACTGTCCAAGGAAAGAGCAATGGGAGACCATTTTGAACTAGGCAGAATGAAAACAGACACAATGAACCCCTCCATAAATCTGTCGTCTGTGCACTCTGTTCCTTCAAATATATCCAGGATATGCATTGATATACTGAAATATCTAAAAGGGTTTTCAGTGATAGGGTAAGTCTGAAAGTGGAAGGAACTAGAACAGTTTGTAGTGGGTTTGGTTGACCTGGTTACTCCTGAGACTGAATGAGGCAAACACTTGAATACAGTCCAGATTCAAACAAGGACATTTGAATTTTTTCCCACCAAGTGAACTGCTGGAGAAGCTCCCTCAGCTCTTTAGCTGAATCTATCATGGGACTGGAAAAAGGGGTTTCCCCTCTTTCAGATCCAAGTGGCTGCACTCAACAGAGATTCCAGATTTCCAGTGTACAGGGTGTTGAGGTTGAACTACACTTGCCATTTTGATGCCTGTTTGGAGAGACCCTTTTGGAGCTCTTTGCACTCTATTATTATTATTATTATTATTAGTCACCCTAAATAATTCCATATCATTAGCAAATACGGCCACCTCACTGCTCACTCCTAACTCCCTTCCTGAAGTAGGATGGCTATATGTCCTCTTTTACAGAGGACAGCCCTCTATTTGAAAGATGCCCAGTCCAAGTCCAATGTAAAGACAAAGAACCATCAGAAATAAGAACTAGGCCTTGAAATTGCCCATCAAGAGCACCTGGGGAGCATCAACAGCACCTGCAAGGCACACAGGTCAACTAGTCACATTCTTCCACACTATGTTGGGATGTACTGCATGTCTATTTAAATTATAATAATTATTTCTAAATTTGCAGCTATGTATATAGCTAGATAGGCCTCTCTTGAGGGTGTTTTAACTCTGGATTTCCTGCCTGTGAATGGCCTACAAGGCCCCCTCCAACTCTATTATGCTATCTCCAAATGAGAGCTAAAAATTATGGTTTGGATCTTCATGGTAGATATGGGGACGATTTTGCTGAAGTTTCAAAACCCATTTCTACCTGGTACTGGTTCTATACCTTCAGTGTTGTTTGTTTGTTTTTGGAGCAGACTCCTTATTTCCTGCTTTGCACTAACCTCCAGAAACAATCCTCTATCCCTATACAGATCATAGGGGTGTGCAAGGGGTGTGCCCAAGGAGTGTGCCCAGGCACACCCTAATGTCTCAAGCAATAAGCACCAAATTGAGGGGGCCAATGAGTAGGGATCCAGAGTGGGATCCAGAAGCAATGGGAATGGTCCTCCAGCTACCTGGCAGCAGGAATAAAAAGGAATTGTTCTGCCGGGAGCCTCTCTGCCGGGAGCAGCTCTTCAGAGAGGCCTGAAGGAGGCCCCCTGAACGCTAGTATCACCTTGTAAGTCCCTTCTCCGGCCAGTGTCACCACAAAAACCCAACAATGCTGGGGCTTGAGGAATGTCTCCTCATTCCCCACCCCCTCACCTGCAACGGCCCTCCCACGGTCAGGCAAGTCAGGAGTAAGGCATCAGTGTCTACAGTATTTAATAAATAAATACAAATAATAATAATGTACTTTATGATTGAGTATTCAATAGATGTTTGCCTTCAAAAAAAATATCCATGGGTGCACACCCTAATGAAATGAGCTGTGCATGTCTATGATGCAGATCTACAGTTAAATGGCAGAATTCCCAATACAAAAGAAGCTGTGGTTGTAGGGAGCTAGCTAAATTCAACATGTGCCAATGTTACCCTATGCATGTAGGCAATATTCCCATGCATTCAAATGTCCAAGTATTTCAAATATTAGCTATGATCCCTGGACTATTTTGGAAAGAAGGAAAAAAAGAGGTTGCGTTGAAATTTCTCCAAAATATAGTTAAATACAGTTTAAAATATAATAATAAAAGTTAACTTTAGTGTCATGCTCAGACATTTCTATACCTGCTTAAATAATATCCAATCAAGCCAAATTCCACATATATAAGGCAGACAGAAAGAATCAGAAGAATCTGACCAGACTTTAAAAAAAAACTTTCCCAGACGAAATATTAACGGTGGGAAACAACGGGCAAAAACAGTGGTATAGAAGCGCCACCTAGCCTTTTACACAAGACAGGACAAGTCTGTGTATGGTGAAGGCAGAGAGAGAGAGAGAGAGAGAGAGAGAGAGAGAGAGAGAGAGAGAGAGAGAGAGAATATGCTCCTTCCCGCCCCATCTCGAAGTTACACTAAAATTCTTCCAAGAGTATAGCGGGGGGGGGGGGGGGGGGGGGAACTGGCCGAAACCAAAGCAAGCAACAACGACACACAAATGAACGCATGACATCCAAGGAAGCGACAAGAAGGAAACCCAAACGCGTGAAAGATCTGAGACTTCTTTTCTCTCTCTCTCAAAACTCCGCCGAGCTTCCTACTCTCTTCGCACCTAGGTCAGCCTATTGTTCTTCCCAGGCAGCAGCCGGGCAGTGGGGCCCGTTGAAATACACAGGCACGGACTCTTTTTCATTCTCTCTCACACAGCCAGACCGCTCTTTCTTGCGGCGTGGAGAGGAGAGATAGAGAAGCAGCAGCAGCAGCAGCGCTTCTGGCTCAACGCCACCGCTCGCCCCCAAGTCTTCCCGATCCCGGCTGGCTCTTCGCAATCTCTCGGAAACCAAGCAGGGGATCTAGCGTGTCCCCCTCCAATCGGCACGCCCAGCCTCTTCTGCTTACCTAGGCTGCTGCCCGGCGCTGAAAGAATGCAGATGTGGATTCCAGCTGTTGCCGCGCGCTGGACGGCGCCTCCAGCAGTTCGGATCTCTTCCCTTGGCCAGATGCAGCTCACCCGCTCGCTCGCGCTCTCTTTTGCTCCCCCCCCCCCTTCTCTCTCTCTTTTTTCGTTTCTTTTTTAGGAGACGCTGGGAAGGAGGAGGGGGAGGGGGAGACAGAAAGAGACGCGGAGGACTCGTCGAAGACAGGAAGTGGGGACGGCGAGGAGGGACGGCAGCGTGTGCGGGAGATTAATGGGAATCCGTGCCCCACAAAGAGACCTGAACCCTGGGGCGAGCTGGCTTCTGCTGGCTGGAGCTCGCCCGCCGCTGCAGCCAAGGCGGCGAGGAGCGCTACTGGACAGGCTTTCCAAAGGGGGAAGCCATGGACATCGCCAGACCTCGACGCCCCCCTCCCCACGCCCCACGCTCACTTCCTCTCTCCCAGCCCCTGGTCCCAAGAAGACGTGGAACGGGCTGTTCGCTCTAGTAGTCCTCCTGTCTGGAGGGGGGGAGGGAGCGCCTGCCTGCTCATTGCAGCTGCTTTTCGAATGTCGTTGCTTTGAAGCGGATCTCCCGATGGAGGGTCATCACTGGTGTCTAGAAGCCAAACTGGTAGGCAAGTTTGTGTTTTACAAAGAGCAGGAGAAAATGCTCATTGCGATCCTTACCACCACCACCCCCATTGCCGCCCCACGATAAAAGATGAGCATCTGGTTCCGATCACTAGAAGAGTGGGTTTCTTCTTTGGCGTGAAAACTCTGAAAGCTTCCCGGCGGATTGGCATGTGTGTGTACGCGCGCGCGTCTGCAGGCAGCTTTGAACTTTCTTTTCCCGTCCCATCATTTATCGTTTGGGGGAACGTGATTCTCACAATCTGGAAACCACCCACTTGGCTAATCAGTTCTTTAACTGCCAGACTACTCTATCTCATATAGATTACTATGAAACCAGGCGTCTTTTGGTCCTGTTCCAATGTAGCCAAGTTATAGGATGAGAAAATGAACAGCAAAGAGACGGAGGAGAACCCGTTACTATCTCTTTCGTTTTAAGGACTACTGCCTTTTTGAAAATGAGAAGTGAGCATCTTGGCTTTCTCACTAGTATCTGAGATCAGCAAAACTGCAAGCCATCCATCTCTCTCTCTCTCACTCACACACACACACACAGGATTATATGGTCAGTTATCCTGAGATGAAACAGATATTCAGGAACTCATAATCAATCAAGACACAGTTTCAATTTAAATTAGTTTCAGATTATCTCCTTGCTCACACACAAAAATTGAAAACCAGAAACTGAAGCAAAGTAAATTGTTGTTACATTATGATGACTAAAGTGCAATCCTATGCAAATGTAGACCAAAAAAAAAGGTTCTCAATTCCCAGCATGCCCCAGCTAGCTATGGGGCATGCTGGGAGTTGGAGAACTTTTCTTGTCTAATGCATAGGATTGGGTTCTAAATGTCCCAAAACAAGCCCATATTCAATCAAATATTATTTATTTATTTATTTATTACATTTGTATACCGCCCCGTAGCCGAAGCTCTCTGGGCGGTTTACATAGGATTAAAAACAATTAAAAACAATATACAAAATTAAAACAGCAAAAACATACAACATACAACATACAACAATCCGTACATTTAAAAACCACTACAACACTTCAAAAAAGCTACAAAAACAAAACAAAACAAACCCAGGCTCCTCAGGTATTGCCAAATGCCTGAGAGAAGAGGAAAGTCTTGACCTGGCGCCAAAAAGATAACAATGTTGGCGCCAGGCGGGCCTCGTCAGGGAGATCGTTCCACAATTGGGGGGCCACCATAGAGAAGGCCCTCTCTCTTGTTGCCGACCTCCGAGCTTCCCTCGGAGGAGGCACTCGGAGGAGGGCCTTAGATGTTGAACGTAGTGTTCAGGTAGGTTCATGTCGGGAAAGGCGTTCCATCAGGTATTGTGGTCCCAAGCCATGTAAGGCTTTATAGGTTAAAACCAGCACCTTGAATCGGGCTCGGAAACATACAGGCAGCCAATGCAAGCGGGCCAGAGTAGGTCTTATATGCTTGAACCTTCTGGGTCCTGTTATCACTCTGGCTGCTGCATTTTGCACAAGCTGCAGCTTCTGAACCGTCTTCAAAGGCAGCCCCACGTAGAGTGCATTGCAGTAATCCAATTTAGAGATTACCAGAGCATAGACAACTGAAGCCAGGTTATCCCTGTCCAGATAGGAGCGTAGCTGGGCCACCAACCTAATTTGGTAGAAAGCACTCCGTGCCACTGAGGCCACCTGCGCCTCAAGTGACAAAGATGGTTCTAGGAGAACCCCCAAGCTACGAACCCGTTCCTTCAAGGGGAGTGCAACCCCATCCAGAACAGGTTGAACACCCTCCATCCGGTCAGCGGAACCACCCACTAACAGCGTCTCAGTCTTGTCTGGATTGAGTTTCAGTTTATTAGCCCTCATCCAGGCACTGGTTCAGCACATCCACAGCCTCACCTGATGAAGATGAAAAGGAGAAATAAAGCTGCGTGTCATCAGCGTACTGATGACAACGCACTCCAAAACTCCGGATGACTGCACTCAACGGTTTCATGTAGATGTTGAACAGCATGGGGGACAAAACTGACTCCTGCGGAACCCCATACTGGAGAATCCACGGGGCCGAGCAATGTTCCCCAAGCACCACCTTCTGGAGCCGACCCGCCAAGTAAGAGCAGAACCACTGCAATGCAGTGCCTCCCACTCCCAACTCAGCCAGTTGTCCCAGAAGGATACCATGGTTGATGGTATCGAAAGCCACTGAGAGATCAAGGAGAATCAAGAAAGTCACACTCCCCCTGTCTTTCTCCCGACATAGGTCATCATACAGGGCGACCAAGGCTGTTTCCATACCAAAACCAGGCCTGAAACCCGACTGAAATGGATCTAGATAATCAGTCTCATCCAAGAGTGCCTGGAGCTGGCTTGCAACCACCCGCTCCAGGACCTTGCCCAGGAATGGAACATTTGCTATTGGCCTGTAGTTATTAAGATTTTCAGGGTCCAGGGAAGATTTCTTTAGGAGTGGTCTCACTGCCGCCTCTTTCAGGAGGCCTGGGACCACTCCCTCTTGCAAAGAGGCATTAATCACTTCGCTGGCCCAGCCAGTTGTTCCATCCCTGCTAGCTTTTATTAGCCAAGAGGGGCAAGGATCCAATATAGAAGTGGTTGCACGAACCTGTCCAAGCACCTTGTCAACGTCCTTGAGCTGCACCAACTGAAACTCATCCAAGAAAGCAGGACAAGCCTGTGCTATGGATACCTCACTAGATTCACCTGCTATAACACTGGAGTTCTGATAGATGCCAGAGATTTTATTCTGGAAGTGCCCAGCAAATGTATTACAGCGGGCCTCAGATGGTTCTACCATGTCCTTGGGGCCAGCATGTAAAAGCCCCCGGACAACTCTGAAAAGCTCCGCTGGGCGGCAGGTTGATGATTGAATAGTGGCAGCAAAGTATTGTTTTATAATGCCATTATAATCACCAATCGCAAGTACCTTGACAAATTCTAGTTAGGAAAACAGACACTCAGATTCCACTCAGGAAAACAAACATTTGCACACGCATACACAAAGGCAATAGACATTGTGCTTGCATACAAAATGGCAGCTTGTTGTATGATGTGCTGTTCATAACTGGGACAGTAGGCTGGCACAATTCCACTGCATCGTGCAATCTGCCAGTGTTATTCTGTGCTCATCTGTCTATCATACCTTCCACCAGGATTGGGCTGGCTGGCTGACTGGCTGGTGTTGATCTCACAGAGGTCATCTTCATGGTCATTTTCTGCCCTTTGTTTTATCAAACGTTACCTTTTCTCCTTCCCTTTCATGCTAAGTTTGTCCCTTTATACGCACCACAAATTATACCTTTCCAAATTCTAATTTCTTTCAAAATCTGAGTTTCACAATACCAGAACATGGCTGCTTCACAAATCCTGCATACTCCCCAACGTTTTACAAATGAAAACAGAGACACCTTTGGGTGTCTCCGACATCACTGTTCTGTCACCAATGATTGCTGCTTGGCCACATGAACACCCCCCTGCTGGATGTTTTCCATACAGTGCATTTGTTTTCTCTGAAATTGCCTGTCCTGCATATAACCAAAGAATGCTGAACAGAATATATATTACTCTCACATTGGAGCTGGTTGTACTTCTTACAGAGAACACCTGCAACTTAGAACACTTTAGCAACATTTACTGTTTGGATAGGCAGTTACTGGTGTGTGGGAGCAGAATGGAAGCTGGTGCACGCTTTGCCGTGAATATGCATACTGATATGCTTTGCTCAGAAAGGGGGGGGGGGTTCTCCAAATTTCCCCCAAAGGCAAAATAGGGATGAGATAGGGTAGTGGGGTTGGGGGGGGGGGGTGATTCACCAATGACAGGGACCAAAAACAAATAACAAAAATGTCAGGCCACATCAAACGTACTGGAACATGTAGCAATGCATGGATATATCTGAGCGAATTTAGTGTTATGCTATGGGGGGAAATGTTTCAACCATTTCCCAAGCTTGCATTCGAGGAGAAAGGCACACCTACGAAGGGGAAACACATAGAGATTAGTCCTGGGGCACAAAGGGTTTAAGGAGCATGTGTATGCAGGACTGTGTTTCCATTTGCAGATTACCCTTTTTGTTCAGGCCATGCATGTCTGTAATCCTATGCTGATTTACTTAGGGTGACCATACAAAAAGAACAGGGCACCTGTATCTTTAACAGTTGCACAGAAAAGGGAATTTCAGCAGGTGTTATTTATATGCATGCAGCACTTGGTGAAATTCCCTCTTCATCACAACAGTTAAAGCTACAGGAGTCCTGCCCCCTTGACCAGATACAAAAGAGGGCAGGGTTCCTGCAGCTTTAACTGTTGTGAAGAAGAGGGAATTTCACCAGGTGCTGCATGCATATAAATGACACCTGCTGAAATTCCCTTTTCTGTGCAACTGTTAAAGAAACAGGAGCCCTGTCCTCCTTTTTGTATGGTCACCTTAACTTACTTCAGAGAAAAGACTACTGAAAATAGCAGAACTTCCAAGTAAACATGCCTAAAATTGGACATTACAGTATTTTAGAATACCAATACTGATAGGCACACTTATCATCTATAGAAACAAAATAAATCAAAAGATATATGATATAGGGGAGATCTTTGGGTTTCAACACAGCAACCTTAATGCACACACAAAGATTTGTCCAAAAATGACTGTCAAAATGTTTTCAAAAACCAAATGCCTTTAAAATGCCTTTCTTCCACAAGTGTTTGCAATATAAGAAATATTTTAACAGAGGTTTTGTTTCTAACATCAGGTGTTCTGATTTGAATCCTATTTCAGCAACTAGTTAAAGATGGTCTTGTGTTTTGCAGAATTTGGGTCTTGGCTGACCATATTTCTCCCCTCCCTCAAGCAAGACAGGAAATTGCTGTTTATTATAGAATAAATCTCTGGCAAACAGCTGGCTGCTGCTCTAATGAAGCAACTAGGGTACATTGATAATAAAATGTACACAGAAAGTGGGTCATGTTCTTTGCTTGCTAGGAAGATTACAAATGATACTGATGAAGACCCCAGGTTGCCTGATTGTATGTTGCAGCTTCAGTTCATTGGAAAAAGAATTATTATTATTGTTATTATTATTATTACTATTATTATAACTCTTAATATTAATATATAACAATAATGTCCCAGTTTTCTCTTTTCCATTAATAATCTAGCATTACTTCTAATACAAGAGGGAAGTTTCAATCTAATTCATCCACAAAAGGCTTCATTCTGGTATTGAGATGAATCACAGCAAAATAACTGATGAACTGATCCATACCTGGTATCACCAGAGATGAAATTGGGTAATAAATAATCAGAAGTTTTGTCCAGGGACAATGGAGCTGAGAATAGACAGCAGAACTGGGGAGGATAACAAGAGAAGGAGTAGCCAGGAGACAATCCAAGGAATAGGTGCGTTAGAGCAAGTGGCAACATTACCTGTATTCAGACAATGATCTGGAAAGCAGTCCTGAGTCCTCAGAGGTGGAGTTAGCTGGAAACCTTCATCAGAGAATAGAGTCTCTTGCAAACCATGCCCCCTGACTGCCCTTCATGTCCCAACAGCTCCCATTGCAAAACAGTTGTTTTCAATACTATTGATTGCTATATGTATCCATTGTGAGTGAATATCCCTTAAAACTGAGATGGGGAAGTTGTGACCCTCCAGATGTCTAATTTCCATGAGTCCCAAGCCTGGAGCATGGTCAATGGAGATAGGGATTGTAGTTCACCAACCTCTGGACGTGATAACAGGCTGGCTAGACTGAGCATATTATACCTGCATTGAAAGAGCTTCATTGGCTCCCAGATTGTTTCCAGGCAAAATTCAGAATGCTGGTTTTAACCTTTAAAGCCCTCGGTGGCTTGGGACCAGGGTAGCTGTTCCAATATAAACTTGTCTTGCAGGTGACAATCTTGTAAGAACATAAGTCTGCACTTCTCTTATCCATATCCAAAATGTGGCAAGTAAAGGATAACAAACAAGCTTCAGTTAAACTTTGCTTTGTGGGGTGATGTGAACCTTGTATTAGCTCTTAATTTCATTTAATCCAGGTGAGACAATAGGTGTCCTAAATCAGTGACTGAGCAGGTTAATGGACTAGATAAGAGCCAATAAACAGAAACTCAATCCAGACAAGATAGAAGTACCATTAGTCGATAGTTTATCTGCCCATTTGAGTAGTATTCACCCTGTTCTGAAAAGTTATATACAGTTTGGGGGTGCTCCTGGATCTATCACTGTCACTTGAGATGCAGGTGACCAAGTTTAGGCTAATATACCAGCCATGAACCTATTTGGACAGAGATAGCCTGGTGACAATTACCCATGTTCTAGTAACTTCCCAATCAGATTACTGCAATGTGTTGAATGTAGGGCTACTTTTGAAGATGGTTTGTAAACATGTATTAGTTCAAAATAGACCTGTAAGGCTACTAATTAGGACTGGTTGATACAATCATGTAACATCAGTGCTTCTCCAACTGCACTGGCTTCTAGTCCATTTTTGGGCATAATTTAGCATGTTGATGGTGACCTTTAAACAGCTTGAGACCAGAGTACTTAAAGCAGGGGTGGGCAACTGGTGACCCTCTAGATGTTTTGGCTTACAACTCCCATAAACCCTGTCATAGCCAATGGTGAGGGGAATTGTAGACCAAAACCTCTGAAGAGCCTCAAGTTGTCCATCCCTGACATAAAGGAACATCTCCTCCCACATGTAGTTGCCCAAACCCTTAGGACCTTAAGCACAGGTCATTTTCAGAGGCCCTCCTCACCAAACAAAATTAGGCAGGTGGCTACAAGAGATAGGGCTTGTCAGTTGCAGCACCCTGTTTATGGAGTGCCCTCTCCAAGGAGGCTTGCCTGGCATCCACACTGTTATCTTTTCAGTGCCAGGTAAATACATTTCTCTTCTCCCAGGCATTTAGATTTTGATTATTGTGATTTAATTTCCTGAGGCCTTTTAAATATTTATTGTGTAGCTAATACAATAATAATTCACCAATTTAACAGTCTTCTGGAATTTAAGAAAGCCATGAAGACCGTTCTCTTCCGGCAGGCCTACCCAGTTAAATTTTAAGATGCCTTTTAATAATGTATTAGTTTAATAATTCATTAGTTTTATATGTTTTAATCAGTTTTATGTATTTTATGCTGTTTTGTATTTAATGTTGCTCCCCGCCTCGATCCAAAGGGAGAGGCGGGTAAGAAATAAATATATTATTATTTCATCTCTTTCTCGCTCATGGCAGTTTTTCTAGACAGACCTGACAGGCTTTGCCAAGTCATGCTTTATTTTACAGATTCAGGAAATAATAATAATAATAATTATTATTATTATTATTTGTTAATTTAACCTGTTCTATTGTGTGAGCCTGAGCTCACTTTGAACTTTGTTTTAGGCAGCTTCTAAACATCATAACAATAGCAAGCAATATCTCTAACCCTTAAAAGCACAACTCCTGCTCAGTGCTCCAGACAACCTAAAACAGAAGCCTTGAAGTACTGCTCAGGCATCTTGGGGGTAGGCTGCATTTCAGGAGTGGGGAAGAGATAAAAGGATATCAATTTTTCCTCCCCCAAACTAGCCTTCCACTGCTGTATTATATTGCACTATAGGGCTGCCTATAACTGTATATGAAGGATGCAGAGCATACAGTTCTGGAAATGGCAAAGGCATTCCTCTAATCCTAGTTTCCTCCCTCCCCTTTCCAGGATACTTACTATAATCTCCCAGGACTTGAGCAGGTTGATTTGCTCTCTTCTTCTGTTCTTCATTCCTTTTTCTTTCCTTCTTTGATTTTGTTTTCAACTGACCATAAACATTCCATGTCTCAAACTGCTCTCAGCCATAGACTTGATTTAATAGATCACAAGCCATATTCATATTTCTGCCCTCATGCAATTACTATTGACTGAAGGCTGGGGAAGGGTGTGTGTCGATAGGATGAGAAGATCAATCCTATGTAGTTCAACTCAGAAGTCATTCCCACTGAGTTCCACATGAGCATGCATAGGATTGCAACAGTAAATGGGCATTTTATTCTTCTTCTGTGGAATAAAATATGTGGATTGGCTTTATACTCTGCTTGCTTTCAATTACTTGCAGAAATTTCTTTTCTTTTGACTAGCCAGACCCCCACAGCAGCCATTATATGACTAGTCACATCCTCTGTGGGAACCATTTTGTGGGGGTGGTCACAGAAGTTTCTCAAATTCATAATGTGCCCACAGGTCCAAAAAGGTTGGGGATATCTTCTTTAGACCCTTCCTTCTCCATTTCTGTATGCCCAACTGCTATCAGCATTCTATTGTTAGGCATTTTAAAATTATATGTATTTAAATGTCTTTTCTTTTAATTCATAAACCATAGGTGGCCCATGAGTATGTAGGGGCCACTTCTTTATGTGTGAGTGGCCCCATTTCACTTCCAAACTAATAGGCACTCAATCATCTGGGTTTACTATTAGAGGGAATGACTGCTCTGGATAGTAATACTCCACTAATCATGCCTTCATAGTCCAACAAGAAGTCTTGTATGTGTAGGCCACAGCCTTCTGTGAGACAGAATAAAAGCTTGTCTGCTTCTCATAAAAGGCAATGCCAGGCCAAGATGGTCTGCAGTATGCTGCATTACACAGTCAGCAGTTTGAAAACGACCCAACAACAGAATCACTGACAGTATGGATTGTTATGCATGGATGCAAGTCCTTGCAAGATGGGGCAGAGATAACAGTCATAAGAGCCTGTTGTCTGACTAAAGAAAATTGTACTTGGAGAAAGAGTTCTCTGGCTTAGCTCTTTGATGTCATGGAAAATCCATATATTTCACAGGTTGTATTCTGGTAAATATAATCCTTTTTAAAAGCATCAGGAAAACCCAGTATGACAGTATATTTGGAAGCACTGAGGGCCCAATTTTGGTAGGCTGCAAATCTAAAAATACATAGCAAGCCATCTATGATTTCCAACTTGGGTGTGCTAATATCCTCTTAAAATTCTGACATACAATTCTACCAGTTGGAACCTATGGAGTTCCAGCCACCGAAGCTTGTACAAACAGAATGGGGATAAGGCAGTTATAGTTGTGAGTGTATTAAATCTATCAGTATAGTTCATAAATCTTATTTCTATTTGCATAATCAACCCTATTTCCATAACACAATTATATATGTATCCATATGTCAGCTGCCCAATCTCCCATACAAAATTGGGTTCAAGAGATTTAATGAGAACTTTGGTTTTTGGGTGGTTTAAAAATACAATAAATAAATAAAAATAAAGAAAAGTCATCCTATTTGTGTATATATTTATTGACTGTGGTGCACTGCACAACTCCCAAAGTCAAACTGCTGATAACTGAGCTTGACCTTTCATAGTCCACAACAGTATTTACTTATCAATGGGCACTCTTTTCTTTTGTCAGATCTATGGCTCTGGCCAGGTATTGCCTCAGGTACAGTCTGTGGGGGGGGGGGCAATAAGAAGTGGTGGCGATGAGCTCCTTCTTGTTTACCTATCACTATACTACTGTGGAGAGCTACACGTAAATGGTCACCTGCTAATTGTTGCAGATGATATATCAGTTAAAGGGACAGCTACAGGGGCCACTTCAAAAGTTGGCAACTCTACTTACGGTGCAATCTTATACATGTCTGCTCAGAAGTAAGTGCAATTGAGTTCAATGGGGCTTACTCCCAGGTAATTGTATGCAAGTCCCGTTTATTTCTTAGAAAGGTCATTTAGAATTGCAGCCTTCTTAATCAGGTGGCACTGGAATAGGGTGACCAGATAAAATCCAGGTCAGGGCTCATGTAACTTTAACAGTTGTAGAGAAAAGGGAATTTCAGCTAGTGTCATTCGTATGCAATTAGTTCCTGGTGAAATTCCCTCTTCATCACAACAGTTAAAGTTGCAGGCACTATACTAGAGTGACCATATACAAAAGAAGGCAGGGCCCCTGCAACTTTAACAGTTGTGATGAAGAGGGAATTTCACCAGGAACTAATTGCATACAAATGACACAGGCTGAAATTCCCTTTTCTCTACAACTGTTAAAAGTTACATGAGCCCTGACCTGGATTTTATCTGGCCACCCTACTACATTGGAATGACTCGAGAACTCAGCCTTAGATTACTTATTTCCCTCCTTTTGTTTGGGTTTGGTCCAACGAAACAATAAAATGTTTCTATTTGTTACTGGAGCTGTGCTGCTACATTTTCACTCCCCCCCTCCTCCTACCACCCTTACTAGGGCACATTTACTAGGAAATAAGGCTCCTATATCACTGTGGAAGCTACCTCAGAGTATATGCATAGGGCTGCACTGGAAATATGGGAATCGGCACTTCTGCACCACGCCCCGACAGGATGGGAGCAATGACAAGCGATTCCCTTGCCCGTGCCCCATCCTGCCGCACGCCTTCGTGAAACAAGTTCGAGGCTGCCGTCCTAAGCACACGTGCAGCAGGGGCCCTGTGCAGCTTTATTCGGAGGCAAGTCCGGCTAAGATCAACGAGCCTTACTCCCAAGTAAACGTGCGTAGGACTGCAGCTCTATGCTTGTTCTAGATATAGATAGTGCCCCGCTGACTTAAATGGGACGGATTATAACTGAATGAGCACTGACTAGGTTTACAGCCATGCAAACCGCGCCTGCATCTGTTTACTCGGAAATAAGCCTCACGGCGTTCAATGGGACTTCACTCTCCAAGTCGTCGAGAGTTGAATTGCTGCCTTAAGGAGAGATCAGCTTCCGAGAGGCAGAAGGGGAGCCGTGACGCACTCCCTTTGTGACGTGACGATTTGCTATTCCGCGAAAAGACTCCTCCTCCACCCCGAAAAGGGGCTCTGCTCGTGCCGTTAGAAGTTCTGAAAAGAATTACCGGCAACCAGCGGCAGCCGGGTTTGGTGACGTCACCAGCTGCTACGTCGGTAATTGGCGCTTTCAAGGAAGCGGCTCCTTCCCGGGAAAAGATGGGCTGGGTTTTCCAGATAAGGCGGCCCTGGAAAGCAGGAGGCGGTCGCTCCTTTCCGTAGGCTTAACTTTCCGTGCCGACTTCTGTAGTTACGGTGAGTTCTGTAAGCCGCCAGTAGCGGGCGTATGTGTGCCTTTTTAGTGGAGGTGGCTTAAGGTTCTAGTCCTTTATGAGGATTTTACTCATTAATTCCACCGCGCTCTGTCCCTTCCCCCGGCTGCACCTACTTGGTGTAAGTTTTGTGATGGAACTGTTTGGTTGGCCCCAGGGAGCCATGTATCTGGTGTGCCCTTTGTTGGCTAATTAAGCGAGCTGTAAAGTAACAAGGTTGCTTCGCTGCTTCAGAGCTTTTGTCGCTTGGAAACGGGATCTGCTTTCTAGTCGGTTCTGGGGACTAGGATAGGCAGAAAGATGGCTATTGAGCATCGCATCTTTAGGGAAATGTGCATATTTATCTTCTGAAACCATAAGGGCTAGCAACATACCTTTAAAAGAAGAAAGAAAGCTGTGTGACTAGTGCATCAGGGTGTGAGTCTTGCAGATTTGAGTACAAAGTCTAAATAGCTGGTCTCTGCCAAGTGTCTATAATAAGTTTTGGAAACTTCTGTTTAAAGTTTTGAGCTGTTCCGACTACAGCTGTAGAAATTCTTGGCTTTATGAGATAATTGGTACTCCCTTGGATGTTTGTGAATGCTAGCCAGGTGATTTTGTTTGCAGAGGGACTAAGGAATGGTGGGGTGGGGGCAGATTGGCCATCACACTGGTTTATTCTAACAACCCTTTGAGGTAGGCTAGGCTGAATGAATATGACTGAACAAATGTTACCCTGTGACCATCATGAGTAAGGGTAGAACTAGAAATGTCTCCAACCTTTATGGGTTGGTGGTCGCATCTGGAATTTTGAGAGTGTTGCAGGTGCTCTCATAAAATAGCTGCCATGTTGGGGGGGGCTTGTCTAGGGTGACCAGATAAAATCCAGGTCAGGGCTCATGTAACTTTAACAGTTGTAGAGAAAAGGGAATTTCAGCCAGTGTCATTTGTATGCAATTAGTTCCTGGTGAAATTCCCTCTTCATCACAACCGTTAAAGGTGCAGGCACTATACTAGAGTGACCATATACAAAAGAAGGCAGAGCCCCTGCAACTTTAACTGGTGTGATGAAGAGGGAATTTCACCAGGAACTAATTGCATACAAATGACACTGGCTGAAATTCCCTTTTCTCTACAACTGTTAAAGTTACATGAGCCCTGACCTGGATTTTATCTGGTCACCTTAGGCTTGTCTATTTACAAAATGGCTACCATGGTAGTCATGGCTGCGCATTTCTTAGAAGGCAAAAGGGTGAGACTAAAAGAAAAGTAATTTGTCCAAGAATAGAATTACAATATAGAGATGGGGTCTGAGCTCCAAAACACAAACCTACTCTTTTGACCCCCACCCCAAAAATATGGTGCTGGCTATCAGCAGTTCACTTTGCAGGCATGCCAACTTCCTGGTTTTAAAAAAAATTGAAGAAATAAATAAAAATCAGGAGAGGTATGGTGTCTGGAGGGTGTCAACGGAGTTGTCTGTGGCCACATTAGTCCTCCTGGGTACCAAGATGGAGACTTTAGAATAAGACATGGAACCAACTTTCATGACTCTCTGATTTGCTCTGTCTTCCTTTGTAACGTGTACTAAATTACAATGTGTGACCTCATTGCATTGTGCACCTTCTCACTCCTGCTTTCTCATTGCTGGTGGTCACACACAGTGTACACTACTGACATAATGTCATGGAGTGTATTGTAGTTTGCCTTGCAAAGAGACAAAGCAGCAGCTCTATGTCCCTTATCACATCCAGATCTGCCTTGAGTAGGGTATTTGAATCCAGTTCTGCCTACACTGTGTCCAGTCTACTACCTTAGCTCTCAAATCAAGTGTGCACAATGCAATGGATTTCAAATCTTTACAGATGTGAAGCTGCTGGGGATTTTTTTTAAATGAGAACTCAAAAGCGCTCATTACTTCTGAAACCTCTTTTCAGTGTCAGGCTTATCCTGCAATGTGTAGCCTCAGCCAACATGGCCAGCGATTCTAACAGTTGTAATCAAAAACATCTGGAAGGTGCCAGATTACCTACCATTGGTGTAAAACCAATGCAAGACACTCATATCGGAGGTCCTCCTTCAGCATGGGCCCACCTTCGCTTCACTGCCATTGGCCTTATTTGAATGTAACATTAAACCATGGTCTAGCATTATACAAACAAGCCCCACTCTCTTCCTGCGAGGAGGAGATTGAAAGGGTTTCCTTCAACATTCAGTTACCTGCAATTATTATGCGTGAGCTTGGACACTACCATTAATTTTAATTATGGTTTAGGAAAACAAGCCAACTTCACAAAGCCAGTTTAAAGTTGGCTTGTTTCCCTAAACCTTAGTTAAGATTAATCACAGTTTTGGGTTCAGGTGTACTGCTGAACTATAATTAATTGAAAATGGAAGCAATTGTATTCAGTCTTGGGGCTGCACCAGAACAGAGGGTGTATGCTTGAGCCCAGGGCTCATTCCCATAGTGCTAAAACATAAATTAGCATTGTGTCTGAACTAGGCTGTTTGCCAGCTGTTCTTCCTCACCTCTGTTTCTTGTCTGTTTGCCGTGGGGAGAGCTGATGAGGAAGCATGTGGAAGATGCTACTTCTCTTTCTTACCATTGTTGCTCACCCACTCTGGGCCAGAGAGAAAGGGCAGGTGAGGTGAACAAGTGGGAATAGTAAGGAAGAGCAGTTGCATGAACCAAGGTGCCCTTGTGAGTGAGACCCCTGCAGAGTTGTGGACCTTGGCAGGTGCCCAATCATGCTAGCCTCTGATGCCAGTCCTGTGGAGAGCTTTAATAAAGAAAACTGTGTCTGAGCTTGTATGTAGTGACCTGGTTGACACATAATAGCAACCTAGAGTACAGGTTGAGAATGTTAATTGAATTGTGGGTTGTGGTTGAATCATGGGTTGTAGTTACATGGAACCATGAATTACGGTTTAACTGTGGGTTGGTAACCATGAACAACCCAGAGTACACAACCCAACAACAAACCAGGAGTGCAGGGTTCGCACATAATGACAACTTATGATACAACCCATCCTCTGGGTTGTTGTATAATGTGTGAGCCAGGCCAGTGACCTCCTCCTTGCATTTCTATCCCTAAGCAAACTCCATAGAACTGTTCTTGAAGGAAATAACTTCCAGAGATAGATAACTGGATTTGGTGCAGGCTTACACCTTGGCACTTCTTCATTTCCAAGGACTTGGAAACCATCCAGATGCCATTTGTATAAGCAGAACTGTACAGAGTAAATGGGCTGGACAACTTTTGGAAATCTAAAAACTACTAGGTGTTACTAGAGAGATGGGAATGCCATTTGTCCCCAACTCTTCCCCTCGTTCATTATTGGTTGTGACTGTCTGAACAAATTTGCTGGGTTTTTTAAAAATTCAGAACACAAGGAATGGAGTCCCGTGCCCTAAGTGTGAACCATCGCATGCAGCGCACAGCAACTCTTGCTCGGGAGGTTCTGGAGCGTGCAAAAACACGGAAATTGAACTGGCCACTGCCTATTGAACTCCAAAGGAGGACTTTTCGGGTAAGAGTTTTAACAAAGAAGCTCTCACAGTTGTGGTTGAGATCAAATTGTTTATATTTGCAGAGGGGGGCCATGCAAGGAAGGAGAGAACGCCATGCCTCACTATCAAGTCGTGCAAGGATAGTGGGGTCTGCTTAAAAAGGCATTCCAAGGAGCAGTAAGTGTTTTTCTTTGTCTACTTGTGTGGCTGTTGCTTTAAAACTGCCAATGTGATGTTTGCAGCTGCCTGAAGAGCCATGTATCTCTAGGCTGCAGCTGCAGAGTGAGCCAAATGTTGCCGGCGGTGCCTGTGCTTTTCTTTCTTTCTGTGTGGCTTTGGGAGCAGAGGTGGGGCCATAGCTCAGTGGTAGAGCACATGGTTTGTAGGCACCAGGTCCCAGGTTTGATCTCTGGCATCTTCAGGTATGCTGGAAGAATTCCTGCTTGGAACCCTGGAGAGCCGCTGCTGCCAGTCAGTGTCGACAGTATTGGGGCAGTTGGACCAAGGGTCTGACTTCTATGTTCCTATGGCTTCAGCCTCATTGCAGGCCTATCAATGTCCAGCTTTCCTCGCTCAGGCAATTCTGTGCCTTTAGATGGTAAGGTAGTGACAGACAGCCTACTGCCCTTCAGATGTGTTTGACTGCCATTCCCATAATGCCTGACCCTTGGCCATGCTGGCTGGGGATGATAGGAGTGGCAGTCCAAAATGTCTGGTAGGCACTAGCTTGCTTACCCCTGCAGTAAGATATTGTCTGTTTCTACCGTATATCTTGCAAGCTTATCTGTATGAGTGATTAAGGTTAGTAACTGGCTCATAACAAAGATCACTAAATATAATTGTTGTTGTAGATACTTTTGTTTTTCAAAGGCCCGTCCCACACATAGTACATATGAGATTGTCCCATGTGCTATTTGTCTTGCACCTGCTACCTTTCTACCCACACATTCTTTCCTGAACAATCAAAGCATTTTTTCTAGTAACCTTGAACTGTGAATAAGATGGAAAATATCAAATAAAACAAAATAGTAGAAAAGTGCTTATTGTGCTTGTTAAAAGGGCATATATTTAATTCACAGCAAACTGAAGAGATTCTTTGAAGCAGCAATAATCCAGAAAAACTCTCCAGTGTTCTCTTCAGATATGGAATTTTCCGATAGCAGAAATAGAGAGGCAAACAGAACCAGATAAAACACAAGGGGTAATATCCAATTCTCCCTGCGCATTAGTGGGACCTACAGCTAGCACAATGGAAACCTAGCTGTTCCTGAAGCAATAAAAATAAATGAAAACACTAATTTTTCTCGGATAAGCCACCTTGAGAACTCATGATTTGTTGAATGGATTGTTCTGGGTGGTTAACAAGCCACACTGCATGGTTAACAAGCCACCTTGGGGAAAATGTCCTGGGTTTGGGCATCATGCTAACCCATGGTTCAGCAAACAATGCCACAGTTCAGCAAAGAACCCACACTTAACCACTTAGTTTGGGTTAGCATATTGTATGAACCCAGCCACTCTGCAGATGATTTGATGCAATGAGGTCAAACTTCCTTCACTGAAGATACAAATATGGTCTGATGTCCTTTTTCTCCTTTGCTCTTGGACAAGTGGACACTAAGAAACTATCTTGATTCAGTGTAACTGACTTTATCTTGTGGGTCATCGTAGGCCACAGCTCCCTGTATCGCAACATGTTAAAGTTGTTGATCAGTTTGGCCTAGTCACCCAGGGGACAGTTGATTTATTGGCAGTTTATATAGTGTTGGGACTGGAAAGGGTAATAATTTGGGGGTTGAATGTACTGCAGTGCCTTTTGAGACCCAGCTAGCTTATTGTGGTTTAAGGTTTCCTCAGCAATAGCCTTTCATTGACTGCATGAAGTGGTCTGAGAAGATAATCATTAGTGGCAGCCGTGTGCCTCACTTTTCAATTTGTATAAAAAATGGCTTTTTAGCCAGAGTGAAGTGTTGCTAGTAAGCCTTTCCCTCCCACCCCCGTGTAGTGTGAACACACTGTTCAGGTATCATGCTATATGGAACAGAACTTTTCCACAACTCTCAGGACCAAACATGACATTACTGTAAATCCATATCTAGCAGCAACACCAATTTCATTTTTATTCTAGAGTTAAAATGAAAACAGACCTAGCTGTTAGATATGGATTTAAAGTAATGTCTTTTTCGACCCTAAATATTCAGTTTCCTTGGTTACCTAATAATTATCTGTAACAAGCTTTGCTGCTGTTAGATAATGCATTACCCTTTTGTCTGTACATTGCTGGGGGAGGGGAGGGCTTTTCATAGTGACAGAACATTTTGTTTCATCAAAACAGGAAGGGGATGATGAAGATGCATATCTTGCTGCTACTTTTGCTTCAGTTGCTGAACACATGGGCCGTATCTCAGCAGAATGTGAGGTAAGCTGCCTTGAAGTGGAAGCAACGGCTGCTATGATTGGACTCCTTTATAAAAACTGAATGGGTTGTATCCAGGCTCCTTCCATTGGTAGAGAAGACTGAGGTCCCCTGAAGACTCCTGCTGGAGGAAGAAGGGGGAGCAATTTTACCAATTCCCCCTGCTCCCATCCTGTGCCACCTCCCATGCTATTCTGAATGGTTCCCCAACTCTTTGGGTCAGATTTTTTGGAGGTGCAGCGGGCTGCGGAAGAAAGGAGCTATTGGTGAACATTGCCTACTCCTCTTCCACTGTGGGGGCCATGTCCCATAAGCTCACAGGAATGCTGGATCCAACCTAATGATAGTTACTAAGATTTTATGGTCAGTGTTGCTGTTGTTGTTGACTTATCCTTGCTAGACTCAAGGAGGGGGCATTAAGAAGCCATGTTGACCACTGTAGCCCTACCCCTAGCCACTTTGCCTTGGGCTTCAGAGATTTTGCCATGTGTTCACCATACATTTTCAAGTTATAAGCTGGGTTTGTACGATCGGCAGGCAATTACTTAACTTGTTAACTACACTTTGCATGCTTAGTGAATTTGCATAAAAAACCCGGCCAGGATGGCTTGTTGCCATAAACCCATGGGCTGTTGTAGCGTTCTGAGTGTTCCGTTACCCACAGCAACAAGCCACTCTGCCCGACTTCACATGACACAATGAGCCATACTGTTGAGGGTAATGGCACACACAGTGTACTTAATAAGCCACCATGGCTTGTTAAACTGCCTGTCAATTGTGTGAACCAGCTCTATATCTAGACATAATTTATATTTGTGCTTTTCTTTGCATGTCTTGAGCATGATGGGTTGTATTCAATGTTACTCATCTGCTGACAGAATGGACACGACTGTAGGAATGAACTCCCCTCTCCCTACAGGCCCTTGCAGGCCTCCAAATTGGTTGGGGAGCCTCTGTAGCATATTTTGAGGAGCACAGGGAGAAGGTGAATTTCCATTGCATGCGCTGACTTCTACTCATGTACACTGGATGTAGCTCCTTTCTGCACTTCTTCCATTACTCCAGCACTTCCAAGGGCAAGTGATTAGTGTGGACCAAGGGTTGGATCTAGATTTAGACATACTTAGAGTAGGTCCATTGGTTTTAATGGGTCTACTCTAAGTATGCCACTCTGGTTTCAACCCCAAATATAAATCTGGAGAGATGGGTGGGACTTCCCATTGACAGTAGAGAAACACTGTGGAGTAGAATGCAAGAAGCGTAGCTAGTGAGTCTGTTTATAGAAAGAAAGAGTGAACTTCTGGTCTAAAAAATTATTTCCCTTTTGCACCTCTGTAGTCAGCAGGTGGCAGCAGAGACTCAACTAGTAATTTTTGGGCATGCAGTGGGGATGTACAAGCATTTAGTTTCTTTTCACAAATCATGCAAACATGTCCTATTTGCAATCCCGAATGCAAGTGAGGGTGCTTTTTTGAGAAAAGTCCACAAATTCCTGAATTTGCAGTTGCATTCAAATGGGTGGGTATTTTTAAATGCACCCTTTGAAATGTACTTTTCATTCATATATATATATATATATTCATGCTTTAGTCAGTGGGGGAGTGCACATTTTTGAAAAATATGCACAGAAATGCACACTTTTCCTGTTTGAAATATGCACTTCTTCTTGTTTGAACAAGCTGGAAAACAGGTCGAAAACAGAAGTAAGCCAACATGAGCTTTGAAGTGATTTTTTGAGAATTTTGTGATGCACGAAAATTACTAGGAGGAACTTGCTTGCATTTTTATGTGACAGGGTCCACACCTTACATCCTTCCCAACCTGGTGCCCTCCAGATAAATTGGATAACAAATCCCAGCTGGAAGTTGTAGTCCAAGATACCTAGCAGGCACCAGATTGGGAAAGGCCCTTGTGTGAGTGTATGTATATGTCTGTACACACAGAGAGAGATTTTAAATGAAAAGGGAACCTTGAGGGTTTGTTTGCAGTCCTACATGGTATTTTAAGAATTTCTTTTATTTAGTCATGCTTGTACTTGCCTTAATAATCCTCTCCAATTCTCCTGCAGAACTACTATTGCTGTGTGCCCCCATTTCAGTTCAAAGAGTATGAAGTTGCACATATTTTCAGATATCACAGCAGGCAAGCTTCTGAAGACTTGCTAAAAGCATTTGAAAATGAGGTAAATGTATTGATTTTTTCTTTTTCTTTGAAAACCAAGACAACTTAAAGGGATCTCTTGTGGTGTTTTCCTTTCTGTTGTCCTTTCTGTCAATCTTCTAAATAACATGCCACTTCAGAAAAGACTCAAGAATTTTCCAACCCTGCCTGCTCCGTAGAGATGTTGTGTTATCTGTGTGGGCATCCTACAATATGCCCTACCCTTAACACATCGGAGGGTACCAGGTTGGGTACTACAATTCCCATGATTCCCCAGCCAGCACCACAAGGGTCTTGCTGGTTGGTGATGATGGGATTTGTAGTCAACGCTTTGGGCAGGCACCAGGTCAAGGAAGGCTGTTTTAGAACTGTTATTAAGGCTCAGGGAACCAAGTCCACATGAAGGCTCTGGGAACCAAGGGTTTTGTTTGTTTGTTACTAAATGTAGACAGAGCTTTAATTTTGTGTTTTATTCCTGCTCTTGTTTACTCCAATTGTCCTTATTTTTATTTATTAAGTACATTTTTATACTGCCCAAATGCTGAGGCTTTGGGCAGTTCACAATTAAAACCAGAAAATACAGCACATCAAAACATAATATACAGCTTTAAAATTTTAAAAATACAATGTAAAACCAAAATAAACCCAGCAGCAGTTACAGCCCAGGAAAACCCATGCAAAAAGATGTGTTTTCAGGAGGTGTTTAAAGGCTGTTACATTTTCCGCCTCCCATGCTTGGTTACTTTCAGCACAAAATATTTTCTCTCTAGGAAAGCAAAGCTGGTCCAATAGTAGAAGAACCCGGATGTCTCAATACAGAATCATCTGCACTAGTTCCAGTTAAGACCTCTAAACCAAAAGCAAGTATTGGTTCTCTTAACATTTGAAGACCTCTGTCTCATTATACTCCTTTTAAAACAGTGGCCCTATTCAGAAGACACCTTACATGGCTTTAACCACAGTGAGTAAAGCAAAAGGCCTTATTCACCGTGGTTAAAGCTGTGGTTTAAGGGGTCTTCTGAACAGGGCCAGCATCTTACACTGGTTTTTTTCTATGGGTTATGTTGAAGGCCTGTATTTGCAGGCAGTATGGACACTGCTGGTGAAATGGATTCCCTTTCCCCTCTGCAGTCCCCTATACATCTCCCCCCACAACCTATTCCATCGGGTTGGGTGTGCAGGGGGAGGAGAGGAAGGTGAAGTCTGGTCATGTGATGTTTGTTGAAACCTAAGGTAGGATAAAGATCATAAAGCCTAGTGAATGCACCCTTTTTATCAGGAACTTAATATACAGGTGCTTGGTTACACAAAGAACTGGAATGTGTGGTGAAATTGAAATAAAACCAGACATATTTTAAATGGAGCAATCCACAAATGCACTCGCCATTGCGACTGCCCTTCCCAACCATGGCGAACCCCCAGGCCCACTTCCCCAACTAGCATACTCTTGCATATAAACATAATTTTTCTTAGCAACAATATCATCTTGTTGTAAATGTTTTTATGGGTTTTGTAGCTGCATCTCTGTATTCATGTACATCTGTATTACGGTTTTAAAAATAAGATAGGGAATTGCTACCCAAAGATTTAAATGAACCGCTTCAGCTGCTTTCTTCTGTCTGGAAGAATACTGACCTGCAAGTTTTACATGCAGGATATCTGCATTGAAGTTTCTCCTGGCACTTATACAGTCTGCGCAACTTCATATGAAGACAGAATGAAACAAACGCATCTGGTACAGATTCAGCCAGGACAAAGTGTAAATTTGACATTTAATTTATGATTTCTTCCTAATCAAGGTAACAGTTGAAATAGGTTTTAATACCTTAAGTGTCTTTTAATACATTGTCTTCTTAGGCTATATGGCTTGAGACTTTGATTATGCTTTACCCTATCTGTATATAAGTGTCTGAAACTTTGTTCAAATTTGCCTCAACCTGAATCATGTAGATGTATTTTCACTTTTATGCTATGCAATCCCTTATAAGCAATAAACTTGAAGCATAGATGTTGCTGTTTTTAAAAAAATGTGTTTGTAATTTGATAGAAGTTCCTGAAATGAACGGAACAGAAAAGGAAGTTTTCTTTTTTGCTACACTGTACCAAATACAATAGAATCATAGAATAGTAGAGTTGGTTGGGCCCTATAAGTCCATCGAGTCCAACCCCCTCCTCAATGCAGGAATCCACCTTAAAGCATCCCTGACAGGTGGTTGTTCAGCTGCCTCTTGAATGCCCCTGGTGTGGGAGCATCCACGACCTCCCTAGGTAATTGGTTCCATTGTCGTATTGCTCTAACAGTCGAAGTTTTTCCGATGTCCAGCCGGAATCTGGCTTCCTGTAACTTGAGCCCATTATTCTGTGTCCTGCATTCTGGGTTGATCAAGAAGAGATCCTGGCCCTTCTCTGTGTGGCAACCTTTCAAGTATTTGAAGAGTGCTATCATGTCTCCCCTCAATCTTCTCTTCTCCAGCCTAAACATGCCCAGTTCTTTCAGTCTCTCCTCATAGGGCTTTGTTTCCAAACCCCTGATCATCCCCTGCACAGATGGAAATGACCAGAGCTATTAAGTGTCTGATGGCCCAGTCTTATGCCTCTAGATTAGAGTCTTGTTTAGAGAACATTGACTTGGTTCAGTGGGAATCACTTCATCCCTTTTTGTGACCTAATTGGTCCCAAAGTTCAAGAACCTTATAAATGTGGTAGGAAAGTTTCTTGTAAACAATGCCACTTATATAAATCTCACACACACACACATGGTGTGTGTGAGAATATTTTTAAGAACTATTAAGACATGCCATTATTTTAAATTTAATGTGTTTTTGTTTTAATTCTGGATTTACAGCTAGAATTGCTGTCTGGTCACTTAAAAGCAAGCGCAAGCTTCAACTATGATTTACTGCAGCTTTCCCCAACCTGGTGCCCCCCAGATGTGTTGGACTACAACTCCCAACACCCCCAGCCTGCATGACCATGAGGGGAGGGGATGATGAGGCTTGTAGTCTGATACATCTGGAAGGCACCAGGTTGGGAAAGGCTGATTTACTACATTCATTAACCTCTCCCTGATAATTGTTTGACATCTTTGTGAGTCAAGACATCCTTCACAGTAAGTTGCCTTCGAGGAGATGACTGTTCAATGGTTTCAAACATGGCACTCTGGTTGATCAGTACAGTTGGAGACATATCCATATATGAAACTGCTTTGGTTTCAGCTCTTTCCTTTCTGCAGCTGCTGCTGAAAATGTTGGCTCCTGCAGATGACAGTTTAACATTGAAGTAGTAGGTTTGTCTGGCAACGTTTGAAAGGGGAACTTGAGTATACAAAATCCCATAACTTACTCTATTGCCATCATGTCAATAGGAGCCTACTGGCAATTGACAGCAATTGTTTCTGGCCCAGGATGGGACTCACTGTATATTTCTACTTCCTGTAATAGGGTTATAAGTACTCTAATTTCTGGAAAGAAGGATGATGGGAATTATATATATACTGGCCCTTGCATGCTGCTAGAGAAATTGAACTCTGGCCAGTCATGGAAATGACAATTGACAGCAGTGACATTTTGGAATAGGGCTATGAAATGTTGAGAGCTGTACTCAGTACTTCACTCCTAATGTAATTTTGGCAGACTTTTGGCACAGAAATTTTGGCAGAATTTTGACACTGAAGAAAAGTTGCTTCATTGCATAAACCAGAGACAAAACAGAAATATAATATTGTATGCATAGCTCCCGTCCTACTCTTGCCACTAGAACATATAAGACATTTCCTGGCTGACTTATGGCTAGATGAAATTCTAAAGTAATGTCAAGCTCCTTCAGCCTGGCTCTGGACTTGAGCAGGAATGCCACTTCCAATTCTACACCTCCCCCAACCTAGTGTAGTCCAAAACACTTGGAAGGCAACTCCTAGAACCCCCCTGACTATTGGCAATGCTGGTTGGGGCTGATGGGAGTGGTAGGGCAGCAGGTTGGGAATGGTACTCTAGTGTGTACATATGCACTGTCAAGGAGACCCAAACTCTACATTTCTGCAACAGCTAGTTTTGAGCCTGGGCTACTGCAAACCTAACTTGTGATTTAGCTTGGAGGTTATTTCTCTGGCACAGCCATAGATGGTGCAGCCATCTTTGACCTGGCCCTTTGAAGTACCCACTGAAGGGGAGTCTGGCAAATGGAGATAGGATGGTGCAGGTATAGGATGCACTCTTAGTCACAGCACAGATTCTTTGCACTGCTTTTATTGTAGATTCACAGAACTAGAAGGCATTCTTAGCATGTTGGATTAATAAGGGGTAGACTAAAGGAGGTTCCATAGAACCAGCTAAGGTGGGAGGCAAGTGGTTTTATAATAATGCTATGCCCCTTTCTCAAATATGTAGCTGGATTGGAAGTGGAGTTGTGCTGAAATACTCATGTACCATCCGTGCAATTAAGCTATCTCTTTTCCTTCCTTTTTCTTCCTCTGTCCAACTCTCATACCAGCAGAGAACAAGATTTAAATTTCCAAGTATGTTAGCCTCTCTGTGACCATACTTGCAGAAAAAGCAGTATCAGCACTGCTATTCATCTTCCACCTGAGGCCATGCCAAATGTCCTTGGCATTGAATCTTCCATGGAAGATCAGTCAAGGGAAGTGTTGTGTACCTTGGCTCTTATAATGGGAGCTGGGATGGCTTCTCTTCCAGTACTTCCAATCTGGTCTCCTCGTCTCCTGCAACTTGGGCTGGTCAAAAAGGCTATAATTGGTGTTCACTGCATGATCGACCATTGTGCTCTTGGTCAGACACGTTTCCTTACCACTTTGGGAATCTGAGGAGAATGAAGAAGAGCTGGACAGGGTATCATCAGCTGGTTGTTCTTTTGGGGGACCTTCCACAGCTAGCAATTGTTTTGTGAATTCTTCTTTACCATTCCCCTGAGTTATTTCAGCTAAAGAGGGCTGCCACCAGCAGCCACTGTATTTAGGGCAGCAACAGGAAGTATAACGTGTCTGTTCAAGCAATGAGCATGTGTAGTGAAAGCAACTGTAGCAAGGACAGATGAAAGAGTGATATGGCTGCTGGAACCTCCAGAGGTCACCTAAAGCACAAGATCCTGCAATGGGCCCACATGAACAAGTGTAGTAGTTTGCCCTGTGAAGCTGCCCTTCAAACTGTTTCCTGCTGGTGTAGGGTGCATGGATCATCTCTATAATCCTCTTCCACTGCCATGGCGAAATCCACAAGGCTATACCTAATGGGACTTTGGCTTTCTTGCCATTCCAAAAGCTGACTGTAATATCTTCATCTTCTTTCTCTGTTGAAGAGAAAATATAAATTATGTTTCAAAAAGTTGTCACTCTCCTCAAGCAAAAGGAATGTGCTTACTTAATGATTTAGATCACCATACTTGATACCTGATTCCATCTAGCCACAAAGAGTAGTCTCTGTATTCCAGTCTAGAAAGCACTTCATGATGACTAGCCACCTGTTTGCATTTTTCTTTCAGAAAAAGAATTATTCCACTACACAGGTTGTGTTTCCAACTTGTCTCTACCAGATGTGTAATTAACAAAGTAAACACTAAGAGAAGACTAAACATTGAGGTTGTGTATAGATCAATGTACGTGGTTTGAGAGACAAGCTCACTTTCTCCTTTTGGCCAGATATATAACCTTCAGAGAATCAAGCTTAGGAGCAACCTCTTCCCAGCAGAAGAAGATTGGGCAGAATGCTGATTGGCTGGTCCTTGCGGCAGTCATGAAGTCATTCCCCCACTGAAGGCAGTGTTTTTTTAAAAAAAATTAAAGTGCCACAGGCATTTAACTGGATGTATTGGCCAGTCTCATGGTATGTATGTTTTTTTTTCAATGAAAAAAATGAAGACTAAATTGAAAATTTTGCAGGGAGGGTTGTAGACAGAGAGAATGGCTCAATTCGGATGACACAATAAACAACTGGTGTGGGGGAAACAATCGTCAGTTGTTTTGACTATTGTGTCATCCGAATGCTGCCATAGTCAACTCAGTGCTGATCCTAATCCACACCACAGTTGATTATTTATTACCATGTTGTGTGGGGAGTACCCCCTAGTTGAACAACTGTAAAGTTGATTATTACCCCACCATTGACTATCGTGTGGTCCGAATTGAGCCAATATCTCTAGTATTAGAGCCAGGAGCATGTGTCATTAGAATGGAGAAAGTGGCTCAAGGGAGCAGAGTTTGTACACAGCAGAAAAATACTCTCCATTAAAAGTCATACTATTTCATATTCAAGGTACCACTAGGGAGTTCTATGAAGAGCCACCCACACAGCTGTTTTAGGATGGAACTGCCTATATTTCCTGGATGTATCTTGCAAAATAATCATGGTTTTACCTCTCAGGGGATCCCTGGTCTCCATGCCTAGGATGACAGTGCCAGGACCATATCTCTTCTGTGCTGGTTCCCAAGGTACCAACACTTTGTCTCCTGGCAAGATGGAGTGTCTCATTCCATTCACGTACTCAAGGATGTCACTCCTGGCTGTTTGTTGCACACATGTTGTGTCCTCACCCACTGAAAATGGTGTGGCAAACTGTACAAGGAATGTTCCTTTCCCTCTCTGTTGCCAGATACAAAAAAAATGAAAATGAAAATCCTAAAATTCAATTGATTAGTTGTGAAATAATCAGCACTTTCTTCTATGATAGCTTTAAAATATGTCAGAAATTAAGGACAGCCAAAAGGGAGGAATTATAGGACACTAGCTGTGTTGGTATGGCGTTCTTGGTGCAGGAGGAAATTGCAAGGAGTTCTCTCTGATTTTCAAATATCTAGCAAATCAGAGTATAATTATTAAAATCATCAATAGAACTTTAGACGGTCATGATACAAAATAAGAGAGAGTTGCCTTTACTGTTATGTGGGGTAAAACCCCTCACCAAAGCTAGCATACAGTTTGAACACAGCACACCCAAGAAAAGTGTATTCTGGCATGGTGAGTTGGTAATAAAATGCCAAGTCAACACTACCAGCCCAATTCAACAGGAAGGGCATAGCTCGGTAGCAAAGCACGTGGTTTGCACACAGAAGGTCCCTGATTCAATCTTTGGTGTTCGCAGTTAAAAGGGGATCAGCCAATAATGGGAAAGACCTCTTCCTGAGACCCTGGAAAGCTACTAACAGTCATGGTTTGACCCAGCAACTTCTGATATTCCAATGCACACATAGGGTTTGCTTGCATACAATGGTTTCTCTGTTGATTTCACAGGAAAAGAAGTGAATAAATGCACACACATCAAAGTATATATGGTATTCTATCAGAATGCTTTCCAATAAAATCATTCCAAATAAAATCCATATCTGATTGATATTTATTCATCTGTCTGGGCCCAGCAAATACCTGCAGAATTAGATAAAATTGATAATGGTCAAATCTCCCCTTGGAGGAATTCTCATTGGAGGTGGATCTCCCTGAGCTGAACATTCCAAAGGAGCAGGCTGTTTCCAGAAACCCCAGGGGTGATCAGGGGACTCTTACACCCTCAGGACTGGCATTAGGATACCCATCTTCTCAGGATGCCAAGAGCCCCCCTTCTGACAGAGATGGCAATCAGGGTTGTCTGTGGGGTCCCTGATTAACCCAAGAGTGGGAGTTGTTTGCCCATCACCCCTTTCAGATCAGCAGCAGTTCGGTTCCCTGCTTCCGCTACTTTAGGAAGGCTTGACTGGTGCTATCAGTAATGACCTGACCAGTTTCAGCTGCTGCATGTGCATGCAGTTGAATTTGGGGGGGGGGGGGGTATTCTGTGAATACTCAAATATAGAATTTGGATTAAATTATGAAAGCCAACCTAAATACATATGTAGAATTTGCATAGTTTATTCTGCAGTGCAACATTTTGAGTTTTCTTAGCATAGAAACTAGTTGTTCGTTCTTTTTGTGTACCTGTGCAGAGTTCATATTGCCCCACCTAAATTTCCAAACAAGAACATTGTTTTCACACATTACACTGTGTGTAGTGATGCAAATCAAGTGCAAAGACATATTCTGGATTCACTGCAGAGTCACTCCCCTATTACATACTGAATATCCAGCATTTCCGATCTGTCTGTCTTTTAGAGACTTTGGTACATAAACAACCGTGCTTCTTGCTTGCTCTTCAGAAAAGAACATATAATATTTGTTTTTAATGTTTCAAGTGCTAACAACTAATGAATTGAAGGCTGGTGTTCCTGTGCACAGAGGACTAACATTGTCTAGTATATATATAAACACACAACAAACACATTTCCAGCAATACTGCTATTTATCAGTTCACTCACAATACCTGATGTGATGCTGTCCCCAAATAGCACAAATCCCCAGAGACATCTGGTATTAGCATAAAAAACAACAACAAAAGAACCTGCTCCAGCAAGGTTGAGAGAGATTCACAGAGCAATCCCATGTATGTCTATTCAGAAGGTATAGGATTGCAGCCTCAACCTTCAGTATAAGCTGTAAGTTTTCATGACGGTACAAGAAGAAGCCCAAACAGAATCACTCAATCACTATGGGTGAAAGATGAATGTCAATGTCACTACTGCTACATTTTTCAAATAAGTATTTTAGTGATTTCATTGGATAACCCTACAATGAATGGCTAGAAAGCATTCCCCAGTAATCAGCAGTCTAGCCAGGTATCTAATATGAAACGGTTTGATTTCCTTGTCAAATGAATTTCATGTTGAGGCAGCACATGCCAACCTGAGCTGAATGCAGCAATTCTGGAGTCAGAGTGATGGGAAAAAATGAATCACAATAGCCAAGAAATCGTCATGACTTGTGACTGAACACTTTACATTTCTAGTACTGAATTCAATGACTTCAACAAAATCCATGATCATCCGTTCTCTCCCTCAAGTTTGGTAAGCGAACCAATGGTGTAATTAGAGAAGGCAGGAATTTGGCCGGAATTCCCCATTCAGGCCAAATGAAATTATTCTTCAGGAACTCTGCTTCTGCACGCTATTGTTATCAACAATTAAGTTTATAGAAGGGTCACTGAATTAATTTAATAACATCCATCTACACATGCTAGGAAACAAGATAGCAACTTGCCTCTATACCCTCTATTATAGTGCCGCGGTAATAATATCCATCTGTTTCCCTTCTTGCCAGAACAGGAACGCCAGCGGTATCCAATGAACCCTCCAAAGTCTTTGCTGCCTCATGTGTTGTATCAAGAAAATGGGGGCAGTGGCCAAGATGTGAGCACCTTTGAATAAAGTGAGAGGTTAAAAAAACAAATTTCTATACGTGAAAAGAAAAACGTATCAATCTTCATCTACTAGATCCTGTCCCACTGTTTCTGCATAGGCAATGCCCCACCCATTAGCAAAATCCAGTGAAGGATGCATAAGATAAGCTCCATGATTGACTGCCAGAATGTAAGCGGTATGTAGGAGCTGGCATTTCAATGTGGAGTGCCTTCTTGAACTGGGCAGGGGTGGAGAACCTCTTTCAGCCTGAGGGCCGAATTCAGTTTTGGAGAAGCTCTCTGAGGCTATGTTCCTGTTGTGGAAGCGGCTGAAGGCAAAAGGGGTGGAGCCAAAATGCCCAAACTACCAGCATATTGTAATTTAAAGCTCTTACTTCTAGCAACTAGGCTGTCGGAGAGGCATTTCAACTTTTTAGAATGAGGGGGGGGGGGGAATGCACAAAAGCCAGGAAACTCCCAAATGATGGGTGGTTGGAGAAAAGGGGATGGGGCTAGAGGAAGGAGCATTGTCATCTGGAAAACCCCACAGGGCATGATTGGGGTCCCAGGAGGACTAGATGTGACCTTTCCCACCCCTGAACTATAGTATGTTTATCTCGGCTAGTTTTGAAACTCCAAATATGCTTTTTACTACCTCGTTGTGATGAGTGGTCTAAGCACACAAGCAGGATGTGCTAAGCTGGAATGAGGATGAGCTATGATGTGGCTGTGCACTGGTTTAGCTTGCATTGGCAATGCGCAGCAGTGCTTGTGATACAAGGACCGTGTGCAGTCATCCATTTCTTCAGAAGCACTACCCTACAAAATAATAATAATAATAATAATAATAATAATAAATAATAATAAATAATAATAATAATAATAATAATAATGGGAAATATGTTACCAGGCTTTAACATAACTATAATCACAATCATTGCTCCAGCACATATCTTTGAGCATGTGGTCTGGATGTTATCTGCAAAACAGCAGTAGCGATTTAGAATCAGGATCTAAACTTTTCTGCTACACAATGTCTTCTGAATGTGGAATGAAAGCCTTTCTGCCCTGTGGAAGAAGTCTACTATGCACAGAGGTGATGTAGCTTCAAATGTGGAACAGTATAAACAGGCTGAACATGATTTATTGGTGCATCTCTTTTCGAAGCCACTAGTTGTTGCATGTTACACTAGTTGCTACTGTTGAGTTAAGGCTCATACGTGTCTATTAATTGATTTAAAGTGCCATCCTATGCATGTTTAGAGGCTTACCGCTCCTCGCATGCCCCAGCCCCATAGGATTGCATTTTTAAGCCTAATTAAAACATTAAAACATGTTTAATCCAGAGCTGTTCTCTCTTCCACAGGGGACTGACTTTCTGCCTGAATCTCTAATTGTTTTGGGAACACATATTATGAAAACTTTACTAGGATTATAAGCTATTTGACATAACTGAACAAATGATCTAATACCATGACTGTGAGACCCTTATTAATAAATATAACGATTAAATCAGGTGCACTGTACTACACCTGAGAGCGGCAGACTAATTTAGGGAGCACAGGGTAAGATATATGGTACATACAGCACAGTTCTCCCACCACCACACTGCTGCTTTCCATCCCGCAGCGTCCGCTGCCTCAGTCTGCCTAATGAGAGGGCAGGCACTGCTAGAAACTGAGAAATGTAGGCAGCTGCAATAATAGGTTGTGTCTCCAAAGTACTTTGTGTTACAGAAAATAACTCATTCTAAGGGCTTTTTTACAAGAGCAAAATAAGGCATGCACATGACTGGCCAATCATAGAAGTTCGAAGGTCCTTTTGATGATGTTGGCAGTCTCCTGGATGTCTCCTGTGCCTTCCCCCAATAATTCTGTTTTTTTTTTAAAACCAAACCCTGCGATATCCCAATTCTGTTGAAATATCTCAGGATTTCCTACTGAGTACAGGGGAAGTTGTACTACAAATCACCCACTAGAAGGTGCTGTCCCATTCAGGGCTGTGAACAGTGAGAGCAGGGGAAGTTTTCCATTATAGACCACTCTCTGGCTGTAATGCAGCCCATTACGATTGCGCAAGAAAAGCAGGAAGCAAAGCCCCAGTAAGGAAATGTAATTTCCCCTTAATCTAAAGAAGCCCAAATCTTAGTTGTGTAAATATGTTTGGAAATTGATATTATATTCATTGAATACAATTTAGGATGAAGAAATATTTTGATCTGATAATAACTGGTTTCTCAAAAAAACAAGGAAATCATCACGCTCAAAACTGACATGTAAAGAGAGAACTATTCTGTAGCTGTCAAGGTAAGATTTGCAATGTGGCAGCAAACTCCAAACATTTGAGGATTTAACAGTCAAGCCGTCAAAAATATTTTTTTATCATTTCCAAGATATACACAATCTGTCTTGATTCAGTGTGCCAGGATTAAAATGGAGATGACAGTTTAAGTGAGCACTCTTTTCATAAGCCTAGCCTTATTATTTATTGATATTATTTTGCAATGTTTTAAGGATTTCCCAGGAATTTTTGTTAAAAAAAAGCTTGAGGGCTTAAAGATGAGATTGCCCCACAGCAGAAGTGCTCCCTTGAGATAAGATGTCTGGAGCCCTTGTAACAACTATGCAATCATTATTACATTAAATTGTGTGGAAAGGCTCTAAGTATAGAATGCTAACATGCTCATTCAAGCAGAATGGACCCTTGTTTTATCTGCATCTCTCTGGTATTTTCTTCTAACTAGGTCTGCCAACCAACGGAAGAATATTTACTTGTTCTGACTTCTCACTAATTAATTGATTTACATCAAATTTACATGAATTAAATGGTTTTTATTGGTATTCTATTTTAAAAATAATAATTTTAATATGGTGTTTTTAATTCTTTTTATCTTTTTACTATTTTACTTTTATGTTCACAGCTCCAAAGTCTGTTTTAGCAGTATTCAAATATTGTAAATAAATACATAAATAAGTATATACCAAAAGCTATGGCATGGAGCCTGTGGAGAAGTATGAAGCAACTTTTATTTATTCAAGGGTAAGGTACCATTCACTGTTCTGAAAAGCCATCTTTGATATTTTTGTTCTCATTCTCCATGATAGTAACACAGCAATGCCCAAATAGCTTCAAACACATAAGCAAATGTATGCATCCATAACTTCAAGCCAAACAAAATAAACAGGCCCCAATGATTAATCACAAAAAGCTTGATTTGATTACTCTACTGATTAAACCAGTATGCAGCACAATCCTATGCAAGACTACTTGGATATAAATATACTATCTTCAATATGAAAATTGGATTGTAGCCTAAAATTTACAGCCCTATGTCTAACAATGAATGATGACTTTTAAAATTTTAAGTTCTTTTACATGTCAAAAAGTCACCTAAATTGAGGTATTGGTAAGATGTACGTTGATTTAAATTTAGTTGACTAAATAATCAGTTAAAAAGCAGATAACTAATCAACTACAATTCTTTAATCCATTGACAGGCTTAAAATCATAAAGAAAACTGCATGAGTATGTTCTTCAGTTGCTTCAACATCCTTCAGGAAGCTTTTTTATTGTGGAAAAGTCTAAGGAAAGTCCTTAGAATGACATTTGCAGTGTTTGAAATTTTTCATTTACTTACAGGACAGGCTCAATAATGACAGATGAAAGTAATCAAAAGTGACTGAGGTAAATAGCACTGAGCATTATTTTGAAAGCTGAAGGCATTACAATTTTTAAAAAAACTCACCAGAGTTTGCAGTCCTAAACGTCAGGATCTTTGAATTGGCTTCACTTCAACAGCATTGCGCTGCTATGCTGCTGAGGAGAGTTATTGGCCAATGTTTTCTGTTACTAAGCAGGTTGCCATAGAGCGATTGCTAACAGGAACTTACGTCTAATTGCAAAGCAAGTGTTCACACGCACACACACACATACACACAAGTATCAGCAATAATTGTTCTTTCAGGCATATTTTATTTCTAAAGCCCCTGGCACTAAGTACTGAAGCTAGAATAATGCAGAAGATGCACTAAAGATGAAGTCAATAAAATATTCAGAGTTCCAATATTTTTTGGACTATAAAGCCCTTCTTCGTGGGTATATTATATATCAAATGTAGCTACTTGAAAAATAGCATTTGACAAGGTGATATTACCTTAGTTCCAAACAGTCCACTTTTGACCATAATCTCATTTCTAATCTGTAGAAATTTCTTCAGATAAATACTTCGTAAACGTGTATTAGTCAGAGCCATGTGGAGTAAGACTTTTTGAAAAGACTCAAGTATTGCGCAATATTCAAGTTTCTTTCTCAGTTGTGCTAACTGCCAGTTCTGAGGATCAATGGAACATCCTTCTTTTGAAGATGGAATTTCCACTTCTATAATGTCTCTGTTGCTGAAATCCCCCAGACATGAAATGGGCCAATATGACCGGTCGACCTTCCCCAAGCACAGGAAGGAAGTCTCTTGTTAGACCAAGTGCCCCACATCACTACCAACTGACAGACAGACAGATTTTACCACAAAATTAAAATAAAATATACTACAGCATGTGTCAGGCCTGCACAATTTCTTAACCACCAAGCAGAATATTCAGCCCAGCAGGGATGTATGGTGGTTGACCATGTTGTGGCTTACTGAGCTTTCAGGAGTAATGCTTTTCTGCGGAATGCTTCATGTTGGCACTGCTAAGTTAAAGCAATTTCTCAGACAGTAGTTGTTGCATCATCATCATCTCAGGGTCACTAGAGACACGCAGAGAGAACCTAAGATAACTTTGTTATTTACATTAGCAATATATTTATATTTCTGGCAAAGTCACAGTAACACAAAGAAACCTCTTCCTCTTGCCCCATTCCTCCCACCCATCATGAATGATCTACAATCCTCTAATCCCTTTCTTAAAACACACCTTTATTTAAAATAATACAGCTTGAGAGGACACATTGGGATGTGTTCCCTCACATTCACCCTTTTTAGAAACATTATTAACATACTGTTGATCATACCTAGGAAGATTTTCAGTTATTACAGGCATTTCAATCATTTGAAATTTCCACACATTTTAACTCAGTTCATCTCATCATAACCACAAATGCTGATATTAAGATATTGTGTAGCCATGTCTGTATTGCAAGTATCTTTGATCCTTACAGGCAGGATATCTGTGGAGTTCTCAGATATGGTTGTATTTGCTGGGAAGCAGACTATGAAGTCCTCGGAACATGGTCATTTTGAAAGCTCTCTTGAGAGGGGTGTTGAATTTTCCTGTGATTCTCCTCTGAATCATCGTACAGAACAGACTGAAGATATCTTATATATTTAATTGCAGCTCGGAGTGTTTCAGCTTTGCTGAGCCGTTTCTCTAAGTATTCAGCAGGTAGGTGATGTCTGAGTTTGGCATATCCTTCATTGACACACTTAACTCTCTGCCTTTCCCTTTCATTTCTTTTTTGGATGAACGCTGGGCCACAAGAGTACTCACATCTGCCGAAATTCCCACAAGGGACTTGAAACGGGAAACCACAAGGATTGCTGTAGAAATTATCAGCAGTCAGCTGTTCTGGTGTTAATGGAAGCAGAGGCAAGTCTTCAGGGCCAGCAAACTGGTTTGGGGGCTCTGGGTACAACTGAAATGCAGCATAAGGATCCCTACAGCAAAGTCTGGACATCTGTCCGGTGTGGGAGTCGCTGAAGACTGGCAATTTGTCCATAGCATCACAGGAGCTTTTCCTAGCTGTGGTGTCTCAGGTACAAAGCTGGAAATGCAGAGTTGTGTTATCAATTTAGTGATTCATGCCTTGTAATAGGATAGGTGCGACTGTCAGTATTTTTAGAGCACTTGATATTATGGAAATATGTGGGAGACTGTAATGATGTAGTACTGGTCTATTTAAATACAATGTGCCATATGCAAAGAAGGCATTTTAAAATTACCAACATATGCAGTAGTTGTTTGCCACTATGTAAATCTTTTCTTTTGTCCTATAGCTGGGATTCTCACATCGTAAAACTGGCCTTTCTAGAGAAACACAGGCAGTTAGCAGGCTGGGTATGAACTTCTCCATAATTCCCTTTTCCTGTACCCACTTCAGTATGTGCCTCGTTTTCCCCATCACTTATGATGATTAGTCCTGGGGAGTGCTATCTATAGAAACCTTGCAACGAAAGGAACCCTTTCACTGAAATCAATGGGACCTAAACATACTTCATCCTGACTGGGCTGTCTTTTAATGGGCAGTGCCTGATGAAATATTCTGCCATAATTCAAAGCTGCCAAACTCTTCGAATCAAATAATAATATTTGCTCCAATAATAGAGGACTTTACATCTATTTTGTATAGCTTGTTCTGTGACACAGCATAGCAACTACTTTGAATAGCAAAGAATGTGGACCTCTATTTTAGGACTCAAATATTATTATACAAAGAAAGTTTCTTGTCCTCTCAGACACATTACTGGCTCCTACTTATAATAAGAAATCACATAAGCAGTTGTTTTCTTCTATTTCGTAGCAAACATTAAAAAAATTGCTCAATAAATACAGTGGCCAAATGACATCCCCTCAATCAATCTATGTTATTAGGATTTCAGTGGAGAAATGCTGAGGAAGGAATCCCTCCAAACGAACGCAAACTGATTTCTGGAGCTTATAAGGGAGCAAGTTGGCTTCCCCCTCCTCAGGCATGTCAATGCCCACCAGGCGGTCCTAGCCCTGATGCAGAACATATGCAATTCTTTAACTTTTTTTAAAAAAAATGTTCTCCAAACAATTGGTTTTACTATTTGAAATATCGTATAAAGAGGTTTTAAAACTTATATTGCTAAAGAACAAGGCCAATTTCAAGAAAGCATGCTTACTAAGCATGCAATAGGAAAATTCAAATCGTGTATTTATGGTTACCTAGAATAAAAATGTTAGTATTCTGTATTTTAACTTGTGAATAGTACTTTAAATCAGAAAAAGCTATACCTTTCACGTGCATTGAAACAGAAAAGTTTCTAGGTATTCACAGCACTCACTACCAATCACCAAACCTTTAAATGAATTAGAAACCTTTACTTCAATTACTTGCTAGGAAGTCAAGTTGCATTAAATTATTTGCTTAGGAAGGCTCATAGTTAGTTCTCTTCTTTCTAAAAAGGCCTTTGCTGCAAAATTGCATTTGATTAAAATTCAAGTCTTATCAACAAATCAAGATCTTATTTCCTAGACTCACCTATGGTAAAATGATAAAGAACTTCCAAAATCACCAGGGAAAATCTAAAATATTAGAAAGGGACTGAACTCCAAAACTTCACACACTGAAGTATGTTAGTATGTCAATCCTTATAGCACTTTCCCTTTATAAATTAACACTCATACATATGCAAAGTACAACCCACAAAGTATATATTAATCATATGCATCACTTAGAAATTCAATAATCCAGGATTAATATTAATATATTAATATATATTTATATTAATATAATACTTGCTATACACCTATATCTACCTCAAGTTTCTTGCCTGAGTCCCACAGGTCTTGTGCCTGTTGGACTGTGTTAGACAGATCTAAATTTATAGTCAATTGTCAATATGCAAAGTAGCTTATGGTTAGATCTGCACTTTTCTGGTTTAGCTTCTTCCACCCACGCTGCAGTTATTAAGATAATAAATATTAGAATTATGGGTCAAAACATTTAATGCATTAGATGGTTTTTATGGCTGTTCTGATCTGCAGCCTATTTTTACCAGATATTTAGCAATTTGCTAATTTTTATCAGATCAATCTTATTACTTAAACTGTAGAAGTATTTGCTAGATCTCGTTACTTTTTTCAATAGCTGCATTAAATGCACAAATGTGAGCAAATTTATATCAGAATACGCATATAGTTACAATAAATGTCTTTAACTTTGAGAATGTTGATATTTACTGGTTAATCCTTGCAGTTGTAAGCGGCCAAGGTAGTGTTACGAAACGCTGGCACTGATCAGCTATGTGTCAGCCGGCTCTACACTGTTTAAAAATGAGAAGAGGTAATAGAGAGGGAGGAGTTCAACCATTTATCATATCTATGTTGCCCCACCACCACCAACCCCATTCAGCTTGAATGCCATAGAGGGGGGAAATGCCCTTCTCAAGATAGTTGGGCAGAAAAGAGGAGGCAATGAAATGGTGAACACCACTTCTCTAAATTCTCCTGTCCGACTTGGTAGAGCCTGGATGGTTCCCTGGTTTTCTAGTGAGCTGGGAGCAATGAAACAGGGATGATTGCTAGATCAGCGATGGAGGAAAACTCATGACTAATCTGACCAAACATGGGGTAGAGCTATATTAAAGCCTAGTCTGTGGCAGTACACAACTCCTTTAAAAAATATGTAACTAACGAATGAACAATGGATATCTATGTTCCAAAGGAAGGAGGAATACACAGCCTTCAGAGACAAGGAAAACATAACAGCAGAAAATAATGAAATGGTGGTGTATGGGGTGATGGTGGTAGTGAGGGCATTCCATTTTGTTCCTCTAAAACAGCGAGATAAGTACTCCCGTGTTGCAGTGATATAGGTAGAGAATGTTCAGCCTCTAAAAATAAAAATATTCCTGAAATTGGATGAGCTTGGAGAGAAGGAGAGAGCAGAATTTTATCAGTTGTGGATGTGATGATACTTCGAAAGACTAGTATTACAAGACCTTGAGAAAAATGAAAAAACAACAAATTGCCCCTGGCATAACATCAATCGTGAAGAAAAAAAGATCCTGCTAGACCTAAGTAATGACTCCTCCATAGTGATAAAAGAAGCTGACAAAGGAGGAGCTATTGTGATTCAAAACAGCACAGATGATAAATTAGAGGTTTTACGCCAACTACAAGACGCTGATTCTTATCAGGTATGTAAGAATGATCCGACTACTGTTAAAGCCAGGGAGATAAAAAATACCTTATATGAGGGGTCCAGCTTGGGATATATAATGGAGGCTGAATATGGCTTCCTACACAAAACTAACCCTAGAATTCCAGTTTTCTATACTCTGCCAAAAATTCATAAAGGTATTCCCCCCCACAACCAGGCAGGCCCATAGTATCAGCATGCAATTCTATGTTAGAACCACTCTCACAGTTTATAGATCATTTTCTAAAACGCTGCATACCTCTCATACCTTCTTATATATGTGATTCTTCTGATTTCATAAACAAAATTAAACCATCAACATACAAGAGGGAGACATCCTGATTACTATGGATGTAAGATCCCTATACACCAATATACCCCAGCAGGACGCCCTAACTGTCATACAACACACACTGGACCAGAGAACAGAGAAACATCCTCCTAGTCACTTTCTTCTCTGCCTTGCAGAAATAGCCTTATGCAAAAATTATTTCCAATTTGACAACACATTTTATTGGCAAATCAAGGGGGTAGCCATGGGATGTCCCATGGCTCCAGAGGTAGCCAGTCGGTATATGGCAGAATATGAAAAAGAACTTTTCACATCAGAGGAGCAATATGCAAAACATCTTTTGATATGGTTGATATACATTGATGATGTATTTTCCATTCGGCGGGGTGATAGGGAAGATCTACAACAGTTTATAATCTGGGTAAATTCCAAGAATGATAATATTAAATTTGACATCCAGTTTAACACTAGAGAAATTCATTTCCTAGATCTAAAAGTGAAGGAGGGAGAACATCTTATCACCTCCATCTATAGAAAACTCACTGATGTCTCTAGATACCTTAGATATGATAATTCCCACCCCCATGCTTTAAGAAATAATCTCCCATATGGACAATTTCTAAGACTCAAACATAACTGTTCCAAAACATCAGATTTCAGACAGGAATCACAGACCATGCAGTTAAAAGAAAGAGGGTATCCCGATGTTGTAATTTCACAAGGCCTGAAAAAGGCTGAGGCTAAACCACGTTCAGAGCTTTTCTCAAAAAAGAATATAACAGCCCCAGAATGAATCAACTGTAGTCTAACATATGACCATATAACAAATCACCTGCAAGGAAGCATAAGGAGACACTGGCACATTGTCCAACACATCCCAGGGTTTACCCAATTCTTTACCAGGTGCTTCGATGCCTAAAGGACACCATCCCTGTGAACACTGCTGGTACTGCAAATACACCCTCAAAGTCACAGAATTAAAAAAAAATCCATCTGATCAACAAAGATATTTCCTCAAACATTTTACCACCTGTAACAGCCCTTTTGTCACCTATGCCATCCAGTGCAAATGCTCAAAGATCTATATAGGCAAAACAATTAGACCTCTGAAAAAACGTATAGGAGAGCACCTCAGTAACTTAAAGAACAACAGATCAGGTGCTCCTTTAGTAGATCATTTTTCAGCACAAAATCACTCTTTTGCAGATTTAAAGTTTTGGGTACTCGAAAAATTGGAAAGACAGGATAACAAATTGTTATTAAGAAAGGAAATAGAATCGATCCTAAAGTTAAAAACTCTAAACCCCAGTGGTTTAAACTCAGATCTCGAATTTTTGCCACTCCTGTGACTCAATTATTACCTGCAGTGACTCCCACATAACAAGAATAATTATAGCAATAATGACTTATTGTGAGACCTTGTACTTATCATTTCCACATGGAAACATTTGGCAAAGCAAAAAATGATGCAACAGTGAGAAAAGATGATTTAGAATAATAAAAAGGGCCATGGAATGATTGCATTTCCTCAGTCGCCAGTGAATATCATAGGAAACTATCATCCTGCTAAGAGTTTTGTGCAGACATCTCTTACCAAGTAAGAACCAATATATTGAACTTTTGTTTAAAGTGTTTTTACATCATAAAATGTTTTTATATTGTTTATAGAAATTTAATGTATAATGTGGACAGGCCCAAAAGCCTTCATATTGTATTAATTTTTTAAAAAAAGAAACTTATATATGGGCACAGGCCTTTTGAGGCAATATGCCTAGCTAACCCCCTAAACTGATATGTTATGTGTTATCCCCATAAACATCATGTAATGTATTCTTGACGTTACAGCCCCGAAAGCTTTAAAAAAACAACATAGGCCGAAACACGTTGGGCGTGAACAATAAAGTAGCATTCTGAGAACTTGCTTCTCTTCCTTTTTTTTACCGTGGATATGATGGCCACTATTCGAATAGGTGCCTATTGGTAATCATGTACCTATATTGCAGCCACAATTGCAAAGATACTAGCTGGGAGGGGCGGCAGCAGATTGCATGTCCCAGCTTTCAAGCAGCAGTAGACTGTCTCTAGGAAAACGCAATATCCCTACAACAGAAATAATGCCTGGAAAAGTTATCTGGGACCTCCACAACTAACTGCTGAGTGTTTGTTGCTCTTTTAAAAACGGCTGTCTGCAAACCCAGAAAAGTTTTAAAGCAGTTTCCTATTTCACTATTATGAATGTCTTTAAGGCTACCAAATGTATTGGCAAAAAGCAATGGGGTAAGGAAAAGAGGCGTTTCATTCTGCAGAAATAAACAGTTCCAATACGTGTCAGACCACATGTAGGTCCTTCTTCACGGAAATCTATAGAACAATATTTATATTATAGAATTTAAATATGTCCCATGCATATACAACTTCACTACAATACAATTGTTTATCAAAAGTAAAAAAAAACTGATGAAAAAGAGGCTCAAAGTTTTAAAGTTTCAAACAATGCATAACCACAACATATCTTGAATGATAACGTATCTCAGGAATAAACAAACTTATTCAATATGACCAAATTTGATAAAGTTTGCTCTTCAGAATCCAGCTTGGTAGATTTTGAGGTTAAATACAACGACACCCTTTAACCACAAGTGAGTCTCAACCTTGCAATGCTGCTCTAAAATACAGCTCTTCCCAATCAGGATTCACACACATATTAGTTTGGCTTCTTCTTCTCCCTGGTGCAGTAGAGCACAGTGAGCTGGAATATGAAGAGCAAGCATGATTCAATTTGGTCACATGAAGTTTGTTTATTCTTGGGATACGTTATCATTCAATATATACCATAGTAATACATAGTTTGTAACTCTAAACCTATCTTTCATCAGATTTTTTTTAGTTTGATAAACAATTGTATTGTTATTGTTGTAATTAAGATATATAAATATACATTTTTAAAAAATACAGGGACAGGTTTTGAGTCTCTAAATTTTATACATTATTCTATAGATTTCCCTGAAGAAGGACCTGCATGTTGTTTGAAATATGATGGAACTATTTATTTTGGAATGTCCCCTTTTCCCCCTTCTCTGAGGTTGATTTTCCAACCTCAGAAAGGCAGCCGCCGTGGTTTTCACGGCACCGGCTGTGAGAGGTCAGGAGACAGATCTTTGCCTCTGCTTTCTAAGGTCAGAGCATTGTCTACGATTCAGAAGGAGTTTTCCAAGCCATCCTATGGTCCCTGGGATGCTTGCCCAAGGATCATAGGATTGCTCACTCTCTTAGTTATCTATCAGCTATGATAGGATCAGGATCAGTTTAAAAAACAACAACTAACTCTGAGAACAAGAGAAGATTCTGAAGAATTTATTTGCATTCCAAATCAAGCTGATTTTTAAAAATAGTTATTGACCACCAAGTATTGAAATTTACATGAATAAATTTTTAGATATCACACAACCTTCAGCAAGCAACATAGGAGTTCCAACATTTTTCCTATTGTGCACTGCATCGTACTTCAAGCCTCTAGTTCACTTACTATCTCTGTCCACTTAAGCTTCACCTTACATTTACAGAGGTCAGCTAACAAACTGTCAGTTCAAGCAATGAAATTATACAACCAGGCAGTTTTAGATGTGATAATTATACTATACAATGTGAGTTTTTGATACACAGCAGACCATAAGAAAATTACAAATATATTTACAAAAGTTCTATATGCAAAGCCATTTGTAACAGAAATGCTGCACATCTTCTCATTTCTCTACATAAATATTAGTGAAAACTGAATTTAAGAACCATAGTCAATAATCTCTTGATGTCAAAATTATCACATAAATAATTGCTTATGTTTTATTAGTAAAAGCAATTTAATAATGTTCAGAAATCTTGGCTTGTTAAAAGATTGTAGTATCTTCCTTCCAGTTATGTTTGCGCTTTCTTTGCTATTAGTGAGCAAAAATGGTGTTCTAGTGAAGTGGCATATCAGGAAGACAGAAATCAATGCTGTATACTTTAGTCCATTTATTTTCTTCCAACACTTTTTGAAGATAGTAATTGTACTTATTAACTGAGCACAACGTGACGGTCAAACACAGATTTGCGCTGTTCTTGAACCTGGCGTTTCCAACGTTGCTGGGCATACTCCACCTTGTTCAACATGTTAGCACGGCTTCGGGAACGAGCCAATACATCATGAGCATTTGCAAACGGCTGGTGATCCTGAAATGTAAAAGGGTTTTATTATTGTTTCTTGCTCAGCATGCCACTGTGACAAAGTAAAAATACACTGCTAGGAGTAGTCTAGTTTGCCTTATATACAAGACAAGAATCAAATCAATTACTTTCTGCAGAAGGATGTGCAAGTTAACTATATTCTTTCCAATACTGACTACAAGTTTAAGTCCTTTCCAAAAGAAACTAGTATAGTGAAATCATTGCTACAGTCACAATCCTCTCCACCCAGCATCAGTAACAATCAAATCTCAAAAACCAGAGCTGCAAAAAAGTTATGTAAGTAATCTGTAGGGGGGACGGGACACAACAACTGGAAAAGATCCAGGTGACTAACCTCCAGGTAGCTTTTCTGTTGCTGGGATAGAAAGTATTTACACTAGAAAACCAAGCACACAAAGGAAAGTGGGGTGGGGGAGGTCATGACAGCCAGTGGGAATTTACTGAATATTATCTTGTAATGTAAGAGAAGGATAAAAACAAACAAACAAAAAGAACAGCAGGGGCTAAGGGAGGATCAAAGCAGAGGTAAGTACAAAGGGCTCTTCTGAACTGCTGAAATATTTTATTATAGTCAGTGGTATATAAATGCCACAAATAAAATAGATAAACAAATAATTTGATGGGATGGAGAGAGAGATACTGCTTTGTGCTACTTAGACATATGAGTATTTGGGATGTTGAAAAGCTTATGAATTCCTGCAATTTTATCCTGAAAGATAAAAATATTTCTCTTCCAGGTTTTGGATTGAAAGAACTGGGCACAGTGTTCCATGCATGCAATGAGTCTTTCCCATCCACTCCTTTCTGATGCAATCTCTTCCACTACCTCCCTGCCCCGCCTCCAAAAGCTGCTGCTGAGGTTCATAATATAGTCTGGCACAAGGGGTTGCAGCCAGAGGGGGAAGAAATAGGTGAAACCGGTGGTTCCCCATCTCACGAATGGAAATACATCCATTTGCTAGAGCAGATCTTTGGATCCAACCCATTAAAAATACTAGAGTTAAGATCACCCATTTCTTCCTTAATATCACCCACTAATAGCCAATAGCAAAGGCAAGAACAACAAGTCTAGTAAAAGAATCTTGTGCATTCATACAGATGACTACTTGAAGGACAGCTGCCCTAGGACTATAGAGCTGAATGGTAGCTAACTCTGGTCTCATCCACCAGCCAGTGGACCTAATGCTTAGGAATAGCATCATGGCGAGAGAGGAGACCAACCTTGGCCCCATACATAACTTATTTATAAGCCAGTGAAGGATCAGATGCAGGGAGCTTGCTTCAACCCTCCCTGCCAGAAGGAACACCTATTAGAACAGAGTCAAACCTGGCCCTATCCATTAGTGACAGAAAAAGGAGCTGCTGCTCTAATGCTGGCTTTCTCCTTTCCTCCCCTTTTCTTTTACATCTGCAGGCAGGGATCATTTTACCTTTCAATATCTGTACAGCACTTAGAAAATTTCAGATGCTTTACCAGTAAACAACAGAAATTTAAACTGCTAACGTACCGCAACTCTATGTTTAAGTCTCTAAAATACTAATCAGCAATAGTTATTGTGAAGCTGTTTGGTGTACTCACTTCGAGATGTCAAATAATGTCAACACACACATGTTTATATTCAATATCTCAAAATAAAAAGCAAAAATACAGCTGGTTAGGTGACAAAGTCAAATGACAACTGTCTGTTTATGTTAAGCATTCAAGTCATTCTATTAAACACACCAATGAATGAATGCAATTCATAAACACAGACATTCAATATCAAACCTATTGTTGACATTTAAAGTTGTTTTGAACACTAAGGTGTGATTTAAATATTAGATTTGGAGGAGGTCATGTATCTGATATATACTAAGGATTAAACATCCACATTATGAACTGTTTACCATGTTAACATATCAAATTAATTAGTACTTTTAGCTGTTATGGTTCAAGACCTTCAAAATTAAAAAATAAACACACCAAACTAGGTATCTGAGATCATGTTTTAAGAAATCAAGATATAGCAGCCAGCAAGAACATTGGGCATAATCAACCAGAAACAGCAGACTGTGTCATTTTGACTACTTGGTTTTTCAAGAGCATTTGTTCTGTTTTGCATTTAGAACTTAAAGATAAACCAGGACTTCCAGAATAGATTTTGAGTGTGTATAGGGGGCTGCAGGGGGAAGGTAAAATCTAACAGTCATGCTACATCAAGTAGATAGGACACACTGGTAGCACATGGTCAGAGACAGAGTGACACATGATACTAGCAATGGAATCGGATTTTTCCAGACATTCACTGAACTTACTATCCATTACCACAAGTTAAATTAGAAGCCAAATAGACAGTTGTATTCCACAATTGCGGGATTGCACCACCCAAGCAAAGTATTTGACATAGTTTGCAAAAATTCAGAATCCTGAGAATCTCGTCTTTCATTTTCTTGAAGAAAATGGCTAGACCTTAAGGTGGCAAAGATAGGCTTAAAAATTATAGGAGTGACACCTGCTGAAATCTCAGAATCCAGGAGGGTTTGAGAAGGATTTCAAGTCATCAGAGGGCAGGTTTCTTAGCACATGGCGTAACTCCTTCTCCCTTATCATAACTAGCAGAAACAGAATTTATGCAAAATATGCAGATGCATGCAAATATGCTTATTTGCTTAATTTATACAAATCACAATCCAGCTTTTCTTGGCACTTGTCTTTCCTTGTTGCAGAATGCTATGCTTTTAATATCCCAAAAGCAGTTGACATGGAAAGACTGCCTTCCCCAGATTCAGATGGACTCTACCTCTTCTCTGAGAGAACAGGCATTCCAGAAGGGGTCAAGATGACACTGGGTTGAAATTATCTTTTCTTTAAAGCATTATGAAATCTGTACAGAATAACCACACTGTACTCAAGAATTTAAATTGATTTCGAAGTCCACTTATGAATGACACGATAAAACTTTTGAGATAGTCCAAGTTATGTAAGAGTCCAATTAAAAATGCTAAAGAGCTTTGATCTGGGTAGCAAGACATATTTAAAACAACTCTGGGGTAAATTCTAACGTCGTTAGAAGTTTAGAACAGGCTCGGCCACTAGGGTCTTCCATAATAATTGTTGTGGGATTTTCATCATTTTGGAGGGCACACGCAGAAGCATTCTTAGTGGCTGTTGTGCTGCTATGCAATCCCTGTTAATGGAGTGCATGCAAAGTGCAAACATTTTACAGAAGTATTATAAGATCTTTCAGTTTGGATCAGCCTTTGTAGCCATGAGGCATTTCATTGGCTTAATTACTTCAAAAACATGTTCATTCATTCTCACTTTCAATAAACTATTTGATTCAAATTCAAAGATATGTATTATGAGCTAGCTGGGGCGGGGGTGGGAGTGTCCAGATGGGGGTGACTCAGCGACACAGTGGGCAGCTTCTAGTACACCATCATAAGGAAAATGTTCAGATCATTTCTGCATTACTTCCCCAAAATCCCTAACACTGCATTTATCTTTTTTTGCTGGCAGCCTACTAGTAACCAATTCAGAATTTAAGAAGAAAATAGTTTTATTTCTCAAATCTGCTTCTTAATTTTCCACTTGCATTTCAGTAGGTCAATAACCACAGCTCTCTGGCAAGCATCCTTCTTCCAAGCTATTAAGGGCAAGCTTTTAGTTCACAAATCATGACACGTTTATCTGGTCTGTTTTTCAATTGAGATGTGTATACCTTTGAGATGTATACACTCTTTAGCCTGCCATGTGTTCTTACATTTAGAACTTAGTACAATTTTTGCTCAATTTTTGGTCTGTTTCACTTTCCTCAACTGCCTGAAGATGCTGGTATAAAACTACACAAGCAAACAGTTGGCACACGTTTTCTCGTTAAACTATAACAAGATAACCTAGAACCGTTATGACACTCATAAATATACTGAGTCACATTCAACATATATATCTTTTACACAATCACTGCAGTTATTAACTTGTAATCATAATTTAAAAAGCACAGGTCAGCTGCAAGACAGCATAAAAGCGTTTGAATATTTGCCCTCATACTGTATAAACGGACTTTAATCATCTGATAATCTAAAAAAAGGTTACCAGATACAGAGTGCTTTTAAACAGACTTTCCCAAAATATGGCACACATATCACTTTGAAGAAGCCCTTAGTTGGATGCAACCCATCAAGAACTGCTGTTATGCCTCCTCTCTTCATTTCAACTAGGACTTAATGGGAGCCCCATGAAGGCCAAACGCAAACTAATTAAAGATAGGCAGGAACAGTGCTTGTTGAATTGCATTTATCTGGCTCTAAGAGCCTCTAATTTATTTAGCATAGATGCCCTGCTCTCAGAACAGTTCAAAAGAGCATAAATAAAACTTTTTTAAAAAATCTGTATACTGACAATATTATGGACTGGACCTAGTGCTTACTCCCACCAGAAGGAGCACTCCCTGAGTTGAGTGCAACTCACAATGCTCCAGCTGGCAGGAAGGGGGGACAGAAGGCCATTTTCACCAATATTCTATAGGTTTATCATTATGTCCAAACACGTCCAATCTGCATGTCAAGTTCTAGTAAGACCACAAAGTCTCTTGGAATCCTCCGTCCTGGACTCAAATCTTGCATATTTTATCTATAAGGACTTGGTTTTGGAAACTGAGATTAAACCAATAAATGGTAAAATGTCTTATTTTAGTCCCATGCAAGTTCTTTACTGGAAAAAAGGGAGTACGTAGACACATAATGTGTTCTTCTGAGCTATGTTTTCAGAAGATACACTTTTAAACTGCTCTTTGAACTACCAAATTCAACTTGTAATTTAGCAATAACCAACTTTTAACAACTGGAGGTTAAATGTTATTCAAAACAAATAACTTACCCCAATATCATCATCATTTTGTATCAGCTGTGAATGTCCAAAAAGACGTCTCTTCAGAATAGGTTCTACTAAGGTGAGATACACCATGTATAGCAGGAGGAGACCCAATACGGACAAATATATGATGATGGTAATCTGCACAGTATAAGACAGCATTTCAGTTTATGCCACTCATTTGGAGCATACCGACTGGCAAAATGAAGGAAAATGCCTGCAGCAGTGCAAACATTTAGGCATTCCACTCTCAGCAACATATCCAAATTAAGCGGTGTGTGTGCAAAGGACGAAATGCAGAAGCAAATGGACTTTTCCACTACTTATGCATTTATCCTGAAGAATGGAAGACAAGTGAAAAGGAAACAAAGGACCGATCTACACCAAGCAGGATCCAACACTTTGAAAACATTTTGAAAACTGTATATAGAGTGTACCCTGGTCCCCAACAGCTGTCACTACTGATATAAACTGTTTTAAACCGTTTTAAACCGTTTTAAAGCAGTAGTGTAGATCCTGCCAATTACCTTCCTCTCTACAGGAAGGAATGACAGAGCATGAGGATGAAAAGTCATTTTTTTCCAAGTAACATTGTTTTATTAATTTCTTCAAAAATGTATTCTGATTGATGAGAGCCTAATATCCTAAACAGATATGGTACGATGGGTTGGATCCAAGGGAGCCCTTGTGGAATAGAACCTTTGTATCCATTTATATTTGTTTTAAATATTGGTTGGAATTGCAACATGTGAGGCAGCACAAACAAAACAAGAACACAACCAATTTCTAGTACTTTTTTAAAGGCAGTTATCCTAGAAACATCATGACTGCTTCATGCACTATATAGCAGCAAGTCTCTGTTCGTCACCAGGTACACACATTGGGAGGGACCACAACCAATCCCTGGTGAATATCCCTGTACAACATACACATTTGCAAACTTGTTTATTGCACTCATAATGACTTTTATCTATACAGATAATACTTTACAGGTACGCTTTAAATTGGTGTGTGTGAGGAAGGATGGGAGGAAAGAGAAGGACTCCAGGACAATTCAATTACTGCTTGCAGTGGTATGCTTCCAGTAGGTTTGTGTTACAGTTTGCACAAGCCAAAGTTTGAAAAGCCACATTCTGAGCATTGACAACACACTATGCCACATAGCAGTACTACCACTTTTACTTTACTTATAATATTTTGGGTTTGTAGCTGTTCCTATCTTTTGGTAAGCATTCTTTATTTTAGAATACCCATTATTTTTATCTTTAAAAATAATAAAGAAAAGGTATACATAAAAAAAGGTATCCAGCTGGCCTCTTATGGTTTTATTTTATTATTATTTATATAAGTGCTCATAGTGTTTACGGTATTTGAAGTGCTCGTAATGTTGCCTCAAAGTAAAGCTGTGTTCCAGCTTGTCACACTATTTGCAGAGGGTAGTGTGTATCCCAGCTCTGAAATGACATCCATTAAACAGACTATACATCAACAACCAATATCAGTGTCAACATAACAAAGATCAGTTAAGCTGGATGTTCCAATTAAGCAATGTTCACACCTTCACTGCCTGTTTCCAAAAACATTAACAAAACATTAAGCAGTTCATGACCAGAATAAAAATAAAAATGAGCGGGGTGTTCAGAGTTCTCAGCAAGTTATAAGAAGCTCCATTTTAGGCTAGGCTACTACATGTGACCTTTTAGGCATGATAGCTCTTTGCGCTTGTTATACCAGGTCATTAAGTACATAACTAATTTATCATCTTGACATCATAGGACTTGGATGCTATACCCATTTTAAAAAAATCTAGCTTGGTACATTCTGTTACTGTAGATGCTGCATATCCTTCACTTAGGTTAACTGTGTAACACACACAATGCCTGGGAATTATGTTTTTGTTATAGGTTTTACATGGAAGGATTTTTCATAGGAATTATATAGGGCCTGGGTGCCCATGTCTATACAAATCTGTATTTTATCATTTTTGTATACTGTTCTAGAACACATTGATTTTGGAAAAAGCCAAACAAATGAGCATTAGTTGACCACGTTTTTTTAAAAAAAAGTAATCTAGGGTTTTTACTTTAATTGTTTCAGAACTCCGTTCCTCATATTTGCATTCACAACGTAAGCAGTAGGCCTCCACATCTGGCCCAGGAACTGGCATAGGCTGCACAACATGAAGGCAATCACTGGAAGGGAAAAAAGATGCTTAGAGTACAGTTTAGGTAAATGCATACTACTGCAGAGAACTGCTAACCAGTGAGAACACATGCTGAATGTACCGAGAGCTATCCAATCTATTATTCATATTTATGAAAGTTTGAAATGCTTGACATTTAACCCACCTAGTGATCCACTTAAATATTTAATTCACTACACAACAACTTAGTTGCTTGGTGACCTACTGACTGCCAACAAAGAGACAAACGAATCTGAGCACAAATGCCAGTACTAGAACATTCAGAGATCACTTGTCTGGAAATGTGACTTGGCTCTAACCAACCAGGTCCTATTCCCATATCTACACTCCTCCCGTCCTCACCCCTCTTCAGCGGAGACATAGCAAATGTTGTTTCTAGAAATGGTAGCATCATCAGGGGCGACTATTGAAAGCCCAGAGAAGAGGCCCAATGTACTACACATGGGCACCAAAGCCCCTAGCAACAATCCATTCCGCCCACCATGCCACTATAGTATCCCTTTACTTTATCCATATTCAAAGACAACGATTGTGCTATAACAATATGTCATCTAGAGTTCAAGAGCAGGGCAGCCAACAGCTTAGGAAAGAATCTGTAAATCCTAGGGTGGGAAATCCTCCTCGTTTTGATGGCAAGAACTGTTAATTTGAAGGAGGTGACAAAAGAGGAGTATTTGCAACAGGCAAATGATTATAGAAAAGTAGGAGTGATTGTTCCAGTTGTCATCTGTTTTTCCTCCTACTTCACATTGTCAGAGTTCTCTCACCATATGAAATACCACACACTCTATTTAAACACGACAATCATGCCTTCTTCCTCATCCACAGGATACTTGAAAATTTTTTAATCCTATACAGACATGACAGGATTTGTGAGGGAACCTTTCATGTCTGGTTTCAAGCACAGCATGAGGCTTATACAATGAGGTAGAAGAAGCAAATGTGTGGAAACATCCCCATATCTTCACAAGACAAGTGTTTTAGTAGATATTCCAGGACACAATTAATGGTCTCAATGAAAGCGATCATGTGCCTTCAAAGACAGGAGTCCTCTGGAAATTGCTAGTATTATGGGCATTTTTGCTTCATCATAGTTATTTTGTTCATCCTTCCACTAAGTTTTTATCAATGCCTGCATCATTCAAGCAGAATACTCAGCAAAGATGGTAACTATCCTGCTATACTCATAAAACCTTCCAAAGTAGGGTCTGTCACATCTCATCAGCTTGAGCATGTGACAGAATGCTTGTAAATAAAACCATACTTAATTAAATTGGATTAATTTAATCTAATCTTAGAAACAAACAGTCATATGGTCTCTATGAGAGTATCCCCAAAGGGCAAGATATCCAAAATGGTGGCTAGCCACACAGAAAAGCTGCCTAATGGAAACTCACCATAATGTGGATATTGTACCAGGGGCCATGAATGCTTTGGCCCTCTATGCCCTGTTTCTCCCCAGGGAAGCTTGCCCTACACTTTGAATGACACTATAAAATTTACTGCTACAAATGAAGCTAACTTATATATTTGTACTTGACTGATTCTGAGATCCAATTCAAGGGATGCTAGAATATCAGAATTAGAGTATATTACGTTGCTTTAAAAGTAAATAGTTAAGATTTTTCTTTTATAAATATTTCTGCATTTCACTCCAGTCATCAAACAGAAAGCTACATTTATTAGCAATGTCTACTAAGAGAGCAATCCTATGGTCAGAGACACACTGGCTCAATTCGGACGACACAATAAACAACTGTTGTGGGGGAAACAATTGTCAGTTGTTTTGACTATTGTATCATCCGAATGCTGCCATAGTCAACTCAGCGCTGATCCTCATCCACACCACAGTTGATTATTTATTACCATGTTGTGTGGGGAGTGCTCCCTAGGGTTAAGGTTAGAGTTAGTCAACCCACCATTGACTATCGTGTCGTCCGAATTGAGCCAACCTCTGACCTAGGGGAAGTCATAGATCCAACCCCCCTGCCGCACCTCTCACAGCCGATGCATAAAGAACCATGCTAGCTGTCCTCCAAGGTTAGAAAAGCAACCTTGGAGGAAGAAAGGGGGCGTTGCAGTAAGCCTCATCCAGCTGCCTTTCCTCCCCCTCCAAAGCACCCTCACTAGACAGGCTAAAAAGCCTGTCTAGCAAAAATCACCAAAAACAAAGGACAGGGAGGCAAAGATCACCACTGCCACTCTTCCTGCCTTGCTGGCTTCAGCCCAGCAGGGCATAGAAATCTTGGAAGACTCCCAAGTTCTGAGGCTTCCGAGCAGTGAGAATGCAATCGACTGTGCCCTAAGTAACCTCAAATTCACCAGCAACCTAACTTCTGAATCCACTCCATCTCCAGGTAGAATATGGGTTAATTTCCACATTACAGTTTTCAGTATCCACAATACTTGTGAAATTAATTAAATTATACTTCAGAGTACAGGAATAAGATAAAGTGCTGTATACTCACCAGTCTTTTTGCGAAACATTTGTACTGAAAATGTCGCCAGCATGGTCTTTGTAAGGAGGACAGATACATTTACATCTGACATCCTCAGAATTCTGAAAAACAAATTCACATTTATAATGAATGGATTATCATTAAGATCAACAACAAAAGATAAGCTGCAGGAAAAACAGATGATGGGAATTAAAATTAAGGACATAAAGGCTACATAGTTATCAGAGTAGGTAATAACAGGGTATTTAAGATTTTCATACATTTCTAAGAAAGGTTTTAACCCATCATCAGCATAAATATTTTTTTCACTTCTGTAAATACATACAAGTTACCCTTCTAGATTAGGTACTTGAATCTATAAATGAAACCAGATTAATTTGATTAAGACAGTAAACAGCAAAAAAGAGAGAAGTAATCAACTAAAGTTGAAGCTTTCGAAGTATTGGTGTTTAAGACAGCACAGCAGGGTATTTAAAAAGGTGTTGTTGATAAATATACACCACTTTATACATGGGGTTAGAATTTTCCCTAACCTGGTGTCCTCCAGATGTTCAACTCCCATCAACCCCTGTCACCATGGCCAATGGTATAGAATGCTGGGAGTTGTGGTCCAAAACAACTGAAAGGTACCAGGGAGGGGAAGGTTGGCTTACAGGTCGAATAGGAAGGCAGAAAACGTGTTTTAAAGGTTGGTTTTTTATGTACCTGTCAGCTAAAGAACGTACAACATGAACTAGGTTTACATATGAAGTATATATAAAGTTGGGGTGGCTACACTATAATGCAGATTGACCTATCAATCTCAAACTCTACTAACAAGACAAAGAGCAGATAATTCCGTTAAGTAGACCGGCTTTAAGAAAAATACTTTAAGTATAAAGAGCTAAAATACATTTGTGTGTATGTAATAATGGAGAACCAAATCACTCTCCAAGGATGTCCTCTTTTAATAGTGTATTAACGCAAATCCAACATACCTCAAAGTACATTATGATGCCTTCCAGCAGCTTTAAGAAACAAGGTAAACTTCTGTATACCCTTCAAACGTTTTCATGTTAAATGCCAGAAGTCTTATAAATCCAGGGATAGAGCACCATGCCCACCCCCACCCAAACAAAATGCATCCCATTTCACACTCTCGAAAACCAAACATATACATATAATCTTAGCTTCCACTTGCTCATACACACACAATCTATCTTTGCATCAAGTTCTAGGAAGGCAATACCAGATCAACTCTTACAAACCGGCTTATCACGCAACACCTGTGCACAACCAGTTGTGCTGGTCTTAAGTGTAAAACTCTCAACTCCCACATGTTCAAATGCTCATGATGTCATCCTGTGTCTAAACAAGCGCTAAGAAGCAAGACAGCAACCAGGAGTTAAATACTATGTTAACAATGGATCAAATGTATATTTGTTTAAAAAGCCATAGAAACTGTACTGCTAGCCAGATGTATATGGGGCTAAATGTGGCCACTTCAACTCTCAACATGCATAAGTTACAATTAAATCATATTAACTGAAATGGAATGTACTTCCAAGTTAAATGTGTTTATGATTACAGGGTTAAGCAAAAGATGCCTCCCATAACATCAAAACGAGTAAGTGACAAACATTTCTTGGGTTGGGGGGAAAGAGAAACACAACGAAATCATAAATGCATGTCTAGCGGAAGCCTGACTCTTCCTTTATGCCTTACAATCCCATTGCCCCCCAGCACAGCCTTTTAAAAAAGCACTCTCAAGCTACGTCCGGCTTAAGGGATATTTTAAAGACCCACTATGAAGACATTTTCAGAAGCAAAAGACATTGCTTAGAAAATGAGAAAGGGGTGAAGCGTCACAGAGCGATGTTGTCATCCTAAAGGAAATATAAAAAGCGGATAGTTCCCCTGCTTGAAAGTGTTATTCACGTATGAGCCTGGGTTTGTTTTGTTTTGGTAGTTTTTTGAAGTGTTGAAGTGGGTTTTAAATGTACAGATTGTGTGTATGTTGTATGTTTTTGCTGTTTTAATTTTTATATATTGTTTTTAATTGTTTTTAATTCTATGTAAACCGCCCAGAGAGCTTCGGCTATGGGGCGGTATACAAATGTAATAAATAAATAAATAAATATGACTTACTATTTACGTCGTGGCAACAATGTACCTGAAGCTTTAATGAGTAACATGGGCAGAAAGTACAGATTGCACACAAGCTACACTTCCCCAGAAGGCCAAGGGAGGGCCTTGAGGCCTGGAGCCTTGAGGTCCTGGAACGAGGCCCCCTCGGGCCACCCTTGTGGGGCCTACTTTCCCCACGAGACAGCGAAATGAACCCGCACCCCATCCCGGCCGGACTGAGAAGTGCTCAGACTAAGGAGAAAAGCCGTGGAAGATAAGAAAAGCGGGGGGGGGGGGGGCGGCGGCGGCGAGACACGAAAACTGCAGAGAGAGACGCTCACCTTTTCCCCGTCCACCTGTCCCGCGCACGCGGCCAGGGCGAGCAGCGCCCACAACGTCGCCCACGTTCTCCCCGGCACCGCCATGCCTGGCGTCCCCCACTAATCCAGCCCCTCAGCCGCGCCTTCGTTATCGCCGCCGAGGCGGGCCTTAAACCCGGACTCTCGGCTCTACCGCCATCGCGAGTCACGTGACGCCGCCAGCCTTCCGCTTCAGCCGGAGCCTTCCCGCCAGCAACAAAGGCGCCGTGTATTGAGTTCCTCAGACAAGAGCTGCTGCTTATGGGTGTGTGTGTGAAATTAATATTAGGCTGTAATTAAACTAGTTTATATCCTTCGTTGAAGGTCAGCCCCATCGAAATCACGAGAACTTACTTCAGAGGAAATATGTTTGGGACGCGAAATACAAAGCTCAAGAATTTCCAGAGCAAAATTAAAAATCGCAGCCCCACTGAGACGGATGAAAAATAGACGTGAGATCGGCACAAGACCCTGACTCCATTTTACTGGTTAAAATCCCGGCTAGCGCCAAGTTGCTATTTGCCCCACAGGGGGAAATATGCAGGTACCATACTAGTAACAGGACAGTATCCACTTAGGCAATAGTGGAATTGCCCAGCTCACGTTCTCCATGGCATTTAAAGGTCTACAGATATGGCCAAAGATAAATCTGCAAAGCTAGCTGGATACCATGACTTAACAACATACGAAGAGTCGTGCTGTATAAAGTCCACAAGTAGGACGTGACGTGAGTGCAACAGTACCCTCCCGGTCATGTTTTCCAGTATCTGGTGAGCATACGTGTACTTCCTCTGATACTGGAGGTAGCATGTAGACATCAGGACTAGCAGTAATTGATAGCAGTATCCTTCATGAATTTGTCTAATCTGCTTTTAAAGCCATCCAAATTGGTGGTCATCACTACATCATGTGGTAGCAAATTCCATAGTTTAACTATGCACTGTGAAGAAGTACTTCCTTTTATCTGTCTTGAATCTTCCACTAATTGTTTCATGGGATAATGTTGGGTTCTAGTATTATAAGAAAGGGTGCAAAACTTCTCCTTATCCACTTTCTTCATGCTATACATAATTTTGAGCACCTCTGTCATGTCTACCCTTATTAACTTTTCTTCATAGGGGAGTTGCTCTAGCCCATTTTGCCCCTTTTCCAAATCTAAAATATTCTTCTTTAACTGTGCACACTGTTCCACTTTTGGTCACACAATAGAATTGTATAAAGGCAGTATGATATTGACAGTTTTATTTTAACTTTCCAAAGTATGCCTAACATGAAATCTTACTTTTTCACAGCAAAATCAGTATTTAAATTGAGCTATCCACCACAACTCCAAAGTCTCCTTCTTATCAGTTGGATTTTTTTGCACCAACATGCATCACTTGTCACAGCAATATCTTTTTCTCTGTCTGTGAACAACTAACATGAGAAAGCATTCTGTGTCATGTAAAAAACTTGATTCCAGGATTGAAACACATAATAAAGGGATTTTCCTCACTAGCTCTGGACTTCTTAAACCACCCCTCAACTAAAATACATTATACAGCTGTTCTGTTCCCTATACACACACACACATCAGATTTTGTGTGGAAACAAAAAAAATGGAAGAAACGGTGTAAAAACCTGGGAGGATTACAAGTAGAAGATGACATTGTTTGAATCCCTTCTAAAATTCTGTCACTGAGACAGGGAGATTGCACAGTAATAGCCTTGTTTGGAAGTGCTCTTGATACAAAAGTGCCTTTAAATGTGCTTCTCAAATAATCCCTAAGCATCATGAGATAAGCATATTAGAGCCTGTAGATTTCTCTGGGTATGATTCATTACCTGCTACTAAATGTGTGGCCAGTTTCAAAGGAGACTCAGAGGGAAGGTTGCACCCCTCCCCCCCTGATTTTTAATCAGTTGCATTATGGCCATTTCCTGCGTCTGCAAATTAGTACTTTTATGCCAGTTTAACCAACCCACTCCCCCAATCTGTCGGCCACCTGCCCGCTTTTCATCTATACTGAGAACATTGCCTTTGTATAAATATTCATGCCAAAAAACTGGAAAAGAACGGGAAATGTTTTTCTTTTATATTTACCACCTGAAAAGCAAGTGACATCTCCCATGCAGAAAAAAGTAATTTAAAACAATCCTGTTTTCATGTGGATATTGGTCACAGTTAAATATACTTGAACAGCTTTTTATTTTGGTAGGTAGGCAAGCTTTATTTAAAAATGTGTGTGAAAACAAATTAGCCACACATAAGGCTGAATTCGGACGACACAATAGTCAATGGTGGGATAATAATCAACTTTACAGTTGTTCATCTAGGGGGTATGCCCCACACAACATGGTAATAAATAATCAACTGTGGTGTGGATTAGGATCAGCGTTGAGTTGATTATGGCAGCATTCGGATGACACGATAGTCAATACAGCTGACGATTGTTTCCTCCCCCCCAGTTGCTTATTGTGTCGTCCAAATTCAGCCATAGAATTTGTTAGAGAAAATACATTTTTTTGCCCGTAGTTTCATATCATTTGACCGGATATATTTATTTGCTGACCTTCATTGCATGTTCAGTTAGAGAGCAGGTGGGCAGTTTGCTATAGTTCTTGACCCAAATCTACACCTCACAGTCATGAATGGTTGGAATGGACTAATGCCTCTTCTCATTGAAAACTGTAGTTCACCAAAAGAAGCGCTGGTACCTAGGGCTGCAATCCTATACTAATCTACCTGGGATTAAGTCCCATTGAACTCAACGAGGTTTACTCAACTGTGGTAGGATTGTACTGTAGGTTATTTCTTTTATGCCTCCTTTTTGGGCAGCCCCCTCCCATATTACATTAGGTACTTATTCCTGATTCCATTTTGCTCAAAGTGAGATGGCATGGGGGAATCACTTCAATAAAGCCAGGAGATGGAGTGGTAGCCTCCCCTGCCCCATCCAAATCAGTGCAACTACAGGTATGATGGCCATACGGATTGACTGAGCCCAAAGTCAATGAGATAACTCTTTATATTTTGCAAATAATATTCCTTCCTTGAGATCCCTTCTTAGGGGTGTTGTAAAAATCTGAACAGATTTATGATTTGCACCCCAAAACACATCAATTTCCCCTGACACGCATCTTGCACGCATCCTGCATGTATTCGCTGACATGCACACCCGTGCCGTCCACACACAGCACCCCAAGGTCCCATTCCCCACTGCCTGTCCATGGTATCCATTTCTGCAAAAGTCAAGCTGCTTGCAAGTGATTTGGCGGCACAAGAACTAGGAGCTTGTCAATATTGCCAATGCTCCTTCTTCTCCAGGTCAGACTCCATTGTAACCAGGAGTGTGACTCATCCAGATGTGACCTTGGCACACCTGGAGAGACAAAATGACCATATAAGGGAATGATAGAAGTGGAGAGACGTTGCAAAGCATCTCTGGGTACAAGTAAAATAGCACATGGCAATGCAATGCCACGTCTGGCCACTACTCGGGTCTACTCGAGAGTAATTGTAGCCGGAAGTGATGTTTTGGGGGCTGTAAACCAATGGAATGAGGGCTAATGTCATGTGACATCTGATGTATAAAAGCATCTGTTTGAACCTTGGCGCGGTGTGACTCTGGAAGGCAGCAAGAGCGCCCAGTGGTCACCTATTCTGCGCAGAATAATAAATTAGTTTCCAAAGCTTCAGGAGGTCTTTCGTCAAGTGCTTCATATCTGGACTTTGGACACTTGGGAATAGCATAATTTATGCAACAGCGGTTCCTTAAAATATGTCATGGATATACCTAGCTTTTTAATATATCTGCCCAGCACTATGCAGATTTTTAAAAACACTATAAACTGTTGTTTGAAAGTGGCTTTAGCATTAGTTAAATTGGGGCAGATTGAGACAAGGTATTCTGATGGGGTAATGCCACAGTAGAGAAAGCCCTCATTTGCACTATGGACAAATGAACACCAGTAGCCCACGGTAGGGTAAGCAAGGCCACTCCCTCAGATCGTTGAGACTGGGGCAGTTTATATGGGGGAGGTGAACAAGTCCACAAGATGATAACAAATACATAACCTCCAGTATCAGAGGCAGTGCACTCCATCAGACGGGGGAAATCACGCTTGCTTCCTGTGGCTTCTCTGTCCTTTCCTCAGGGAGAGGAAAGAGAAAGTAAAAAGTGCACGTGAACCATTCAGGGGTCATCTTTATCACACTGCTTCTCCTGCACACAGCAGGAGATAGCCACAACTTCCATGTTTGAAATAAATTGGACTTACTGGGGTGTTTTTTTGTGGCGCGAAGAAGGCCAGAAGGGGCAGGAGGCACGCAGGAGGTAGACGACGTCGTGAGAGGGACCCGCAAAAATCCATGAGTTCCCAGCAACGGACATGCAATAAAACACTCGTCTGATGGAGCTCAGTATCTTTGAATATCAGTTGCTGGGGAAAGTAAATGGGAGGTGCTATTGCACTCATGTCCTGTTTGTGGGATTCCCACAGACATCTGGTTGGTCACTGTTGGACTAGACGGGCCTTTGGCCTGATCCGACAGCATATTCTTATGTTTTTATATGAATTGGATAGGTATTAGTCTAGTAAGGAAACTTCCACTTACAGATGGTACAGATGGTTTAATTACTTTCTTGATCTGTATTGACAGTAAGGTAAGGTCTGTGTTTAATGGCATCTAGCAGTTAACACTGGAATATATCATTTCAAATTATTTTGTCGCTGTCGTCATCTTGTGTATTTGGTTTATGTGCATATTAGAACTTCCTTGCCTTCAGCAAAGAAAACATACTTCTGAGTGAAAGTGAAGGAATATCTTCAGCATATACTAGAACACCAATTTCATCCTTGACTGCACAATGGACTGTTTTTATCTATAGCTGCTTGCTTCCTCATCATGTGTTATTTCACATTGGCCCTTAGGGCTAGCAGCTACAGTTTCCCCCCTTGATGTGCTTGTATTCTTTGGAAAAGGTCATTCCTAGGCAGCTAAAGTGCCAGCATGCTGCAGTTTGACCACAGAGACCTCCATACAAAGGGATGCTGAGTCCTGAGTTCAGTGGGTGAACTTGGACAAGTTTGCTGAGTTTCAGGTTTCATTTGCCATCTTATAAAATGGGGACATTAGTGACCTATCTACCATGTGGGACTATTATGAGATTACAGCTACAATTCTAAACCAACCAGAGAGTGAGTCCAACTGAAATCAGTGTGACATCCTTCTGAGTCAACATGCCTCTTCCTGAGTCAGTTGCTGCATAGGGACCCTTGGGAGAATGACGGGATCTGGCACATTGTACCAAAAATGTTCATAGCATCATCCCTCGGGTGGTCAATCTTGGATAGTATTATCCTTGGAAAGGCGATCCAACCTGCTTCACAAACAACATGGTCCACATCCTGCACTTAGGAGGGAGCTGTTAATGCCCTATTTGGAGCTGGGTTTCTCCGTACCATTTGAAACCTACTTGGGCTGCTTATATTGGAGGAGTAAGTGGGGCTGCTGGTCCCCGAAGCAGAAGTGGTGGCTTATAAGGCCAATAGCAATGAGCTCCCAGAGCAGCCGATGCGCTCTCTGCCAGTCGTTGCTTGAGCACTTTTAACCAAAGTTGTTGGAAGCATTCTGTGACAGGTGCCATACAAACCATTTTTTCAGGGGGTGCAGCATCCGGCAGTTGCGAGACTTGCCAAAGGGATGCAACGTGTGATGCGTGGATTCACGATAGAGAGGTCCTGTCCCTTGGTAACCTCCCTTCATGAAGAGGTTTTCTTGAAGGTCCTAGTCTTGGTGAGGAGGAATCCCTGGTGGGCGAAAGGCTGGGTTTCAGGGGGATTGCAGGGGCGATGTCTCTCGATGGATGCGACAAGGGGATGCCACTGCCAGTGGTATAACCAGGTGTCGTGTCCCAGAATTGTCACCAACGTGTCATAAAGCTCAACCCCTGAGTGCTTGTTGTGGGTTGTATGTTCCTTAATCTTCAGCCTGTGCAGTTTTCTTAGCACTGCGCAGAGCTACATGCAAAGCCTTGCGGTATCATCTGCCTAGAAAACCATGGGGATAGAGTGTCATGTCTAGTGCTTTGTAGGGCCTCCTGTGCCTTTGGACTGATCCAGAGGAAGATGAACATGCCTAGTTCAGCATCTGTGCAGAACTTGGCATGTAGTCTTTGGGTTTGGTCTTGTTTGGAAAACTCCACCAGCATTAACCAAGGGGCTTGTGATGTTTGGGATAGGAGCTCAACAGTGGATGAGAATAGGACAGAGTAGTTCTTCTCCATTTGGGACTTTGGTGAGCATGGAGTTTTCCTAACCATTTCATTTCTTAGTCAGATCCTGTAGCGGGAAGTAATATAAAAGTAGCTACGGAGTGAAATAAAAGTGGCTACAGAGTGGACAAGACTGAAGCCAGCTGTCAGCCCACAAATTCCCACATCCAGAGAAGCAGGAGGTGTTGGGCTCATCCTTAAATTATTACTGCTGTTTTGTTAACTAAGCAGAGGATGGCAGCACAAGACTTTTCTGAGCATGGGACATGGGCGGGGGGAGGTGCAACATGGATAGAGAAGTGGAGGTTTTTAGAACAGTCTTGATGCAGACACAACTAAATTTGGAAGCATGGCCACGTTCTTCAAAGGTCACTCAGTGCAGCAGATAAGAGCAGCTCAGCTGCATACAGAAAACATCCCACCACTATTATAGCAAGCACTGGACTGCAGGAGAAAGCAGGGAGGCAGGATGAACCCACTCACAGCTGTTGCCAGTCAAACTTCAATGGCTGGAAAATGACTAATGAGATCTTGAGGCAAGCAGAGTGGTCTGCTTTTTTGCCTCTCTTGCCAAACGACTCTGTAGCCTTTTGAAACAAGCTATGCACAATCCAGGTTTGTACAACACAACAGGCCATGGCTTAAACAAGCCACAGCCAACAACAAGCCAGGGGTTCTCAGCATGGGCTGTTCATGGTTAACAACCCTCAAGCCATCATGCTGGGTTTGCATGACACAACAACCCACAATAACAAGCCACCATTGCTTTTTTTATTGTAGGCTGTCACGTTGTGCGAACTAGATCAGAGCAATCATCCACGTTTGCTCCAACTATTGCATTAGGTCTTTGGAATAAATTTATTTTAAACTAAGGCTGCAATCAACTCAATGCCTTTGGAAGTTTACAAGTAAGGCACGGAGATGTTTGTCCCCAGCATTTCTGCCAGTAAGCAATCTTACCATCTTTTGCCTGTGAACCCATCAATTCCATTTAACCCTCATGCTCCTGATAAAGGAGCCTCTAGTACTGACTATCCCAAAATTTCTAGTACCATATTGATTTTATGTCATCACCCTCACAAGGTTTTTGCAGATGATGAAAACACAAGAGATGCCCTAGTTGCTATGTGTTTCCATGACAACTATTAGAAAAACAGTTCTCCTCCCTGCTGCCAATTTCTTCATTACATCTCACAACTGTACTCAACGTGAGACTTACATCTTCTTAAGGTGTCTCTTCTTCCAATTAATCATCAATGTTTTTATTGAAATAAAGCACAACTGAAATGGTTCTGGCACAAAAGAAAGGCAAAGTAGCACAGTAAAAATATCTCGAAGGCATGCAATATGTTAGTGTATGACCTTGGCTGTGGCTAGTTTGCTTAAAAGTACTAGGGGTGCAAGGGAATGTAGATTTGCCACCTAACTCTGTGTTTTTAATATTCTGTTTTATGGCAGAGAAGAATATGGAGGCAGATGAAGTTCTGCAGCTGGAATTAAATTGGCAAGGCCAACTGCTTAGATGGGAGACTGCCTGGCAACCAGCTACAAGCCATTCCGATAAGCTCCTCAGAAGAAAAGCAGTGTATAATTGGAACAAATAAAATAAACATGGGTGCATGTTGCCATTTCATGTACGCAACTATTAGTGAAATACTAAAATGGGGTGCACTGCTTATGTCAGACTTGCCCAACCTGGTGCCCTCCATATGTTTTGGTTTATAGCTCACATCATCCTTGACCATTGGCCATGCTTTCTGAGGCTGATGGGAGTTGTAGTCCAAAACATCAGGTAGGAGAAGATGGCTTACACTAATGAGTTGATTTCGTATAGCATGTAGCATAGTCCACATGATAAGTATTTGCAGGTGTCATTCCACTCACTTTTGTACTTTTAAGTTACCTTTTCTTTTAAACCTGGCAATTTTTTTGCTCCACATTTGTAAGAGGTGTTCTGCTCTTACTAGGTTCCTGATCTAACCAAATTGAGTTTCTGTTTTCCCCTTCAAACTGCATTCATTTGAGATCTGGAAGGCTAAAAGCACCTTAGGGTGGTGAAAGACTATCTCTCTAGGGACATAGGATTTGCTGTTTGTTGAAGTGCTGTGTTGTTTATTTCCCCCTGTACTCAACTTTATATTTGGAGTAAATAAATATTACATATGAACCCTGTACTTCTCCAGTGATCTTTCCTTCTTATAGAAACCAAATATGAGTAGATCTGCCCCTGGAACCTTTCATCACTTGGGGCAGTGGAGAGTGACTAGCAATATTTTATGCATAGATGACAGCAAAAAGTAACAAATACATTGTATTTAGATTTGGTAAAATTTGTTTACTAAACAAATTTGTCAAAGCAGCTATGCCAGTGGCCCGTGAGTGAAAAGTCTGATTAAAAACCATTACCCCATGTGTTTCAATCAAGGCCAGTCGTAAGCATGTGCTACTTAAGCATATCTTAATCCTTAGGAAATAGAGTCCACATAATGAACTGCTTCTGAATTTGAGTTTCACTGAAAGGACAACAATATTACCTTGATGACCAAGACATTTCTGTTGTTCCCCATTTTCCCCCATACTTTTGGTGGGGGGTGGGGGTCATGGGCAGCCTTCTGCAATTTCCCATTCTTGGGACACTTATCAAGTTGACACTAGCTGTAATATAAATTTCATTGCACTAATGTAAATGACCTCTAGTGCAACACCAATAGAATTAGCTAGTATGCCAGGTTTCCCTGCAAAACCCACTGCGTCACCTAAGACTATTGGCATTCCGCTAGAGGTTGCTTATGATAGCACAGCATAATTTCCATTATTATTCCATAATTTCCAACTGTTGTTGACTTGGATACTATCCAGAATGTTTTCACTTTTGTTGAAGCAAATGTGCATCTGTGTCCCTAGTTATGAGTGAAGAGACCTTGGCTGTAGCTTAGATCTCTTCACTCTTTATCATGCTGCTAAGCAAGGTCTGTCCAGATAGGGTGGTCATATGCCCTACTTTACCTAGCACAGTCTTCTATTTGAAAGGCTGTCCAGACCATACCCAGTTTAAAGATAAAGAACCATCGGATGGGAGAGCAGGAGCCTTGACATTGCCCATCCACAGTCAGCACCTGGACAGACTGAGCAGGCACACAGGACACCTGATCACAGTTTTCCCCTCTATGGTGAGATGTACTGACTCTTTCTATTTAAATTATGGTTAATATTTCCAGATATGCATCAATATCTACAAATTAGCATGTGCAAAATTTATCCAAATCAGTGTCCTCTTTTATCCCATTTTTGGTGCCGCGTAAGTAGCTACACTACTCCAAAGTGGCAATAATCCTATGCACACAGACTGTGGAGGCAAACATCCGAGTAAAAATGCATAGGAGAGGGCTGCAAGAATATTGGCCTGTATGCCATTTCAGCTTGAGCTATAGGGTGCAAAGTGTTCATTGAGCCTTACTTGAAAGTGCCACAAGGCTCTTCAGCTTATAATTTGCTTTAATTGGAACACTGAACAGGACATTTGCATATGACTCATGACCTTATTTTGCCAAACAGAGAGCAGCAGGCAGGCAGCAACAGAGTTCCCAAGCTCCTTCTGCCTCTGCTCTTGAGCCCAGTATGTGCAAAATCATTATGAAAAAATAATGAAGCTGACATTACAAATGCCAAATTAATTAGCTGTTGTGTCAATAGGCCATTTTATGTTGAAAAATGGAATCAGCATCTCCATGAACTCCATCACACCAGTGATTTATCGCACTCTCACCATGCCTGGTGTGTGTTTTTGCAGGGTGGTAGTCACATGATGTCATCCCTGTCCTGCGCTCATCTTGCCTCTTCCCCTCCAATTTTCATCTTATTTTGGAGCAGGGAAAGTCTGTTTCCCACCCCCTCCGTATGCAATAAAGCTGCTCCTCCGTCCCGTATATTACTGGCCTTGTGCTATATTGGACCATCCCATTTTTTGTCGGGGGTGTACTCCTGTTGCCCCCCCCCCCCCCAGATCTCTATCTATCTATTCAACACACAAGTTTGTGCCAGGGTTACCAGGGCTCAGCTCCAGAATCAATTTTCAATATCAGGGCTGAATTCTAGAGTACATTAAGTGATTATAAAGAAATGTATATTTGAGCATGCACAAAGTGCCTTTACCTCACCACCACTCCCTAAAACCTTAGAATTAAGGCAAAGGCTGTTCAGGAGATGCTTTTGCTTTCCAAGTAGGCTTAAGATCTCAAACCTCTATTTTTAAAAACAAAGTACTGACTGATAAGAGGAGTCACATATCTGATAATTAAAATGTAGACAGAAAGAAGAAACAGTGGCCTAGTTCACATGATCACTGCAGTCCACCATGCTTTATTTAAGCCACAGTGGGTTGTAGTACAAGCCAGTGGCCATTGTGAATAACCAAGTCATGGTGGACTGTTGCCAGGTCTTCTCGTGACATACAAACCCAGGCAGGGTCGATTGTTGCCATGGTTAACAAAACACCCACAAACCATGGGCTATTATAGGGTTGTGGGCAATTTTTTAACTAGATCTACAATTCACCCTTTGTCAGGTTCAGACATCATGATAAGCTGCAGCGCCAAACGCAGTTTGAATATTCAAAATGGCGACTAGCACAACCCACCATGGCTTAAATAACCCACAGTGGGCTGAGGCAGTTGTGCAAAACAGCCTAGTGTTAGCGAATGTGACAAATGATATATCTACAGTTTCTTTTCCAGTTTAGAAACTTAAAATATGAATGTCCAATTTGAGGAAGCCGTCTCACAGATGGCATGGACAGGTGTATGTGACATACCTGGACAGGAGCCATGACCCAGGCTACAGCTTTCTCTTGCTTTGGACTTAAGTTGACAGGCTGCACACTTGCCCAAAAGTTAGCCTCTACTTACTTAAAAGGTATTGGCCAACTCCTTTCTGAAGTAAATGTCAGTTTCTCTTGCCTTTCATTGCTTCCAAGGCTTTGTTCCATGATTTTGCCATGTTTTATATTCAACTGTCCTGGCATACAAAAACCTAAAATTGCTTGAATTGTTCCTTCAGTGTAGGCTACAAGGAGTCCTGCAAAGAAATGTTTGTAGTAATAGAAGCCAGCTGCTATAAAGGAATAAATGTAACTAACCATAAGGAACCAAGGTGAAAACAAGGGGGAAAGTATGCTTAAAATGATATCCACAAAACCAAACACTCAGACATACATTGTCTCTCCAAAATGGCAAGTACGGAGTCTAAAATGGCAGGCAGACTTTCATGCTGATGAAAGGCCAGCACACCAAGGCATCCACTCATTACATAGAAGAATAAAAGAGACAAAAGAGCTCAGGCAAGACATCTTCTGCTTTCATCTTGATACATTTACAATAATAAGGCCGCCAATTAGTTGTTGACAAGAAACATGAAAGGAGCTGCCCTTGCTATATTCAAACATCTTCGTACTTGTAGTATATCAATGCCACGAATAAAGTCAGGACAATATGCTCCCAAAGGGGCAGGATGATAGGGTAGACAGGAGAGAAGTCTGCAAATGATCCCACAGGGAGTCTACCTAGAGTTTGAATACAAAATGTTTCATATAAAAATAAAAACCTTATTAATCTCCCAGGCTTTATTTTGTGAGACCACATCTTATCCAATATGGAATGCATTAAATAAAATATTGAAAATGCATAACACATTGACTGGTTTTAACTTTTAAAAATGTATATTTATGTGTAGCATTTCAAATAGTCTTCCATCTGCCATTGACATTCGGTCATTAATAGCAATCTAAGGTGTGTGTGTGTGTGTGTGTGTGTGTGTGTGAGAGAGAGAGAGAGAGAGAGAGAGAGAGAGAGAGAGAGAGAGATTCTGTTGTGGAAAACCCTTTGCTTCCTGACAACTCACACTAGTGTGGTGGAAGGTGGGGGTGGATTTTCTGTCTCATCCCTCAATTTGGCCTTTTATTTTTTTGCTCCTGGCTTTATGCAAGTCTCACAGGTAGATCCTATGCATATTTACTCAGTGGCATGGGCCACTAAGTTAAATGTAGCTTACTTACCCTGGCCTTTTCAGGGTATAGGAGAAGATTCTGAAGAAAATGAAAATCAGACTGCTCTTCCAGAGGAAAGACCATGAGTCTCAGATTAGCTGCCCCCCTCCATCTCACCAGCCTCACTGATGTCTGAGGCTATAAAATCAGGTAAGGACTCTTTAACAATTCAGTCAGCTCCTTCAAAGGATGTGAAGCTGTCCATATGACAGATTGTGCCTGCATACATAAAGCTTCACCTTGCTGCTGAGACAACATCTTCATATAGTTATAGTAGGGGAGAGCTTCAGCCTGATAAGCTTGATCTGAGCTATCCATGGTCCTGGTTCAGCTGTCCTTTACACAAGAGGACTTCTGCCTTTACTTAGCTTGCTCTGCCTGCTGTACTTAGGTTGAACAACTTCTGCTTACCTGACACAACCTCGCTCCCTAGACTTGATTGTTCTACTTAGACTGGACTGTCCTTGCTCAGATCTGGTCCTCTCGAATACCATTGGCTTCCCCTGCAGGCCGCAGCTAACCACAGAATGGGACAGATCCCTGTAAAATTCTGTTTAAAGCAGGGCAATTGCAGAATAAAAACCTCATCTTGAAGCACCATTTTATGCTCCTGTCTGCTTCATATAAAATGAAGCCAAATATCAAGAGAATGCCCATAAGATTGAAAGTATACTCAAGTCATTTTCAGTGTCATGGTGTTATTGTTCAACCTGTGTAGGGTTGTTCCAGCCACATGCAGCAAATATCAGCCCTCCCTCTAGAACTCAGGGTCACCAAAGGAAAGTGTTTGCGAGTACAGAAAGAGATAAAGGGAAGTGCTCTTTCAAACACTGCATAGGTGACTCATGAAAACTGCTGACCCAGGATGAGGTGACAGCCACTAGTTTGAAAGTCTTTTGAAGGGGTAGCTAGTCAGATTCATGGAGGATATGATCATGAAAAAGAATATCCATGTCCAGAGGCAAAACACTGAATATCAAATGCTGGAGACATAAAACAGGGGTGAGCTTGAGAATTCGTGCCCTGCTTATAAGCTTTCTGGAAGCATCTGATGAGCCATACTATTAGAAACAGTGTTAGGCTGCCCCTCTGTCTGGTCTAGAAGGGGGGGGTCATATCTCCTCATAGCTTGCCGGCATATGTAAGTGCAGTAAAATGTTGCAGTGTGAAGCGCTTCTTTTCAGGATCCAGGAACTACTTTCCATTTCCCCTCCCCAGTTTTCTGTTCCCATCCTAACAGTCATTCAGCATACGATCACAATTAGTAACTCCTGTGTTACTTTTTAAAGGGCTTTTCTACATCAGGCTTTTAGCCTGCCTCTTTATCGAGACTTTTGCTTCCAGATTCTTGTTGAGATTAAAACTGGGTCCTTTACACATGTCTTTCCCCCGGTGCGTGTGTGTCTTTCTCTGTCTTTTTATATGTTCCATTACGCAACCTGTAGATGGTGCTGTGGTATAGCAGAATTGCACGAATACACCACAGTTTCATGCTGACATTCACACAAATACCAGACTTCCCTTTTTGGGGGTGGAATCTCACTATAATGGTTACAAAGTACAGAAGAGACCCTGCAAGATGATGACATCAGGATGATGACAAACTACTGCAGAATTACAAGCACACAATAAATGCCTCATGTAGAAATGCTGTTTGTCAAGGGAATGCTTCCATAAATCATAGTGCACATCACTCTACAGGAAAGAATCAAGTTTCTTAAAAAATATATAGCAGAAGGGCAATTATTTAAAATGTTCACTAAAAAGAAGCCTTGGGTGCTTCCAGATGTGGCTTTTATAGTGCAATCTCCCTGCATTATTCATGGAATTTTACAGAGGGTCCAGATGTTGCCTTCAATTTGTAAACCTCCTGTGTTTTCCCACTGCTCATTCTATCTTTTTTTCCTACTACAACAATCCATTAAGGAAGGAAAGACAGAAAGCTGCTCAATGCCTTTTGACTGGTAGTGCTGGGAGCCCTAAGTCTGGAAAAAAAACCTCAAGATAGCTGTACATCTTACTGCTCCTTGTATTGTTTTTATTGTAATTAGAATTGTTTTTAAGGTTGTATTTTTAATACTGTATTTTAAATGTGATTTTAATATTTATATGTGAACTGCTGAGGGATTTTATTATATCTAGCGGTATAACAATACCACAAATAAGTTAAAAATAAATAGATCAAAGAGTTGGTAAAGCTTATCCATTTGTAATGTTTTGCTCTACTTGTAAAAATAATTAACATGCCAGAAGATCATTATGGCCCTATCCATTTTTGTTTTTCTTTCTCTCCCCTGACCCCATAACCTTTAATCCCACTCCTCTTATACACATTTCCCATTCACTTTTGTGAGGAATATGGTATCTCTTCTGGAAGAGAATGGGAATCCCCTACATATGTATAGCTTCATTTCTGCAGTGAGAAAGCAGCCAGATACACAGGAGCTCCATATTTACATCAGAACACACTTCACTAGGGTTCTGGATCAACGTGACTGTAATTAGAGTCATGGTGCTATATCTATATCTATATCTATCTATATCTATATCTATCAAGGACACACAAATTAAGACACTTTCATAGAAGGTTAACTTTATATTTTATTTTCATAGTCATCACAGTAATAAACACTCAGGAAATAAATTAGCCAAATACCACATCAGTGGCACATTTATTTAGACAATTATATTCCATATTTCTACTACACGTTGGCAGGTATACACACAATGCAGTTCAACTTGCAAACACATAAAAGTTTTGCCTTGTTTGTTTTAAATATAGATTATATAAATGCTATACATGTTAAGATGGGTAATGATATGCAGAAGAAGAAAATGTCTCCAAACACTTACTCTTCAAATCTGTGGGCAATATAATATTCAATGCTAAAAATGGATGTTATCAAATCCTATTGCAGAAAGCCAAACTGCAAATTATTAAAATACAGATATACCAGTCTGTGCGTACTAGATGTGCTGCAGCCATAGCATGCGCTTGGTGGCTACTGTCTGAAGGGACAGATCAGATCACATAACACTAACTGATGCTTCTCCAAAGGCCTGCGTCCCTTTGGCGTCAGTACCAGTACTTCTTTCTATTGACTTTAATGATGGCTCTTCAAGGTGGGAGTGCGTATTCTACTTGATACTTTATAAGGGATGCATTGTGTCTAAAACATGTATTGTATCCTATTGGTTTGACATTCAGCACACACACACACACACACACACACACACACACATGTCTACTGAAGCTCCTTCCAGCAAAGCACTTAATTAAATATTGTAATTAAAGCACATCTGGAATGCTAACTATATAGCCATGGAGTTCAAGACTAATAATCATAGCCACTGGAGCTTGGTATAATAATTTGAACTGTGTTATGGACAGAAGCTGAGGGAGTAATGTGGCGTGGGGGAGGCTATCTACAAAACAGCTCCCCGTGTTCTCAGAAAGGAAGAGAGAGTGTGTCTAAGACAGTTGTCCAGTATATATTGCCTGCTGCCATTGTATGAATGGATGAACATGCAAGCAAGGGCCAGTTCATATGACCACCTTGCTATGTGGTGAAGATGGGGATAAAATGAATATAGGCAGTTTTGAGCATATACTGTTGCAGATTTACAATTGTTTTACCACAGTCTTCCTTGCAGCTCAACTCATTTGTAGCAGAATAGTAAAAGTAAACCGAAGTGCAAGTTGGGGGCATGGCGAGACAAATGGACAACCACATGCTACGTTATGTACTTTGTGAATCCACTGCACAGTCACAGCACACTTATTCTGGGGCTAATTCACACAACTAAATGGGTGCTCCAAAAATACCAACCAGAATAATCCCACCCAGATAATGTAAGAAGGCCTATCTCTGGTAGCAAGAAAGCTTAAGAAAGTTATAGAAAAGCACTGCCCAGGAAGCGCCACAGGACTGGGAAATGACCAAGGTGTTATCAGCCTAGAGGACAAAACCAAAGATCACAGTCCGAAGGCAACAAAGCATACAGCAGCACTAGACCTTGACTTGTGTAGTTCTGGTCACCATACCTAAAAAAGATATTGTACAGCTGGGGAAAGTGCAGAAAAGGGCGACTGCAATGATCAAGGGGGCTGGAGCATCTGCTCTTTGAGGGAAGGTTTCAACAGCTGGGATTGTCTAGCTTGGAAAAAAGGAGGCTAAGGGGAAACCTGATAGAAGTGCACAGAATTATGCATGGTGTGGAGAATGTGGATAGAGAGACATTTTTCTCCATCTCTCATAATACTAGAACCTGGGACCATCCCATAAAGCTGATTCGTGGGAGATTCAGAACAGATAAAAGGAAGTACCCCTTCAAACAGTGCATAGTTAAATTATGGAATTTACTACCACAATATGCAGTGATGGCCACTAATTTGGATGGCTTTAAAAGGGAGTTGAATAAATTCCTGGAAGAAGGCTATCAATGGCTACTAGTCCTGATGGCTATGTGCTACCTCCAGTATCAGAGGCAGTAAGCCTATTTGCACCAGTTGCTGGGGAATATGGGTGGGAGGGTGCTGTTACACCATGTACTGCTTATGGGTTCCTAGTCAACAGCGGATTGGCCACTGTGTGAACAGAGTGCTGGACTAGATGGACCTTTGGTCTGATCCAGCATGGCTCTTCTTATGTTCTTGTGTTCATAAGACTCTAGTTGGCAAAGGGAATCAAATAAATAATACTGTTTTTCTCCAGGAGCAGGGAAGAAATAGCTCCCTTCTATCTGTTTGGCTCAATGCCCAATGGGCACATCTGTACATAACAGTGGCAAATCATGGGTCATTTAACCCATGATTTGCTACAGCTCATGCCAAGTGCATGCCACTGATGTATAACCCATCATTTGCCACCATTATGTGTGAACCGGGTCAATAGCTAGAACAGTGGGAAATCTAGCTGAATAGCTGGAGATATGATTCCAATCTGGTGGTGAATTTGCAGTCCCCATGAGGGCAAGGGAGATGATGATTGGTTAAGACTGTGTGATAATGGTTGCTCTTCTTGTTGCGAATCATACTATTAGTGAGAGTGAACCCAAAAGAAGTATGACTAGAGACAAACAATTTTTAAAAGAGAAGTGAATTGTTTTAGATATCTTATGTTGTTGTATGTGCTGTCTGTTTTTTGTCCTTGCGTGAATATTTTTTTATACTTTATACAATGTATTTTAATGGTTTTTCATTTTTGTGTACTGCCCAGAGAGCTTCAGCTATAGAGTGGTATTGAAATATAATAAATGAAATAGAAGGTGGTGTCATAGGGACATTGTTTCCTACGGTGCCTATTACATAAATTCATTTTCTTTGTCTCGCTGTCACCTCTTTCAAACAGGTTTTGTCCTACAAACCTTCAAAATCATGGCTATATTAAAGAATTAGTCCCAGAACTCTACATTTTTAAACTCTTGGGTGAGTTGGCCGCTTATAAGATAAATGTAAATATATCTGAAATTCTAGATCTAAATGTGAATATACCTAGAAAAATTTATATTGTCAGCAATATATCATAGGAAACACAAAGAGATCAGTATCTTGGCATTCAGATGGTATACATATTTAAATGTAAATTCCAGAATTCTTTCAATGTACCTTAAAGCAGCCAGCTTAAGTAGGAATAAAAATAATAATCAAGCAGCAATAAAAATGATGTCCCAGGATGTTTACTTAGAGGTTTGCCTATCTTTATTGATAGAGCTAAATTAAACCCCTTGCAAACAAGGTACAAATTGATTATTATGGGCTAATAATAAAAAAACAAAGTGGTGCTATTTAAAACAATATTGCAATCAAGATGAAAAAGAGGCCTTGGGTTTCCCAAATGTAATGAAACAAATATCGATGGTAGATAATGGTTTGTAGACTCTAAAATATGAGTATTGGAGCAAGCAGGTACTACAGTTCTCTTGTATGCTACTAAGGTTCCCAATAATAAGCAGATTTTTTTTTAAAAAAATCTGGAAATATAATTAATTATATTATTATGAAGAACTAGATATTTTACAGTTCAAAAATGAGATTAAAATTCCATAATTTCTGGGCAATATGCACATTTGGAAAATACATAGGGTTGTCCCTTCTGTGAATTAAAGAGCTCTTTCCTTTCACGGAAGGGACTAAAATTCAGAGGAGGCTACTGCTGCGTGAAAGTGGGGAGGCAACTGTCACTAACAACCCCTTCCCTCTGCAGGTCCCCATGCCATCCCCACTCACTGTTCTAGAAGGTCCTCCAATCCTCCAGAGCAGATTTTCAGGGGGCAGGAGAAATCTGTGATAATCAACACCCTCCTACAGAATCAAAGCCATAATATTACAAGCATCAATGGCTTTGTCATAACTACCTCCAACCCTCTGAACATATCTGAGTGTTTGGATGGACTAATTTCCACAGAAATGTGCCCTTTTTTATGACCCGGTGATGTCAGCCACTGAAGAATACGTTCCAAAAATCTGATTCCCCAGATCTCTTACTGCAGCTAAATACAATCAGTTCCAAAGAGGAAGTTACAAAATTGTCCTTTTTTTCAATTTCACAAGCAGTGATTCATTTTACTAAACCATTCATAAGAAGAGAGATGATTTTCCAAACAGACATTTTCATACTGGAATGGCCATAAATAGGACACCATGTTGAAGAGTGGACTCGGATGTGCACTTACAAGTCCACTGTCCAGACTCTTGGCGTGGTAAGTGAATGTCTGAAGCTGAAGCTGCCCTAGTCTTGTGGCAGATGCCTGTTCTTTCATTTAGCTGTTGCCTAGCTGCAGTCTAGCAGGGTGGGGTATTGCTGCCAACTTCTGTTTCAACCACATCGCCTCTTCACAGCCCATGGAGGCAGTTCACTTCATGCCTCAGAAGAGCTGAAACAAAATGAATAAAACAGTCTCTCAAAAGAAAGTTGGGTTTGGGTGCTGTGATTTTAACTAGGTTTGATTTCTTAATGCTATATCGAAGATATGTCCATGTGACTGGATGTGCTCATGCAATGTATCCAACCCACACGTACTCCACAAGCACCAGGGGCTGCAACCCATGCTGCTTCCCAGCCTGTCCACCCTGCTGACAGGGACGATTGCAAGACCAGCCTGGGCTGGACCAGCACAGGGTATCCTGGAGGAAAAAGGTACCTGCCTTTTCCAGGGACACTTCCCAGGCTTCCAGCTGTGTGCTACAGCACTGAACCAGGAGCGCAGGTAGCGGCCTTGAGGATGTGCCCTAGGAAATAACTGTTTAGCAAGTAAGGCACCTCATATTGTTTTCAGTTCGTAGCAAAATAGATTCTTTACCTGAAAACTATGATTTCATAGACCCTGCCTCTCTAATGACTGATCACCAAATTAAGGGGGTGGGGGTGGGGGTGGTCATATAATTTAAGGTCATATTTTTGGAACAGGACTGGCCCAAGAAATTTTGCTGCCTGAGGTGGAGCACACACACCCAGCTCAAAGTCAAGGTGCATAGTACCCAAGGCCGGCCAAGTTATTCTGGCACCTAAGGCAGAAAATCCCACAGATGCCCCGCCCCCACTCCGGAAGTAAAAATACAACAAATTTGATGGCAACAGTTTGCTCCGTTTCTTGACACCCAAAATCAGCTGCCTGAGGCGGCCGCCTCACTCTCCTGAGGTACAGTTATAAGCACAACATGTCAGGTGTCAAGCAGCAATTTCGTCCCCCATCAATATTAAATATGCTGAATGGTATGCCATTGTCTCTTTTTCCCCCTTTCCTTGTAGAAACACATGCCAAGTACTCACTTAAAACAGATGACCCAAGGGGGGGGGGGGAGGGACAGAAAATACAGTAGACTTTGTATCAGGACCAATGCTTTGAGCTAGATTTACTCTGATTGCTACTTTAACAAAGATTATATCCAAGGTTTTGGAGCACGTACACGAAGGGTCCATTTACACAGCCCAATTGGTATGTGAGGATGTCAGCTAAGGAGTGAATTGGAGCAGAGTTCAGAGCAGCTTCTAGCATTATGCGTAAATACAGAATGCACATATATGCGGTGGAGCAACCACATTGCTATCAGTGGCTATGTACCTTGTCCTGGGAACCTGTTCAACAGCAGGGTATAAATCCCTTAAATAAATATATCCACACATTACTCACTAATATTCAAAGATGATTACAGTAATGTGACTGTCCCATCATATATTCAGCACTTTCCCACTGCTCATCCAGTCTACTTGTGGCAGCTTTTCAGTGGTGCACTAAATACACTGTGGATAGCACATGATGAACCATCATAAGATTCCTCCATCATGTGCCATTGCCAATGCCAACCGCAATCAGAACCTTCTTGTCCCACATAGTTACCATGCCAATGTTCTGATTGCATGTTTATCATCCTAAATATCAGTACAGCTTTAGAGTTAAAACACTCACTTCTCTTCATGTGCAGAAGCATTACTGACAAAAGGGATTTCTTCCCTGTCTGTCTTCCCCAGGACCAGATGATGCTTCTCCATGTTTATCACACACTAAAAGAGGAATAAATGTGAATATAAGAACATAATCTAGAGAATAGTTTTAAGATTGCCTTGGTAATAAGCAAAAGGATACTAACACCTGGTTCACCCACCACGGTGGCAATTCCGGGGTTGTTTAACCCAAGAATAGCTGAGGATAAGCAAAGTGATGAGCGCATTTCCGCCCGTGTGCTTGTCATTCCCCCTTTTGATTAACAACTCAGGAATGCCCCACTCCTAGGTTGTTTCATAATATATGAACCTGGAACTGTTTATTGGCTAAACAACCCAGAGTTAACCCAACAACTGCCCATGGTTTGTTATTGGGTTAATTCTGAATTTTTTAACCCATGGTGTTTTTAGCAGGGCATTTCTGGGTTGTTAATTAAAAGCAGAAACAACAAGCACATGGCTCATGCAATCCACAATTCCTGGGTTTAAAAAAACAGTGATGTACGAACTGGGTCTAAAAGTAAAGGGTGTAGGGATAAGAGGGAGACTTACCTTCAAAGATTTCAGTGTCTGTAGCCCCAGGGAGAAGTGTCTCTCATTATCTTCTGGAAAAGGAGAAGAAAAGAAATAGATTCAGTATCATATTTCACATCCCCACCACGTGCAACAGCTCAAATTGCTCTGAGGCATGTTAAGCCCCTAAATGTGGTGAAGGGGTTCCTCTCAACTTTGGGCTACCCAAAACAGCTGGAGTAGAACCTCCTCTCCCTTCAACCGCTGTGCAGAATACTAGGTTGACTTGCTAAATAGAGGGGAAGCCCACTCAACACCGATCAGTATTGTGGAGGGATTCATGAGTTACTCTTCACGGGAGTGAATTTCCCCTCATATCTTAGTCACTGGACTGATTTCCCTGGAGAATATAAAAAGCAAAAGACAGCTGTGTTGCTCCATGAAAACATTTCTAAAATCCACAGTAGGGCAATGCTTTATTACAACAAACTAAGATGTCATGAGATAGAGATCAAGCTTTGGATTTTTCCAGAACCTTTTATCAGGCTGGATAAAGCAAGTGAGATTGTGGAGGGGAGAGAAAAGGTTGTCTTGGTGTTAAAACCATAACATTTATATTGGTTATCATTTTAAGATTAAGCATAGGAAAAGGTGGCAGGATTAGTTGGATGTGGTCACCTTGAAGCTATGCAGCTTTTTCAGCTTACACCTAAGGATCCTAGGAGAAGAAACAGAACTAAATAACTGCCAGTTCCCCATTTTTGAAAGTATAAAATCCAGCGGGTTATGCTGTCTTCACGGCTCTGGGTCAGCACTGTTCCCCCATCAAACCCCACGCTCTTGCTGGTGCATGGTGGCAGCAGCTTGTTCTAACAAGGAGAGGCAGTGTGGGCTTTCCAGCAGCCATTAGGCTCATTGTGCCTGCCCCCTCCCACAGCTTCTGGCAACCAATAAGAGGTCGCCATCTACTCAGGAACACCCCTGGAGTGGCTAACCTCGCTCTGGCTGGAAAAGTCAGGGTAAGACCCTGACTTTTCAACAGTGCATCTTCGCTTCTTTGCCCTGGGGTGGCTTCGAATCTCTAGCTGTGTCATCTAACTGATGCAGCGTGGATTCGGAGCCACACCAGGGCAAAGATGACATCAAGACAGTCCATTGGATCTGCCTCCAGGCTTAAGCAAAACACACAGTTTCCTTGTTTAAGGAGAGAACAGTAGTAATGAGAAATATCACTGTTTTTATACTGGCAAAACTGAAATCATTGCTGATGTGAAATGGTTTTAGTGGCCTCCGTTAGGGATATGCATCGTTTCATTCCAATGTCCGATAACAATCCGATAAGATTGTTATCTGACATCCGATTAACGATAACGATAAACGTTCCAGGAAGCCCTAACTGATCCGATCCGAAATCCATATGTCTGATAACTATCGGACATATCGGATTATCGGACTGCCAGTTTAGGGCCGGCCCTCCCTCCCCTTGCACTCCTTAACTGAGCCTTCCCTGCTGCCGTCCACTGCCCCAAACTACTGAGAACTAGGCTTTGCGGCTTAGTTCTCAGTAGAGCGATGACACACCGGGTGATGACGTCACCTGGAGCATCGTAGCTCTACTGAGAACTAGGGCGCAAAGCCTAATCCTCAGTAGTTCCTAGCAGCGGAGAACAGCGGAAGGCCGCAGGTAAGGGGGGACCCCTGGGGACCCCTCCCTTCCCCCCACTCGCACTCCTTACCTGTGGCCTTCCCCGCCGCCACCGCCCCTTACTACTGCTAAACAAGCTTTGCGGCCTATTTGTCAATACAGAGAGGCACCGAGTGATGATCACTCGGTGCCTCTCTGTACTAACGAACAGGCCGCAAAGTCTGTTTAGCAGTAGTACGGGGCGGCGGTGGCAGTGACAATGGAGGCGACAGCAGCAGGTAAGGCACACGAGTGGGGGGAGGGAGCGCAAGTGGGGGGAGGGAGGGAGTGCCGGCCCAGTGTTTTCCCCATAGACTTGCATTAGGGGAAAGCTTTCTTTTCCTCCAATGCAAACCTATGGGGGAAAACACTGTTATCGTATCGGAACTGCCGATATTTATCGGATTTCCGATCCAATCAAATCTGGGTACCCCCCAATATGATCGGATCCAAAAAAAAATTATATTGGAATTTCTGATAATGATACGATATAATAATTTCAGCCATGCACATCCCTAGCCTCCGTGTAGTTCCTAATGAGCCAATTTTAGAATCATACAGGGCACTAAAAGCACTTCACATCAGCAAGAAAATCCCAGCGTTATATGGTCTGATAGTAGTTACTTGTTGGTGAAAGACCTGTATTCTCAGAAGCACTGTCTTTTTCACCACATTCAGTTCTTCGAAGAAAACATGATCTTGTACTGTTAAATTAAGCTCGAGAGTCAAAAGTAAGACTTATGATAGCCAAAAATTGGAAAACACAAGGGGATTATTGTATGGAAGAGTGGTATAAAGGAGTGTGGGATATTGCTATTAATGACAGATTAACTTGTGCAATGAAAGTAAAGATGGGATTAACTAAAAAGAATGATTTTGGCAGGATTTGGGCTATGTTTCTAGAATATGTTTTAGAAAAGGGGAGAGGCTATACACCATCTAAAGAATCAATGCAGTTTTGGGAAAATTTATAAGTAATAGGGTTAGAAGGTCTCGGGGGTAGGGAGCACGGGGGGTTGTTGAGGCTTTTGTATTGTGTATTGTTATGTTATATGTTGAAATTAATAAAATTATTTTTTTTAAAAAAGTATAATTTAGTCTTTCTTCCTGGGGTGCTGCCTCATTCATCGAATTTTAGCAAGGCCCAAACAATGTCATCTTCCATTTGTAATTCTCCTGTGTTTTCCTACCACTACTAATGTCTTTATTCTTTCCACATAAAATCTATTAAGGACATGCAATAATTCTGATAGATAGTTGAAGGCAATTTGAAAAAGGGATTGCAGCTTGTGGTGTTTACACATAGTCCACTTTCATTTAAACAGAACCTTTCCAGACTTGTATTGTTTCAAAAACCTGCAAAACCTATTTGATAAGAGGCTACAGTGGGAGTAAATCGAGCTTTCTCAGCCATGCTGATTGAGATCCTTTTAACTTGAAGTTCCATGGATTGAAGCTGGGGCCTCTCAGTCATGCAATGCATGTGTGCCATCAGCACCAAGGATGGGTTTGGCCCTTCCACTATGGAGCACTTTAACCCAGGGCTCCATCACACCCATTTTCCCCATGGTTTGCCCCCGCGTTTTTTTACCTCCATTTCATAAGCACATTTCATAAGCACATCAATTAGATGGTCCTTTCACATGGGTTTGTGATATTGTGCTGCACTGTGAAACCTCCTTTTCACTTGTTTTCTCTTCCACTCCATCCCGCCCCTTCTCTCAAAGCACCCCCTCCCCAACAAAGGAAAAAGCGAGAGGGCAGCAATACACAGAAGCTTAAATGTGCATTAAATCTGCTTAGGGAAAACAATCCAAACTTTCCCAGCTCCAAAATAATATGCAAAATGGAGGAAAAGAGGCAAGATGGGTGCAGGACAAGGACGACGTCATGAGAGTCCCACGCTGCAAAACCAGATATCAGACATGGCAAGAATGTATTGAACCACTGGTATGATGGAGCTCCCAATATGGCTGGGCAGACAATAGTTTTTAAGAGAGATGGAAGTAGTGTATAGCGACGAGCGTATAGACACAAAACAATCTGTTGTTAATAATTCCTGCAGACATTTTTACAACCCCCCTGAAGAAGGCCTAACAGAAACCCAGATGTCGAAACGTGTTGGGTTTGTTCACTATAAAGTTGTCTACAGCATCCTAAGACATTTCTCCCTTTTTCTTGCTTGTCACCTCTAGTCAAACAGGTTTTGAGGGTTTTAGAAACATTTTTTTAAAATCCCAATCCAAAAGCATTTACCAAACACAAAAGTGAAATGAAGTACACACCACAAGCAGTGATCTCTCTTTCAGCCCATCTTCAACTCTCTGAAAAAACACTGTCTGCTTCCAGAACTATGAGAAACAGATTTCTGCTTCTCAAATATTCTGCACTTAGAACAACCAAGCAGCTTGAGAAATATTCTAAACAGGTTTTTAAGAATGCAGGCAGTGCATCGGAATGTACAGCCATTATATGGCAGAGGGTCTCAAACCCCTTTCAGCCCAAGGGCTGACTTCAGTTTCTGAGAAGCTCTCAAGGGATGAATGCAAGTGGTGGGTGGGACCAGAGACAAAAGGGGTGGGCCCAAAAATATTATCCTATTTTAGCGTAAATCTCTTATTGCCAGCAACTAAGGGGCTGTCTATATGCTCTGAAAGCCCAGGGCTGGCTCTGAACCTGTGCTGCATCAGTTAGAGCTCAAGATCTGCAGCAGACAAATCAGGGACTTACCCAGACTTTTCCTGCTCGAGTGAGGACAGCACATATCTTCCACCATCTGTCCTTGACCAGCGCTGCTCCAGGGGCATTCCCAGGTGGAAGGCGACCTCCCATTGTCACCAAGAGCTGGGGGAGGGGGAGGGGTGGGCCTGGCACATCTAATGGCCACCAGAAAGCCTGCACTGCCTCCCTACATCTGGATTACTTGCCGCCACCCTACACCAGTGATACCACTGGGTTTGGCAGCGGAATGGTGCCAACTCGGCACCGTGAAGACAGTCCCTAAACCTTAGGAGTGACATTTCAACCTTTTAGAATGGGGAGAAATATGCAAAACTTGGGAAACCACCAATGGATCAGTGATCAGGGAAAAGAGGGTGAGGCCAGGGAAAGGGGACTTGATCATCTGGGAACCCTGGAGCATTGGACTGGGATCCTAGGAATGCCAGATTTGGCTCACAGGACTGAGGTTCAACACCCTTCTATATGGCATCTGGCTTCCATGAACACTTACCTGCCACAACTGCAGAACAGTCCACATGGATTGTGCCCATTGTAAGAATCAGATGTTCTATGTGACCGATCACTTTCATATTATGCGGCAATGAAATCTTCTCACTTTCAGACTTGTAGGATTTCATATGCTCCATTAGCCTGCACAGGGAAGAACAACCACTGGGTTTACCTCTGGAGTTTTCTCATTTGGGAATGGCAATACATGTACTACCCTTTATACAGAAATTGAGGATAAGTCATTCCTGTTCATTAATTAACCTCTGATATGGTGAAGGGAGCCATCACAGAATCATCTGTAAAATAACCTCTTCCCCAAAAGAGGCAACTATTGGGCATTGCCAAAATATATGGTTAAAAGAAGCATTAGCTGTGTTACACCTCTAGCAATTAGCCGACTTTGACAAACCCTTATTAAAGAGACGTTGTGTCCGATACACACAGAAAAAGAGTTGTTGCTGAATAAAGCATAACCTGAGATCCATAGGCACTTCAGATACAGACGTTAAAGCAAGTGATCCATTGATTAGGAAAAATGGACAATCCATGTCCCTATCCATTCCAGCTTAAGACCCTGTATATCATATTTATTCACCAATAATAAGTATTGATAAACATGGATTGTGGGTTGATATGACTGATCGGATTCAATAAGTGCTCTGAATATCAAATGAGACTCTGAAGCTGTAAAACCAGCAGGGCCAAATCTTGATTCTAGCAAATGTTGCAATTGCAAATATTGCCATTCAGCCACAGCAGGTAAGTCTTATTTGGCATGCAAAGCTAGGGTGACCAGATTTTGAGAACGAAAATCCCGGACCCCCCCCCCCGCCACCCCACCCACCCAAAACAACTCCCCCACTGTGCGCCCGGGCCGCCCCGCCCCGCCCGCCCGCATGCCCGTGCCGGCAGGCCCCCCGCCCGCATGCCTCGCGCTACTGAGGGACAGGCCGCGAAGCCTGTTTCTCAGTAGATTCCGAGCACCGGAGGGAAGCGGACACCCCAGCAGGTAAGTGCCTCGCGCCGCCCGCCTCGCACCGCCCGCCCGCCTCCCGCCACCGCTGCGTGACCCCCCGTCGCCCCGGTTTGCCCCCGCCGCCCCCCGGTTGGCCTGGATTGCCCCAGGGCCATCTGGTCACCCTTTTGGGAGGGCTAAATTTCCAGATTTGGCCCCCCAAAACAGTTTTCCCCCCGGATGTGGATTTGCTCCCCATTTTCCGGGCATGTCCGGACAAATCCGGGCGGATGGTCACCCTATAAAGCCGAAAATAACAAAAACTCATCATCAGCATTCATTAGCTGATCCAAGGTAAATATCAACTTGTCTGTCCAAGTCTGCCACAAAAAGCTCTGAAGCTTTACAAATCCACACTTGATGAAGGCTATAGTTTTTAGTTATTGTTAAATTATGGTAAGAAGATAGATCCCCCCCCCCCCGGAATTCCCAAGAATATTTCAAAGAAAGAGAAGTGATCCTAATTAATGCTAGTGAGAGTGAGAAAAATTTAGATGAATTAGCAGTGATTAAAGAATGTGAAAATTCTTTATAATGCAGAAACAACCCAGATTACAAGGGGAACGTGTTTAAAAGCAACCAAGATTATGCATCTTCACATAATGTGGCTTGGCGTGGGGCTTCTACAATCCCCAGTTCACCAAGAAAAGAAAACCAATTTGACATAATAAACTGAGAGAATATGTTCTCGATCTTATGTTTTTCGGTCCATGACTTCTGAGCCACTTTTGTAGAAAGAAGGAAGGCATGGATGTTTTTGCTCAGTAGCAGATTGTGCCAGTCTGCCCTCGTGGGAAATAGGAACAAATTAGTAACATATTAAAAACTGGCAAGCCGTTTGTCTTTTGCTAATACACAATGTTCCATTGCTCAGTCAAGGAGCAGTTGGGGATGCTTTTAATTCCTGACCTCTTCCCTTACATGCTTTACACTGAACCAAGATCATATCTGGGACTTCAAGGTGAGATGGCAACAAAGTCAGATGTGTATTGCCTTTCTCCTGTGCTTCTGCTTTATTATACCTGGATAATTGTTTTAATCTCTACAATAGTTGAAAGCAGGTGACTGCGTTTTTTTCTCTCTTTTTCACTCCTCTCATTACCAAGAATTTGAGGAATGGGAAAGGTCCGGGGCCAGGTGGTTTTGTGATAGAATGGTACAAAGCAAACTTGAATTATTATTATTTTACTCCTAAGGCTTACCTATTATCTTGTATCAATGAATGGAAGATTTATTTATTTTATTTAATACTCCTCCATGGGTTGCTTTGGAGTAAAATTATTTGGCACCTCTTTTAGGCTGGATGGCACTAAAATCTAGGCACATTAGGAAGAAAGGGATGGTTCCACCCACAATTTCAGTGGCTAGAGAAACATGGTATATAATATCCCATCAGCCCTAGTGTGACCCTTATTGTCATGCTAAATTATCTTTATCAGGAATCCTGATTTGAAAATCGAGAAGTAGCCATTTTTGTGGAAGAATTGGGTTGTTAGTGGAATTCTTACTTTAGATCAGCTAATAAGATTGGCTTATTAGTTCTTTCCATTTTCAATATTGCAGAGTTGATATCACTTATCAACTAGTGCTGGGTGGCAATATATTCAATTACAGCACATTTTGGCATCTATATATGGACCATCAGTAATGAGCGCTCCAACACTTCCTGTAACGGGGGAATTAACTGGCTCTTTTCAGAAAGATAAGCATACAATAGTGGTTTATAAATGTATTTTGGAATGTAATAAAGTGGACTTTCAATATGTTAGAGAAGAATGGAATAGGAAACTGGAATGCTCTATACAGCTTAATCAATGGAAAATTGCCTTGGCTTCCATATGTACTATTTCTGCAGATTTAAAACTGAGGATGATTCAACAAAATGGAGGTTTCTTGTATATTGGGCACATAGGCTGGTTAAGTTATTGTGATTGGATATGCTTTTATTCTTGTTTTTTATATTCTTGCTATCATTGTTATTGCTTGCAGTTTCTCCTCTTTTGTTTTGTTATGATTGCATATATATATATATATATATATATATATATATATATATGGAACAAATGAAGATGACTTAGGCCCTTTCCACACCAGGCAAAATGCCTGGGATGGACCCCCAGCTGCTCCTTATGGGTCCGCATGACATACAGGGAGTAGCAGGGACAGGGGAGGGGGCACAGGATTTTTCCTAGTTCTCAGGAACCAGAAAAATCCTGATTCTTCCGCGGTCCTGGGAACTTCCCGGGACCGCAGAAGAATGTGGTTGGTCGGCCCGGTGCAGCCGCATTTACTCACGAGTAAGCACAGCTGCACCAATGGTCCTGGAGCCGCACTGTGCAGCTCCGAGACCATCAGGAGAAGGGATGGCAGCTATTTTACCACCCCTGGGAGGGCAGGGAGGGGGTGGGGGCCCACTGGTGTTTTATTTTATTTTTTTTTAAAAAAGGACTCACCTGTTGTGCAGGAGCACTTGTGTGCTCTTCTTCGTTGCAAAAGCAAACAAAAAATGCTGGGTGCAAGTTGCAACGTCCCGGGAGAAGCCCGGGCCATCGCATTTCAGATATGAGCTGAGCACACCAATCCCGAAAGCAGTTACTTCCGGGATCATGCTCTTCCCACCCTCTCCACCCCTATGGTGTGGAAAGGGCCCTTATACTGAGTTAGACTATTGGTCCGTCTAGCCCACTATTGTCGAAACTGACTGGGAGCAGCTCTTCCGGGTTTCAGGCAAAAAAAATTCCAGCCCTACCTGGAGTTACCAAGGATTGAACGTTGGATCCTCTGCATGTAAAGCAGGGGCTGCACTACTGAGCTATGGTTCTTCTCCTGTTATCAACATCTAGACAGATTATCCAGCACCTAGACTTTTTTTTCTCTCTTAGCACATCTGTACTTCCATGCTTATTTTAGGGATCAGATGAGTTCATGTAGGGTATCCAATTCCTGCAGATCACACGCACTAATGCTAATTTCTTGTCTTCATTACATAACTGACAACACCGAATTATGCATTCTGGACAGCCAGCTTTCTGGAGTTGATCTAGAAGTGTTCCAAATGTGTTCTCTAGTCAGGAGCATGGGCAACATCTATGTGTGGACAGACCTAGAATGACCCTTGCAAAGGCCTCTTGTATGCAGAGTAGGAAATTAAAGAGGATGCAGCTGGAATAAGAAAAACTATAGCTGCTGGAATTCCCTCTGCATGGCTCTTAAAAATTGAGGAGCCCTGTCCTCCTTTGCATTGGGTCACCCTAAACCAGCCTTCCCTGATGTGGTACACTCCAGATGGCCTGGCCATGCTGGCTGCAGATGATGTGGGTTGTATTTCAACATATCGGTTTGGGGGAGGCTGCCCTAGAGATAACCTTAGAGAAGAGAAAGTTAGGAAATACACTACACATCCAAGAAATCTTTTCAAAAGTAAAGCTGTAAAATCTTTGTTATAGAAATGTCTCATCCATTATTCTTACCGTTGTTTTAAAATCATTTTTAAAATGTTTCTGATGTCATAATAAATTGCAAGCTGTGCTCTAACACAATCCTTTTCTTTTCATCTTGTTTCTATAGGGCTTATGCAAGAAGCAACCTCAGTGGATGTGACAATACATGGATTAGAACAAAGTACATCCCAAAGCAATCTCAGTTCCCTGGTGTTTGATTGTCTCCCCTCCTCCTCCGACAACACTGTTCTGGCTGCGTTCGTGTGCAAAACTGACACGTTCTTTAAAAAAGCAATCTGTCTGAAAGCAATAGATCCTTTCTTGTTCCATTTCTTTCTCCTTTAAGGTATTTTTCTACTGCTCTCCTTTGCAAGATGAGTCATCCATGACCTATGCGGAGATGAGCCAATGCTAAAGTCACTTTGATACCTCTTCTTTGAAGGATCCATTTTCCTCTCTGTTTAAGGTGTTACAAAAGGCAAGGAAAAGGCTCCTTTTCTCAGTACACTCTATTTATTTATTTATTTATTTATTTATTTATTTATTTATTTTATTTACAACATTTATATACCCCTCCACATCTAAACAGATTCTTGAGCGGTGAATAACAAAAAGGTAAAAAGGTAAAAGAATAAGACACCAAATTAAGAAATAAACTAAAAACAGAATGTTAAAAAAAAACATGGCTAGTCAATCAATGAAGGCTTCCTGAAATAAGGGTGTTTTCAGGAGGTGCTGAAAGCAGCAATGTTGGCACCTGCCTGAGTTCCCGAGGTAGGGAGCTCCATAGAAAGGGGCCACCACACTGAAGGCTTTTATCCAGGTGGACTCCAACCAGGCCATTGTTCCATGCAGAGCCACCAGGCACATGCCATCTAGTGACCTCAGTGACCGAGCAGGTTGATAAGGGAGAAGGCACTCTGTCAAGTATCCTGGTCCCCAAGTTGTTTAGGGTTTTATACACCAGTACCTCAAACCTGACTGGATAGCGAACAGGCAGCCAGTGTGGTTCCCTCAGCAAAGGAACTGTGTGCTGAAAAGGGGCAGCTCCTGACAACAGCCAAGCTGCTGCATTCTGCACTAGCTCCAGCTTCCGGAGCAGCCTTAAGGGCAGCCCCACATAGGGTGCATTGTACTAATCCAGCCTTGAGGTTACTAGCACCTGTACCAATGCATAGCTGGCAAAGCAACCGATGCTGAGTTAGGTGGGGGAAGCTTCACCCATCCCTCCCATCCCTGCCACCAGTTCTGTTGTTCGGAAAACTCCACCTACTCTCTGCTGACCCTTATCCTTGTGGACTCTAGCATCATTGCTGCTGCCACTAGGTGGAGGGAGAAGGCAATATCCAGGTGAAATCTTTGACCTGTTTGTCAATTTATTTATTTATTTTTCTGGAAGTGCCTACAACAGAGGTGGTGGAAGGAAACCTCTCTCAGTTCTAGAGTTACTGTATTTTTAAAATCAAAAACATTTTGATGCACCAGTGCTAGAGCAAAGATATCCATACTGCATACTTTAATTTAAAAAATGGATATCTGTAATCCTGCTATAACTTCAAAGGAAAATACAAGAAATTGACAGCTGATTTGTCAATTTCACAGCAAATTTTACCATGGAGTTGTAGCAAGAGTGGGGAACGTGTGGTCCTCCAGATGTTGTTGGACTGCAACTCCCATCAGCCCCAGCAAACATAACCAATGATGAAGGATGATGGCAATTCCAAACCAAGAACATCTGGAGGGCCACAAGTTGCCCATCCCTGCCCTACAATTTCAGTGGTAGAAAGTCCATCAGAGAGAGAGTCAGCATATTAAAACAGATAACAGTGGAGGAGATGTGCTATAAAGAGAGAGGGCCAAATGCATCACCAACAAACACAAAGCAGTTGAGACAATAGTACTACATCAATTCAGTATGACAGTCGCAGAAACTCCAAAAATTGTGATAAACTAGTACTATAAAACAATACCTGGGGAAAACGGGAGTACGACATTTTGGGAGAAACCTAATCTGGTTTTCAGGAATAAATTCTTCAACTATGACAGTAGCATAGAATAGAGATGCAGAACCTCTGGCCCTCAGGGCACCCAAATTGGGCCTACAGAGCAGGCAGGGGTTCAGTTCTAAGCCTCGCCGCATCCCCTGGAGGAATCCCCTTGGAAAGCATCTCCCTCTATTGAGATCAGAGATAACAGTGCAGGTTCCCCTGCTGGCACACATCGAAATGTGTGGCAGCAGGACTTGCCTGTGCTGAGAAGAGCGGAATAAAAATAGACTAGTATGGAAGCACCCATGGTCAAAGAGGGTGGTGAAACTAGTAATTATGATAGTCAGGCCTCATATTTTGATCATTCCAGTCTTAAATCTTTTGTTGGTTTTTAGACAATGGCTCAATTCGGACGACACAATAAACAACTGGTGTGGGGGAAACAATCATCAGTTGTTTTGACTATTGTGTCGTCCGAATGCTGCCATAGTCAACTCAGCACTGATCCTCATCCAAACCACAGTTGATTATTTATTACCATGTTGTGTGGGGAGTACCCCCTAGGGTTAGCGTGAGGGTTAGGGTTAGTGTCGTCCGAATTGAGCCTTTGTGTTGAATTTTTAGCATTTCGACCTCTGCGATCAGACAGGAGACAGGAGTGTTTCGGCATCACAGAAACTATTGCAATGCAATCACGTAAATCCCTGCCTTTTAGTTCAAAAAGCTGAAAATGAATGCGGGATTAGACATTATCACATTGTCAAGGAAGAGCTCAATTGGCTAATCTAGACATTTCTCACTGTGTTGACATGGAAGCTTGTGCTGTGCTGCCCTGGTGGGTAGACCGTACTTCTGGTTAAGATACATGGCCAAAGGATTGATTGCCATATGGTACGTACTAGACTCAATGTTCTCTCTCCTTCCGCCCCTCCTCCCCAGGAAATATAGGCTCGAATTTCCCTGGCACAAATTAACATCATGCCCACGGCCCGAGCCTCCAAGGGTTTAAATTAACTTCTAAAATCAGAGAGATTCGAGCTTATGCTTGCCCGTCTGCCTGCAAGGCACAACTTCTGAACGTGATAACTCTTCCAACACAGACCCAGATTTATGAGCTGAGCTGTGGCAACTCATTAGTAAGACTTATGCACTTGTTATGTATTCAGCGACATTTCTATCTTCATTAGAATTTCACATATTTCAGAGACCAAGAGCTTCTTTAAATGAGCATTTTATAGTAGGCTCGTTACTGGCAACTCATGGGTGTTCGCGGGTCATTCTGAAGATGCCATCAGCCTTCTGTGCATCTCCCGCTCCATTTTCCTGTTTTAGCACTAAAAAAAAAAACTCTTCTGGGATATAGCGATATTGTCAGGTTTTCTTGCCATGTGTAGGAAACGTTGTACTATAAAATGCCCACTAGAGGGCACTGTCCCATTCAACTGCATCAACGCTGTAAAAGCCACATGGTCGCTGCTCTCTTCCTCATGTAGTTACAGCTCATTGCAGAAGTGGAAGAGAAAAAGGAAGCAAAGGAATGGTAAGGGAACATGATTTCCCCAATCTGAAGGAGCTCCAAGATTAAGCCCTAATAGCTAACATAAACTCTAGAAGTGAGTCAGTGTTTTTTAAAAAAGAATACTAGAGTGGTACATTGAGAGTATGTCTTTCAGAGAATTAATTATATATACGAGGGGTGCACAGACTTTTCAACCCAAATTGCCATATGAAGTGTTGGTTGGAGGGCTGGGTGTTGCACATGAGTGTGTGCATGCACGCACATGCACAGACACAGACACAAACTTCCCCTCCTTGCCCATTGATATCTAGGGATTGTTGGGGTTAGGGGTGAAAGCCTTTCCCATTTCCCAATTATCTCAATGGAGATTATTATTTCTCCACTTCTATTAGTGTTGGAAAAAAGGCAATCTTGGGATGCGGAATTGAAGGGTTCAGAGAAACTTTCTCCACTCATTCCCAGTGCTCTCCACTAAGATTGTTGTTTCTTTGCCTCTACTAGCAGCAGGAAAACAGCAACCTCAGAAGCAGGATTGCTGAGGGTTGGGAAAGGTATTTTCTGATTGGAGGAAAATCTGCACAGGGATTTGGTGAAGGAATGTTCAGACAACCATAGGTGGGCCTTGGGGACTGGGGGTTGTACACCCTGCTATATACTAATAGTGAACTAATTCTCTGAATATGGGTCTTTATTAGAGATGCATGAGAAGTCCATTTGGTGGGGGGGACTCAATGGATTATTCCGGTTTGGACCTGCAGATTTGGTTCCATTTTACCCTCACACACACACCGATGTAAAATCGATTTGTAGCAATGGTGGCAATTTGCACAATTGGGGGGGGGGAGGATCTAGAAATTTGTGCAAATGGTATTGTAATATATATATATATATATATATATATAGGCAATCTTCTGCAAGTTTGCACATTTGCAAGTCCACCAGTCTGCTATGTAGCCCCATAGAGGCATATTCCCCTCATGTAAATATCCTTGTCAGTTTCATCCAATCCACACCTTCCTTTGTTTAGCTCAGAAGTCCCATATTCTGTACTTATGACAAAGAACTTGTCAATTCCCTCCAGCTTCACTTTGCTCAGAAAGTGCCAAAGTGGGAAATCTGGTTCTTTTTTGGCTCAACAGAATTCCACAGCTATGAATCACTTTTCATCCGTGAGCTGAACTGAGCTACAGGCTGTTCCTTAGACTCCGGGAACTTTTTTTCCACATTTATTTTTGAAGGTTCTGCAATGTGCGCAAACATCTGAGCAATTTTCACACATTACAGTCAAATTTGCGCAAATTACACAAATTCAGTCATAAATTTGTGTAAATTGCTCAGAAATTTACACACCATTGCAGAACTTCCCCCATCCACCCCCAATGCACAAAACCCCCAGAAAATGTGCAAATTGGTCTGACGCACTACGGATTGAGTCAGGTGCCACAGCGGGAACCGAAACTAGGAAAACCTGTCAAGCTCCACTTCCCAAATGGATTCCTCCAACATCCCTACAACAAGTACACCTTTTCCTGGCAGTGGGAAAAGCATGACTTGTAGAATGTCTGCCTGTCATTGAGCTGTTGAAGAAAGAGAGGTCTGCCTGCCAATCCTACTCCAGAAATCTCCCTACAGATTCCAGTGGGCTGAAGGGGGGAAATAACGCCAGCTGCTCTGCAACAGGGGAGACTGTTTTACAGAATAAAACCCCTAAATGTATAATGATGACTTTGTGCAATAAGCATGTAAATTACTCAGCAGTGCTTTGTTTATTAATAGGAGCAGCTCGCCCCGGCCAATGAGAGGTACAGTCGTGTTCACAGAAATCATCAGAGATTACAGAAAACTGGCATTTATTTACTCAGCATGGGGGGTGCTTAATGAGTAAATTGTTACTGATCGTATAACTAGGATGAAATGATCTCAATACTTCAGTGTCTCTAGCTTAGGAACAACCCAGGGCATTTCAGAGATTCCACAAAATCCAGGATTAGAAGGTGAGGTCAGATTGGATGGCCGTTTGGATGACTGTCAAAATGCCTCCCGATGTCCAACACTTCAAATCTGCATAAGCACAACTTAAAACACAATATTTTTTCAGAGAGTTTGGAAGAAGAGAAAAAGAGCTGTCTGGGGTGTATGCATTCATCATGGTTTAGCTCTTTCTAAACAGGTTTTTATGTAGCTTCAAAAACCTATAAAACCTGTTTGAAAGGAGGAAACAATGGAACAAAAGAAAAATATGTCCATACACCATGGGAAGTGGTGCTTCTCTCAAAACCAGGTTCAACTCTCTTAGAGCTTCCCGACACTAAGGGAAATCACGTTGTTTACCCGGGGCTGTTGTGTTTCCTGGTTCTTGGCACGATTGATATGAGCTGATTACAGCAGAGGAGAAGGGTGACAAGCGGGAAATCCTGCTGTTTCCCCAGGACTCCTTTAAAGATTTGAATCGAGGGAGCGCCTCCCTCCCGCCCTGGCAAGTGTGCAAAGGAGGTGGGGGAAGTCCGCTGTACTGTTTCCTCACTGCCCCCAGGAAAGCCAGGACTTACTTCCTTAATAGACGTAAGACCCACAACATTGAGAGTACTTCTGAGTAGACAAAAGACCCTCAGCACACTTACTTGGGAGTAAACCCCACTGAACTTAAAGGGGTGCTCTTGGTGGGGTGAGGGTTCAGATCTGCCTCCCTTTGTTGCAGGGAGGCATTTTATCCTTTTCTCTCTTGATCGCAGACTTGGGAAAGTTGTTCCTCAGGAAGTTCATAGCGCAACCCCAGCTCTACACCCTGTTGATTTCATGCCATTAGGGTTTATTCCAACTTTTCTTTGGTCTATTTTACAATGGAGTAAGTGAGAGTGGGAGCTGCTGGAGACTTCCTGGCTGATACTGACATCATCAAAAGGACGCAAGAACTTCCGGGAGTAGCCAGCCACAAGCATGCTTTATTTTGATCATGTGAAGAAGCTCTTAGAAATGATTGTCTGTCTCCAGTCTTAGGCCTCCTCCACACGGGGCGTTTAATGAGCCTTGAAGGCTCATTATAAATTTTACCTACACACGAGCGGAGCGCAAAACGGGCGTACAGGCGCGTTATCTCCCCGATAATGCGCATTTTCGAACGCGCGTTAAATAGCGACTTTTATTTTGCTCTGGCCGTTAAAGCGCATTTTCGCTGTGTGAACAAGCGATTATGCGCATTAACTACCTGGAAAGCGCTTTTTGGGCATCTTTTAATGCGCTTCGCCGCTTCTCGCCGCCTCCCGTGCAGAGGGATTGTGAGTAAATGCGCCTCCGCGATAATGCGCATAATCGCGGAACCAGGCGCAAAGGCGCATTCTTGTGGAGGGGGCCTTATTTATAGTAGTACAAAGCCAGAAGATGCTTCAGCGCTTGCAAATCCAGCATTGGTACAAAGTGTCAGATTCTGTACTATTATAGGCAATAAGAGCCTTGCCAGTTACTCCATACCATTTTTTGTTTTCTTTTCTTTTGGTTTTTTGTTCAGTTCTCACAGGCAGTCCTTGAGCACCACAAAGAAGAAGGCTCTAAGCTTAGCTCCAAGGCAGACAGACATTTGTGGAAAATGTTTTGTTTTTATCCACCTCATTAGGTAGCAGCCTAGAAAATGCTTACCCTAGTCTCTCCAAGCAGGCAGATGATATGATATTGCGCTGACATCCAGTATCAACCACAAGTTGTAATTCCTTCCCAGCACACTGTTGGGGAAAATAGAGCATTTGAAAGAATCTAACAAAGGTAGGCAAGCCTCTTAATTTTGATTTGCATTGTAGGATAGAAATTTGGAAACAAGACCATCTTACTTTCTCCTAGGCCCCACCGGTTTGGAGGCCCCCTCCTTTAAAAAAAAATCAGTGGATTTCCCAATGGACCAATACTTTCTCTAAATATTAATTCTGCAGCTCTCAAAGTTTACACACATTTAACATGGTTTTGGGTTTCATACTCCATCAACCAGAATGTGCTTTTGGTAATCCCATTCATTTTACTTCTTACCTTGTTAACCTACAACAAGTTCACACAGTCAAAACTTTCCTTTGTGTGCTGAACCCCAACTGGCCCCAGGCATGCATTTCTCAGGGTGACACCATCGCTCTCTGGGGGTACATGTGCAATTTCCTGGAAGTGATTCCCACCACCAGAGTGGATTAAAATAGGCTGCAACTGCAAGAACACTATGGCACTATTTATGGAGAGCCACATCATGGTAAGTTCTCCTGTGAAATTAATGTGCTTCCTGGAGCATTGCATAATTCAATGCAACATGTAAAGGAAAAGTTTGGGTGTGAAGCAGCCCCTAGCTTTATCTGCCAGAGTCCCTCACCACTTATGCATATATTAGACCTGCACAACTTGTGACCCACCAAGCAAATGCTGCCCAACAGCCATGAATTTGTCCTCCTGGTTGCTTTTCAAGCCTCCTCCCATGCGGCTTTGCAGGCCAAACACAGGCAGCAAACTGGGAGGCAGATCAAGGGGCTATTACACAGCTGATGGGCTGCCTTCACCTTGGCTGTGTTTCCATCCAAGTGTGTGCCTTTTTATTTAAAAACATTTCGATACCACTTTTCATTTTTTACAAAAATCTCAAAGCGTTTCACAAGATAAAATCATTATAACATACTTGAAAACCAATCAATAATATGATAAAGCAGTAATAAACAATAAAATAATTCATTATAATAACCAGAAGTAGCTGGCAATGCTAACCGGTAGGGAAATGCCCGGGCAACAAATGTATTGTAAACTTTTGGCAGAAACACTTCACACTAGGGGCCCATCTGATCTCAATGGGGAAATAATTCCATGTGGAGGGTGCCACAGCAGAAAAGGCCCACCTTCTCACCATGGACAAATGAACATCGACATATCACCTACTAAGAAAACGTGTGCCATAACAACAGAGTGAATAGGCAGGTGTCTATGCAAGGCTAAACAGATAAAGCTGGACAGGAGCAGTGGGGAGCGTGGGCTATCCGGCTGGAAAAGCCCGCCCCCTGCCCTGTGTTCCTGTGCTTTCCCATCCCAACAAAAGACAGCCTCTCTCTCCAGATTGGAGCTTTTTCACAATGCTCATGCATAACCTGGAGTAAATGAAAAAGTAACTTTTTAAGTTCGCAGTTTCAGGGGAAAAGGTCGTGGTGGGTGTGAGTTGGTGGCTGCGTTGTATAAACTACTCAGTGCCACTGTACAGCCACCACAGAGTATACGGGGTGTCTAGACTGCCCCTAGGGCTATCAAGTGTAATCAATTAACCCATTAGATGAATTGGTTAAAACCTTTTCATTGACAAAAAAGGTTCCCCTGGTTTAAGCAACAGATGTTTTAAAAAATCTTTATTTTAATAAAAGAACATGTAAAACTTTTGGGCAGTAGGCACCATGTTGGAAAAGGCATTTTCTCATACAAGGCAGAGCCTCTTCTAAGATGGTGCCTGCTTCAACATGTGCACGTTTCATCTAAGAGCATGTATGCTTTTTCTTAGCACTTTTTTTATTCATATGTAAATTGAAACAAAATTAATCCATTAGTTAATCCACTAATCGAGTAAAATTCCTACGATCAATCGACTAAGATTTCAATTGACAGAAGTTACCATTTAAGGCGCTGAAGTGTTTCTAATTCCTTATAGGAATGCTTGAAAGGCCACCCCAAAAGGCCTCCCACACTGAGAAAACTGTAGTCTCGTTGCAATGGGAAATGGACTAAAATGACCAAGGGCAGGCCCGGAAGCATACCTGGCAGCATACCAAGATGAGGTCCTCCTGCTCTGTTTTCTTGGGGCCCTCCAGTTTCGTTTGATTCAGTTTGTTTGCCTGGGCTGAGGAGTCGTTCTTCTGAGAGCATGACCCTCGGCTGTGGCGTAGCCTGGACATGTTTGTCTCCATCAGGCGTTTCTGCAGGATGTTGTGCGGTTGCTTTAAAAGAGAGAGAGAAATGTGCATGGGGGGCAGGTAAATCAAAGCTGAACTGTTATACTTGACAGCAATTTGTCGTTTCAAAGCCCCGGTCATTAAAGGTATTTGTGCCAAGCAAGAGGGCAATACGTTAACAGTGCAGGTGGACTGATGTCCGGATCTGAACTGTAAATTGTGTTTTGGACATGGAGTGTTGAGACAAAGAAACACTCATTATGTTATTTGTAACCTGATCTACAGCCCAGTGAAGGCAATGCACTTGGATGGAAGCCAGTTATAATCCAATTTGCAAGATATCATTTGTTCGTTTGAAACATGGGATGAATTGACTCATTCAGTTCATGTCTCAGTTTTGCTCCTCATGAAATGGTCACTTGTGTCAGGGCAAATTTTGTTCACTGAGGATCTTTTCGCACTCAGCTCATCTTGCACTTGCCCATAATGTGAGTTCAGTCAGGCAGTCAGGGAATTTGACTGCCTATAACCATTGAGTCTTGCATTTTACCAGAAAAGAGGCAGTGACAAAAAAAGACTGAACAATCAAATCCATTCATCGGTGCACAGTTTTTAGGCCCTTTGCTTTAATCCTTTTAGTAGCCACAGCTACTTGATTGGCAACATAAAGTTCTGTACCTACAAGTAGTTTACCCATTTGCTCAGCCAAAGTTTTGACAGTCCTCCAAAGGTGCAAAAACTATTTTTCTGGGACTGGTGCACAATTCACAGAATATATAATGAATAATACCCTCTATTTGTGGAGCCCCACATATACAAAGACATTGAAAATGGGAATATTTCCATACCTCATATCCAAATATGAAAAAGGCATCAACCTGAATCTCATATAATGCTAACCCTTGGTTTATTTGATCATGGTTAACCCATGGTTTGTTGCCTTGCAGACAATTGAACAAACCATGATTTGTTTTCTCAATCCCTGGGTTGTTTGTTTCCCTTCTCTACCTGCTCCCTCCCTGTATCTCAAATCCCTTTGTGGCACTATAGTACTGGCATGTAGAGCAGCTGGTTTTGTGTGTGTGCGTGTGTTCACCACTCTTGGTCACTGCTTCTGTAGCCTTGAGAAACAACCTATGAATCTACAATTCTGGGTTCGCACATAATGAAAATCATGGTTTAAACAACCAGAGTTCACAGCTCAACGATAAACCATGGGTTCTCTCCCTTGGTTATTCATGCTTAACAAACCATGATTTGTTAGCATGGCTGAGTTTGCACATCATGACAACCCAGAATTGAACAACCCATGAGTTAAATAAATGATGGTTAGTGTTCTTTGCAAACCAGGTCATAGTCTGGAAGCGTAATTCTGTAAATGCCTTCCTTAGCTCAAAGTGAACCAAGGATTTAAAATAATGAGTGAAAAATTGTGCTAATAATATGAACTTCTAAAACATTATACAGCATTGGGGTTGACTTGACCTGCATCACTACAGCTGAGAAAACTGCAATGCAGGTCAAGTCAACTTCTATGCTGCCCGAACAAGGAGGACGGAACTCCTGTCTTCCTAAACCTTTAATAGCTGTGTAAAGAGAAGATGCCACTGGCTGCTGCAGCTTTTGCCAGCCCTGCATGATTAGCTGCTACACCTTCCAAAAATGTCCTTGTGACGAAATGGTATTTTATTTTGTTGTTTGTGTGGATAGATGATGATGATGATGATAGATAGATAGATAGATAGATAGTTGGCTGAAGGCTTGATTTGCTTTAACAAATCCTTTTTATTACAGGCAATGGGAAGCAGGGAGAGGGGGAGTTAGAATGTTGAGCTGTTTGAATGGTGTCGTCTGATTGGCTGTTTCATTTTCACTTGACAGTGAGAGAGAGTATAACTGTCATTGAGTTTTCTTTGTGAGGTGGATAAGGACTGGCTTTCAGCAGGGTATTATTAAGGAATCTGTCTGGCTATAGATCTGGGGAGTGGTTAGTTGCATTTAGAAAATGGCAGGCCAAAAGTCATGAGGAAGGATCTTCAATTGACATAGGCTTTTAATATTACAAAGGGTGGTTCAAAGAGATTTCAGGATCTCTTGCCATCCTTACCTGAGAGGTGATGAAAGCGGTTTAATGGGCAAGGGACAGAAGAGTAATTTGGAAAGAAACATTACCACTCCGATTATCCCTAAAGAGTGATGCAGAATGTACAATTCAAAAGGTGGTGTAAATATGTTGCTATTATCCTAATGTGTGAAGAAATACAGTAGATACATCATGGTAAAGAGACTGGGGAAATCGTTTTCGATAATGTGGTTAAAGTGAATTTTAAAATGCCCACCTACTATCTTTCCAAAATTAGAAAGAACATCTGTAATCACAGGTATAATTTGGGGATTTTATGAAGAAGAAAAAAAGATCTGCAATTTTATGTAAACAAAATGAATTTTGTTTCTCTGGATTTCCCAGGCAGATTTTTTAATTTTGCCTTGGACTCTGGGATACTGAAGCAATTTTGGAATGTGGCAAGCCAGGCCTGCCTATTAACCCTCTCCTATCCAACCCCCAATCTCACGACAATGGTAAAGCAGCAGCACTCACCCTACTGCAACACACTCCCATATACATTTGAAGAGTGATCCTATCCTTGTTTACTTGGAAATAAATTGCACTGTGTTCAGTAGAACTTACTCTCACGTTCATGTGCAGATAGGATTGCAAGCCATAAACTTCTCTTGATGGGAAATAAGGATCCCAAAGTTGCATTCGTTACTGCTCTCTTCCGGCAGGCCTACCCAGTTGAATTTTAAGATGTTTTGAATAACGTATTTGTTTTTATCTGTTTGAATGGTTTATGTATTTTATGATTTTTATATTTATATTTATTGTTGTTCCCCAGCTCGATCTGGATGGAGAGGTGGGTTAGAAATAAAATAAATAAATAAATAAAATTTATCTGGATAGCCAGAATTTACAGTTAAGAACCAAGATGTGAGCACATTAATATCGGTAACATTGCTTCTGTTACTTATCTCTACGGAGCGGGCTCAAACTGTATGCACTTGTAGCAACAAGCTGCTCCAATTGTGTGATATGGGGAGGGGATGACAAACGATTGAAACCAAATCCAGCTCCTCTTCCCATCCCCCATTTTTGTTGGGGTTGGAGTTTTGTTTTTCGTGGCAACTTCTCTGGAGTCTGTTGACTTTCCCCCTCTCCAATATTGGCACAGATATGATCAAGTGGTTAAACCACAGTGTACCTCGTACATTGGTGGTGCTAGCTAAACAAACAAACAAACAAACAAACATACCAATCTTAGATAAAAGATACTATCTACATCAAAGCCAGTTTCTATCACACTTTCCCAACATACGACCACTGTTCAGGTGCTTGTCTGAATGCATGAGGGATTCAAGGTGGTAGAGAGTTGGGGCTATACACAATGGCCTCAGCCCCCAGCCTCCTGGCACACTGGCCCCATCCAGACCTTACTGTGTTGAATCAGCAAGGTTTGAAACATAGTTCTACTTGCATTCACTGGAATTTTGAGTAGAACGCTCCGCACAATCGCAGGCCCTGATAAGCCAGCATGCTGGGAGACATAGGAGATGGGCCCAGCATGCACGGTCCCAACTGTCTTCCCCCCTAAAGCTCTCACACATTCAGGTGAACATCTGAGCAGGGTTTCTTTCATAATCCAATATGACCAAGAAATGCAATTCAAGACGGGACTACAGAGACAGGCTTGATTATCAGTGGCGGTCTTGGCCCATCGCCTCAATGGTGCCCCCAGTCATTCACCTGTACTTTCTTCTACTCAAGAGAATAGGTGGGGCCCTACTACAAAAGATTTATTTATTATTATTATTCCATTTCAGCCACGGTGACTTGTTTAAATCGGCAGTGCATGCCAAGCACCATTAGCCTAATTATCCCCCGTGTGCAGCTTGTTATGTCATCTCAACCTGAGCAGCATGGCTTGTTTGAGGTGAAAACAACCCTCAAATAACCCACAATTGTTTGAACTCAGCACTGTACATGTCACTGAAAAGCACATTTGAGTCTCTTCCATATCACTTATGCTGTTAACAGAAAGGAGGGGAGGGAGAATTTGAAAGAGGAAGTAAACCTGTGTCTAAGCATCAATGCAGCATTGACATCTGCATAAAAAGTCAAGTCAAAACTCAGGACTGAATAACCTCTTGTTCTCCTGAATCTAAGGAAGAAGAGGATCTCCCAGGGCACATTTGCTTCACAGGCTTAAAACTGTTTCATAGAGAATCCTAGGTGCTGCATTTCTGTGAGGAGGACTAGCAATAGAACTCCTAATACTTTAATCAGACATTAATTCCTGACATTCTTTGGGGAAAAAACTTAACGTTAAGCTGCTAGAAAACTGACAATAAGTTTGTGGGGGTAGCTTTGCCTCACATTTAAACCAGTTTTGGGTCTCTCTTCCTCTTGTGCCACTCCCAGATTTTGCTGTACAGCTCCTCCTTCAAGCTACCCACACTATTCAGCAATATCTATTTTGTGTCTGCATCTAACTAACCTACTTACCCATCAGACCTGGCTATTCCACAAAGTGTTCCCAGCACAGTCACCTTTTTTCCCCACAACCCAATTTTTTGTGACAACTGTTAGTGTTTTGCAGGTACTCTTGATAGAATTCAACTGCACACTCCTTAAGTCAAGATTTATGATGACTTCTTGTGTGTTTCTGCTGGCATCAACAAACTGAGTCCACAGCTAATAAGCATTAGATACTGCAGAGATAGAGGGCAAAGTTATAAATAATGTTTTTCTCTTTCTCAGCTTCCAGGAACACAATATCCATACCGAAAACAATCACTTCTGCTAAATGCGTGAGAGGGATATGGCACATGCATTGGCTTCTAGATGGTTCCCTAAAGGTCGGATAGGTTGTACATGCTCTGTAATGCTCAAGTTTCATCTATAATGGGTGGGAGGCTTCCAGCTCACTATCCAGCATCCAGGGTTCCCAGATGGCCTCACACCCTCTCCCTGACCCTGACCCCATCCCCTTTCCATCCAAGCACTTATCATTTGGAGTTTCCTGGCTTTTGTGCAGTTTTTTTCCCCATTCTAAAAGGTTGAAATGCCTCTCCTATGGCCTAATTGCAGGGAGTAAGAGCTTTAAGCTATAGAGTCACCCAGATAGCATCATGGCCAAATGGGGACTAGAGTTCAGATCTCTTGAGTCTCAGTCTAACACTCTAAACAGTATACCACACTGGTGGTAGTGCAGTCCTTCCACACACACCACAATGGGCATTTTGCTAGTTATATCACTTGTTCCTGAGTTCCATCACAATTTAGTGTGATGAAGAAATAGATGACAGAAAATGGGTCAAAACCATTGGAAGAACGGTTGGAGCCATGCAACTGAGATGATATACAGAAGAAATCCAAATGCTCGCACAGCTGTAGAAGTACAATGCAAGCAGCCAAAATACATATTTTAGGTTATGGGTCATGATAGCTCACCAAAATATGTTAATTGGCCAATCAATCTTTAAACATTCAATAGGTCCCAATATAGACTAACTTGTTTTATATACCTTAGAACCCCCTTTACCTGAATCTGCTGATAATATACTACATATACTGTACACACACACACAGACATATACACACACACCTTGAAAATAGTGCCCAGTCTAAAACAGCAATGCAGTTTTTGATGATTAAAGAGAAGGAAATAATCATAAATTAGATCATATATTCTGGATGTTCTCCACAGGAATGGAGAAAGTAATAAAATGAAGTGGATAAAATTATTCGGGGAGAAAACACAGACTAGACACAATAAAGTGAGGGGTGGTTTCCAAAGAAAAGGTATTTTTCCCTGGCAAAAAGAAGAGGCTGGTGCTATCTGCTTTTTTCTCTCATTACATCTTTTTAGTTAAAGCATACTTTTTAGCTAAAGCCACACCCTGCTTAGAAAACATGGCATTTTTGCACACCACCAGCCTTTCCAGATGACTTTATGAAACCCAGGATTTCATTCTTAACACTATGTTAACACTAGCCACTGGGCTGGATCCAGATCCTTCATCCTGCCTGCAGAAGAACACTGCTTGCAGAATGGGACTTCCTCATCCTGTCCCATTCCACGCAGGCCCCTGCACACCCTCCAAATCTGCTCCAGAGGTAGGGTGACCAGACGCCCGGATTTGTCCGGACATGCCCGGGAAATGGGAAGCAAATCCGCATCCGGGCGGAAAAACTGTTTTGGGGGGCCAAATCCAGAAATTTAGCCCCCCAAAAGGGTGACCAGATGGCCCTGGGGCGATCCGCGCCAACCGGAGGGCGGCAGGGGGTCACGCGGCGGTGGCGGGAGGCTGGCGGCGCGAGGCACTTACCGGCTGGGGCGTCCGCTTCCCTCTGGTGCTCGGAATCTACTGAGAAACAGGCTTCGCGGCCTGTCCCTCAGTAGCGCGCCGGGTGATGACGTCATCACCCGGCGCGCTACTGAGAGACAGGCCAGGAAGCTTGTTTCTCAGTAGATTCCGAGCACCGGAGGGAAGCGGACGCCCCAGCCGGTAAGGAGCGTGGGGCAGCGCGGCGCAGGTGGGGGGGCGGGGCGGGGGCGGGCAGGGCAGCATGGCACAGGGGGGCGGCACGGGGGGGTTGTTTTGGGTGGGTGGGGTGGCGGGAGGGTCCGGGATTTTAATCCCCAAAATCTGGTCACCCTACCGGAGGGTCCCCCAAATGATTTACAGAGGCCAGCTGCTGCTGCTATAGCAGTGGTAGCCTGTTGCATTGTATCCGTGGCATGTCATTGTAATGGCAGGTCAACGCCACAGGTTGCAATGCCACACTTATGCGGGAACTACATAAGTGCGGCATAGCCTAGCAGTGAGTGCATCCTGTTATAGCAGCACGAATCCACACATCTGGCAGGGAACTTCATTTTAATATTAGCTACATGACAAGTGCAGTCAGAAGTTTTCTTTTTAGCAAGGCACAAGTGCTTCTTTTGAGGCAGACTATGAGGCTGCATGTTTCTTTATAAAGCCGAGTCCTAGCCATGTGTATAAATGCCCTGAGCAAGTTGACCCTGTCGAACCGGAGCTTCAATTCGTTGGGCTTTAAAAGCATTCACTCGATCTTCTTGAGTTGGGAAGGTGACAAGATGGGGGGCGGTTTTCTTAAACTGCGGCATGTGCCACAGTGAGTCCAGCTTCACTGGGATTTGGTGTTTCCTTAGCAGAACAGTACGCGTATCATACGTTTTCCCTCGCCTTTTCCACTGGTGTTTCTTTTCTTTAAGATAGTTAGTGGATTTTTGCTGCTCCTGTAGCCACAGATCCCCAAACTTATGTTGAAGGACATCAGTGATAGGTGTGGGAGGACCATGTGGCTTCCCATAGGTCATGGCGTCAGGAAGACGAGGTGGATCTTTTGGGAACCTGTCGCCTTCCGCTCCTTTGCAAACGACATCATGGTGTTGACGATACAAGTATTGCTCCTTTGCGGTGAAAAGACCAGCCTTAATTCCTCTACAATTCATAGTAATGAAGTCCTTTGGCACCTCCTTGGCTTTGACGATTGTATGTGGCATTACCTGCCAGTGTCCTATGGCTTCAGGAACTCCTCCATCAGTCCCACGTAAAGTTAAGCCATAGACAAAGTCTGTCCCTGGAATCTTGGTACACCGTCTGCGTGTCCTTCCTAGCTCTGGCTTTAGAATGAGATGGTTCTGGAACATGCTGTCTCTCACCAGTCCAACTCTATCATTTTCTGACCTGGGAGGGATACCAGCTTTGGTCACCGGTAGCAGCGGCGGTGGGCAAATGTTACTAACAGTTGCCCTCCTTTTACTCTTACAGTGTTTTTGTACAAATGAATCCATTACCAATCAATAAATAGTGAAGATATGATTTTGCTTCCAGCTTTTTCTATCACAAAGAAATATTTGATACAGGCCTCTGTGGCCATCTGAGTGTAACTTGAAGCTTTCGTGTGACATCACAACCTATGCAAAATTTATTATTGTGATTCACTGTGTCATCAAAGCCTGACCTATTCATTTGTGACTTGTCAATAAACTACCCAATACAAGGTAGGTAGAGAGGGTGTATGTTTGTGTGTGTGGCTGAGGAAGCGGGAGAGAGAATTTGTCAAATCAAATAGCTCTGAAGGGGGTCACTTAAGGTGTTCATTAAAGAGAAAGATTCAGTTGTATAACTTCTTTTGGACAGAAAGTTGACCCTTAATTTCTAGATGCTGCTAAAGAAGCCCTCACACCATTAATCCCTGGGGTTCTTCTGCAACCCTGCCCCATTTAAAAAAAACATAGATTTGTAACAATTGCTACTATTATAGCATTCAATGTTCTATCCATGCTCCTTTGAGGATCTATATTCCAAAGCCTACTGGAGCTCCCTTTTGAGTGTTTCTGGATAATGACAAGGTGATTTGATGAGTAAGATATTACGAAGCACACCATGAGACCTAATCAGAGTAGAATTCATAGGACAGGGCAGCTTACTTAGTTTTTAATAACCTTGGGGTCTCAGTACTTAACCTCTTTTCTTAATTCAGAGGTGGGGAACCTGTTTCAACTCCAGAACTGAATTCCATTTCAGAGCAGCTCTAGTTGACCACATTCCAGTGGTAGGTGGGGATGGGGTCACAGGCAAAAGGGGTGGGGCCAAAAATGCAAAACTGACCAGCATATTTCAGTTTAAAGCTCTTGCTACTGGTACTCAGGAGGGACACTTCAACCTTTTTGTATGGGGAAACAATTGCGCAAAATCCAGAAAACCACCAAATGTTTGGCTGTTGGGTGAGAGGGAGCGGGGCAGTGCTAGGCCTCTGGGGAACTCTAGAAGATGGGGTTGGGACCCCCGAGGTTCCCCAGCATTGTCTTAATTTCTTTATAAAATGGTACATACGTCCATCTTATGTTGTTGTTGTTGCTGTTGTTGTTGTTGCTGTTTATTACATTTATATACCACCCCATAGCCGAAGCTCTCTAGGCAGTTTACAAAAATTAAAAGATTGAACATTAAAAGTCAATATACAAAATTTAAATCCATATAACATAAAAAAGCTAACATTTTAAACAATTTTAAACTTTCAGCCAGGCCAAAGACTCAAACTCAACTTAAGCTGTTAAATGCCTGGGAGAAAAGAACAGTTTTGACCTGGCACCAAAAAGATAACAATGTTGGCGATTTGATTTGTAGTCTGAGAATGAGATCATGTGCTTGACTTATTGGCCCTGTGTATATTTCTCAGCGTTTTTTCCTGTTCCTTTTTTGTGCTTGTGGCATATTGTATGAGTCTGGATCATGGCAGCTTGATAGTGGTGGCCTCATATCCTCTGTGGGATCCTACCTTCTTCATGAGTTAAGAATTCCATCTGTAGATCCAGCCATGGTTCTGCCTTAAGTCAGCCCTGGCTGGCTCAGTGGACCCAAGAACGAGGCCCTGGACTCTCCCTTTCCTCTGTGCTGACCCCACTTTGTGTCAACCTGGAATTGTGTGAAGAACAAAGTGGTCTGCTGTTTTGTACCAATCCCAATATATTCCCTCCCTTTCCTCCCCCCCCCCCAGCTCTCCTACTTGGTGGTGCAGGGACAGAGCTCCAGAGAATTGGTCAGAGTCAGTACCAAAGGCAAGGTCAGTACCAAACACAGGGTGTTGCAGAGAAAAGCAGGGTTAGCAGAGAAAAGGTAGGAGTCTGACAGCTGGTGCACAGATGTTGTTCCAGCATTCTGAACCTAGAAAAGAAGACTTTTAAGCCAGAGCCTACAGGGCACAGTTGCAGGCCATCAGTGCCACCTGAACAATGGTCTATTCCCTAGCAGAGCCTTGTTCACAAGTATACTTTTACTCATGAGGAGTTTTTATTCCTCAGAGGCACTTCTGCCTCTGGCAGCTGGCCATGCCTGAACCTTGAGATGCCTGCTTAACATATGCTGCTGAGTCTGGAAGACGCCTAACTAGGTCATGAAAGGTAGGGTCAATGGACATCATCCCCAAGAGCCCAGGATCACCTTGATCTGCCTCAATGACCCTAGACACAGGCAGTTTCTCCAGGCTTGGGGTCTTCAAGTCATCCTCCAAAGAGATGTCCTCAAGAGAGCATGACACTAAAGCAACAAAACGTGTAGATAGAGGGTTAGTCTTCCACAGTCAATCCCAAAGATGGCATGTGCTGAGAAACTGGAGATCTGGGCAATTATGCCATCTGGCCCAAACATTTCACTTCCCAGTGGATTGGATGGCCCTATACCTGTAATCTCATTTTTTCTCTGAATTTGTTGATCTGGACCAGAGATGGGGAACCTCCAGTGCATGGGGTGGATGCAGCCACTGGGTGTTCTCCCATCTGGCCCACAAGCTTCTTTTGCTGTTATCTTCCATCACTGATTGGAGACAAGAGGCAATTAAACTTTAAATACCCTGCAAAGAATCAGACTGTGCTTTGTAGGCATGTGAACTGTTGCATAGAATTGAGATGTGGATTTCACAGGCATGAGAACTGCTGACATAAAGCTTACTCCTGCATAGGCTTGCATAGAATTGAGCTGTGTTTTGAATGGTTGTTGGGGAAATATCTAAATTCATAAGAATTCCATCTGCCCCTGCCCACTTGGCTTACTTTGTCCTTGGCTCTGCCCTGTGACCTTAGCCCTAATGGAATGGAATCCCTGAGATCCTTCCCAAATTGGAATTTGGTCTCTGGGTTGAAAAAAGTTGACACCCTTCATCTAGGCCTTTCTCACACCTACCAGGTTTGCTTCTGTGGGTTCCCCCTCTGTTTCCTATACGAGTGTAGCCTTTTGAATCACACATGGTCGGTTTTGCTCTGATACCTCAGCTCAGCCTGCTGAACTTGCCTGAACTTGCCTGAAACAGAAACTAAAAATGGAGCACTCAGGGTGTGAGAACAGCATGAGGGGGACGACGTCATGCAAGTCCCTTGCTGAAGAAGTGGATCAAAGTCGTGGTGAGTGTGTTGAAAACCACGTGTGTGATAACGACCCTAGACAAACATCATCTTAGAACAGACTCTCTCATCATCTAAACTAAAGCCATTAGGTCCAGATCTTAATCCAACACCATTAAAATAGAAATAAAGATACTATTTGAGTTAGCAGGCACTTAACAAACACCCATAGTAGATGGAATAAGTCAATACATAAACCATACTTGAGAAGCCAGAATCTTAATTAAATCTGGAATCTTTGTTTTTGCCAGCACTTGTTCTGAAGCCAAGGACTGATAAACATTTTAAAAGACATTTCTTGTGCATAAATCGGAAATCATTATACTCATTTAGCCATTACAAATCGAAACTTACATTTTAACAGGATAAAGACTACACAAAGTAAAAATTCTAAAAACCACACAGTTGATGAGATTCAGCTTCTCTCTTGACAAATGTTGTGAGGCCAAATATAGCATGCAACATATAGAGAGCAAGATCTGAACTCCAGAAGAAACTAGAAATTAACATAGACAGAAGTTTCTGCTTGAATAGATTTTCATCCTCCATTCCAGTGATGCCTTTAATGTATGTTTCTATTTAAAGAAGCTGGCGAAGCTTTGAAAATGTATCTTCTGGAAGAAAACTAGCTTCCCACTGTGCAGGAGCCAATATTTTAGACTTAGAGCCAAAGTGGACGAGCAACAGGAAATCTGTGATAATCACTCAGTGTTTTTATTTTGCCTTTAAAAGCTATGCACCCCTTCCCGAAATTGGATCACAGCCACGGCACCGAAAGAGACAGGTTTTTAATCTTTTTTTCTGACATCCTGAAACTGCAATTTGTTCCTCTGCAGAAAGCGTACGGGGATTGTAACAGGAAGACCGCAAAGCTGGAATCCTGAACACATTTACTTGAAAGTAATTTCCATTGGAACCAGCTGGTCTTATGTCTAAGCACAAGCATTTACATTACTGGAAATAAATCAAAATGGCTAAACAAGGCCATCTTTAAAAACAGAGCAAAACATCACCAAGAAGGAATGCTTTGTTGCACATGACTATAAACCACGTTCAGCTCTGGATAAAACATACATAACCTCCTAACGATGGCTTAAAGGCTGCCCAATTTCGATCCCTGGTTGTTGTTCCTGCCCTCCCCTATAGTTTAATTGCTATGCTAATTTTCTATGGCTTCCAAAGGCAATCAAGCTCATTATCCTGAACACAGGGAAAAAAATAACACTACAGCACACAGAACATGTTTGAGATTCCTCTTTTGAATCTTTGTCCCTTTGATTAAAATATGTATATATCTTACAGTATCTTTTGAAGTTCCCAGTTTTTTCAGTCCATCTAATGGGAGCAGGTCAGCCGAGTCCTTGTGGTTAAACTGAACCGCCTGCTTCATTCTCCTCTGCTGTCGGAGAGATGCGGCTTCTCTCATGTCTACATCCTTCCTCGTTGGCTCTGTGAGGAGCCCGGAGTAAAACATCTTTGGCTCTTTTCTGGCACTGCCTTCCTCTCGCTCGCTCGCTCTCAAGCTGCTGCTGCACTCCAGTATCGAAACGAATGCCTCAACGATCTATTGTGTGCAGTTTATAATACAATCCGTGGTGTGACGTTTGGAGAGCAGCAGGTACCCCAGCCAGTGCGGCTGAGTAAAGGAGGGGTTGTGCACACGCTGCAATAGGCTACACATCCCAACATGCCTGACATGGGTTAGCTCCAAAATAAGCCTAGGGAAATGAGGCACTCGCTGGCTCCCTTTCGCAAACGCATCCTTGGCTGTCTGTCTTGTAGCCTTCATTCATAGTCAGGTGCTTTCTGAGGGGAAAGATGCTTTGCACAATGAGCTAGCATTTTCTTTCCCAAACAACACGTGTGACGTTTTTTAAAAAGGCTGTGCATTCCGTACATAATATGCATATGGATTTAAAGCAAAACCATCTGCTGAAGATGTATAAGCCATAGCCTAAACTGCACTTTCACTGTCAAAAGCCAAAGACTGTGTGTATAAACTGCCCAGTCCATATAAGGACCCCCCCCCACACACACACAGATGTTATAGGGTGCATATGCAAATATGTGTGCCGTTTTCCAGGTGCATGCTTATCATGTCAAACTCGGCGGTTTTTAAGCATCTTGTTAGAAATACTACAAAAGATGCACTTTGGACATGCATCTGTATTCATGCTAAGGAGTGCCATATAGCTGCCTACCACCACCACACGTGTGCACAAACATGCATACACGTAAACATCCATCCAAATCCAATGTTGAGGTAAAGACTGGATACAGTTTGCAATATACCTAAATCCATAGTCCACGGATGGGGAATCTCCAATCCTGGGGCCAAATCTGCCCCCCTGGGTTCTCCAGATTGCCACGCCCCTTACCTTGGCTCCACCCTCTTTCACCCACAAATCATTTGATGGTTCTTGAGCTTTTGTGCATTCCCCCCCCATTGTAAAAGGTTGAAATTTCTCTCCTAAGGCTTAGTTAGTGGCAGTAGGAGCTTTAAACTACAATGTGCAGGGGGTGTGGGTGTATTTTTGGCCCCACCCACCCAGAATGGGGCTCCTGAGAGCTTCCCCAAAATTGAATTTTGCCTGTGAATTGAAAGTGGTTCCCCATTCCTGCCATAGGTGCAGGGTCTTCAGTTCCATTTTCTCCACATGAGATTTGGGCTCACCCTTGCGACCCATTTGGGTTGTGCAATCTGCACGTCTGGTTTCCCAAAGTCAATATGGGGGATATTCTGGTAATGGGGGGACTGGGGAGAGGGGGAGCTGCTAACCTTTTCCAGAGTACTAGCTGCCTACAGTCAGTTGGGATGTTTTCCATGTAGGTGTACTCTTAAAGAGATAATTGTTCAGCCGATCCCCAGGGATATGCAAATAAGTCAAGTGATCCTTAATAAGTACAGGAGGCTGTGAGCATTTCTACATTAAGCAAAACAAACAAAACAAAAAACCACTCCCTTATTGGGCTTTCTACTTGCGCAGCCATACTAGTATTACAATGGGCACAATAAACGTGCCTCCCCCTCTCCCTTTTTGGGCAGTTCCTGTGGTGGGAAAGTTCCATCTGTTTCATTTAAACAGCCAGCAGATGGCGCTGCAATGTTACAGGAACATTTCACTATCCAGAAAATACAGTAGCTCTTTCAAAGCAATATATATTTGTTGCAGGATTTTCAGCAAGTTAAATCTCAGCGGAATAAACTTCAAAAATACTGGGAGAGGTACCCAAGGATGTTGACATCATGAAAAGGACCCAGAAACTTCCATGAGTAACCGATCTTGATCACACTACATACACTCCATGTAAAGGCGCTCCAGGAGATATAAGAGATGTGCAGTTTCAACTTACAAACTGCAAAATAATATGCATTGCAACAGTTTCTGAGTCCAGGGGCTTGTCTATATGGGGGCTGTGCAGTGACACTGAGTTATACGATACAGCCACCAACTCGCAGCCATCACGGGGCATTTCCTCAAAGCTGTGCATTAAAAATGTCACAGACTTAGGTCCCCTCTACAAGGATTCGCTTTTGCACCTGGTTAGCCGATTATGCGCATAATCGCAGAAGCACATTTATGCCTAATACCTCTGCACGAGAGGCGGCGAGAGGTGGCGAAGCGCATTAAGGGATGACCAAAATGCGCTTTACAAGTAGTTAATGCCCATAAGCGCTTGTTCACATAGGCAAAATGCGCTTTAACAGCCGGAGCAAAATAAAACTCGCTGTTTAACGCGCATTCGATAATGCACATAATCGGAGAGATAATGCGCTCCGTTCTTGTAGAGGTAAATTTTTTAAGCGCCTTGAAAGAGCATTAAACCTCTCTTGTAGAGGCAGCCTTACTGAGACTTTTCCATTTGAAGCGCGGTCATCAGTCTTCTTCTTCCATGTATCGGTTGTGACCTCACTTCGGATTCACACCAGGGAGCAGATCATGGCCACTGATTGGTTGCCAGAAGTGTGGGGAAGTTGGGGGCGGGGTCAACAAGCCGGATGGCCACTAGAAAGCCTGCGCTCCCTCCTGCCAAGGGGATTTCCTGACCACAGCTGTGATACTGCAGGGATTTACCAGAAAGGAGTGGCAAAACATCATCATGAAGACACCCCCCCCCAAAGGCACAGGGGGGTTGAAAAGCACAGATTTTGTAAACCTCTTATTCAATCATCCTTTGCCTGTGCTGCATGATCCAGCCAAAATGCTATGCCAGCGATGTTTTCTTATCTTAGAATAGTTGGCTATTATTACATAATGAATCATTGACAAGCAAAAAGGACTCTCTGGGGCTAAAGGCAACTTGTTTTTCACCTAGGAGCTCTCTGGCACTTTGCCAATTGATTAGATAAAGAAGCTTGCTTCAGTCTATTTCCTCCATCTCTGGTCTAAGAGAGGCAACAGAAAACAAAACAAAGCCCCCCTCCCCTGCTAAAATGATGTCACTTTTATGTAATAGGAAGAAAGATCCATGTGGCAGAGGCCCTTATGCCTTGCATTAACGAAGGGTCAATAAGCCCTACATTCACAGCAAGCCTGGAGGCTACATCAAAGCTGAGGTATAGGAGGAATACTAAAGTGCAATCCCACCTATGAGCATGCCTTCTCAAGGCTGAATTTTATTTTATTACACCAAGCAAAATGAAAAACCATTCGTTAGTCCTGAGGTTTTGCATTGGTTGAAGGCAAGCTTTTGTAATATCATCACAGGCCACTAGAGTTGTATTAAAAGCAATACGTCTTGCTGCATTACATCAAACATGATTAAAAACCACACCACACACACATGAAGAGCAAACTCCTTCTCTGAGCACCAATCCTTATGTAAGCAAAACAGCACCATCCCCATGCAAGAGGAAGGAATCAGCAGGCTTCGGAGAAACCCCAGATTTGGTGAAGTACAAATATATATATATTTGGGGAAATAAAGGGGAGAAAAACCTCAAAGCAGTATGCTCAGTCACCACAGAATGTGGAGCATCTGTTTGGGAAAGAAATAATGGCAATGGGTTGAGGAAGAATGGAATGGAGTCTGCAGGTCCCACTTGTTATATTATGATTCACAACTAATCTCTCTCATCTACCTCCTTCCTTGGCTTCTATGGAAAATAGATGAACACCTCATCTTAAAAATTCTCTACATGAGTGATTTATTGGCGACTCATGGAAGTTTGCGGGTCCTTTACATAACATCATCAGCCTCCAGGACATCTCTTACGTATTCCCCCAGGAATCTCGCTTATAAAAAGATTGAAGATATTGCAGTGATTAAAATTATCACAGGATATCCACAGTGTGTAAAGCCGGTGTTGCGCTATAATACAGCCACTAGATAATGCTGTTTCATTGATCATATTAGAATATTGCTGACGAGAAGTTTTCAATTTCAAATCATATGGTCGCCATCTAAAGGAGACCATCATAAACCCTGAAAGACTCCAGAAGAAGAAATTCCAGTAAGAGTGCAGGGTTATTCTTTAATGTAGAGACACCCTTAGTAAATGCATTCATCCCTTCAAAAAGAGACAACTTTAGCAACATTCTCATTCTGCTGATCTATGAATGGACTGCCCTTTAATGTGAATGAATCTTAAAAGCCCAAGAGCATCCTTCTCACCAGTCTCTGGATTCAGGGTGCATTATGCAAGTGATCTGGAAAACAAAGCTGGTGTTTCCCCTGGGAGATCTGAAGATTCTGCTCTCATTCTCTTCGAAGGTTCGGTGGAGTTCACCCTGAATGATCTAGACCTAAATTAAGCCAGTCCACACTGATGCTTTAACAAGAGCTTCCTGGAATGTTGCCATTTAAGACACTTTGTATAATGTAGTTTTGGTAACTCCTTTATATATCACAGATTAAGAGTTCGTGAAGGATGGCTGGTTAACAAGAGACTAGAAAATAAGGGGTCTCTTTCCTAAGTGTAGAAACTGATATGTCACTTCAACACAAAATTTATATTTCTGTAAGATAGTCTGGGGCTGGGAATTGGGCCTAATATGTTTAGGCTGGAGCATGTGGTCGTTTCTTAGCTCCATGGATTTCATTATGATGCAAATTATCTAGATCCATTTCAATCTGACTTCAGGCCTGGTTATGTCTGAGACAGGATTTGGAGGCACTGTTACATGGTGGCTCCAGTCCTTCTTGGAGGGGCGATCTCAGAAGGCAATGCTGGGAGATTTCTGTCCGATATCGTGACCATTGAAAAAGAGGAATAGTGACAATGCCACACACAAGGGGATTTTCACAATAGTGTAAAAGCTAACATGTCACATGCTTTTATGCAAAGATTTGCTTTCCGGTCTGGCACCAAAGCAAGCATAAAAATATTCACAAGTCCGGCATCGCTGAAGCTCAGCTGTAAAACAGAAGATATGACAGGCAGCTGCTAAAAGGAGAGGGTGTAAGGATCGGACTGGAGACCTCTGCTCCCCTGAGCCGGAGCAAAACCCCAGGCCCAACTCCAGAACAGGCCCAACTCCAGGTGGTGCTCTGCATGACAGTGGATCTTGCCACAGTGTCGCTGCCTGACTAAAGGGGTGCTGCTGTGCTCCCCTGGTAGGGGCAGGAAGAGGACAGGCCCTCTCTGTTCCTCCAGCACTGACTCTTATGGGTCTTTCTAGCCTTTGGGAGCAATAAATAATAGGAGGGCTGCAAGGACGTGTTCCTTCCTGGCAACTAGGGCCCAGCGAGTTGACACTGAACCACTTGCCAGGAAAAGGATTGAGTTTCAGCACCAGCAGTGCGAGTTACAGCTTGCATTGTTAGCACTAAAGACAATTCAGAAGATAGGCTTGCCTGACTGCAATTCTCAGGACACCTTGACCGGAGACATCTTATCAGTACCATCAATTAGCACCTGGATCACCCTAGGCCAGTATTCCATCTCTCTCTCTCTCTCTCTCTCCAGTTTTGAAAGTAGTATGAGAGAAGTATAATTGGTAAACTGGACTTTCAAGTTTTAAAACCTGAAAAACATGTTTGATCAGTGACAACAGTGAGACCAAAGACAAATGTGTGTGTATCAAGGACAACAATAGACATCTTCAGGGATTCACATCATGTGTGTGTATGTGTGTGTGTGTGGGGGGGGGGGGTTCCACACACACACTTGTATTCATTCACCAAGCTGAGTGAATGCCAGGAAACACTTTCAGCTCTCTCTCAAAAACAATTGTCTATCTCTAGATTGATTTCCCCAAACAGATGTTTAATAGAAGAAATGAGCTTACTGTTGATGGGAGCCTTCAAGAAACCCAAAACAGGCTGTTAAAGAACACAGTTACAATGTTTATTCCATGTTATCATTCTATACATTCCAACCATGGCTGGCATGGCATCTGTAGCATAGAAAGTCTCCCTCAGTCTAAGTATAGGCCTGCTGAGAGCCGTCTATATCATTTCTGAATAGAACACAGCGCTTGCTTCTTTGAGTAAGTTGTAGGAATGTGAGCAGCTAAAGAACACACGTTTCATGACTGAAAAATGAATATATGCAAAAGACTCCATTCTAGTTTTAAAATGTTTAGCTTCTAAAAGCAACCTGATTTCTACATTCACTCTAGTATTCTGATGGAGTTGATGAGGGTATATCAATGAGCAGCAAGGAAGCTCTCAGTCCAGAGAATTTTTTGCCAAATTTTTAGTCCCAAATGACAGTTGCACATGAGCAAGACTAAAAGCACAATTTCCTCATCATAATTTTCCTAGGAAGACTAAAAGCATCGTTTTGTCACCATTTTCACTGAAGCACCTGACCTCCCCCTCCGTCTCCTCAACAGCTGAATCATGAACTGCTTTTTAAAACTCTTCCAAATTTAAGACTTCGTTTCAAAAAGCTCTGGGGCAGCATGACAGGCTGCTGACGTGGAAATGACGATCCCAGCACCTCTGACATGCATGGCCTTGGGAAGTGCAACCTGCATTTTCGTTTTCTTCTTTTTATGACGTGTCCAACCGCTATAACTCTGGGCTTTGTAGATTCACAAATGGGGGGTGGGAGCAATTATGACGTTAATTTGAGCCTTCATTTTGAAACAAGTTTGGACCTTGAGAGCATAAAAATTATCCAAATCAAAATTCTGATTCCCAGATATTGGGCAGTACGCTTTAATCCCAAATTACTGAAGTCATGAGCAGCAAATACCATGCTAGCCTTCTTCTGGTGGTGTCACGGAGGCTGGGCTCACAGAGATGCACCGTCGCCACTTTTTTGTTAACACGCTCACTGATGTCATCTGCCACCACTCTCAGAATTCCCTACTCCTGCTGAGCTGAACTGCAATCCTCACAATAGCTATGGCGGGGGATGAATTTTCTCAGCAGCAAGGTAAAATTTTGGAAATTCTGAAGCCATGAAAAAAAAATTCCCCTGATTTTTGGAGGGAAAATGCTTCCCCCCCTTTTTTTTTTTGGAAAAGCACTCTGAAGTCACTTTTTTGCTTTAAGATAGCCTTCCCCACCCTGGTGCTCTCCAGATATTTTGGACTTCAGCTCCTATCAGCCTCAGGCAGAATGGACACTGGTCAGGAATGCTGGGCATTGTAGTCCAAAACATCTGTAGGTCACCAGGTAGAGGAAGGCTGCTTTAGGACTGTAAAACAGCCTTTATGTTCCTAAACCTAAGTTACTTATAACTTGGTTCGCTCATAAAATTATTATATTTGAAAACTTTAACAAGTGAACTTAGTAAATTTGTAATTATTGTCTGAATAAACTATACTTTAAAATTTTAATATAGCAAACATGATTGATTTTATGAGCAGACCAAGTTATACATAACATATTTTAGGTTCCCAGTTTATTTCTGACCAGAGGAAACTTCAGCAAATAGTCCCTGAAACATCTGGTTCATCCTAGAAGCCAGAAGAAGTAGGAAGAACTAGAGGCAGAGGACAAGTCCAAAAATATAGGAATCTGTAGAATAAAATCCAAATTGTCAAGAATGTACATTTTCTTCCATATTATGATCTGGTAGCTCTATTCACATGTTGGAAAACTTGAGCATGACTTAGAGCATCCCAAAACGTTTATCAGGAAAAGATACATGGATCAACAATTTAAATTAGAAATGGAAGAAATAACAATGCTGAGAATCTCACAAAGAGGATTAAAAAAGCATGTTTTCACTATTTCCAGACATTTTACATTTCTACTCTTTCTATAAAAGTCTTCTTATTATATAGTTTTTAGTAGAAATCACTTAGGAGAAAGTAAAGACTTGGTAACAATGTATAAACACCTTGTCTTTAATTCTAAAATAAAACATTTCATAATCCAAAGCTGTTCAATTTTTTTCATTTTTCAGAAAAAAAAAAAAAAACAGTCCTTGGGGAGAAAAAGTTTTCACGTCCAAATAAAATTTCCTCCTTTTTTTCCTGGGCTTTCACATCTCTACTCTACAGACATATTCAATCCAAGAATTTGTTTTCACTGCCAAAACTGGAGTTTGTACGACACAAAGACTTTCACACACAAATCTTCTATTTCCCCCAAGCTTTCTTGGTTTCAGCAGCCTAATGAAGGAGAGAAAAGAATGCACTTTTCTGCCACTCTTGTTAAACCATTGGGAGTTGGAAACCTTTGCTGATATACTGCAAATCTATTAAAGATCTACCAGCAGATCCTGATCTACCTTCTTCTCATACCTGTTTTAAAAATGTAAATAGTGTGAGTCACTGCGTCTTTCGTTTGTTTTTTCAGTCCCCTGACGCAGATTCATACCACCTGGCTCAATGAACTGGCCTTCTGCATCTGTGGATTTTCCGTTCGTTTCAACTAAAAGTTAAACCCAAGGAGAAAAGCAGGCTGCAGCTGAGTTTCCATGGGAACTAGAGCACTCAGAAAGGGAGATGAAAACGGTTCGCTGGGCAGAGATTTGCCAAAAGTTGCCTCCTCGTTAGCCTTTTTCTCTGGAATTGTCATCCTTTGTTGACTCACTTTTTATGGAGCATCCAGACAAGTTGGCTCTTGCACTCCAGTATGGTCTGTGTTTTTTTCCCCAGACCTGATGTGAGGTCATTTTTGGTAATAACACACAATTGCAACATCAGCCTATCTAATGTGGACAGGCAAAGCATTACTGGGGCTTTTAGGGGCTCTCTCCACATGTTTAAACATTTTTCTCTTTCCAGGACCAGCCCCTTTTTTGTTTCCTGATGAGCGCAGGTGGGGATATGTGATAAATTGTCCCTTGAGTAGCCTCTTAATAGCCTCAATGTCAGTTTCTGTTCCTGCAGGGGTTGGTAGATGCTTTAATTATTGGTTTCCTTTTCATCTATTATAGTGAAATACTGTATTGTATTTCTATTTAAATTATAACAATATTTTCTAAATTTGCATCTCTCTCTCTATAAAAATTAGTATATGCAAATTGGTGTCCTCTTTTTGGGTGAATCAGAGATACCCATCCTATCCCCCACCTGTGCTCATTAGGAAGCAGTTAAACAGGCTGGGCCTACATGGAGGGCTTTAAACTTAAACTGGGAATCTGTTGAATAGAACTTGCTTGTGAATAAACAGTATAGAAGGAACTTGGCCACGGGGGATGGCACTGATGGATAATATATTGCTACATTAAGTGCTTGGAAGCTGTCACTCTGGTTAGCCCCACGCAGATGTTCTGAAACTAGGTACAATCAATGTGTGGAGAGGGGGCTGAACCTGTCATTCCCTGCCTGATCTCCCGCCATGTTGACCTTCCTTGGGCACAGACCTTGTAGCTGGCTGTGTGAGAGCAATGGTAACACAATCCATCAAGAACTGCTCTGCATTCCAAATATTTTTCAGTGGGGTTTGCACAGAGAACGAAAGAAAGTTCTAGAGGAAGTGTTCGGTGGACTGCGTCTAGGTTTGCCAACTTATCTGAAAAAAATGAACTGTCATTTTTCTGTGCCTTTAAAGGCAGCCTGATGTGCAGAAATCATCCAGTGAAGGTTTTAATAATAATTGAGAATGAACATCACCTGTGGTTTTGTGCAAATTAAACTGCTATTAAAGGCATACCTATAGAGCCGGCAATTCTAATTGCAACCCCTATCAACACATCTAGGAAAAGGACAGCAGAGCTCTTTGTCCTGGATGAAGCCTAACAGTTATCTTCTCATGTCAATGAGATTGCAAGCAAGTACAGGCCTGCCCATTATTTATGAGGCCAATTAGAAATGCTGTATAATTGATTACCTTCACTGCAGGAGTCCTCTGTGCTGCTGGAGAGCCTCCATTATCCCACTAGGACATGCTCGGGCAAACATCAGAAAGTCAGGCAAACGGTTGCTCAGTTGGGAACCATTTTCTAATGCAGGGGTGGAGAACTTCAGACCAAATCCGGCCTTCCTTGGGGCCACAATCCAGCCCTCTGGGTTTCCCAATGGCCACGCCTGTCCCCTTGGCCCCATCTCCTTTCCCCCAGGCACCAATCATTTGGTGGTTTTCTAGCTTGTGAACAGTTGAAAGTGTCTCCAACGGCCTAGTTCCTGGCAGTAAGTGCTTCAAGCTAAAATATGCTGGTAATTTTTTGAATGTTGGCCCCACCCCTTTTGCAGTTGGCCCCACCCACCACTGGAATGTGGCTCCAAGAGCTTCTCCAAAATGGAATTCAGCCCTCTGGCTGAAGAAGGTTTTCTAGCCTGGTTCTAAAGAGAGAAAAAGAGGCAGAGTGTATCTAATAAAGCTTAAAATTACACCACCTGTAAAACATAGTATAGACAACTCGGTCTGCTTGCATGCAGAGTAAAAAAAAATGGACGTTTGCTACACTGATAGCATTTTGGCCAATAAAGGGTATCATCTTTTCTGTGCAGCTAATTTTCAAGCAGGTGGCGATTAGAATTTTCTAGATAGTAAACCTGGACATACCTGGAAATTGTAACAAAGAGCTTCTCTAAAATGATCAATTTATAACAACACTCATGACTGGCCACTCATGTTTGCAGGTCATTTTGACAACATTGTGAACCTCTTGCACATCTCTCGCTTCTTCCCCTGCTTCTTCCATTAAAAACAAACAAACATGGATATCCTGATTTTTCTGAAATATCTCAGGATTTCCTACTGTATGCAGCTGAAGTTGTGCTACAAAACACCCACTAGAGGGTGCTGTCCCATTCAATACCATGAGCACCAAGAGGAGGGGAAGTGTTTAATTACTGTCCAGACAACTTGATTGTCCCTCTTCTCCTGTGAAATTCAGCTCATTACAATTGCACAAGAGAAGCAGGAAGTAAAGCACTGGTAAGCGAACACAATTTTGTTTAATCTAAAGAAGCCCAATATAAAAGAAGTACTGGATTCAACCTGAGTGGATTATGCTTCCTGGGAGAATCCAGAAAGTTGTTGAGGGCAACACCCTCTGTTTCTGGCCTGAGGAGAGAGAAGCTTCTGCTTGAGAGAGCTTAGTGGAAAGTCTTTGTTTAAATAAAACTTAGATTTGATTGTCTGGGTGAGTCCGTGGGGTGCAGTACACCAATTCTGAAAAAGACTTAAGTTTTATGAGAAGTAAAGAAATTGATAGACAAGGCGAACTGGATATCTAACTGTCACCTAATACAGTTCTCAGCTCAAACATCTAAGGTACATCAAAGGTCTCTACTATAGCTCATCCTGGAAGATGATCCTTCCTTTCATGGGCCTTGGGTGATGGGCATGTCTTTGCTTACAGGCAGCTATAGCAACCTAAAAGAGTTACAAACCAGAAACAAAACCCCATTGCCAACTCTATCCCCATATCTACTCAAGTGACAGTATTATGGGCCCAGACAACATTAGCCGTACCATCAAAACCTCATCCTCTTGCACATCTACTGGGATGCATGCTATCATCTGCTAACAATATCCTTCTGCCATGTTCATAGGCCAAATAGGCCAGTCTGTACACAAAATGATAAATGGACACAAATCAAACATTTAAAATGGGAACACTCATAAACTAGTGGGCCGGGGGGTATGTAGAGCATTTAAATCTCCCAGGACATTAACAGACCTTAATGACACACACACAAAAAGCTTCAAAATGGGACTCCAACATGAAGCCTCCAAATCAGAAGTCATGAGTATTTATTTATTTATTTATTTTATTCCATTTATATACCACCCCATAGCTGAAGCTCTCTGGGCGGTTTACAAAAGTAGATTTGAAACTAAGTTCTTGGTGATATTCCCTCTTCATCACAACAGTTAAAGTTGCAGGCACTATACTAGAGTGACCATATACAAAAGAAGGCTGGGCCCCTGCAACTTTAACTGTTGTGATGAAGAGGGAATTTCACCAGGAACTAATTGCATACAAATGACACTGGCTGAAATTCCCTTTTCTCTACAACTGTTAAAGTTACATGAGCCCTGACCTGGATTTTATCTGGTCACCCTAACATAGAGCTACCTTTGTGCCTAGTCCGGAAACTTCAACTACTTCAAAATATGGCAGTCAGGTTGGTCACCCTCCAGGTGTTTGAGATGACAAGTCCCAGCATTCCTGACCATGGGACATACTGACTTGCAATGATGGGAGTTGTAGTCCAACACCTTTGGAGGGTACCAGGTTGGGGAAGGGCTGCTCTAAACAAAAAAAGAGAAGTAGGTGGCCCTAAGTTGTTCGTGATCAGTTTTCCACAACCCCACAGTCACCTCTGCATATCATATTCTCCACCCTGTCCTCATGGTTTATCTGCTTTGGGAAAATGAGAATTTCACTTGCACTTTCTGCCTCCTTAGGGAGGATGTGGCGTTTTTGGTGCTTGGTTGGAATCTGTAGAGCCTTAACATTGTTTTTGTAAACCGTAGTTTTTTTGTTTAATGAATATACATTAGCTTCTCAAGGCATGTGTGTTGACACCACTTTTCACACCCACACTTTGAACTCCTGTCTACTTCCTGCACAAACATGTGGCTGCTTTAACTGACCTCTCCTTTCCCACATTTGGATTTATGGACACCTCACCTCTGTTGAGCTCCAGGTGCCTGCCTGCCCACCAAATCTGCAGCAGGAAAGATGCCATGCTCGCCTAGCACGTCTTAGCTAAAAACTCAAGATCCCTTTGATGCCAAGGGCTGAAACTGCTCAAGGTGCAAGATCCCAAAGAGGAGGTTTGACAACCTGAATTTGAAGAGTATGGCTTCAGTGTTTTTGGTTTAAAAAAAATAATTTTAAAACCTCAACTTTTTAAAAAATCCTAAAAATCAATGGATGAACAGATCTGCTTCAAACTTGGCATGGCTAAAGCCCTACTTTAGAGCTATCAAAATGCCAAGTTTCATCTCTTTTTCTTTAAAAATGACATTTAAAAATAATAATTTTAAAACCTCAAACTTAAAAAAAATCCTAGAAATTAACGGATGAACAGATCTGCTTCACATTCGGCATGGCTAAAGAACTACCAAAGGGCTATCATGATGCCAAGTTGCATCTCTTGATCTTTAAAAACAACAGAACTGTAAGCATTTTTGTTAATTCCCATTGACCATAAAGTAGAGCTGCCCTTTGGATGGCGGGAGGATGGGGAAAATTCGGGTTTTTCTTCAAATTTCATAATTCCCCCCCCCCTTCCTGGATTTGTTGCCAAAAATCCTGACATGTCCTGGTTTTTCCTGATGTATGGTCACCCTAGGTGGGGGCTGCTTTGCTAGGCCTGCCCCTTGATTCCACATGCCGGGTGCAGACGTCTGAAGAGAAAACCTATGTGTGTGCAATGCATGGAGTCAGCAGGGACAGGGCTAGCCTAGGCACAGGGGAACAGGGCCAGCAGCAGTGTGGCCCTGTGCTGTCTTCAATGCATGTGTGCTCTATATGTGTATAACACGTGAACAGGGCTAAAGTAACCACAGTAACTGATGCAATATGTATTTGCCATCTGTTGGAACTCTACACACACAATTCTGTCATCCTAAGATTCACAACATCTATCTTTGTTAAAGCTGAAACCATTTAAATATAACTTTTGGCTTTGTGCATTGTGCAAAGAGGCCCCACTGAGGGTGACTGGTAGAACATTTTTACAGTTGATCTGAAAAAATAGACTTCACCAAGAATTGACTGCAACTGTATTGTCACAAGTGAACAAAGCTTGTCAACACCACACTACCTCCACCGCCCCACCCCCCTGGATACTTCTCCCTATTTAACTGGGCCAAGGAACTGCTTAATAGTACTTTCTTTAAAAATGAAAAATGGTACCACATGCTGCCCTCTTGTGGAAAATCAAGTGTAATAATAAGAGTATTTCCACAAGTCAAGAAATCAGCCCTTATCGTAGGAGCAGACCTATGACAATACAAATATCGAGCTTTACACAGTTTAGGCAGCTTATCACACACAATGAGCTGTACATTGGCTGTAGAATCCTGGAATGTACCACAAGTCAGAAGTCATTTGCCACCCACCCACCCTGCATAACATCAAGGAGAAAAGGTAGTATAGCAGTCTCCTGGCTGTGCTACTTGATTGCATTTATTATATTTATTTAAATTGTGCCAATGTGATGTAGTGGCTACAGTGTTGGACTGGGAGTTGGGAGATCCAGGTTCTAGTCCTCAATTGGCCACTGGGTGACTTTGGGTCAGTCACAGACTCACAGGGTTGTTGTTGTGAGGATAAAATGGAGAGGAGGAGGATTATGTACGAGGCCCAGGGTTCCTTGGAGGGAAAAAGGCAGGATATAAATGTAATAAATAAATATATACAATTTAAAGATAACTCTTATAAGGCAGCTCACTGTTTCAGCAGTGAAACACATAATCAATGAAATCAAAGTCACAACATAATGAAACATTACAAATTCTTTATTGACAAGATCAAGGAAGTGACTCCCACCTAGCTAGTGTGGGATTTCCTCAGATGATGAATGTTCAACCTTCCTTTGGTTTTAATATGTAATGTATATGTTCACCATACTGTCTATTAAATTGGCTACCTAGAATCCTGAGGAATGGAGGACGCTGTACAAGGACTATCAACCCTGTTTTAAAATCACTGAAAAGCCTACCACACCCTTTCTGCTACACAAGCACACGACTCGTCTTACTTTAGCCCAGGATCACCCCATCCTTATGTAAATTCTTCAACACCCAAATCTACAATGACTCTGACATGCCAGAGGTTTAAAAAATAATTCTTCCCAAAGTCTCCTGAGTTAAACGGTTGCCTTCTTCCTTCCCTTCCTTAGTTTCCAGAGACTCTCCACCTGTGCATCCTTGAATCCTCACTCTCTTCTCCACTTTCCAAACAAAATATGGACGGACTGGTAATATCTATTAAGTCCCCCACTCCCCACTTCTCCTTCTACAATTCTCCTTCTCCGTACTTCTTTTCACACTTCTCCTTCAATTTCTTCTCCACTCCACAACCCCCTCCTCCTCCTCCTCCTTATCCTCTTCCTCTTCATCACTATTTGTTCTTTGAAAACTCCCTTTTTGAAAGTGGTCTGATCTTGCCTACTTTTGGCATTTTACATCAGCACTCTACTACCTGAACTAAAAGGTCAAAACGTTACCAACACTTTGCTCCCTTGTGTTTTGCTTAGAATGTGCTAGCCTGGGTCAGCTCTACCAGACTGACAGCAGCCTATTCTCTGGCTGAATAGAGCCCAGGTTGCATTGGGAAATGTTTCCCCTCATACATTTGAGCTTAACTCCCCTGTTCATTTGTGTTCTAAAAGAGCTAATTCCCTGAACTTCGAGTCGTCTGTAGATTTATTTATGCAGATGCATCCTGAGCAAGCGTGGTAACATATGGATGCATTTGTAGGACCCTTCTGTAGTTGCCCCAAATCTACCACATTCTCAACAGGTGTGGCCCCACATGTGATGTTCCTATCTTTCTACATCCACCACAAAATCTAGTCTGACAACCTTGCAAAACACATACTCATCCACATATACTCTCTCTAGATCCCATAATGCAGTTTGAAAATACTGTGCCATTACATCTATATACTTATCTAGGCTGACCATATGAAAAGGAGGACAGGGCTCATGTAACTTTAACAGTTGTAGAGAAAAGGGAATTTCAGCCAGTGTCATTTGCATGCAATTAGTTCCTGGCGAAATTCCCTCTTCATCACAACAGTTAAAGGTGCAGGCACTATACTAGAGTGACCATATACAAAAGAAGGCAGGGCCCCTGCAACTTTAACAGTCGTGATGAAGAGGAAATTTCACCAGGCACTAATTGCATACAAATGACACTGGATGAAATTCCCTTTTCTCTACAACTGTTAAAGTTACATGAGCCCTGACCTGGATTTTATCTGGTCACCCTACTTATATAGCAATGCTGAAATCTGCTCAGATACCGCTGGAAACCCTCACTTATCTTTACTCCTTCCTTTTCTCCCTGTATCTCTTACCTCTGCTAGCTACAGAAGGTGGAGTCATGACACCCCACCAAGGTGCACCCATGCTCTAATCACAATGAAAGCTTGCAATTAGGGCCTAGTCAATGCCTGCATCTGCCTCATTCAGCATCACTCTTGGAGACCTACAGCTGAACACATGCGTTAGCACCATTGAAAAGGATGAAAGTGTTACAAACATCGTCAGAATTTGATCTGTGACAGCTGTATTAAATATGCAAGGCATCACTTGAACCGACTTAGGAGCACTGTTTAGACGATGTTGCAGAGATACAAGGTTCGTTTGTAGGCTAGAAAAGTCAAAGACTCATAGTAGAGTTGGAAGGGACCTATAAGGCCATCGAGTCCAACTTCCTATTCAATACAGGAATCCACCTTAAAGTATACCTGAAAGATGACTGTCCAGCTGCATCTTGAAGTCCCCTAGTGTGGGAGAGCTCTTGACCTCCCTAGGTTATTGGTTCCATTGTCATATTGCTCTAACAGTCAGGAACTGTTCCTGTAACTTGAGCCCATTATTCTGTATCCTGCATGCTGGAATGATTGATGAGAGATCCTGGCCCTCCTCTGTGTGACAGCCTTAAAAGTATTTGAAGAGTGCTATCATGTCTTCCCTCAATCTTCTCTTCTCCAGGCTAAACATGCTCAGTTCTTACACTCTCCTCATAGGGCTTTGTTTCCAGACCCCTGATCATCCTTGTTGCCCTCCTCTGAACACGCTCCAGATTGTCTGCATCCTTCTTGAAGTGTGGTGCCCAGAACTGCACGTAATACTCAAGATGAGGCCGAACAGAGGGGAACCAGTACCTTGTGTGATTTGAAAGCTATACCTCTATTAATGCAGCCCAAAATAGCACTTGCTTTTTTTGCAGCCATATCACACTGTTGGTTCATATTCAGCTTGTGATCTACAACAATTCCAAGGTCCTTCTCACTTGTCGTATTGCTGACCCAAGTATCCCCCATCTTGTAACTGTGCATTTGGATTCTTTTCCCTAGGTGTAGAACTTGGCATTTATCCCTATTAAATTTCATTCTGTTGTTTTCAGCCCAGCGCTCCAGCCTATTAAGATCATTTTGAAGTTTGTTTCTGACTTCCAGGGTATTAACTATCCCACCCAATTTTGTGTCATCTGCAAATTTGATAAGCATTTCCTGCACCTCCTCGTCCAAATCATTAATACAAATGTTGAAGAGCACTGAACCTAGGACTGAGCCCTGCAGTATCCCGCTCATTAACTCCCCCCAGTTTGAGAAGGTACCATTGATAAACACTCTTTAAGTCTGATTCTGTAGCCAACTGTGGATCCACCTAATAGATGTTCCATCTAGCCCACATTTAGCTAGTATGCTAATCAGAATGTCATGCTTTGCTGAAATCAAGATATATTATGTTCACAGCATTCCTGCAGTCCACAAGGGAGGTTAACCGATCAAAAAATGAGATTAGAGTTTTAAGGCTCTGTCTTTATAGCCTGATTGTATGCTGGCTATTTCACACATCTCTAGCACATGTAAACCACAAGGGAACACACTCAGAAGAAGTGTTCACAATTTGAGGATGACAGGAGAAAGTCTCATTGTGGTAACTTTACCACATAAAAAAATAAAATGGATAAAGACTCAAAGCTCACATTAACTGTGGCAGCAGACTGAACATTATGTATTACATTTATAGAATAGTTTACTATTTGGACTTTGGCATGCAGACAGTATGGCAATTTCAACATGTCCTGCTTGACAATCAAATGCAGAATTCTATATATTATATGGATAGATGAAAGAGATTGAAATTCAATTCAATTCAATTAAGCAATATTTTAATTTTAATTGTGCACTGATTTAAGGTCTGAAATTAGAGATACTCTAAGCATCACTGAAAGTGTAATAAAACTTGAATTGCCACTGAGGTCTGTGCAAATAAATCCTTGGTTCAATGCTCCTTTTATTACTAGTTCAGAATAAAAGTGTGCACCTTTTCATCATCAAAGCAAAAGATGTCCATTTGGGGGATCAGGACAAGTGAACCCAGACACAGTCTGTCTTCAGTTAGCCATGCTCTGATAACCTCCAGGTTAGACGACTGTAACATGCTCTTTGTTGGATTGCTTTTGAAGGCTGTTCAGAAACTGCAGTTTGTCCAAAATGTATTCATTTGACAGCTGAGGTATTGTGGGTGTCTACCTGAGACAGGGCCTCATCGGTGGTGGTGTTCCAGCTTTGGAATACTCTCCCCAGAGAGGTGTGCCTCCATTTTCATTCATCACTGAAGGCCTTGTTTTTCTAAGCTTTTCAAAAACATTCCATTGTTTTAGCTTGGTTTGCAGTTTATGCTGCTTGTTTTAGAGCTTCTGTTTTAATCTTTGCGAATGTAACATTTTAATTTACATTTATCTAGTAATCTAGGCAGCACAGAAATAAAATAAATAAATCTCAGAGGCTGCATATATGGCATCCCTACATGAGCAAAGCCCAAGAGTTGTGGTCCTACACTTTCAAAACAACTGTACAGGGCATGCTTTTGTCTGTGAACCAGTTCTTGGGAGGACATCAGACTCATTGACTTGACCAGATAGACCTTTTCAAAAACATCCTTCTCGAGCTGAAGAATCTGTATTATGATCCTGACTGATCCTTTCAAGCCACTGGTGAGGCAATGCAACAGATGTATACAGTCATATCTAATATTTAGACAGAGGGAAAACTGTCCAGCTTTTCTATAACAGATACTCATCCAGTAGATCATACGAGAGAAATAAAACATCTGGCAATGAAATAATTATATTTTAATTTAAAAATGTACACACTGTATACAATTGACCGGTCAGCTTACTGAAGACAGCCCTATCATAGAGAATATAAAACAAATATTCTGCTGTACAGTTAGGAACTTTTATGTTTTCAAAATATAGTGTCTATTACTTGTAAGGCCTCAAAAATCTGGAGACTTTAGAACGCAACAACCGAATGAAAGACCTTGGAAACATCTCCCTGGACTCCTGGGCTGTGTACTTGAAGTAGTTTTGTGGGTGTGCCAATACATCAAACAATGCCTTTATCAGCTTCTTATCCTGAAAGAGTAAGACATTTTTTATTGTCATTTAAATACTCAGTTTGAGAAAACATTCGTGCAAAAGCACAGTATTTCATATAGTTCCTATTAAATACTGAGGACAAGGAAGGACTGTGCACATCAGCTTTCTCCAATGAGGTGTCCTCCAGATGTGTTGGACTATAGTTTTCATCATCCTGAATCAAGAGACATGCTAGAGTTGTAATCGAACACATACATAGGGTGCCAGGCTGAGGAAGGCTGAACTAGGTTATGCCCTGTACTAGCACTTTTGTATAAAACATACAACTACTCACAGAAATATTAAAGCTCAGCTCAAGCTACTCATGTGTGTCCACTTATTGTTGCTATCATCACTGCTCTGCATCCAGAAAATGGAAGGGAAGCCAATTACGATCTACCATGGCTTCCACCAATTCACAAGCTGGAAACATCAGCATTTGCCTATGCAGTCAACTGTGTTTGATGCAGAGCCAGCCCTACCATTAGGCAAAGTGAGGTGGCCTTCTCAGACAGCAGTTGATCTGCGCAAATATTAATGGGTGACATGTTGTCAGTTATTTAATTTATAATTACATTTTTTTTACCATAGGAGAGGGCACCATTTGAGTTTTCTGTCCAGCTACACTGGTTGCCGGTGTGTTTCCGAGCCCACTTTGAAGCGCTGGTTTTAAGCTTTAAACCCATAAATGGAAGAACTGCCTTCTTACACACCAGCCTGCCTGCACTCTGATTTCATCAAGAGGGGGCCTTCTCTCCTGCCCCCTGCCAAGCGTGGAATAGACTGGTGAGAACAAGAGAGTGGGCCTTCCCAGTAGTGGGCCCCACACTCAGGAATAAATTTCTTTCAGGGGTTCATCAACCCCTTCTTTGCAGGTCTTCAGGAAAGCTTTGAAGCCCCACCTGTTCTCATTGGCCTTCCCTTAAGTCTGGGCTTTGGGTTTTTATTGGTAGCTTTTGCTTTTATTGATTTTAATTGGCAATTTCAGTTTTTATGGATTTTATTAAAACATATACTTTTGGGGATTTTTATTGTATCCACTCTGGGCGGCTGAGAATATTCCACCCTAAAGGCAGCCTAGAAATAACTTTAGATCGATTGTTAGATGGATAGATGGATGTCAGCATATCTGGAGCCAGCATTGTCTCCAACAGCTCTTCAGTGCGGTAGGAAAAGCAATGGAAGGCTGCCTCTACAAGAGAGGTTTAAAGCTCTTTCAAGGCGCTTAAAAAAATTTACCTCTACAAGGAGGGAGCGCAAATCGGGCGTAGAGGCGCGCTATCCCTCCGATTGTGCGCATTATCGAATGCGCGTTAAATAGCAAGTTTTATTTTGCGGCGGGATGTGAAGCCGGCGCCCTGCCTCTCGAGTAGTGCTTCTGCTGCTGCTGCTGCTGGCTCCCCCGCTCGGCTCCTGGCTCCGCTCCTACCGGGCTCCGTCTTCCAGCTCCCTTTTCCCTTTTTCTTGCCCTGTTCCCCCCCCCCTGCTCTGTTTCATTCAATCGCCCCGTCAGTTCCTTCGCTCTCCAGCATAAGAACTCGCAGGGACCTACCTTAAAGAGACAGGCGCCTGCCCGCCCGCCCGCCCTACCTCCCCTCTCCCTGCCTGCCTCTCGTGCAGAGGTATTAGGCATAAAAGCGCTTCAGCGATGAAGCGCATAATCACTTAACCAGGCGCAAAAGCGAATCCTTGTGGAGGGGACCGAAGTTAGCAAAGTTTTGCTTCTGGTTTGGGACATATACATGCTGACTCAAATAGCATGAACTATTTATTTTCACAGAGAATAGTAATGTATGTACTTGTGTTTTCTTTAAGGTAAATTTTAAAAAGGAAGTTTACCTTAAGGATCTCTTGATGATTTTCTGATGCATAGAGTCTACCATCTCGGACTATATCTTCTATTAGTTCCTGATAATCCTCTGTTGAGAACACATAATACATTGCTCGTTTGGCTGATTTTGTTGCAGAATCACAAATATTCCCTTTCATTATATCAGCTGCAACGTACACATATCGCTTTGGACCATCCAGAAGAGATTCAAATGTATATGTCCTCAGATATTTGTGTATTAATATATAAAGACTACAGACTACTTTTCACATTAGCAGGTTTCTAAGAAAGAAATTATACTAAGGAACAACCCCTCCCCACTGCAAAAAAAAAAAGAGAAAAGACAAAATGTTCCATACCGGACTGTTTACTATTAATATGTTTAATGCAGAAATCATAAGCAGCCTTAGATAACTTTCTAACCTCCGGTTATTGGCACACTTCAAACACATTTTTGCTAGAAAAAATCCACCCTGTTAAAAACATCCTTCCCAAGCATTCTTACTTCCCTCCCTTGCCTTATTTCATGTAATAAGTAAAACCATTGTTTAACTGCATCTGCTATTTTTGCACCAAATGTATGATCCTGTTTCCACGGATGTGTTTTTATTATAGGAATCAGATTAAGGTCACCTGCCACCCCCAGATTAAGCTCACACACACACACCCAAGCACACCAAATTGGAACAAATCCTGTCTCCAGTTAAAAGATCGGAAGGTTGCCACTGATGGCAGCAAAGCCAAAAGCCTTTTAAGGCTGCCTCTACAAGAGAGGTTTAAAGCTCTTTCAAGGCGCTTAATTTTTTTTACCTCTACAAGAACAGAGCGCAAATCGGGCGTAGAGGCGCGTTATCTCTCCGATTATGCGCATTATCGAATGCGCGTTAAATCGCGAGTTTTATTTTGCTCCGGCCATTAAAGCGCATTTTGACTATGTGAACAAGTGCTTATGCGCATTAACTACTTGTAAAGCGCATTTTGGTCATCCGTTAATGCGCTTCGCTGCCTCTCGCCGCTTCTCGTGCAGAGGTATTAGGTGTAAATGCGCTTCAGCGATTATGCGCATAATCGCCTAACCGGGCGCAAAAGTGAATCCTTGTAGAGGGGACCTAAGAGATGCAGACTTCAGACATTTGGAGTCCATCATGCCCTAACCAGACTTATTTGTTGCTTTGTGTTACCCCAGGGTACTTCCCGTTAGCTTAGGAAAACTGCCAAAGAGATCATGAGGAGGAGATGAAGCTGCCAGTTTCTGCCTGAAACACTAATTAGTCCCAAATTCAACTTCAAAGCAGAAAGTGTGAAACCATTTGTACATTATGAGAAAAGGCACTTCCTGGGATAGAGCAATAAGCTGTGACAGTGTTTCCTAAATCAAAAAAGATACGAACTAAGTTTCAACAAAGCATCTCAGAGGTATTGAGGTCTCAAAATATCTACATATACCATCTTATGTAAAAATCTGATAAATCTGAGAGCACGTTACTGAAAACAGGCATCTGACCCACCACCCCATCCCCAAATAGCTCTCATGAGGTACATGGCTTAAATCCATGTCATTTTGTATGGAAATGTGTCCTGACTCAACACATAAATAAATATAAAACCTGGTATGATTTTAGGGAGCTTTCCCTCAGACATGTTTTTCTAATAAAAGATCCCTTACTCAACTCTTAAACTGCATGATTGCAACTGGTGCCATTTTGTATTCAGGTATTTTCCCTCTGACTCAGTGTCCTCAGAGCAACATTCAAACAGACTTTCAGCCATGTCCATAGATATTGGTTCCATGAACTGGAAAGTTCTATAGCCAAACTCATGAATACTTATACAAAATATTGAGATCCTCCTTCCCACCTCCTGCCCATGTCTTTGAGATAAAGGAGCATGGAAATCTAAATAAAGAAAAACAAATTTCAATGCTTCGGTTTTCTTCAGTTTTGAATAGCTGCTTACCATCATATGTTACATAAGGGACCTGGAATCCTTTGGCACTATTTCCTTCATTTGATTTGAACTGGATCCACAGCTTTTTAGACCTGGAAGTGAAAGCTATAGGGCGTTCGTAGGTTTGGCAGGTTTCATATGTCGTCACAGAATTGGAGGAAGCTTCCAAACAAAATGTACAACAACAGATATCAGATTATTAGCTTGAGGGGGGAAAAAATTGAACAAAATGTTTCCCCTTCTTTTTTTCCCTAAAGACCTATGGTCACCCCAATACTACTTGCCTTGAGGATCTCTTTGTGCTGTCCTACTGCTAGGGCCCATTCTAGTGTAAGGGGAAAATGACTCATTTGATGGCTGCCTATCAGTCTCCAACACATTCCCCTATTGCATCCAGATGATTTGAAAGCCTTGTGGGACAATATTTCTGCCAAGTCTTTCCCAAACTTCCTTTCTGTTGCAGCCAATGGGCTGCAACAGAAAAGGCCATTGCTTGGAGTTGTGGGGTGTTATAGACTATATCTCTACTGGCACAGTGAGTAGCTGCCCAATTTTGCCCAGGTCCTATCACTGGCCCTTGATTTTACTGACTACAAACCAAATCAACGGAAATGTACAACATTTCAAACACATTACTACCACAAAGTTGCTCTTTTAGATTGCATGTGAAAACCAACATTTTGCTCTTGGCTTTAAAAAGGTACTATACCCACCTAGAGTGAAAAAGACAGTCTTCAAATATATTTTACAAAATACTTTTTTGGGGACAAAAAGACGCCCTCCCAGCCAACATGCACAAAAGATATCTCAGCTACCTGTGCAGCAAGGTGAGCTAATCAGCTCATCAGAAGAAAAGCCAGTTTACTGCTCAAGGAAAACAAAACCCAAGGCTATGACAGGGGGGCTGCCTATACGGCAGTGGGTTGCTGCTGCGATAACCAAAACTGTGTGCTTTTCCTGCTGTGGGGTGGTGGCGGCTAAAAGCAAAAGCACAGGAGGGTTCTGGCGGCTGTGCCTGCCCCCTGCCCTCTGCCTGGGCAGACAGCGACCAATCAGGGGATGCCATCTGCCCAGCCATGCCTCCACCGTGACTCCATAGCAAGGATAGAAGGCGGATGCACCATACCCGCTTCAGAGAAAAAAGCCAGGGCAAGTCCCTGACTTTTTTGCTTCACAGCTTCATGCGAAAGCCCCACATGGCTCCGAGGTGGCTGCTGTGTCATATAACCAATGCAGCACCATCCCACAGCCACCCTGAGGCTTTTGGTGTGTATAGACAGCCTCAAGGCTGAAAGCAATCTGTGTCGGAGAGTTCATGCCTGTGTATGCACCACTTTGCTCAGTTAAGTTGTCTTTCCAGGTGAATAGCTGAAGTGGGGCTCATGCCCTTGTTTTGTAGCTGGAGTAGTAGAGCAGCTAAGAAACTGAGCTGCAAGTAAAGAAATCCCCGGTTCAAATCTCATCTCTGCTATGAACTCACTAGGTGGCCCTTGGCAAGCCATTCTCTCTCTCTCTCTCTCTCTCTCTCTCTCTCTCTCTCTCTCTTTCTCTTTCTCTTTCTCTTTCTCTCTCTCTCTCTCTCTCTCTCAGTTCAAATGTAAGGATTAAACTAGATAATGCATGTGAAGTGCTTCGAACACATGAAAGCACCATGCAAGTATTTGTTTTTTTATTTATATTTTATATTGATTACAAGACTGAATTCTTCCATTTCATTACACCGTAAGAGTGAACTTCAGCTTTGTTGAGGTCACTGGCAATGCACATTTAAAGATTTCAGTCCAAACACACTATTATGCTCCATAAACATGGCCTTTTTAGCTTTTAAAGATGTAGTGCCAGGGAATGGAGCCAAGCCCATCAGCACAACAAAACAGACTGCTGCATCGACAAGAACAGGCATGCATGCAGCGAGCCACAACCCAAGCAGTAGTGATGATATTTGATTATTCCCAATCTCATTTGATTCAGCTGGAATAAATTCTTCTGTGTTTCACTAAACACTTAGCTAACTAGTGGATGAGCCTCTTACTTCTTACAGTACTCTTCAGCGGAAAAGGCAGTTCTTGTAAGCTTATATGAAACATAATAATGGTGGATAATGCATAATATGGTTTTTAAAGTTATACTAAGTATTCCCAAGTGTAACTAAGGGCTGATTCACATGTTGCCCTCTTAATGAAAAGTATGGAATTAATTCCCTGCTGCTGCCACTGGCTTGAGCAATAGCTGACTTCTTCCAGCAGCCAAGACAGGTAGCTGCTGACAGTTGGCATCAGATGGAGGAGGAGCTGCTTCTCCACACCTGAGCAAGTTCCTTAAAGCCACTGCTGTGAGGCCGCTACATCCCAGGATCTCCTGAGACTGACCAGACCCCTGGCGGCGACTAGCTGGTGACTTGAAGGCCACGAAAACCAGATCCATGGAGTAACACGCTGCTGCTGTGAGGCTGCTGCAACCTGGGATCCCCCAAAGCTGAACTATCCCACAACAGCAGCAGCCATCACTGGATACTTCTACTTGCCACTGCCATGAGGCCATTGAACCTGAGAGTGAGTTGCAGCAGCAGTGATCACTGGATCATTTGCCCTCTGGCTCCACTGAACCAGCTTCAAATGAGGGTAGGGGAAGACAAATGTTCTTCCTCCTCCCTCCTCTACCCAACCATGAATCACCAGGATTCCACACTAGTTCTGTTCTAAAATGTGTTAGCCCCACCCCACCCCATAACAGGTGATATGCTTGCTAAATTGGTTGCCATTGGAAGCCCTGTTAGACTACATTTTTTGGGTTAGATTGAATGGGATTGGCTTTGGCTCATACAGAATGTAGCACACACTAAACAGGAGAGAGAGATACTTGACACAGAAATCCAGGCACACGAAACACATTTGTATTTTAACTTACAGCTTTTTCTCATCACCAGGTAGTCTCCACATTCATCTTCTATTGGCAAAAATATTTCTGGAACCACAATCAGAATGCGGCGTTTAGGAGGTGGATTTATAGACCAGGTACACTCAATGTTTGCAGGGTAATTGCCAGGATAGTTTGGGGATTCAATGTATCCAGTAAATTCTCCAAGCTCACCACCACAGTGCCTGTCTGGGAGGGGGGGGGAGGAAATATATTATCCATGGCCAGGGCTGAAGGGAGAGAACTAGGCAATGCCACCAAAACTAACAAATAATGTAGGCACAATTGCTCTGGCGGCTATCTAGGAATCAGGAATGTTCTTTTTTCCTAAAACCATTATTAATGAGTAGCTGCTTCAGATAGTTCAGAATGCAGCAAAATCCACATATTGTACAGCTCTGCCTGTAAAAACAAATGGTGTAGAGCCACAGACACATGTTGAGCTGGCTCACGTGACATGACAGCCCACCGTGGGTTAATTTACCCAGTCAGAGTGGTCATAAGGGAGCAAGAGAAGAAACAGAAAGCAGGTGTTGCCTGGGGAGGAAGCAAGAAATGGGCACTGGCTGGAAACTGGGTGCTCTTTAATCTCCTTTCCTCCAAGACCTGAGAACATCATGCCTATTTCATCCCTATCTAGATCTGTATATGTGATAAGGCAGCCACTGCTGGTCTCCTTGAGTCAGATGCCATCGTGAAAGCTAAGGTTCTTGTATGTAAAAAAACCATCCTAAAGATGGATTTGAGCGTGAAGTTGGTTCAACCGGATGATGCTCTCTATCTGTAATGCCCAAGTAGAAACAGTGCCAAAAATCTCTTCCAGTGCATTCTGCTCATGTGCAGAGTACACACACATCCCAGATCTACCCTCACAAAAAGAGAGAGTGTGCAAGTAGACACACACATTCTCTTGGCCTCTTTAGAGTAAAGAATCCAATATGCCAAGCAGCTTCTCACTACTATATGGGAAGGTGGACAGGAAAATAGATGAGGATTTATTAGCACTGCTGCATCAGGGTTATCCTACTGCACCAATTACATGGCGAGAAGAAAAGAAATACAATTGGAGAGAGGTGCTTTTAAAAATAAAACAATTTAAAGACCACAAATGTCAAAAAGATATAATGGTTCTTAAGTGGGGGGGGGCAGGGGGGGAAGAGATCCAAAACGTTTCTATTGCTCTTAAATTCTTCTGCCACAAAACAGTGACACCAGAACACAACCTATTCCTGTTATGTGGGAGACAAGTTTTGGTTGTTGCTAACAGAACCTCCTTTCCAGTAGTAGGAAGATTTTGGTCTTGGGTGAGGGAATGATAAGAGGCAATTAAGCAAGGAAATAAACAGGCAGATCAGAGCACAGCAAGGAAAATATTCTGGAAGCAGGTTCTAGACACAGCTAAAGAGTTCTAAGCAGGTACTGTTGTCCTTCTGTTTATAGGGAATGCTTGAGATGTGGTGCCAAAGAAAGCAAGGAAGTCAAGTTAGGCAAGCTGCACCCCAAGGCAGGACACAGATGAGCAGCAATTACTGTCAGGTGGATATCTGGCTTCTGCTGAAATAAGGAAAGACCAACAGCACCTTTCTCCACTGCTGGGACTTTAATCTGGTTTGGTGGGAAAGAGAGAGCAAGACAGCAGCTGAAAAACCACTGAAGCGCCGCTGCAGAAGTGGCAGAACCGGTAGCAGGAGGAACAACTCATTGTTAAACTAGGTGGTGCATAACTCCTTTGCACCAAGATTTTTCTCAGCTGCACTGGTATCATGCCTGACCTTGTTTGCTTGGCAGAATGTAAACTTGGGTATAATCAAAATGGCACCAAAACCTGAAAACAGGTAAGCTAATGCACATGGCCTTATGGACCATTCTTGTCCTATGACACAGCAGCAGCAGCAGCATACACCCCTCCTATTAATGTTTATATTCAGGAAATCATACGGGAGGATCCAGTGGTGTAGTCAATCCCCATAATGTCACCATTTGAGCAATGCCCTCAAAGAAATCTTGCATGGTTACCTATACGTATATACAAGTTTTACCAGACCAGCACAAGATGGAACCATAGAAAAGCATGCTCCAATAATGTAAAAAGGCAACATTACATAATGTAACGAGGCAACGAGGATGATTAGGGGTCAGGACACAAAGCCCTATGAAGAGAGATTGAAAGAACTAGGCATGTTTAGCCTGGAGAGAGAAGATTGAGGGGAGATATGACAGCACTCTTCAAATACTTGAAAGGTTGTCACACAGAGGAGGGCAAGGATCTCTTCTCAATCAACCCAGAATGCAGGACACAGAATAGTAGGCTCAAGTTACAGGAAGCCAGATTCCAGCTGGACATCAGGAAAAACTTCCTGCCTGTTAGAGCAATACAACAATGGAACCAATTACCTAGGGAGGTTGTGGGCTCTCCCACATTAGAGACATCCAAGAGGCAGCTGGACAACCATCTGTCAGGAATGCTTTAAGGTAGATTCCTGCATTGAGGAGGGGGTTGATGGCCTTATAGGCCCCTTCCAACTCTACTATTCTATAAGCAGATCAAGCTACACTGACGTCACAGACTCCCTTGCCTCTCATTTTCAAACTTTTGACTGCTAACTGGTACTGGCCCTTTCATTTCTGACTGACTGACTGTGACACATATTATCAGCATTTACCTTTGCAATGAGTTATGTTTGTTGATCCATCATAATCAGTTGTTGTGTTTCCAGGGCATGAAATGCAGTAATTCTGTCCAAACTCAAGTTGGTATGTTCCAACTGGGCAGCGGATGCATCGATGTGTTGTAGTGTTGTAAAAGTGACCAGGTGAGCACTGCACTGTAGAAGAGGATAAGAAAGCAGCAGGTATGAAAGCTTTGGTAGGTTATGACAGAATTTACTAGAGCTTTTCCACTGAAGGTAATCTTATCCATGTCTAATTTATCCATTACACTTACGCCATATGCACACTGTCTTATGTGATGAATGAACATGTGCATTTCACAAACTGTGAGTACCCATTACATAGTGGGGATTTACAGTGTATGTATATATGGCAAAATAGACACATGCACATTCTTCACACAAGAAAGTGCATATCTGTAAGGTATATATGCAACTTCGTAAAAGAAAGTTGATGTCCGTTTAAGAAATTCACTATGGGAAATGGCCCCAGAGTCAGTCTGTCTTGTTTGCTACCAGTTATTCCCTGTCCAACATGCACTTCTGGCCTATTGTATGATAATTTAACCTTCCTGCTTTATGTTATAATAAGGATAATGAAGTCTGTTTTATTAGGTGGTATGGAGCTATCTATCCCAGTGAATGGGTTTGGATCCCCAACTTCAACTATATTGCAGCTGAAAGGAGAGCAATGGTTTCTCCATTAAAAGCTGGGGTTGTAATCAGTATGACTACATATATTTCTTGTGTATTCTTGCCATTTCTCAGTTCTTACCCTTAGTCTCACAGTCCTGAAACAACGTTGCACTGCTAAATTTTGTCATCAAGCCTCCTCCACAGGTAAAACAAGATGTCCGACCTGGCTCAGGCTGATATGTTCCAAAGGGACATGGAAGACAAGGCTTAAATCCATCAGAGGAATATTCACCAGGTGAACACGGTCCTGGCAGAAGGAAAGGGAGATATACAGATATTAGCAGAAGTCATGAAATGTATGGCAATTGTATAATGTACTATAATCTCCATTAGTATAAGTCCCATTTACACTATGGCTGTAAAAACCTGAATTACATGCAGTTCAAAATAAGGTTCGTAACTTGCAACTAAGTAGCTCGCAAATCTAGTACAGTCCTTTTGTTGCAGCCAAGACCCCCTCTACAAGAATTCGGTTTGACACCTAGATCTCCGATTATGCACATCTTCTCGGAAGCGCTTTATGGTAAATGACTGTACGCGGGAGGTAATTAAGCGTACAACTGGTGGCCTTACCGGTTGTTTGAAATGCACTTTACAAGTAGTTAATGCGGAGAATCGCTTGTTTACATAGTCAAAATGCGCTTTAACAGGCACAGCAAAATAAAACTCGCTATTTGACGCGCATTCAATAATGCGCATAATCGAATAGATAACGTGCCTCAACTCCCGATTTGCACTCCGCTCATGTAGAGGTAAACATTTTAATGAGACTTGAAAGAACTTTAAACCTCTCGTTTAGAGGCAGCCCAAGACTGGCACCGATACAGCAGGAAAATAAAGAGTTTATTTCCTTCTATCTGCTGTCAATTCTGGCCACTTACATGAACCTGTTGCCCACTCTTGCAATAAAAAAACAGAAGCTGCTATTCCACTACATAATAGATTCCTGGATAGCTCTCATGTTTTCTTTTTTAGGTTTCTAATAGATTTATAATGCCTTGTTACCAAACTGTACTATGCCATGCATTTTCTCATTTCCAAATTGGCTCTAGAAGGCCCCAAATGTGCCAAATGCAGACAAGTTTCATGATGACTGGAAAATCTCCTGACAGGGCCAAACTATACGTGATGCTATTTATATTCATTATTGGAACTAATGAGAGCTACACACACACACACACACACACACAGGGTAGCTGATCTGGAGCAGGAGCAGGGTGGGAGGTAAAAGGTTAATTTCTTCACCATATGGCCCCAGGCCCAGTTTCTCTCACCCCTTACCCACACTGGCTATTTCTGAAATAAAGATCTTGCTGTCAAGGGCAAACCACTGGGATAGAGTTGCATGTAGTTTGGCCATCCAAGTTTGCAAAACAAGCTTCTGAATTAATCTACTTACAAGGGCTCAGTCCAATTTACCATGAGTGCATCACTTGCATGGAGGGAGAGTCCCACTGATGTTCCATCCAATAACAAAGGCAACAGTAAAATACAAAACTTAATTTCTAAAAAAATTACAGAACAACAGCAGGACTTAGCAGCTCTTCCTAAACAGTTCCCCATTGCTACTTCCTTCTATTTGCTAAGCTGTCTTAAAGGTACACTGCCTACAAAATTACCACACAGTCCACTTCACCCTGGTCATTCGCACCTCCTGCTTGAGTGCCCAGGCACATTAAGCTATTATGGGGGAGAGGAGCCCTGTGCGTTTCCTAAAATTCCTATTCACCTCCCCTCCCCTGCTCAGTCAAAGAATGAGAAATGGGCAATGGCCTAGCGTGCTGAATGCCCATGCCAAAGAGGGTGGCAGGTGGGACTGAGCTGTAATACACCCTCTGGAATCCCTTCAGGCTTGGATATTATGCCTTCAATGGACTGGATTGATCACCAAGTGTTCGAAGAGATCTCTTATCCAGTCAAATCCCATTGAGTAGCAAATCCACTCAAGTCCTGTTCAGATGAAGGGCATATGCACGGCACTGGCACTTTGTTTATTGCAGCCATGATAATCATTACACAATAAGTGCAGCATCATTTTCAAGAGAAAAGGCTGTGTTGTGCACTATACATTTTCAACAGAAATTGAAATAGAAGCCATGCTTTAAATGGCTTACAATAGAGAAATAATGAAGCCCAACTCATATCTTTGGGCCTTAATATTGTCTCCTGTGATCCTGAACTACTTTGCTGCTCATGTACTATATAGATAGAACTAACCAACTGGAACTGACTGTATACACATATCTGTCCCCTGCAGATTCTTTACATAAATCTCCAAGTAATCTGTCTTCCAAATTTGCAGCAAGCTGATTGCAATGACAGGCCAAATGATTAAACTCTTCTACAAGACACAGGATTACTGCTGCAGCTGTTTGGCTATGCTGTGAAGTTCTGTCCTTTTAAAGAGCTGTTAAAACTGTTAGTTTTGGTTTATAGCTCCAATAAATCACTTAACTGAATGGCTGTTTTTGTTAGGGGGGTTAAATTGGCTTTGGATTCATTTCAAGTTATTTAAGTTTGCAGCAAACAAGGCATCAACTGGTCATGATCAGGGATGAGGAATTTTGTTTACAGCTAATGAACTGAATTTAATAGGGGGCACCAGCTTGGCTTATGAATAAAGAAGCAGTATGGATTGAGCTCTATAGGCTCATTGCAGCAAGCAAGGAAGAAAATGGCATACTAGATCCATAGGTCATGACACAAGTGACACCTTTTTTGCTCCACCATCCACCTCCATCACCACCACTTTGAGCTTGTAAATTACTGATGCATTGTATTATACGTATGAGAGTCTGAATGATAATTCCTAGGTATACTGTAAGGCTATTTAATTTGAATCATCTAGTGCAGGGATAGGGTTGCATTACACCCCCCAAACCCCATGGGAGATTGCCCCCTTGCCCCCCCACTGTTGAATTTTCTGACAAAATTGCTGGTAGTGGCAGGGGGAAAGTGGTTTCTTGCTTGAGAACAAGGCACATGGTGAGTGCATGCCTTATTTAGAAGCAGAATTGCATTTCCAGGAGACTTCAGGGAGTGTGATTCTCCCCATGAGTTTCGTTTTCAAGCAGAAGTGCCACATTTTTTTAAAAAAAAATCTGCTGCAGTAAAATTCGGCAACAGGGGCTACAATAAAGGACACAGGGGAGTGCACGCAGCCCTGCATGTTGTCCACCCCATATCCATTGGATATACATTTTCCTCTTCCTATAAACAGACTCAATCATAAAGATGTACTATATCATTCACCAATCTCTAGTTGTGCTATCCAGGAAGAACATTCAGGCTTTCCTCTTCATTATGTCTACCTTTGTCACACTAGAAAAACATGTGGGAGGGTAGTATTTTTAAAGAACCAAAATATATGACCAGAAAGATCACATGGTAGAACATTTCTGGGGACTGTTCCACTTCACAATGAAAATGGAGAATTTCATAACTGAAAGCCAAATACAACTCCACATCAAAAGCATCATGGAAATCTAGCTTCTCAGGGACAAAAGTTCTAGCCTAACCTTCCTTTTTTCCTGACATACCAGTTTAATAATTTATACCAATATTTTTGTAAAAAAGCATTAAGCATATATAATCATAAGAACAAATTATGAACAAAAATAAAGAATTATTATGGTAGCTGTTCAAACATTTATAACCCACACATTTTTCCCCACTGCCTTCTCAAAACCAAATTCACACCTGTGAACTTTCAAAAATATATAGGGAAGTGAAAAGGATAGTGGGGGGGAGGTATACACATACACATGTCTCTATTTAATAAGGCTTTTGACATCAAGCACTCTTTGAGTCTGGCTACACACATATATAAGCAGCCACAAGCAAATACTAAATATAATTTCTCTTCCTGACTACTCCCTGGATATTCCTAACAGTGAAACCTCAGGGGAATCTAGTAGTGCATAGACTGCCCTTGTACAAAAAGCAAAAAATAATAATAAAATCTTTATTGGGTAAACTCTGATGTATCCCCTATGTATCCCTTTCTACCAATTCTGTCATGTAAGTATACACAGGATCCTTTTCTAACAAATACCCTGCCATATTTCTGTCATATTTTTTAATTCTATTGAGTGTGGCATTGTCTGGAAATTTTCTTATTGGCTTCTTTCAATCATACATGTAGAAAAAGATAGACATTTTTTTTTAAAAATCACCACATATTCTAATTAAGTTGTTTCCTTCTGCCCTGCCCCCTCTGTTTAATATTCACAATACTCTTAAAAAATCAATCTCAAAAAAGAGGTTTACAAACCTTGAAATTCTACTTTTCCATGAGGATTTATTTTGAATTTCTGCCTCAAAGTTGATAGCCTCCTAAATTCAGAATTATGAAATATTCCCATCACACAATGCTTAACTTGAAAGAATTGGAGTGGAAGTATTCTGCATGTATTCTCAATAAGGAGACTTTGGTTGCGTTCTGACAACACGATAGTAACAATGGGGTAATAGTCAACTTGACAGTTATCTACAGGGTAATTCCCATGCAACATGATAATAATCAACCATGGTGTGGATTAGGATCAGTGTTAACTATTAGTCCACGGTGAGTTGACTCACTCATCCCCCGCCCTCTCTCTCCCCCCTCAGTCCTCCTGCTAGTATCCCATCAGCCATTGCTTCCAAAAATCTATCCTGCCAGCTGGACTAGAGCAGCAGCCACCGCTTTGACTGCTCTTGTCTTGCGACTCTGTGGATGACAAAATAACCAACAGTGCCCTCCACACAACACAATAAATCACAGTGGGTTAAATAAACAACCATTGATTATTTAAACCACTGTTGGTTATTGTATTGTCTGAACTTAGTCTTTGTTAGCTGCCAAACTGTCAATTTTCCCATACATCTTCAACCTTACTGGGGCAATCTTTTCCCAATATAGGAAATTTCTACATAGAACTATCATAATTAATGTCTTGAGTAAGGATCATAACTAAGTGAGACAGTCCCAGGTTCAAATCTTGGCATCTCCTATGGCTGGGAAAAACCTCTGCCTAAAACCCTAGAGAACTGCTGCCAGTCAGTGTAAGCTATACTGATCTGGATGAACCAATAGTTTGACTCAGTACAGGGCAACTTCCTAAGTTCTTGATTTTTTCAAATATAGAACACTTTTTTAAAATTTTTACCCTGCTTTTCTACCACCAGGCTCAGGCTGCCCCTAGACCCATCCTGCCTACCTCCTTACTTACTACAAGTCAAGGGGCCTTCGATCAAAAATGAATTGATTGGTTGGGGGGGTGGGGGTGAAAGGCGCAGGGTGAAGAGGGAAAAAAGGATTGAAAATGGATAGCCAGAGTGAGGGGGGCCACGCTTTTGCATTCCTATGGCACAGAATGGAATGGAGGAAAGAAAGGTTGTGCCTTTGCACACCTGGGTTAGGCTACAGATTGTGAACATTGTGATTAAAGGGTTGAGTGGCGCCTTCCCTAGTCTATTTCATTAATGTGGGGTCCTTTGCTTTTGCAAGGGTCTGAGGAAAAGTCTGATCCAGTGTTAAAACAGACCCCTTGTGCATTTGCATCCTTTTTACACAGCCCCCCCCCCCACATTAAATCATACACTGGTTCCTACAGATAGTAGAGTAAAAATTACAAGTCCAGTATCTTCCAGTGCCACAGTAGCATAAAAACATGTATCCTCACTTTAAAAAAAAGGTTCTCATTGAAACGACCAACAAATCATTGGCCATATCCGTGTTTGCAGGTGTGAACTATAATTTGATAGTTGTTTGGGAAAAGATCCCATATGAAGAAGATCCATGACAGTCTGTCCCTTGGATCCATGTTTTTGTAACAAGGCAGCAGTTCAGTCCGTGGAAATAGATGTGATTTCATGGCAGTTTGGGGGTGGGGGGAAGATCCTACGTAAAATTGTAATGCAGCACTTAAAGCACTCTGCAGCAGCCACTGCAAGGGAAGAGTATGGGGACAAAACCAGCTCTGCCTACTGTTGGTGGCCTTGCCCTCCACCTACCAGTCCAGATGAGCACATGTCGCCACTCATCCATACACAGTGGATAGTTTTTAAAATGTATAGCAATGCAATCATCTTGAACCCACACTGGAGTGCAGCTGCCTGTGGTATCTAACCACAAAGTTAGACCTAATGTTCCCAACCTCCTACTTTCCCAGAATTGACCTTGGCATTCCACTTGACTCAAGAGGAGTAAGTCACAGTGGCTTTTATGTATGCGTTATAAAATCCTCTCATGAGTGACTAATAGGAATGTGCCTAGACTGCACTAAGCGCAAGCTCACACTTAGCACAGTGTCTGCTGTTCTGGATTACTGGAAACTCATGTGCAATGGATAGGCACAGCTTATCTTCCTTAGCCCCTAACATTTCCTCTTAGTTTTTCTTTAATTCCACTTTTCCCCCCAAGCTGCAGCAAGAAACCACCACTAAACTAACCAAAGACAAAATGTACAATGAAGCAAGAATCATGATTGTACTGGTAGCCAAGAACTTTGCCTCTCTTCAGTTAGATATTCTAAACAAGCAATGCAATCATCTCCCACACCCCATGTTTCAGTGCAAACAATACTGAGAATATGTTAGGAATATATCTACTCTCACAGCCGCAAGCATGTTACTGTCTGCTCCAAAACTGCATATACATGCAGTGCAAACAGCCTAGATTGATGTAAGCATGGCAGAGCAACATGTAAAAACATTTTTTAAACTATCTAACTGATTCCTGGCACTTGCAGGCTTCCCAATGCCTGTGCTAAGGGGGTACTTTCAAAATGTATGAAGGAGGAATAGGCAACACCAGTTCATCTTTTCAATGGCTCTGTAGGGTGTAACATCCTCACCTCCACATTCAGATATATTGCGAGCTCCGGCTGTTTTTTGGTTTCCGGGATTCTGAACATTTGGGCAAAGTTCACAAGTTATTTGACCTTCATAGTCTTGGTAAGTTCCATTAGGACATAAAATGCAGCCTTCTTGTTCCCCATCATAATATGTTCCAACACTGCAGCTAGCTAACAACAGAAGACAAAACAGTCAGTCACACTAAGACAATGAATGTCTTCTATAAGGTGGGTGAAAATTAGGCATGTTGAAGCCTTCAACTTGTGTGAGGTTGCTTCTTTATAATTAGAGATGTACTTTCATATTGAATTGTTAAATACCATTGTTATCCCTGAACATATATTGCTTTAACACAAGATTAACTGTATAGTCTCACCATGTAAGTGTTGAGAAGTTACGCTTGTAATTTGTAAATGGCTTATAGCATTCAATTACAGCACCAAAAGGACATAGATAAATGGATATCTGTTCTGAGAAATCAAGAGTTTCCACAACTAGAGCAGAAATACTGAGAAGCATGGAACCGAGCCCTATTATAATTTTCTTTGAAAAATTGTGCTCATTCTGTGAATCTGATAGCTACATTTGGAGTCAAGAAGGAATTTTCTACCTAGACAGATTGGCTAATGCTCCAAAGAGGAGAAGCCTTTAGCTTTCCCTGTAGCTAGAAATATTGTCACAAGGAAAAATGCACCCTCAGGGTAATACACCCTCATACTGCTTGTTCACCGGCTCTGTTTCTAGAAGACTGGTTTGGATTTTTTTAAAAAGCTAATCTATAGGGATCTGGCAAAAGAACGGTCCCGTTCATCCCCAACCTGATACCTTCCAGATGTTTTGGGTATCAACTCCCATGAGCCCCAGCCAGCACAGCCAATGGTCAGGAATGCTGGATGGAAGGCACCAGGTTGGGGAAGGCTGGACTAGATGGCCTTTAGGACCCTTTCAGTCTCTGTGATTGTGGAAGAATCAGAAGTCAGTGGTAGTAAATATGCTTTACAGCTAGAACATCCTAAATGTAATCAATAGCCAATATTTCAAGATTCTGATCTCTAATGGCAGTGCCAGGAAAGCCCTCTTCCTGGAACTTGGAGAAGCGCTCCCAGACATAGTTGACAATATCTGGATAGTTGGATCAATAAACTAACAAAGTATAAGACAGGAGGTGGGGAACCTCAGGCCCAGGGGCCCATTCTGGCCTTCCTGTATTCCCCAGAGAGCCCAGTGCCCCTTGCTCCACCCCTTCCCCCCCCCCCCACACCGTTGGTTTGATGGTTTCCCAGCTCCTCTGCATTTCTTTTCCCCGTTGTAAGAGCTTTAAGTTAACATATCCTGATATTTTATGTAATTTTGGCCTAGTACCCCTTTGCCTTCAAGCCTGCCCACCAGTGGAATGTGCCTGTTGACAGCTTCTATGGAACTGAATTCTGCTCTTGGGCCAAAAGAGATTCCCCCACCTCAGTATTAGACAGCTTCATATTTTCAGTTCATTATTCAATAATTCATTGAAAGATGGTTTAATTCATCACACATTCAAAAGATACTAAGGGATGCAATACCCTATTCTGAAAGGTTCTGTAATATAGTAATGCAAGGTGGTGGTGGGGAACACATAAGGGAAATACCAAGGAATGGGGGGAATCAAGACTTTTTTAAAAAAAACAAAGTAGTCACAACAGGTGAGCACTACCGTACTAAGTACAGTTGTGCTAATTTCAATGGGATAATTATGTATAAGCTTAAACTTGCAATCCTATGGAATTAGAAGCAAGTCCCATAACTGGGACTTGGTTTTTACACAAAATGTATAGGATCGGACTACAACTCTCCTGCCAGTCTAAGTTGGAACCTAGACATTCTTTGATTACAACGTCCTCTCTTTTTTGCCAGTGCATCCACAACTATTGTTCTGGCTTTAGCGCATTAAAATGTTTGTAGAGAGGCAACAAAAAAGCAATCACTTATTTAAAAAACACTTTGGTATAGGTGACTAAATTGGGAAAGAGGTTTAACTGCAAATCAAGCAGCAGATGGGTCCTAAAATCTTATGGCTCTTATATAAAGTAGCATTCCTCTCCATCTGTCAAAATAAAAGCTATATATTCTTGATCATTGTATGTGAAATACCAATGCTATATATCCTACGAGATGACTGAATCCTAGTCAGATATTCCTTAATCGTTCTTTCCAAGGCTGAAAAGTATACACCTATCCAACTCCATCTTGTTAAAAGAGTTCCTTATGTGCAGTTCATTCGTTTAGGCACATTACAAATGACCCAACTCTATTTGGAAATATTTAAGATTTAAACATGCTTTTGGAAAGGTATCCTCTGTGATGTGACCAGGTTCCCTAAGGTTTCCATGCAAGTAAGGGACGCACAATTGATCTTTTTGTGTGGAGTAAACTCTAACAATATCAGGGCTTCAACTTTTTCTGTACAAATAATAGTTTAAAAATGACACTAAAATGTATTAATCTCACAGCATAAAACACAAGGTGTGTTATGGAGTACAATAAATGCCTGTTTTCAAAAAACAAAGACCCAACACTTGAAAATAATGACCCTACATTACATCAAGAATTCAGCAAGCTTTCTTTGGTTGCTTTTATTATTATTATTTTCCTGCAACTTGTTTTCCTTCAAGTGAATAAAGAACTAATCACCTTCAGCAGACTGCACTCCTATAACCACTCTCTTTGTTTCTCTTCAGTGACCATTAAAAACCTATTCCTAACTCACACAGCTGTGGGGGGGACACTATTCTGATGCAAATCAGGAATGGAGGATAGGGGCCCACAAGGAACCAGGATTAGTAGTTACAAAGACACTTAAAAGGCTCTTTCCCTCTATTCAACATGTTTATCCTTTGGATTTTTTATGCCATGGACAAATACTATAGTGTCTCAGTTAAGGTGGTGAACCTCATAAAAGAGGTCATGATCCACAGCTAACCATTCCCTTAAGAGTCACACCCTGACTACATAAGAAAAACCACAAAGAAACCCTAATGGAAACTTATTTCTAAGTGCCCCCCTTTAATGTTTTAGGATCTTTTTGTTTTGGTTTTTACTGCTTCACAGGCTGTGGTCATATGGGGGAAATTATGTGCATTAGGACTTAAGTCTATTTATTCCTGAAGCAGAAGGGTTGGCAGAATAACTATTTATCTCTGGTTTGGAAAATTTATTTTCTCCCAATGAACTTCATTCAAGAACTTCCCATTAGAAAGGGGAAAAAGTTTAAAGATGTTGGGAATCAACTATATATAAGAACCAGTAGGAACAACATTCAAGACAGAGTGTTCTTTGTGTGGCTTTTTCTTCTTTTTAGAAAATAACATCAGAACCATAGTGAAAGTTAATGTGCTTGTGTTTGTTGAAGTGTCACTTTATACTGCTTACAATACAATTATACTGCAGTGTCAATTTATTTATTCAAAGAGACATTTGCCCCGCCATATACATTAAAAACAAGATAGCTGACACGAATTAAAAATGGTGAAAAAAGGAGAGCAAAGCTCTGGTGCTATGTAAAAATATATTTTTCTTTATTTCTTTTATCTTATCTTCTGTATGCTCGACCTTCGTCAGGAGCTACACAAAACTAAAATACAAACACAAAATCATTAAAAATGTCTTAAGTAAGCACGAAAACAACATCCCTAACAAACTAAAGCATATTTTTGTATACATTCCTTTGCTATCACAGAAAAACACTAAAAGTATTCCACATTTGCACATTCATGTGAGGGATTTTTTTTAGAAAACACTAACCTGGAGCACTTCTTTACACTTCGTGGTTATTTATTATAACAAAATGTAGTTCAAAGTTTTTTGCTCATCTATTATCCCGATAGGCTCACTCATCTCGAGATTCTGAGCTAAGGGTCAGTTGGGAAGCAATTTAAATCATTTAGTTCTACAGCTGGCAGCCTTAATTGCCTCGTGGCTCAAAGATCCTGTCAACACTCTGCTAGCAGTTTGGGAAAGTTTTTATCAATCTGCTAATTTTTCTGCTGGAACCTTATTGCAAAGCCTCACTATTGTTTATATGAGGATAAACCTAACGAATCGTTTAATCCACTGGGTTCCAGGCTTTTCAAGGATAAAATCCAGAAAAGTTCTCTTTTACTGAGTGCTGTCTCACCCCCTCTTACCTTTTCTATCCCCCAAAAAACCAAAGAATCTGGCCCATGTTTTTTATCTGTGAAATGTTTGACCAGAGGTGCCCCCGGTCTTTGATGTCTTAAATTACACAGATGCTCACCTATCCTAATCTTCAGTGGTCTTGTTGTCTTTCCTACATAGACCTTATTACATGGACAGATAATCATATACACAACCCCTGCAGTGTTGCAGTTCAAAAAGTCTACAATCTGTATTGTTTTGCCACTGATGGGATGGCTAAAAAAGTGCATTTTTTAAGTCATTCTACAATACACACAATGTCCACATGGGTGGTGTCCTTGAGGTCTGGGTAGGTTTAATACAGTCTGCTGGACCATGGTTTTTTTATGATCATATTTGGTATGATCAGTGTGGATTAGCCAATCTTTTAAATTTCTTGTTCTTTTAAATGTTACCATTGGTTTCATAGACAGACCTGGCAGATCCTGAAGCAGATGCCAATTTGAGCGAATATACTTTTGTAGATCTTTTGTGACAGGGTCAAAAGGTAAAATGCATGAGATCTTATTATTGGCCATCCTTTCTTTTGGTTGCAGTAGATGTTCTCGGTTAGATTGGCTTGCCTTGAGTCTGGCTGCTTCGATTATTTTCTTCGGGTATCCTCTACTCTGGAAGCGTTGCGTCATAATCTGAGACTCATGACAAAAGTCCTGATGTTCCAAGCAGTTGCGTTTTATTCTCAAGAATTGACTGTACGGTAAATTGTTCTTGAGGGTCACTGGATGATGGCTGTCATACTTCAGCAAGGTGTTCCTGTCTGTAGGTTTTTTAAACATTGTTGTAACTAAAGTGTGATCTTGTTTTTTAACACTTATATCAAGAAAATTTACTTGTTGTGTATCACACATGCTCTCAAAACTTAAATTGGGATCTCTGATGTTGACCCATTCGATGAACTCATTCAATCTTTCCTTCATCCCTCTCCACACGAAAAATATGTCATCTATGAACCTCAACCATATAATCATATGGTGGTTGTAGTCGTTTTTGGAAAAGATATATTTTTGTTCGAAGTTCTGCATATACAAATGGGCAATTTCTGGTGCCATGGGGCATCCCATTGCTACCCCTTTTGTTTGCCAAAAGCATTTCTTGTTGAACATGAAATAATTTTTCTGCAGTGCTAATTCTGCTAACACAACTAAAAAGTGTGAAGGTGGATGCCTTACTTCACGTTTTTGTAAATTGTCGAATATAATGTCCAATGCCTCATCCTGTGGTATACTGGTATAGAGTGATTTAACATCCATGGTGACCAACAAATCCCCTGGTTGCATCCTGATCTTACTTATCCTCTGCATGAAGTGTGAGGAGTCACGAATGTATGATTGCATCGATGGAATAAAAGGTTTTAAGTGATGGTCCACGAACTGTGATAGTGGTTCCAAGATGGAATCATTGCCTGACACGATGGGTCTGCCTGGAGGTGGAGTTATTCCCTTATGTATTTTGGGTAAGATGTAAAAGAGAGGGGTTCTTGGGGTTTTTTTAAGCAAGCAGTTGTGCTCCGTTGGACTGATCCACCCCATGGTCAGGCCCTCTTCTAAAGTCACCTTGATGTGAGTTTTTATGTCAGAAACAGGATCAGTGGTGATTGGTTTGTATGAAATATTGTCTTGTAATTGGCGATGGACCTCTGCCTCATAGTCTTGACGATTTTGAATGACTATTGCCCCTCCCTTGTCTGCCTCTTTTATGATAATATTGGTGTTACTTGACAGACGATTTAATGCGTCCATTTCCAATCTGGTCATATTTTTCCAGGGTTTGCGTGTGATGGTTTCCAAATGTTCAAGCTGCTGTAACACCCTTCATTCATACAGTTGAATGGCTGGATCTACTGGTCCTGGTGGCATAAAATTTGATGGAGATCTGAAATAAGATGGTGCTCTAGTTAAAGCCACACCTTGACTCTGGAAGTAATGTCGTAGTTTGATATTGTGAAAATATCTAAAGAGATCCAGTCGTGTCTGTATGATGTTGTGTTTAGGGGTAGGGACAAAAGAGAGACCCTTGTTAAGTACGTGTTCTTCTATGTTGGAAAGAGCCACATCAGACAGGTTGACAATCAGCGTTTCCCCCTTCTGGGCTGTCTGGTGGAAGGTTCCTCTGGTTGTCTCTGTTGGCCAGCTTTGAGTCGGCTTGTTCTTCTTGGAGGTTCCCGAAAAGGACGGGTCCATGTGGAACTGGAAGAAGAATCACTTTGATCTCCAATAGAAGACTCCCAATCTGTATGCTCTGGAGAGGCAATGTGATGTTGTGCAAACGTGACCTTTTTGCGAGGTTTTTGCATCCATGGGTACACCCGGTTTTTTTCATAATCATCTTTATCTCTTATGAACTTCTTGTGTTTGAACTCTTTTAGTTCCTCATAGAACTTTTTTAGTTCTTCGTCCATTGAGGCCAGATTGTACTCAAAATCACGAGAGTTGCAGGTTGTTTTTAGCACTGAAGGCTCTTCCTCTATTGTGTTCTGTATAGTCAGGTTGACTTGTGCAGAGGTGTCAATCAATAAAATCATTAGGTCTTGGGAGCATTTGTTTAAAATAGCATACCAATTTTTTAGAAACTCTGGATTTTCCCGGAACATGCCTGGTTCTTTTTGTATTCTGAAGCCTCTTGGAATACGTTGGTGCCTGCAGTATTCTATTAAGGTAGAAGCATGAAGTTCATTCCTAATTTTATTTTTCTGAAGCCTCTGTAAATTATTCCAGGAACTTTGGTCAGGCACAGCTGTTTGTTCAAAAATAGATGGTCTTAAGAGCAATTTGTCCAAATGTTCTTTTGTAAAACTAAGGGTGTTGTCCCACGCCATTCCCACGCACCAGAGCTTTGCTCTCCTTTTTTCACGAATTAAAAATGAACAAAATTGAAATACGATCATTAAAAATATCATCCTTACAACATCCTAAAATAAAAAATAGAACATAAAGCAACAGCATCAAAATTACTGAACACTAAAAATCTGAAGAAATAAAACCTTTAACCTCATTCAGCTCATTGTGAGTTATATAACCCTTGCTGAGCCATGCAGCATGCTGGGCACATGCAGCCACCATTTTGAATACACAACCCCCAATCAGGGCAATCGAAGCTTGTGCCATATCGTACAAACCTGGCCATCATGGGTTGTTCAAGGGTTAAGCAAGTCTCACCTAGCCCTACTATTAATTGAGGATTACGCGAAGGTTGTTTAACCCCTGAATAACCAACAATGGCTGGGATGACATGACATGGCACAACCCCTGATCACCCCAATCGGGAGTTGCATATGCCCAGCACACACCATAGCTCCATGTCTCTCTTTCTTGTGATATGTCATTTGACAGGAGATATATAGCTTGACTTGTTTCAAGCAAACCACAGTTAACAATAACCACCTTATCTGTTTGGATGATATGACAAGCTATAGTTAAACAAAAACAGAAGTGAAAGCTTCCAAACTCCTCCTCATAGTTGTTAAATTATGGCTTAACGAGAAATCTAAACTGAGACGAGTGTGTATACAGCAAAAAATGGTAAAGTCTGAATCAGCCCTGGTAGTCTGCTACTGGAATATCTGTGTTAGACTCATATTGTGTTTTTGGAAGTGATTCTGGAGCAAAAAGGAAATTCCTATGGGTATACAAGGACATTGTTTGATTTCTGTCCTCTGCTAGTTCATTTTATATCCTTTGTTTTGTAGTGAATCTCAAGGATTTCACGTTGTGCAATGCTCCCTGATCAAGGAAGTTATTACAACTATTTCTAAATAAGCATATTTTGCATTCACTACTTTATTTAGTGATAAATTTAGTGATAAATGTAAAACACTAAGTGTTATGGAACTGACAGATAACAACAAGCTTATAGTTTCACATAACTGAACAAAGTATAATTATGGGCAAACCAAAAACAATGGAAGATAATAATAGAGACAATCATGAGGACAAGGCTAAGCCTGAAGAAAACAGCAGATTCATGAACTTTACACACACACATTTTTGTGATGCAGCGGAGTGGGGAAATTTGCCCCTTATCAAGCTATGTCAACATTTGGTGTGATAATGCTGTAGCCAAACAGCATCAGAGTTTCTGATGGTACCAATGAATTTGAGGCAAATCAGATGTTCACTAGAATACTAACAAGAAAGGTTGAATGCAGTTTATATATGCATCAAATCAATGCATCAGATGAACATTGTGCTTACCACATCTGTTATCCACATGCCTTTGTCCCAGGCCACAAAGTTCTTGTGTATCAAGTACCCTGGGAGATTTCCTGACCACATCATGATCCACACCAGATAGGCGAATATGGAACTGCTCTTTGTTGATCACCTTCCGCAAGGTTCTAATTGCTTTACGAAGCCTCTTCTCTGTTATTTTACGTGCACAACTCAAATTGCATGTGTCTAGAAAGGTACAGGTGGTGGCAATCAGGAGAAGAAAGCACTAAAGTGCAACACCACAAAGTTCAAAGAATAATCAGTGCAATAACCAAGAATACAGACTGCACTAGCTATGGCAATAAATATTATTCTGAGAAAGTCTTCAAGCTACCCAATGTAGATATTAATATAGAACAGTAAAGATTTAGCCATAGTAGCTTTCTGACCTTAGGAGAAATGGATACTAAAGCTTCAAAACAGGAGATACTTTTCTTTCTTTTTTTTGCATAAAGATGAAAGCGAAAGGGAGAGAAATCAAGGAGCAAACTGCAACAAAACTTCCTCAGAATTGGAATCTTTCAGTTGTTTTGTGGGTTTGTTTCCAACCAACCTGTCACCTCCTTTTGGTTTGTATCAAGTTCAACGTCCGCAGTTATAAACATTTCTCTAGCTGCCTTCAATCTGCCGAAGTCTCCAAGAGCTCTCTTGCCAGAGCTGCACGTTAGGTTTACATAGTAGAAGTTCTCCATTATTGAATTATGTTTCTCTGTGTGAACAAAATTAAAGGAAGCAAGAATTTGGCCATCTATACCATTGGGTGTTTGCTAAAGCTTGATAAATGTCGCTGAGAAAATGGTTATGGGGCTGTATGATTAATTCCAGATGCTAACAAACTATAAGGAATTGCACTGGCATACTCTGGTATGTGGGCATAGTTTCAATTATATCTGCACAGAGGCTCTAAGGAAGGATCGCAGCCAAATGTGTACAAGGCAAAAATCACTGCTGAGGTTTTAATACTACTAAAATGAGTTTATTTAAAATGAGCTCCTTGCCTATTCCTTTTTAAGCCCGCTATAACAAAGGACTGCACAGTTAAAACAGTGGTGCAATGGTCAATTTTCAAGTGCAGGCGCTCATCATGACAGTCCCAAAGGCCATGCCCCCAAAGTAAGTCCAAAAATGCAAGCAGCTGTGTTGTTCTGTGTGTGTGTACAACTTCTCCCACCCTGCCCCACCCCAAGCAGTACATAGCAGAATATCCAATTTATTGGTATCAGCTGATAGTAACAAAATAGTGAGTTGGCAAAGGGCAGTGTAGTGGTTCACCTGTCGGACTTTGGTAGAAGAGTCCTGTGATTTCATGGAAAAGGAAAAGAGGGACACAAGTTCCCAAACAGCATAAGACCACCAGCCCATGATTTTTCCAGTTTTCCCTCCCAATACTTGGGAGAAACACTTTATCTCACTATCAACAAACTGGTTCTAGCAGTTTTTGTCTCTATCAGGAGCAGGCCTTTTGTAAAACCAATAGGACTTTATTGCCTATTCAAGATCAAGTCACCCCAAAATACTTTGCATTACAAGGGGAATAGCTCACAGCAGGATATTGTTGCTTGAAAAAATCATTTTTCACCAGCTACTGTGTGAATCTAGCTAAAATCAGAGGGGAAAGGGAAATCTGAGGTGGGTGGCAGATTGTCATTGTCCCTGCTAATCAAAAGGTGTCAGCAATTTGACCCAGAGAATCCAGGCTCCACTACACCACCGCATTTAAAGTTACTTTTTTCACACAATGGATAATTAAACAATTGAATTTGGTTCTATAGGATGCAGTAGCCAACAAGTCGGATGGCTTTATCCATGGAGGATAAACCTATCAATGGCTACTAGTCATGACAGTTATGTATTGCCTTCAGAATCAGAGGCTGCTGTACACCAGTTGCTGGGAACATGTGTGGGAGGAGGGTGCTATTGCCCTCATGTCCTACTCATGAGCTTCCAATAGACATTTAGTTGGCCACTGAGGAAAACAGAATGATGGACTAGATAAGCCTTTGGTCTGATCTGGTGGGGTTGATAAGTTCTTAAAACTTCAGAACTTTGTGGGCCATAAGAACGATAGTCACTTTGATACTAAGGCATTTCCAAGGCTACAGTTTCAAAGATTCATTCACATAATTTGTTTTTATTGAAGAATGTGGATTTATTGAAGAATGCGGATTCAGACATTTAGCATGTCACTCACCAGCAAATAAAACTGGAAACCTTTATAGTGGCACCTCAAATGTGGGTTGAGCTGTAGACAACTGCATCAACAAGCCAGTCAAGATGCATTCAGTGTATACCCTGGATACAATGGTCACATACATCATCCCTTGCTCTTGAGAAGGAGCAATCTGTATTGCCCTATTGATTTTTCTCTTAATTGGCTACTTGTAACTCTTCTGAGTTACAATGGGGTGCACATACTGGGTTTGGGTAACCTCACGAGGGCCATATGAGACATGGGGCATATCCAGAGCCTGCCCACATAAACCTGCTACACTGGAACTAAGTGTAGCAGCACTATAAGAAGAAATTCTGGACCTCTCCTGTACAGTCAGATGGACGGTTTGTATGGAAGCAAAATGATTTTGTCTGGTCCAATCATGTGTCTGTGTCACATGATCATGACCGAAAGGCACCATGGTCCTTGATAAAAATTGCAGATCACACCATTAAGTTATTTGGAACTTAATGATCCACAGCAGGAGTGGTCAACTTCCAGAGTTCTGAGGGGCATTTTGCCCCCCCAGCCCCTGGCATGGGCTGCAATCTGCAGAGTGCTGTGGGGTGCCTGGGGAGAAATGCTGAAATTGCCAGTCTCAAGTTAAATTGAAGCCTTTTGGCACTCCACAGTGGCTACAGAGTGCCCAAAGGGCCCTATTTAGCTTGTAAGGAAGCTACATTTGGCTGTTTCAGCATTCCACAGCCACCCTGGGGAAATGTTTTTATAATGGGGGGGGCAATGGGGAGTGGCGGGTGCCACATGTGGCCTGGGGGCTTCATGTTGCCCACTCCTGATCTATAGCATTAATCCGTTTTAATCACAGCTATTCATCCATACCTGGCAGCATACGGTGAAAAGCATCTTGAAACATTTTACTCTTTTTCAAGTTACATTTTCCATCATTAAACTTAAAAGTTATGCTTGTCCTGATGGTAGAAAAATCTTCAGAAAGAAACAGTAAAATGGTTACTTTCAAATGCAAGAGGAATGTAAACATTTGCAAACACCAAGCAGGTAATTCAGATGACTTTCAAACAACAATGTATCATCAGCGCTTAAATATAGAAGTAAAATAAAAGCCGCAATCTGTTTCTTTCAAGAGAGAGAGAAAGAGCATAAAATGAAAGCAAAGCAACAAGCCAAGACAAAACCTATAGATAATATGGTGCTATGATTTCGTGACAAACTCTATTTGAGGAACTGGTAAATTGTATAGCAGCATCTCTCATCCACCTAAATAGCAAACTCATAATACACCTGGGTCTGTTCTATTAGGAGCTATCTTACATCGAGTCTACACCAACACTGTACACATTGAAAGCACTAGTTGAGATCCCCTCTCAACCATGCTGACCCGAGATCATTTGAACATAGCCTCCCCCAATGGACCTGGGACCTTCCCGTGCAAAGCCTGTTCTCTACCACCAATCTAAGGACTCCCTCCAGGAATCTACATAAGGCTGGCCCAGTTTGGCTGCCCAAAAAATTGGTATTCAACTACCTAAAACACTACTTTGAAACATTTTTTTAACAAAATGAAAACAAAACAACTAGCGCTGCAATGTTTAGTCAATTAATTGATTAAAGACCCTTAGATCAATTAAAAAGGTACCCCCAATTAATTGTGAAGCATTTTTTTAAAAAAACCAAATTTAAATTTATTTTATAAAACTGCTTGCAATAGCCTTCCCCAACCTTGTGCCATCCAGATGTGCAGGACTACATAATGCCCAAGCCAGCATTCACCAGCATGAGCTACAACTAGCCAGCATGGACTACAACATCTATCATCCCCAGCCATTCATGCTGGCTGGGGATGATAGAAGTTGTAGTCCAGCACATCTGTGCAGACAAGGTTGGAGAAGGCTAGCTTATGAAATCTATGAGCAGCAGTTCCATCTGAAAAGAATCATTCCTCCTTTTTCTCAACAAGGTGGTCGAATACCTCTTCTAAGATGTGCCTGCTGTGACTCATTGAAAGCATCAAATAAAAATTAGAGATTGTTTTCTACAAAGCTGTTTTATTCATATGCAAATTTAGACAGATTAGTTCATTAACTGCCCAAGATTTATTTAATTGGCTAACAGCCCGAGTAAGAAAAACAGAACCTAGCCAATAACCCAACTTGGAAACATGTATATCAGATAATTACCTAAAGCAGCTGACTCATTTGTATTTTGCTTTTTTTTCTTTAGTGGAGAAGGGCTGCCACATTTTATAGTGTACGAATCTTCCAGGCCTAAGAGACAGATCATAAAGCTATACAATAAAACAGAAACACATGCAAGAGCACTGGTGAAATATACTCCTAGAAACTCACTCTAGTATCTGTATAATCTCTTAAGGTTACAAAGAAACGAATGGAAGTTACAGCCTCTTTTATTTGCTAAATGGTGGTGGTGAAAGGCCCTCTGGACGCTGCATATAATCCAGAAACACTCTCAAGTTGTGAGTCAGTGGCTCAGTTCAGACAACACATTAGTCAATGGTGGTTTTAGAATTCCACAGTGGAGTTTTTACAGCACCATTGAGAAACATGTTGTCTGGCGGGAAAACTCCACACAACAGTAGAGTCTTTTTGGAAAACACTCCATGCAGAACATCCATGCTGTGCAGAGGAGCGTTCCTGCACAATCATTGTGTTGCGGACTCCATGGAGTTTACTGTTGTGCTGAGTTGACTTTTCCCACTGGCTACAGAGTTTCCTGGCAAGAGCGGTGACAGGAGCAAGTGTCGCTCTAGGAGAGCCACCACAATTGTTTTTTCACAGCAATGGCTGATGGGATTACCATCAGGAGGATCGGGGAGAAGAGAGGGTGGAGGAACTGTCAATCAAACACTGCTTGACTTTTACTCAACTCCACGGTAACCCAGTCACACAACAATGGAGTTAGAACATGTTGTGTGAGGAATACCCCCTAACAACTCAAATGTTGAGTGTAGTTTTCACACTGCATTGACTAACATGTTGTCCGAGCCTAAGTGACCATTAGGCAGCGAAGTTCCAATCACATTTATCTTCGCCTAGATGACCATCATTACCTCAGATACATATGGCTTCAGCCTCTATTGGCAGCTTTTGATTCCTGATTTTCCCCCACCCTCAGGGAAAGAAATGGACTTCCTTGGGAAATATTGAAATTTATGCAAAACTTACTTTCTTATCAAAACTAAAATTATTTTACTGCATTAACACAAAATGCATTGCACCATTTTGGCAGATATGAAATTCTGCTTTTTTTTCCAGGCCATCACATCTAGTCTTGGCTGCCAAGAATAAGAAGCTTCACCACTGGAAACTTTCTGTGACAAATTTGCAAATTGATTTTTGGATAAAAGTGCTTGTACGCCTCCAGTGGGGATCACAGCTTTGAAGTTCTCCCTTCTGGCATTGCTTTTGACTATGCAGATCGTGCAGTGACTCTGAATGTTTTTTTACCAACTTTAGCTGCTGTGCTAGCTGTTCCTGGGGAAGACAGACTTCACAATGGACAGCTCTCCAGACTGGAATAGAGACGCCAGTGAATTTCTCCCAAGGCAGCGTTAGAAGATAATTTCACAGGCTCTTAAAAATCTGTCTCAAATGAGAGTTGAATTTTTAAAGCCATATAATTTTTCTCCTGCTCAGATAAAATCAGAGGTTTCCCAGCTCCAGCCCACATCTTCACTATCCTCCTATCACCAAAAGCCCTCCTTGTGAACCCCACATGCTCCCAAACACATTCCATCTTCCTTTTTCTTACCTTTCAGCAGCAGCTGCAGGAGCAGCAATGAATGCAAAAAGGAGAGCGATGGGGCAGATAATTTGTTTGTCTGCCTCCTTGACATATTAGGTAACAGTGTACCGAAGCATGAGGACCATGGCAGATGTAGGACTCCAAAGGGCTTCTGTAATTGCAGAAGCTCTTTGGGGAACTAAATTCTCCCAGCTGCCCTGCACTGTTGAGAATGGACATCAGTGTAATATGCACATTGTTAACCACAGAGTGCCAAAGCCACCCCTCTTCACCTGTGGGCAGATCTAACTATTATTCCATAAGAACACAAGGTTGATGACTAAAATCCACCACTTTCTATACTTCATAATCTATCAGGATTATACATGACTGCTATTTTACATTTCATTGGCTAGTGCCAAAAAATGTTTGCAAGGGAACGCTAGTATAAATTTGTGGAACAAGCAATAAATACTACTGAAAGTTATAAATACATCTGAATTTGATTTACTGACTGATATTTTCAGGACTTTCCTAAAGTTACTATTCTTGTATCCTTTACTTAGGATGAATAATGATACATTTACTCTGTCCTGCATGACTTACCAGAGATTAAATGGACATCTGAGGGGCAGATTAAAAAGCATCTGTCGCTTCCACCAGTCTTAATGCAGTGCAGAGATACTTTGGGTAAAATGACATCAGGTAAGGACCTTTCTATAAGGCAGAACACAGACACTCACAAGAGAGGAAAACGAAATGGCAAGTATGGTTCTAAAATGAAAAAAAATAAAGTGCTACGCATGTTACATAATCAATTTCAATCTGCATTAGTAATATGGAGATGGAAGGCACAAGCACAACATTCTATAAAAACCTAACATTTGTTTTCATACAGACAACCACAAAAGCAAAAGCAACCTACATTAAAAGCACAGAAAAGGAAGCATCAAAGACCCGAAAGTATCTCCTGTTTTTCTGTTTGTTGCTTTTAGCCAACTTTAAAATAACCGTAATGGCCAATTAGAAGCAATGTAGTATACCGTACACTAGAGACATACAAGAACTTTTTCAGAGAACTGAAAGACGAATTGTAAAGTTATCCCATTTTCACCTCTAGTTATGGTTCTGTTTCAAAAACCTGGTTGGCCAAATATAATAGTGAGATAAAATAAATATGTATTTACAGTATAGGACATACAACTTCTCTCAAGTTGCTTTCAATTCTGTTAAAACATACTGTCTCTCTTCAGCCATAATGAGGGGGAATGCTGATCCATGCTGTTCTGCTTAATGGATCAATGCTGTCAGAATCCTTGGAGATGCACAGCCTTCAACCAGGTCAAAGTAAAAAAATATATGTTTGAGCTCTGAATCTTACCAACACAGTCCTTTTTGTTCCAGTGTAATTTGTGGCCAGCATTACAGTTGCACTGATAATCCCCCAGTATGTTTATGCAGGTATGCTGGCAGCCTCCGTTGTTAATGCTACACTCATTGATATCTAAAGAAGAAGAATATGGGGGAAAACATTTTGAAAACGGTACAATTCTGACTCTGGTCAACATAGAACTGCATCTGCATAACTACTGCTGGGCACATAATATGTCGAGAGCTACATAAATTAGTTATGCTATATAGCAGGGGTGGGCAATTTCTGGCCATCCAGATATTTTGGCATGCAACTCCCATCTTACCTTACTCTTGGCTATTCTGGTGAGGACTGATGGAAGGCCACATCTGGAGGGCCACAAATTGTCCACCCCGCTATATAGGAAACTGGAAAATCTGACACTGTTATTATTATTATTGGTTACATTTCTATACCGCACCATAGCCAAAGCTCTCTGGTCTGTTTACAAAGATTAAAACATTAAAAACAATATACAAAAATTTAAAACACACAGCAGACTGTACACACAGAGACAACATACATCTAAAACAAGTTTGAGCAATCAGCCAAACCATAAAAATAAATCCGGGATAGATTAAAAACTCATCACATGCTGCTAAACGCTTGGAAAAAGATAAAAGTCTTGACCTGGCGCTGAAAAGATAGCAATGTTGGTGCCACATGGGCATCATTGGGGAAATAATTCCATAATTGGGGGGCCACCACCAAGAAGGCCCTCTCCTTTATGGCTGTCTTCCAAGTCTCCCTTGGATAAGCCACCAGAGGAGGACCTTAGATGTTGAGCCACAATCTTAAAAATACACATTTACTTGGAAGCCCCATGGATACAACTGTACTTTGAGCCAAATAAGTGAGCTTTGCTTTGGAGCCTGAGCACCCTAAACATATACTTAGCCAAAAGCTAACCAGGTCTACTTAGAAGAAACTTTACCGGTTTCAAGCTTGGAGCATCAGATGGTATCAGTTGCTATACAGTCACAATCAGATCCTTCACAGAGCTTATCTACACTACTGCTTTAAAATGGTTTAAAACAGTTTATAACAGTAGTGGCAACTGTTGGGGCCCAGGACACACTCCATATACAGTTTTCAAAAAGTTTTCAAAGTGTTTTATCCTGCGTGTGTAGATAGGCTCACACTCTCATCTTTCATTAAAATCTGATTATTGGAGGTGGTGGTAGTGAATCATCTTGAAGACCAGGATTCCCCCAAAGGAATAATCACAGAGACTGGATAGAAAAGTAGGTGCAAGTTGGGGCAAAGCTGTGTGCACAATGCAACTTCCACTGCCCCTTTCATCCCCTGCTTGTCTGGCTGTTCCACCTTCCATTGAAGTATGTGTAAAAACCACCTGAACAGCTCCAGACTGGAGGTTGTCTCTTCGTGTAACATGCGTCTAATGTTTCTACAGCCAGACTCACACCAATTACAACACAGAGTGACAGGCCCCCTGTTTTTATAACCACAAGAGAGTAATTGCTTTAGCTCAGCTTGGCACACCCATTTCCTACTTTTTCGATTGAAAAAAGCCCTACTGAGTGATCAGTTTTTGGATTAGGACCCAGCGTTGAAGGCAGTTACCATGCACAATACCTAACGCAGCAAGTGGGTGTTTCACAAGCAGCCATTCTCCAAAATCCAGCTATTAGTACCCAAGTGTGGAATACAACTGTTTGTTCTAACACTCACAGCTCCTTTCCAATAAAAGTGAGAAGAGAAAGTTACTTAGGCAAAAGGATATTACATACACAGCCAGACTTCTACTTCAAACTGGCCAAAAGAAGAAAAAGGCAAACACCTGAAAAATTTGCTGCACTGAGTTTAAAAACCACATTTCCAATTGATGTTAAGATCAAGGAAGAAGCATTCTAATAAGCATGCCAGCAATAACTTTATACATACTCACCTCCACAATGTGTGAAGCCATAGAGTGTGTATCCTTTGTTGCAAGTACACTCAAAAGTGCCTGCATGATTGATGCACATATGGTCACATGTCCTTTCGAACGAACATTCGTCAATGTCTGCAGTTTTTAAAGGGATACTTTATTACTTTGCTCCATGTCGAGAAGACATTTATGAACTGGGAAAACCAGATGAAAAGCAAAGGCTAAACTAGCCTTTTAAAAAAACCACTGGATTTGTAAGTGGCACAAAGCAATTATCCTATCAAATGTTGCAAACTGTTGTTCTTAAAGTTAATTCTTATGCTTTCTTAGACTGTTGAACAACAAATAATTTGCTATGAGAAAGCAAAGCCAGAGCAACAGGAAACAGTTAAGCAATACTCAATTATTTTCATCTACTATTCTCCATTGACCAACCAATGGTACAAAGAGCTCCATCACACCAGCAATTTATCACACTCTCGTCATGCCTGGTATGTGTTTTTGCAGCGCGGTACTCACATGATGTCGTCCCTGTCCTGTGCTCATCTCGCCTCTTCCCCTCCATTTTCTTATTTTGGAGCAGGGAAAGTCCGTTTCCCCCCCACCATGCGCAAAAAAGCTGCTCCTCCCTCCCGTGTATTGCTGTCATTGCATTTTTTGTTGGGTGTGTGTGTGTGTGTGGAAGGGCGGTCCCACTGACAAAAGTGGAGGGCAAGGCAGTTCTCCGCTCAACTGCTCAACCCTGAAGGGGGAGGGAGAGAAGGCGCCCGAACACCTCACAGAGAAGGCGAGTGAGCTGTCGCCCATGCCCAGGACTCAGTCCCATTCAACTCTATGGTTCTTACTCCTGAGTAGGCATGTCTAGGTTTCCTGACAAAAACAATGTCAGCTTCCCCTTGCCATGCCAACATTGACCACAAACTTCTCCAAAAACTAATTGTAATACTTTCTCTTCACTTATCTTGTTTAATATAATCTTACGGGAAAGTATATTGTGTTGCTTTACTGTAATTGCACAGTTTCAGGCTGCCGTACTATTGTAGTTCCACAGAAAAAAATACATTAAAAAATTTAAAAATTAACTGCAGGGGGAAGGAGAACGTAGGGGGTAGGGCAGGAGATTTCACCGGCATAGTAGCGATACAGGTGAAAAGATACATGAGTGCAACAATGCACAGACGTGAAAGTGCCCAGCGCTCAACTCGCTAAGGAAATAGAAGGGGAAACAGCAAACGCAAACCGGAGGAAAAGTAGGTGTGATGGAGCCCAAAGTCTGGTTTCAACAGCACTTGCACACTCCTATGCTGCAGGACTGGTCTACTGATGTAAAAGCCACTTACTGCTGAGAAACAGAATGGTTCCTTGCATCTCTGCCAGGTGAAGGAGAATTGGCAGATAGCCAGCAGGTATTTTCTAAAAATAGAAACGCTGGAAGTTGAGCCTGTTTAGAAGCTACTTCTTACCAGCCTGTTAACCCTGCTAATAATTCAAGCCGGGAGCCAACAGTGAAGGGAGAAGGTGCAGTTGCTCACTGGGAAAAGAGGGCAGTATTTATTCTAGAATAAGTGCCAAACTAAACATTACACACAGATGCATGTGACAGTATTCTGACTGTCCTGTTCAAACTGGATAAGTTCACACTTCATGGGAGGGGGTGGTAGGATCAAAGAGTGGCACATCTACCTCTCAAACAGCTCATTCACTTGTGAAGGCTGAAATGTATATTCTCCTCGCATTTAAAGCAGGAAAGCTACTTTGGAGGGAATTTGGAAAATAGAAACCGCAGGTGGGGGTGGGGTTAAGCATCCTTCCCCCACCAATTCTCCAACCCCAACCAATCTCTGCAAGTGGGTCTTCTAGTTTTAGCATGGCAATTGGTATGCACCATCTAGTTTATCCTTATTACTGTACAATCTTTTTGGTAGTAACTACAACAGCTACTGTAGAGGAGAGAGAAAGAGAGAGGCAGGTGAAGAAAACTTCAGAGCCTGCTCCAGTTGGACTCCCCCCTCCCCACAGGACCACCTTCCATCAACAGCTTTGTGGGAAGGATTCCAGGAGAGGGGAGGACTGACACCAGATGCCTGTTCCTGTTCCAGCTGGATTTTCCCTGCCCCCAGGGAGGCCATCTTCCACCAACTGCTCCAAGGCAATGACCACTCACAAGGCACTCCCACCAGAAAAAGCAGGAAGACAATTTTTGCTGACTTTCCTTCCTCCTGCAGCCCCAAAAGTCTGCTCCAGAGGGTTGAGGGAGCCTCATGAACAGTTTGGGGAGTCATGCAGAGGGCTGCAGATGGGAGAGAGAATCGGTGAAATCTGCATCCACCATTTCTTCCTCCAGCAAAAGCATCTACTGGATCCAAGTCCCCTCATGGACAGATGTTATTCACAGGTCATTACTTAGTATCCAAACCTAGATCTTTTTGCAGAAATCACCACCCAACTCAGAAGGCCTAAACTGTACATAGTCAAAGGACATATAGAATGGAGAGTGAAGTCAGGGATTGAAAAATGAATAATGAGAAAGGGATGTACAGAAGAATACAATCTTGAATTTGCAGTTGTGATGTTTAATTTTTGGTACTCAGCATTAGGTTTGTATCAGCATTGAATAAAAGCAAAATTTATTAGGAACAAAGTTGGGTAACAGTTTAGGAAAAAAGAGGAAAGGCTTCAATCCTTAAAACAAACAAACATATCCCTAGCATAGTTTTACTTGTGTAAATTCTACATTTCCTCTGCAAGACAGAACATATAAATATTTGTCCTGCTAAGTCTGATGTAAGAACAATGATAAAAAACCACAGAGGAAGTGAAGGTACTGTTCTTGTTTATCAGTTTTACTTTCTAAAAGATAATGATGGTTTCCAGAAGATTGTTATGAAATGGATTAATGCTTTTGCTAAATGGATTGGCTAGTATTACTTTTGCATCATGATAACCTTGCTAATTATTTATAATCTAGGGAGCTCTCTTTAATCTCTCTCATTGAAATCAATGGAAATCCCTTAACAGAATCATCTGTAAAAATGACAATTATTCTAAGATCTCAGTCACTAAATCCACACACACAAAAGCGAAGAACCCATGATAATTTTATCTGTTATATGATGGCATCCCTAACAACTTCCACAGAACAGTTCAGTGCATGGGCGAACACCCTCTCTATCAGACATGCTAATAATATATAATTTCACAACACTATGCCAAACGATTTGGAACATAGCCACTTTAGAGAAAAGTAATTAGACTCCAGAACATTATTTCTGGAATTGCTGAGTACCTCATTATTGTCTACATGTCCAAACTATTCCAAATCCATTTATTTTTATTGCTTCCCCCTGCACATACCTTGACAAGATTTTTCATCAGTTAATAATTTAAAGCCTTTTTTGCAGCTGCAATCAAAACTACCAACTGTGTTTCTACAAAAGTGATCACATCCACCATTACTGGCCTGGCATTCATCAATATCTGTAACAAAAAATAAACAAGTTATTTAACTAGCTTGTTTTTTCTTTTCTTGGGTAAGTCTCAAACATGTGTCTTAAACTTGAAAGCTGCTGGATTATCATAAATATTCATATATTGTGCTTAAAGAGTCTTCAAATTTTAGAAGAAAATCAATCAAGTGCCCTTAATGGCAAAGAAACATTCTTCACCTTCTCCCACTGAGCTTGCAAACCAAAAAATAGGATTCTTTTTAGTTCTGTTCTTTTTATTTTTTGTTATTGTATTTTAAATCTCTTCATTGCTGCTGAGTTTTATTTTGGATTGTACATTTATATTGTAGTTTTAAGCTTTTACATTTTATATTGCATATTTTATGATGCATCTGGTGATTTTCAGCTATTAGGCAGTATAGAAATGTAATAACTAAATAAATAAAACAGAAAAACTGCTCGTTCCCATCATGGAAACTAAAATGTCACTTTCCTGCATGCTATTACTCTTTCTTATAGGACTTTGGTAATTAAATTCTTTTCTACCCTTATGTTCACATTATTTAACTCAGAGGTTGGCAGAAGGTAGTTCATGATGAACTGGTGGACTTCTGGCCAATATCTGGTGGACCACATAGAACCTGTTAGATGCTGAAATTGTTGCAAACAATACTGGATTCGATGGACCTTGATTTGATTCAGCAAAGTGTTTATGATTGTAAGCAAGATTTTTTGCTCAGTATCGCTTTACACAGACAAGTTTGGTCAACATTAAAGAATTCCTGAGTATATGCTCTAGCTTTGTAAACTTAACATGCATCATTAGAACACAGTGATCTAGTCAAAATAGTTTTAAAAGTATACAAAGCAGGGCTGAAGTCAGCTCCACACCAATTAACCCAGTAATTCCTAAACTGTATGCCTGGGCACACTAGAGTACTATGAGAAATCAGTTAAAGACTTCTCACAACCATATTGCAAAAAACCAGAACAACACCATGTCCTCTCATGTGGATCAATGTGTGAAAGGTTCCTTAGATCCCCCAGCTCATGAACAAATAGTTTACATCAAGGTAGGCAACCAGGTGTCCCCCAGATGTTTTGGACTACAACTTCCATAATCCCTGACCATTGGCCCTGCTGGTGTCCAGAACATCTGGAGAGCACCACGTTGCCTATTCCTGATTTACATGATAAGAGAGAGGGAAGATAACATTTCAAAATATTTGACAGAATTTCTTAGAACTCTATGCAGACCAAAGAGTAATAAATGGATTTCTCCCCCATGCACTCCGTACCCCTTTACACCAGCAATTCCACAGTCGATTGTTTTTATCTTATTTTATTCTCTCGGCCTCTATCTTCCTTTTCTTTTTAACATTTTTTATATATTAACAGAATAAGCATTTTAGTGTATATATAAGCTACAATTATAAATTTTTTAGTATGTAACTTTAAAGACACACACTAATGTCCTCAAGGGAGGGGAGGGGACCATGGAAAATGCAGACTTATTGATATATGCCTTGTATCACCAATTTATAATTGGAAAGGAGGAATTATTTTGCTGTAAACGTCTCAAAAACATTTAAACAATAAATTCCAATAAAATAAAATCAGACTCCTATGAGCCCAGTGAACCCACCCACAAAGGAAGCTGCCTGCTACATCTCTGAAAGCATCTCTGGAGCAAAGAAGAAGCGAAATTGACTGCTCACAGAACCAGCAAATAATGCAAAAATGCAGAAGGTGAGCTCCTACAATGGTTGGGTAGTTCATTCTTTTGGTTTCCCATTTCGGTCTAATAATGAAGTATGTCTTCCTTTTTCAGGGGGTGGGGAATATCTGCCAGCTATCCAATGGGAAATAAAACATTTGGTGATTTAGGGCTGTTTTGCTTGTTATGGGAAAATTAAATTGCCATTTGTCCAACATAAATGCCTTCAAAGAACATATTGCAACAAGAGGAGAGACACATGTTGGGAAATGAAAGAGGATAACCTAGTCAATTGCCACTTCCAGGGCATGTTTACCATGTGTATTAGGTCTGTGTGACCCCCTTCGTACAAGATCAAATGGGTCCTCATCTTTCCCACAGTATGTGAAGTGGCTGCTATCCACTTAAGAGGATATACTTGCACAAACAGCATTGCATAAGCTTAGCTGAATATGTATAGAGATGCTCCTTTTTTCTCCTGTATTCTATCAGCACAATACTATCTGCAGGTTAGAAAGGGAGGTCATATGATGGAACTGAATGCAAAAAGGAAACCTCACTTTAGACACACCATCCAAACTATTTGCCAGTGGATACCATTATAGATGCCACCGCTGAACTTTCCCTGTTCCCAGATTCTCTTCTCTTCTCGTCATAGCTTAGAATGACATGGTTTTCTTTGGGATGCTAGCTAAGAATCACTTGCAGATAGCAATTTCTGTATGCATATTGAAAAAAAGCCTAAACTCTACCTTTGCATGTCTTCCCATCAAGCTGAAGAGTAAATCCAACAGGACAGCTGCAGTGAACTCCTGTTGAGGTATCTTTACAAGTGCGATCACAGCCACCATTATTTACTGCACAGGTTTCTAAAGAAAAGAAATAAAATCAGACATTTGCAGAAGAAAAAACTAAAACAGAAATTGAAAACTAGTTCATGGTATCTGTTCCTATCCACCTGAATGACTTCTATGCTAACCTATCAATATTAAATTTTAAAAAATTAACACATCTTTGTTAGGTGAACTTAAAGTACAGTTTCAAAGGTTTTAGAATGGAAGATGCGATGACTATGTGGTGCGGGCAACTAACTACAAAACATCCTAGAATATGGATGCACATTTCATTTATTTTCATACAAGACAGTTGCACCCCTTTCACTCAGATGAACATTGGTAGGAGAGTCAAGGTGAATGGACATATCAGTGCCAAAGAAAATGATGCGCTTACTCACATTATCTCCATTGGGCCAAAGAACTTTTTGGGCAGAATAGAGACAGAACATGCCTTAATTAGGAAAGCCAACTTTAAAAGGGTCCGCTAAACATCCCAGGGATGCTCCATTCCTACATTGTTCTTCCGTGATATCTGAACATGGAACTCTGGGTTGTTGTGGGACAAAGGACTCAGAGTGAACACATGCTTTGTCCTTGGCTTATAACTCTGGGTTATTTTTCCCAGTGTCACGGAGAACAATCATGACTTCCAAACCCAGCATCCCTCGGTTGTTTAATGCACCAGAAGTGGACAAGCAGACAGAAGCCAGCGTGCTTGGTCTTGCTCACTCATGAACAACCCACGGTTAACAAACTGTTAGAAGTGGGTCTTTGAATCAAGGAGCAGATCCTCGCATCCGGTAGAATGGGACAGCCTTGTAGTTGAAATTACTGTAAAAATAGGCTGACCATATGAAAAGGAGGACAGGGCTCATGTAACTTTAACAGTTGTAGAGAAAAGGAAATTTCAGCCAGTGTCATTTGTATGCAATTAGTTCCTGGTGAAATTCCCTCTTCATCACAACAGTTAAAGGTGCAGGCACTATACTAGACTGACCATATACAAAAGAAGGCAGGGCCCCTGCAACTTTAACAGTTGTGATGCAGAGGGAATTTCACCAGGAACTAACTGCATACAAATGACACTGGCTGAAATTCCCTTTTCTCTACAACTGTTAAAGTTACATGAGCCCTGTCCTCCTTTTCATATGGTCAGCCTATGTAAAAATGGACCTCAAAAGCTGTGGAATGGCCATGTTGCTTGACTAACTTTTCCCCCCAAGCCTTATCAGCAATTGCCCTTAAACCTCCTTCTGTGGAAAGGAATCACAGTCCTAGAACTTTAAATGCCTCCTTATCTAGGATACAACCTGAAATTCATTACTTAAGAGTAAGCCCTGTTATTTCAACAGAATCTAATTTCAAGCAAGGGTGCTTGACCATTCCCCAAAGATGCTGTTTCCTAGTCACATAACTGGGGAATAATTTTCTCTTGTGACAAACCTTAAATTGACAGCAGCTTCCTTTCTGTGGGGAAAAGACTTAATTCTATATGATTCTACAAATTTGAAGCACATACCCCAGTTGCAGCTCAGTGCAACTGGAAAAGGCGCCACATGCTTCTTAGCACTAACAATCAAAAGGCATTGTGCAGCTATCCCATCTTTTCTTCCTTAGTGGACTTCTTCCTAATAAGAAAAGATGGAAGAAGTGGTGGGAAAACACAGGAAGGCTATACGTTGCAGACAACAATGTCTGGGCCTCCCATAAAATTCCATGCACGAAGCAGGATGATTGCACAATTAAAGCCTCATCTGGAAGCACCCATTTTCTCTCTGTGCAAGGGAATGACTGCACTTACACACCACTGCGACAGTTGACAAAAGGACAAAGCATAACCTATGGTTCACATAGGCACCACTCAAGAGGATATAGTTCAGCATTGGCAGGAACATTCCATGCCAATCTGTCCCTGGCATGAAAACAACTTGAACCTCCCCTGATGTCATTCAGCAGTATAGGTAAGAGTGTGTATAAAAACTGAAAATTATCGTGTAAGTTACAACACATCCATTGGGAAATGATATTTCACACAGCAAGGTTAGGAAAGCCATTAGAATCAACCATGAGAACTAAGCACTTTTTACCCATGAGCAGTCGCCGCTTCACCCGTTTGTCTACATCAGCGCCGAATGTGGCATTGCTTTCAGAGATTTCAGTTGTAGCCTCCTCTCTCTCTTTAGAATTGAAAAGGGGAAAAAAGACAATTGGTCCTCCATCCAATGGAAGCAAGCTTTTAAGGCTGGGGTTAAGCCACCTGGTTAGGGTGACCATATGGCTAGAGCTGCAGGAGCTCTGCCCTCTTTTGTATCTGGTCAAGAGGGCAGGGCTCCTGCAGCTTTAACAGTTGTGATGAAGAGGGAATTTGACCAGGTGCTGCATGCATACAAAAGACACCTGCTGAAATTCCCTTTTCTATACAACTATTAAAGATACAGGAACCCTGTTCTCCTTTCCATATGGTCACCCTACACCTGGCCACCTCCTAATGTCCCATCATCCCTGACCACTAGCTATGGTAGCAGGGGCTGATGAGAGTTGTAGTCCAACACATCTGGAGAGTACCAGGTTGCCTACCCCTGCTCTGGGGAATACCTTTTCCATCTTTTTTTCTGTAGTCCAAGATACACCACGTTTGCTTGAGCCATATGTTAATATACAGGCATCTGTTTTATATTATGTCATACAAAAAAAGAAAGGAAAACCTCAAAGTTATGGTTGGTAGAAAGCAACTTCAATTCTTGCACAATAGAAATGATATTATTGAATAGAAATTTAAGGATGCCTTTTCTTTTGGATTTCATTTTAGCCCTATTCCCTCCCCATCTACCTGCTGCCCGTTTGCTGACTAATAAATCAGACAGATAGTCAATCAACAATATCAAGCATGACTGGCAGCAGTTCTCATAAGTGACTAGGAAAAATACTCTTAATACTTGCTAGCCTGGTTTGCATGATCACTGTGGCTTAAACAAGGGTTTAATTACCATTGTCTAATTACCCACCCATGCTTTTTGAAGAGGAAACAAATAACCTATAGTCTGTTGTTGGGTTATTTGAGGGTTGTTTTGCCCTCAAACAAGCCATGTGCCTGGGTTTGGACAATACAACAAGCTGCACCTGGGCAAGCATTTAGGCAAATGGTGCCTGGCATGCACCATAACTTAAACATGGTGATTGTGCAAACTGGGTCATTCTCTTTCTAATACAACTACTATAGTTAACAAGCAGCATAAATCATACAGTGCATAATAAACTAGTGGGACTAATTGCCAGTGGAAGTTGTGATGACCAGATAGGAGATCACCTTAGATCCTTCAAATGAAAGAACCAAGGATCAAATCTGCGGTGTTACATATTCAGCCATTATGCACCATTACTAAGCTAACCATTATAGAGGGTTTATCTTCATTCCATTTCTGCTCTTTGATTACAAAACACCATGGATTAAGTAATGAAAATAAGTATTTTGCTTTAATATTATTAACTACATTTTTATCCTACTATTCTGTCAAAGACTTCAGGGTGAACTACATGGGCCTCCCTTCATTTTATCCTCACAACAACACTGTGAGGCACAATGGGCCCAGAGACAGTGATTGGCCCAAGATCACCCAGAGAGCTTCATGCGAGTCATCTTGGGAATCTGAACACAGGTCTCCCCAGGTGAAGTCCAAACTCCAGCCATCCCACCACACTGACTCTCAAGTACAGAGGATCCCACCACAAGTGAGGCTTTAAACCAGAGAATACTGGCAAGGGAGTAACCAAGTTGTTGGGCCTTCATAGGTGATCTGCCTCAATCTAACATTACCACAGTGCAGGATCCTTCCTTTTTCATCCTGAAACGAAGCGCAAGTTCCTACTAGTGTAAGTGCATTATTCCACTATACCACAGCACCACCTAGAGGTTATGTAGTGGAAACTACAGAAAGGTAGGAAAGGAAAAGCTCTTTGTGTAGAGATCTGACCTCTATTCTATGATGAAGCCAGAAGCAGATACAGTGGGTTAAAAACCTCATCTAGAAAAGCTCATAGTTAGCTAGACAGATATCAAAGTAGAACCACTTCCCCCCCACCCCCCAAATCCCAAGCATTTAGGGTCATCTGGCCAGATATGGAGATATGCTTCCCATTTAGAAAGGTGCAATTTAGGCTTTCATCAATTGTTAACCAGAGTTCATTGCAACAAATTATGCATCCAGAAATGGCTAAAGGCTGATCCTTAACATTGTCATATTTTAATCTAACTGAAAGAATTGAAATGCTTATGTACCAAGGCAGGTTTTCCCACTCAAATGCATTGTGTACTCTGGATGACATCCACATACAGGTCCATCATCTGCATCTTCGCATGTATGCTGACAACCACCATTACCATGGTTGCAGGTTACTGCAAGGAAAACATACAACTTCAGAAGCATTTACAAAGCCTATGAAAATCTGCAGCTCAGGGAATTTTGAATATTACTTCTTTGCCTTCTATACCTTTGGCAGGCCTATGAGCTATTTTAACAACAAAAAAATCATCTGTTGAGCATGTACTTTGACATAGTTGCCAAACTAAAGTTAATTATATCCAAGGGCAGCAAACAGATTAGAGAGTTTTGTTCACTGGCATTCTTGCTTTTAAAATTTTAATTTAATGCAATTAAATTAATTATACTATTCATTACATTTTAATTGCTTGTTTAAATGATGTATGATTGATGAGCCAATGAAAAGCAAGTACCACAGTGATTCAACAAACAATATTTCTCAAAATATTTGATTTAAGGATAGCAGTGTTTCTTGGTTAAACAGCATGCGCAACTAACAGAACAGTTCTATACATGTCTGCTCAAAAGTACGTCCGTTGAGTTCAATGGAATTTACTCCCAGGCAAGTGGGTATAGGATTGCAGTCTAATTTTCTGTCTAGGAAGTCATAGAAACATAGAATAGTAGAGTTGGAAGGGGCCTATAAGGCCATTGAGTCCAACCCCCTGCTCAGTGCAGGAATCCATCTTAAAGCATCCCTGACAGATGGTTGTCCAGCTGACAATGACCTTGAATGCCTCTAGTGTGGGAGAGCCCATGACCTCCTTAGGCAATTGGTTCCATTGTCACTTTACAACACAAGGGGCAGTATCCAATGTTGCCACGCCATTGATATAGTGCTAGTATAAACTATCAGGGAAACACGTTGCAGCAGCATACAGTATTGGCGTTGCACTAGAGGTCATTTACGCTAGTGCTACATCAATTTCATAAGCCGAGTGGAGTCACAGGATACTTGAAACCAAAGCTAGATGCAAGTAGTTTACAGATGTATCTTTGGCACCAAAAATCCACTCACAGAAGATAACTCTGATTAAGACAGAGTTAAAGTCTACTCTGTTAACTTAGGCCGTTTCTGCATCAGCCTTTTGTCGTGGGATTACCCCTGGGTGGTCCCTGTAAGTCCAAATGATGCACAGGGATTCCTGAGGGCAGAGGGGGACCCGATACTTCCCACAGTCCCGGGAACATCCTGGGACTGTGGGAGGTGTAGGTACCCATCCCCCTGGTGCCCCCTTACTCACGAGTAAGGGAGCACCAGTAATGGGCACGGAGCCACACAGGGTTGCTTTAATGTAAAAAAAATGGCAGGCGCAACGGCGCGACGTCCCTATAAGAAGCTGGGACGTCACGCTTCCTAATATGGAAAGAAGGGGATGATCTTGGAAGCTGGTAAGTCCAGGATCGTCCCCAGGCCCTCCCTCTACACCTTTAGGTGTAATAATAATAATATATAATAATAATAATATATTTATTTATTACCCGCCTCTCCCTCCGGATCGAGGCGGGGAACAACATCATCATAAAACACACAAAACTGATTAAAAATACATAAAACCAGTACATCATTAAAATACCAATAAAACACCAATAAAACACTTAAAATTCATCTGAGTAGGCCTGCTGGAAGAGTTCAGTCTTTATAGATCTTTTAAATTCCTGAAGACTGGTGAGTTGACGGATCTCTCCCGTCAGGTCATTCCACAATCTGGGAGCGGCAGAAGAGAAGGTCCTCTGGGTAACAGTTGTCAGTCTAGTTTTTGTTGACTTTGTGTAGAAAGGGCCTTGGTATTAATGACAAAAGGCAGTATCCAATGCTTCCTGTGTGCTAGTGGGACCCCCTGTTAGCACAATGGGAAGCTAGCAGATACTGCAACAATAAGAAATGAGACAAAATGCTTATTTCCGGAATAGGGTATGTGAGCGGAGCTTTCAGAAAGGATCTCCACAACCTGCCCCATTCAGGAAATGGGCATTTCTGCTTATTTTTGAGGTTGCTGTCAAAGCAATTTCCTGTCACACTCGTGGTAAAAAGTGTTGGTTATAACCTTTAAAGCCCTACATGGTTTGGGTCCAGGTTACCTGTGGGATCACCTTCTCCCATATAATCCGCCCCACACTCTCAGGTCCTCTGGGAAGAATTTACTACATTCGGCCAAGACTAGGTTGACAACCATTACCCAGAGGACCTTCTCTTCTGCCGCTCCCAGACTGTGGAACAACCTGCCGGGAGAGATCTGCCAACCTACCAGTCTTCTAGAATTTAAGAGAGTTATAAAGACTGATCTCTTCTGGCAGGCCTACCCAGCCGAATTTTAAGACTTGGTTGATTTTAATGATGTATTAATTTTTATATGCTTTTAATCAGTTTTATGTATTTTATATTGTCTCTATTATGTTGTTCCCCGCCTCAATCCGGAAGGGAGAGGTGGGTAAGAAATTATTATTATTATTATTATTATTATTATTATTTTATTATTATTATTATTGGGTTTTGCTAATGCAACAGAAACAGCAGGAGTTCAGTGGCAATGTTAGATACTGCCCAAAGTCTTGCAGTACCTTAAGGATTAATAAATTTATGGTGGCATACTCTTATATAGGCATGAGCCTACTTCATAAAAACGCCCTGCCTCAAGTCACATGGCTACAAAGAACACACACCATGTGAGAGCAGCCCAGAGTTTCTCTAGGTGTTAGGAGGCAGATGAGAAGGAGAAATAAGACTTCTAAGGGGAGAAAAAAAATAGAGATAAACAAGTGATGAAAGGTGGTTAGCAGCCGCTCCTTCCATGTAAGGGTGCACACAAGTGAAAGCGATTGTGACCCCATCCAGCTTCCTATAAGTGAGGGAGCCTTCAGAATTCTCAATATGCAGCACTGGGCTGCTCTCTGGTAGTGAGCAAAGCATGTAATCCAACTGCAATCCAGCTACTATTCTAGAATTACTGATAAATGAAATAACCATTGTATAACAGCATTTATCCAACAAGGCTTTGTGCCAAAATGATAACTTTGTACAGTAATATTTTGAAAATCAACCATTTTAATAGTTGTTGTTTTTTAAATGGAACTGAATTTTAAATAGCAGCATCCTTGTTAGAGGAAGCCACATTAACGATCAGTTACAGAAATGCCAGAATTCTACTTGCTCGCTTTGAAAAACCGTAAGTATGTGTAGAATGTTGCATACAAATACAGTCTCTCTGGTTTCTGGCAAGTTCAAACCCAGGTCTGCATTCACAGGCCGCTCCTCCTTTTGGCATTTCTTTGCAGATATGGGCACAGCCGTGATCTTTATTCATGCAGCTCATGCCTTCTGTAAAAAATTAAACAAAAAAGGTGATGTATCCATGTTCTATGCAGGTATCACATGATACAATCTAACTTATTTGAACAAAATAAAACCCTGAATAAAATTTAAAGAGAAAGAGTGAAAGCTTAATATGCCACACTACAACCTATGTTTTATATTGTTTTTCTCATTTTTAAACCTACTACTTTTGTGAGGAACACAAAATAGCACAGGTAGGGTGTTACCCAATTTTCTCTTCACAGCTGACTTGTGAGATGGGCAAGGCTGAGTGGAGGGGGAAAGTCAGTAAGTAGATAAGTATAGGCTAACCATATGAAAAGGAGGACAGGACTCCTGTAACTTTAACTGTTGTAGAGAAAAGGGAATTTCATCCAGTGTCATTTGTATGCAATTAGTTCCTGGTGAAATTCCCTCTTCATCACAACAGTTAAAGTTGCAGGGGACCTGCCTTCTTTTGTATATAGTCACTCTAGTATAGTGCCTGCACCTTTAACTGTTGTGATGAAGAGGGAATTTCGCCAGGAACTAATTGCATGCAAATGACACTGGCTGAAATTCCCTTTTCTCTACAACTGTTAAAGTTACATGAGCCCTGTCCTCCTTTTCATATGGTCAGCCTAGATAAGTATATAGATGTAATGGCACAGTAGAAGCTAAACCATACTGTACCATGTACGAGATATATTTCAAATACTGGAGAAGCATTTGATCAGCAAGTTGTCTCCAATGATCCAAACATTCTTAAAGCAAACAGCCAGCTGATAGAGCACAAAACCTGAACAAAGCTTGCAGATCAACATTGTCACCCAAAATTCAGGCTACATTTGGAACAGCGAACTAGGTAAGCAGGAAGGCCTGCTGTGCCCTGGAGAATTGTGGGCACTCCAGGAAGGCAAGTTTAACAGTGAGCTGAATCCTACAAGACATGCATGTGGGTGAGGCCTCCCCTCTACCATTACTTGCATCAGACCCAACATGAAAACAAACCCTTCTGAAAGCTTTGCTTCTTTTGAATGTCTGAAACAGACCCAAGGAACTTGCCTAAGAGGGATACAGGAAGTCCACATAAAGGAACAAAACACAGTTCTCTCATGGACCACCACAACAACCACATTGCCTCTTGTCCACTAATCTGCTGGGTTAGGAGATTCAAACAGCCAATCCAAGCCGGGATTGCACCTAACAGTGGTCCTGAGGAATTTATTTATTTTATTTATTTATTTATTTATTACATTTGTATACCGCCCCATAGCCGAAGCTCTCTGGGCGGTTTACATAGGATTAAAAACAATTAAAAACAATATACAAAAATTAAAACAGCAAAAACATACAACATACACACAATCTGTACATTTAAAAACCACTTCAACACTTCAAAAAAAAAACAAAACAAACAAAAAAAAAAAAACAAAAAAAAACCTACAAAAACAAAACAAAACAGACCCAGGCTCCTCAGATATTGCCAAATGCCTGAGAGAAGAGGAAAGTCTTGACCTGGCGCCGAAAAGATAACAATGTTGGCGCCAGGCGGGCCTCGACAGGGAGATCGTTCCACAATTGGGGAGCCACCACAGAGAAGGCCCTCTCTCTTGTTGCCGACCTCCGAGCTTCCCTCGGAGGAGGCACTCGGAGGAGGGCCTTAGATGTTGAACGTAGTGTTCGGGTAGGTTCATGTCGGGAAAGGCGTTCCATCAGGTATTGTGGTCCCAAGCCGTGTAAGGCTTTATAGGTTAAAACCAGCACCTTGAACCGGGCTCGGAAACATACAGGCAGCCAATGCAAGCGGGCCAGAGTAGGTCTTATATGTTCGAACCTACTGGTTCCAGTTATCAATCTGGCCGCTGCATTTTGCACAAGCTGCAGCTTCCGAACCACCTTCAAAGGCAGCCCCACGTAGAGTGCATTGCAGTAATCTAACTTGGAGGTTACCAGAGCATGGACAACTGAAGCCAGGTTATCCCTGTCCAGATAGGGACGTAGCTGGGCCACCAACCGAAGTTGGTAGAAGGCACTCCGTGCCACTGAGGCCACCTGCGCCTCAAGTGACAGAGATGGTTCTAGGAGAACCCCCAAGCTACGAACCCGCTCCTTCAAGGGGAGTGCAACCCCATCCAGAACAGGTTGAACACCCTCCATCCGGTCAGCGGAACCACCCACCAACAGCGTCTCAGTCTTGTCTGGATTGAGTTTCAGTTTATTAGCCCTCATCCAGTCCATTGTCGCAGCCAGGCACTGGTTCAGCACATCCACAGCCTCGCCTGATGAAGATGAAAAGGAGAAATAGAGCTGCGTGTCATCAGCATACTGATGACAACGCACTCCAAAACTCCGGATGACTGCACTCAACGGTTAATGAACTTGTTTTAAAATACCTAATCCTTGTGTGATCTATTCTGTGTGGTTTCCCAGTTTCAAATTAACTTTTTAATGATGCCATTACGAAGTATTTAATTAAAAGCTTCCTATAGGTTCAGATGCCCATGCTTTGCATCTAACTGGCTGAACAGAATTCACTTCAGAGAAATCTGTTCTGGATGATGATTAATGTCACATTAGCTGACTTTTTGCCCCTTTGGAACACTTCATAAAGCCATTTAGTACTCGGTCTTTGACAGTTACAAGATGTTCACACTTTTAGCATTCAGTAAGCTGGCCATACAGAGATCTGCCAGAATTATGCTGCCAAAAACTGGTGTCAACTAGACTATGAATAATCAATGGGTAACAGTTGTAAAGTTCCTCCTTTGGCTGGGTTTACTCTCGAGCTACCTCACAAGTGTTCCACTAATTAGCAACAATCTATAGTCCTCTTTTGTACTTTAAATTCCAAATCTTCATTTAATTAACCCAGATGTGTTGAGAAGCTAACATTTTACTAGCTAGCAAAAAAAATCATCCGGGTTACAATAGTAGCAGATTAATGGTTTTAAATAAATGAAGAGACATTTTCGCTGGCCAAACCCCTGCTGTGGGTTGTAGCAAAACCTTTATCTCAAAACCTATCCCCTTCTCTTAAAAAAAGGGAGGTTGTCAAGACCTACACAACATTCCCGTTTCCTTAGATCTGGCAGTGGTTTAAAAACTTTTTAAATTCAGAAAGCCCTTTCTGTGTCTAGTTCCCTGGCAAGGAATACCTACATGTCTGCCACTCAGTCTCTGCACTCTACAGGGGATTCTGTGGCATGTTTTAGGCAGTGTCAATTCACAAGGAGTGTTAACTAAGTCTATTCTTAGGTATATATCAAACAATCCACTTAACTTCTATTTTAAGAACTTTCCAGGTAAAATGTCCATCCTGAGCTTGGGGGAAGGTTATTTATTTTCTTTTTTTAGCACTTTGCCCATGCAAACAATTGCTATCCCTACTTTCTCTCTCTCTCTCTTTCTCTCTCTCTTACACCTGGTTTGCACGTAATAACAACCTGGAATATGGGTTGAGAATGAGTAGTTAACCATGAACAAAATGGAGTTCACAACCCAACAACAAATCATGGCTTCTCTTCCTGTGTTGTTCATGGTTAACAACCCATAGTTAAACCATAGTGCAGGGTTCGCACGTAATAGCAACCCACAATTCAAAAGTAACCTATGATTCAACACAACCCATGCTCAACCCATACTCTGGGTTGTCATTATGTGTGAACCAGGCTATTCACCCCCCCACACACACACACACACACACATACACACACAAACAAAATGCATGAGTTCTGGAGAGAAAAAGCTGTTTACATTTTTTCTTTAAAGAAAACAACCAGAACAGGGAATACATATCTTTCAAATGATGGTGTCATTTAAAAAAGGTGTGGGTAGTTATGAGAGCAATTTGTGAAGTGCCTTGTAGTGATGTCAGGGGATTCTTCCACTAGGTTCACCTGACATTAGTGTAACCACAGTGTAAAAAGGTACAATAATCATTTTACCTGGGTTAAAAATTGGTGTTTTCCAGCAACCACGTTTATTAATTTAAGTGCTGGAATGGGAAAAAAGCATCTAGACTGAATTGGGAAAGCCCTTAGAAATGCTACAAGAGAGGCAACAACTGCACAGTGAAACTGTAGTTTGGTAAGCCTTTAGATCCAGACAACTGCAACACTTTCACAAATGAAAACCATCAGTCCATGACCTGCGGAACTTTGCAACTAAAGATCTAGTAACAGAATTTGCTTCCCCCCCCTCCCAATCCCCTTTCCTTTCGTGTCACAATCATTTAAATTGTAAACTGTGGGCAGGGACAGTCTTACTTCTGATCTTTGTAAACTAATCTAGAAGCCTTGGCTAAAGTGTGAGATAAAAATGCTTTGAACAACTAACTAAATAAGCCCATATCTGACAAAACATATAAACAAAACAAGCAAGTCAGGAAAAGACACTTCTAGACCCTCTCTCCCCAAATGCAGCTGCAATTTCCAATTTTTTAACAATCACATTGCCTCATGGATGTTGTAGTCCACAATACTCATGACGCAACTCAGAACAACTGTGAATTCGATAGATCTGTGTGCACCCAAGTGCACCAATTACTGCTTGCTGGATTACACCCATCTCTTTTCTGCATTCATATTATTATTCCAAGAAAAGAAAATGGGAATTAACAACATGTCATCGGAAAGTTCTGTAACATTTTAATCAGGCATACTGTTTTCTTAACACCTCTATTTCTGGTTCCAATAGACTTCCCCTAAGAAGGTAACTTTTAGCAACAAAGGAGTAGCAGCTATGCAGCTTTGATTATTCTGCTCTACTGGCTTCTTGATTCCTTTCCCACAGTGAGAAAACTAACAAGACAATGATGCCTTCAACCCTCCAGGATACACAAAAGATGCAAAGTTCTCCACATGAAAACTGGCAATCACTATTATGCTGTCAGTCAGGCTCTTTGCATCACAGAAGATCACAAATTAGTCTTATTAACTCTAGTGTTCTGTGGGATTTTGAAGCTTCAATGCGCCATGTGATCTGTCTGTTAGCTGAGATGTTTAGAAAGCATTAAGAGAATTAACAGCTTAGCTTCTGCTAACAGTGTAACTTCTTTGTGTACATTCAGAAACCAATGGAGACATCATTCAAGCAGGTACTTTGGTAAAGTCCACTAAACTCAAAACACTTCAAATGCTGAACTGAGACTTGCCAAACTTCTATACATGAAGAAAATCTTGAAACACTTCTCCTGAAAGCTATGGGCGGAAAAAATGCATTGCAAAAGAGTACACTTCATCATCATCATCATCATCATCATCAACAACAACAACACATACATTTTGCTTAGTTAAATGCACTTTGATAAAAAGAGAATTGCTTAAATAAAGAGGTTATTTAATCAGGAATTGAAGATCTGTCATTATTCGTGAATAAAAAAATAGAACATAGAGATAGAATAAAATTAAAATCGAAAGTTAGAACAAAATTTTTAAATTCTGAAATAGATATATTATTATACTTTTGGGAGGTACATTATGATCAGGAAAAAAAGATGATTCTGCTAATTAAATTATGTCCCTGTCATGATCAAGGGCCTCTGTAGAATGATTGAAAGTCCTGTTTTCAATAAGAGGCAGGAATACGTGGTTAAGTTTGTGTGTGTCAGCTAAGCAAAGAGTTTGATTCTGCAAAAAAACCAAATAAATATGATAAACATACACACTATCAGCTTGTCTAGACTATGAGTTCATTTAACCAGAGACTCTCTGAAGAATTCATTTAGCCAAGGACTTTAGCCAGGCACTGATGAAATTACCCTGCAAGCTAGTTTTGCACAGCTCAAGCTGTACAATTTTGAACGACCTTCTGTAACTAATAAGGTACAAAAATATGGGGAGACAGAAGTCCTGAGTGAAGCCATTTAAGGCAGGTATGCAGTGAAATATGCCAAAATACAGAGTGGGTGATCAGGTTTTTTCAAGAGCTCTTTTCATATATACCCCTAAAAAATTGAAACTTTTGCACCAAAATTGAGCTCCAAAAAATTGACAGTGCACCAATCTAAATGCAAGCCAAGGGCAAATCAGGGGATTACCCACAACAAATGTCTCAATTCTGACCCAGATTCTGTTCCAAAATTTAATCCCCCTTTAGTTAATTGTCCCATTCAACAATCAACATTAATTCCATAAACAAAAGTAAGAATCCATTAGAAGGAGTGGGTGGTATGGGGAGTGAGGGCTGAAGAGTGGGGCAGAGGAGGAAGGGGAAAGAAGCCAAGGAAGAAGATGAGGCAGGAGAGCAGAGGGGGAGGGTGGAAGGAAGAGGAAGGTTTAGGAGTGGGGGTCAGAGGGAGGGGAAGGATGGAATAAAGACAGAGCAGTGCAGAGGAGACAAAGGGATCTGGGAAAGAGATGGAGGAGGTTGAGGCAGAGCAGCCCCATCACAAGCTCTCCTGCCCGTTGAGACAAGAGAACACATGCACCACCATGTCATGACCCCCCAATCCCTTTCTCCTTTACCACATTGCACCCACACACACACACACTTTATTCTTCAGGCCGCTGTGTCACACCCACCCTTCCCTTTGCCTCATTACACCAACCCTCTCCTCACATCCCATCCCCTCTTCCCCTTCCCACGTCTACCCCTTCCCACATCATGCCTCCACCCCTTCCCCACCCCTTACCTTTATTGCATCACACTCCTTTCCCACCGAACCATGCCGTGAGAGGAGGAAATAGTTGGCATGGCTCTTCAGAGTCCATCTGGCCAAAATGCCTGGTTCGACGGGTGTGTGTCTTAATCAGAGTTAAGCATGGGAGAGGTGGCCCAAGAGATCACCTGTACAAATGCCATGGTGGAGGAGGGGCTGGCAGCGCTCTCCAGAGCACTCGTTGTAGTGGGCTTTCCTGGCAGGGAAGAGCCGCACAATTTGTCCCTCCTCCTGCTCTACCGCCTGAGGTGGAGGCTTCACCCTGCTTCATGGGAAGGCCAGCCATAAAGCATGGGGTGTGATAAAGATGGTTCTCTCCTGTTCTCTGCTAAGCAGTTCCTGCAGTTTTCTCTCAAAATTATGAATGGAGAATCTGTGGCCCTCAGATGTAGTTTTTCACACAATGCATAGTTAAAATGTGGGGTTTGCTATCAAAAGATGTAGTGATAGCCAGCACTTTGGACAGCTTTCACAGGGGATTAGCCCAATTCATGGAGGATATGGCTATTAATGCCTACTACTCATGCTATACATCACCTTCAGGATCAGAGGCACAATGCCTCTGAATCCCTGTCACTGCAAAAGGGGGACAGGAGCATGCAGAGGAAACATCAAGGCCTGCTCCAGATCAATTCCCCTCCTTCAGGAGCAGAACAATCCCATCAGCCCTGTTGTCGGTCTACTTGTTTCCCCTTCCCCCGCTCTCTCTTTTTTCCCTCTTCCCTCCTCAACTCCTTTTCCTTGTGTGTCATGTCTTTTTTAGATTGTAAGCCTGAGGGCAGGGACTGTCTTCTTTGCTAATTGAATGTAAGCCACTCCAAGAGCCTTTTTTTGGCTGAGGAGCAGGGTAAAAATATGATAAACAAATAAATAAATAAAATACAGCTGGGAGGGTCTATTGCAACATGTCCTTTGGGCTTCCAATGGGCTGGGCTAGATAGGCCTTTGTTCTGATCCAGCAAGCCTCTTCTTATGTTCATATGTTGTTGGATGTCAACGCCTATCAGCTCTAGCTAGCATGGTCAATGGTAAGGGATCATGGGAGTTGTAGTCCAAAACATCTAGAGGGCCACAGGTTCTCTATCCCTAGTCTAAATCATATGGAACTCTGTCTTTTCCCCCACCTTGCAACACACACACACACACACACACACACACACACACAGGAAGATAGAGCTAGAGCAAGTTAGAGAGACCCACACTTACAGCCACTTCTCCATGTATCACATTGTAAGGCAGGGAGACACACAAAGACCAAGAGGAGCCTACAAAATCCAAAAAAAACCCCACACACCCAGAATCTAATGCACTCTTGGAGTACCTGGACAAGTTTATTTAATCTTTTAGGAGGACAATGAAGACACTGTCTTTCTCTCATCTCCCCCATTCCAGGAAGAAAATCGCCCTCACCCCATGCATTTAGGTTTAGAAAGAGAGCTTCCATTGACACCAATACGAGCTTCTTCTTTTTTTTCTAAGCCTAATACCATATTCACCTACATGCAGGATTTCCACTGAGCCAGGATTCTGTTTTTTCAGCTATTTTATTTTTCCCCATTGGCTATTTCAACACTTGGGGCTTGCATTGCCTCAGCACACACACACATGCGTACTTGAGTTGAAGTTTTTATGCTATAAAGGAAAGCTGGCCTCTTGGTTTGTTTTCCTTCCTTCCTTCCTTTTCTTTATTTTTAAAATGTTTTGGTTTATCCAAACACAACTTCACTCTATATTTATCCTATGTAAATTTGCAAACCTATAAAATGTTCACTGTGTTAAAGCCATTCAAACCATACTGATTAACCACAGCCTCAGTGGAAACTCCCTGACTTAAGACTACCACTTTCAAGTTATTGCTCCAGGATCTCTATTAAACTTCCATTCACTGAAACCTCTGATCAGGCATCCGATTTCATTTCTGCATGGAAGAGTTACTTCACTGCCTTTAAATTAGCATTTTTAAATCTCTCTCCTTCTTCAAATGCAGAGGTCACTTTGGATAGCTTCATGAAGGCGAGCAATGACAGAAGTCCGCTTCTGTTCTTTATTGCAATGGACATTTGGAGAAAGCCAGCCTTCTTCCTCCCGATTCAAACAGAAACCCTCTGTTGCTGCCTTGTTTCAAACCTTCACTACAAAAGAAAGTCTTCAGTTTCAGACTTGCTGTCCCTTTTGGCACTATAAAAATATAGCACATAGCCAATGATGGTTCATGCTGTAGGTGGAACACAGATTAAGTAATTGACCTATGCTGGGTGTTGCTGGGCATTCAACAGCCATGCAGCTGCACAGTGCAGACCTAGCTGCCTCTTGCCTAAGATGCCAACTAGTAAGAACTTGGGACCTCTCACCACTTCAGGAGTGCCTTTTGACAGTGGCAGCTGGTGCGCTTTGGAGCTGGTGGGGCTGAGGGCAGGGATTGTCGGAGGAGGGCAGTATAAAATGATGAATGGCAATCCCCCTTCAGTTAATTGTCCCATTCATCAATCAACGTTAACCTCATAAAGCAAAAGCAGAAGTCAAATAAAGTGGTACACAATTCCATTAGAAGGGCCCCCAAAATGCTGAGTGGGTGGTGGGAGGAGTGAGGGCTGAAGAGCGGAGCAAATGTACCTGCTTGTGGTGGGATTTGTCTGCTACAAATGGGTGGGGAAGAGGCAGAGTGTCGCCGCCCTCATTCACCCCAAATATAGAGCCACCTCTGCCTTTTGCCATCTGCCATCTTCTGCAGAGCACTAAGACTGCACATGTTGACACCAGCAACCAAGCTTAAAAATAAAGCTCAGTTCAAGGACCATCACACAATACGTCTAGATGGTTTGGGTGTTTAAGGTTGTTGAGGAGTTTAACTCAACCAATGTCACATTTAAACTAGTACCAGACACACTGGAATTACTCTCTGGATTTTCAGCATGTCCAATACAACTTGTTAATCAACCCACATGTGAGCCCTTTCCATCTTACTCTATGACTCATGAAAATGATGTGCAGAAGCACCCTTAGGTACAGACCATAACCTAGCAAACTGCCAAGAGAGCTTGAGTAAGAGTGTTTGGAGAAGAGAGGGGCCACACTGGCTGCATTCGGACAACACATTAGTCAATGGTGGGTTGAGTAGCCAACTCACAGTTGGTTATTTTGTGGGTACTCCCCACACAACATATTCCTACACAACTGTGGGTGGTTGGGGCTGGCGTTGAGTGGACTAATAGTCAACCCAGCATTTGACTGACACAGCCCCTGCCCCTCTACCCACCCTCCCTCCTCCCTCAGTCCTTCCAGTTCTATCCCAGCAGCCCCTGCAAGTTGCACCAGTTATAGCAGAGTGGCAGCCGCCGCTTTGGTTGCTCTTGCCGCCTGCCTCTATGGGCTTTTGTTTTAACCACTCACCTCACGCCATTAACACACTCACCCTCCACATAACACTTTAAACAACTGGCTTCGAGCTAAACAACTTGCAAGCCAGTTGTTTCTCTCAGTTGCTTATTTGGGCGGAATAGCATACCGTCAGTAGTTTGTGAGCGGTGTGTTACCCTCCACACAACACAATAAGCAACACAACTGACAATTGTTTCCCTCACCCTCAGTTGCTTAACGTGTTGTCCGAATTCAGCCACTGTCTACTTTGGTAAAAGAAGAGAGAGGCTTTACCTTCTGAACGGTGAATGCAGGTGTGCTGGTTATCACTGAGGAAGAATCCAACATTACAACGACATTCATAGCTCCCTACTGTGTTAACGCAAACATGTTGACAACCTCCATTGTTGAGCAAGCACTCATCTGTATCTGAAAAATAAGGTACAGCAGGTTGGTATCAACTATTTTTGGTCAAGAGAGTAGCTTGTATCAACTGCACAGGAGGAGTTAATTAAACCATGATAACAGGTTAGGCAGTTGGATTGACTCTCCGTGTCTCCACATTACAGGCTGGTACACAACACAACAGAATTTAATAATACAGGCATGATAAACATTTTTTTAAAAAAATGGACACTGTTAATGAACATTTTCTAATATACCATTAAATCAGAGGAAGCTGGTAGCACCCATTTCAGAACCAGCCAGAACTCTGAAGAAGCTATACAAAGTCCTGAACCCAATCCACAAAATGGGTTCAGTACCTTGGATAGCTCCTTCAGAGTTCTGACTGAAGCCCAGAGTGGATTCACAGCCAAAGCCCCACTGAAATCAGAGCCAGCAGCCACTACTGCACTGAATGTAAGTTTTAAAACTGTTTTTATTAGCACGCTTAAATAAAAGTCTTTTAGCAGCTTTCAATATTCCAAATGATTCCTTGAAGGCTACTTAAAACGGCAACCTTAAACTGTAGTTTCTCTTCACTTATGTCTTCCCCACATTAGGGCTTGATCACAGGTCAGCAGAATAAAAAAGCAGCCCTGTTCAATACTACTCAGCAGCTAGATTTGCTGGAAAAGCCATTTTTGAGGATAGGATGGAAGCTGGTGACCCATTCAGCTATGGAGGACATGACTCAGATTCTCCACCAGGCTTCAGGGATATGCAGATTTTGCATCTAAAATCCAAATACAATATTGTTGCAGAGTTTGGGACATATATCCTGAAAGTAATGGCAAGGGGCATATCATTTTCTGTTTCTATATTTTTCCATATATGTTATGCATCTAAAAATGCATTGTTTCCTAAACTTAATTAATAATATAATAAATGGCTGGATTGAGTGGGCATTTTTCCTAGAAAGGCAATATATACGTTTTAATTTAAATAAAATAATGGTTTCCAATACCAGCTAAACTGGACATTCGAAGTTGTATTTTCCTATTTTCAGGTGATTTTGTAGGAAGTATATAAACATATATTTTTTCTGGCATGCTAAAATTTGCATGTTAACAGTTTAACTTCATCTCCCCTCCTTAAAATGTAAACAATGTAAGGAAGTATCTGCTATTGAGTTGACATATCTTAAAATGTTTACAAGCATTTAAAATAAACTAACTTCTAAATAAAGCTTTTATTTGTTTGAATAAAACATCTAAGCGCTATTAATTGCACTTATTGATTTTTTCCTACTTAAAATATTTCAGTTCAAATGCTTTTGTGATATTCATACAGCATGTAAAATTAAAATAGCATATTTCTTTATTCCCATTTACTAAATCAGATTTACAGCCAATTTATAACACAGGAAAAATGTCCACTTCAAAGTTTCTTGAAACTCCAGATAAATGGGACCAAATTCTGGTCAGGAAGCTGTAGGGAAAGTGACGATCCCAAAACAGAATGTAACTATCCTGACTTAGTCCCCAAGAACCAGAGTAATCTCTGTCCAAGACAAATGAGCAGAGCAGAGCAGCAATTTGTCCCTGCATATCAGTGCATCAAGAAACAATCCAACCCACAGATTCTAGCATGTACCACAAACACTCAATTTGCACCTAAAATGCAACAATCAAATGTGATGTGAATCAGTACAATTTACCACATGTACATTTATTTTGCACAAATGCTCAGTATGAATATTGTTTAGTCTCAACTAGATATTTACATTTTTTGCAGAAAGTGGTTATTTTTAAAAAAAACAATTTAGCAAGGAGACAATATAATAAGAGATGAGAAGGGGGCTGCTTTATATGGGTCAGAGGATGCATTTGGAAACTAAAAGAGAAGAGAAACCATTAGCCTTACAAGATCTACTAACTTTAATGGTTTCCTGCCAGTGCATTGTTTTGCAGATTCTGCCTGCACACTTTCAACCATATTCCAAAAAAAGGCAAGCACAAGAGGCTTCTTCTCCCTTTTAAAAATGAAAGCTGATATTCCCAGAGATCTAAATTATATAGATGGAGGCAAAATCTGTTCAAAATTCTATTTACACCTTTCCTCTAATCATGAAACCTTAACCCTCCCTGGCTGAGTTGGGAGTGGGAGGCACTGCACTGCAGTGGTTCCGCTCCTACTTGGCGGGGTGGCTCCAGAAGATGGTGCTTGGGGGACATGCTCAGCCCCATGGATTCTCCAGTATGGGGTTCCTCAGGGGTCAGTCTTGTCCCCCATGCTGTTCAACATCCACATGAAACTGTTGGGAGCGGTCATCCGGAGTTTTGGGATACGTTGTCATCAGTACGCTGATGACACACAACTCTGTTTCTCCTTTTCATCTTCAGCAGGTGAGGCTGTGGATGTGCTGAACCAGTGCCTGGCTATGGCAATGGACTGGATGAGGGCTAGCAAACTGAAACTCAATCCAGACAAGAATGAGAGCTGTTAGTGGGTGGTTCCGCTGACCGGATGGAGGGTGTTCAACCTGTTCTGGATGGGGTTGTACTCCCCCTGAAGGAGCGGGTTTGTAGCTTGGGGGTTCTCCTAGAACCATCTCTGTCACTTGAGGCTCAGGTGGCCTCAGTGGCACAGAGTGCCTTCTACCAACTTCGGTTGGTGGCCCAGCTATGCTCCTATCTGGACAGGGATAACCTGGCTTCAGTTGTCTATGCTCTGGTAATCTCTAAATTGGATTACTGCAATGCACTCTATGTGGGGCTGCCTTTGAAGACGGTTCAGAAGCTGCAGCTTGTGCAAAATGCAGCAGCCAGAATGATAACAGGAACTAGAAGGTTCAAGCATATAAGACCTACTCTGGCCCACTTGCATTGGCTGCCTATACATTTCCGAGCCCAATTCAAGGTGCTGGTTTTAACCTATAAAGCCTTACACAGCTTGGGACCACAATACCTGATGGAATGCCTCTCCCGACACGAACCTACCCGTACACTACGATCCACATTGAATCCTACTCCCAGGGATGCACGGAGGGTGGCAACAAGGGAAAGGACCTTTTCAGTGGTGGCCACCCAATTATGGAATGATCTCCCTGACGAGGCTCGCCTGGCGCCAACATTGTTATCTTTTCGGCACCAGGTCAAGACTTTCCTCTTCTCCCAGGCATTTAACAGCATATGATGAGGGGTTTTGTGTTTTTGTGTTGTTGTTGTGCTTTGACCCAGAAGGAAATTGTAATTTTAATTTGTTTTTATGCTTTATGCTTTTAAATGTTGTATATTGGTGTTTTAACTGTTCAATGTTTTAAATTTTTGTAAACTGCCCAGAGAGCTTCGGCTATGGGGCAAAATATAAATGGAATAAAATAAATAAATAAATAAATAATTATATAGAAGGAGGCAAAATCTGTTCAAAATTCTATTTACACCTTTCCTCTAATCATGAAGCCTTAACCCTCCCCAGTAGCTTGCTTTAGGCAAGTGTCACCACCTTTTGACTCTTTGGTGATCTTCTCTTGAGCTTGCCACATACTTGCCTCCAAGCTGATTGGCAACACCTTTTTGGCTTCCATTTGGAAGTCGCTAGCCACAAATTCTATGGCAAACCTTAGGGTCTAGAGCTGAAACAACTCCAAGCTGCATGCCATTACAAGCGGCTTCATTCCTGTAATGTATTCTTCCTCAAAATATCCTTGTAAAGTAAAGAGGAAGATTGGCGCTAACTATGAAATTAAATGAATCTCAGAGAGAACATCTCAGGAACTGGGACCTCCCTAGTGTTGAGCAATCCTCCAAACCAGTAGGAATCCATCTCTGAGGGAAAAATCCACCTTGCATTTTCCACCAGGATCACGGCGATTTTTTTTCCTGACAGGACTTTTAAGAGCTGTATAACAAGCAGAAATTCAACAGGTTACATCAATTCAAGGGCAGAGGAGAAATGTGGAAGGACTGTGGAGTAACAGGATGGAAAGCACAGTGGCTTAGACCTCCCAGTGCATTTAAACATTTAGGCACCATCTCCAGGCAAAAACCTGGCAATCCTACAGTTAAAAGCTCAGAGCCCTTACAGAAAAACAGCTGACTTCTTTTCACACAATTTTCCCAGGAATTTTGTAAAAGTGAACTAGTTTGATGAAAGAGAAGGCTATTGATGGCTGCTAGTCATGATAGCTATACCCTTCCTCCAGGATCAGAGGCAGTATGCCTCTCAATACCAGTTGCTAGGTAACACAAGTGGGAGATTGCTATTGCCCTTATGTTCAGCCTGCGGACTTCCCTTGGGCATCTGGTTGGCCCCTATGGGAACAGAATGCTGGACTAGATTTAGATTTGGTATGATTTAGAATCACAGAATAGTAGGAAGGGGCCTATAAGGCATTGAAACCGTGTTCTTATGCTTTTATGTTCACATGAAAGATTCTGCTTAGGCCTTGGAATTGGATTTGATTATCTTCTGTTTCCTTCCAGTCCTATTGTTCTAGAGTCATACATATGAATACTAGCACTACAATTTCACAGATAGCAAACAGCAAATGACCAAACCAATGTCTCAATTTTCTCATTAAACATTGCCTTTATCCAACCAAAGTTCTTTATGTTGGTGGCATTTAGCACCAATGCTGGTGCATTTTGCAGCACACTCCTTACCGAGACAATTATGGCCATCCTGAGCCAACATGAAGCCATCATAACATGTACAGCGATAATTGCCTGGAATGTTGAAACATTCGTGCACGCAGCCTCCGCTGAAGTCATTATCACATTCATCAATGTCTGGGGAATAAAGCAAAAGTCATTATGATGGATGCCTGCTTGTTTGCCGTAGACAGGTCATGACATGACTACATTACATACATGCTAACTGTAAGTGCTATCTTAAATCATCTTTGCCTTGCAAATAAAGAAAGTTTAACAAAGTATTGATGGTTTCTCAACAGTAACACAATACATTCACCTCTTTATGGGCTGCTCTATTATATTTTAAGTATTTTATGTGTGCAGGTGGGAAGGTCCTGCACCAGGCCCTATTATTTGCACATGAGTTACTGTGGTGCAGCGATGGAGAAAAAGAAGTTACCATGGCTTTATGCTGAAACAACCCTTTACCTACCCTCCCTTCAGCCCCAGTAAGATATTGTAGAAACCTCTGGATAAGAATAAATCCTTCCCCATACCAGCCTATGACACAAAGTATGCAGACAAGGTAAAAGAGAATCTGTCACAGCCAAAGTTTCCAGGCCTGATTCACTTTTATAACCTGAATGCAGTGCTTAGAAGGATGACCATGATATCAACTAAGTTATTAACCTAAGCTGAAGACCCTGTTTGGCATGAAGACTTTTTCAGTGGGGCGGTTCATGGTGGGCTACAGTGCGTGCAGGCAGCCATTTTGAATATTCAAGCTGCAACAATGGCTTGCCATGTCATCCAAACCTGGCAAGGAAGTTGCTATGATTAACAAACCACTCACAACCCAAAAACTGCCCATGGGTTCCGGGTGGTTTGTTAACCATGCCAACAACCCACCCTCCCCCAGTTCAGATGACACAACAAGCTGCAGTTGTGCTTGATTTATTGTTTTTTAAAATAAATTGTTAGCCACTTGAGTTTTTAAAGCATAAAAGTGGAATATAATTTAAATAAGTAAATAAAACCACTTTCTTAATCACACTCACCAACAAAATCCAAATAGTGGCACTTTCCACAATTTTTATTTGCCTACAGAAAAAACAATTACTTCATACATTGAAAACACCATAATCTAGCATCAAACATGTGTAAATCCACAATGGCTAGCTTGGGTGTTTCCATGCAAGACATTAAGGGCACAATCCTATGCATGGTATCTTCAGAAAGGATTCTCCTGCAGCTATTAAAAACTGGACAGATTCATAGCAAGACAGTCAGTCCCTTAGCCATTTAGGGCACAATCCTATGCACATTTAAACAGAAAAAAATCCTACCACTCCCAGCATTTCTCAGCCATCCATACTGGCTGGGGAACGTTAGAAACAGTTGGACTTTTTTTTCATGTTGGCTGGGGAACGTTGGGAGTCGTAGGAGCTTTTCTACTTAAATTTGCATAGGATTGCACCCTAAAGCACAACTGGTTTCTCTGTGTTCTGTAACATGGATGTAAAATACACTGGCTAAAATGTGTAAAAGATTTTAGGATGTGTCTCGTCCACTTGCTAAGCCATATTAATAATCAAACATAGCATAATGAGCAGAAGAGACACTGAACAGCAATTTTTAGAGTCTTATGAAAACAGCCTGAAATTTACTAGTCACAATATAAAACTACCTGACTGCTGTAGCTAGGGCTACATGTACATTCTGTTAAAAGAACTGTACTCCGCAATGTGCATAAATAATGAAAATGTGCATATATTTGCTTCTCTGGCATTGTTTATTCAGCTTCACCAAGAAATGGGAAAAAGCATATACACAGTGTATGTAAAGCTACAGTGCACGTACCTTCGCATGTCTTTCCTTCTCCACTGTAACCTGGCTTACACATGCACTTGTACAACTTTGGAGTATTTTGACAAATTGCATCTGGGTGGCAGTCATCAATCCCTTGAGTACACTCATCGACATCTGTGAAAGGACAAAGAAGATGCAAAAGAGTACACATGTGACACATGTACAATAACATGCACCAATAGTGGTCTGGTCAGAGATTCACAGATACAAGACTTGAGCATGTTACTTTAAGATGGCTTACTTATATATAATTATAGAAAAATACTATTCTCAAACAGAATTACCTGGCAAAAACTTAATTTTGTCCATTACAAGGGCTAGTATACTATAAATCTCAAACAGAAGTCACCCAAAACAATCTTTAGCACACTGAGACAGCTTAAAACTATTTCTGTACGAAGCCACAATGGGATCAGCACCAGCTAGAGACAAGAGCCTGTGATGCTAGTGTAAAAATGCTCTTGGTGATGAAGAACGACTACTCTATGTGTTGAGGTAGCAGTAAGCATAAGCCATTGTGCAGAAGCTGTTTCGGACAACCTGTAAGCCCTCTCTGAAATAGGTAATGTAAGCTAGCAAGCAAATGTCTACAATAAGCGCATAGAGTTAAATTGAAATTAGAGTTGGAAAAGAATCAGATAGATGATTGTGTAAACTTTTCATGCTAGTGCCTAAAGATATATTTTTCAAGCATGCACTTTAGTACACTAGAATTCGAGGCTGGCACTTAGGAATACTATATAGTAATGTCCCACAACTCTGAGAATCTGTCTGTCCATCTCCTACCCTAAACTGCCTAGCCAGCAGAAAGATACTGTCTGAAAGACAAAAGGAAGGTGTTGAGGAAGAACCTACAGCATTTCACATGGGAAAGACACCCCCAACAGCTCCTTCCATCCTCATTCCCCCAAATTGCACAGGGAAATAGCACTGGTTTCCTTTAGATTTTGGGAAAACAGTGCCTTTGTAACATCAACGGTTATTAGTTTGTCCATTTTCTCTATGAACTGATTTGTAGGACCAAAGTACTGTTGGAAAGCTGAAATAGAGGACAAATTACAGATTGCAACCTTTAATGTGGGAAAATATACATATCAGTTCTCTTAAGAACTGCATAATATTGTTGTGACATCTGCAAACACTATTATACCACCCCATCTTTGTTTTAGACTTATTTCACAGGCAGCCACACAGCTCTTACAGGCATAACACAAAAGGTCCTTCTAGTCCAGCATTCTGCTTTCTCAGTGGTCAATTAAAAGCCTCCAGAGTATACAGGAAGGGCACTAAAGGCAATAGCCCCATCCTGTTGCTGCTCTCTAGTAACAGGTATTTAATCATATACTGGCCTGCCTCTGAACCTGGAGGCTCCATATAGCCACTATAACGAATAGCCATTCATAGACCTTCTCATAGACCCATCACTATGGTACCTTTGTTGTTAGATAATTTTTCATGCTGAGCGTTTTGTTTTTGACATTGCATTTTTTGTAAGTTATTGTTAGCCACTTCTGCCTCCCTCTTGGAAGGAGAAGCACACTACGAACATTAAATGGTGTTTTTTTTTAAAAAAATAGATTTTTAAATGAGAACATTTTAAAACTTCAACAAAAGCAATAGAAATAGATATAAAAATAATAATTAAACATAAAACCCTAAACCATGAGCAGATAAACACTAGAAACTAGTAAAACAGAAAATTGAGATAAAAGGCCTGGACTAATAAAAACATTTTCACCTGATGCCTAACATTAAAGAATAGGCTCCAGGCAAGCCAAATAAATCATGTCCTCTTCAATCATCTTTCCTTCGAAATGAAAGAGCTCCAAATGCTTTTGCCATTCTTTGCAGGTAAGGGATTAGAACACTTTTACACCTTTCCCAGCTCTATAATATCCTTTCTTCTGGTGTGGCAATCAGAACTGCATGCTATATTCCAAGTGTAGCTGCACCACAGAATTATGTAAAAGAATTACAATACCTGCAGTTTAATTTTCAGTTTGTAGTATGGACTTTGCATTTTTTAACACTGTTGCACTTTGTTGATGTTCACATTGAGCTATCCGCTATGATAACTTTATTGGTCAGTTCAGACCCAATCACTGTACATGTCAAGTTAGGTCATGTTGCCCCAATGTACATAATCACTTTACCCTTACTTAGGTTGACCCTCATTTGGCATTTTGGTGTCCATTCACCCAGTTTGGAAAGAGTGGTACACACATTTGAAACATTTAGCCTGCAATACTGAGACCCTGCAAAGCAAAATGGTAACGTGGACACTAAGCCAAGAACACAGCTAGAAGTTGGACTAGGATCAGTGGTGTAGTGGAACCAGGGCTCACAGGAATGCAGCACCAACACTCTTTTATTAGCAGGAATGCCTCCCTCATCTGCAAGCCCCACCTATCTCAGAATTTCCTATTCCCTTTGAGGTTAGCTGCAACCCTCACAGTAGTTGGGGAGGAAGAAATGAATTTTCCCAACAACAATTTATTGTTCCCTGTTGTAGTGCAGTTAAGACAAATTAGCATAAAAGGTGGAGATGAAAACTACTAGAACTAGTTTGCGATATAGATCAACACACCTGCCTGAATTTTTGGACTCTATTCAGTGTTGTGGCTATGGAGTGTCACTGAGAGTGTCTGCACTTCAAAATTCACCACTGGCTAAGACTGGGAGCCACCTGAAGTCTATGAATTTGCCTTCCCTACATGTGGACAGTTATGAAAGCAGGTAGGGACATATTTTTCTCCTTCTTTCATAGTACTAGAACCCAGGGTTATTCCATGAAGCTGAATGGTGGGAGATTCAGGACAGATAAAAGGAAGTACTCCACACAGCACATAGTTAAATTATGGAATTCATTACCACAAGATGTGCTGATTGCCACAAATTTGGTTGGCTTTGAAAGGGGATTGGAGAAATTAATGGAGGATAAGGCTATCCATGGCTACTAGTCCTGATGGCTCTATGCTACCTCCAGTATCAGAGGCAGTATGCCTATGTACACCAGTTGCACACAGGCCCCCTGCTTGTGGGTTTCCCATTGGCAGCTGGTTGGCCACTGAGTGAACAGAATGCTGGACTAGATGAACCCTTGGTCTGTTATAGCATGGCTCTTCTTGTGTTCTTATGCGCATTTACTTATGGATATGCATTGGATTAAACTTTCCATGGACTGCAACTAACATTTTTAAAATCTCTTTGGAGTTGCACAAAAGAAGTTTCATTCCACACATCTGGAAGCAGGTGCCTGTAACTGGCTAGCTATTCAGGGATTCAACATATACAGTCTTTTCAATCTAGCTACCCCATACTCAGTGGTTATGTGAACTGGCATGCAGTTCCATGCAGTCAAGGAGTGTTGATTCCCCTATCCCCATAGAGGCATATTCCCCTCTTGTAAATATCCTTGTCAGTTTTAATCTCTCATCATCCTTTCCACTCTCTACTTCCTTCAGCAGAGCCATATTCCATACTTGTCAAGGAACATGTCAATTTCACACACGCCTTCATTCAGGAAGTGCCAAAGCAGAGGATTAAATTGACAAGTTCTCATCCAGCCCTACAGAGAGGGGATGTGTGACTGAGTGAGTGTGTGAGCATGTATGAGTGAGTAAGTGTATGAGTAAATGGGATCTGGGCAATCACGTTGAGGGCCACAAGCCAGCAGTGCCCACTTTGGCATGCCCCCCAGACATGCTTGCCCAGAACTGATTCAGCCCTTGAGCTGAAAGCAATCCCCCACCCCTTTAGTATAGGCTGAGGAAAACAATTGGGACGTATAGAGTTGCTGCAGAAAAAAACTAATGTATAGGACTGAAGTGACATATGGTAACTAGTGTTGTGCCAAACTTCTGCAATGTTTGATTTTCAATATTTTTAAACTTACTCTTTCAACTTATTTTTTACAAAAGTCCAGTACTCTTTTGAAAATCAGTTGTCATGACAGAATCAAGGCAACTGGCTAAGAGAGAGGGGGCCTTCTCAGTAGTGGCACCACAGTTAAGGAATGCTCTCCCCAGAGAGGTCTACTTTGTTGTCTTTTCAGCAAAAAGGAAAGAAAACTTTTCCCACTGTGCCTTTTAGATTTAATTTTCCCCTGCTCATTGGTTTTATCTGTCACTTTTACTGGCTCATTCATTTTTGTGTTTTATATTTGTTTTACCTGTATTTAGTTGCTTTTTGTATTTTCTTTTATGGAAACCACATTAGGAACTTCTATTGAAGGGTGGTATATTTCAAAACAAATAAATAGAATCATTTGTCTTGTTTTGAATAGTTGGGACCTTCTCTCTCTCTTTCTTTCTCTCTCTCTCATAGTACAAGTTCCAGAGTATTTTAGCTTTTTCATTAGCTTTGCAATGTCTCATGTTCTTCCAAACATACTCTTTGAGAATGCACTATACTTCAAGATTTGCGTAGGTATATCTATTCCTCTTTACATACTACTTAGTGACTGTGCTGTAAATTTGTGATTATGGAATTATAATCTGATGTCACACATCCCTGTTTCAAATTAACACAGAAAAATGTGTCAAAGAAGGGATCACACAAAAAGCACCAAGAAAAGAAAAGGCCCAATTCAGTGGATTGCTGAAGATCATAGAACCCGGGGTTGAAAAACTTAGTCACTATCGTTAAAAAAAAAAAAAAAAGGCCTAAAGGAAAAAACACAAAAGTGTAACAAAATTATCAAAAGGGAAAATCCTCTTGTAAGCAGCAGGAAAATTCCAAGCACTTACTCACTAGAGCTGCCTAAAATATGGTTACTGATATCCAGGAATGTACACTAAATTGCAAGCTGAATGTTCATGGAGCCACATTCACAAAATGCTCAACTCAACTCAAACTACATTTACAACATGCCAATTTAGTCATGTGAATTTGTCCTAGAACTGTCACTGCCCAAAGAGTCTTGAGGTCTTTGCAGGAACAACAACAACAAAAAAGCTGGTAATGGAGGGGACAAGAAAGGTTAGCAGGAGACGACGTGATTTGCATATATGTTGTACATACAAACTGCAAACAGCTTTATACCAGATAAAAAACATTTATCATACATCATATATTCTGATGACTGGCATTCTAATCCTCAATACATTTATTTTTTCAAATAATAAAAATGTACCTGTAAGGATTTTTCCTGCTTCCAAGTGATTGTGTTTAGGCTCAGAATATTATTCTGCTTATAACATACAAAAATAACTTGCACCAGCATCCCTACTATAAAATGAGTGGAATTATCGGATTTAATTTTAACTTTCCTTCTAGAGAAGGAGGACTTATCCTTCTCTAGAAACTAAAGCTGATAGATCACAAATGTAAGCATTTAAAAGCATTATGTACATCTAAGCAAAAAGGCAACATGCTAAGGCACCTGAGAGACCAACTGGACTGTTAGGTAGTATACAGCCCATTTGATCATTTCCAAGAGCCTCTTCTCTACAAAAGCTAAGAGGACTACCATCTCAGACATGCGTGCCACAGCTTTTCTAGCTGCAATAAACTGACAGGTCTCCTCTTCTGAAATTTCTCGGGAAGTGAAATGCACCGAAATCAATGGAACTTAGCCTCCAAATGTCAACAGTGGCTCGATAAAAGGTTCTTACGACTGCAACTAACGGAACTACTCGTGCTGTTTGGCCAAGGAAAATACCCATCCTGTGTAAAACTGACCCAGCTGCATTTTTCCAATTGTCCCACAACCGCGGTCTGCTCGTTAAAGAGAGCCGAATTTTAACTCCCAGGCAGCAAGCAACAAGCCCCGCGTCTAGGGAGAAGGGGCGCGTTCTTACGCAAGGCATGGCTTCCCGCCGTCAGCTCTATCCAGAGTCGTCGCCCCAAAAGCTCCTTTCAACCTTAAGCCAGCGCCAAGGACGGAGCTGCCTTCACGCACACAGCACCGCCGCTCAGCTCTGTGCAGGAGACACCCCGCGAAAGGGTGCCCGGCTCCTCCGCCGGAGAACGGCGCGCAGCGCAACCACCTCGCGTCTGTTGGATACTAACCCGGGAAGGGGAGCCCGGCTGCACGGAGCTGTCCTTGGGGAGGCGCGGTGAACAGTAGGAACGACGGCGGCAGCAGCAGCAGCAACAGCAGGAGGGGCGCCTCCGCCACCAAGCAACAGTGTCTGGACTCCATCAATCAGCTGGCGCTGGCTTCGGTGCCTGCCGCCGCCGCCGCCACTGCTGCCGCCGCTGTTGCTAGTGCGGAGGCGGCGGCGGCAGCGGCGGCGGCCCAGCGCCCGTCCACAAGGGGAGGTGTCTGAAAGGCGGCTGACCCGCCCCGAGCCTCGGCCTCCCCTCACGTGCGAGCGCTGGCTGGCCGGCAAGATGGGTAAGGAGCGCGCACGCGCCGAGAGCGGGGGGGGGGGGGCTCCGCTGTCGCTGCCTATTTCCCGCGCTTATTTCAGATGCCTTCGAGTAAAGTTTCCCTTGGTGAAAGAACGACAACAACAAAAAAAGGTGAAGGAAAAGTAGTGCTTCCGGCTTTCCCCCGCTGCCTTGCATTCAAAGTGACCAAGCTCACAAAAAATGGACCACACTCCTAGTGCGGTGGTATACTTGTTTCTCCCATTCCTGGGGCCGGCTCTACCATGAGGCAGAGGCGGTAGCAGTTGCTAGGGGTCCACCAGTGGCCCCAGATGCTCTTCCATCGCCAGTGCTGAACTAAGGATTCAACTGTCAGATTGGCTTCTGTATGTAGAGTAGGAGGTGTGATATTCTACTCCCCTTCACCTCAGGCAGCAAAATGTCTTGAGCCAGCAGCCCTCATTCTGGTGCCTGCATCTTCAACTGCCTTTCCAATCTCTGTTTGGAAGCTACTTTGTCATCTCAAACTCAGTATGTTCAAGGCCGAATGTCATCTTTCTTCCCAAGTCATGGCACACTTTTTTAACCCATTGGTCATCCATCCTCCCTGTTTAACATACTCAACATAGCTTAGTTCTGTTGCTTCTCCCTTTATAACATTTTTTAAATGCAGCATTCCTCTTCCCTCTTACTAAAAGTTATTGCCATCTGGTCATCCCTTGCTTAGGCTACTGCAATCTTCTCTCTGTTCTTCTGTTGTCTCACTTTGGTCTGCACACATCTCTCCATTACTCTGCTGCCCAAATCCCTCACCTCTCTTTCTGCTCTGGCTTGTGTGACCACCCCGGTCCTTAAATCCCTATACTAGCTTCTTATTCATTTCCAGATCCAGCACAAGTTCCTTGTCCTTACCTTCACAGTCCTTCATGGCTTTGCCCTCCTTACTGAGCTCTCAATACATTCCCCAGCCTGTGACTTTCATTCTTCCTACTACCTTCACCCATCCAAAGATCTTCTGTGCTCTTTCTCCTTGGAACTGCATCCCAGAGCACTTTCCTTTCATCATATACGTACCTCCTCAAGACCCACTTTTCCCATGAAGTCTTTGGTTCAACTCCCTAGTTACCATTTGATTTCATTCAATCATTCATTCATGTATGGACTTTTAGCCCCTTTCATGGCACAATCCTCCCTCTTGTAACTGAATCAAGGCATGTTCAAATAGAACAAACAACTGCATATTGCTTCCCTGTTTATACTTCCTACACCTCCTTCCCACTTTCTCTGTTTTCCCTGTGTTGAATTTTAGACTGCAAACTCCTCAGGGCACAGTTGTGTCTTTTTATACTTTGTAAAGCACCATGCACAATAATGGTGTTATATAAACAACAACAACACACATCATTTTCACAACTTAGAAACCACCAGAACTCAACTCACTTGCATGCATTTTTAATTTTTAATATATTTTTGCACATAAAATGTAATCTTATACTTCCTTCTAGGAAATGTGCTCCATTAAAATCAATGGGAGCTTCTTTTGAGTATACATGTATGGGGTTGCATTCTAAGCCAATTTCTAGCCACTTTGCTTGCAGGTATCTTTGAATTTGTAACATCTCAATGCCTAAGAAGCTGCAGACTCCTGACTCGCTGCTTTTTTCCAGCTCAACATTTGCATTAAATAGGCTGACCATATGAAAAGGAGGACAGGACTCATGTAACTTTAAAAATTGTAGAGAAAAGGGAATTTCAGCCAGTGTCATTTGTATGCAATTAGTTCCTTTTGAAATTCCCTCTTCATCACAACAGTTAAAGTTGCAGGCATTATACTAGAGTGACCATATACAAAAGAAGGCAGGGCCCCTGCAATTTTAACTGTTGTGATGAAGAGGGAATTTCACCAGGAACTAATTGCATACAAATGACACTGGCTGAAATTCCCTTTTCTCTACAACTGTTAAAGTTACACGAGCCCTGTCCTCCTTTTCATATGGTCAGCCTACATTAAATGCTCTAATTATAGCTTCCTTAGCAGCTTCATCCTATCCAGAGTAAGGTATGCCTAAACCTGTTGAAATCTGAGAGTTTAGGCATTGCTCCTAACTGCATATAGTTAGGCTGTCAGTAGCAGAATTATGTTCTTTTCATTTCTTCCCCTGTGGCCTTTTCATCTCCACTGGAGGAAGGCAACTCTTTCACCTTCCCTTCTCTTTTGTTTTTCTCTGGGAGAAATACCAGCCGATTTCTAGAGATTCAGCCACATTTTGCCAAGTGAAGTGCTAAAAACTTTCCACAGTCTTTTTTTTGCCATAAATTACATATACATCTTTCTCACTGGTGTATCAGGCTTCATTGCTTTTGAAACAATCCAGGTTATTTTCTTTTAAAAACCAGTTAGAAACCATCTTATTGTATGTGATGAACCTTTTAAAACCAAGTCAAAGCCCTCTATAATGCTACAAGATACCAATTACTTCAGAATTTTTCCCAGCTCTTACCAAATTGAAAGCAGAGAGAAATAAAATTAAAGTTGCTCTGTAATTGTTCTGTGGTCACTTGGAGCCTATCTACACTACTGCTTTAAAACATAACAGTTATAAACCGTTTTAAAGCAGTAGTGTAGATAGGCTCAGCGGACTAATATGGAAGAATTTGTTGCTAAGCTTACATTTTTATAGTGTCTTTCCATTGCAGACCTACAAAGTAGTTTACGATCACAGATATAGTAAACAAAATATATGAGAACAAAGTTTTCTTTTGGTATATTAGATCTTAATTGAAAAGCAATATTGCTTTCTAATTTTGTAGCAATTTGCTTCAAAGCTTCTCGGTTGGTGTTTTCAAAGCACTTTAAGTTTTGTTTTGGATTTATGGAGAATGTGTGATACTATTGCCCCGTTTAACAGCTAAGGATTTGACACATTGAATAATCTTAATAATCCCATTGATGTTTTCTGAAAGAGACTTAAGGGTACAATCCCATACATGTATACTCAGAAGTAAGGCCTAATGCGGTCAGTGGGGCTTACTCCCAGGTAAGTGTGTCTAGGATTTGCAGCCTAAACTAGTTATCTAGGTTGACCATATGAAAAGGAGGACAGGGCTCATGTATCTTTAACTGTTGTAGAGAAAAGGGAATTTCAGCCAGTATCATTTGTATGCAATTAGTTCCTGGTGAAATTCCCTCTTCATCACAACAGTTAAAGTTGCAGGGGCCCTGCCTTCTTTTGTATATAGTCACTCTAGTATAGTGCCTGCAACTTTAACTACTGTGATGAAGAGGGAATTTCACCAGGAACTAATTGCATGCAAATAACACTGGCTGAAATTCCCTTTTCTCTACAACTGTTAAAGTTACATGAGCCCTGTCCTCCTTTTCATATGGTCAGCCTAGATAAGTATATAGATGTAATGGCAGGTTCGTGTCGGGAGAGGTGTTCTGTCAAATATTGTGGTCCCAAGCCGTGTAAGGCTTTATAGGTTGAAACCAGGACTTTGAATCGGGCTCGGAAACATACAGGCAGCCAATGCAAGCGGGCCAGAGAAGATCTTATATGCTCGAACCTTCTGGTCCCCGTTATCAATCTTGCTGCTGCCTCTTAGAGGTTCTTACTCCTCAAACGCCATCTCAGATGGCTTGTGCCGCTAAAAAGGCACCTGATGTTAATAAATGTATGGAAAAGCAAAATAGTTCTGCTTTACTTGCTGCTAATGTTTTCATCTCACTTCTCCCCAAGGCCATAAATTGGCAGCATAATAGCCATTGCCAGTGTTGTCCCCATGGATTCCACACAGCATGAAGAAAATGGAGGAAATTTGGAGCAGTGAGCTTTTAATATGATCTGATTAGATGTCCCTTCAGCATAGCAACCTGCAGTCTATGATCTAGCAGGGCACTTCCATGAACTCAGCGCAGAATGGGCCACTTTATACATCTATGTTCTATAAATTATATCTTCCGTTGTGCTGCCCCTAGCAGTTAAAATCTGCCGCAACTCTCAAACCATGCAGGGATTTTTAATCAAATGTTTCTTGATTTATAAGCCTGGCTCACACAGACCCTGACTTATCCAAATGAAGGAAATGTGTCTCATTTGCCCTTGACATAGCTGGAACCATGTCAGATACTCTGTGCTGTGTTTTGCAGAGCAAAACCGAATACAATTTCTTCTTAGCTATAGCTCCTACTCAGCAACATTTTCTCTCTTCAACAGCAGTTCTAAAAATATTTCAAACCCCGATTAGAAAAAAAGATTTTAAATTACTCAGAACTTGTTTACTTAATCCAGTGTTTTCAAGGTTGTTGGTATGAGCCTATTATCTAGAATCAATGTCACCTCTGATTTGTTTGCATGTGACTGACATGGTTCTTCCAGAACACTGCTTCTATTCGGATCTGCTCTTCTACAACAAGGTCATATTGCCATTGACAAGAACAACAGTGCCATTCATATACTGGGGAAGGATGGAGAACAACATTGAATAAGGTGAGCAACAGGCAGAGGATCCTAGTGGCAGAGGTAAAAGTCAGATGGATCTCAGTGGTTCGAGGACCAAGAGTGGATGGACAGTAGTAGCCTGGCAAGAAACAGGACAATGGGTACTCAAGACCACAACAGAGAGTATCTCACATGGTTCCAGTTATGTCAAGGGCAAATGAGACACATTTCCTTCAGTTGGACAAATCACATGGCAAAACAGGATCTGTGTGAGACAGGTTTATAACTCAAGAAACCAGAAGAGGACTAATATTTGGTCCAAAGTGTGAAAATAATATGCTAGCAAAACAAGCAATTTAATATTAGAGTTATTTAAAAAATTAACAGTGTAAAGTACTGAAATATCAGAGTTCCTGTACTTAAAGTTTAAATCCCCATAATCTGAACAAACTTCTGTTCACACACCATCTTGATAGAACATTTTCCTAGCTAAATACAACCATTCTGTAAACATAGCCTGTGTGATTCGCCCAGGATAGAAACATGGCTGAGTAACAGTGGGGTTTTTTATTTCCAAAATGGGAGAACCATTTCTGGTTCCCAGCAAGTCTAGGGGCAGCTCAAAGTCCAACCTTGTAACCATTGCATGAACTGCAGAGCCTAATTTGAATGTCTGCAAATCCCTCCTCTGTCACATCATCTCATGACTCTGAACATGCAGACACTATGAGGTTCATCACACTTACAGTTTTCTCCCGGTTTCTCCCCGCATTACCTGCTTTCATGTCATGCGTTACTAATGCTGGTGTCTTTTCACATGCGCGGTATTTCAACTCTTGTCAGCGGTATTACAGCTCATTCATATTTTCAGCTGTTTGCAATCTCCCCTCACAATTCCCTCCTGCAATTGCAGCCTCAATTGCGTCCGCCCACAGAGCTCCATAGTACTTCCCCCAGCACCTAATTGTTTATTGTGGCTGTGAGGGGCAATGTTTGCCTGGAGCCCTCCGCCCCCTCCTTACAGTCTGACAAACTCCTTCCTGCTGGCCATCCTCCCCCCTCCTTCGCCTCTCTCACTGTAGCATTTCGGAGTTCTGCCTTATTGTGTCTGACTGCTGTTTTTTTCTCAGGCAGGGGGCGCTATAGAGCAAGCTATAGAGTGTGTTCTGGTACCAAGGCACTAGCTTCGGTTGGGAGATGAGAGAAGGAAGTGCTTGGATACCAGTAGATAAAAGAAAATATAAGTGTAAGAGCAGAAGGCAACTAGAGCAATGGCTCAGCAGGAGCGGTTGTAAAAGGGAGAAAAGCCAGGGGGTTGGAGAAGCGCAAGTGTGAAAAAATGAAGAAAAGGTTTGCTGAGATTCCGGAGTTTTCGAAGCAATGCTCCAGCAGGGAATGAAAAGATAGATGGGAAATGGCGCCAGGATGAGAAGCACTCCGCCCTTTGCTTTCATCACTGACAAAGCCCTACCAACACCCATCCCCCACAGGAGAAACACCGGGAAGTTCTGAAATGACAGCGGACAATGGACTACACTAGAATAGAGGACCGATGTTGTCCCAAATATAGGGGAAAAATGGACTTTCCCCGTTCACGGATAAATCGAAAGAGTCTCAAAAAACATCGTGCTCACAGTGAAAGCACAGCAGGATGGGTACGATGTCATGTGAGTCCCCTGCTGAAAAACCAGATAACAATCGCTGCGGGTGTGCATTAAACCACCGGTGTGATGAACCTCTGCGATTTCATCATCAAGTCAAGTTTTTTTTATCCCCATTCCCAACCCCCCTCCAAACCTGTTTCTTTTTTCTTTTCTTTTTTTGTACATTTTGTGATCTCCAAAGTTTGCACATTTTTGTGATGTTTTGGCTGTCCCAATGCAGGTATTATTCTAATATGGATTTTTCTTATGGTCAACACAGCTTTTTGCTGTGTCCCCCGGTTCTGAAGCTACATACTACACTGAGGAAGACTCATATTCAGATGGGTTACAAATAACCCCACTTTAGAGGGAATCCTCAGCAGCCCATTCTGTATCACCCCAGTCAGAGGATATGACTCTCCTATCATTTGACTTTGAGAATGACTCCCCTGCAGCTTCCCGTTCCTCAGCCATGCAGGTGTTTGAGACTGCAGAAACGAGACTGGTCCTTTAAGAACAGCAGGGTTGGAACCACTTAAAGACCAGGCTCTGCTAGCCTTCAGTTGACTGCAGCCCTTTCCTGGAACAACAGTTCCTTACGGGAAAACTCTCCAGTCAGCATTTCATGTATGGCACTCTGAGGTCCAGCATTGTCTAACATGGACAGTTAAAGCTGCAGGAGTCCTGCCCTCTTTTGTATCTGGACACTCTAGTATAGCTCCAGTAACTTTAACAGTTGTGATGAAGAGGGAATTTCACTAGGTGCTGTATGCATACAAATGACACCTGATGAAATTCCCTTTTCTATACAACTTTTAAAGATACAGGAGCCCTGTCCTCCTTTTCATATGGTCACTCAAGCTTCCAAGATAAGATCAGTGAAGCAAAGCCATACACACACATGTTCAGGTACTGTGGAGGAAAACCCCAATTAACAAAGTTTGTTTTTTCATTTGTTTTTCCAGTTATCACTTCCAATCCACTTCATGCATTTTCAGTAGGCTCTTGCATGTGCAGCTATTACATATTGTTCCTGGAGATGACAGACCTGGCCACAGTGATAGATATCTTAGTTGCACCCTGTTTGGACTATTGTAATGTATTTGGTCACTCTACAAAAGAGAGCAGGGCTCCTGCAGCTTTAACTGCTGTGATGAAGAGCGAATTTCACCAGGTGCTGCATGCATACAAATGACACCTGCTGAAGTTCTCTTTTCTACACAACTGTTAAAAATACAGGAGCCCTGTCCTCCTTTTCATAAGATCACCCTAAATTTGGATCCTGCCTTGCTTAGCGTATCTCAGAACAAACAGTAAACACTGTGATGCAGAGTGCGTCCCCTGGGCCTCATGTCTAGCCAGGGCAATAACTTTGGGGTTCTTTTTTTTGTAGGATATTTTAAATTTGTAAAATATTTTAAATACGTAAAATATTTCTGATGCATACACAGAGCTTGTTTTCCCTCAGAAAAGTGAATTGGCTTTCAGTAATCAAATTAAATATGTAATTCACATAAATTCTGTACCATTCTGTACAATTAGCTTATACTGGTGGATAAAATCACAACACAAGTCTCTAACCTATAAAATGCACTTTCCCCTCTGCTAGCATAAACATAGCCTCCATCATCTTCACATGTGTTTGTGTGTGTGCATGTCCTGCTATGAATAGGTCAACTCAGTCCTGAGGCAAACTATGGATGAATTCTGTTCAGCAAAGTCAGAAGGCAGGCAAAGATCAGAAGCACATTACTATCGGTCAAGAAGAAGGATAGTACAAAAGTAGGATCTGAAGTGGAGCTGAAGGCAAGATGTCCAAATCAAGCACAATCCAAGGAACATGGTCTTATCCCCCTGTTGACTCCTCTCCAGGGGTCAACAGCACAAGTCCAAAGAAGCATGGTCAGTAAAGCAAGACACTGGGAGCTGAAATAAACATAGTGTGCTAGCAGCCCGCCCTGCTTAGGACTGCAGTTTATAAGCTGGAGCTTCCAGAGTCCCATCAAGTGCTTCTGGAAGAAGTCCTCCTCATAAAGAGGGCCCTACTCACAAAAATTTATTTACTCAAACGGAGCCTTCCTTTGCACACAGGCACTTCTTCTCACATAGTTTTTCTGGCCTGCCTCTTGAGACATCACTGCTCTCAGGGCTTGGTGGTCACACCACCTTTGTCTCAGAGCCAGAATTGCTTTTGTCTTGCAGGGTTAAACCCGTGGCCATCTCGCTGAGGCTGCAGGTTCCTCCTAGTTTTCTGCCATGGGCTGCTCCTCAATGCTTTTCCCCTTCCTCTGGGAGCTCTAGCTCCTCCTCCAGCGGGATATGACAATACACACACAAACATTTGCATGGTGAATTTGAATCTGCTTCATATGCAGCCCTATCAAATAGAAAAAGCAGCAATGCTGGGAAGGATAGCTCAGGTAGTTCTTGAGATGTCAATTCAATGCACTAAAATGTCATTTTTTTATATACTGATAGGTACATTAATGGCTTTTGAAAAACGCTTTTCACCAGTATATATGGCATGTAAATTGTGCACTACATAATAATCATCTGCCAGAGATGGCACATTAAATTGATCCTGTTGGTGATAGTAGAAGAAAGCTTTATTGCAGTTCAGTAAAGTAAGCTGCATCTGTACAATGTTTAAAATTACAAGTTACAGTTAGGATATTATAAAATACAGTACCTGCCATTTCTGTTCTGGTGCTGTAAACTTCAATGACTGATCTCAAAACATGCCAAGACTTCTTCCCATTAAAATTATTAAAATTGATGTTGCATCATGTTGTAATTAACCAATCTCTAGTAATAAAAGGAACTATAATGATGAAACATACAACTTACAAAAAAAAGTCAAGTCTTTAGATATCTTGATCTATGGCAACAGAAATCTTGCCAAATATGCTCAAGAATAATTCATTCTTGCTGAAAGCTTCATTGCAAAAGCAATATTTGTCTATATTCTCATACAAACTGCACACACAAATAAGGAGCTCTGGAATACTATTCTAAAACTTAAAATATCAAATATGATTTCAAAGGCTATATGCCGGCAAAGAACTTCCACTTTAAAGAAAACTGGCCACTACTATCTTCAAAGTTATTAAATAAAAAAAGAACCACCCTCTTAGCTATGGGATAAAATTTTATATTCTGATGAACCAATAAACATGTGAAATAAAGAAAATATAATGTGGTGTTTGGGTTCTCTTATAAACAATGTAGAGGTTTTGTTGAGCATGGAGCTTTTAGGAGGAATGTTGTTAGCCTTTGTTTCAACAGTAATACTTTTAGACTACAGGAACTGTGTATCCTTTGAGCATTAGTTTACCAGTGTCAAGTGAGAACTCAGCTTTGCCCTAATTGTACATATTATATGTATATATTAGTCATCATAGTCTGAATCTGCTTATTTGTTACCTTCAATATGGTTTGCTATGCTCTCTTCTAACACACATAATTTATAATAAAACATTAAATGTTGGGCTGCATTGGTACTGCCACAAATTCAATAACTGTGATATTTGGGTGCGGGGACATGGCTTGCTGGGTGGTTTGTTAACCACTACAACCACTCACCCTCACCAGGCTTGGACATCACAACAAGCTGCGCAAGCAAGGATAATTATGTAAGTCTACGAGCACACAACCAGCACATGCAGGGTGGATAACAAGCCACTGTGGCTTATTAACCACCCTGTGATCGTGCAAACTGGCTGTATAGCTCAGTGAATATCTCCTGGATCTATTCTCCCAGGCACAACTGCATTTGTGGGGGCAGAAGTATGTTGGAGTCAATTTTGTTTCTATTACAATAAAGATGCAAATATGTGCACTTCATTTGAAACAATTTTCTAAGTTCATCCTTGTTTTTTAACAGCTGAACATCCACACCATCACAGACTTTCCAAAAATAGGTTGTGATATGGATTAGATTTATATAATCAGAGGGATAATAAATCACAGTGGATTATTATCCCTCTTTGCCTAAATAGTATAATTACCCTTGCTGGGCATGGGTTGACATGGGGTCTGAACCTGGGGAGGGTGTCTGGCTGCGATAGTTTACCAACCAACCTGAAAACCATGGCTTTTTCTAGAGTTTCAGTGTGGTTTGTAAACTACCCCAGCCAGCCACCCTGGTTGGGCATCACAATGACCAGTAACAATAAGTATGCTAATTAGGCAGCTCCTGGTCCATATCACAACCTGTTTTGGGAAAGTCCCCTCTGTTTTAAAAGCAGTTTGCCTTGCAGAATTGTGGGGTGATGTTGAAAGACTACACATCTAGAGCTATCTTCGGTTCACAGAATTAGTGGTTCTTTGATTCATCTTCCTTGACAAAGCAATATAGTTTTAGCTACCTTTAGATGGTCTTTTACCTGGAACAAGTTGCCACATTGTACATTGGACCCAAAAATGTGGCTGTCATCAGTACATGGTTCTTCATTTGTGGTTGGAAAAAGCCTAACGACTTTAAATAGTAGTACAATAACATTTAAACTGTTGGAGAGTGATTCTTGCCTCCTTGGGAAGTACAACCAAGTAAAGGAAGTACAACCTTCCACCCATTTCTCTGTAGAAAGAAATGTCAACATTAACTGAGGTAAAGCTAAACATGATGTATATCCCATTATTTTATTTTTCAGTCACAAACTGTGTCATCTGCTACCAGAAGCAAGGCTAACATCGGGTAGACACCTAATATAGAAGCCACCATTCTGGTTATATGTAAGCTTAGGAGATGTGATGTTGCAAAAGGAAGCCGTGAGAAGAACATGTAACAGGCTCTATTATCACAAGTTGTGTGTGTAGTTTTGTGTTATATATTTTTTATTTATATAACAAGAAAAATATTGTTTTGTAACCTCAGTAGAGTCATGCAAGCAAGACCAGCATGAGTATTTTCATCCATAAAATAGGATGAAGTAGTGTGGGCTGTGTATTCTTACAAGAAGAACCAATTGAGATAAGAAAGAAGGGTACAGAAGCAATACTGAAAGCCTTTCAAGGTAATAATGAAATAAACACAAGAAAAGTAAAAATAGTAAAATTTAATACATGTGCTATACTTTTAAGTTACGGGAATAAAAATGTCCACAAGATGTAGGAAATAAAGAATAATGCTACTTGTTGAAGAAACTGACAATTGAAAACTCCTTTATCATTGCTCCTTATGTTAAAGAGCCTAACTTCTGAGTTAACATGTATACAGCGAAGGCCTCTTAATATAGAGGCCTAAAGCCCTGTACAGTGTATCTTAGTGCTCCCTCAATTAAGTATGCTTAAGTATCTCCTAGGGTTTTTAGTCTAACAAGAAAGTTGCTTCTAGGCAGGCATTCACTAGGTTTTCCCAATTGGAATTTTACTATTTAAAAAGTCCACAAATTCTGAACATTATGAGGGTAAGCTAATATTTTTTACACAGTGTTCACAAGCATCCAAGAAATCTAGTTTTTTAACAAAATACAAAAATTAGCACATGAACGCTCAGCATTTCAAAATATATTCTTACATGTGTTCTGCTTGTGAACTGGGGTTATCAAGAGAAGGACCTGAAAACCTGACATAGCATTAGGTTGAGTAGCAGCATAAGTCACAGTAATACTGACCTCACTCACACCCAACCTCGAATATTTGAGCCAGCATGTGTGCTTATGTTGTTGTTATAAAGTTGTGCCAGCATTGCAAGATGTCACACAATTGTGAAACTTGCTATATTCAGTCCTACATATTTATATTGCTGTTCCAGCAAGTCTTGGTTTAGACTGTTAGCCATTACATAGTGTATATAAGGCCTTAGAATGATCACTTCAGTATTTTTATGAGTTGGAGAGTTGTAACATATAAACAAGTTGAGTTTGAAAGGCAGGTTCATGATGAGATACATTTTGCTGATACACATTCTTATTCTGGGCCTTCTATTCAAGTGGGCTGTACTCTAATTAGGTCCTGATTTGAAAACATAACAGACATGTAACATGGCCTGTTAAATATATAAGAACTGTTCCCCCCATTTTTTAAGACAAAGACATTTCAACATGATGAAAAGTTAAATAAATAAATGGCAGTTAAAACACACTTATAATTTTCTCTGTGCAATATCGTACCCATATGAAAAAATATCATTGATCTCTGCACATCTGCATGGTTCTCGCCTCAAAAATCTGCTAAAAATAATACTGTCAACAAAAAGAAAAGAAAAGAAAAGTTATTTGCTAATTAAATCAGTGCTTTGAGGTTATTAAAAACAATATTTAAATTTTTAGTTTTCTTTCAGCACAGCAGTGACCCAAAATGGAAAGGCCAGTGATGATAATGGAAATATATAATAAAATATTAGTTTTAAATTGCTTAATAACCCTTAGCAGAAATGGAATGTGTTAATTACACTTTGCAAGATTCAGCCTGAAGGCAAGTTCAGAGAATGCCAAGAGCTTCTCACTGCACCATTTTCCATGGCAAAGAAATATTGCAGCTTTAAAATAAGCTGCACAATACTCATTATCTAACTCTTTCACATGAAAGTGTGTAAAAGCAAATCAGCAAATAAACTCTAAATGTGATTTATAGGTATTTTTTTTCCTTTTGCATGTTGGGTGTACAGCTTCTATCCATATTTTCGCACTCTATTTGGAGCTCCTTCCCAGACGAGTTGTGTTGAGTGACGTGAAGGTTTGGATGCAATGTGTTAGCAGAAACTTCGTATACTAATAATGGTTTGTTTCTTGTTTCTTGTTGCTTTTTTTTTTTTTTGATAAAACAGTGCTTGTAGACGGAGACAGATCAGATGTCAATTCCTTTAACAAGGGATGCCTCCAGTGTGATGTTGAACTCCTGCAACGTCTGCAGCACACGGATCAAGGAATTCACTAGGGTATGATCCTTTATGAGGGCTGTGTCTTCATACATCTGAGTGGTAATGGAGCAGTCTGCCAGCAAGGCAATCCAATGGTGCAATAGGTGATCTCTGCAATGGAAAGTTTTAGAATTCCAAAACAAGGTATTAAAGAAATATTCTTCCTCTATAAAGAAACATACCACATTAACTGGAATCATCATTCTTCCACATACCAGTCTTGGTGGCCCCATGCCTATCAGCTAGACAGTGAAACAGGTCCACCCACACGCAAGGCAGTGGTTTCTGTAAACTCAAGGGAATCCCCAAGTATGCAGACAAATATTTGTCTTCCAAGAACAGCCTAATGTAGACTGAGCATGCTCAGCGATGTACAGGGGAGACAGCATGTTGAGTGTGTTCATTAAAAAAAACCTGAAAGGACACCAGAAATTGGCCTGGTTGAGCCCCTAGTGGCATATGGTATCCTGAAAGATGGGATTAGCATCTGGGGATTTGCATCATGAGATAGAAATCCACAACAAGGATGTGTCCAAACAAAAAATTCACTGTGCAATTGCACTGCCCCATTCACAGAATTTGTGTGGGGGGGAATTGAGGATGACATTGTCTTCAGTTTGTAGCCCTCCTGTGTTTTCAGGCTGCCTTTTTTATTACCAGAAAAAATATGTAAAGAAATATGTCTCAATCCTATTCATTAGGTAAGCTTTTAAGAAGCTGGGACATAGGAAGCTGCTTTATTCTCAGTCAGACCATTGGTCTGGTCCAGGTCTCCAGGGCTTTTGTGCTTCTAAAAATAACCCTAGAAACAGTTGTTTCCAGATTAGGACAGGTCAGGGAGCTCCCTTCTGTTTTGGGTTATTTTTAGAACCACAAAAGCCCTGCTGCGCAAGTGATGGGTCCCATGAGTGCATAGGCATAATGGGATACTACCCTTTATTTACTTCATATCTCAAATGATTTGTAACAAACATGGCGAATACTCTGTGCCAAATGGCTGGCATCAGAAGCTAAAGATATGCTTAGCTGTGGTGGTACAAAAGGGTTATGCCATTTCAGTTGCAATCCCATTATAATAGTGTAAAGTACTACTAAATATGCAGTATGCAGATTACAAGACCCCATGGTGACTATTAACAAATACTCTTCTGATTTATGACCAAAAGTAGTTAATTTCCACTTTGTATCCAGTGTGCCTCGTACTTCCAATCTTCTTTAATCCAAATGGCTTATTTCCTCTCTTTTGTATTATCCCCTCTAATATATTTATAACTTTCAAATCCTCTGTCAGCCTTTTCCCCCTAAGTTAAATGGGTCAAGCTCTTTTTATCTCCACTTGAGATCAATTCTTGATCCTGATTAACATCTTCCATTTTCAGTTTCCAAAATCTCATAGACTGTGTTAAAAAACAATCCACAGAAATTTCTTTACTGTGAATTTCTGTTCTTAGAACTCCACAGAGGGTGTTCCTTCACTTTGGGATGGCACCTCCCTTTGGACTCTGTAGACAATCAATACGGTGCTTTTGTCGATTTGCCACCCTGCCCTCCCAGACCAAACTGGTAGAGCAGAGAAAAGCCCTCAATCCCACAACTACAGAGAGAAAAAGTAAACCTACACCTATGGCATAAAACCATGAACATGAACAACTTCAAACAAGTTAAACAACAAAGGCAAACATGCCAGGCAGCAATGGGAAACTACCCAGAAATCCCTGACAACCTCCTCACATGTAACCACCCCAAGCTCTTCCTCCTTAACAGAATAATACACTGGCCACTAGCAGAGTGGGTGGAATGCCCTCCATGGAGCTCCGAGTACAGTAATTCTTGGTAAGGAAATTTCCATTTTCTACAGAGCTACATGGAGGACGTTCCTTGTATCAAAGCGGTACATCAACAGGGCAGGTAACAGACCAGTGTTCAATGCACCAGCACCTTTTGCAACACTTTGTGTCCAAAAGTAGCATCTGCTGAAGAAGCAGTGCCAATTTTGTAATGCTTAACAAATGTGTGAACAAGAGAGAGGGCCTTCTCTGTGGTGGCCCCCCAATTGTGGAACGATCTCCCTGACGAGGCCTGCCTGGCACCAACATTGTTATCTTTTCGGCGCCAGGTCAAGACTTTCCTCTTCTCTCAGGCATTTGGCAATATCTGAGGAGCCTGGGTTTGTTTGGGTTTGTTTTGTTTTGTTTTTGGTTTTTTTTGTAGCTTTTTGGAGTGTTGTAGTGGTTTTAAATGTACAGATTGTGTGTATGTTGTATGTTTTTGCTGTTTTAATTTTTGTATATTGTTTTTAATTGTTTTTAATCCTATGTAAACCGCCCAGAGAGCTTCGGCTATGGGGCGGTATACAAATGTAATAAATAAATAAATAAAATAAACAAACATGCAAACATTCTGGCAGCTGGCTTCCAAGCCAAATAGAGGCCAGCTGCTTGTGAGTGAAGCTATGTAATGCTAGATCCATGCTATGGAGAGTTGGGGAGGAATAACTAGCTGCCCAAAGAATAAAATAAAAAACCAAAGTAAAGGAAAAACTAGGCTGAAAGTGACTAGGAAGCTAGGCTCTTAAGTGCACCAGCTCAACTCATCTACATGGCCCACTAGACAAAGCCGGTCTAGGAGGGCAAGATGGCTACTACCCTTGAAGAAGCGACAATTTGACTCTGTCTACATAGTCCAGAGGGAGACACTGTCCCAAAATGAAGGAATGCCCTCCATGGGGCTCTGGAGAATGTGTAATTTGGTCAAAGGACTCTAAACCTGGTCAGCAGAATGAAAGAAAACAGATAAACATGAAAGCATCTCTGTCATGTAGCTAATAGGCAAAACATGTACAAATGAATCAACAGCCACGTAATACCTGGCTCCAAGGCACACCAGCATCTGAAACTTGCCATCTTTTCCAATGTTCCTAGGAGTGTTGTTGATGGCTGTGACAAAGCGACAAAAACTCCTGGCCCTTTTCTGCCAGTTTTCCTCGGGGACCATTTCATTCTGATCTAGAGCTTCGTAGTACCCTTGTGCTTTTTCTGAAGAAGGGACAGAGACATTGAACATAATGATCAAATCAGTAAAAGTTCTCAACATCTCTCCCATATGCAGTTGGGAAAATTTGGTGGCAGTTTCATTATTTTCATGTTCAAACTTTTTTAAAAAAATATATTGGTTTGATCCTGATCACCTACTTTCTATGAAACAGTAGCATAACCTTTAAAAGGCTGATAAATGGAAGCACTAGGCCAGTTCACATGTCACGACAGCCCGCCATGGCTTAATTTACCTACAGGGGCTGTCATTATTGTGCCAGGTGCTCATGGGAGGCATTTTTGCATGGCTCCTGCAGACACCCAGCATACAGTATTGTGTGAACCCAGGCAACAGGGGTTGTTTGAGGGTTGGACAACCCTGAAATAACCCTAAAACAAGCCAAACAAGCCCTGCTGACACGACAAACCACAGGAAGCTGGGGGCCCATGGTGGGTTGTTGTGTCATCCGAACCAGTCAATGTGTAGGTAATAGCAGGCACTACCACTTCTGAAAGAACCTGAGACAAAGATAACTGCTATCATATAAGCACAAACAGCTGTGCTTATAAAGACAGAGTCAATTCATTAATTCTGCTGATTTTTTTTTCATATTTGTAATGATGAGTAGTGGGGATAGAAATATTCTTCAGCTTTGTTTACTCTAATGGTTAAGCAAAAGAAATACATTACACAACTGGACCTCAGAATTTCAAATCGGGCAACTGTTAAAAGACTGCTCAGTCTAGCACATTTTCCTCCAAGGCGTTGTTTTTACACTCTTATGAGCCAAACTAGATGTGATGTCAGGTAGATCCATGCATTTAAAACACTGTAGTGTAGAAAGATGAAGATGGGGTTCAGTTTTAATAGCAAAAGGAGCACACAAGTGAAGGACACCAAATCCTCCCTCCAACTGCCACATGCCTTCTTCCTGCAGCCTGTCACTCCAAAGTTCTTCTATCATCAGTCAAAGTCACTTCTGACATCAAAGGTCAGTTGACGAAAAAAGCATTGGGAAGTGGGGGAATAAAGTACAGGGTGGAAAGCAGCAGAAGGTTTAATGGCCCCTCATCCGTGAAATCCTTTGCTGTTTAAATTCTCTCCCACTTTGCTGTTTAATCCTTTGCTGTTTAAATTTTCTCCCACTCTCCCACTTCCCTCTTCCTATGTTATTAGAGGAGATCTGTGTTTAAACACATGGATCTGCTGTAGCCACATCTAAATTTGACCCTATATGCCCAATCCCAATGCTGTGTATATTATCGCAAACATACAACAGACATTATTTGATCACTTTCTCACAATTTGCTCTCCCTTTTCAAATATATAAAAGGCAAAGATCACTTCATTCAGGAAGGCCTTGGCCTTGTAAGTGAGTCTGTTGGGTTGGGTGCTGTTTTTTATTTTATTATTCTGTAATAGTTATGTTTTTTAATTGTATTTTAATGAATTGTTTTAATCAGTTTGAACTGTGCCTGTAATCTGCCTTGAATGCTACTGGGGGAGAGGGGTAGAAAGGTGGTGTACAAATCAAATATATATCAGAAAGACTAAATTTCCAAATGAACATATAATTTTTTTTAAAAACGTGTAGGAATGATTACACTTCTATATTAATGACATGGCAAAGGAACTTGATGGCCTTCAGTTTGCCCATTACAATTCTGGATCAAAAACTTTCATTATTAATGTACACGGACGATTTAGTACTTGTGTCTAGAACTCAGGTGGGACTAAGACGGCTCCTTGCAAAGCTTGCTTCATATTGTAAGAGAAATGCTTTGACCATAAATTATACTAAGACCCAGGCTGTAGTATCAAGGAAGCGCCCTAAAAAGCATGTCTGGCATTTGGACAAATATATATAAATCAAGTGAAAACATACAAATATTTGGGACTGGTCTATTCAGAAATAGCTTCCTGGAAAGAACAATTGTCAAACATTAAAATGCAAGCCTTTAGATCAGCCAAGCCTATTCTGAAATTTGCTGCCTCTAAAGGAGGAAATTTAGTAAATCCTGCCTTAACTGTTTATAAAGTCAAAACAATGGCACACATCCTTTACGGAGCAGAGGTTTGGGGTACCCTGAAGGTGTCAGGATTAGAATTCTCTCAGAACTATTTTCTGAGAGCGTTGCTAGGCTTACCTAAAGATGTATTATCTGCCATGATTAGGCTGGAAACCTGTGTGCAGAGTATCGAGAGCCAAATAGACAAAATAATAATATGCTATTGGTTTAAGGTACAACAGATGGATAATACTAGTCTACCCAAAAAATGTTTGAAAGAACTATCTAATGGATTACCAGTTAAAAACTGGGTACATCACGCAGCTCAACTTACAATCAAATATGGTTTTTCACTGACTGAGCTTAAAGGCTTCCTATCAGATATACAGAACAACATTATCAAGAGAACTATAAGGGAGGCTGCTATCAAAAAGGATCTAAACTCTGTTTACATATCCCATGTACACCATTATATTTTAAACTCAAAGAGGCTTGTGATTGTGCAGATTACTTTAACAGCTTGACATTTGTACAACTCCGGAAAGCTTTCACAGAGTTACGGTTAAATACGATGGACACGGCTTATAGGGATGGGAGGCACAGGGACATCCCAATAAACGAGCACACTTGTATTTGTGGTTGCCCTGAGCCAGAGGATCTTATCCATTATATTCTTTACTGTCCCCTATACAATGACCCAAGGGAACAATTTGTGGCACCCTTAATGGGAAACTACTTTTGCCAGAGCCCACTGGAAGGGATCTTTTACCTCCTAGTGGACATGGATAAATATGTGACTTGGTGTGTAGCTCTGTTTGCCACAGCTGCCAAAAAGATTAGAAAGAAATACATAACAGAGATAGCCACTAACTGTAAAGGAGATGATTGCATTTGACCATGTCCGATTTATATTACATCATTGACAGATCACCTATGACATACCAGTCTATATTTTGAAACGTTTTATATTATGTACTATATGCATTATGTCTGTATACATTATGAATAACCTTTGTGTGTGTTTTTAAAATTATTATTATTATTAATAATTTTTATTTTTTGGTGATTGTACTGTTATTGTTTGTTTTATGCAAAGGCCATTGGCCAAAAGCAATAAACTTGACTGACTGACTGACTGATTACACTTCTGGTACTAATTAGGGTTAGAAGTCAGTGATTCTTCCAGTTGCAAGGATAAAGCCCACTTAAAGATGGCAGTTATATAGAAAGTAGACATATACAGGATGGCACCAGAGGAAGGCTCTTTGTACTTACCTAGAAAGTCCCAAATAAAGACATTTTTGAAAAGCCTGGGAGATTTAAATCCATGCTGAAACACCTGCTCAAGAGCTGAGACAAGCCCACATTCTCCACATAGCAAAACTGTCAAACTGCCTCTCTGTCAACAGAATATAAAATATTTTTTACGTTTAATGAATATGTTATGAATATACTATCATGAATTACTTTTTTTTAATTAACTACACACACACAGTAGATGCTTGCCGTAGGCTACCAATACTTTGCTTTGATTCAGTTTATCAAAATTTGTGGTATCTATCAAAAAGAGTTTCCAGAATAAAGCTTCAAAAGCAATCAGGTCTTACACCATTATAATTTTGTAACTTCTAATTTCTACCATCCAATCCCACGGAGACCATGGAAGTGGTAAATCAGTGTCAGGCATCAATTCAGAGGAGAATCAGGATGAACATGTTGAAACTTAATCCAGATGAGATGAAGGTAGGTTCTGATCACCTATGTGAAGATGTACATCCTACTTTGGATGGGATTGCAATCCCCCTTGAAGCAGCTGGTGAGTACACTTGTGGGGCTATCCACTTTATCCACTTTTCCTGGATATTCAGGTGGCAACAGTTGCCAAGAACACTTTTTCTGATCTTACGCTGATTTGGCAGTTGAGGCCTCTTAGAAAACTTTGAGATTGTAATGTTTTCTGCACAAAGCTGCTTTTAAAAACAGCTCAGAAAATCAATTGATTCAAATGCAGCAGCCAGACTGCAATCTGGTGCTCAATGATTGGAGCATATAACTGGTTTCCTTTCTGTTTCCAGACTCAATTTGAAGTGCTGGAATTAGCCTTTAAACCTCTAAGCAGTCTAGGACAATCTGCTTCCATATAAACTTGCCTGGGCTTTAAGATCAACCTCAGGGGCCCAGTGCTCTGTGCCATCATCTCAGGCTGTTAGGCAAGTGAATTTATGAAACAGAGCCTTTTTTGTGGTGGTGCTATGGCTTCTTTTTGTTGTTTTTAAGACAGAAACTAGGAATATTTTAATTTTAACACATGTTCTGTTGCTTTTTCAATGTAATATTTACTTTATTGCATTTAAATTGGTTTTAAATTTGTATTATTATTTATTGTTTTTAAAGCAGGACAAAAATATTAAACAACAGCAACATTGCTGGATATCACAGAACAGCATATCCACTACTATGTATTAGGACAAAAAAACGAAGGGGCTGTTCAAAGGAACCCCAAATTGAATATTCTGAAATTTGGGGCCAAGAAAGGCACATCTGATACAGATTCACACAAGTAGTATATTGTTTTATAGTTCTAAGAATGGATTTGGATATAATGCCGGAAATGGGGTTAAGAGACTGGGAGTGGGCTGTAGGGGTAGAGTCCAACTAAGGTCTGACTTACAGTAAACACATAGAAATGAATGGGATGTACGTTAATCATGACTAACTTAAGCCTCATTCATTTCAATGGGTCTACTCTAAATAAGACTTTAGTAGGATTTACCCTAGGAGTGCCCTCCTCTCTCACATGCAAATTCCCCAGTCCCCTTCTCTTGTGTTTAAGGTAATATGTGATTTATGTTAATTGTGATTAAAATGAACCTAGTCTATGGGTTCCAAATTCCTTTGAGAATTCTGATTAAAACTAATATAAAGGATAAAGCTAGCTGCAGGATTGTGTATTTGGCCATGTACAGCTTAACTCCAGTCACCAATTTCATTTGTTAGTCGCAAATACATATCTGTGTTACCCATTCTTCTGAACCACCATTCTTTCACTAACAGCTGTTGGCTTTCACAAAGTAACTAGTTGCACATATAAATATCAAGAAAGAAATATTATCAAGCTCAATTATTGCTAAGAATAACAATTCTCACCTCTTTCTCTGGCTTGTGGAAGTGTTTGACAATTCCATTTACTGCTTCACCAATGGATTCTTGTATCTGACCTGTGTTTAACTCTGTGCAAAAGGGAAAACATGTATTTTTTTAAAAAAACAGCAATTTGTTTTTCAATTAATACACATAGAAATCAGAATTAAAATTATATTTCTAGGACAGCAGTAGGGAAAATGTTCCATGTTATTTTCTCTCTGGCATTTTGCTCTATAATAATGTATTACTTCAGCAAGCTCGCTGGTTATATATATGCAATATATTAATTTTAAGGTCACCTTTCAGTATAAAATTCTCAGGATAGTATACAATCAACAAATTACATTATAATCAAAAATACCAAAAAAGCTCTAAAACAGCAGCCATACAACTAAAACCACTTATAAAACATGATAAAAAGTATGTGCCTAGAGCCAAAAGACACCATGGTTGGTGCTGGGTGAGCTTCCCTGGGGAGGGCATTCCATATATAAGGCACATCAACTAAAAAGGCTTTCTCTGCACTCCCAACCCATCAAACCTCAGATAGTGGGGGAAGCCAGAGAAAGACCTTAGATGAATAACATGGGATTCAGGCAGGTTCAAATGGAAGAAGGATATCCTTAGTGGCCACATTCCATCCTGTTTAGACCTTCAAAGACAACAACCAGCACTTTGAATTGTACCTGGAAAAGGTCTGCTAGTCACAAATAGCTGTTTTAGAAATAGCAAGATATGTTCTCTATAATTGCTCCCAGTTGGCAGCCTAGCTGCTATGTATAACATTTCTGATAAGCCTTCAAAACATAGCCCCACATACAACAGATTGCAATTGTCCAATCAAGATAGTATCAGTGCAGGACAAAGTGTGACCACGAGGGGTTGCAGCTGGCACACCAGTCACAACTGGTCAAAGGCACTGCATGGTGAGATGCCATTTCGGCATCCAGTGACTATGTTAGATCTATCAGTACCCCCAAACTGTAAACCTGATCTTTTTATGTAGAGATGGGAAACCTTTTTGTTTCTGAGGGTCACATTCCATCAGGGATAATCTATCAGGGGCTCACTCACACCATTAATCAATCATCCATTCATCCATTCACCCCACACACTCTTTCATTCACACATCCCCTCCTATCCACTCATCTACACACCACCATCCATTTGCTCACACTCACACCCATTCAATTTCCTCTTCCCCATTTTATCTCTCCCTCCCTCTATTTCCCCCTTCTCTCGCTCTTTCTTCCCTCCACTATCTCCCCTTTTCTCTGCAACTGCCATTCCATTCTCACCATGACCCCCAACAATTAAGCTGCAAAAAAAAAGCTTCTACTGGTACCAATGGGAGATTTTTCCTAAGCCTAATGGCAGCAAAGTGGGGTAATTTTCAGAGGGAGGCTTGCATCACATGGGAAGTGGAGGGTTAGCTCTTCCCTCACTAGCTGTGCCCCCCAATCACCTCCATGCATGGCAATTAGGTTAGAAAAAAGAAGGGCCCAAAAAAGAAGCCCTGTTGCACTGTGGGGGAGGGAGCTGTGGGTCAGATCCAAAGGTCTCAGGAGCTGGAGATTTCCTATTCTTGCTTTAGGCATAGTGTAGAACATCCAGAACATGTTGAACCCCACACTCTCTGGTCAGATAAACCACCTACCAACTGTATCTCCATCTTGTCAGGATTAATCTTCAATTTCTTGGCCCTCATTCAGTCCACTACTCCCACTCATTCAACACTTCCACTCTCTCATCTGGTTTTGATAAAAATAAGAAATAGACTTGGGTGTCATCAGCATATTGATGGCTGATCACATATCTCCAGGTGATCTCACTCAGTGACTTCATGTAGATACTAAAAAAGGGGACAAGCTGGAAAGATTCCATAGCATAAATGCAATGGAATCAAGCCGGAGTCTTTGAGCACTATCTTCTGGAATCACCCTTCGAAGCAGGAACAGAACCACTGATTCTCTCAACCACAACAGCCCATTCAGAAGGATAACATGTCACACTCCCCCAGTCCCCATCCCAGCATAGGTCATTATCAGGGAGACCCCCGACTTGAGTACCTTGCCCACGGGTATATGTATGATCGGCCAATATCCATTACAATAATTAGAGTTCAAAGAGGATTTTACAAGTAAAATCAGGGCAGGAAGCACCACTCATCTCAAGCTGGCCTCCCACCTTGATTATACTTGTGCATACACATGTCTTTTTTCCACACTCAGCATGGAGGAGAGGCTACCTCTGTGCAGAGTAGCAGAAAACAAGGCATCTTGCCCAGGAAGCAGCATCTTTCCTTGGGCAGAGCACCTTTATTGCTCCCACTCCATGAAGAGTGGGATAAAACAAGGCACCTTGACCGAGAAAGGACACTGCTAGTGGAGACCTTTCCTGGGCAGGGTACCTCTTTTTCTTCCACCATGCAAGGAGCAGGGCTTCCATGCAGAGTAGGAGAAATAAAGATACCTTGTTTTCTCCCACTCTGCACTCTTTCACTTCAGCAGAGCAGCAGGAAATACACAAGGCACAGTTTCTATGCCCCCTGTGCCACAGCTATAGCATAGAAACACAGCAAGCTGGCCAGGGCCAACTCACCAAGAATTCCCCTCAAGCATTCTTACAACACCGAAGTTTCAAGATTCAAATAGAACACTCAAGAGGCCAGATTCATTTTTACATTGAGGAATGGAACATTAATGTATCCCTCTTAGAAACTGACCAAGGTTTCTCAGGAGTCCATTTGGATCCATCAGTTTCCAGCTGCAAATTATCTTAGTGAGTCCATCACCTCTACAAAGGGAAGTGGTAACTTTAAATCTAAACCTCATCAGTGAATGATCCCCAGTCTCTCTCAACTGTCCAACGCCTGCTTCAAGCACTGATAAATGAAGCTCTTTTAGACAGGGATTTGTAGAGGAGTATTTAATATTAAAATCAAGCTTAACTTTTCACTTAAAATTGTACCGATTATTTATTAAAAATATTTTTAACTCGCTGTTCATCCTAGGATATTAGGGTCATATAGAGGCAGCATAAACACCACAATATAACACAGTATAATACACCCCACAACGTCACAATGGGAAAAAAATAAGACCAGCAGAACAAACTGAATAAGCAAGCATAACACTTTAAAATATCTGGGGCCTGGACAAGTAAGTTTTAATCTGGCACCAAAATAGCAGTGACAGCATCAATGAGGAGGGCATTTAGAGACAGATGTCACTACAAAGCAGGCCCTCTGCATAGGTCCTACACAGCAAGCTTCTGCTGACAAACCCAGAGAAAAGCTTCCTTTGAAGATCTTAAGACTTAGGCTGCCTCTACAAGAGGCATTTAAAGCTCTTTCAAGGCGCATTTAAAAAATTACCTCTACAAGAACGGAGCGCAAATCGGGCGTAGAGGCGCATTTTCTCTCCGATTATGCGCATTATCGAACGCGCGTTAAATAGCGAGTTTTATTTTGCTCCTGCCATTAAAGCGCATTTTGACTATGTGAACAAGCGATTCTCCGCATTAACTACTTGCAAAGCGCATTTGAAACAACTGGTAAGGTCACCTGTTGAGTGCTCAATTACCTCCTGCATACAAGTATTTATGATAAAGCGCTTCAGCGATTATGCGCATAATCGGCTAACCAGGTGTCAAACGGAATCCATCTAGAGGGGGTCACAGGCAGGTTGGCATAGGGAGAGACACTCGTGCAGGTTACCCATATTTGTGCATTTGTCTTTTGTAAGATAGGGTTTTGGAATCCATGAACAGTGTTATGCTGGGGCAACCATGCAAGCATATAAGAGATCGAGCTACAGCTATTGTATTCAGCAAATTATGTTTGAAGACGAAAAGGAAAAACATAACATGTTTGGGGCAATCTTTATTTAGAATAAGTCAACAGTCCAGCAGTAAGCAAGTGGTTACAGCTTCATATAATTGCAATTTGTAACACTTAGGGTTGTAAATTTTAATTTAATATGTGGATTTGATTAACTAAAGTGTTGCTATCTTGCCTCTCTCCTCAATCAATCAATAAATCAACATACTGTCATATAGACAATATTTAAGAAACCCAATGCTGATTCAAGAGCAAGATCAATTCTATTACTCCATTTCATCTTAATGGCATGAGAGTGGAAGTTATTTTCCAGTGATAAATGTAGAAAGTATTTAACCTTTATTCGAGGGGACAAAATTTTGCAGTGCAAAGTGTTCCTGTTCAGGATTCCAGCCATGCCCTTTTCCAGGATCGACCATTCCATTAGTATAATGGATTACAAATGAACAGTAGCTTACTTGGCTTGTTGTTTGGTGATATTGTAACAAATCTTCTGATCATGCTGGGGGACTGCTGCAAAGGAGGGGTTCTGCATTGCCTTTCATCCACTTCAGTATGGGATGTCAGCAATTCTCCCACCAGGATCCTCTCTAAACTGCCATCATCCATCCCTTTTCCAAGCCACCTCCCACATGGAAACCTAATGACACGAAGAAAAAGAAAGCATTGTACAGGCCTTATTCCCAGATTTTGCTTTTTTAAAAGCCAAACATGACACTTAAGTGACTCAGTAAACATGGTTTTGTTCTATAAACTCGGCATACTTCATTTCTTAACATTCCCTGATCCTACATTGCTTGGTCAGTGCAAGGAGGAGGAAAAAGTATTGGTTACAAACAGAGAGGTTGCAACAGGGAGCCACACAGACTTTCTGCTGGAAATAGAAATTTGAAGATTCTGGACCAGAAGCATATAGATTCTTCGAAGGGCCCATAGACTGAATGGATTACAGTGGCCAAGTTTAGATGATCAAATCCTGGCTCTAAAACCTCCATGCACCCACACTCAGCCCCTTTGCTCCCACTTCACTCTTCCTTTTGTGCAACAGGGGAAACAAACCAGGAAGCCACAATTAACCATAATTTCCCATTATGTGTGAACATAACAAGCCGGGATTCAAACGTCAACTTTAAACCGTGATAACACAGTTTATTTCCATTTTCAGGAAACATAAGCCTATTGTGGTTGATATACATATGAGGGGAATCAAACCTTGTTCTGTAAAACAATTGGTGTTTAAAAATCTGGAAGTAAACATTCGAGTCGCCACTTAGAAGCTTTTAACAGCCTTCATTGTTCAGAGCAGCAACAAGTTGATTTTTACAAAGAAGGAAATTAATACATTTGCTACATTTATTACAAAGCCTTGCTCTGGGATTCAAAACTTTTAAGATCCTTCACTACAACCCATAAAAAAGCTGAAATGATGCTTACTTGTAAGTGTGACCTGTTACTTCATTTCTGACCATAACATATTCCACTAGCCATTTGGCATACAGTCCAGAATTATCGTGTCCTATTTGTACTGTGGTAAGCTTTCCCAGGTTCTGACACTGAAAATCAGAAAAGAAAAAAGAAACATCTGTTGGATCCAAACAGAAAGAAATGTCACAGAGGAAAAACAATGAAGTCTAACCATTACTCTAATTAATAGAGCACTAATATATAAATCTGGCAATCACTAAACACAGTAATGCTACTTTGAGAGCAAGAGGGAGTTTTCAAACGAATGCTATGGGAACTTACAAGTTGGGAGAGGGTGCTCTACACCATTAACACATACCTCAAATGTCATCTCCAATGTATTCCTTGGAATCTGTAGGACTCCTGTTTCACCTAATTCGCCTGATATGCATATCCATGGGTTGGCTGTGAACATTGAGCCACCCAGTTTTTTGCTAGGAACTATCAATATATGGTATGGAATCACTGTAGAACAAGAAACAATGGCTAAAATGAATAAGTCTCTAGGAACAAGTGCAATTACCATTTATGCAGAAGAATAAGTACCTATTATACTGTACTAAGGAATAGGATCAAACAGCAAAGTATGGGAGATTAGGGCCCCATCTTCACGACGTCGGGAGCACTGAGTCGTGATGACTCCCCAGCGTCACGCAACGCCTTGGCGCCCCTTACGCCAGTCCTGACGTAAGGGGTGCGACGGTGCCTTTTCTTTTGTTGCCGCCTGCACCGCCGAGCATTCGGCAGTGCGGCGGCTGCTGGAGGGGTGACTGGGAGCCTCGGCTCCCCTACTCCCAGGTAAGATTTTTTTAAAAAAAATTTACAAAATGGGGGGAGGACAGCGGAGGCACGTCGGTGTTTCTTTTAATTTTATTTTAAAAACTTTAAATGGGGGGGAGGACTGCCGCAAACTAAAAAGGTTGCGTTAAATGGCAGACTTTTTTAGTTCACAGCAAAGGGCCTTTGCCTCTAGATGGCTTCGCACTGGCAGCTGCGTCATGTAATGCAACTGCTGCCAGTGCGAAGCCATGTCGACGGAAACTGTCTGTCTAGAGGTATCCAAGGCGGGGGAGGGATCAGGTTTTGCTCCCATCCTTTATATGCTTCATTTGGTGTTAAATGTAGACACACACATCTGCTGCATAGCCAAATGGCAAGCACATGTTTAGCAAACACACTCACATCCAGTTTGTCTCTCAGTTTACAGGTAGGTCCAACATTAAAACGTTTGAGAAGCACTGCCTTTCAAAACTCATTTAAAAATGCTCAGTTAACAATTACAATTAAGAAGGGAAGAGACAATGATATTTTAGATGTAGGGTGAAATCAGAAAATTGCCCAGGCTTATTCACACAGGTACATGTCTCCTAGTAAAACCTTAAGATGCTTAAAGTTGAGAAAAGTTTAATCAGGCCATACCCTTTCTGCTTGGCCCCTGCTCTTCCCAGAATACAGTCAGCTGTAAGCCATACGAGCCTGCCCTGTTCATAAGATCCTCTGGAAAGGCCCTTCTTTCGAGATTGCCATCTTCAGAGGCGTGTTTGGTGGTGACCCAAGAGGGAGCCTTTTCAGTGGTCACTCCTAGGCTGTGGAATTTCCTCCCAAGGGAAGCTAGGCTTGCTCCCTGTCTGCCTTTCCAGCAGTAAGCAAAACCCACTTTATTTAAGAAGTCCTTTAGCTTGCAAGTGGGTCTGTTAGGGTGGGTGCTGTTTTTAATAATGTTTTTCTGTAATTATGTTTTAATTGCATTTTATTGTATTGTTTTGTTGTTTAAATCAGCTTTAATTGTTTCTGTAACCTGCCTTGAGTGCCATTTTATGGTAGAAAGGCAGGATACAAATCAAATAAACAAATAATATATTGCACACAATCAATATCCTGCATTGAACTACATTTCATGAAATAAATTATCAAACATTTTGATGAGATTGCACTATCTTTCACTTACAGCACAGAATCATAACCACAATGTCATTAAATAACTATTTAAATTATATTTAGTTCATGTTTAAAATATATTTCCTGGTGACGAGGAGAAGGTACAAACAGAAACAAGAAGAACATGCAAAGGTACAAATATTGGGCAAAATCCAATGTTATGCTAGCAGACTTCCATTTGTACAATGGGACTTTTCTCTCTTCTCTCCTCTCCAACCCCCAGCTCCACCTCTCCACCCCCCCCCCCCAAATCTGCTCCAGAGAGGCCCCTTCCCATTCCACTGACAGAAGCATGTCTATGAGTTGGAGGGGCTAAGTGGAAATCACCCTCTATTACCTCTCAAAAGTTATATCCGGATGAAGGTTATAAAAGTAATGGAGTTATATGAAAATATCAAACAGGTTATGTTATCATCAACACTAGTTTGTGAGCAGTTAGTGTAATTAATTTTGCATTTAAGCTTAATACAGTCTGTATTTCTCACATTTCATTACTGTCTGACCTGACTGTGAGCATTTTTTCTCTCTAAATACACATATGTATACAGAGGATAAAATTCCATTTGATGAAATAGACACTGGTCCACAAAAACTTATGCCATGCCCTAACAAATTTGTTGGTGCCATAAGACTCTTTGTTTTTGTTTTTCCCAATAATGGAAAGTTATACTTACAGATTGTTGTAAAAACATTGGTAAAGCAAAAGTAATCAACAGCATTGAAGGAAAGAAGATGATAAAGGAACTGTTCTTTCTCGTCATCACAGCGGAGGAAAGCATAGCGCTTGTAGAGTTTTCTGACGAAGAAAATAAATGCTCTGTAAAGACTTTCAGGCAAAGGGTTTCTGGCACTCACACTGACACAATCAATATATGTACATTAAAATCAAAAGGTGTCAGTAAAGTATTGTTTCAGTTTCTAACTTCCTTACTCCGTTAAGGTTTTATGCACACATTCAGTTATGAATACCTTTTTCTACACCTTTGTTGTACAAAAAGAAGTGAAGATTTATTTTAAAAGATTTGTGTTTCTAGCCCCCTGAGGTGTGGAGAATAATTTGGAAACATGGAAGTGCTGGCTGGTGAAGGTTCAAAACCTCTGTAGAAATGTAAAATATCCAGAAATGTTGGATCCATTGGGAAAAGGCTGTTTTTTGTTTCAGATATTTACTTATTTATTTATTTTTGGAGAAAATTGAAATATATGCAACATTTCCAGAACAGCCCTATACATATTTATTCAGAAGTAAGACTGACTATGTTTAATGGAACTTACTTCCAGGTAAGAATGCACAGGACTGCAGCCTCAAATATATAAATGCCTTAGTTTTGTACAAACAAAATTGCAATATACTTGATACAAGAGTAAGAGTTGCAAACTGCTCCATCCTATGCTACTTAAGCATAAGTATCTTATTTTTTCTACTGCTCAGATATCCAAATGAAAAGCAATGGAGGGCCTGTTTGCTCCTTTCATGAAGATGACAGCAGAAATACATCTTGGATTTGAGTATTGTATATGTCTATAGTATACACAGGCGTTTCAGTCCTTCAGTTTTGTGGGTAAGGGAACAATCCTATTTATATTTAAATAGAAAAAAGTCCTACAACTCCCATCATTGCCAGCCAGCATTTTTTCTATCTGAACATGCATGGGATTGCATCCTAAACATTTTAGATCTTTCCCCGCTAATGATTTTACTCTGTTTTACATTTATTTTATATTATGTTTTCTCATGTTTTATTTTCAGCTTTTAAGTTTTGTGAAGTGCCCAGAGAGATTTGGCTATTGGGCAGTATATAAATACAGTAACAAATAAATAAAATTATTTTTCTCTAGTACCACAGATTCTCTTTCATAAAGGTAACGTTCATAGTATACATTTTACATTTTGAGTAAAACCCAAAATCTTTCAGAAGAGGGTTTTTCCCCTGTGTCTCTCAAGATTTCAAATTTTGTTGTTGTAAAAACTGTAAAAAAAAAATCCCTAGAAAAAATTTGGGATAAGAAGGATACTTTCTCTTGATTTTTTCTAGGTACAGGATTTGTATGCTGCTGTTAGGCTAAGTTTAAGGTGCATTTTGGTGCATTTTAATGAAAAAGACAGGTTGCTTACCTATAACTGGAGTTTTTCGAGTGGTCATCTGTGCATTCACACATACAGGCTTTGCGTCTGCACGGAACCTTGCTTTGGGAATCTTCCAAAGCTGAGGGAAACTGTTTTTGGTGGAAACCCTCCCTCACTGTCCTATTGCCATGCTCAGGAGGTTCCCACCCCTCTCCTCAGTTCCTTTTCGACTGACAAGCAATCTTGAATCTGAGGACAGAAACTCTATCGGTATCGACATCTGGTCATCCATTTTCACATTAAAGAGGTTTTTCCCATTGAAAGGAAGGTCCTCTATCCTGGACTGGGCCTCAGGAATTAGTCCCACTGATCTCAGCCAGGCATGGCATCTGAGGGCAATGTGCCTACCATTGATTTAGAGTTACAATCCGCTTGATGAAGAGCGGTATTTATTTGATTTATTATTATTTTATCATTGTATTTATATCCCGCCTTTTTTCCTCTAAGGACCCCAAGATGGCATACATAATCCTCCTCCTCTCCATTTTATCCTCACAACAACAACAACCCTGTGAGGTAGGTTGGGCTGAGAATCTGACTAGCCCAAACTCACCCAGTGGGTTTCCATGGCCCAGTGGGGACTAGAAGCCGAATCTCCCAACTCCCAGTCCAACACTTTAGCCACTACACCACACTTGATCGTTTGACTGCCTCTGTCTGGAAAACATGAGCAAGCTCCCTTTTTTCTTCAGGTAAATAATCTCATAGGGAATTCATTTTTTCCCAAAGAAGAAGTTGGTAGTGTGACACTGTAGGCTCATAGTTAGCCACACAAAGACCCAATGCTGTAGTAGAATACAATCTTCGACCCAACACATTCAGCCTACGTCCTTCCTTATCCACTGGAGAAGAATGTGGCTCTTGTGATCAACATTGGGCAGATTCCACAATTATGGAATTTGGATTAAGATGAGAAAAAAGAAAAGAGGCATCCTTTTCCTGGATCCTGTACTTAGCCTCAAGCCTCTTAGATGTAGGAGCCATCGACGACTGGGCAGCTCATGATTGACTAACTGGAGAAATGTAAGAAGAAAGGAGATTGCCACTGGTGCAGAGGTCTTGGTATAGACAGCATCAAAGACTAGGTCTTTGATTTGTTCAGTATGTTGCTGTGCTTCGATCCCAAGCGATTGTACTATCCTTAGGATCTGATTGGAAAATACCTCCAAATCCTCCAAAGAATCTGCAGGATGTGAAACAGGAGGATATGGAAAGTGGCACGGGGAATCTAGCACTATCGAAATACAATTCACGATCCTGACAGGATCTCCAGTCATTATAATGGTAACATCTCGGAGGAGGCAATGACCATTCAGAAAAATGATCCCAATCTTGATGAGGGGATCAAGACTGATCTCTGTATTCTTTGTGGTAACGCCGCTCTCTGTCCTGACCCTTACTGATTGATCGAGATGATTTTGGAGATCGGTACTGAGAAGCCGGAATCCTGTCTCCTGATGGTGACTGCTGCTGTTGAAACCGAGGAGGCTGAGGTCTCTCGCTTCTATCACTCGGGAGCGAAGAAACCTGTTGCCTGTCCTGACGATCAGATGTCGAAAGCCAGGCAGGGGATGCATCTCTAATCTCCCCCTCGGATGCGGTAGAAATTACGTCTATCTGTATAGGAAAATTTAGCAATGGTAGTATTTGCGGCATCTCCCTCTCTGGCAAGTTCTGGTCCGCTTTTTTAGCGTTCTTAGGCCTTTTCTTTTTCTGAACAGTTTCTGTGGAAGGCTTAGGCTTTTCTGGCTTTTTAAACAGTTTTTTAGCTGCTGATAGTGCCAAAGATCTCCCTGGAGTCGGGGGGATCTTGTCAACCAGCATCATCTGTCAAGGGTCCCGAGGAATCTGATGCAGCCATAGCACCTTAAGCAAGTGGGTTTTTTTTTCTGTAAGTTTGGTGCTGCTTGAGAGACTTTGGTCAGTTGTGAGTCGACAGCCTTTAAGGCATGTTGCCACAAGAGAAACTAAAGTCTGTTGACTCTATTACGACGAGCTTGTTTAGAAAAAGACATGCAAAATTTGCAGGTCTCAATCACATGAGCCTCTCCCAGACATAGAAGGCACAAAGTGTGGCCTTCAGTGGAGGGCAACTTTCTGCCGCACTGAACACACTTTGTAAACAGGGCCTTTAAGGCCATACACTCTCGTACATAGGCCCTGCCCAATGGGGGATGGGGGGGAAGTAGAAGAAAAACTTTTTTTTTTTTTTTTTTTTTAAAAAGGAAAAAGGAAAAGCGAAGAAGAGGACTAGAAAAAAACCTCAACAACAAACAAGAAGAAATTATTCATTCTCCTCAGTGGAATATCACGCTAACATGGACAAAGTTCCCAGTGAGGCAACCTAAATGGCAGTCGAAAAGGAACTGAGGAGAGGGGCGGGAATCTCCTGAGCATGCGCAGTAAGACGGTGGGGGAAAACAGCTTCCCTCAGCTTTGGATGATTCACAAAGCGAGGCTCCATTCAGGCACAGAGCCCATATGTGTGAATGCACAGAGACCACAGCAAAGAATTAATAGCTATAGCAAAGATTCTTCCTGCTCTACATACTGGCTATATAATGAATTAAATTATGGGATTGATACTAAAATCTGAAAATTAGGAAAAATCCCCATCATCCTGAGTCACCGTGGGTACACATGGTGTGAATGAATATTAATAAGCTCCACGCTATGTGGTCTGTACTGTATCAACTCTTGGCTAGTTGTAAAATGTACAATTCATTAATTTTGCATTGCAAATGAATGCAATTACTGTCTTAGCACCTGCATTATGTCAAGAGCAGTATCTCTGGTGGACTGACTCGTGCCCTTTGTTCCTCTATATAGAATTGTTTTCTGTAGAAGGGCAGTTTCATTCATGACAGAGAAAAGACATCAACAGGTCCTAAATTGCTTACACCTGTGAACTAAACCTGTCAACATCCTGGCTACCACATTCACACCAACTGTAACTTCTGGATTCTCCTCCAACAACCACCCACCCACAAGACCACCATCTTGTTAGGATTCACTCTAAGTTTATTAGCCCGCAACGAATCCACTACTGCCTCCATGCAGCAATCTAGCACCTGCATGGCTCTACCTGAGTAAAAGTAGAAGAAGAAATAGAGTTGGTTGTTATCAGCAAAAATGGGACTAGGCATCCCACCCACCCCCACACTTCCCCATGCCCAGGGAATGGGTGCAAAAAGGGCTTTTCTTTTAATTTATTTTTTCTTTGGATTCACTCTGATCCGTATGTGTGCAACAGAACAAACCAAGCTGTCAAAGGCAAAGGAAAGAGAGCAATCCTTAGGGTTAACTAGGGATGGCCGTGTTGTTCTACGGGAAGGAGGGGGATGCTGGGGGGATCATGTGGGGGACACCCCAAAAAGAATTGCACACTTCTGGCATGAAGAAATTTCAAAAACGAATTGGGGAGGCTGGCACAGGGATGGGTAGAATATGGTGAAGACGGTTCCACACCATATCCCATCCCTCCCAGGACCTGCGTCCACGCTTCTACAACAGAAGCTGGGTGTTTTTGCCCTTCCCATAAAGATCACTCTCCCGGCTTTGCTTCTGACAGCTGTGGAAATCGTCTCCCACCTCTGTTTATGCTGAGCTCCCTACTTCTTCAAAGGAAAGTGGGCACGTTCCCACCTCCCCATAAGGACCGCTGAAGCTGCCTTGCTTTTGACAACTGACAACAGTCAAAAGCAAAATAGGGAGAAAGAGAGAAAAAATTATGGGGACTTGATACTGGCTATCTTCACCTGCACGGTTGGCAAAAGCAACATGAAGGGGAGCAAACTGGTATCCTTTGGTTTTGAACTGTCAGCCATGTACGCATCAGCATGATGCCAAAGAAAAATAAATTAAAGAAAAGCCCATTTGCACAAAAATGGGACCAGGAAATTTTTAAAAAAGGGATCCAATCCCAATTGGAGCTGGGAAGGGGGGGGGGGTTGGCAGGGGCGAAGGGACTGTCACTGGCAAGGGGAAAAGGGCATGGGCAGCAGTTTGGCTGTGATCATGAATAGCAATTGTGTCCCCTGGGCAAGAATGGCAGGGAGTTCTGCCACTCTTGCTGAGCGGCTTGCTACCCAGTGGCCTTTACCACAATGGATTGGCATGTCTGGGTTCACACAACACGTCATCCCATCATGGGTAAAACAACCTCTACTGCAGACAGTGGGTTCTCAGGGTGAATTGTTTGGAGAAAAACCCATCCTGATAAAAATGGTCTGGGTTGTGTCAGCCCACTAACCAACAATAGTTTGATTGGCATGTTGTGTGAATCCAGTCTTTTAACTTTTTCATTTTTGACATTCTGACCATAATAGCTAATCAGTTTAGGGCAGCACAGAATATGTTGGATTGTACCAAATCTTCTCAATGCAACCTAGCACACACCTTTATTTCAAGCCTATCCTGTTTCTTAAGCCTCTATCAGACTCAATCAGTATCTGTATTTTATCTACTGGTGCTACTAAAGATTTGGCAAGTCTGTTTAAAATGAAACAGAAACCAAGAAATCTCCATTAACCTGAATGTTACTGCATCTTGGCTGAACTTACTTTGTGAGTTCATGATCCGAAAGAAGGTGCTTCAGGTGTCTGGAGAGTAATTTCTTCTCCATAGAGAGCCGAACCCAAGCTCTAGCCTTACCAACATCTGTTTTGATCTCACTAATATTCTGGATATGCCTGAACAGAAAGGGGAAAAACAGATTACAATGTTAGCATCCTGCCTTTCACTTTGTTAGTAAAGTAGTTTCACAAGAATGTGAAGTGTTAAGTGAAATGATTTAACACATTAATCACAAGGAGCAGTAAAAACTAATCAAGGTGGCCTTAAAATGGTTTTATGATCCTATGTCCCTGTTCTTACGACACGCTAAGCCACAGTGGTTTAGCATTTTGAGCTAATCATGATGGCTTAGCATGTCATGTGAACCATGACTTAGTGTGTCATGTGAACCATTCCTCACCATGGTGGCTACATTCCCACAGTTTAAACACACTCACTAACCATTTGCTGCAAAAGGGTTAGCAGTCTAACCATGGCTTAGTATGTTGTCTGAACAGGCCCAATGTGGAAACCAGCTTTAAATCATGGCTTCCTGGAAGCCTCTTTTGCCCTCTTTTGTATCTGGTCACCCTAGTATAGCTCCTGCAGCTTTAACTGTTGTGATGAAGAGGGAATTTCACCAGGTTCTGCATATATACAAATGACACCTGCTGAAATTCTCTTTTCTCTACAACTGTTAAAGATACAGGAGCCCTGTCCTCATTTTCATATCGTCACTCTAGAAGTCTTCCAAGATTAGATCAGTGGAGCAAAGCCATACACACACACATTCAGGTACTGTAGAGGAAAACTCCAGTTAACAAAGTTAATTTGTTTTTCCAGTTATCACTTCCAATCCACTTCATGCATTTTCAGTAGGCTCTTGCATATGCAGCTATTACATATTGTTCCTGGAGATGACAGACCTGGCCACAGTGACACATGTCTTAGTTGCATCCTGTTTGGACTACTGTAATGTGCTGTTCTACAATGCTGCAACCAGACTATTGACTGCTGCACATAATTCCCTTGTTACAACAGCATCATTGGCTGCTGGTTTTGATTCTGAACTCAATTCAAAGTTTTGTTTTATATATTTGTAATATTTTTATATTGCCTTTCCTCAAACGATACAAGCTGGTGTACAACTATAGCATAAAACGTAAAAACTATAATAAAACCATATTAAAACATGAAGGGCACAATCCTATGGGTTGTGCCCTTGTGAGACGGAAGCCTCCAAACTTGAAGGCTTCCATGTATCCAATGCCCTACTGAGCTGCTGCTGGCAGGGCAAATGAAGGATAAAGGTGATTTTTGCCACTCTGTCCTCTGTTGTTTTTTTCCCTCTAGATGGACTTCTGAGCATGCTGGCAGTGGTGGGACTGGGCTGGAGAAGCCATAGGATTCCTCATATCCTGGCCTCTCCTCTCCACGCTCTCCTCTCCCGCTCCCTACCAAACCCCCTTTAGTGACCCCAGGAAGCCACCAGCATGGTTCTTCCCACAGCAGTTGTGAGGGGGCAGGGGAGGGATCAGATACCGGAGTCCTCCTTCCAACGTCATAGCAGTGTCTATGGCTTCAGAAGAGAGACTCCGAAGAATCCTATGGTCTCTGGGATGTTCTCCAGGGATTCCGATAGGGCTCTCTAATAGCAATTTAAAAGGCCAAATTGAAAAGATATGTCCTAACTGCTTTTTGATAGAGTTTAGACTGGGGACCAATCTTAACTTTGAAGGGAGAGCATTCCACAGCTTGGGAGCAATGCAGGAGAACACCCTTTCACATGTGCCTAACAAACAGGTTTCTCCGAGGAATGTTATCTTCAGAAGGGCTTCTCCTGCAGATGTTAACAACTGGACAGGCTGTTCCTTTGCCATGCTGTAAGCCATTTAAGGTGCAACTGTATGCATGTTGAGATAGAAAAAAAGTCCTACAACTCCCAGCATTTCCGATCTTTTTTCTGTCTAAACATGTGTACCGATTGTGCCCTTAGGGCTTTAAAGGTTAAAATCTTGAATTGAACCTGGAAAACAATTGGTAACCCATGCAGATCTTTCAATATTAGGTTAATACGATCTTGTTACCATGTGCCAATTAGCAACCTAGCTGACATATTTGGCACCAATTAATGTTTTGGTGCTTTCCAAGGGTAGCCATATGTAGAGTGCATTGCAATAGTCTGCATAACTTGGGATCAGGCTATTTGAAAGAGCACATTCTCCCATACAAGAGCTTTAAGATCTGCCTGAGCTTTAAGACCCTCGGGAGAGGCCTTTCTCTCTGTCCTGTCAGAAGTACATCTGGGAGAGGGCTTGCCTGGTGGCTACTCCCAGGCTCTTGAATTCCCTGCCAAGGCTTGTTCCATCTCTGTTGTCCTTCCATTGGCAGGCAAAGGCATTTTTATTCTGGCAGGCTTTGTGACTAAAATAGGTTTTAATTTGGGAGTGCTGTTATTTCTTTCTGATTGATTTACTGGATGTGTTTTAATGTTTTAATTATAGTTTTGTTTTATTTCATTGTTAGTCACCTTGAGCACTATTTTAGTGGAAAGGCGGGGCAGAAATTTAATGAATAGATAAATAATAAACTACGCTCTGAGGTGCTGCATAGCTCCTCCTCTTCTTTTTGCTGCACATCAATACAGCTAGTTCTGTAATTTGCAAAGTCAAAGGCTGTTTTATAAGCACAAAATAAAAAAGTTAGCTCAAACTTTCTTGTCAGTTAGACCTCTTCCTCTTTTTGTCACTGTTAGATTTCAGTGTATATATAGAAATGCTGAGTTGGAAGTCCTGAATGATTCCATTTAAAATGTAATTGCTAAGAAGCTTCAGCAGATGCCAATAGTGACATATTTTTGCTGAATTTACTTAGCATTTGTTCCATGGTGGAAGAATCTTGACAACTAAACTTTTAGCTGTACTAGTCATTGGTTATAAACACTTTTATAGTTTTAGTTTCTGAAGTGTCTGCATGTCCCTTCTCAATGCAAGGTCCAATGAAACACTGTGAAATTCATTCAGTAGTACTGTAAGCAGATCATGTCATTGCCATTTGCAGTATTAATCTACTTTGATTAATAGTACCTCTGTTTCTGCACTAATGGACTAATTTGGCTATTGGGTGGTATAAAAATGTAAATAAATAAATTCAGTAATTCAGACTTCTCTTTATAGACTGTGGTTTATTTAATTGTCATCTGGGAAAAGTGATCTATATTATATAGTATTAATAAAATCCTGCCATATATTTTAATAATCAAATTACATTACTTTGTGGAAGAAGTTGCTATCAATGGATATGTATACACATTCTAATGTTTCAAGCAGTAGTAATACACCCCTCCCTGTAGGGAAAACACATTCTGTAGAGCTCTTGTGCAAGTGGAGAAGGAAAAAACGTGCAATAAATGGTCTACTTTCAGAGAAATATTGGCAGAAGGAGGTCCTCCTCCCCTCTCTTCAAAAGCCTCACCCAAGAGAGAAAACCTTGTTGAATGGGGTGGGCTGTTGCATGAGAGGCTGAGGGGGAAGGTTCATCTGGGGTTTGAGGAGGGAGATGCAGTTGTGGAAAGTACCATTGCCCTATTTTCAGAAATCCCCCTTCCATGTCACTGCCTACTGCATTCATGCGGGTCTGGCCCTGACCCACAGGTGAGGCTTTTGGGGAAGCTGCTGGGGGAGGAGGGAATGGCAATGAAATCTTCCACTCATTCTCTTCTGTTGACATGCTCCTGGAGCTAACCCTCTAGAATGCATTTTAATAAAACAACATCAACCTTGAACGGATCGAGCCAGAGAATCCTGAAACCTAAGATAACAATGGGTTTTAACACTGCCTGCAGCTTTTTTCTGAGAACAAATATTAATTTTGGTGCATAGTTGCCAAACATTTCCTAAATCTAATTATTGAATTGTTCTGTGTAGGTCTAACACATAACTCTGTTTTTTAACATGATATATCCATCCATATAACAAGAGTTCCTGGTGACTGCATAATAATTGACTATTGGAAATAATAGGGGGATCTCAAGTCCACCTCCATCAGCTCAGATAGGGAGTGTGACAAGCAGTGGGGTGGGCGGTACACCAAAAGAATCCCCAAACTGTCCCACGACTCAACATAAGGTGCAAACATTCCAGACCAGTAGTCGGGTGGACAGGATCCTGCAGAGGGAGATAGAATTCCTATAGAACACAGCATGCCCCTCCCCGGCCCTCAAACCTACCCCAATGCTGAACCATGTACCCCGGTGGCAGAGCTGAGAGAGACTAACTCCTCTCTGCTCACCCTCCCAGGTCTTGGTTATGCATGCCAGATTGGCCACCTCATCCACTCTTGAATCATTGATAAGGGAAGTCTTATTCTGAACCCATCTGGCATTTAACAGCAGCTGATTGCTCTTTCACATAAGGGCAGACAGATAGGACAACCACTATGCATGTGGGTTAACTGTTTGGGCCATGTTCTCCTAACCTGACTTACCTCCTCCCAATGCCATATCTCCCTTGGTCCATAACCACACTAATTGGGGTCCCATCAAGTTCCCTGACTTGGTCCCATATCCTCTCTCCCAGGCACATAACAAGGTTTTTGGAGAACTAGCCAGCCCCACACATAAAAAGCTGTAGAAACAATCCACCCAAAGTTGGGATTGGTAGGCCTTGCCCCTGTGTCCCATCCCCCCGAAGCAGCTCCCTCCAAAAGTGCAACCCTACCTTTGACAATGCTGCCTTTGGTGCTGCTGCCGCCCCACATCAATGCTGCGCAGATAAGAGGTGTCCCAGACACCTTGAACACAGCTGGTCCAAATCAGTATTAATCTGCCTGGGGTAGTGTTTTTTCTCTTCTCCAGCTCCAACCTCAGGGGTAGCTTCTCCCAGGCAGGAAAACACAGTGCCAGGTAGGGCCAGAAATATGGAAAGTTGGCCCGTCTGCTACTGTAGAATGTCCTGGCTGGCTGCCTCTAGTTCATTGTATTTTAGTCTTAGGTGATATGAGAACACTTAGCATGAGACAGGGCCATTTCAATTGGGTGCCTATTTTGAGGAAAGAAAGGGATACCCTTCTTTATATTCCTATCATTGGGCCTGTTCAGACAACACACTAAGCCATGGTTAGGACACTAAACCTTCTGCAGCAAATAGTGAGTGAGCATGTTTATACTGTGGTTATGTAGCCACTACGGTTAGGCATGGTTCACACAACACACTAAGGCCCTGTTCAGAAGACACCTTAAACCACAGCTTTAACCAGGGTGAATAAGACTTTTTGCCTTATTCACCATGGTTAAAGACGTGGTTTAAGGTGTCTTCTGAGCAGGGCCTAAGTCATGGTTCACATGACACACTAAGCCATAATGTTTAGCTCAAAATGTTTTATCACCGTGGCTTAGCACATTGTCTGAACAGGGTCATTCTGGCCAGGGTTTGAAAACTATTAACCACAGTTCCCAGTTCAGACGTAATACAGAGGGATGGTTAACTGTATCTTGCTGACTTGTTTCCCCACTCGTGTGAAAAGCAGCTGCATGTGGGTTTATAAAGCTTGTTCATATCTCAGCTTACTAAATTGAGATTTGATCATCCAAACTGTGTGTGTGTGTGTGTGTGTGTGTGTGTGTGTGTGTGTGTGTATCTGATGAAGTAGACTTGACTATGAAAGCTTATACTAAAATAATCTAGTACATTGTTACCCACAAGCTATTTTGGCTTGTTTCACATAATAACTTTCCATCCTGTCTGAACCAAGTAAAACAATTTCAAGGACTCATTTTAAATAGTTTTTTTAATGTTACCATTTAGCTGAATTTTTGCAGAACTTGGGGTGAAATCCTGAACTCACTTACTAGGAAGTTAACCCTTTGGACACACTTCAATGTACTTTTGAGCAAACATGCTTAGGATTGTGCTGCACATCTTACTGAGGAGAAATGTATTAAAATGAAAATGTTTACAGGAACTATTTTAAATTTGGCTATTCTAAAATATGAGTGAACCTTTCATGCAAGTCTTTAGGATTTTAAATTCCAACCTCATGTCTTGGATGAGAGATACTCTTAGGGGAGACATTGCTGGGCTGGCATCTGACTTTCTTCTTTCTGCATCTAGAAGAATTCCTAAAAGAAACATATTAAACATCTTGTGTTTGCAGTTAACAGGGTAAATCCTTTATTTTTTAGCAAAAAAAATATGTATTAGCCAATAAACTTATATTTGGGCTCTCTGAAAATACCAACATGAACCTATTTGGAAACTTTGCTCAGCTTCAGTGGCCCTTCTTATGATCCCACCATGGACAGAGGTTCAATTGGTGGGAACAAGAGAGGACCTTTTTTTATTGTGGTGCCCAAATTATAGAATTACCTCCCCAGAAAGATGTATTTGGCACTTTCATGGTTCACTTTTAAGTGGGCATGTAAGATAAGTTCTGTTGCAGGAGGCATTTCTTAGTTAAGACCTTTTAAGGTATGTTGTTTTTATTGCTTCCATTTGCTATGTATTGTTTTAATTATCTGCTCTTTTATTATAATTATTCTTTTTCTTTTATTGTTATGATGTTGTATTATTTTAATCTGGCGGGATATAAATTATTATAAATAAAAAAGAAATATAAATAAATTCAAATTTAAACAGCAAAACATACCCATATAATATGTAAACAGAAGAAAAAATATGAATTGGATCCAATTCAGTTCCAGTAGTTGGTTTTCATATCAAAACACATTTTGATAGTGGAAGGTTTTTTTTGTTTTGCTTTTTTACCACATAACAGAATCAATTATGTGTGGTGTGTCTGACTTTGGCATCCATCTTCTTGCTGAGACATTCATACAGTTCACTATATATTCAGCTTAAATATTTGTTTATATGCTTTATTATACCCAAGACTGAGACTTTTGATGAAAAGGGAGAGGGGGAGTGACAAAATAAAATAGTTTCCCTCTTCGTTCAGTTTCTTTTTGCACTGGTAAGTGGGAATCCTACAGAACCCCAAAGCCTGGCATAAAAGTGGTAGAGAACATTTGGAAATCTTTGCAAAAGAGGGCAGCAAGTTCCTGAAATACATGACTGACACATATTCAGGGCCCAAGCATGGAGGCATGGGGAGGTTACACTTTACCTGAGCCAGGAGATCGAGAAGGGTCAAGCCCAGGCCACAACCCCATTACTATGAGTAAAATGGAGCTATTTTTTAAATATCAAATGTGAACTTGCAAGACAAAGCGACTCTGGGGAGATAACTTATGATTTTGCAATAAAAAAGGCCAGAAAAAAGTGAATTGCTCTATTTATAAAATGATTGCAGCTTTGTTGGCTCATTGGAATAAAAATCAAAAATTATCCCTAATAGATATTGTTGATTTTTAGCCATGCATTCTGGAATCTAGTGAATTCTGGCTCAAACTAAGATTTGTTTATGTTGGTTCTGTTTCCAACTAATATTTCTAAAAATCAAAACAAAACTTCAACTCAACAGAAATACAGTCTTTTTATTAGCATCAAAAGTCCATCCTAATATTATTACTTTTATCTAAAATTGTGAAATACAGTCACTTCAGAATTTTAGTTATGCAATGATTTGGCACAACAGACTAAAACGTATTTCAAACACTATGACATTTAGTGCATTTTTGAATGTAAGTAATATTCTGTTGAAGGAGAACCACATAGCTCAAAACAGATTGGAATTGTGGATATTTTTGGTACATGTATGTACCTCTAACAGAACTGCTTTGCATCAGTATTTGGTGCCATCGCTCTCTTTTGTGACCTTTTTCTCCTGAACATAACAACACTATTCATAATCTTTATGCAAGCCAACTATACCTGAGGTACTGAAGCTTCCGGATGTAGGTTTTCGCTGCCGATTTTCTTGGTAATGTAACAAGTGTGACCACAAAGCAGATTTCCCCTAAAATTAAAAAGAAAGATTATTTGTGAAACGCAGCATAAATTACTCATTAGAAGCAATAGTTTTATTTCAAAGATGTTTCACATTAAAACTAATCATTAGATACAACAGAGACAAGAGAAAATGACACAATGATACAGAATTTCAAAAAAGAGAAATAGCTGTTTTGAATAAAATGTACATACTTTCTGAAGAAAATTCAAATAGGTATACTTGGAAATGCAGTACATTAGGACTACTCACATGCATAAATTCAAATCAACTTGGCTTTTTCCACTACATAGGTTGTGATGTGAGCAGTACTCATCCAAGTTCTTGTATTCTGGAATGCTGTCCCCAGTCTATAACAAACTGATTAACTCTCTAAACCTGTACATGTACAGAAATTACCCTCGTTTCAACATTGCTATGACCGTGATATAAATATGCAAGCGCTATGTATTACTCTTGTGAGAAGTATGTGCCATCCAGGTTATGCTATGCTAGGCTGACGAGTGTTACCCAGAGGATCTTCTCAACTGCCGCTCCCAGACTGTGGAATGGCCTGCCAGAGGAGATTCGACAAATTAGAAATCTTCTTGAATTTAAGAGAGCTGTGAAGACTGATCTCTTCTGGCAGGCCTATCCAGATGAATTTTAAGATGTTTTTATAATGTATTTGTTTTTATTTGTTTTAATGTTTTATCTATTTTATGATTCTTGTATTTATATTTATTGTTGTCCCCCGCCTCGATCTGGATGGAGAGGTGGGTTAGAAATAAAATAAATAAATCAATAAAATAATAAATAAAGTTGCATTAAAATGGGTGCTCATCTTTACCATATCTTCCTTTTGTTAAAGAGGACTCTGACTAGGCCAGCCTCAATGTTTAAGCCTTTTTAAAACTGTCCATTGTAGGTTAATGATTTTTTAAAGACAGGACTGTTATGGCTTCACAAGGAAGTTTGTCCTTTAACAAGGAAAAGTCTTATTGGATTCAGGATCATGGTAATCTTAATTTATCAGTTTGAACCCTGCCATGCTGACAGGAAGAATTACTTGTGCTTGCTTAGATAGACTGGTGTTACTCTTGAGAGATTCCAGATTATTCTTTCTAACTCAAAGGCTGCAATCTGACACACACTCACTTGGAAGTAAAACCCACTAAATTCAGTGACATATTTGTAGGTCGGATTTTTAATTAAACTCTTGTTTTACAGTACTTTTCTATATGCCAGAATTTAGGTTTTGTGAAAAGTCTGTTTTGTTTTAAAAAGAACTTGTTTGCACTGGATTATTCAAGGCTCTGACCAAATCTCAAAAGCATTGTCTGCACGCTTGAATTCTATATAATATAATTCAGAGGAAATACAGATACATAGTCCTTCAATAGCTGAACTCCTAACTCCTTATGGAACCGCCATGAGTGCCCTTTTTTTGGTAGAAAGGCGAGGTATAAATCAAATAAATAAATAAAACATATCAGGATTGAGACACCATTCCTTTGTTGCAGGTTCTTGGGATCTCATCTGGCTTTTAATATGAAGGAGAGAGATTTGTACTTCATCTGTGCTGCCTCCTCCAACAAGTAATCAGTTAAATGTCAGGGGCATGGTTTGCCCTACCTTGTTCTATAAAGCTGTTACCAGGGTCAATTTAGCAGATTGGTGTGCAGTAACCTGGCTCCCCTCATCCAGGACTAGATAATCCCTCAGGAACCGTTCCACATCTGGTCCTTATTTTTACTTTCTACTGCAGTTTTAAACTTTTATATTATGTTTTATTATGTTGCATTTTATGGTTTTAATTGTTGTGCGCTGCCCAAAAAACTTCAGCTGTTGGGCAGTATAGAAAAATAATAAATAAATGAATAAATGAATAAATAAATAAATCTGGGTGTATAGAAAGTGGCAGCAGCTACTAAATATGGCTCTCAAGTAAAAAGTGGCTAGCCTAGGGCAAGTTCAGACATCACTTTAAGCCCTAATGGATTAATAAACTACAAACAGTAACTTATTTTTTAAATAGTACATGATGACCCTCCACACCAACAGGCTAATAAGCTACTGTTCGTAGCTTGTTAATTAATTTGATGTATTACCCACCCCCGTCTCGCTGCAGTCCTCCCAGCTGAGCACACTGGTATACCATCTTCCCTTGCAGAGTTTAAGCCCGTTTAAGTCTCAGCCCAAGCATGCAGTAGCTCATTTAAGCTGTTCCCCATGCCTCAGTAGCACTCTTTTGTGGATTCACTAAAGCACAGTTCCGCATTTCACCCATAGATGCTACCGCAGTAGCCTTTTAAGCTGTTCCCAAAGCTGCAGTACAGCTGTTTCACTAATTTGCTAATGTGCAGTTACGCATTTTACCCATAGACGCTACCGCAGTAGCCTACTTAAAGTGTTTCCCATGCCCCTGAAGCATTATTTTACTAATTCGCTAAAGCGTAGTTGCGTATTTAACACATAGAAGCTACCGCAATAGCCGTTTAAGCTGTTCCCAAAGCTGCAGTAGTACTATTCCCATTACACAGAGAACACCTGCAAAGAATAGAGCAGCGGCAACAATCTGAACCACTCTTGCCATGCGACTCTACAGGCAAGTAAATTAACCCACAGTGCCTGACAAACAATATGATAACCCACAGCAGGTTAAATAAGCATTACTTAAGACTGTGGGTTATCAGAAAGGTTTATTTAGGGACAATTAAGCCCATATGGATTTTTAAAATCCTGATAGATGGCACGATAACCCATTGTGGTTATTTAACCCATTGTGGGTTATCGTGTCATCTGAACCCAGTCCCAGTCTCACCAGTAGCGTAGTTTTGAGAGCAACTGGTAGGCAAGTTCCCCCAAATCTCTAGTCTAGATTGTAATAACAATTACTTGGGAACAATGGCATCTACCTGGTATAGTAGAATCGTAATTAGACAATTTATTTGTTTGTTGTAGTAGGACTCAATTTGTATTAAGAAAAGAATCAACAAGCTGGCAACACTAAAGACTCTTTAGTATTTAGTATTTTGTAAGGAATTTAAAAGATCTATAAAGACTGAGCTCTTCCGGCAGGCCTACTCAGATGAATTTTAAGTGTTTTATTGGTGTTTTATTGATATTTTAATGATGTACTTGTTTTATGTATTTTTAATCAGTTTTGTGTATTTTGTGATAATGTTGTTCCCCACCTCGATCTGGAGGGCGAGGCGGGTAATAAATAAATATTATATTATTATTATTATTATTATTCACCCTTACGTAAATGATCATGTAAATAATACGGTGATTATAAGAAATTCTAGAGATTATAAATTTCTGGTTCACATAGACACCACTACCAAATCTAAATTATGTGAACCAGCTAAAGGTAAATGAAATATACTGAATTCTGCTCTCAATTAACCCAACAACAGGTCATGGTTATTTGAGGATTGTTTCCCTCTTCAACAAGCCATGCCACCTGGGTTTGGATGACACAACAAGACTTGCCTGGGTGGGTAATTAGCAAATGGCACATGCCAGGGCTTAAACAAGCCATGGTTTAAGCCACAGTGATCATACAAACTGGGTTAGTGACATAAAATAACTTAGTCCAGACTACTATTTAATGGCCCAGTTTGCTTGTCATAACCCAGAACTTTTTAACATTCTATATTATCATGACCAACGCTCTAGCAATGCTGCCCCCTTCCCTGTTGCCATGGCCCCGATGGAGAAGGACGCGTCAACATGGAGAGAACTTCTCCATTGAGTGGGCATCATTTGTCCTGGCGGCGCCTCTTCTGTCCCCATCTAGTTTCGAGGCAGCGAGCAGGGAAATCTGAAGATCACAGGTCTCTCCAATCTATGCTTCAAAACTAGATGGGGACGGAAGAAGCACGGCTGAGACAACTGAAGCCCTCTCAGTGGAGAAGTTCTCTCCACGGTGATGTGTCCACCCTCGTCTCCATAGCAACAGGGATGGGGGTGGCTACAACACCGCCCACTGCCCCATTGCTATGGAAATGACAGCAACAGAGGGGCACGCAAGCATCAGAGATGCTGCTGTGACAAGCAGGAGGGATTCTTCCGTGTCCTGTCCCAATTCAAGAGAACAGAAGGGGAATCCGTTGCTGAGGCAGGAGGGATGCAGGGGAATTGGATGTGCAAGCATCTGCCTGCCTCAGCAAAGGATTGCCTTTCTGTTCTCGTTAATGGGGATGGGATATGACGCAGAAGAATCCTTCCAGTTTGTCACAGCAGCAGCTCAGAATCTTGTGCGTGCACCCCACCCTGATATCGGTGGATGGGTTTCTCCCGCAGTTGGACATTTCACATCCAACCGTGGGAGGCATCCTTCACCCCCCCACCTCACGATCCATTTGGGGATCGGCTCAAGGGGATGGGAGGGGCTCCTTCTATCCCCTTGAGTTATCTCCAGATGGCTCAGGGGTGGCGGAGGGCGGTGGCAAGGGATGTGCACGTCCCTGGGAACATGTGGGGCACCACAATTGGTGGCACCCCACTCAGGGATGGCATATGCCTGTGCCAGGAAGCGCGTGGGGAGCCAAGGATCACTCCGCCCCACCAAGGGACAGCACAATCAGCAGCTACCCAAGCACTTGTGTGTGCAGGATTATTTCCCCTGCTGATGGAGCCCTGCTGGGGTTTCTGCCCATCTTGCCCCGCAACTCTGTTGGCAGGGGAAATAATCCACAGAAATAATCCACATGATAATCAACGGTTGTGGAGAAAAATAACTCCGCAAACCGTTGGTTATCTCCATTGGTTATTCTTTGGAAATAACCAACTGTGGTGTGTTTTTTGCCTGACAGTCAACATGTTAGTCAATGGGGGACTATTTAATCAACGGTTGATTAAATAGTCCACCGCTGACTAATGTGTCATCCGAATTAATTCATGAACATGCAGTGAATAGGTGCAACTCATGTTCATCTATCATATTTGGCTCCAAAAAGGGGTTTTGGGATATCGGATACTTCTTTTATTTTTCCTGCTTATCTTATTTTTCTGAGTCTTCAAGAATTTTATTTCTTCAGTGGGCACCTTCTGTAATGCACCTACTTTCTGCCTTGATTTGGATTATCATAACTCAGTTTATTAAGACAAGATATTCATGAGTTTATTGCTCATACATGGAATTCCTACAGTCCAGCTGTAATTAAACCTGTAAGTCTCCAACTACCCATAGTTTCCCCTTTTGCCCAAACCCAGAAATCTTAAGCCAGAATCTTAAGCCAACTTCAAGGCATTATTTGTTCTGTGTCTCATAATCATAGTTTCTATGTTCAGACAAAGTGAGAAATTATAGTGAATTAGAGATTTCTTGGTTTAATTACAGCTCACAGAAAGCAAAAAACTCACGCATACTTCAGTGAAGTAAGTCAAGATATGATTGTCCAAACCCTGGCCTGTGGCACATTGTGGCCTGGATTTCATAGTCTGATCTGTAAACGATAAGATGTTAAATTGTTCTGGCCAGAGTGTGGGGGTGAGGGGTGGAGTAGAAGGTCCTTTTAATTCTGATTATTTAGGACTTACATACTGATGGTCCTATAACAGTAACTATTACTACTACTTCCATCGCCCAAAGGTAGATAGATAGGTAAATATAGATATCATTGTAAACAATACATCTCAACATAACACCTATATAATTATCAACATGTATGCTGGCTCCAGTGCTGGAACAGATCATGTAAAGAGCACAAAAGCCTAAGGGAGCTAAAAGTAAATGAAAATCACAATATGAATAAATAGCTCACATTGTAGCTAACTAGTCATTTCCTGGAACTGCATGCCAATATGCAGACAAAGCCAAGGGAGAAGTAAAAATGACGTGTGTACAACAGAAATAACAATAAAGGAAGAAAATGCTCTCATAATAGGCAGTCTAAACTCTATCATACATCTCACAATGACACTGGATTAACAGGGTTGGAAAATATGAGTCTGAAATCACAAATGGAAGTTGATAAGTAGGTAGGGCTAAGGTAGTCTAGCAGCAGGAGAGTGGACAAAAAGCTGGGTGTGATATGGAGTGGGTTGAGGGAAACTATCTTCACACAAATTTATGGCGAGGCATTCTGTTCTACTGAAGATGACTCTTTTTTTTCTTTTTTTACAAAACTAGGTTTCCATAGTTGAAACCAAAGTTGATCTTACAAGGAGGAATGGCAATATTTTTTTTAAAAAAAACATATTTAAAAAATCTTTGGATGTATTGTACTTCCTCCATCAGATTCCTAAATACTCTACCACAACAGACCGTTCAGCACTGTTTGCCAACATCTTGAATCAATCCAAAGAATTAACCTTATGTAGGTTTGGCCTCTTGCTGGTCTGAAAGGCCCAAATCTGAGTTGTAGCAGAGTATACTGATGCTCTATCTTCTAGGATGAAAGTAGTACAGCTTCTATCCTATGTAGCATATAAGAGGGAAGGTAAGAGTCAGACAGTATATACCTTCACACACAGAAACTGATACAGTCTAGAAGTGAATTCAGGTAATTATCATAGGTACTCATACCTATCAAACAAGGTTCTACAGCTTCACTTAATCACCTTCTAGTTAAAGTTCACAGTAAAGGTAAAGCACAAGACAAAAAGAAGAGTTAGGACTTATTGAGCTGGATACAGAGATACTGTGAGCAGAGCTTTGCTCACTGAAAGGGCATTCTCAGACCCCACACAAAGAAAGGGGAAGGGGGATATTTTGCAATTTCTCCTTTCCTCTGCAGATCCCCGAATGCCCCCAAAATATGTTCCAAAAGATTGGGGGATTCTCTGGAACAGCCTGAAAGGTGGTACAGGAAGACTGAGAAGTGATAAGAAACCTGCAACAACAACAACAACAACAACAACAACAACAACAACAACAACAACAGTCTTTCACTGTTCTGTTCACAGAAGCATCCACCGGATCAACCCTTAGCATTTCACTAAGTTGAGCTCTACATAAAAGGTAAAAATTCAAGAAGGCATGTCTTGCATTGTAATATCAGAATTTAATATAGAAACATGATGCATTTGAAAAGATCAGAAAATACTTGCCAAATTATAAAAATGCCATTTCATTTCTTACCTGCTTCACCTGCAGACCATGGCTCCATATCCTTTCCAAGAGATCACAGAGACTGGCTATCAATGTATTTTCTTCTACACCTGTAATGTTCACCTCACCATGACCAAGTTCCACTGCTTCCCGGCCCATTTTTTCCACTAGCATCCTCTTTGTCTTTTGAGACAGAAAGAAGACAAAGTGACAATTGGTTTTTTGATAGATGAAAGCCCCAGGACATTAGATGTTGTACTTCATGTGAGAAACAGTTTAATAGAATCACTATATTATGTTGCTCAGTTGACTAATATGAAATACATTGTTTTTAACTAGCATTTTTCCCATTATGGCATTACCAGCGTTGCTCGCTTGTCTTGCCTTACATTTTTCAAGGATGAGAGACTTGTTCAGCACATAATATGTCTGTGGTTTGCATTACAATCAGTTTAAGTTAACATGGTGTGTATAAGTCCATAGCACCTCTTCTGCAATATTATTTGCCACCCAAAATTCCATCATAAAAAAATTGGGAGATTCAACACACAATGAATGGGCTGTATTCAAAGAAGTGCAAGCAGAGTTTCACTTGCACAATGGGGCTTTTCTGCTTTTTTCTTCCTGCTAAAGCCCCTTGCATCCATCAAAAGTTGGGGGACCCTCTGGATGTCATGGAATGTAGTGCAGGTGGTTGCAAGCAAGAAGAGGGAATCAGGGACATCCCCATTGGAGGAGCATGTTTTGGTCATACAAGGGGTTCTCTGTATCCTGCTCTGTGAGTTCAAGCATAATATTACTTCTCTTCTTATGTGTGAGATATGTTTCCAGATTTTCCAATAACCTCTCTTTGCACCTATGAATGCTGGAAATTGTTTTTCTTTCCTTTTTTATTTTTGAAAAATGAAAATCTAGCACTGTGAATGGAAATTACAACAAGTGCCACATGTTGCTCACATGTGAAGAAAAGGGAACCAAAATATTTCTGGATCCTGTACCCCACCCAACTCTTTAAAAAAAGCTGTAGTGTCTGACATTGTAACATATTTTCTTCCAAACGTCCCAGGCAGAGCTGAGGGAGAAATTAAACTGTAGAAATACTAGAGCTATATTACAGTGGTAGTAGAAACAGTCAATAAACCATCTCATGCTTCTCAGAATAGAACTTGTGGTAGAGGCAGATGTCTCTCTGGACCTTTTTCTACAGATATATGATTTAGCTCTAGATTAACTCTCTATCCTCTCACACTGTATACTACTTATCCTTACTGTTGCTTTCATTTGACATCTTCAATATGTCAATTTTTTTAAAGGATCTAATAAATGGGCTCAGCTAAAATGCAAGCATGATTTCATACACACACACACACACACACACCACACTAATGCATCTTCCTCTGTCTGACTAATACCACATTACTTAAGGCTAATCCTTCACACTGTTAACTCAGCATAATGCTTGAATGTAAGGGCTGCTTCAAACATTACTTTTTTATGGATAACTGCAAACTATTTTATACTGTCATATGGATATGGCAACGACATGCATCAAACAGAGATAGGCACCAGGAAGCCAAGATACATTTCAGACAGGACCCAGGCCCAGTTTTGGTACTGAGACTGCCTTGGTTGCCCTGTATGATTACCTCTGTGGGAGAGAGACTTGGGGAGTATATCCCTGTTGATACTCCTTGATCTTTCAACAGCATTCAGTAATCATGGTATCTTTCTGGAGCAGTTGTCCAAGTTGGGTTGGGGCACTGCTTTGCAGTGGCTCCATTCCTACCTGGATGGTGGTTTCCAGAGGGTGGTGTTTGGTTTCCAGAGGCTGGTATTGCTTGGCTCCATGGTGCCTCCAGTTCTGCAGGGTTTGATTCTATCACCCATGTTGTTTAACAACTACATGAAACTGGTGTCATCTGGGGTTTTGGGGTGAGGTCATCAGTATGATGGTGACACACAACTCTACTTCTCCATTTAATCTCAGGCAGGTGTTGCAGAGGATGTGCTGATAGGGATAGCCTAGCATCAGTGGTCTATGCTCTGGTAACCTCTAGATTAGATTACTGCAATGCATTGTAAATTGGGCTACCCTTGTAGATGGTTCAGAAACTGCAGCAAGTGCAGAATTTGATGGCCAGGTGGTTGTCGTGGACTATCTGATGTGAACACATAAGCCCAGTCCTGGCTCACCTGCTCTGGTTGCCAATTTGTTTCCAGGCTAAATTCAAAGTGCTGGTTTTAATCTATAAAGTCCTACGTGGCTCAAGACCCCAGTACCTCAAGACTGTCTCTCACTGTATGAAACTACCTGGTCATGGAATAAATAATCCAAGTGAGTAGAATATTGACAATCCAGGTAAGTGGAATGTTGACAAGGGGAGAGTCATGGCAATTTTTGCTAGGGGAAATACAAGAAGCAGGGGAAAGAAGTTAAAAGGCAGTTTGGGGGAGAGAGAGAAGAAAGAGAGAAGATGGGGAGAAGGAAGAGTGGTGGTGGTGGTTTTGGGAAGATAAGCTTTTTAATCAGCATGAGAGAAGGAAGCTAACATGAGCAGCCAACCTAATCATCAAGGAACAGTACGGCTGTGAGGAGTTGACAGATGCTGGAGGCCTGCTACGTTAAAGAGCAGCTAACAGTTGGTGAAGGAAAAGCAAAAACCCTGTGTGTACACACAGCACCAGAGAACCGCAGGAAAGGACAAAGGGCTGATTTCATTGTGAAGTATGAGAGGGAAGAGGAAGTTATTTTTATTTGTTAGTCATATGAAATTGAAAGAAACTTTGCTAATACACCCAGGTGTTTGTCTGAATCCTTTAATTCCCCACACACATCTGTCATTAAACAACCCATGGCCCCAACTGCCACATCAGCTTCAGAGGCCCTTCTCTGTGTGCCCCCTCCGAGAGAAGCTCGGGGTGTCAGTACAGGAATGGGCCTTTCCAATGATAGCCTGTGTTTATGGAATGCTCTCCACAAGGAAGCTCATCTGGTGCCAACACTGTCATATTTTCAGTGCCAGACAAAAACATATTTCTTTTCCAAGGCACTTGGACATTTGTTCTGACTCTATTGTGTGTTGCTTTTGGGATATGCATTTTAGAGTGAGAACAGGTGGAGATGTTGTGTTTTGTGGATAAGCACTTTCCATATTGTATTGTTTTTAGTTTATACTTTTATAGTATTTATTTCTATTTGGGTTATTGTGCTGATTATGGTTTAGAGATTGGTTTTAGTTTTGGTTTTCCTTTTCTTCTTGTTCTTCCTCTTTTTATATTAATCATGGATTTCTGTACCATGTAAGTGGCTTTGAGACTCCTTTTTGTGTGAAAAGCAATGCATAGATTTAATAATAATAATAATAATAATAATAATAACTGTTCCTTGATAGATGTGCATGCAACAACAAACATTCATAGACACCGTGTAATGCATGAAGTAGCCCTGAGTGGAATTACATCAACTGTGGCTCTGAGACAAAAAGCAAAGCCAAAATATGAAGAAACTGAGTAGGTGGAATTATCAGAATTGTCTTATTATTAGAAGCATATGTTCTGGTCCAAAACCTTGCTTGCACTTCACTGTACCAACAAAGTTCCAATGTAAGGGTCCTTTTCCCTATCATTTCAATACAGGAGAAATTCTGATGCACATCGCTTTATGTATGTGGAGTACTCCCTCAATTTCAATAGAACACTTCATCAAGGGAACACACAGAAGTAGGACAGAGTCTATTACATGCTCCATTTAATTCAACTCCTTTGAGTAGCTACGGTAACACCAGAGGCTGGACAATGACGTCAACAATAAATAGTATGCTACCTTATTTCGGCATTCCTTCAGCAAACCTTCCACAAATTTCCAGTTGGTTTGGGCAATTACTGATGGCGAGAGATTAGACAATTTGGGTTGCCGGATTGTGCTGCCCAGATTCCGAGCTTCTTGGATATACTTCTATAGAAAAATAGAAACAAAATTCATACAAATTCACAATGTCAAAATGTTTCCATTTTGCATTCTTGCCCATCAGAAAGTATATCAAAATCTCAAAGGATACATGTGTTTTATTTTATTGGAGGTCAAACTCGGTTTTACATAGCCTAGCTACTATTATTGTACTACAACAACAAAATGAAGATTTTATTGGATGGACATTAAAATAGTCTTGCTATAATATAGAAGCATTGCACTAATAACACTATCCAATATATTTGAAATAGCACAGTAACTAGATAACCTGGGTTTATGCGAAATAAAATGTTTTTGGACTGAATATAAGCACTTTTTGGGCTTTGCAGAAGGAAAACGTCTTTAGACTGTGTATCTTAACGTTATATCTTTGTTTGGTACCATAACCATATATCACATTTTCTTATAATATAGACACACACACATACATAATCACATACACAAACACAACATACCAGGTAAAGCTCTGAAACAGATTTAATAGAGTGCCTGAAAGGCCAATCATGCTGGTCCAAGTCTAAACATAATTGCAACTGAAGCTCGGACAAAGGAAAATCCAGCTGCTGGCGAGACAGGAAAGATAGCAAAATAAAACAAAACAGGAAACAAAACAGGATGCAAAACAGAAATCAAACTGTTTGTGTTACGTGAAAGCAGGGTAGGTAGGCATGAAATCATAAAAGCACACATGCAAACTAGAACAGAGAAAATTTAAGACAGTTTGTGACTTCCAAAGAGAGAAAGAACAATGATGCAGGTACAACATAAATTTATAATTAAACCAAAATTTAAAATAGAGAGAGGGGGAAAAATCATGCATCAACACACAACACAAGATTTTTCAAGAAGAAAAAAGCTAGGGGCTTAAAACTTGACTTACTTTGTTTTATGTATAAGTATTTTCCATAATTGTGTAACCGTTATTTTTTCAGTGACAATATTGATACCTTTGGCATTCTGGTTTTACAGGATTCCTCTGTTTTAGTCAGAATTGTAAGTAATAATAATTTGATGGACAGTAACAGCAGAAATGAATCCCTGAGAACTAATTTACTGAACAGGTTTGAGGGTCTGTGTTCTGATATTTGCACAAAAACAAATTCATACCCAATGATTAGGTTCACATGATCAGCAGAGGAAAAGAAGCCACTGTAGCCACTCTGCGTGTGTTGTTCATGCTCCCGCCATTTCCCTAACTACCCTTGCCAAGTATGGGTTGCTGCATCATCCAAACCTGATAAGGTGCGTGGTGGGGATGGCTTCCAAACCATCCTGTAATCCCTACAACAAGCCATGCATTGCAGGGTGATTTGGAAGACACCCCCTCCACAGACCTCACTGGGTTCAGACGGCATGGCAACCAGTATCCAAGGCAGTAAGCCTATATGCACCAGTTGCTGAGGAACATGGATGGGAGGGTGCTGTTGCACCATGTCCTGCTTTGTTGGTCCCTGGCCAACAGCTGGTTGGCCACTGTGTGAACACAGTGATGGACTAGATGGACCCTTGGTCTGATTCAGCATGGCACTTCTTATGTTCTTATGTTTAACCGGTGCTGCAACAAAGGTAATTAGGGAAATGGTAGCTGCATGAGCAGCACTCATGGGGCAGGGAAAAGAAGCTGCTGTGGCTTCTTTTCCCCACTAACCATCCAAACCCAGCCAATATGAAACAGCTCCTCCGTATGAATAGTCTCTACACAACCAGGTTCACACATGAACCCCAGAAGAAGTTACACAGAACAATATATTTGACACAGCTCTTGATTTCTGGAAGAGGTTATCATTGTGTATCAGCTCAAAACCTGGGCCATGCATCTTTTGGGTGGGAGAAAGCATCTTACGCATATGGTTGCATTTGGACAACACAATAGTCAATGGTGGATTAACAGTCAATTCCATGGTTGATTATTGAGGGGGTACTCCCCACACAACATTATAATCAACCATGGTGTAGATTAAGGCCAGTGCCGAATTGACTATTAGTCAACGGTGTGTTTGATTCCCGCAGGTATCCCATCAGCCATTGCGAGTTCTGCCGACTGCACTAAGTGGCAGCCACCACTTGGGTCACTCTTGACAAGGGACTCTGTAGTCGCCAAAAATAACCAACTGTGTGTGACATAATAATGGTGCTCGACACACAACACGATAACCAACAGTTGTTCAAATAATCAATTCTGTACAGCGTGGTGTAAAAAAGTCCTAACAGACGACGCAATAACCAACCGTTGACTATTTAACCCAGTGTTGACTATTTAACCCACGGTTGGTTATCGTGTTATCCGAACCCAGTCATGGTCAGGTAACCTACATTATCATCTGTAGAAGAGAGACAGATATTAAAATTGTATATTGCTACAATATATTTTGCACCTCTCTCTGATCATTGTCAAGACGAAGGTGCTCTGTATGCTGTTTCTGTCTGTCCTTTCGCCTCCATTGTGCAGGTGCATTTCGCTTGGTCCATCTAGAAAATCAAAAGTGGCATTCTTTAGGTATACTAGCTCAGAAATTGATATGAGCATATATATCCATTCTGGACTTTAACCAAAAACAATTGATAATTAAAATAAAAATGTCAAAAATGGCGCAATATACAGTTTAACCACAAGCATATGCTTGGCATAATTTTTTTTAGCAATATCTTGATACTATAGTGGATAAACATTTATTTGTGGGAGGAAATTACCAGGAGAAAATTGTGCTTAATTTCCCCCCTCCCTTTTTTTTGCTGATCTAGCTTCAAAAATAACTCTGGTAAGTGTAGCACGTTGCCTATAGGGTCATATTAGCTGACAGACTGGGTGAGAGGTGGGTGAGATATAGGGCTGTGCATGGACCCCCCGATCTGATTTGGATCCCGATCTGGGAGGTCTGGATAGGGCCCGATACGATCCACCTCAGATCTGGATCTGGATCCGCTCTGGACCCGTGCAGAGCCCTCCCTCCCACTCTCCCAGCTCTCTCCCTCCCTCCCCCTAATCGCCCTCCTTACCTGCAGTCTCCTCCGTGATGTCCTCCGTGGCGGCCAGCCTCCTCAATGTCGGCAGGCCACTTTCCCGCTCGCATTGGGTGATAATGCCACCCACCACGAGTGAGAACATGGCCAGGCAACATCGAGGAGGCCGGCCACTGTGGAGGACGCCGCGGAGGAGGCTGCAGGTAAGGAGGACGATTGTGGGGAGGGGGAGAGTGGGGAGAGCAGCAGTGAGGGCTCTGCATGGATCCGGAGCGGATCCGGATCACGGATCTGACCCAGCCCAATCCGGGCTTGATCCACTCTGGATTGGGCCCAGATAGGGCCGGATCGGCCCAATCCACTCTGGATTCGGGATCCGGATCTGGATCTGTGCACAGCCCTAGTGAGACACTCAAATTGAGTGAGAGTTGATACTCTGCTCTAAATTGTCCTTTAGAACAGGGTGAGCAAAAAACAGATCTCTAGATGTTTTTGAACTTGACCTCCTACAATTCCTGACACTGGCCATGCTAGCAGACTCCCATAATCACTGCTGCCAACTCCAGCTTCAAAGGCTATATGGTCCCCAAATTGTTTGATCTAGCATGCATGAGTTCTTCCCCATATAGCATACTCACTTATTGCTTGCTGGCCCCGTAGAAAGTACATCAGACTGAAGTTTGGGGAAAAAACCAGGTTCATATTTTCCTTGTCCAATCTTCATATCAAGTAAGTGGGGATGGATTGCAGTATGATCAATTTTTGCCAGCCTTAACTCAATAGCTTTCTCTGAAGGAAAACAAATCCATTACACATACCTCTTAAAATATTATTCTAATAGCATAGTTTCATGCTATGTTGTGAAATAAAATAGGGAGAACAGGAATGCCAAGTCTATAAGACACAAGCTTGCTCATAGTGTTAGAGGAGGAAGAGGAAGGCAGAGTCCCCTTGTTATGGTTGTATAATGTGCAGCTACATTGTTAAAATGTACTGTTGCAGCATCACCCCATCACCCTTCACAATAACAGTAAAGCATTGTCTATATTTCCATTTGAATTCCAGCCTCTTAAATAGCATCATTTGTTATTTCCATTGAAAAACTGATAAATTTCTCAAAGGCTCCATTTTATGCAAATAATTCAGTTTTATTAGGAGATATGACTACAGCCTCTTTAAAGATATGTTTACAGCCCTTACCAGCGTCATCAATGGTATTGCACTTTTGATACATGGATGTGCGCAAAGTTGGTGTTCGGACATTTAACAATCTAATTTTATCCACTCTAGAATCAAACACTCTCAAAACAGGGTCTTTATCATCATCATCATGGCACATAATCTTGTTGTCGATAAAAGAAGCAAACATCTGTGTCTCCAAAAATCTCGAGAGGAAAGGCAAATAAGGTTCTGGCTGATCAGACAAGAAGGATGCCTAATAAATTGAAAGAAATGTGTTCATTTAACTTAAGGAGGCTTTTAAAAAAGGATACAAAGACTTTCAATCTATACAACCATTCAAATGGTTTTCTATTTTACTTTAGTTTACATTTACTTATTTAGATATTTATTGTAATGGACATTCCATTCTGAAATAGAAATATACCAGCTGCATTGATTTTTTTTGCCAGGTAAATGTTCGTAGCAATTTATTTATAAAAGGGAATATAAGTGGTTAGAATAGGCTTTGTAGCTATGCAGACAATGGGACTAGGAGCCCCTACCCTCTTAAGAATAGAAGAGTTACACAGCAATCCTATGGTCCCTCTGTCCCAGGCACCATAGGATATAGCAGATTCCCCATCCTGAAGTCACAGACATAGACACTCCTATGATTTGGGAAGGAGAATCCAAGGATGGACTGTTCCTCTTCCTCCTCCCCTTCCCCTTTGCAGCCACTGCAGAAAGCACTGCAGCAGTGGCTGCACTTCAAAAGTCACAATAGCGACCTCAGACGACCTTGGAGGAGTCAGGAAAGAGGTGTTCTGATGGGTGGTGGGAGAGAAGAAAGATATAGGTCCATAGGATCTGATGGCCTCTCATTCCCTGTCCCCACCTATTGTCACTAAGTGAACTATATGTGCTCAGAAGTCCATCTAGCTGAATTTCATTTTGTTTTTTGAACAGGAGGCAAAATCACCTCTGCCATTCATCCCGTCCTGCCTGGCTCTTGCTTTCTGGATTCAGTCTGCTTCATTCAGCTGCTTCTGTTAACAACGGCTATTAGTGCTAAAAGCAGCTACCCTCCCATGGTCAAGTAGCAGTGTGGAGGAAAAGGTTAACTCCTATCCCCATGCATCCTAGTCCTGATCCTAATCAAGAGGGTACCATTTAACAAAAAGTCCACATCCAGCCATGTGAAATACATTCCTGCATTTTATCTATCATTTAGTTTGTCCCTTAGCAGACAAGATTATCAGAGACAGGAACATATGTGAAAGAAAGCCCCCCCCCCCATATCAAAGAAAATAAATGGTGGCTTCTGAGATATAATTTACGCAGGTATTTTGCAGTTCTTTTAACAATCTTTGATTCACATCAACCATTAAAGTTTCCAAGGTGTTATTGAGCATCATCAGATGAGCATTTTATCGCATACTCGCTACTGCCCACTTACGGATGTGCGTGTGTCCTTTAAATGATGTCATACACCTCCCGCATGCCTCCCACTCCCTCCACTCGTTTTTCCGTTGCAAAATAGACCCCCCAAAATTAAACTTTTTTTAAAAAACGGAATGTGCCGCGATCTCCTGCTGTGTGCAGGAAAAGTAGCACAATAAAAATAGCCCTTGAATGGACCACGTGGTCTTTGTTTACTTCCTCTTTTTTGGCTGGGAAGAATGAGGAGATAATGAGGGACAGAAGCGAGGGCAAAGAAGAGACGGTAAGGAAACTTGATTTTCCCCCGTGTGATGACGATCATCATCACACAGTATCCTTCCCACAATTTGCCACACTGATCTTAACAAAATTAATTCTAATGTTAGTTGTTATAAAAGGCAACTTTATAAATGAACATTCTTTCTGTGCCTTAGTTCAGACATCATGCATCCAATCATGTACCCCTGGTCTGGAGAATTCAGTATGTGCCATGGACATACCTTCCTCTCCTTCCTTTCTTGCATGAGAATTCCCCTTTATTTTCATAGTCTGCATTTTCATACTCACTTTATCAAAGTTCTGCATCTGCTCTCTGTTGGTAAACCATGATTCTTTGTCTTGGCTCGGCTGAATAACAAATACTTCATAATCTGCAAACATCTGCGTGAAACGATTAGCAAAAACTTCCCGTACTTGAATGTTGAGTTGGTAAACCTTGAACTCTTCTTCATCACACTGCACTTTGAGATCCTTCTTACTACCAGTCTCCTCTCGAACTTCAACCTGTAAGGAAAGAGATGTCCAAATACCAATTCTGCATTTCTCTGATGAGAGGTCAAGACTTTCAGAGACCAGAGACACATAAATAATTATCCACTGTAATTATGAGAGCTTATGCAGAATGGTGTTGTGTTTTCCTTTCACCAGGCAGAATATAAAATGGGACAGCAAAAATACAAGTGTCTTGTATTCCTGATGCATTTTGAGTAAACCCTTTTTCAAGCAAAATTACCTTTGCAAACAAGCATATCAAATTCATGGCCAAAATGCTTGTTCATATTTAAGGAACATGTCTACTCTTTTAACAAAACTATTTCAAATAATGACTAACATTAACTACCAGTAGGATGGCAACTGCATACTATTGGATGGAGGGAAATATCCATGTCCTATTGCTAAATAATTCCACAAGAATTTGGAGGATCCATATAATGTCTGAAATCACTTATTATATTCAAATTTGGGAAAATCAGATTAGATTATTGTTTTATATAAGGATTGTCATTGTTCACCATGTCTTGTAGATTATTACATGATGATGCAATACCATATGTTTTGTTTTGACTGATCTGGCTTTATCAATTTCCAGATATTATTCCATGTCAAACTTCAAACATAAAACTTTTTAAATGCAGAACAATCAAGATAAGGAAAATTTATACTATATAGCATAAGTATACACATTTTGTAGCATAACCTACAGAGGGCCACACCTCTGCCTTGATGGTACAGCAGCATAAAAGGGTTGATTTTCTTTAAAACCAGCTGCCAAATTTGGGTGGCAAACTTACTTATTTAAAAAAAACAATAAAGGGAAAAGGCCCTTCTTTTCTTCTGCACCACAGAATTTCAGCAGCAAAAAGCCACTTTTGGGGCAGCAGTGGGGGCAGTGAGGACTGCAAAAAGAGCCAGGGGGACTACATGAAGCTGCAGGCTGTGTTTTGTCCATCCCTGATCAAAAGCTTACCCTTGCAATTCTCATGCAGGTTGTCTTTACTCCTAAAAAACTATAGGAATAATATTCTGACCATACAAGCAGAAATCAACCTTATAAAAGAGGAGTTAAATGGGCTCCAATTCAAACAGGACTATGACTACGTAATTCCCAAAACAATCCTGTCTCAATCATATACTGCTCTGTTCTGAAGGTCCCTGAAGTATTATGTAACTTACCTTTTCTAGGCTCACGCCTGTTCTTTTAACAAGTGCTTGAAGTCTCGCTATGGTCTCATTTTCTTTCAATAGTTCGTAAGAATTTAAAGTTGGTCCTCCTATGTTCCCATTTCTCTTATCAGAGACTATGTCACATGTCCTGAGGGTTTTCATTTTGGAGGCACTTTCACTACAATGTAAGTTTCCCTCAGGTGGAATCCCAAAAGCCATAAGGACCTCAGAGACTTCCTGAATAAATTCAAGTTTATTTGGAAATTGAGGCAAGTCTTCTGGCAGCTCAACATAGTGGTTATCTATATCCACAAAGCACAAATTTGCCTGAAAATTAAAGTCAGAAGAGACATAAAAGCAAACATGAGCAGAATAAAAACTTCTAATGACATACTGGGCTGACTTGCAGAATCACAGTGGCTTAAAAAATTAGGCAGAATGGCTTGTTAGATGGTTAAAGAACTCTCAAATAATCCAACAGCAGCTCAGGGGTTATTTGAGGGTTGTTTAACCCTCCAAAAAGTCATGCCACTTGGGTTCAGACAACATGACAAACCATGCCAGGGTGATTATTCAAACCACACTTGGCATGCACCATGTCTTATGCATGCCACCATGGCTTGTTTAAGCTGTGGTGATCATGCGGACCAGGTCAATGTGTATGTAATATGCCCATATTGATTTTATTTTGTACAGTATATAGAAAACAACAACGACAATGATGATGAAGAAGAAGAAGCTGAGAGTCGAGAACCTGAACCCAAAAGTGAAATGTTACAATGTTAATGTTACAGTCCTTTACATGGGAGTAAATTCCACAGAAATCAAAGAGCATTACTTCAGAGATACTTTCCTGACTCCCTAATAAAATGCTCACTAGTACTAGTCATATAGCATCATCCTTGGTCACTGTGGATTAAGAGGAAATACACACATCCCTTTCCTTTCAGCTTCACTTGAAACACAGGAAGGAAAGTAGTCTGCATTTTCCAAAAAGACATTTGGAAGACACAGAAAAAGTGCTGATTACCTCAACAATAATTCCTGGATATAAACAAACAATTTAGACAATTACAAAGGTCAAATGTCATTACACTATGAACATAACCCATATCCACTGGGCTGACTCCAACACAAGACAACACCTTTATCTCGAAACCCAGACAAATAGCTTCCTATCCCACCAAGTTTAATAAAATTGTCCCAGCTTGTTTAAAAGCAATTATTCAAGTGACAGGAAAAAACATAAGGCGAGATGAGAAACGGGAGTAAACAAGCAAAAAGATTATTATTATTATTATTATTATTATTATTAATAATAATAATAATAATATGTTTATTTCTTACCCGCCTTTCCTTCTGGATTGAGGCGGGGAACAACAATAAATATAAATACAAAGACCATAAAATAGATAAAACATTAAAACAAATAAAACTAATACATTATTAAAAACATCTTAAAATTCAACTAGGTAGGCTTGCCAGAAGAGATCATAAAGGAATCAGATATAAAAGATGAAGAGTTTCAAAGAGAACTCATAAGTAGAGAAGATGGACCAATAAGCCCCTGCTGCTTTGTTATTTTTATAAGTCTTACTCTTCAAAGATAGATATGGGCTATTTAAATTAAAGCTGATGTTCCTAATTATTTCAGCAATTATTTATCATCAAAATCCTACAAGCAATAAAAATAATAATTTAAAGGGTTAGGTGTATACAACACAGATACTTTTGCTCACTATCACTTCATACAGAAGAGATCTTTTAAGAAGTCTCTTCACCTAGTGTGACTGCAAAGCTATATATTTATATATGCACACACACAACTCTTCCCCATCCATCCCTGGATGAGTTGTTTTATTTCTATGAGCACAATATTGAATCAATGCTCCTAGCAAAAGGGTGGGCTACAAAAATTCTATAGATGAATGGTGACATTGGGATGCATCTAGCAAAGCAAAAGGCCCCTTTCCATTAGCAGGGGTTTTTTTATCCAATGGAACTGGCTGAATGAGAAAGGAAATCTTTGCCATTTCCTTCCTCCCCCTGCAGTCTCCTATGTGTCTCAAAAATGTGTTCCAGGGGGTTAGAGGATCCTCCAGAACAGTGGGGAAGGTGGCACAGGAAGATACAGAGGGAGCGAGGAATTAGCAAACATTGCTTCGCCCTCCCTTTCCATCAACACGAATGTTCTGGAGCAGAACTCCACTTCAGGACACTCTTAACAGCGGGATAAAACTCTGGATCCAATCAAGAATCTCCAGTGGCTGGCTTAAACTACATTTGGTATTGATCAAAATGCAATATCCATATCCTGAGGAATTACCTTCCATTTTTAAAGTAAGTTACTAGCCTCTATAGATAAACAATAGACTTGGAAGATTGTGGGCAATATTTCTGGAAAGTTTTATCCCTAGACCAAATCCACCCCAGACCAAATCAAGGATTATTCTAGAGACTCCGTTATATTGTACGGGGAGGTCTAAAACTAATTCAAGCTTCTTCCCTTTGCTACTTGTTTAGCAACTAGTGAAACCTAGCACTAGTAAAAAAAAAATCTCACCTCTTGAGGGAGCTCCAGCTTAGACCGGTCATCCAGTCCATTAGAGTGCAAGCCCATCAAATAAGGGACAGGAGCATCTAGAAAATGCAGGAGAGAGGCTGGAAGGATGGGAACATACACATGCTGCCACTGGAATGGAAACATCAGTGCTGTGATTGTCTCTGCCACAGTCATCAGTCTCTGGTAATCTAAAAAGCAGGAAATCAATTAGAAAAAGACTTGAGGACCATCATGAAGGCAAAATCGGAATGAAGCTTCATTCATGGAGTACTAGACAACAAACCCATGGCATTACACAATACAGTGGTTCTAAAAAGACCAGTTGTTAAGAAACTTTTAGACTGTCAACATCTCTAGAACACTGTAAAAGTCTCAAGAACTCTCAAGTCCTTGGTTCCATTCAGATAATTGCCAAATGTTCATATGGTTTAGTGGACTCAGAAATATTATAAAATCTCAAGCCTTAAAAATTTTTAACACTTTGGAACAGGTTACATCCAAACTTTATTTTACAGAGGAACTTTAAAACAATGTGAAGAAATAAAATAGGGGGAAATATTGAGCCTGCAAAAAAACAAGTCAGGCTTTTTCATCCAACACTGTTCAGCTTACTATGATCACATATATTAAGATAAAGATGTTTGCTTGTTTTTAAAAATCAATTTATGAACTTAATTTGAATGCGAGGAAAAGTGAACATATTATTTGAAATTATGTATGTGCATGCCTTTATACTAATACAACTGCAAATTCATAATTTTTAACATGCCACATTGTGACTGCAACTTGATACCTAAACACAAATGTGGATTACTGTGGAAAATTTCATGTGAACTCAATGGTTTGAACTTCAGGTAGTCCTTTCACAAACAGGACTGGCGATCAAGCTGAGAATCCCATGCACGGAAGGGGGAAGGAAGGTGATTTTGCCAAATCCCCCTTCCCCTCACAGCATCCCATGACACCTCCTACACTTATGGGAGGTCTTTGAAGCCTTTTGACCAAATTTTCAAAGTATACAAAGGAAAATTGGTGATAGTTGTCTCTCCCCACCCACCCTCTTCAGTGTCTGGGAGGCTGCATGAGCGGAAGAACTTCATTCAATGAATCAATGGATCCAACCCAATGTAATTTATTATCAATAGATTTTCTTCTCTGAAGGATGCAATTCTACATCTATTTTCTTGGGAGTAAGACTCACTGTATTCAATAAGACTTACTTGAAAGTAAACATATATTTGCACTTTAATTGCTTCCTCAATTACCCTAGCAGTGACTCAAAAAAAATTACTTTATCTAGGCACAGACATTTCGCAAGCACAGTATAGCTTTCATAGTAAGAGGTTGTCTCCAGATCCAAACAGAAACAGGATCATTTTATAGTTTTTATAAGCAATCATAACAATGCAGGTTCTTTTATTTAGGAGACATGGTTTTAAAATGAAGTAGTACAACTTTTTAAAGTATATTTAAACTTTACTATAAAGCATTCTGATAGAAATTTCTGGCTTCTATTCAATGTAGTCTTTATTCAAAGTATGGAGAAATTCCAGCACTGTATCTTTTTAGCAACTGTCAGCAACCGATCCACCTTCCATTCTGACAATGTTTTTTTATCGAACTAGCCTCAGCCGTATGCAGTAACATTCAAATGAGAGCCACCTACTCTAGTGTTAAAGAAACAAATGAGCAGAATTTAAGATATATCACATTTAAGATACTGTTCCCATGGAACAGGCTTTGAGATTAACTGTAGATCCATTTTAAATGGTCATCAGGTAGTTTAATATTATAACATTATCATTCATTTTAATGTTTGATTCAGACATGGACTTACCCGACTTAGGGCACAATTCTATGCAAATTTAGATGGGAATAAGTACTACAACTCCTAGTAATTCCCCTGCCAGTGTGGTTACCCAGGGGATGCTCAGAGTTGTAGGACTTATTTCTGTCTAAAAATGCAAAGGATTGCACCCTTAATTGCTTTTCTCTATTCTTGCAATGGTAGCATTAAGCCTAATAGTAATTTTATATATATATACAGCTGCATTAATCATGAAAGAATGTGTCCAATCCAACACCTAAACCAGCCCTGAGATCTCCCTTTTTCAAGGTGTATTATTGTTACTGATGAAGTAAGAAACATGTATTGATGTACAGTGGAGGGGAGGGGTTAGGGTTGCAGTGCAGCAGACACTAAGCCAGTGATATGAAGAAGACATAGAATACCTGTTAGTGTCATCATCAAGTAAAAGGCATGCTTAGAGGGGCTGCAATCTCAGTGGCAGAGTACTTGCTATTCTTGCAGAAGGTCCCAGGTTCAACCCCAGCATCTCCAGGTAGGACAGGAAAAAACCCTGCCTGTAACCCTGGAAAGCCACTGCCAGTCAATGACAACAATACTGGGCTAGATAGACCAAGAGTCTGACTTGGGATATGGCAGTTTCTACTGCAGTCAGTATAATAAAGCTGGATATTTAACATATTCCTCTTCTACTGTAATAAGGGAGAAAAAAAATTGTGTTTTTGCAGACCATCAGGAAAGGCAAAATGAGAATAGTTTCTGCTGGCCAGGAGGACCCCAACCCCCAAAGAGTCTCAGAGTCCTTTAAGTTCTCCAGAAGGACTGGCAGTCTTGATGCCAGAACATAAGGAGAAGAGCCATGCTGGACCACACCCAAGGCCTATTCAGCATTCTGTTCCCACAGTGGTCAACCAGAGGCCTATGGTAAACCCACAAGCAGAACATAAGTACATTGGCACCCTCCTGCTTCTGGTCCCCATTGTGTGCTGTACAGTCCAAACGTGGCCCAGGAGCACAGTGATGATACAAGATTTAGCCCCACAGAATATTGGGGGGGGATGTCAGTAGGGCAAATTTAAGTAGCAAGACCCTTATGGGTAGATTACATTCTGATCATTTCTACTAGATGATGCCAAAAAAGACAGAGCACAAACATCGGTGGGGGCAATATGTGTGGCAAACCATGCCTCTAGCTCTGGACCAAAGCATGCAAAACAGTGTCCTTCTGTACAGAATATTGGTTGGATTAGAATAGAATAAAGTTCTAGAGAACAAGCTGGGTACAACAGCACCCCAAAATTTGCGGACAGGAAGGGTCAGATATAAGTACATTTAAAAGCCTGAATAGGCTTACATTTTTGGTGTAAGGCTGTTCCATTTTCTATTCAAGTCTTTTTATTGCTTCAGTTTAACAAGCTTTTGTCTGTTATTCAAGAAGGAAACTGTCATTGCTTTATCTAACACACATAAGGAGGTGGGCAATGCTCCTCTTCACCAGGCATGTCACAATACTTTCTACTCCCCTAGCCCCTCTTTTCCTCTGAATTTAAAATGCATGCCAGTTCAGATTTAATGGTTGCCTTCACACAAGTGCCTCAGGAGCACATAAAGCTGCTGCCAACTCCAATCTTGCATGCAGGCACCATTTTATATGAAGCAGCATGTGTACATAGGAGCTACCATTGTTTTCACAACAACAGCAGCCTTTTCAGGCTATAACAATTGTGCATGCTTCAGAGGTCACATACATAATCCCAATACAGAAACACTTTAGGAATAGAGCAGGAGCCCAGTGCCTTTCCAAGATACTGGCATGGAGGTCATCGGTATAATGCTTGCTTGCAATCCAATATACAGACATGTGTGAATTCAGTTTGGCACACTTTAGCTTTCATTCTAACACTTTAGAAGTAAATCAAGGGCATATTTGCATTTCATTATTATAATTCTTTTGTTTACAGAAAAAGGAAGGGGATTCACAGGTGGGATTCCAACACAGATGGATGTGAAGGAATAACAGAGCCATGTAGACCAATCCTCCATTTCTTGTCTAGCAGCCCAAACTTCTAGCTTTTTGAAAGTAGCTATACCTGCTTATGACTCTGGGAGCAGCTGTTTTTGCCCAAGAGGGGAGTAGCTGTTCTCAGCGGTTCTTTAAAAAGAGCATGTGCTGTAGGTGCCAGCTGGGACATAGTGGATCAGTACCTCCAAAAGCACTGTTGGCTCCTCTACTTCAAGATGAAGCAAAGCAAACAATAAATACGCCACTCTCTGTGAGACAGCTCTCTCTCAGATTATCTGGGTACATGAAAGGGACTTTCCTCCCTTCCACAGAATTCTAAAACAAGCAGGGGGTGACTCAAATATATACATTCTGTGTAACATGTGAAACAGCTCTGAGACAAGTTCAGATCTACATTCTTTATTTGATAAGAGAAGATAAAAGAGAAAAACACTTATCTGTTTCAATCTGGGCCACTAGCTTGTCCAAGGCCAAAAACAACAACAACCAATCACACTCAAACATGGTTTTCAATATGACAAGTTAGGTGCTTTCTAGCCCTCATTTTTCCCACTTGTTGAGACAGCTCTAGACACTATACTCACGCTGTGAATAAAGCAGTATCTGAAATTCCAAAAGAGCACAGGTGAAGAGTTGAACCATATTCTCCACTCCAAGTAATTCAAAAACTTCTTTAACTGGGAAGTCAAATAATGGCAATTCATTGGTGCTCGGCCTCTGGCAGATAATTGGTCCATAAACCCCTGAAAATTTTAGGGATCTCCCTGCTGGAGGAAGAGGAACTTCATAGAGTATGTTGTAGATAAAGCTTTCCAAAGGTAACGGTGGTGGTTGAGGTGAAGTTACAGCTTGGTGAAGTTGCTCGAGCACCTTCCTACATGCCTTCATGAAAGACATTGGAGTTATCAGACAAATGCACTTAGAGACATAGAGCGTGTCTCTACTAATATCATATGAGTTAAATCGCTGTAGCTTTGATACAGAAGTACCATTACAGTCTTCTATGGTGCTACAGTTATCTTTATCATTTGTAGGTGGAGTATGAAGAATATCATATTCTGCATTGTGCATATGATACAATGTTTGCATTGCACTACAGATTTGTTTGCTGGTAACTTCCTCATAAAATGTCAGAGAAAATCCAAATGTCCGTGAGCCATCTTCACGAGTAATTATAAATGAATGGAACTGAGGTTCTCTGGCATCAGCTTGTGTCTTGAAAGATAAACCCTTAGGCATACATAGCTGTAAGAGGGGAAAGAGATTGAGGAAAAAATTAGATATTGCTTACTTTAATAATTTTGGCACTTATTTTCCAGTAAGACACAAACTGTACTTAGTGTTATGAATTTAACTTGGGTGCTTTAATAAACCATTGCATTAACCAACAGCACCTCCATTGGGACTTTTTGTAACCATTACTGTTTTGGAGGAATTGCCTGGCAAGAATTAACCTAGCAACTGCTCAAAGATTTAAGACTAATTTATGCAATTTTTCATGTTATACAAAATTAAGCAAATATGTATTATTAGTTATTAAGTTTATATCCCACATCTTCAGCATACAAGTGCTTCCAGGGCGGCTAACAACAACAAAAAAGCAAAAATGATATGATCAGTAATGTCAATACTGATTTGATATAGTCTCAGTTATTGTTTTGCCAAAATAAAAAATGCCAGCTTTAATGCATAATGACAACAAGGTAAAAAGTCAACCTTATACCAAAACCTAACCATCAACACTCAGTTATGTATTTTTGATATTTCCAAGGAGTAAGATGACATTGTGTGGCCATTTTATAACAAGTTTCTTTTATGTTCAAACTAAATATAAATTGGGACATAGTGGACTGAATCCAATTGTGCCCTTTTGCTTGTGATAGGACTTCTGAATGGAAGAGGAAGACACTTTTCACCAATTTCCCATTTCCACTACAGCTATCTGTGCCACCCTCCATACTGTTCTGTGGAAGGGTCCCTAAACCCTGCTAGAGTAGATGGAGAAGGGCATAATTGGATTCTAACTTATGGCTGTAATGCTGTACCTATTTACCTGGGAGTAAACCCCATTCAACTCAATGGAACTTTCTTCTAAGTAGTCTTATACAGAATTGTTCTGTATATTGAATTTTAAAAATCCAGTCATATTTTATGCTACAATCTTTCTCCAGCTTTTAGATATATCTTTGAGAAAAAAAACTATTTTCAGAATTTATAGTAAACTTTTCAGATTCTTATAATGCTTTTTCCTCTGCAAGTAAAGGAAAATACTGATAGGTGTTCTTAGTTTGTCTAAGCAATGAGACAAACTATAATATAATAGCAGCTAGGCCGTCTTGTGCCATGCACTAGCAAGAATAATATAGTCTAGAGGATAAGTCTTTCAAGGTCTACTAGTTATGATGGCTGTATATTACCTCCACTGTCAGAGGCAGTATGCCTCTCAGTACCAGTTATTTGGGAAAACAGATGGGAGGGACTGTTGCACATGTGTCCTATTTGTGGGCTTCTCAACGGCATATGGTTGGCCACTGTGGAATGAGAATGCTGGACTTGGCAGGCATTTGGTATAATCCAGTATGGTTGTTCTTATGTTCTTAGCCTGAACTAGACCATAGCAATGCAAGAGCAACAACGAAAATGAAGAATATAACAAGTTACCAACCATTCCTACTGCATCCTGATCAAAAGGATTCCATTCCACATTTTCGGGATAACGAGCAAGAACTTTGGACTTGAACGTGCGCCTTAGTGGAGTTTGTTCAAAATTTTCACCTAAAAATGAAAAACGAGTGAAGTCAATCACCATATTTTAATTCAAGCTTTTTTGAATAGATGCCAGAAAGCATGTTATTAGGAAGCAATAGGATTAAGTTCAAATATTTCCTTTAGAAAAACAGGAAATGCAAAGTACCGATTAGCAAGAGAGAATAGGTAGAATGAAGTTATAGTACTGATAGTACTTTGCATACAATTATCTATCTGTGCATTTCTTTAAATAAGCACAACTCAAGCTATTTTATTGCCTTCATTTGTTTCAGAATTTTGCTTATTTATTTGCTGACCAAAAAACCCTACTTTAAAAGTAATCTAGGAAATGCACGGACAGGTAAGCAACGCAAAAGCTAAGCACAAAGTTTAAATGCACACAACACCAATGTTAATAGCTCTATTTTGTATTTAAGCTTGGAATCCATCATCTGTTACAGAGATCAGCTGTGAAAGGAAATCTAGAAGGCACAAAGTGGTCAAGGGATAGAACCACTAGAAAAGAAATATCCATCTGAATCAAAGTTTTGATTATTATTTTCCCCTGATTTTGTTTTACCTTCTGCTGAACTTGAAATGAAACGGCCACCACCATCTTGGGCTTTAGAGGCCTGTATATACTGGCATAATGCTATATAACAAATAAAAAGAACACTGCATTATAATTTAATAGTAGCGTAAATACTTATTATAAGTACAAGTATGTTTCTAAACAATTCCTTCAAAAACAAAAAATGAAACAAAATGAAATGAAACCAAATAGGTCTGACTCAGTCATATTTTCTAACTGCATGCCTTAGCAGATTATAAAAACAAAATCAGACTATAGAATGATTTATAGTAATGATTAATGGGATTCACAGAAAACTACTAAGCACTGACAATCCCCATATATGTTGGCAAAAGTATTTCCTGTATTTGTGATGTCAACGTAGGTTGCATAAACACTCCCTTTAAAAATTGGATATTAACAGTAAAACAGCCTAGGCTGACCATATGAAAAGGAGGACAGGACTCATGTAATTTTAAAAATTGTAGAGAAAAGGGAATTTCAGCCAGTGTCATTTGTATGCAATTAGTTCCTTTTGAAATTCCCTCTTCATCACAACAGTTAAAGTTGCAGGCATTATACTAGAGTGACCATATACAAAAGAAGGCAGGGCCCCTGCAATTTTAACTGTTGTGATGAAGAGGGAATTTCACCAGGAACTAATTGCATACAAATGACACTGGCTGAAATTCCCTTTTCTCTACAACTGTTAAAGTTACACGAGCCCTGTCCTCCTTTTCATATGGTCAGCCTAGTTTAAGCACCAAATGAGAACCATCTAAGTTAACCACCTAAATAAATCTTCATCATCACTCTCATAACTGTAATTACTTAGTTAACTTATTATAGATATATTGTTTTAGATGTGATGATTTTGTGCTTTGGGTACAAAGTCACATGAAAAGTTTATTGTGGGATCCTTTTCTTTACAGTTTTCCCCGCTCCATAAATAAGGAGCTGTTCCCAAATTGCAAGAGCCTGGCAAATCCACACAGATCTGTTCACAGAATGCTGGCAGCCAAGACTGATCAACTGGAGATATTTTAGCAACTGAATCTGGTGTCAGTGTGTTTTCCACTATTATTATGGTTGCACTGGCTAAGCAGAGCTAATATTCAGGGAAGCTGCTATGCTGGCATTCCCCCCCCCCCCCATGCAAATACTGTTCTATGGGTACATATTATTGAATAGCTCAGGATTCGCTGAGCTTCTAATGCATTCAAGTGCCACACATCAATCCATAAAGTTGTAATTACAGGAGAAGGAGGAGGAGTCTGAAAGGTCATGGATTTTATCTTTTGTGCTTATACCACTGCAATTGTGGGAGAAGTGGGAGGTCATGCTGCCTTCAAGTTTCTTTTTAAAAAAGAAGACTGACACTTGCATGCATACCTCTGCAGCTGTGCAGGAATGCAGGTTGAAAAAATATATAGTGTGGTTATTCATAGCTGCACAACATTGTAGGTGTGCAGTGGGAAATAGTCTTTTTTAAAAATCAAGGATTTCCTGCCAGTAAATCCTTCTACCTTCCACCTGAGGTCAGCTTGGATCACAAAACATGGCTCCCTAACAAGCCTGAAAACTCTTTTAGAATTCAACCCTTTGCAAGCCCAGATCCCACTAAGCAAAGAAATTCCATTTGTTTGTTTTTCCTTTCATTTCCCCTCCTCCTTCCTTTCTTTTTTCATCGTGATCCTCCACAGAACTCAATGGAGATGCAGGAACCCCAACCCTGCTAGCAGTCAGGCTGTCCATCCATCTATCCAAGCAGCTGGAAGTTATCAAAATCTGTGGGAGGAAGAAGCAGGGAAGGGGAGGAGGAGGAGGAGGAGATGGAACAGGGGAGAAAGTGAGGGGGAGCATGTTGCGAAACAGGTTCTACAGCTTCAAAGCCATTCTCATTACTAAGAGTTATATTGCTGTAGATTAGCACACATGACTTGGTAGTGCACAGAAGTAGCAATCAATGAAAAGAGTAGTTTGAGGAAAATTGAATAGTTAGGGAGAAACAGCATCAGGATAACAGGTTGGGGACTGCATCATATGCTGTGTGAGTGATCCAGACGTCACAATATTGGGGGCTTGTCTATATGCCCTGTTTAGCTGTGGTGGCTGTGAGTTGGCGCTGCATTGTTTATATGATGCAGGTGCCAACTTGAAACCACCACAGGCTTCCCCCCAAAACTGCTCTTTGTAAAAGTCGCTGACTTACCGTGATTTTTTCCTTTGCGCCAAGGTCACCACTTTCTTTCTCCCATCTGTCAGTGGTGACCTCACTTCAGGTTGAGGCTGAGGGCATTCTAAGGGTGGATCGAGGCCCAGGAATGGTCAGGGGAAGTGCGGGAAGGCCAAGCAGAGGGCAGGCTCAACTAGCCGAATGGCTGCTGGCGCTGCTGACTGAAAAAGCAGCTTTTTCAGTCAGAAAGCCCATGCTCCCTCCTGCTGTGGAGATTTGCCACTCTCAACCCACAGCTGTGATGCCACAGGGTTTTGAGGGAACAAGTGGGAAAATGAGGTTGTCAAGACACCCCCTGGGATAAAACACTAGTGTACATTGGCCCCCAGACAACATGCAGTTTAAAAAAACAAAACCAAAAAACACTGAGTAAGCTCTCTATATTTAATTTTTTGTTCTGAAGATGAACACCTTGCAAAAAACATAGAAACAGTGAGTGTTCTGATATGTGGTTTATTTAGGTGTTCATTTGTATGTTGTATTCAGCTGACAGACTAAGAACATTCAATAAATCCATTAACTGTTGCAGAATAGAATTCAAAATAGGCCTCTTTTCAAGATTTGCTTTTCTGTGTAAAAACGTTTTAAGTTAAAACTTTAATATAACATGTCTGCAGTGCAGCTTTCAGGTTTTGGAAGGCCCTTTGCCAAGAAGCTCTCAGTGGCTGCCCCTACTCCCTCAGTCCCAAATATGCCCACTTCATCCTTCTCACCACTGTTGCCACTGCCTATTCTCTTGCCTTTCTCTCTGGGCAATACATAGGGGCCAAGCATGCAGATTATTGTCCTTCCTGAATCTTCTCACTGCTTGTTTGCTGTGAGAGGGCTGTGGAACAGGCAGTAATAATCAGGAGCAGGAGGACCAGAAGGCTCCGAGGATAGATAGTGGGGGCCCTACTGGGGACGTGGGCCTTTGCATGTGGCTGACAATGCCAACCCCTCATGCTGGCCCTGTTTACCAATATCCCAAAGGATTTACTGTGTTAAAGTTCAAATAAAATGTTCAAAATATTGCCACGCTGTGTCACACCACAAGTTTATCTAGCCTACGTTCTTCTACAGCAGCTACTAAATACCCTGGGAAAGATCACCCTCAGGACATTAGAGAGATAACCACCCCCATTTCCTCCCAGTATTTAGCAATCAAAAAGATATACTGCCTGTGTAAATGGAAGTTTCAAATTCAAAACTGAAAGTAGCCTTGAACACTATTTGAGAATCTTAATCAAGAAATATACTACAGGGAATTTAATAAAATTGAGGGCCCAAGAATGATGGTCTAATGGATTTTATGACATAAGAAGCATTTTTGTCTTATGAATACAAATGCTTTCTGAATAAGGGCATTTTTTACACCAAAGATAGACTTTGTCACCTTCATCAAATGAATAGTAAAACAAGTATGTGAAAGGTGACAGCTGCTATAACAATAAAGTAAAATTACATGAAACAGCATGCTTCAAACAAACTCAAAGCTTTTATCACCACCTGCAAAATGGGATCGTGGGGTAAACCATTTCAATACTTCATTTACTCTCCAAAACATTATAATTATGGGTAAAAGCGACTAATTTTGCAATTGTTGCTAAATTCTGCTCTTTATGAATGTAACATTATTCCAGATTACACTTCTTGTTTATTCAAAAAAAAATCAAGAGAATTTCCAGAGCATTTACTGTTTTTACAAAAATGTTCGTTACCACAGGACTGGAAATACATGATACAAATCTACTTTAAAACTAGTCAGAAAAATGAAATGTTACAACTATCTTCAGAGATTCCTTTACCATGGTTGGAATTCCCCACTACTCTTACAAATTACTGTTACCTTGCAATCCTAAACATGTCTCCTCAGAAGTAAATCCTGTTTAGTTTAATGGGACTTATCCATCGGTTATGTAGGTATAAGACTGAAGTCTTCGGCTGCAATCCTGTGTTCACTTACCTAGTATTATGCCCAGTGAACCCAATAGGTCTTACTCCTAAGTAGACATGTATAGGATTGTGCTGTTAATGTCTTTTGAATATATTTCAAGTGGATGACTTGGAGTGCTTCCAAACAAGTTTTTTTATCATGCAATCGCCCTGCCTCATTCACAGAATTTTATGAGAAGTCCAGAAAACTTGTAGCCCTACCCATTTTTCCCACTATTGTTTCCATCTTTTTTCTTTTCACCCTAAAATCTGTTAAGAAGGAAAAGTTGGGATGGCTGCACATTGTCTTTTGATTGGTAGCACTAGAAGCTGCCAATCTGGAAGCACTCTTGGTGAGTAAAGAACTGGTTTCACAAATATATCAGATATCACTCAGGAAATGCAGGGTACTAAAACAACCTATATGACCAAACAGGAACAAAGTGAGCTTTGGCTATGGGGCGGTATAGAAATGTAATAAACGAAATGAGAAGAAATATGGTCAGGCATCTTAAAGTAATTATCTGTCAATATAAAATAAATATTTTTCAAGAGTTAACTTTTTGTTATTTAACAAACAAGACTCCACCATAGACTTATTCTAAGATGCAGAATTTGAGAAATAATACACAGTATGTAACCCATTGAATACAACCCAAATATTACAAGAATGGCTAAGTAGGAGTTGAGTTTTGATCCATTAATAATACTGCTAGAATATATAAATGGTGATAATTAGTTGCTTCCATTAAAAAAAACTGATTCAGAACTTACTGACAGCAGCTCACTTGCTCATAAATTCAAAATGAAAGATTACTGAAATACCTAAAAAGGTGGATTAAGACCAGAGAATCTGAGAATTATTGATTATGGATAACTGTCAGAGACTCAAAATAAATATAAACACAACAGGAAAGACAAAAGATTGTATGTTTTCAAATGTCAATAAAAATAATGGGTTGTGTTCAATGAGTTCACTCAATATTAGCGTAACTAAAGTCCCATTCATTTCAATGGGTATAGTCCAAGTAGGATTAACGTTGGATACAACTAATGTAGAACAGAAGGATGGTTGCAAACTGGATGCTTTTCCAACCCCTTCTCACCACTGAAACGAAGTCTCTCCTAGGGTCATAGGACCCTTAGGAAAGGTCTGGCATGTGGGATGGAAGGCTGCAGAGGGACATGGTATTACTGAAAATTGGGTGGAGGCTTCTGGATATAACCCTCTGTGTTGTTGTTGTAGTTTTCTAAATACTCCACAAGAAAAGCTACAAAAGAAACACATTTGTGCATATGCTAAAATATATTCATAGGGAAGGACAATACTTTAGCCTCTTAAAGGTTGTCTAACATTAATCAGTATGAAGCTGAATTTGATTTAGCGACCAATTGAAGTGCAGCATCAATAATGCAACGTCCAAGTGTCAGCAAAAGCATCTCCAGGATTGTATTTACGAAGGCGAAATTGTCACAGGACTTTGAAGGTGGCCAAACATCTCTGCAATAACTCAAAATATTAAAACGTATGGCAATACAGGCCCCGTGATACAGTAAATGCTAATGCAATGAGGAAGGGAATAACATTTCATTCCAGTGGAAGACCCTATTTGCAAAACAAGGAAGACACATGGAATGGATTCCACCAATTTCAAGTGCTCTATTACAGCATGTAAAACATGCTGCCTTTCAAGCAAGTCATGTGTGGGGAACTTCTTTATAACCAATACCATCATATCCTGATCCCAGCAACTGGGGATGGGAGAAAGAAGCTAAATCTGGATGGGTACCTACATGGACTATGCTTCCTCCTGCTTCAAAAGCCTGCCTCAAGTTGGTTCTTGCAGCTTTAAAACAAAATGTGACATTAATAACAGATACAAATGCAGTAGTGCAGGACTACCGTGTACTGTGATGTGTAGGGTGACCAGATAAAATCCAGGTCAGGGCTCATGTAACTTTAAGAGTTGTAGAGAAAAGGGAATTTCAACCAGTGTCATTTGTATGCAATTAGTTCCTGGTAATATTCCCTCTTCAACACAACAGTTAAAGGTGCATGCACTATACTAGAGTGACCATATACAAAAGAAGGCAGGGCCCCTGCAACTTTAAATGTTGTGATGAAGAGGGAATTTCACCAGGAACTAATTGCATACAAATGACACTGGCTGAAATTCCCTTTTCTCTACAATTGTTAAAGTTACATGAGCCCTGACCTGGATTTTATCTGGTCAGCCTAGTGATGTGTCAGTGTGATGGAGAATGTGGTCAAGACTAAATGACAAAACTAAATTCACTAAAAACAAAAGTTTGAAAGCTCTTTTTTAAAAAAAATGGTTAAAATGTAATTTTGTTGTGCTACAAGATAATTTCATACATTTGCTATGCAGTAAACAGATTTCTGTAATGATCTGAAACCCTGATCCACAAAGAATATGGAAATTTCTTATGGAAATTTCACATTATTTTCACTAACTCACTCCCCCCCCCCCCAGTTGATGCCTCAATATATATTCTTGTTGAAAAAGATGTAAAGTATGACCTCTGAAAGTTTCAGGCTTGCAAAACAAAGTGCAAGATTTAAATGAGGATGAGACAGTGCATCTTGTTGACTTTTCAGACAAATGGGTATGAATAAAACCTTAATAGCTCGACAAGGGTTGCTCCTATGAAAAGAATAGTAATGAGTTTTTTGTAGCAAATTTTATGCTCTTTAATTTTGTATGGAGACATCTTTTCTGTGAGATTACAAATAACAGAGTTATTGTGCAAAAACTGGATTTTGGGTGCCATTTTCTAAGATGGCGGCCATTACGACGATTTCCTGATATGCCCCTGTATTTAATTTGAATCTACATGGTAATAAATCCACCATATAAAATTTCACACTTGTATCACAATGTGCATGCTTTAGCCAGAAATTGTCATTAAGCCGCTCTACTTTTTTCAGCCTGTTAAATAGAGAAAGTTTTATTTGTTCCCATTTCTATGTCTAGAGAATTTTTATGGTACATATTTGTTCCATACAACAAATAAAAGGGCAAGTAATAAAATCTGATAGAAGTGTTCAGAGAGCCAAATCTTGCAGCATTTATAAAATTTACTCCAATTGTTTTTTCTAATGTGTTAGAGACTGAATTGAAAAAAAAAAGAATTAAGAACAGTTAGATAGAACCATTTCTGAAGGACAATTTGAGAGGAAATGTATCCGTTCCCCCCTTTTGCTCACTAAAGCACTAGCATCACAGTTTTAACAAATTGAAGATACAATAAAAATAGTGTGCTCATGCAACAGTAACCTTAAATAGTCATTATCTTTACCCATGCACTGACTCTGAATAAATATGATCCACTTAAAATAGCAGTTAAAATGAAGGTGTTACATTATCTAATTTTTATTACAATATATACATCCAAAATTGTGGTTTGTTCCCCACCCCTTTTTTAAAAAAAATAATAATGCAGACACTGGCTCAGTTCAAACGACACGATAATCAACAGAGGGGGGAAGAGGCAACCGTCAGTTGTGTTGCTTATTGTGTCGTGTGGCAGGCAGCACACAATGCACACACAACTGACGGCACGCTATTTCGGGCAATTAAACAACGGAGAAAAACAACGGGCTACTCAGTTGTTTATCCCAAATCCATTGCTTAAAGTGTTGTGTGTTGGGAACCCCCTCTCTCCGTGTACTATTCCAGGAAGTGATATGTCCAGACAATTAGATAGTTCTCTCTATATTTTTATATCTACGAGCTTCTCTAAACGAGCAGTTTATAGCATGCTCGTGATGGCCACTCACTCACGGAAGCTTGCAGGTTCATTTCATAATTGTGTCAGCATCCAGGGCTCCTCCCATGCTATCCCCTGGAATATCTGGGGTTTTGCGGGTTTAAAAATCCAGAAATAATGTGGGAATGACACCATCTCCCAGTGTGTAATCTTGGTGTTGCACTATAATTACGCCATGAAATAGTGCTGTCTCAGTAAAGTCAATTGAGCTCATGGCTGCCCATGTAATGCTGCCAATCACATCCAGGAAAGAAAGCGAATGCAGATAGCCCCGGTAAGGTAGCGCAAATTTTTTTAATGTAGAGAAGCCCTACGTGTCTCTTCCTCTGTACTTCTTTTCCAGACACTCTATTCCATTCTCTCTTCCACCTGCTTTTCAGGGTTTTTTTCTCTTAACAGTCACTTAGCATTCTGTGAGCACTGAGTATACTCAGTCCTCATTGGACTGTTTCCCGCCCCACCACTCCTGTAGGGTTCTTTTTTAATGTTTGTTTTGCACTTCTGCAAACCTCTGAGTTCCAGACTGTGCTAATACCTCTCTTTTGTGTGTTCGTGTAAACATTTTTGCTAGATAAGCATGAGCACTCTCCCCTGAAGATCACAAGTAAAAATATTTACTTCAATTATTTAGCAAAAGTAAGGGCAATTATAGAACTGACATTTTTACACCAAAGTCCTACTTAAACTATCAAAGGCATTCCATTTTATAATATAAGTTAACACCCAAAATAACTCAACTGTATTATCAGGAAACCATCTTTCTTGTGGGGGAAGCCACTGACACTAAATGACAATTTTACAAGAAACTTGCTAGATGGTATCTTATTTGAGGGGAAGAGCTAACCAATTTACTTTTTAAAAAGAGAATAGTAATATCTAGCCAGATCACAATTCAGAAAATCTTCAATTCAGATCTGACACGACAAATTGATGCACCATGTACAGTTAAGTAACTGATCATGACAATGTCACATCATACGAATGACTTTTCCATATGAACTCCTGCAGGCAAGATTAAGTAAATGGCAATAACATAAAAAATATTCCCATGAACTTTCCAATTTGGTTGGAGGAAGGAGGAACAGTTCTGAATACTTAATTAGTTATGTTTCACACAATTATTATAGTATGAAACGTAACCAAGAAAAATCTAACATTGAACATATAACAGCTTTTAAATTCTAATTCTTTCTCTGTGAATTAAATAGTTTAATATTTAAACACAACTCTAAATGTATTAAATTAGCTATAATCCAAGTATTTACTTCAAAATTAACCAGTGTCTATTACTCCTATGCAATTCTGAGTACTGCAAACACATGATGGATAGCTAACAAGCAGACTTGTAGAAGTTGCTCAGGGAACCATGGGAGTAATTTGTTTACTTGAAGCATAGTTTTTCTAAACCATTTATAACTTAGGGTTATAAATATAACCCGACACAAAAACATAGTATCACAATGTCAGCCATCAAGCAGCCTATCATATTAGTCTGGCACTCCAAAGTAGCTTCAGCAGAGCACAGCTGCTCTTGCTTACATCAACCACTCCATTCTTCACTGCAATATCAGCTACCATAGCACGTCTGCCTCAGTTCCCAAAGAAACAAAAGAGCTCTTTGGCATTCTAAAACATGGCAAACAACACCACCTTCTTTGGGGGGAAAGAGGAAAACTGGGTGAACTAGGACAACCACATGTACAAAGGATTTCACAAGTGCCATTACAAATTGAACCTCAAGTTCTTGTTGTCCCCCTGCAGAATAACCGAAATGAAAGCCACTTCATGTTACACAAAGGCTTCCCCATTGTCTTTAATACCACAGTAGCACATGTATAGTATTTGCCCAGAGCAGCTCTTTTCACTAAAGTAACTCAATAATTCCACTCATGCGAGAATTACATGTGTGCTTCACAACGTTTGGGGACAAACTAAGACAGGGGTGGGGGATTTATATTGGTCCGGGAGTTGGATTGCCCCCACCCGGACCAAAGCAGCAGACCAGTTGATGTCCATCCCAAAGCCCCCCCCCCCCTCCCATAACATCATCCACCCTTCCCCACTTTTCCTTTCACTGTGCAGAGGCACAGTTCTCCTCTCACTACACAGAGAAAGGGACTCAGCAGGTAATTGCAGAAACCAGTCCTGGAAGCGCTTGGCGAGTTCCTTTCTTTCGCATACATCTCATGCCCCAATTGGGATGTCAGCAGTATCAGGACCCAGCTTCAGTGGGGCCTTGTAGTTTATAGCTAAGATTTAATTAGAAGTGGTCTGGAAGGTTCTGGGCCTCTTTCAGCCTTACCTATTAAATGTCAGAATCTGTGTGAGTTTATCTCAGTCAGTATTCTCAGAGCAGAGCAGGTGGGAGTTGCTCTACTCCCCCCATTCACCTGCGGAGTCGGCTTTGACAAGTTGGGAGGCTGGAAACTCTCCATGAGAACCTGATAGAAGTGGGGTGGGGTTTGCAGAAGGGTCATCCAGACTGAAGTGTCATCGCGGAAGGGCTGAGCAATGATGCCTTGTTTGGACATGGGCCTTGCTGAAAGGCCAAAAGCCTTTGTCTGTCAAGGGGCTTCGATTCTGGAGGAGGTATCTTACAGCTACACCTTCCCATTTAAGCTAATGTAAAGGCGAGGAGCCTTTACTAAAAACATCTCATCTGCATTGCCCAAAGCACTCTCTGTTTGGATCTATCACCATCTGAGCCTCTGGAGGCAGATCCTCCTAATTGGAAGTTTGGATGGCTAAGGACTTGCCATGAAAAGTACTGTGAAGTGTTTCGTAGACTTGAATGCTTGCTGTGGATTATGTCTTTGTTTGTCATCAGCTCAGTGTACTGACAGACTGAGTTTGATCTACGACTTTTGGACCTCCCTCTGCCTGGACTCATGTGGCGTGAAGTTGTGAAAGAGGTGGCATGGCACTCCTTGCTTCTGTGGGTTTACCCTTCCCTTGGTCTTGATAGGCCTCGACCATGTAGCCTGGAGTTACCAATGAAAGATTCAAAGTTGCACTAACTTTCTGTGGGTGTGGTTTTGTTTAGGCTTTTCAAGGATTTACCTTTGCGCTGGAGGGATTATGTCAGGTATCATTCCCATTCCTTGTCCGGGGGTTTGGGACCCCATGTATGGATTGCCGGGGTTGGATTTCACCAGAAATGCCAAGTCCCTTCCTTGTGTTCAGAACCATAGAGATGCCAATGGGGAAACCATGTTAATGAGGATCTCAGTCACAGTTGTAGTGATTAGCTTTTGACTGTTCCGGAATTTGTTAGAGCCTATAGCTACTGACCATCAGCTATATGATTTCTGTAGCATGTAACCACTAAGCTTTTGCTGTGAGATTTCCTGCAATAAAGAAGCCTGACTGATTTGGGTGTCCCATGTCAGTTTGCCAGAATGGGCCTGTTCAGATGACATGCTAAGCCATGGTTAGGCTGCTAACCCTTTTGCAGCAAATAGTGAGTATGTTTGAATTGTGTTTATGTAGCCACCATGGTTAGGAAAGTTTCATATGACACACTAAGCAATAATGTTTAGCTCAAAAGGCGTAACCACCAGCGTGTCATCTGAACAGGGTCAGTGTGTGATTGCCTGACGGACAGGGAAATCTGACAAGCAGCACATGAAGGAGAGAATCCCATTGTGATCTCTGATCTGTGGCCAAAGATAACAAGGGTGTTCCCCGTGTGTTACTCCCTCTCCCCATTAGGAGAGCAAGCAGTGTGCAGGGGAATCCCTTTGTTACATCTAAACACAATTCAGAGATAACAGATCAGAGATACCTGCCTCCTCCCCAAGCCCTTGGTCACCTCCAGGCCACCAGTAGGGGCCCGTGGAGAGGGCCCTACCATCTATGGGCCAGATTGGGGCTCAGGGTTCCCACCCTGGGCTACTGAGTCGAGCTTGGATGTGGGAAATACATGTTCAAATATTCCTGCTTAAGGCCAAACTATACATTACATGCAGTTATGTAGTAGCAACCCAATGGCCCATTTAAAAATAGGAAAAGCCAATTTTGGTGGAGGCAATGAGGAAAGCAAAGCTTTTCCCACCCACCATTTTCGCAATTCAAATTTAATCTATTATTAGAGGTATTTGTATCCTGCTTTTCCAAAAAAATATTCAATAAAACATTAAAATATAATAAAAACAAAAGAAGTCTTCACCCAGCAATGGAAGGCCATCAGAGAAGGAACAAGGTAGGTCTTCCTAGCTGGGACTTCCAGAGTTTCTGTGTAGTCACAGAGAAGGACCCTCTCATTGCCTCAGTCAAACACAGCTCAGTTGTTGGTGGGGCATAGGAAAGAATTTAATGAGCAAGCAGGCTCATATGGGAGAAGGCATAAAGTACATTGCAGACGTCCAAATATGACATAACTAGAGCACGCATTACTATGGCCAAACCAGTATTCTCCTGGAACAGGCATAGTTAGAGCACCAACCCTTAGTTAGGCAAAGGCACACCTAGCCACAGCTACTACCTGACTGTGCCAAGATGCAGTGTGAAACTATGAAACTGAGCTTTTGGGTGAAGTTCTACTGCATCTGATTCCCCTGGATTAGAAATTCTAAAAATTATTTAATATTTTATGCTATATGCATTACAAAAAAATAATAATCACAATACTGAACTTGCATATGAGCATCTTGGGAATTATTTGTCCAACATGAATGTTGTTAATGTGGGATAACATTAACATTAACATTGTAGGTGATATAGGTTTTGTATTCTTATATTAAATAGTCCGCTCCAAACTTTTGTAATCCATTTAGGGTGCAATCTTATGGTCCCTGAAAGAGTGTTCTAGGGATATAGGATTTTTCAGATTCCTCCCCAGAAACTGTAGACATTCCTACAACTTCAGGAGGGAGACTTTGAGATCTGATCCCTTCCCCTTCCCCTCACAGCCGCTGTAGAAAGAACCATGGCACTTGCCTTCCAAGATCACAAAAACAACCTTGGATGATCTCATAGAGGTCAAAAAGGGGGCATTCCAGTGAATGGGGAGATGAGAGGCTGGGATCTGCATAATCCTATGGCCTCTCTAGTTCCGCCCCCAGCCCCAGCAGCACGACTCCTTTAGATGGGCTCAGAGACCTGTTTAAAGGGAAACTTTAAAATCAGAGGATGGAGAACTGAAAATTGCCTCTGTTGCTCCTCTTGTCCTGCTGACAGCTGCCCAGCAGTGCATAGGAATCTCAGAAGCTTCTGAGACCAGAGACTTCCATCTAGTGGGCATGAATCCAATAGGATTGCACTTTTAGACTAGTTTTTAGCAATTTATTAATAGGACTGAATTAAATGCCCCACCACCAAATCCACCACCCCACTGGCAGATGGTGGATTTGGGAAGAAATTTCATTACTTTTCAAGAATGGGCTCTCCAAAACTGTTTAAACTGTTTCAAGGTGCTTTCTGTAGAGCTGAGTAGCAGTGGCTTCTTCTTCCCATCCTCTATTGTTCAAGTGGAGGGAATTTCATTTTATTATGTCTTTATTTAAAATATTTTTATACTGCCTTTTAAGACAAAACCTCATCAAAGTGATTTACAATGTGATCATTTTAAAACAATAGAATATAAAATACATTTAAAATAACAACAACAAAGACTCAAGAATAAAATAAAAAAGGGGCATACATTCATTCAAAACCTGTGTGGAACATCCAGCTCTTTAACTCCTGTTAAAAACTGTAAGGGAAGGAACCACATTCACATCCCATGGTAGGGCATTCCATAATGCCACCACAAAAAAAGACCCTATCACTTGTTCCCTCCAGCCTAATAGATCTTGTTGGCAGGTACAATTATTGGTCTATTGCCAATCATTGGGTCCATATAGGTTCATATAGATGCAGGTAGTACTTCAAATAAAGTGGTCCACGAAGCAGTGCAATAATCCCCCAGCATCACCTTCTAGAATCTGCCATTCAAGTAGGAGCAGAATTGTTGTAATATAGTGCTGCTACATCCCAATTCAGACAGCTTATAGAGAAGGATACCATGGTTGATGATCTTGAAAGCTATTCAAGGATCCAAGAGAACAAACATGATTGCACTCATCCTGTCCCTGTCCTGGCATAGGTCATCATCCCTGTCCTGGCACAGGGCAACCAAGGCAGTTTCCATTCAAAATCCAGGCCTGAAGCAGGATTGAAATAGATCTAGAAAATCAGTTTACACTCACCTGTATGGGCTTCATCTGATGATATAATGACTTCCTATCTCTAACCTGTTTTTTATTGTTTTCTTTAATTGAACCCCTGATCAACGTCCTTTATACCCTTTTCCTTCTCCACCTTCCATTTTATTTGCTTATTGTTGTATTTATGTTCATAAGTATTGTGAAAGTTGTTATAAAACTTTAAAATGTACTGAATAAAAAGTATAAATAAAAAGGCAGTCCCATATAGAGTGCATTACAGTAGTCTGGTCATGATGTGATCAGGGCATGGATGGCTGCAGCAAGGTCTGCTTTCTTCAGATAGGGATGCAGCTGGAGAATCAGCTGAAGCTGATAAAAGACATCCCTGCTAATAGGTGCAAACTGTTAGATAAAGTGAAAACTAGGAGAAACCCCATGCTGTGCACCTGGTATTGCAGAGAGTGTGCAAATTCATCAAACACTGGTCTCACACCTCCATCCAGGTCTTCAGGTTTTATTGCTGTCTGTAGTGGCAGCCGCAGTAGAAACACTGGAGCTTATCTCAGGGGCAACCATTGACCTTCACTCCAGAATGCTCCTGGAATTATGCTATGCCTTCTGGAGAGAGGACATGGTGGTTACAGGAATTCAGGAGTCAGAAGTCCAGTCTCTCCAAAATCACCAAAACGTCAGATTCAGTAACTTTCAGCCCAACTGTAGTCCTGAGCCAATAACGTTTTCTTGGTGCAGGAGCTTTGATGCATACTATAAATGTCATATCAAGAAATTCCTCTTCCCCAATAATTTAAAAAAGAACAGATTCACATGTGTGCTCCCTTTGCATGATCATATTTGACTCTATTGATATGAATGGAGCAGCACATTAACACAAACAGGGTTTTGGACTGGATTCTTAATCAGGATGAAGAAGTATATGTTGGAACATAGGTATATAATTTGTTGTGATTTGAGACAATTAACAGACGCTCGAGAGTGACTAGCTTACTAAAGAAAGTAACTGTGCCTCATTAGATGTTTATTTTCGCTATTCATTTAACTATGCTAATTCATAATCTACTCTGACTGAATCTTTTCTTAATGTGTGTTCTGCATATTCATATGACATTTTACTGCTATCTCTTGCATTGCTTGGCCATTTGGCCTCTTTGTTAGAAAAGAAAAGGAAGGGTTCCTTTCTTTCCACTCATAGGTAATCACTTCATGCCTCTAGCAAAGTAGGCTCTGGCCTACAAAATATTTATGCCACAAGAATGTCAGTTGGTTTTGAAGCAGCAGTCTAATGCAGTTAAACGTCTACAGTTTATAAATACTAGGTCCTGAAGTTTCTAGACCACTGAAAATAATGCCTTGTTTCTTTAATCTTCTGCTTTGTTTCTTTAATCTTCGGGGATGGGGGGCTATTTTTATTTTGTTCTTTTAGTGTACTCCAGAATTTTATTAGGGGCATATGCGTATCTATATAGTTCTATATTATAGATCTACAATATAGATCTCTACGTGGGGTTGGCTTTGAAGAGTGTTCAGAAACTTCAGGTGCTTCAAATAGCTGCAGCCAGACTGCTGACTGGAGCTGGTTACAGGGAGCATACAACTCCCCCGTTACAACAGCTCCACTGGCTTCCTGTCTTGTTTCTGGGCACAATTCAAAATGCTGGTTATGTCCTATAAAGCCCTACATGGCTCAGGTCCAGGTTATCTGAAATACTGTATTCTCCCCTACAAGCCTGCCTGTGCTCTGAGATCTTCAGGGGAGGCCCTTCTCTCAGTCCCACCACCATCACAGGCATGCCTGGTGGGAACACCGGAGAGGGCCTTCTCAGTGGCTGCACCAAAGCTCTAGAACTCCCTTCCCAGGGAAGCTAGACTGGCTCCCTCCTTGCTATACTTCCAGAAGTGGGCAAAAACTTTCTTGTTCCTGCAGGCCTTTGGGGGAATAGACCTCTATTTATGCATTGGATTTTTTAAATTTTTATTTGTATTTTAAATTCTTTAAAAGTCTGAATATTTTACCAGGTTTAATTATATTTTTAACTTTTATATATTTCTATTTACATGTTTTAATTGTACATGCTTTAATTCTGTAAAGCTGCCTTGAGTCCCAGTATTGGGGAAAAGGCGGGATACAAATAAATATAATTCTAATCATCATCTATAGAATACCCTAAAGTAACTAATATCACTGGCAATGTTTATCTTTTTTTTAACTGTATTTTTTATTCTTATTTCAAAGCATCTTAAGTTTGTAAGATGGCAATGTTTATTAAAATAGAAATGCATAAAATTTACTGTATCATATTGATAAACATTTGTTACTGATATTCCTGAATAAAGCCTATAAGACACATTATTTCATTAATTTTTTGCTTGAACAAATCTGTCTATAGGTTTGCTGGGAATACAAGCAGAAACTGCCAGTTTCCCAAAGAGCTCCATCACATCAGCGGTTTAACGCACTCTCGCCACGCCTGGCATCTGGTTTTGAAGTGCGGGACTCACATGACGTTGTCCCTGTCCTGCACCCATTTCCCCTCTTTTCCTCTGTTTTGCACATTATTTTGGTGCGGGAAAAGTCTGGATTATTTTCCCGAAGTGACTTCAATGCGCCTTTAAACCTCTGTCTAGTGCTGTTCCCTCACTTTTTTCTTTTGTTGGGGGCGTGTGCTTTAAATGGAGTCTTGCTGCTCCAGTACTCCTCTGTATCAAACGTTCGAATGAATGGACTTTTTACTGCTCCAACCCCACTCTCCTTGCCCACAGCTCCCTCATTTTTAAAGATAAAGAGATGAAACTTGGGGTCTTGAGAGCTCTTAAGTAGAGCTTTCAGCATGCCAAATTTGAATCAGGTAGGTCCATGCCTTGATTTTTAGGATTTTTTAAAATGCAAATTAACCAAAATGCTTACATCTGCATAATTTTTATAAATAAAGAGATAAAACTTGGCATGGTGATAGGTATACAGGAGAGCTTTCAGCATGCCATGCTTGAATCAGATCGGTTCATCCCTTGAACTTTTACAATTTTTTTAATTTTCCCCCCTTTAAAAACTTTTCCTGATAGTTCACCAGTGCGAGCTTCCACCTCTTTGCATTTGTGAAGGATCGATTTTCCTTTACTTCGATCATGTGAAACTGTGTATCTCCAGTTCATAAACAGAGATCTGCTGGTTCCCTTACTCAAGATTAAATCCCACTGATTTCAACTGCATTTACATGCAAGGCATACTAAAATCCGATGCAGGCTTACCTACAAGTATAGAACTGTCTTTTAATAGTGTGGTCACTCAGAAGCTTTTTTAAAAAGTCTAAAACAGCAAACTGGAAAGAAGTGCTCTGCAACCCTATGCTTACTTCTGAGGTCTTACTTCTGTTTACTCAGAAGAAAGTCTCTCTCTGTTCAATGGGGTTTACTCAAAGGTAAGCCTACATCGGATTTTAGTATGACCTGGATCAGGAAAAGGTTTTAAAGGGAGGAATTTTAAAATTCACAAAAAATCAAGGGATGAACCGATCTGATTCAAACTTAGCATGCCAAAAGCTCTCCTGGAGCCCTATCACCATGCCAAGTTTCATCTCTTTAGCTATAAAAATTACACAGATGTAAGCATTTTTGTACTTTGTAATAGGAGCTCCAATGGGCAAGGGGGGGAGGCTGCCACGTCCATCACAATGTCCATCAACTACAAGAACCAATGAACTGGAGGGGGAAGAAGGGGTGGGGTGGGGCATGCACAAAAGCAGTGGGAGAGCAAAAAGAGAGTTCACCAGCTACGGTCATGAAAGGGAGGAGAGCTTGCAGAGCTTCTGCAATGGAAGTAAAAAATGAGAAGCCAAACCGGGGGGGGGGGGGGGAGAATAGGGCTGCCTCTACAAGAGGCATTTAAAGCTCTTTCAAGGCGCATTAAAAAAATTACCTCTACAAGAACGGAGTGCAAATCGGGTGTAGAGGCGCTTTAAACATCCGATTATGCGCATTATCGAATGCGCGTTAAATAGCGAGTTTTATTTTGCTCTGGCCGTTAAAGCGCATTTTGACTATGTGAACAAGCGATTCTCCGCATGTCAACAGTTTAAATCGCATTTCGGTCGTCCAGTAATGCGCTTCGCTGCCTCTCGTACGGAGGTATTAGGCGTAAATGCGCGTCTGCGAATATGCGCATAATCGCCTAACCAGGCGTAAAGCCGAATTCTTGTAGATGAGGCTTAGGTGTGATGGAGCCCATAGTGAATTTTAGTTATTATGAAGACTGTTTCAAGGCAGACTTGGCCCTAGAGAAAACTGCAGTGTGTACCAATCAGATTACTGTCAGTGTTTGAAAACTGTTTTGCTTTATTTAGGAATCCTGCTTCACTTCCTCCTCCTCTCGGCATTGTAATGGCAAAGCTTTATGTCAAGTATTGCCACTTATTAGACAAATTGTTTCAGTAGCACAAAGATGTCTCTATAGCTAAAAATACATCCAGTAGAGAGGAAAAACTACACAATACCCTTTTCACTTTAGTAAATGTATCTTTCAGGAAACACCAGATGAGCATTCCACTGAACTCAAACCACAGACCTCAGAAGAATTTGCAGTAGGGCCTATGTAACTAATAAATTTAAGGTCCAAAATACAAAAACTGGCAACCTGTTATCATTTAACACACATCACAATTATAGTTTGCAAAAAAGCATTAAAAAGGCAAAAATTGTCCTTCTCACTAATTTCTTTGTACTTTATGTTCATCCTAAACCCATTGCTAGAAATTAGGTTTTTTGTTTTGTTTTTTAAGTATCAGGTTTCATCAGACTACATCACTTTGGTATTCTGGCTTAATTCATTTGTTATGTAGCTAAAAACAACAGCACATCTCACTTTATTCCCCCCAATACATTTTACACAGCTACGGTCTACATTTCAGTAAGAATCCATCCCCCCTTTCCTACCACTGTAAACTCTAACATACAAAGAGCCAAATTCATTTCAAATTCCCTAAATGTTCAAACAATGGACAAAGTGGCCAGGTTTACATTATCAATTTGAGCCATTGTGAGTTAAATAAGTCACTGTAGCTTGCGGCACATGCTGGGTGCCCACAAGCTGTTTTAGGACTGTGGGTGGTGTGTAAACTACCCAACAACCGAACCTTGCTGGGTTAGGACAACACGAGAAGCTACATGCGGTGGTTAACTTATGGAACAGTTGCCCACAGGTGCCTGGCATGTTCTGCAAGCCATGGCTCAAATTAATCATGTGAACCAAGTTAGAATGTAATCCTATACACATTTACTTGGGATTAAGTCCAACTGGAAGTTAGAGCACATAGGTTTTGTCAGAGTCTCCTTCCAGAAGCCATAGACACTCCTACAAGTTCAGGAGGAGTTCAAGACCTGATCCCTCCCTCCACTCATTCCTCCACCCCTCTTCCAGCCATCACTGGAAAAAAACAACATGGGAATTGCTTTCTGAGGTCACAAAAGCGACATTTACTGACTTTGTAGAAGTCAAAAAGGGAGCATTTTCATGAATGAGCAGGGGAGAGGCTGGGATCTGCAGAAGTATGGCCTTTCCAGCCCCAACCCCAGCTCCAGTCCCTACCAGGGTGACTCCCCTAGAAGAGCTCAGAGGTCTGTCTAGAGGGGAAAGGACAATAAAAGGACAATAAAAAGGCAAAAATCACTTCATTGCTCCTTCTGCTTTGCTGGCACAGGAAGGCACAGCATATTCAGAAGCCTCTGAGATCAGAGGGTTCCTTCTAATGGGCAGCAACCTAATAAGGTTGCACCATTATAATTTCTTCAAAGCAAAAATATACAAAATCAGACTATAAGCTTGCAATTCTAAGATTAACTTGGAAGTCACATGGAAATCAGTGGATTCTACATCTGAGGCTTCCTCTACATGATCGCTTTAAGGCTCTTTCAAGGCGCATTACCGATTTTACCTCTACAAGAGTGGAGTGCATAACAGGAGTACAGGCGCTTTTTATCTCCTATTATGTGCATTTTCGCATTTGCGTTAAATAGCGACTTTTTATTTATCGTGGGAGTTAGAGCTCCTTATGTCCGTGTAAACAATTTCTGAGAAGTCGCATTAACGATCGGATTGGGCAGACTGTGGTCGTGATGTCATGTATGAAGAGAACTGCCCCTTCGCTGGGAACACCTCCCACTTTTTCGTTTAGTTTTATTTCCTGTCTCCTCCATGCCACTTCCCCCTTGTTCTCCATCTCTCTGGATGGAAGCTCCAGGAATAGGTGACCCAATGTGAACTGAAAATAAAGTGTCTTTCAACTCCCCTGCTGGAATATTTTTTTCATGGAGACAAGGGGCCAAATGGAGGTGGTTTCACAAGAAGCAAGGGGGGGGGGGTCAGTAAGGATGTGCGGATCATTAGCTATCCGCTAAGACAAATTGTCTCCTCGCTTGCTGGGTTCCTGACATTGAGCTGTGTGTGTGTGTGCGTGTGTATGTTGTACATCACCAAAACGACAAGGTATTACTGAGAAGGGAAGAAGTGAAAACCTTTGATCTTGCTGGGAAGAGGAGGAGGAAGAGGAGGAAGGAACAAAGGAGCCTCCCCCTGTCTGTTTCGGCATGCTTATGTGCATATCTCTCCTCTCTCGCTCGCTCGCTCCCTCTCTCTCCAGCAAAAGTGGGGGGGGGGGGGGAGAGGCAGCCGTAACTAAAAATAAGTTTTAAAAGGGGCTCGAGGGGAAGCTTGCAAGGCACATTCCCATTTCCTCCTGAGCAGTTGGGAGGGGGGGAAACTTCAAATGGCTATCGAGACAAAGGGAAAAGGTAAACCAAGTGATTACCAGCAGGTAACCCAGGTAACCACAGCAAGGAGATTCTGGTGGGCGGGGAGAAGAAACGGCGGGAACCTGAGGGGGCACTTCCTCCAGCAAAAAGCGCATTACTTTCAGCAACATTTCCTTGTTCCTTCTCCGCATGTAAACAACTTTAAAGCACCTTGCAGAGAGCCCATCATGCACTTCAATGGCTCTCGTGTATAGGTATTAGGCATAAATGCGCTTATCAGGAAATGAGCACAATCGGAGAATTAGGCATAAAAGCGACCTCTTATAGAGGGGGCCTGAGTGTACATGTTCAGATTGCGCTATATAACCTATAAGGCAACTAAGGCTGCCTCTACAAGAGCGATTTAAAGCTCTTTCAAGGTGCATTAAAAAAATTACCTCTACAACAAGAGCGATTTAAAGCTCTTTCAAGTCTCATTAAAAAATTACCTCTACAAGAGAGGAGCGCAAATCAGGAGTACAGGCGGGTTTTAGCTCCTTTTATTCGCATTTTCACATTCACATTAAATAGCGAGGTTTTTTTCCCTCCAGAGTTACGCTGCCTTATCTTACAGGCGGGGAAGGGGGGGAGGGAGGCAAGGATTTTCTTTTCTTTTGCTGCCTAGGAAAGGCTCGGTTAAACACACACACACACACACACACACACCGACCAGTCTCTTCCACCCACCCACCTTCCTTCCCTCCCTTGCTGTCTTCTCCTGCTTTTTGCTTGTTCAACTGGGGGATTAGCCAGTCCTGTTTCCCTGTCATGAGAGAGAGGGGGAGTTTGGATCTGGCGTGCCGATGACATCTGCTCCGCGGCCGCACATGGGCAAGAGGAGAGGCAGAGCCCGAGGAGGAGGAGGAGGAAGAAGGGAAGAGGGAAGGAAGGCCACGCTCAGCCGCCGCCACCGCCGCGCTCGCTCACTGGCTTCACATATTGCAACAGCCGCCCCTGACCGCACACGAGATGTGTGTAGGTATTAGGTGTAAACGCGCATGCAAGGTAATTTGCATAATCGGGGAATCGGGCGTCAAAGCGACTGCTTGTAGAGGGAGCTTAATACATTTTAGAAATAAATATTTTTTAGAAATAATTGAATAACTTTTAAAAAAAGAATAGCCATTTATATCAGAGGACAAAAAAATAACTACAGGAATGAGTGAAACAGGAGGTATTAAAATTCACTCTGAACAGTTATTAGATTATAACTAAACTATAATACAACTGCAAACTATGTTGGATAGCATCACTTGGATACAGAGTTCCTGTGTGTGGAATTCTGCTCACAGGACATTTCCATTGAAGGAAGGTTGGAAGGTGATGTTGGCCAATTCTTTCTTTCCACTACAGTTGCCTGTGCCCCCTGAAAAGCTGCTCCAGAGGGCTGGGGGACCCCTGGAACAGTGTAAGAGATGGTACAGGAGGTATCAGCAAAATCCCCCCCTCCAGTGGGAACCTTCATTGGATCTCAGTCCCTTTCATGAATGGAAGGAGACTTTTCATTTGCAGAAGGACAACTTTGGATCAACCCTATAGGTTCTAAGAACTGAACTCAACATTATTAGTTTTACTCTTATTTCAATTTACACCAAATCCCCACCATTCTGTTGCTGTGTTAACAGAAATATGACTGAGTATGCAAACCTTTGCATATCAACTTTGCATATCAACAGAATTCAATGTAAGTAGCAAGTAGTCAATGCCTGAATGGGAGATACTTGGGAATCCTGTGTGTGCTATCTTGAGTTCCATGATGGAAGAAAGGTGGAAAATAAATATATTAAATGATAATGTGATTTTAGCATTGCAGGTTAAATAATGAGCACAAACAGGAAATGTTACTGGAACAGCTTGGGATACCTCATAACTCCACATCCACAGTCTCTGCCTCTCCCTGTCCGCAGGAATGCCTCTTTCCCCCCATCTCCATACTCTGTTTTGCAAGTGCAGAAGGGTAGCCAGTGTGGTTCTCTCCATGTCAGCTACTAGGAGGAGGGGAGGGGAGTGTAGTTTCTTGGCTTCCAGATCAGAGCTCTTGACTATAATACTGAACAGTATTATGTCCCCCACAGATGCTGTCTAAGGGGGCACAGGATTGTTCCCTCCAAATGTTACTGTAACAACTTAATAATTGAATTTTGTCAAAACAAACACACAAATAATATAAATGTTATCAATGAGTGAATTTGACTTATGAAAAAGTGTCAGATTTACAACTTACTAAAAAAGTAATCTAAATGCCCAAGTCAAGAGATAAAACTTTTAACTGGTGTAATAAATTTGAATACATTAAGTATTATTTAACACAAAGTAACTCTAGACTTTGGTGATGTTATTCCAGATAATCCAGAGATAAGTATCTTCATAGCTCTGTTCACATTGAGCAGCACACTGTATGCCTGTATGGAATAAGTTGCTACCAAGGTCAGCACCAAATACTTATTCTATATGAAGTCTATGTTGCTATTTAGAAAAACAACAATAGGCGGTAAACAATAACAGAACTCCCCATCTCCAAATGTGCTTCATTTTGAAAAACATAAGTTACAAACAAAATTATACACACATAAATCCTGCATGTATTTGCACACATTATTGAGCAAGTGAACTAAAAGATTAACAGTACCAAGCTGTTATCCAACCCGCCCGCCCCCCAAAAAGTTCTATAAAAGGTTACCATTCATTTGATAAGAGTAATAGTCAGCTCAGAAAAATGCACTGTGGCATATAATAGAGCCCATTTAACCAGATATATAAAACATGGTCTTCAAAAAGCCATGAAAGGTGAGTGTTGGCCCAGTTTTGCAACCATTCCTTACATTTCTACAACAATCTTTCCTTAACTGCTGCTGTCAATAATTTTGTCTAGTTGTGAAGTGTTTTTTCTTCCTCATCCATAAACAGACTTTACATCCTACCATTATGTTTTTGTTTGTTTAGAGATCACATTATTTTGCAGGCAAACTTAATACAATAGCCTCCACTAGGGAAGTGTGTGTGTGGGGGGGGGGGGTGCTTGTCAAGAATATATGGACAAACAGCTGTTAAGGCAGGATTTGAGGAACATGGGTAGATTTGAGGAAAAATAGAGTGTACTAGAGTCTCCTCTCCCAGAATTAAAATCCTGATACTGCTGTGACAACCATGCCACCTGATCCTTTAAAAACTGCTTTTGCATCCCAAAGCGACAGCAAGATGCAACCACTTATTATGAAGCCCAAATGCTCTGGGAGCAGGATGAGAGGAAGGAGACAGCTAAGGGAGAGAGGAGGGATGAGGGTCCTGTTGCTGCCATAACAAAGCAGCGGGCTATTTCCACCACCACTACCGAGCTCCTCCGTCCTGAGCCGGCGGCACAAAGCAGGGAGGACCCCAGTTGGGTCCTACATTTAGTACCTCCCGTTCCCTGGTCAGAAATAAGTCGCTTATCTGAAGAGATGGACAGCCCTCCCTCCGTTATTTTGAACGAGGTCGCCCATCAGCGCCAACACACTGCGCGCAAGACCCTCAAGAGGCAAGTGGAGCTTCTTTCCTTCGTGTGGTGGCTGTCAAAAGCTCCCTCCCCATTAAATACACATATATACATTTACATGTCTATAAATATAGACATGTATATGTATGCATATAGAGAGAGAGAGAGAGACAGAGAGAGAGAAGTTTTGGCAGCCCTAAAAAGACATCCCTGTTTGATCGACTCCCTCCTCTTCCCTTTCTTCGGGGCACCACAAATCGACGCCGAGCATCCGGCGAGAGAAAAGCCCCAGGCAGGAGCGGCCGCCGCCACGGCGACACCGTTTGGCTCTCTGAGGGAAGACCGAGTGGCGGGCGCCGACCGACCGACTCACCGGAGAGCTCGTCCGGTTCTAGACCAGTCTCGGTGTCCAGACCGCAGATGACGAAGTAATCAGCGAAGCGACCTGGAGCAGACGAAGAGGAGCCGCTGCCGCCGCTGCCGCCGTCTCCACTCATGCTGGAGGAGCCCCTGCGACGCAGGACGACTCAAGTTGCACGGCTGGAAGAGGAGAGGTTTCGGGCCGCCGCCGCCGCCGCGGATTCTGCTTCTCCAGCTGCGGCTGCTGCAGCGGCCCCCACTGCTGCCTCCATGACGGAGCGGCCAGGGCCGCGCGGCGTTGTGGGTAGCAGGCCTGACTGACGGGCGGACAAACATACATAACAGGACGCTCCGCTCCTCCGCCCCCCTCCCGCCGCCTTCTCGCCCAGATGTTCCAGAGTTGGGATGTGGGGGGAGGAGAGGGATGAAAGCGCGAACCGCAATGCTGCACATGCGCACTGGGTAGCAAGGATGACGTGATTTTCTTTGCGGTTTAGTTTCTGAAGGAGGAGCGAGGCGATGGGGTGAAGCTTCTTCCGCCTCTCCGCTGCTGGGTCTTTCTTCAGTACCAGATAGGCTTAGAGACTGGGCTGTCCACCAAGGGGCGTTTCTGCCCTCTGCGTGGTTGCCCTCACTAGCCCCCTGCACGAAGTACTTGCCCCCCCCCCCCACCAGTTTCTTCATTCTACACACATTACACACACTGTGCCACACATTATCTATCCCTCTCCTCATGTTTCTTTTCATTGTTTCTCTCCCATCATATGAAAAAGGTTCTTTACAGCACCCCACCCCACTCCTGATCAGTTCAATTGCACAGTCATGACAAAAGCTAATAGTATTCATAGGTGGTATCAATCCATATCATCTCCAGATTTTGAGGGGTATCTGGGCAAAATGACCTGACTGGGGTGCATCTCCTTGTCTCTGTCACTACTACAGCCCATTAATGTGTCTTTTCCCTCTAGGCCCAATTCGCAGCAGAAGGAAAGGGCATGTGAAGAGAGAGCAACAGCAAGTAGGGACTTTTGAAATCAGTAGCAAGTCTCTTGCTGGCCCAAAGTATGAGCCTCAATAGATGCGCAGTGATTCTGATCCATCACAGGCCCTGATAGTTGTACACAACTCCTCCAGCATCATGTACAACTATGTGCAATGAAAGGGTTATATCCTAATATGCTTGAAATCCTTGCAAGGAATTCTGGGGTTGTGCCTTTCCGACTGCGCAGAACCTTAGCTGCATGTGCTCCTAAACCTAGTTATGGCTGCCTCTACAAGAGGCATTTAAAGCTCTTTCAAGGTGCATTAAAAATTTTACCTCTACAAGAAAGGAGCGCAAATCGGGCATAGAGGCACGTTTTCTTTCCGATTATGCGCATTATCGAACGGGCATTAAATAGCGAGTTTTATTTTGCTCCGGCCGTTAAAGCGCATTTTGCCTATGTGAACAAGCGATTCTCCACATAAACTACTGTAAAGCGCATTTGAAACAACCGGTAAGGTCACCTGTTGAGTGCTCAATTACCTCCTGCATACAAGCATTTACGATAAAGCGCTTCAGCGAATAAGCACCTAATCGGCTAACCAGGCGTAAAGCCAAATACTTGTAGATGAGGCTTATGTCAGTCTCCCCATCTAGCCCTTCTTAACCACAAGTTAAGATTTGAGACCTCTCACAAATGCAATCCAGTTTTGCTCCCTTTCTTCAAAGTTCTGTTACCTTCCTTCCAAGGACACATCCCGTCCGTTTTTAGATGTTTTTACTTTTATTTTTGCTTTATCACATTAAAACCCCAAATTCTTCATATATTCCTCAACTCTAAAAGATATTCGTATCCACCAGAAAGGTCCATAGAGCTCTCTACAGCCATTTCACATCCTCACTCAGCTCTGCTATGTTTCCACTCCATTCTTTGCCGTCTTTGGCTTCCATATATAAACAATTTTATTTGCTCAAGAAAACTTTTATGACTAGTCATAATAATTACAAGGGTGAACCAAACAGATTGGAACAGATTCCTAGAGTTGGAAGACCTAAAGTCAGTAGTGCACACACTGGTAACTTCGAGGCTCGACTTCTGCAATGCGCTGTACATAGGGCTACCTCTGTGCCTAGTTTGGAAACTTCAACTAGTTCAAAATTTGGCAGCTAGGTTGGTCACTGGTACACCTAGGGGTGACCATATCATACCAGCTTTAAAATCTCTCCGCTGGCTGCCAATTAGTTTCCAGGCGAAGTACAAAGTGTTGGTCATTACCTTTAAAGCCCTACATGGTTTGGGTCCAGGTTACCTGCAGGATCGCCTTCTCCCATACAATCCGCCCCGCACGCTTAGGTCCTCTGGGAAGAATTTACTACAGTCCACAAAAACTAGGCTGACAACCGTTACCCAGAGGACCTTTTCTTCTGCCGCTCTCAGTTTATGGAATGACCTGCCAGGAGAGATCCGCTAACTCAACAGTCTTCACGAATTTAAAAGAGCTATAAAGACTGATCTCTTCCGGCAGGCCTACCCAGATTAATTTTAAGTGTTTTTATTGGTGTTTTATTGGTATTTTAATGATGTATTGGTTTTATGTGCTTTTAAGCGGTATTGTGTATTTTGTGTTTGTTGTTGTTCCCCGCCTCGATCCAGAGGGAGAGGCTGGTAATAAATTTATTATTATTATTATTATTATTATTATTGACTTTATAGTCTTTTAATTCCTTCCTATGCTCCACTGTAACTTCAGCCATTAAAAAAGGTCACCTTTGCATCTTATAAGAGGCTGGGGAACCTGGCACTTCTAAAGATTCAGAAACTCAGTATGCTGGGAGGACAGCATTATACATCGCAGCATGAAATGAATATTATATGCAGAATATTTTGCATGGCTATATAAAGACTACCAATAAGAATTATATTGCTGTCACACCATAATTATACCTCTTTGTAATCACCCCTGTGCTCCCTTGATTCATAAATGATGGGCCCAGCATATTGGAGCTAATTCATTGGTGTTTATCTTGGAACATTCTGCAAAACTACAGCAGGGTCCTTTTGGTGTACTATTCCCTTCCATCTAATTGTGTGCAACCTGTTACAATTTATTGAACAGGCTGTACTGCATCTGTATGGAAGAGTGGGAGAGTATGGTTGCCAGTCAACATCTTGGGCGTCAGGGAGCATGTATGTCAATGATGGACAATATGGAGACTCTAGAATAAAGCCAAATGTTAGCCCTCAGAAATTATTCAATTTTCCAAAACTAGGGTGACCAGATAAAATCCAGGTCAGGGTTCATGTAACTTTAACAGTTGTAGAGAAAAGAGAATTTCAGCCAGTGTCATTTGTATGCAATTAGTTCCTGGTGAAATTCCCTCTTCATCACAACTGTTAAAGTTGCAAGGGCCCTGCCTTCTTTTGTATATGGTCACTCTAGTATAGTGCATGCACCTTTAACTAGGGTGACCAGACGTCCGGATCCCCCCGGACAAGTCAGGAATAAGGGGGCCAAATTTAAATCCGGGGGGAAATTTCAGAATATCCCCCAAAGTCCGGAAAATTGGGCCTCACCTGTGTCATCTACGTCTTGTTCTTAGCCGGTGCTACTGCGCCGGCCAAGAACAAGACCTAGATCGGCCGGGAAAGAGGCCGGAACGACGCACGCCCGCACTTCTGGGTACGCGTCGTTCCGGCCTGCTCCAGAGTGGCGCACCAGGTGGTGACATCACCTGGCGCACCACTCTGGAGCAGGCCGCGAAGCCCGCTCACAGTAGCAGCCGGCGCCAGTCAGGAGCGGACGTCCCTGCAAGGTAAACAGGGGGGGAGGGGGGCGTATTACATTTGTATTACATTTTGGAGAAGCAGCCATTTGAAACAAACATGTTTCATGCCCTGTGCTTCTTTCATGCACATGTTTAAGGTGAGATACAAATAGAAGAGTGTGGTGTAGTTGTTACAGCGTTACACTAGAATCAGAAAGCTTAAAATCACTCATTCATGAGGCTCCTTCTCAGAATATAACCTACTTTGCAGGATTGTTGTGAGCACCAAATAAGGGATGGAAGAAAAATCGTATGCTATCCAGAGCTCCTTGGGGCAGGATGTCATACAATCTAATAAATAACATTTAAAAAATCTAATCAGATGTAAATTCTGACCAATATAGAATGGCTATGGTCCCCTTCAGATGTTTTGGACTACAAATCCCAGGATTCCTTGCCAGTGGCCATGCTGATTAATAGAAGACCAAATGAACTGGCTTTAGCTGCAATTTAAATTCAGTGGGGTGGGGGGTAGATTAGATTTCATTATTGGCAGCATTGATGAAATTAGTTTTCACTTATTTTCCATATATTCCTTGAGTACTGATTTTGATGAATTAATTGGGGGGGTACATGTGGATGTTTTTTAAAACTATTATTAGATTTGCCATGGGTGAGTATGTTGGGGTATGTGGATATTTATTTTATTTTTAGTCTTGGTTAAGTGTGTGTGGTTGGTTGGTTGGTTTTTGCCTTGGTGCATGTGTGGATTTTTATTATTTTTTCCTTTGGTGAGTATGTGGATGAGTGTTGTATTTTTAATGTTATTTTATTGCCTTGGTTATGTGCATGTTTGTGTGTAGATTTATTATGTCTACTGTTATTTTGCCTTGTGTGGGTGGCTGATGATGATGATGATGATGATGCCTTTGGTGAGTGTGGGGGTGGATTTTTATTCCCCCTCCCCTGTTACGTGTATGGGAGGAGGTTGTGTGTGTTTTTTAATTGCCTTGGGGAAGGTGTGGGGTTCCCCCCCACACACACACACACACTTTGAGTGAGTGTGTAGGGGTGTGTAGATTTTAATTTTTATTGCCTGAGTATGAGGTGTGTGTGGATGATGGTGATGATGATGACACAATATTGGGTGGGATGACTAATACCCTGGAAGACAGAAACAAACTTCAAAGTGATCTTGATAGAGTGGAGCGCTGGGCTGAAAACAGCAGAATGAAATTTAATAGGGATAAATGCCAAGTTATACAAGTAGGAAAAAGAAACCAAATGCACAGTTACAAGATGGGAGATACTTGGCTCAGCAACACTACAGGCAAGAAGGATCTTGGAATTGTTGTAGATCCCAAGCTTAATATGAGCCAACAGTGTGACGGGACTGCAAAATAAGCAAGCACTCTTTTGGACTGCATTAATAGAAGTATAGTTTCCAAATCATGTGAGGTACTGGTTAGGGTTAGGATGTTACATGCATACAAATGACACTTGCTGAAATTCCCTTTTCAATAAGCTCTTAAAGATACAGGAGCCCTGTCCTCCTTTCCATATGATCACTCTAACTAATTGAATGATTGTAATTTTTCCTGTTAACATAGTTCTTTAACTTCCATAGCCAGTGGTGTATATTTTTCTCTCTTTTTCTCTTCCTTTTCTGCAACAGTTTTGTCATTAGCTATTGTTATGTCATTGAGGTAGGTGTGTTTTTTCTTTGTTGTTTTTGACTGTCATGTCTGGTTGATTGCAAAGTATTGATTTGTCCCAGAATTGTTCTGTCCAAGTAAGGTAATATTTGAGTGTGTAGCGTGGCTTGGCTTGAGTGTGTCTGAATCTCCTAGGCTCTGAAAGCATCTTTCTGGAGAGCACCTGCTGGTTGCATGTTCTCTGCACACTGAGGCAATGTAAATTCAGGATATACTTGGATAAAAGGAGGGAAAGATCCTTATCTAGCATTGTAATAATGGGCATCTGTTCTGGCCTATTTTTGTATTGTATTGACCATGGTCTTGTTCACATGGCTAATGAATCAGAGATATAATCACACATTGTTAGATTAGTTTCTCACTGATCAACCAGAAGTTGAAACAAGCTAAGAGGCGAAAAGTGACTACAACAAGCCTTTAGTCCATTTTGTTCCATGGCTAATGTTTGCAGGGTAATCATATTTTATACTCTTCCTGCATGCTAGGTTGCTAGTTTGTTGTACTAGACTTCTCTGCACTTGTCCACTGCTTCATTTGTTCAATGGTAACAGTATGCTGAATCTGTGAGTATGGATATGAGAAAAATGATGGGGAAAGAGTGTTAAACGTTAGGAAAGTTGAGACTATTTAATCCAGTGAAAGATTTGCAGTCAGAAAATATATTTGAGGGAAGGGGAGACTCTATCACACAGAGTATAGTAAAAGCTTCAAAGAACAGCAAAAGCTACAAAAGTAGAAGTGAGTGAAGTTAATTTCAGATACATTCAATGTCTCACTTGTTCTTTATTTCAGTGATTTTAACATTAAGATGTTGTGTAGAACAAGTTTGTCTTAATTGTATGCTGTGAAATCAGACATGTGACCAAGGCCATGTTTGGGTGGGCACACCCCTTTAGGGGCTGGACATGTTGATGGGCACGCCCCCTTGGGGGATGGACATGTTGGTGGGCACGCCCCCTTGGGGGATGGACATGTTGGTGGGCACACCCCCTTGGGGGATGGACCTGTTGGTGGGCACGCCCTCTTGGGGCGGCCATATTGTCCTCCTTTTTGGTTTCCAAAATACGGTCACCCTACTTTAACTGTTGTGATGAAGAGGGAATATCACCAGGAACTAATTGCATACAAATGAGACTGGCTGAAATTCCCTTTTCTCTACAACTGTTAAAGTTACATGAGCCCTGACCTGGATTTTATCTGGTCAGCCTACTGGTCACCCTATCCTACTTGTGTAGGGCTCACCCTTCTTCAATGGCAGCTGTGTGTTAAAACTGTTTGAATTGCAGCAGGAATATTTTCCACTTGTTCCAAGTATCCCAAAGGGCCAGTATTAAAGAAATGGCACATGAGGCTCTTGGCAGCATTAAGCTGAAACAGATGCAAAGAGTTACCATGGTAATTACCACAAGAGCAGAATCAAATGCAGCCCACAAGGGTGGTTCCTGGGTGCTAACACAGAGATTCAGTCTCTGGCCCCGCTACTTCAACAAACCTTTTTGTAAAAATAAAAATATCCCTCTCACTTGGTGAGGGATAGAGGTTTTTCTTGATATAGTAGTCAGGAGGGAAGAGTAAATTAAGGGCACAATCCTATGCATGTTTAGACAGTAAAAGTCCTACAATTCCTAGTATTCCCCAGCATGCATAAACATGCATAGTATTGTGCTGTAAGGGACTTTGGGAACAGTGAGGAAGAAGTTCCCATTACAACACACTCTGCCTCACTGTTCCTCCCAATTCCTAAATTGAGAGAGGGGAGTTCAGAGTTTAGGATGTCCAGATGGACAAAAGGGATAGGCTCCTGCACTTTTAAAAGTGGTGTACAATTAAAGTATTTCACTTGCAATTCTCTTCCAAAAGCAGTACTGGGTAGAAGCCTGAACAGTTGGATATCATCTGACTACAACAAAAGATATATTGCAACTTTTATCTGCATACCAACTTAACTTGTATACTACATCTCAGGATATTCATAATATGGTGGAGTATTTGTGTCAAAAATCTAACAAATGGCCACAACTTTCTCATATCATACCACTAGCTGTGAAAGGGTTAGTTGCTTCAAGTTTTCCCTCTGTGTGACATAGGCCCCAATTTGTCCTCCATTATGTTCTTTAACCTATTATCTCTTATTTCAAATAGGCAAAGATGTCATTTTACACCTGCACATGAGAAGATGGTAATTCTCCTGGGTTATTACTTTCCCCCTGCCAGCCAACTCTATTGCTTCATGTTCTCTGCAGATCACTGCATTGATTTGCATTCTGAAGGTTACCTGAGACTATAATAATAAAAAAACTGTTAAAAATGCATATGACTCCAAGTGCTAGTACACATGCAGCAGCAACAAGAAAAGACTTGTAATATTTGCATTGTAGAGGGAAAAGGGTGGGTGTGTTGTAAACAGCCTTCAGACTAATAATAAAGATAAATATATTCTGTGTAAAAGCCCACAAGTATAAAAAAAGTGAAGATTAGAATGGCAATCCTGAATTTAATCTATTTGGTTCTTATCCAAAAGAGCCACACAACTAATTCCATACAGGCAGAGGAAATTTGGACTTGTGGTTCCCCCCCCAAAAAAAACAGTAGCCCCTCCACTGCATGGCAACACTATTTTGAAACAGATGTTCCAAAAGTAGTCTGAAATATGTCCGTTTGCTGTTCAACAGGGGAAAGTCCAATTTTGATGCACATGCCTAAATCCTTGGACAGCCCTTTGATCCCATCCCACCCAGTGTGTTTATCTTACAGTTGGGCAGAAGGGGAAGGGGAATAAAAGTTTGAACACACACACACTGACACACACAAACACTGAACACAAAGACGAGCAGAACAATAGTAGTAAGAGGCCTTTCCTCTGAAGTTGTAATGCACCCTCTCATCCATAAGTTTATGTATAGCCTGGGTGCAGTAATCATAGAATCATAGAATAGTAGAGTTGGAAGGGGCCTATAAGGCCATCGAGTCCAACCCCCTGCTCAATGCAGGAATGTACCTTAAAGCATCCCTGACAGATGGTTGTCCAGCTGCCTCTTGAATGCCTCTAAGGTGGGAGAGCCCACCACCTCCCTAGGTCATTGGTTCCATTGTCATATTGCTCTAACAGTCAGGAAGTTTTTCCTGATGTCCAGCCAGAATCTGGCTTCCTGTAACTTGAGCCCAATATTCCGTGTCCTGCATTCTGGGTTGATCGAGAAGAGATCCTGGCCCTTCTCTGTGTGGCAACCTTTCAAGTATTTGAAGAGTGCTATCATGTCTCCCCTCGATCTTCTCTTCTCCATGTTAAACATGCCCAGTTCTTTCAATCTCTCCTCATAGGGCTTTGTTTCCAGACCCCTGATCATCCTTGTTGCCCTCCTCTGAACACGCTCCAGATTGCCTGCATCCTTCTTGAAGTGCGGTGCCCAGAACTGGATGCAGTACTCAAGATGGGGCTTAACAAGTGCCAAATAGAAGGGAACCAGTACCTCGCGCGATTTGAAAGCTATCTATTAACGCAGCCCAAAACAGCTTTTTTTTTTTTTGTAGCCTCATCACTGTTGGCACGTATTCAGATTGTGATCTACAACAATTCCAAGTTCCTTCTTGCTTGTAGTATTGCTGAGCCCCCATCTTGTAACTGTGCATTTTGTTTATTTTTCCTAGGTGTATAATTGGCATTTATCCCTATTAACTGTCATTCTGTTGTTTTCAGTCTATCAAGATCACTCTGGAGTTTGTTTCTGTCTTCCAGGGTATTAGCTATCCCACCCAATTTTGTGTTGTCTTCAAATTTGATAAGCATTCCCTGCATCCAAATAATCGTCCAAATAATTAATAAAAACGTTGAAGAGCGGTGGGCCCAGGACTGAGCCCTGTGGTACCCTGCTCGTTACCTCCCCCCAGTGTGAAAAGGTAAAATTGATAAGCACTCTTTGAGTCCGATTCTGTAGCCCACTTTTCTTTGAGTCCGATTCTAACCCACTTTTCACTAGTTTGTGAATCAGAATCAAGTGGGTGAAGGCCAATAAACAGAGCTAATGTGCTGTAGTGGTTAAAGTGCTGGACTGGGAGATCCAGGTTCTAGTCCCCACTCAGCCATGACGTTTACCAGGTGACTGAGATAGTCATTGGCTTAGTTCGGATGACACATTAGGCAACGGAGGGGGGGAAGAGGCAACAGATAGTACATTATTTTTGGAGTGCTCATTGCCACATGAAATGTTGCCCCTCCCCCATAATATCTTAAAATCTGGGTAGGCTTGTTTGGGAGAGGGCAGTTGTCAAGAACTTGGGTGCTCTGAGAGGTTATGCCAAAAGTTTAATCTTGTTCCTCCATCCATCAGGTCAGCCCATAATGGCACATAGTGATGTAACCACCTATGAATATGTTATCTCCCCACTCTCCTGGCAGCTCCAGCACTCAAGGCCAAATAAAGGCCTCATTAATTGGGCTGAATGATTTTAGCTGTGTTCCTGTGAGTAAATACTCACTCCCTCTCAGGGCTCAGAAGCAGTATTGAAGCTGGCTGGGATTAGTTGTTTTGGGAAAGCTACCTTCTGCATGGATGTAAAGCACCAAGTACACTCATCGCAAGACTTGCATTTTCAGAACGTCAGAGCAGTTTGAATAGAAAGGCATGATATATACCATGTGCTACTGCTCATAAGTTTTTCTGTTGTGACTAATGGGAATAAAAAGAGTTACATAAAAGCAAAAATATGGTATGGTTCCAAACTTTGCTATGCTCAGGGGTAGTACTGGTGGGGACTGCACTGAGACCAGAAGAGCTTCCCTTTCCAATCCTTTTCGTATTGTACATGTGTTGTATTTCCTAGGAAGTTCAAAGTCTCTAACTAAAGTATGTGGAACTGAGTCTGCTGATATTAATGTTATCTTTGTGTCTCGGACATGGAGAATGCAAACATCTCACAGAACAGGGGAGTTTCAAAGGCAGGATGTTTTAATAGAGAAGGCCTTCTCCCATACTCCCACCAACCACACCTCATATGGGGGTGGGGACAAAACATGCAGAAGAGCCTCCCCAAAGGACCTCAGTGGACAGGCTGGATTGTATGGGAGAAAGATCTTTTTTGTTTCTGTTACTCTGTAAAGTTGATAGAGTATGTGTATCGCAGCACACACAAAAAAATATGATAGAACCGAATGAGGGAAAAAGAAACAGCTAGTGATGCATACAAAGGAAAAATATGCACATCTTAGCATGAAGTATGGGATGTTGAAAAACAATGAGGCAACTGCCATTAAGTAGTAACGGGTCTCGTTTATTGGACTGGGCTTATTCATCCTATTCCAAAGGCTCTGCACAGTTAATATTAACTAAAAATAGTAAATTTTTGATCCACCAAATGCCTAGCCAAGAAAGTATAGTGTACTTCAGTAGTATGCCAGAAAGACTTCCTTTTCCCCATGAAAAAAATGTTTGTGACTGTATTTCACACACACTTGTTACATTTTCAAGTCACACTTCAAGTAGGACAAAACTATTTGAGGTCTGTCTCTGCCCCCCTCCAACCCACCCTCATAAATAGACATTTAACATTTATGAAATTGTTTTATTGTCAAATGCAAGGGACATGTAGTCATGTTTTCAGAGTCATACAACTCCAGACAACGCTAGCAGCTCAAAATTTTACAACAGCTGAAAATCTTAGGATAGCTATTTTTAAAATTGCTGCTTCCCTAAGAAAAAGCTAATGTGCTTATTGAGCCAACTGCATAACCAAAATCATTCCATTTTGTTTATTAAATAGGATTAAAATCATACAGCTCTGTAAAATCTAAGGCTGTTATGCAGTGCAAAGAGATGTTTAAACACTTGATCAAATCAAGATATGCTTTATCCAGAACGGCAAAGACAGAATGGAAGATTAATTCTATGTTGATGCAAATCAGGAAAGATATGACAAAATTAAAAGGGTTCAGCATCATATCACTGGCACTAGTCGTTACAGTTGTATTTTGAAACATTTCTGAACCAACCTCTCTGAATAGATCTAAAAAGTATAAAATCCTACCAAGTTAAACATTTGGTTATGCCCCAATGTCTTTTTATTATGAATTAACTCACAACATAAAAAATAGTAAAGAGGCAATGAAAACTGCGCATGTGGAACATAGATGACAAAACATATTAATGTATTTCCTGTGCATTTACAAATAATACTGCAATAAAATGACTTAATCCACATTATGTTACAAAAGAACAAAGTTGCAGCTACAGTATCCTTCAATATTTCCCCATATGCCTATATTTCAAGAATTCCATTCAAAAGAAGTGATTTCCAAGATTTGGACAGAGCTACTTTGTAAGACGGTTGCAAAAACATATTAGGAATTTTTTATTCTGTTAAGTGGTAACCCAATTTAGTTAAGCATTAAGCACATTGCAACTTCAACCACAGAATCCCCAGCAACACCGATCCTGTAAAGGCACTCTTCCCTTTTACCACTGTGTTTAAAGCAAACTATGGACAAAATCCAAGTTAGGCACGACTAAAGCTCTATTCCACAGTTTTCAATTGGAGTTGGTTACAAGTAACTTCTTCTGGATTGTGCCTAGTGTTTTTTTAAGTGAACAATCATTGCTATATTCCCAACATGCTAATATTATCTCTTGTACATCTGATTGCTTGCTAACCATCCTATAGACCTCAGGATCTTTTACTACTGAACCCATTATCCACTCACTTTCACCCATGTGCGCTATTCTCCATTGCTTAAGACAGCACAGCAGAAACCTGTAGTATTCTGCAGCCTAGAATTAAAGCTTATTTGCTGAAGAGGTGCACACTTAAGGAAACAGCAGAGGACTTTTGATTCCAAATGCAAGGACACTGTCCACCTTAAATGGGTTGTAGACCCTATAGCAAGGGAATGCCATTTAGGGAAGAAAAGGAGTTCATAAGCATGTATGGGGATGGAACAGGTACTATACGTTAGTTCTTCAGACCAGCTGGTAGATTGTGCACAACTACCTGCACACTAGGCTTTGCATGCTAGCCATGATTGAAGGAGGGACACAAGAGGCTGACAAGTAATCTGGCCTTGCTTATAACTATAAAACTGTCTTATATCTAACACAAAAAAATAATAACCACACAGAGTAATCAGGACAAGAGACAGGCACATGCTTGAGAGGCATTCTGAACTGGAACAGTATAATGAAGCACACAAACAGAAAAGAAATATACTCCCAGGCAACAACAGTTATTCAAGAAAGGTATGATTACCTTGGAGAGTAAAACCCTAACAGAGGACTTCTGAAAATGGATTTTAGCTTCAGAGTCAATTATCAGCCATCCACCAGAACAAGGACACATCTCTCTAGTACTAAGAACTATTTGCAAGATGTACAGTTTGTACATGATAACCTGGACCCAGTGGATGTATGCATGCATGCTTCCTCTGCTGCGCAGACACAGAGCTTCTTTATGCTTAGGCACTCCTCATTCTTTTCAACTGCAAGGGTATGAAAATGAATGACCTTGTGTTTGAATGGGCATTTTGTGGGGAATTGGAGCACCCCTAAATCTTTGGATCAGAGGCAATTAATTCATGTTTTACACAGTAGTGCTGTATAAATAAAAACCCAAACACTGCAGACATAATTAACCTTAACTGATTTTTTTTTAAATTACCAGCTGCAGTTGCCAATTTTTTAAAAAAAGCAACTCCCACCTTTCTGCACTTCAATGTACATTTATAAATACACTCTGATGATCGTTGCACTTTTGGAAATAGCTGCCATGTATCTGAACCACTGGCAAAAAAGAAAGAAAGAAGGAAAGTCAAAACTCTAGCATTTTTACATACCATGATAAAGCCTGATCAGCCCTCATCCCAAGTAAAGACATTAATATGACATCCATAAATAGAAAGTCACACAATATGTTTCAGCTTTTTCAGTTGGCATAACACAAAACGAAACCCAGGGACTTCTGAAACACTGGTCAAAGCACCTGTCCCTGCTTTCGAACGAAGAGCTCATTAATAAAGATACCGTGCAGTCCATTACTCCACTGGGATGTAAAATCTGCTGTGCAGTTCATTATTCTTTAGGGATTACGAACAATAGTGAAAAGATGAGAGTGAAACAGGGATTAATTATTCACATTAAGCCATCACAAACAAAATCCGATAAGGCATACGTATAACAGTTCAAATTAAATATTACAGATTAGTTAAAATTAACAATGCTTTGCATTTTTTTAAAAAAAAACTATCGTTCATCTTAATTTTATTCCAGCTGTAGTTATTTTGCCTTTGTGCCCTATAAATAAAACTGAGCAAGAAGTCCAGTAACATTTTTATCTCTCACAATTCTCTCCTTTTGAATTGCTAAAGATCCAATAGAAAAGTGATCATAGAAATAGTGCTGATCCTGAGATGAAATATGGGAAGTGAAGATCCAGGCTGACCCTTATTCAAACTTTTGTTTAAGTTTCTTCTGGAAAACAGCTGGCAGAATGGAGAGAATAGCTAGAATCATGAGAATAAAAACAGAGTTCCAGGAAACTGCTTCACCAGCTGTTGTAAGCTGGTAAAGTGTTGTACCGGCTTTAATTGCTACAAACGATGGTGGTGCGACACCTGAAAGACAGTTAAGAAAATGTATCAGAAACAATGGAAAACTTCCAACACAAAATGATATTTTTAATTTCACCAGAACTTACAGACCTTTACCCTCCATGATCCAAATAAGTTCTGAAGGAAAAATCTATACACCCGGCAGGTCCTCTTCTGTCCTTCCTCTGCTTTACTTTTAAAACATTTTATACATCTTTTTAAGCTGCCACACTATTATTTATATCCCATCTTATAACAAGCACGCTTTGAAACAAGATGGCTTATAAAATGAAAATATACATACAGTATAAATCCTTAAAACTTGCTTTTAAAACAGACAGTTAAAAACAGCAGGAAGCCTGAAAAGCTTGTCAGAATAATTTTTCTTTACCTAAAAGCAGGCAGTGATGTAACCAGGGGAATATCTCTTGGGAAGATGTTCCATATCCTGGATACTGCAATCAAAAAGGGCCTTTTCCAGGTACCCACCCACCATATCACAGCTGACAGCAGGACTTGAAGGAAGGCCTCTGTAGTGCAACCAAGGTGCTGGGTAGATTCGTAATAGAGTAGGAGGAATTGTGGTTCTTGAGATATTCTTGTCCCAAACAATTCATGGCTTTAACAGGCAGGGCAAGCATTTGAAATTTTGCCCAGAAGCAAACTGGTAACCAGTGAAGCCATTAGAGGATTGTTGTAATATGTTCCAAATGGACAGCTCCCTCACAGCCACATCCTCAATCAGCTGGAGCTTCTGGATAGTCTTCATCTGCAGCCCCACATAAAGCACTTTACAGTAAACTAACCTGGAATGACTGAGGACAAGTCCGATTTCACCAGGAAAGAATAAAGCTAACATATTTGACAAAGATGGTAAAAAGCATTCTTGGCCACTGCCATTACTTGAACATCCAGATACAGGTTTGAAATTGCATACATGTTGTTTCAGGAGGAATTCAATCTAGAACAGGCTGAACACTTAATTCGGGATCATCAGAACAACAGCTGTATTCTCATCTTGCCTGAAGTAAACTTCAGCTTGCTCACCCTCGTCCAATCTAAAACTACTGTCAGATACACACTATCTCTCTTGGATCAGAAGCTGCAAATGACAAGAGTGGAGTATTTTAAGTAAGCAGATGACATCACAGCTCTGATCTTCAGATAACCTCTGTGGCACCATGCAGACCAACAGCCATAGCATGAAGGAAGTCTCCAACGTCCAACGTTTGTAATCTAGAGCCCAGATAGGACTACAGCCACTTCATAACAGTACCTCCCACCCCAGTCCCGACCTGAAGACACAATCCAGAAAGATATCATGATTGAGGGGATTGAAAGCCCTGAGAAGTTCAGGAGAATCAAGAGGATTGCTTTCCCTATCTATCCCTTTGTGATGGTCATCCATCAGGACAACTAAGGCAGTTTCAGTTCCACACTCAGATGGAAACCAGATTATAAAGGATCCAAATAATTCAAGAAAAACATTGAGATGTCTCACAACTACACATTCATTCACCTTGCCCAAATAAAGCAAATCTGATACTAGGCGACAGCGATGTTAACCCATCAGCTCAAGCAATATCTTTTCAGGATATCTTTAGAATCATTAGAACTGCCCTATCTGAAAAATGTCTTGTGAAGTAGTCACATTCCCGTTGGCCAGATTAAAACAGACCTTTTATCTCTTTGAACAGATATGCTGGATAACACTGGGCAGACACAATCATCACTGCCAAAGTAGACTCTAAAATGGGATCTAGCCTGTGATTCTGCTATAAAATGTATGGGCCTGCATTTCTTGACAAACAACTAAGATAAACATGCAAGAACAGAATATGCAAGTTATTCAAAATTTCTACAGTTGCCCAATAGATGGGGCTATGTACTAATGCAAATAGTAGGAAGAAAAATAGAAGCTTGAATATTAATCGGAATTCTTACCTAGAAAAGTACCAATGAAAAATACTTTCAATGGGACATTTATTACAGGAGAGGTTATATTGATAAACCAATTAGGAAGGAAAGGAGTTATTCTCAAAAATATTATGTAGTTAATGAGGTGTTCTCTGTGTCGTTCAACCTGTGGGATATAAAAATCCAAATTAAAAGGATCCTATCCTAGAAACATAGCATTTTAATCATCTTAATTGCATAATAATTCCCTTCAGAGGTGAGTGCCATTTCTTAGGTAGCTAAACAAGCACCATCCACGCACAAGAGGGAGGTATCAGCAGGCATGGGGAAATTCCAAAGTTTGCAGAAGTCAAATAACATTTAAGAAAAAACATATGGAAGGGAACCCAAAATCAGCCCCAGTGAGGACTGAACATGCTCAATGACTGCAAGGGGAGCGGGATGGGGATGGAAGGGGAGAAGAGAAAACCATATATGTGTAAGAACATAATGACATCTTGTAGAGGAGAGCCATCACTGACTGACAAGAACAACGAACAGGAGCACTCCATACTGTAACATTTCGTTGTAGATCCCATTTGTTCCCTCAAATAGTGCACTCAGGAAGTTTAATAACCATCAGTTTGGAAGTGAAACAGGGCTACCCCCCAAGAGTGTTTTGTACATACTCAGAGGAATCTCTATGTATATAGCTGTACATTTAACTTTTTAAAAGCAACATTCAAATGACCCAGAAAACCTGTATAGTCAAGGGACCCCATGGAATAGCATATGATGGGGAATGGGTGGTTGCAGCGGGACCGAGAGATCTGGAGAATTTGGCAAGGCTGCCTTGTGCAAGCAGAAGTGCCTTTCTCCTCATCCATGAAACCTCTGGATCCAAGCTACAGTGTCCTTAATGCAACTGCTATTTCGAGGAATAAGATCAATCCTTGCAGAAAAAATGGGTGACATATGCATCCCTTTCCTCTTATACTTAACTTTAAAAATATGGGACAGATGTTCCACCAAAATGACCTTACCTGTTTTGACCATTTCACTGCTTTCTCTGTTAAATATCTATACACAACTGGCCTTCCAACTAAATAGGACAGCATATAACAGAAAGAAGCCCCGAGTCCAGAGCACTGCAAATGAATTGGAAATGTATATATTATATAGACATTCTCAATATAATTAACATGCAATAATAGTATTTCAAATTATTTCTATAGTTAAGAGTTGACTGAGGCATTCATCACCACTCCATCTGAGAATTACCTTCAGGGTGGCCTATCATGTTTTATTTTGTTTCGTTTTAAAATCTGGGGTGTAGAGAGCTAGCACATCTGGGAGAAAATTAGTCTAGAATCTCTCTCTGCTCAATGTGCTAATTTTCTACATGAAGGATTTTAAAAACAGAACATGGAAGAGCATTCAAAGGTGTGATTCCCAGCAGTCAATCTAGAATGGTACAGTACAGGGACTCTGCAATGTGATTTGGCTGAACATATACTTCAGCTTTTGTGTAGTAGTGGGTACACATTCCCCTAAAGATGGAGCCATTGGTTGTTACAGGTGATGTTGTCCATGACTAGAACTCCATTGGGATAATTATTTCCATAATATGAGAGCTTCCACTATTGGGCAGTAAAGAAATGCAATCAATAAATATATTATACTTTCACATAGATGGTTCATTTGGAAAAAAACTGCCAACCAAGCAACCCTTCCCCTTTTTTTGTGATGTTTTTTCCAAGGCTGCAATCCTATGCATACTTACACTGGAATACATTAAATTGAACTGAATAGGACTTACTTTTGAGTAGACCTAATAGGATTGCTATTCAAGTGGATGGATGCCATAACCACTGACGCCAAACAACATTAGAAATAACATGGGTTGTACGAATGTCTAATTTAAGTCTCATTCATTTCAACGGGCCTACTCTAAGTAGGACTAAAATTAGTTACAACTCTTAATCTTCAAATTAGTATATTTCCAATTGTGGTGCTGCCTACTTTTAGAGCAAGGAAGGGGTATTTCTCTGAAACTAGCTTTAAACCCACACCTACAGCAAATTTCAAATTTCAAATGCATTCAAATTTCTTTGGCCCGTATGGGATAAACCTTTTCAAAAGCATTGTATGAAATACTGGCTGTTTGCCAATGGAACAGATTTCCCCTCTCACACTGCAGCCATTCAAAATCTGCTCTTGAGGGTTGGAAGACCCTCTGGAGAAGATTTGAGAGGCAAACAGTGGTGGGGGGAGGCAGAAGGGTAGAAAGCAAGGGGAAATCCTGTTTCAAAAGTACAAGTCTGTTTACACGATGCTGAATTTAATTTGCCAGATTCTGACACGAACCATCTAGTAACTTAAGTGTTACTAATAAAGTTATATATTGGTAATATGTCAGCAACATGATCAGCAGATATTAGATTATATAATTCAACATTCATACAGAAAGTACTCCATTTCAAAAGGTTGGTCATCACAACTTCCATTTAAGTAAAAACAAACAAACACCAAAACCAATATCTGTCCCAGTAGTACAAGATTGCTATAATGACTCAGTTCACACATGATGACAATCCATAGATTTAATTCATGGGCTGTCAAGACTGCACAGCAGTGAGCAAGTGCACTACCCAGCAACTGCTTGATGCTTCTGCTTTGTTTCTTGATTCAAGTAATGTCCCATTCTTGGATGTGTTTGCTGTGATGCCCGAAACCAGAATGCTGAGTTGTTGAGGGAGAAACAACGCCGAGTATTAACCCATGGTTTATTGTTGGTTTAAACTCTGGGTTGTTTGTCCCTCAACAATCCAAAGTACCAGGTTCACATGTCACACCAAACAACCCAGGAAATGGGTGTTTCTGAGTTATTTGCTAAAATGGAAATAAAGTTAGAAGATGGACATGCATTCAGTCTGTTTTGCACCAGCAGCTTCGGTTGCAAATTTGCTTCAGGGTCAAACTCAAAGTGGTAGTTATAACCTTCACCTTTAGACCATCTCTCCTTTATGAACCCATCTGCCAGTTAAGGTTTACTTAGCAGGCCTTGCTGCCTGTGCATTACTGCAGTAGCTTTGAACAATGGCCGCTAGAAATCAGGCCATCCAGTAATAGGCTCATATTTATGGAACCTCATCCTTCAACAGATGAGAAAAATCACACTTCAACAGTGTTTAAGAAGTGTTAGGCACACCTCTTCCATCAGACGATTTGGTTGCTTTTAATATTGTTAATGCTGCTGTTGAGTTATGTTATTATTGTGTTGGTTTCAAATTGTATTTTGAACTTCCTGGAAAACTAGTATAAAATTATATGCAGTAGTTCAATATTAACACTTGCAACATTTTGTAACACTCACATCTTCTGCTTTTACAGAATAGATCAGAGTCTTTAAATAAATATTTTGGAGGAGAAAGAACATTATCCACTTGTAATTAATACTTACCAAACAAACAAGAAACAGAGCTAGTGGGAAGGGGTAGAGAAATCCTGAAAGTATACTCAGAAATATTGATCCAGGGATAGCAAACGTTTGCAGGCTGGATGGTGGTTTTAGTTAAGGACAAAATGACTTAGGCTTCATCTTGATGAGCACGGGAGGAAAACACATTGCTCTTACTCTCCACAGTATAATGAAATTGGCTCTGCTCCTTCAGTGTTATACGGCAGAACTGGCTATCCCTAAAACCTGGAAAAACACCCCACCCCCATTATACCCACTGTTCTGAGAAGAAGCAAAAATTCAAAGTTATCCAGGGCAGGACCTGTAGGAAGAATCTGTGCATTTGTGGAGGGAGCTCTTATCCTTTATTTTGCTGATGCAGAGCTGTGCATCTCCAGTTTATAAAAATAGAGATCTGCTGGTTCCCTGACAGTTTGTTCTAATGGGGTAAAATGGGGGGTGTTCTCCCTATGAGAGCATCTCCACCCCAATTTCACCCCATTAGAGCAAACCATCAGAGAGCAGCAGATCTCTATTTTTATAAACTGGAGATGCACAGCTCTGCATCAGCAAAACTGATAAATAAATGCTCCCTCCACAAATGCGCAGTTTCGGATATAAACTGGGATGAATTAACGCAAAATCAGAGAAGTTAATTAACACAACTCTGCCCTCTGCCCAGCTTCCAGCAACCAAACAAAGGTTGCCATCCACCCCCAATTCAACCCCAGAGAAAGATCACACAGCAGAAGGGCTGTGGTGACCTCACTTTGAAGAAAAAAGTAGGGGTAAATTCCCGACATTTTTACTGCACAGCTTTGATGAAAAGCCCCTTGGTGGCTACGAGTTGGCGGCTGTGTCGTATAATTAACCCAGCACCACTGCACAGCCACTGCAGAGCATAGAAGACATGTAGACTGCCCCTTAGAAATTATAAACATACAGAACAATCCTACATGTTTATTCAGCAGTAAGCTCCACTGTGTTTAATAGAGCTTTCTCGCAGGTATGTGTGCATAGCACTGCAACTTTAGAAATGTTAAATTAACACAACTTCTAAGAACAATCAAATATAAAAAGTATTACATGTACAAAGCAATTTACACTGCAAAGCCCACTTACCTCAGAGTAAGCTCCACTGAACTTAATGGGGCTTATTTCTGAGTAGACATATAGAGGAGTGCATTGTTAAATATTGTTCTTTTACTATCTGAAGTGTGTATATACTGCTTAAGCATGTGGTACCTTAAGACTTCTCTACATAGGGCCTTTTCATGTTTCAATTTTTAGATGTTTTCAGCATTGATCTAAAATTGTGTGAACATGTTGTACATTCACACAACATGTATACTAGCCAGGGAGGTGCAACTGGCTACCTGCTGAGTATATACTCACTGGTAAACTTTGCATTGCCACTGATCAACAAGGAGCAGTAACAGAACCATGCTCCAGAAGGAACAATATAGGTGGTGTTTTAAAGTACATTTTGAAAAGAAACAGCATTAATGTTGAGAACACTATCACTAATCTAAAACATTCAATCTGGAATGTGTAGAATAGACTCTGCTGTCCTGTCTAATGTTTTAATAGGTGTTTATATATATATATATATATATATATATGAATCTGAGCTTGTCCTCTGTGTATGCTAATTAAATTCTGTAAAACAACATTCTAGAGGAGAAAGAATAAATTCCAATTGAATGGCAATATCCTTGGTTTTAGTTGCTAAAAGTTGCTCATATGGAAGTAATTATAGCATGACTCCAACAACTTTTAAATAGGTAATTGAGTCAAAGGCTCATTTCTCCAAGTGTTTTTAACAGCATAGCAATAGCAAATTAGCATATTTTATCCCCACAGGAAATACACCAATAAAAATAAACCTGCTTGTTTTAGCAAGCAGGCTATGTGTTAAGAATTTGCTTTCAGAAGTGACTTCACAGCATCAAATATTCCTTAATGTGAATAACTAAAAGCTTCCTGAATGCCCTTGTCCCCACTGATTTCTTATGTGCAGAATTTTCACAGATTAAAAATACTGGATTAAACCAGTTCATGTTAGCTTTCATCTTCTTAAAACACAATTTTTTTAAAATGTTAGTTCAATTCTTGACTCCTATGGCATTCCATCCACATGGTTATACACGGTTAATTAATGTTCTGTTACGGGAGTCAGAGTTTATCCATTTTAAATGAATAAAGCAAGAAAATGCTGTGCATTCTGTGTTGACTTGAACCCCTTCTCAGACTTCATTGGCATCGTCACTATGTCAGCCTTCAGTCCTTCTCCATATAATTATATCTAACTCATAATTATATCTAACTCATAGGACTGTTGTAAGGATGAAATCAACACTTTTCAGGAAGCACTTTAGGGTGCAATGCTGGCTGAGGAATGCTGGGAGTTGTAGGATTTATTTCTGTCTAAACATGCAGGGGATTGCACCCTTACACTTTTAGAGCTTTAAGTCAAGTCTTCTATAGTGCAATTATATGTATGTTTACTTAGAAGTCCCATTGTTTTCAACAGGGATGGGAAATGAGTGGCCCTCCAGGTGGCCCTCCTTTCATCAGGCCTAGCCAGCATGATGGGAGTTGCAACCCATCATCATCAGGAGCCGGGGTCCCCAACCTTTTTGGACCTCTGGGCACATTTGGGAATTAGAGAAACCTCTGTGAGCACCACCACAAAATGGCACCCATAGAGGATGTGGGTAGTCACATAATGACTGCCACAGGGGACTGGCTAGACAAGAGGCGGTGGTGGGGAGAGAAATAGCAAGGCTCGAGGATGAGAGTGAGGGGGAAATGGAAAGAGTTGCTTCCTGGTCTGCCCAATCTTAAGGTGACCATATGAAAAGGAGGACAGGGCTCATGTAACTTTAACAGTTGTAGAGAAAAGGGAATTTCAGCCGGCATCATTTGTATGCAATTCGTACCTGGTGAAATTCCCTCTTCATTACAACAGTTAAAGCTGCAGGGGCCCTGCCCTCTTTTGTATGTGGTCACTCTAGTATAGTGCATGCAACTTTAATTGCTTTGATGAAGAGGTGATTTCACCAGATACTAATTGCATACAAATGATGCCGGCTGAAATTCCTTTTTCGCTGCAACTGTTAAAGTTACATGAGCCCTGTCCCCCTTTTCATATGGTCAGCCTACCCAATCTTCTTCCGTCCTTTCCCATTTGCTTGCTCTTTCCCTTCACTCCAAGCTTCTAGCCTCACTCTCGCTCTCCCCTAACCCCTTTCTTCACTGTCTCTCCCTTTCCCATATCTAGCCTTCTTCTTTCTCTCCCTTCCTAACCCGTGACCTTGCTCCTTCTCTCCCACTCACCCTTTGTTCTTGCTGTTTCTCTCCACTTCCAGCCATGCTTTTCCCCCTCCCAACTCCTCTTTACCACACTGTTTCTCCCCTCTCCTAGCCTCTAGATTCGCTCTTTCTCTCCTCTCTCCCCCTTTGCCTTGCTTGTTCTTCTTGCCTGCTGAACAGCTCATCAGCTGCAGGTTCAGGAACAGGAAGGAGAACCTGGTGACTTTTTAATCATTATTTTTTAATGGTACAGGGGGTGAAGAGCTGTGTGGGCACCATTGCAGGTGCCCACAGGTGCTACATTGGGGACTCCTAATCTGAAGGGCCTCACGTTCCTCACCCCTGATCTTCAATGAGGCTTACTTCAATGAGGCATTTTTCTTAGTAAGTTTGTTTAGGATCACAACAATCTCCTGAATTTAATCCCCCATTAATTCAATGCACTTCTATTTTTTCTGCCTTTCTGGCCCATTTTTATGAGAGAAAAGTCTAAAATTCTCAAGAGTTTGGTATTCAATCCAATTTCAAGATGGAGGCAAACTGAAAGTAGGGGAAAAGCCTTCCCATACAAGCCAGGGAGGTATGCATTGAAAAAAATCAAATTGTTAATTAAGAGCACATCTGGGTTGTATCCAATGCACTTCCTTTCATGGACAGACAAAAGGAAGTTGTGGTTTTATGCTTTGTCTTATTAACTGTTCAGGGAGCTTCAACTAGTGGGCAGTACAGAAATGTAATGAATAAAATAAAAAGTATTTCTTCACAAGGTGAATAGATAAACTATAGAATTCACTTGTACAGGATATGATTATGGCCCCCAGCTTTAAAGGGGGATTAGACAAATTCATAGAGAATAAGATTATCAATGGCTACTAGTCATGCTACCTCCAGGATCAGAAAAGCAATGCCTCTGGATACCAGTTGCTGGAAAGAACTGTGGGAGGGGGCTTCGCCCTTATGTACTGCTTGTGAGTTTCCTAAAGGTATCCGATCGACCACTGTGGGAAAGAGGATGCTGAACTAGATGAGCCTTTGGTCTAATCTAGCAGGACTCTTATTTGTTATGTTCCTTCAGAACAGCATGGGAGGTGGTGTCTGTAGAAGATGGAATTTGGGAAAATCACTTCTCCCCATATTCCATTAAGAGAAGCCTCCAATCCTGCGAAAGTACCTCCTGTGAATGGAAGGAAAGCTCTAAATACAACCTTCCATCTTGAAAGATGCTGAGTATTGGCTCAAATTCTGCATAGCTCTTAAAAAAGCTCCTCAGAGCAGTCCGTACCACATTGTTTGGGGGTGAGGGAGGGTAACTTTCCTTCCATTCACTTATCTTAGGAGCCAAACTATAGTGAGCATAAGGAGCACCACCCCCATATCGGAATAAAAATGCCTAGAAACCATTTCCCATCACATTCCATGGAACCATAGCTATGTGTATTTTTCAAAAAAGGATACAATACGTAGGTAGCAAAATAGGCCACTAATACTTGAACATAGAAGTTATCCTTGTATTTAGATAGAACTGTTCCTAAGGCTTTAGCATCATCCATGTCTCTGGGAACCTTTATACATTGTCTCTCCTCTCTGTAGGAAAAAAATAATAAGTTACCAATAGATACAGCTATCAGTCCCCCCAAACAGAAATTATTGGTATTTGGGGGAAATGCACATAAGCCACCAATGACCTTATTGCAAGTGAAATATTGATCACACTGTTTTGAGGTATTGGCTTCTGCAATCCTGCTCCCCCACTGTGTGTACCAGTACCTTAATTGGAGCTGGCCCTAAACTACCACCGCTGCTGGTTTATAACCTGTTCAGGTTTCTGAGTCACTCCAATAAAAATCCAGTAGTTCAGAAATTATCAGATCATTTTAATGATCAAAATCTCTACCTCGCCTTCCTTGCAATTATTAACCATATTCAAAACAAGGCTCCTGTATCACATTCAGCAAAATAAACCACTCGAGCGCAAGTCTTTTAATGGCTCGTAGCAGCAGATGGAACACTTTCTGTGCTTAAAATAAAATCATTCATAGTTTGCAATGTTTGAGCTTTATATCTAACTTAACTTTCAGACTGGACAAGCTTTTTATTCAGGGTCAGATGCACGTAATTAGTTTCAAGTATCTATAGATATACCTTTGGAAAACATTTATGGGATTCTTAGCAGAAACAAAGAAAAACTGCACGGACATGCTTATAAACCAATTTTACACGAGTAATCTCTTAACAGTTCCCAGCAATTTCAAGCCTACAACATCAGGGTTCTTTGTGGGGGTAGTTTTGAGACAGGAGCTCCGACAGTTAAAACCCACTTTAGTGTCAGCACAGTTTATCTGTTGTGCAGATATGCCCAGTGAAATGAATATTTGCTGAAGTTTTTCCCGATAATAAAAGCTTGAAGGGAAATAACATGCACAACGCACAGGATTGTGTAACTGACAGGACCGAGCAACTCATATAGGTATTGGCTCTCTTTTTTTTTTTTTAATAATTTTTATTAATTTCAATGATATAAAACATAATAATAAAACATGACTACATAAAATACAAACAATGCCTAATCCTCTACAACCCCCCCGTGCTACCCTACCCATGAGACCTTCTCTTGATCAATCTTCATCTTTCCAGAATTTTAATGACTCTTCTGAAGGATTTTGTCCCTTCCCCGATCTTAATACATATTCCAAAAAGGGACTCCATATTTCTCCAAAATCACTCTTGCTGGACATTCCCCTCTTTATTTTCATTTTACAAGTCAGCATATCATTCAACGCCATATCCCATATTTCTTTATACCATTCTTCTATTGTATAGCTTCCTTGTCCTTTCCAATATTTAGCAATCATTAATCTTGCGGGTGCCAGGAGGTTGTTTACCAATTCTCTCTTAGTTCCCTTCTCATTCGCTCTATCCCATATTGCTAGTAGAGCTATCTTTGGGTTTAATTCCAATTTACTTCCAATTATTTCACTTATTTCTTTAAACACGATTTCCCAAAATTTTTGTACATGTTCGCAGCTCCACCACATATGAAAATAGGTTCCATCCTCCTGACATCCCCTCCAACACTTCTTAGTCACTTTTTTATCCATCTGGTGAAATCTAGACGGTGTTAGATACCATCTCCATACAATCTTGTAAAAGTTCTCCTTAATTCTTATCGATAGCAACTTTAATATTCTTTCATTCCATATCCTCTCCCAATTATACTCTTTAATTTTATCTCCTACATCTTCTTCCCAAATCTCTTTTATAACTTTAAGTGAGTCCTGATATTCATCCTCTATCAATATTCTATAAATCTCACTAATCCGCCCTTTCTTAATTCTAATTTCTTCTTTTTTCCCTTCTAGTTCAATTATATCTTCAAATCTTGTATTATTTCTACATTTCTTATTTCTTAATTTCCATTCCTTAGTCCAATTCCCCAATTGTAAACCTTTGAACCATGCAATCTTTTGTCTTTTAAACAACTCTTTAATTTGCTCATTATCCTTCATATTTTCCATCCAATTCCTTAACTTAATTATTTCCTGATCTTTTAATGTCGTTTCTATCTCCGCTTTTAATACTCTTGGAAAATTTCCCACTACTACAATTGGAGCAAGTGGAGAATCTCCCGGTATCAACTTCCCTCTAAATTTCTCCCAGATCTCTAAAATATTTTTCAACATTGGGTTGTCCAGTCCCTTCCAATCTTTCTTTTGAATATTACTAAAGAATATATTCTTCAATTTATAATCAATTTCTCCTGTTTGCATTTCCAGCCATTCAAGATCTTCCTCTCCTATTATACAATTTATAACATATCTTAACTGATTAGCAATATAATAATACTTAATATTTGGAAGTCCTAAACCTCCTTTCTTTTGAGCTTTATACCATAATCTTTTATTAATCCTAGCTCTCTTATCTCCATTACAATAAGCATTAATCATATTTTGCCAACTTTTTAACTCCGCTTCTGATATTTTAATCGGCAACATTCTAAACAAGAAATTAATCTTAGGTAAAATCTTCATTTTAATAACTGCTATTCTACCAAACCAAGAATGCTTCAAATTTCTATAACCCTCTAATTTCTCCCCTATCTGTTTTTTTAAAGTTACAAAGTTGAGTTCCTCTAATTTTTCTAAATCTTTATCTACATTAACTCCCAAATAACGTACTATATTTCTAAGCCTTAAACCCAGCTTAAGTTTACACTCCTCCATCTCTTCCTTATTATAATTAAATAGCATCATTTCTGACTTCCCCCAATTCACTTGTAATCCCGTAATTTCCCCAAATTCTCTCAGATGTTTCTTAATCACCTCCCCACTCTTCAGGGGATCTTCTATTGTCAGCAATGTGTCATCCGCAAACATATTCATTTTTATCTTCTCCTTTCTTCCTATCCCCTTTAAACTTTCATCTTCCCTTATAATATTTGCCAATATTTCTATCACTATTGCAAACAAGATCGGTGAGAGTGGGCAATAGATATTGGCTCTCAATGGTGATTTTAGAACTCCACGGTGGAGTTTTTACACCACTGTTGAGAAATGTGTTGTCTGTTGGGAAAACTTCAGGCAACGGTGGATTTTTTTTGGGAAAACACTCCATGCAGAACATCCACGCTGTGCAGAGGAGAGTTCCTGCACAACCATTGTGTTGTGTGTTGTGTGGCGGGCTCTGTGAAGGTTTCTGTTGCATTGAGTTGAGTTTTCCCACTGGCTACAGAGTTCTCTGGCAAGAGCGGCGAAAGGAGCGAGTGCCACTCTAGGAGAGCCACTGGGATTGTTTTTTGCAGCAACGGTTGATGGGATACCATTGGGAGAGCCGAGGGAGGAGAGATGGCAGAGGAACTGTCAATCAAACATCACAATGGATTTTACTCAACTCCACGGTAGCCCACAGTCACACAATAGTGGCGTTCGAACATGTTGTGTGAGGAGTACCTTCTAAAAACTCAACCGTTGAGTGAAGTTTTCATTCTGTGTTGACTAATGTGTCATCTGAATTGAGCCATTAATTTAATCTCCAATCCTAGACTATATGACTACCTAACTGGGAAATTTATACACCCTGACTTATGGAAACAAAGACCAGGGTTACTCAGAAATTGATGTGTTTAGTAGGATATTATACTGGAAACAATAATAGGTTTGCACTATGTATTATCTGGAGGAAAAACATATACCAGTAATTTTAAAACTACAGTTAACTTGCTGATGGAAGGGCACAGATAGAATACCTTGTGGTGTATTGGGAATTTCCAATAACAACATTAGATACTTTTACATTGTCTCCATCACGATCAGGCCCGGTCTCCCTGGTTTGTATCCCAAATCAGACTTGGAGGCTGAAGAAGAAGACTAGCCAAGGCAGGAAGTGTTGGAGGAAATTCCCCAAGACTTTCCAGGAGTTAAGGAGGAATCGTCCCAGGAGCTTATCAGATTGGATGCCCAGGCTGAGATCATCCTCCCTGCCTATGGGAACTCAGTCTTTGTTGGAAGGGGAGGGAACATCGGAATTGATAGATCCCAGAGTCTGTGACATGGTCAAGCAGGTAGAGTTGAGAGGAGGTGGGAGGCGGTCTGCTAGACTAGCCACTTGCCAGAGGTTACAACTTGAAGACCCACACCGAGGGAGGGGTTTGGTTAAAGCCTATTGGGCACTGTGGGAAACTGTCAATTTAGTTGACAGGCAACTGCCTTGCTTTGTTAGGCTAATTAAGTTTAGAGGATAGCATTCACACTCCCTTCAGGTGTGAAGAGGTATCAATTTACTGAATAAAGCTTTTGTGGATTGCACGGCAGACTTCTTTAGTGTCTCACATCTTGTGTGGTGGGCTTGGAATCAGCCTCTTTGTGGAGGAACTCCTAAACTTCTCCACTCTCCCCCGCCCCCCGCCCCCTGCCAAGACTTCTGTAGATCCATAAGATTCTCTAAATATATCTGGCAAGAGTCTCTGGAAACAAAACAAATTCTCTCTCATATACTTACTCACTAAGCTGTGGGAAGTTCTGATATACCAGAAACATAACAGAGGCAGCTATTAAGAAGATGCACACAAATATGAGAAGTGACATTCGTGCAGATCCACCTTCTTTATGGGCTTTTCCTGAAATGGAACAAAATTATGATTAATTCAAGACTTTCCATATGATTACTTGAGGGTTGGGATGAGGCTCTATATAGATTTTTCCATACCATTTCCCCCCTTAAACGACTTTCAAAAGAAGGTGCATTAGCAATATAAGATCAAGCCAAACAATAGTCAGTCCTCAATGTTAAACTTCATTAAATGTGACTTTGTCTATAATGAATTGTTTTAAATAGAGAAAATACAAAATAATAATATCATTTGAAAACTTCTAAGTGAGTTGCTGATTATTTTAAAAGACAATTTTGCTGGGGACTCTCAGCCAAAGAGCTCCAGTGCTACGGGTCTATTTAGATAGCTAGGCAATTGCCCTAGCCCAGGGATAGCCAACATTTTAAATCCGTGGTGGTCACTTTTGAACATTTGAGAAACTGTCTTGGGCACAACCATAAAATAGCTCCCACGAATGTATAGGGCTAGCCATAAGTAACCTGCCTAAAGGTATTTGTGGGAAATCAAAATGGCCAGCAGTTAGAGGCTACCATTTCAGTTTGAAGCAATCCCAGCTGCCGATGAGAAAATATAATCATATTTTTAAATAAAAATTGGGAGGTCTACGGTGTCTTGGTGGGCACCAAGGAAGGTATCTGAGGGTACACTGGTGTCCATAAGCATTACATAGCCTACCCCAGCCCTTGCTATACCCATCTCTTGCATTTGTGAGTCAGAAAACTCACAGGTTCCTATTTTGCAGCACAATCCTAAGTAATTACATGCATTTTCAGAAAATCTTGAAGCCTACATTCACTTGGAACACACTCTGGCCTCTGCTACAACTGGGGGACCTAGGGCCACTGAGGGGCTACATGTCCTGCCTCCTAGAACATTCTGGCCCCATCCATAGGCCAGAGAACGAGCAGCTGCAGGGAGCTGGTTTCCCCTTCTTTGCTAGAAAGATGACTCAGCTCCAACTGAAAAATGCCCTGGGACTGCATAGCTGAAGGGAAGTTATATTCTGGCTTCTGCCACCAGCCAGAGGAAGAAGGGGTAGTGGGCTATGTGTCTATGTGTTCTTAAAGGCAGGGAGGTCCACTTGTCCAGATCAGATGATATTGCTGAGATTATTATGGTATTAATAAGCAAGCAAAGTTCATCATGATTAAATCCAATGATTTAATTGTAAAATTAAATTAAATTAAATTAATTCAATTGTAAAAAGCTCACTGTATGCGAGTTTAAATGCAAGGACTAATTGCAGTAAAATACTAAGCATAAATTAATATTCTGAGAAACACACACATCATTTTAACAAAGTGACTCATGTTTGTCAAGTCTACATTCCCAGCTTCAAGGGACTTCTCACCTCCTATGGGGTGGTGCTAATCAAGCAATAAGTCTATCACTTATTAAGTTTGCCTCTGCTGACATGTAGAGGAAATCTGTTGATAGTTGATCACAGTTGTCTATTTTACTCAGATAGGCAACTGTACGATAGAGTTATTGCATAGCAAACTGACTGGATCACCCAACCCTACTTATCTGCTCAAGAGCAATAATAATCCCAGAGTGTGTATTGCAACTGATGGTGCCATGATTGTGCAATGTGTACAGCATATTCCCTCTTGTGATAGGACATGGTTATGAGCTGGCAGAAACAGAACAGAGATGATGAAACATCCATATAAGCTAAAAATTGTATGACGAATCATAATGAAAGTACTGAACCTAGTAGTTTGCCTTAAAGTCAGCATAGGTCTTGTCTAGCATGCTTTTATATTGTCTTGTGTGTCTAACAGAAAGCACAGCATTTGTATGCCTGCTAACATTTAAACTTTCTTTACTTCTCTCAAAATCCAGAGCCCCCCTGTTGATTACATAAGGCACAGAAAGAAATTGTATACTATCAATCACTGTCAGCACTTTATAGAAAGGAAGAAAGTTATTATTTTCCCCCTTGAAGTGGGCAGAATATAAACAAGGAAAACAAGAGTTGTGAATTAATATGTTCTTGAGTTGATGGTATTTCCACTTAACTGAAGTATTAAGGATAAGGTATCAATACTAACACTACCATCAGTTTGAAGTTTAAAAGGAAAGCAGTCTTCAGAATCATGATTTTCTTGTTAGTAGTATTTTTAATAGTTTGATTTCCATTATGCTAGTTTCTAACAACAGTTATTGTACTGTCAGCTAAACAAACTTTCAGGTTTGCAATGCACTACTTTTTAAATTTTAATATGATTAGAGTGTTTCTGCACAAGGAGTATATCAAGATGCAATTTAGAACAAATTTCACTGCAAGTAAATTTTGAAATTTAAAATCATTAGGAGTACTCAAGTAACATTATATCCAAAGAACTGAAAATGTACATTTAATCGCACACAGTGATCAACTAGTAGAAGTCTTTATCTGTAATTAAAGATCAAGTTACAACTACAATTTGGCAAAGTCACTTCAATTACTATTCCAATAAGGGAGGGAAAGGTTCGATAAAAAGTGATATAGATAACACTATTTTGATGCACTTTTGTGATAAGCCCATAAACCAGAACAGAGTTCTTAATTTTAGTCATTGTAACATATTCAACATTTTTAATGTCTTTGATCCAAGGATTTCACTTAAAGGGAAATAGCCAGAACAAGTTAAGGGCAAGAGCATTTACTATACTTCCTCAATTCCTCACCCACAATTCTGATAACACAGTTAATTTACAGCACAGGATTAGACATTCCAAGTACAACAGTACTTAATAATGATGCCAGTTTGGGGTGTGCTAATGATTTTCTAATACAATGTAGTACAGAGTAATGTTGCCAGTTTAGAACAATTACAAATTTCAACACATCTGAGGGCACCAGATTGGAGAAAGCAGTTGTAGACAATAGATGTCAAAGTTCCCTTACTTGTACTCAGCTACTATGGTTCCCAATTTTAACAGGCAAAACATTTGAGACTTCATTAGCATTACTGGTGTCAAGCCTATAAATCTTTTCAAAGTAGATGTTAGCCAATACCTAAAACATTAAAATGGATAAATTAAAAGTATATAAATCAAAACTTCAGATATGAAAGCTCCTCTTTAAAGTGAGGGCTTTGTGTAACCATTTCAACCTTTATCTACAAATTCTTTGTAGCAGTTACAAAGAGTCCAGTCCTTAAAAAATGGTTACAGGGTCAGTACTTTCAGAGCATCCACCCACCAAACAGCTTCCATGCTTTCTGAGATGAGGTAGTCCATAAGCAGAGTTTGATCTACAGTGCAATGTTTTCAAGATATAAGCATGTGAAGAAAGTTAAGGGGCCTACCAGTGGGGACAAGTTGGGCAAAGAGAAAATTGCAAAAAACGTTTCACTAATATGCTGAGATAAAACAGTTGTTGGAGAGAAAAATGCGTCCTTTTCAGAGCAGAACAGAGCACCCCCAAAACAAACACACTTCAGCATTATCCTGTACCAGGAAAATGTATTTACAACCTCTATATATGAGCTGATAAAACACTAGGCACCCACACGACTATTGTAATTCAACAATCTCTCCTCCCAGTCCCCTCCTACATCACATAATGCTGTTCCATATAGTGTACTTTTTTATTGTAATTGGAATTGTTTTTAGTGTTGTAATATTCATGCAACGTATCTTCCCAAAGAATCTTTCCTGCAGAGGCTAGACATCTCCCATCACTGATGACTTTATTTTTATACAACAGAATCCAACTGTGTTTTTCAGGTAGAAATGATATTGTGCTAGAGGAAACTAGGGTCTTAACTATGGAACGGGAAAATTCAAAACTTCCACTTGCACAACTGCGTGCGCAAGAGGTTACACAACCATTTTCAGGACTGGGCCATGTGCTCCACTAGTGCACACTCTGCTAATGCAAAGTGCAAGCGCTTGCACACCTGAAAAAGTCAGCAGAGCTCTGTTAGCACTATTTGAGTTTGTGGAGTGACATCACTGGATTCTGCCGATAGGCACCAGGGCTGGCCCAAGACATTTTACTGCTTGAGGCAAAGAACCTGATAGTTCCCCTCCCAATTCTACTTCAAAAGCTGACCAGAAAAGGAAGTTGAATCTTACATGCTCCACCACACCTAGGGGACCCAGAGCAAACTGCGAGGCACACTTGTAACACCTTGCTACCACTCCCCAGCATCAGCCACCTCATTCTCCACATGTGCTTCACATTTAGCAGCTTTCCCCACCTAGCCAATGGCCATGCCAACTGGCATGAGAGTTGTAGTCCAACACATCTGGAGAACACTAGGTTGGGAAGGCTAAAATATGACATTGTGGAATCCCTTTCTAAGGCAAGTACAACATCTGGACCAACTTTATTAATGAGAAGACAGGGGAAAACTTGGAAGAAGTTGTCTTTTTGACAGGTTCAGTTGATGGTATTAAAGACAATGAACAAGTTTGACGTGATATGATAACCTGAATGCTGGAGTTATATGCATATAAAGTTCCATTGTCCTCAGTGGAACTTACCAGCTCTATCTGCTCCATGTGAAATTAGCTGTCCCCAGTGACTGAACTATTGTCTCACTTTTCTACATCTCTTATTCCAGACTATTTTTCTATGCTTGTAGTGAATATTCTGAAGTCCTTCATGCATGAATGCAATGATGTATTGTATTTAAACATTTGTTGTTGTTGTGGGCTGTCAGTTCTCAGAAAACAACTGTCCCAATAACACCCACATAGATTTATGACTAATGAATCTGGGTCACCTAATTTTAAAACTAACTTTTAGTAATTGCCTTACACACCTCATCATATGCATACCCATCCACACCCACATAGTCCAGCAAGTGTTCTAAGTAGGGCCTTAGACAGGCCCCAGCCCCAGAAGATATTTTCAAGAACAGGACTGAACTTGAAACATAGTAAACGCGAGCGTCCCGTTGAGCATACGCAGAGTGCAGAGAAACTACAACCAGCCTGTTCGGGGTTTTATGTGAGAAGGCTTCTTCGTCAGTGATCTCGATTTCCAGGCAAAGCTGAATCCCGGCGCTTCTCGTAAAAGACATTAAGTCGTGTTTCTCTGCACGCACGTTTTCCTCTGACTCATCCTTTCTCCTCCTCCCCCCGCGCTTGACAGTGCTTCATGCTTCAGAGCCCACCACAGACATGTCAACCCGTAGCACCTCCATCGTAGCCTGCTTCGTCCCAGCGTCACCCCATGTTTGCTTACACACAACACACACTCGCACGCTCACTCACTCACTCACTCAGACATACACACGCACGCGCGCGCTGCTGCTCCTTCCGCTTCCACTTCCTACCTGCAATCAGCTGCTGATGCTGTTCCAGGGCAGCCTCTGCCTCCTTCAGCGTTGCCGCCTCGGTCTCTGACGGCCTCCCCGCCGAGCCCCGGTGTAGCGTGCCGCGCTGCGCCATGGTCCCTTCCACAACAACACCAACAAACTAGCCGGCCGGTAATCGCACAGGCCCGGCTCAACCTCCGCCGGCGCCAAGACCCGCGAGAGCAGGCGGGATTGGTCACGCCACGCCACCGCCTCGCCTGATACGCTCGGCGCAGGCGCGGAGTCTATTCCGTCCGTGGACCTGATGATTTCTTCTTCTTCTCAGCTCCTTTTTCCTCAGTTGGTGGAGGAGTGGTGCGCACGTTTTCGAGCAAATACGGTAGGGCTCGCTTTCTTTCTCCACAAGGCGCCGAACCTGAAGCAACTGCGTGTTTAAACGGGTGTCTGCGGTAATACAAAAGTAAGCTGCTTGCAAGACCGATTTAGCAACAATGGGACTTACTTCCGAGTAAATAGGCACAGACGATGCATGTGGTACAGGATAAGCCCGCCTTCTCCTTCCGCTCCGAATGACCCTGGTGTGCAAACACCCCGCGGGGTAACAGGACAGTAGATTTGCAGTCCAGATTTGCGTTTGCTTCCGGAAATAATTCAGACCATCTTCAGTGAAAAGTTATGCACTTGGATTTATTGCGCCCTATGTAAGGTCTTTTTTTTTATCCAAGCTTTTCAATCGTATATATTAGTTCTTTGTTTTTAAAAGATCTGTTGTATTCATTGCGACTGATTTTACTCTGTTTTAGATTTATTTTCATGTTGTATTTTTTTATTTTATGGTTTTGAATTTTTTTCCCTTTTAAATCACTCACAGAACTTTTGTTCTTGGGCGGTATATAAATATAGATGTATTTATTTATTTTTAAAAATGCACAATTGCATTACAGTAAGGCCGATCTACTTCTGAGCAGAAATGCCTAAGTCTGGTATTGCTCAAACAACCACACAAGCTCATCTTTTCAGACTTCTTGAACTTCACCTCAGCGGCCCTGACCAACCTAAAGACAAATAAGTTGCAGAGAAATTTATTATTTATCAAATAAATGTCATAAACATTATTCACGGACCCAAGCAACGGCAGGCATATCAGCTAGTAAAGGTATAACCCTAATACAGATTTTAACATTTTTCTTATGGAAAAGCATCACTCGCTTTAAGTTTTGAAAACAAGTTTGTGGTTCTGCCCAATAAACACAATAATGCCACAGTAAAGTAGAAACGTGAAATTTGTAACTCCATTCTAATCCCCCTCCTCTCCCGACTTTAAAGATTGATGATGGGATGGAAATAAGGGGCAGGAAAATGTGTTTCAAGGAATGCAGCTGTGTAGCACCATCTTATGGTTCTGACAGGATGATTGCTGGCCCAGTGCAGCTCCAGTCAGTGCACACTAGAGGTTCCTCTAGACGATCGATTTACAGCTCCTTTAAGGCGCATTACCGATTTTACCTCTTTACGAATGAGGTTTAAATCAGGTGTGCGGGCGATTTTTATCCTCGTAAATGCACATTTTCGATTTCGCATTAAATAGTGACTTTTATTTTACTTCGATGGTTCCCCGATCAAGCATAAATCTGTGCAATTGATAAAGCGATTAAATGCATGTAAACAACTTTAAAGCTCATTTTATGGAGCCTGTAATTTGCCTCCACATCTCTCATATATAGGTATTAGGCGTAAATTCGACTGTAAGCTAAAGCCCATATTCGGAGAATCAGGCGTAAAACTGACCTCTTCTAGAGGAGGTCAGCATAAACTGCAGGAACCAGTGCTCATTCAGCAGGACAGTGCTACCTCAGTTACAAAGCCATATGAGGCTAGCCAGGAACTGCAACACTCCTCACAGAATCCAAGTATGACACCACATCCTCAAAATATTCCCCACAACTTCACAACACACCCTTGTGACATTTGGCCAGTGGCACCATATTGCCACCAGTTACAACATGACATGATAGTGTCTCCTAGGTAACAGCACTGCACTCCATCTCTACTTACTTGCACAACAAAGAACACACCTGTGTTGTGAGACAACACTGCTCTTATGAGAGGCACAAGAGCAGGAAGCAGCAGTGTTCCTCTCCTTGGCTCCATCAGCACTGATAATTCAGCCCAGGCGTCAGGAGCAGTGTAGAACAACAAACAGATAACTCCAAAGTGGTGCAAGCCAATATATATACATGAGAACAAACATGTAGTTTGTCAAGGGGAGTTAATTATTATCTAAAGCAGGGGTCCCCAATCTTTTTGAGCTGTGGGCACATTTGGAAATTTGAAAAACTACTGTATTGTAGGCATAAGCATAAGATGGCTGCCATAGGCATGACTAGTCCAGACCAAACTTCTATCTAGTCCAGCACCCTGTTTCCCACCATGGCCAACCACTTGCCTATGTGAAGCCCACAAGGAAGACATGAGTGAATAGTACCCACCTGCTCATATTGCCCAACAACTGGTATTGAGAGCATACTGTCCCTGACATGTCTCTACTGAATCTCCCACCAACCAGCTTCATAGGGTGACCCTGGGTTCTAGTGCTATGAGAGGAGAAAAACATGTTTCAGCCCTGGCTCCAGCCTGAGATGAACCAAACAAGCTACCTTTGGTGGGTCTGTGGCATCACACACACACCCTGCCAGCACCTGTTCCCTGTCACATGAATGAATGAAATCTTTATTGCCAAAAGTGATAAGTCATCACAATTTGATATAATTAGAAAGATAAAATATAAGTAAGAAGATGAGCCAATGTAAATGCAATAACAATAGTGAGATTAAAATAGAATACAAATAGTAAACAAAAATATGAGAATATAAAGATGCAAAATCACATTAGCATAAATTAAGAGCTCCCCTATGGGCTGCTAGACCAACACATATAAAAAAGGTACAATTTTATGGTGGGGGGGGGAACCCACACATCCCCAGCTCCCCGTTACAATACTTATAAATGTTTTTGATGCCTAGCTCTTAACATACTTGTAGGCCAAGGCAAATTTTGCAACCAGAGCAGTAATAAATAGTTATTGCCAGCCAATAAGATGCAGATTTGCTCAAGGGGAGTTCGGTTAGAAAGGAAACAAGGAATGTAATTGAGAAAATTTCGTCTAGGAGATGTATATAAAGGGCATCACAACAGATAATGTTAAATGTCCTCCACTTCCCATGACTCACAGATGCAGAGTCTGGTGCACAGGGATGTTATTAAACCTCCCCTTTAGATAGACAGAGGACATACACTGAAAATAATAATAATAAATGTATTTCTTACCCGCCTCTCCGTTTGAATCGAGGCGGGGAACAACATGATATAAAACATGATAAAATGCATAAAGCTGATTAAAAACATGGCATACATTATTAAAATAGCAATAAAACATCATAAAAAAATTCCTAAAAACATTCTAAATTTCCACTGGATATGCCTGCTGGAAGAGACCAGTCTTTATAGCTTTCTTAAATTCTAAAAGACTGTTAAGTTGACGAGTCTCCTCCAGCAGGTCATTACACACTCTAGGAGCAGCAGAAGAAAAGGTCCTCTGGGTAACGGTTATCAGTGTAGTTTTGGCTGACTGTAGTAAATTATTCCCAGAGGACCTGAGCGTGTGGGGCGGATTGTATGGGAGAAGGCGATCCCGCAGGTAATGCAAAGCTGTGACTGCTTTTCTAAGAGTGTCATCATACTGGAGGTTTAATGCACATCTGCTGCGACTTGATCCACGTTTTCAGAGCTGGACTTGCTCAGGGCGAGAGAACAACACGACAGGGACGACGTCATGCTAGTCCAGCGCTGAAAAAGTGGATCGAAGTCGCAACAGATGTGCATTAAGCCTCCAGTGTGATGACGCTCTAAGTGGCGCCAGGGTAAGATTGATAAAGGATTGCTCCAGCCCAAAAGGTGTTTTATATATTGGATACCAGAAGAAAGATGCCATTTGGGAAAGTAAATGTAGGTCCCTCCATTTAAAATCAAGATGATTGTTTTCTTTGACAAGTTTTTAAACTCTATTTGAGGAATAATTTGGTAGAACTTCCACGTTAATCCCGTAATAATGGAGTATCATACTGGCTGAATTTGCCCAAGAGCTTCAAGGAAGGATTGTAATTGCTCTAAGTAGCATTTTTTAGGGAGCCAGGTATCACTCATGCTAACCAGCTTCAGCCAGTATAGGGCTAGTGCAACATGCACACTGGTTTGTAGGGAGATTAGCCCTGTTCAGCCCTTAAAAGGGACATTCCCTGACATATATTCCTTCCACTTCCCTACCACTTATTTGTTAGCAGGTAGCCTGTGGTGCCGAGTGGAGATCATGCTAATTAGCACCATGCTAATCACAACAGCCTTACACCTGACATGTGTATGTTGAGGACATCACTAACACACCAGCACTAGCCAGTACATGCATACAGGCCAGGAAGTCCAGTCACCACTTCTGCCTGGATTACTTCCAGTCCCTACAAGGTGGCCAGCATAGCCCCATGGGATAGGGTGGGGTGCTATTGGCAGCACCAAGCATCACCCCTGGCCTGAACACATTTACTGGATGGCACCAGCATGCTAATAACACCAACCCTGCACCTGATGCATGCACATTGGGGCTGGGGCCAGAATCGTTAATATGGTGGCTACTAATATATGCAACACTGTGAGCCTCTAGCTCTGCTCAGCACTGACATCACTCAACTGAGCCGCATTGGCTGTGGTGGTTCCTTTTCCTAATCCCTTACCCAAGGATACCACCTTCTCCACTGTGTGCAGAACAGCAAGAACAAAGAGGTTCTCCAATACAGCTAGCATAATGTTGACACTGTTAGTACTGGGTATTGTTTACTGACCAATTAATATGTCTTGTGTTTATTTAAATTCCTGATACATTTTAAATGAACTGTAACTGAGTTAATATAGTATTGTAATATAGTATAATTACAGATATTGTGGTTGTTTGCTTTTGTGAACCACTTCGACCACCATGTATCGTACAAAATGTGGTATACAAACAAATTAACTATGGCTATGGGCCTGTTCAGAAGACCCCTTAAACCACAGCTTTAACCATAGTGAATAAGGCAAAAAGCCTTATTCACCATGGTTAAAGCCGTGGTTTAAGGGGTCTTCTAAACAGGCCCTATGACTACTTACTAGCCAAAGACACATAGAGCTGTCCTAATGTTGAAGACAAGCTAAGGGAGAACAGTCTGGATGACAAAGCAACCAGTTTAAAGCCAGCCAGGCAGAAAGCCCAATTATATACCATTGTGATTCTCAGTTCATATGCAATTTGATATCAGGGCTGAAGTTAACTTCCTTCTAGTACTGTATTGAGAAAACCACAACAGGATGTACATGACTTGGTTACTGACACAATATTCGCGCAAGTTGTGAAACACCACACTAAAAGGCCAAACAACAGTTAGTGTGGGGTGGAATTGTAAGGCTGGACAGAAATATCTTACAGAGCTTAGGTAACACAACATTGTAAGGATCTGCTTTGACTCAAAAGAACTCTGGCTAATATTGAGCTAAAAGCCTTCAGGTAAATATCAGCAATGAATATCTGGCTAAGCAGAAGCAAAGTGTCCCAGATGAGAAAAACCAGCAACATCAACAAGTAGACTAGACTTTTGCATGTCATAAGACCCTGATGGTTAATCATGCTTCCTAGGGCTGTAGGCCAAAATATCTGTAGGGCACTTGATTAGGAAAGTCTGGGTTAGGAGATGGTCTCTCCTGATAGCTGGGGATCTCACAAGTGTTTCGAAGGTGATAGCCATCAGAATCTGGAGAAGGTTACATCCCTCCAGCTGAAGGGAGGGAGCAGGTATGTGTGCCTGAAGAAATACCAATGTTTGCAGTTTGGAACAGAGTGAGACAGAGGCAGAAAGATGAGTTTGCTGATGGCTCATTGGTATAACTCTCCAGGAATTTGATGTGGGGTAATAGATCTACTGCCTTACAGGAGTGATGGCTCTTTTTCTCCACTTCCACCCTATATATATATATATATATATATATGTGTGTGTGTGTGTGTGTGTGTGTGTGTGTGCGCGCGCGCGTGTGCGCATGTGTGAATAAAACAGATATTACAAGGCTCCATATCTCTCCAGACCAGTGCTGTCTTCTGAAAATGAAGCAAAATCCAAGTAGCATTGCTCCAGGAAGTTCTCACCATTCAGAGAAGTGCACATGACAAGCGTGTAGATTGTGTTTCCTTGGAGAAAAACAGTAAACTCGTGTGACTGAGCCAGAATGAAGTAATAGCAAAATGCCTAGTGCTATGTAAACTGACGGAGTAAACTTTACCGAACTCAGGCAGCATTTATCCAAAACAGTATATAAATTATATAGGAAAGCTGTTTGCTCAGAACTTTATTTATTGAGGGTAATCAGTGTAACTTGCAAATGTATAGCATATGCACAACCATTTCTCAACATTTTGTCAAGAGTTACAAGTGTTCTTTTACAATATGAACCTCTTCCCATCTTCTTAGCCTCTCACAGCATAACACATGATGCTGCATAGAAGTTGACTGCACTGGCCTAGTAACGGAAAATTATGTTGTGAATAAATTTATATCCAGCTTTCTTTAGCAGAACTCAAGGTGATGTACATGGGGTTCCAATGAGTTTTCCCACCGAAGCACAGACTGGACCCAGACTTCAAAAGCTTCAGTAAAATACATCATGTGCCTCCAAACCATGGTCCTGGGGTAATCATAAGATCTGGAAGCTGAAACTTTGTGATCTGGCATCCTCTAGTTCATTCCAAATTAAAGGTCTGGGCATGTGCAGAACCTTTCCTTGTTGTTTATTTTTATATTGATAGAACATCCAGCACAGTATGATTTTCAACCAGCACATCCTCAGTTGCCCTTTATAAGTTATATTTAGCAAAGTATATTTGAACTGAAAAGATTACAGCTCTCTTTCAAATGAGTACTGAAAAAGAAAAGTGTGCGTTGTTTCTGATAATGGGGGTGGGAAACAAAACATTCTGACAAATTCCAGAGAGTTTATTAAATTATCAACCACCAAGTCACCTCACAGTATGATTTGTTGGAACATTCTATTTTTATCGAATTAAAAGCCCTTCCCACATGAATCTCAGCCTGACCAAATATTTTTATTTGTTCTTGGGTAATCCCCATTGAAATTAGTGGAGGTGTTTCAAAGCACTGCAGAATGCATTCTAAAATCACAGCATTCAGCTCCAGTGTGTGTATGTGTTTGTGTATACATAAGAATGTGAACATGTCAAACTCTTCATGAATACTTGCATTTTCCAAATTATTCTCCCCTCCCCAATGTCATGGTTAAAATGTCATTTTCTTAGTCATTTCTCTTGTCATCTATAATAGTGTAATAAAAAATATTTTGTCTCTTTGTTCTCTTCCTCCGCCCCCATTCCAATTCTAATGCTAAAGAAGGAATGGGTAAGATGCATTCAGATATTGTATTATTTATATCCCAGTGTTGTATACTTAGATAACAACATAGGAATCTCATGAAATTATGAATTGTGACATACTAACAGGGTGATTCTAACATGTCTACTCAGAAATATGTACCACTGGATTCAATGGAAGTTACTCCCAGATAAGTGTGTATACAAGGGGTGTCAAACTACTTTGCAGGGGGGCAGATTACCTCCATAGACACACCCCTCTGATCTTAATGACATCAGGGGATGGGGCAACGCTCCCTGACATCATCCGTCCCTGGCTTCACTATGTGTGTGCTGAGGAGAGGAACACTCTCTTCTAATTGGCAGGGGGAGTGACACACAGGGGAATCCCTGGCGTTATCCCTGGTCACTGATTGGAGATAACAGCAGGGATTCCTCTCCCCACCAGCCTCCAGGGGGCAAGGCTTGGGGAGGGAACTGAAGCTTCTGTAGACCAGATGGGACCAGATGGGAACTAGGCTCATAGTCTGGAGGTTCCCCATTCCTGGTATATAGGATTGCAGCCTAAGAGCATGTATGCTTCTATTTAGGAGACCTGATGTGCTATGTAAGTGTATACCCATAATACATATGTGCAGGGTTTTTCAGTCTTCTATCTGAACAGTGCTGAACTGGAGGCAAGGAAAGCTACCTATGTAGACATTTCTTAAGAGCAAAGTTCCCAGCCTTCAGACGGGAATCTCAAAATAGGGTAGAACTGTGGAAGGCAGATGAGCATGTGACAGAGGCTAATGTTGAAGGGCCTAGCAAAGCACATGGTCAGAGTCAAGGTAGGGCAGGAACTAGAGAGAAACCTCTACCACCATGCATCAAAAGCCATAATCTGAAGCTGTTCCAAGGTGGTGGTTGTGTTCAGTATATTAGTTTAATTTTCTGCTTTCAAATAGTGCAATATAACAAAGCTTGAGAGATTGGCAGCTCTTCTCCCTGGGCTTTTGGATCAAATGGCCCTAACAATATCTCCTTCACCATCTCTTTCTAACCCATCCACCTGAGTCTATTAAACCCTTTCACCACTCACTGCCTGGGCATATCTGACACAGCATTAGACCCACTGAACTAACATACCAATAAAAACATCACTGGCCAAAGCTTTAAAACAGGTCAGTTTGTGGTGGCATCAAGGATGGGGGAGAGCACCTCAAAAGGCCTGCTTGTTCAGAAATGCACAAATTCAGGTCTAGCATGTCTTTTGCACAGCTTTATTACCAATAGTTATCAGCACTCGGGGTCTACATGCATGTAACTTAAAAGAAAAAAGCAAACAAAATATCTAAGCTAATGAGCTTTGTCTAGGTCTTCCTTCATAGGGCTTGGTCACGGGAGTCTTTTGGAAAGTATGGCCCATTGCTGGGGTTGGCAGCTTGACTGTGGTTGGAGTCAGGCACTCACACATCACATCAACAATTCCTGGGTTGTTTAACTCAGGAATTCAGGGATGAACAAAGCATGCAAGCTGTGTGCTGGTTGTTTTCAATTAACAACCCAGGAACTCGCCATTCCATTATTTATGACATCTGATCCTGGAAACTCGGGTTGTTTAGGGGTTAAACAACCCAGAATTAACCCAACAATTGCCCATGGTTTGTTGTTGAGTTAACTCTGGATTGCTTAACCCATAAACAACCTAGAGTTTCTGGATTTACACATCATGGAAAAACCCAGGAACAGGGTATTAATTAAAAGTAGAAATAGCTCACGTGCTCTGCTCGTCCCCAAAATTTACCTGGTTCATTGTGACATGTGAACCAGATCAATGGTAAGTTTAGGATTCCCATGGCTGGTAGCTGTAACTTTGAGGCATATGAACTTTTATAGCATTCTCTCCTCAAGCTCTTCTCCCTGCGCTATTCCTTTGTTACCTCCCCTTGCCCTCCATTCTTCCAAACTCCTCTCTCCCCGAGACTACCTTTCAATGACAGGGCCCACTGCCATTAGTATAGTGAACAGCTCAATTGATTGGGTAAGCTGACTGCTACTCCACCACTACAGTCCCCCAAACCTTTCCATCAAATTAATGCAGATGTCAAATAACCACCTCCCAGGAAAAGTGTTCCTTTCGGAACTATTTACAGAGAGGTAGCCATATTAGCCTATTGCAGAAAAAATTACAAAGGGCCTGTTCACATGACACACTAACCCACCTTAGATCGCCCCAAACACAATCAATGGTGGGCTAATATGTCATGTGGCAGGAGAATTCCCTCCCCCATCTGCAAGATGGTTACTGGGCTTCTATGTGATTCCTGCATCATGTGATGGGAACTCCATGGGTTTTTCAGCTTGTTTTGGTGGGTGGGGGAAGCAGCGGACATAGAGTCCACCAAAATCCGTGGCCACCACTTCTGGCAACACTCTTGCTGCCCGGGACATTTTCTATGGTCCATGGCCATTTTTTCCCATTTCCCCCAACGGGCAATCTGTTCGGAGCATGGAGGATACTGGGATCTGTGGTTAAACTGCACAGAGGTAAGTGACCTAACCACAGAGGGGAGATAGCAAAACCACAGGACATGGCATGGTTCCACAAACATGTGGCAGTGTGAAACCTCCTCCTCTCTGTGGTTCCCTTTCCCACCCACCCTCCATACGCATCTGAACAGGCACAAAGAGTCTTTTGGCACCTTAGAGACTAACAAATTTGTTCTGGCATACGTTTTCATGGCCTACCACATCTGATGAAGTGGGCTATAGTCCATAAAAACTTATCCCACGAAAGACAACAACAACCTGTCAGTCTTTAAGGTACCATATCACTCTTTGTTCACTTTGAACTATTGCTGAATCATAGGAAATAAGGCTATCAATGGCTACTAATCATGATGGCTATTGCCTCCAGTATCAGAGGAAGTATACCTCAGCATACCATTGTTGGGTAACGCATGTGGGAGGGTGCTATTGTGCTCATATCCTGCTTACAGGCTTCCCATAGGCATCTGATTGACTACTATGAGAACAGAATGCTGGATTAGACAGGTCTTTGGTCTGATTCAGCATGGCTCTTATCTTTGTAGGAACATAGGAACCTGCCTTATGCTCAGTCAGTCAGTCAGTCAAGTTTATTGCTTTTGGCCAATGGTCTTTGCATAAAACAAACAATAGCAGTACAATCACCAAATAATAATAATAATAATAATAATAATAATAATAATAATAATATAACAACAATAAAATACTACACACAAAGGTTATTCATAATGTATATAGACATAATGCATATAGTACATAATATACAACATTTAAAAATATAGACTGGTATGTCATAGGTGATCCATCAGTGATGTAATATAAATCGGACATGGTCAAATGCAATCATCTCCTTTACAGTTAGTGGCTATCTCTGTTATGTATTTCTTTCTAATCTTTTTGGCAGCTGTGGCAAACAGAGCTACACACCAAGTCACATATTTATCCATGTCCACTAGGAGGTAAAAGATCCCTTCCAGTGGGCTCTGGCAAAAGTAGTTTCCCATTAAGGGTGCCACAAATTGTTCCCTTGGGTCATTGTATAGGGGACAGTAAAGAATATAATGGATAAGATCCTCTGGCTCAGGGCAACCACAAATACAAGTGTGCTCCTTTATTGGGATGTCCCTGTGCCTCCCATCCCTATAAACAGTGTCCATCGTATTTAACCGTAACTCTGTGAAAGCTTTCCGGCGTTGTACAAATGTCAAGCTGTTAAAGTAATCTGCACAATCACAAACCTCTTTGAGTTTAAAATATAATGGTGTACATGGGATATATAAACAGAGTTTAGATCCTTTTTGATAGCAACCTCCCTTATAGTTCTCTTGATAATGTTTTTCTGTATATCTGATGGGAAGCCTTTAAGCTCGGTCAGTGAAAAACTGTATTTGATTGTAAGTTGAGCCACGTGATGTACCCAGTTTTTAATTGGTAATCCATTAGATAGTTCTATTAGGGTGACCATATTTTGGAAACCAAAAAGGAGGACAATATGGCCGCCCCAAGGGGGCGTGCCCATCAACATGTCCAGCCCCCAAGGGGGTGTGCCCACCCAAACATGGCCTTGGTCACATGTCTGATTTCACAGCATACAATTAAGACAAACTTGTTCTACACAACATCTTAATGTTAAAATCACTGAAATAAAGAACAAGTGAGACATTGAATGTATCTGAAATTAACTTCACTCACTTCTACTTTTGTAGCTTTTGCTGTTATTTGAAGCTTTTACTATACTCTGTGTGACACAGTCTCCCCTTCCCTCAAATATCTTTTCTGACTGCAAATCTTTCACTGGATTACAATAGTCTCAACTTTCCTAACGTTTAACACTCTTTCCCCATCATTTTTCTCATATCCATACTCACAGATTCAGCATACTGTTACCATTGAACAAATGAAGCAGTGGACAAGTGCAGAGAAATCTAGTACAACAAACTAGCAACCTAGCATGCAGGAAGAGTATAAAATATGATTACCCTGCATACATTAGCCATGGAACAAAATGGACTAAAGGCTTGTTGTAGTCACTTCTCGCCTCTTAGCTTGTTTCAACTTCTGGTTGATCAGTGAGAAACTAATCTAACAATGTGTGATTATATCTCTGATTCATTAGCCATGTGAACAAGACCATGGTCAGTACAATTCAAAGATAGGCCAGAACAGATGCCCATCATTACAATGCTAGATAAGGATCTTTCCCTCCTTTTATCCAAGTATATCCTGAATTTACATTGCCTCAGTGTGCAGAGAACATGCAACCAGCAGGTGCTCTCCAGAAAGATGCTTTCAGAGCCTAGGAGATCCAGACACACTCAAACTCAAGCTAAGCCATGCTATGCTGGGACAGAACAATTCTGGGACAAGAACAGTCATAAATATAAAAGGAAAACACAACTACCTCATTGACATAGCAATACCTAACAACAAAAATGTTGCAGAAAAGGAAGAGAAAAAGAGAGACCCAGCAAAAGTTTTAGGAAATCTCGCTCATATTGGCATAGATTGAGATATTTTGCTGGTCAGAATTTTCAACAGTAGAACTCCAATGAAAATACAACTCTAACCACAGCTTCTGAGGTAATTAGCTGCTGGTCCATGAGCTGGCCTCTGTCTCCAGGAAGGAGCTGAGGACGTTGATATGTCCTTCTCATTGTCAATACATGAAATTAAAGCACAGTGATAGCAGTCTGTGCATGCTTTCTCTCTCTCTCCAAGCATACGACAATAAAAGAAAACCTTAAAATGATATCACAAGCTGGACACAGGATAGGGCATTTCTCATTGTAATCAATAGGACTTTAATTGTGTTACTTGTTTATGTATTCATTATACTTTCTATTTATTACACCCAATAACCCAACTTCTCTGTGTGGTGTACAATAATTAAAAAATAACATACAAACAATAAAACAATAATTAAAAACAGCACATAATAAAACCAAAATGAAGTCAGCCATAAACAGTAAAAACACAACAGCATAGTAAAACCAGCAGAAAATAAAGGTGCATAGGGCGAAGAGCACTAAAATACTTATTAAAATAATTGGGTGATGAAAACACCACAACATAGGTACCAAGCAAGCTTCTCTGGGGAGGGCATTCCACAGACGGGGTGTCACCATTGAAAAGGCCACTGGCCTTGCCTCATTTGGTGGGTGTACCCAGAGAAGGGCCTCTGAAGATGATCTTAGGGTGTTGTTTTCTTAGGGTGTGAGCAGCTTGGTGTTGTTTTCACCCTCTATTTGATTTTGATCTTTTCATTTTTAAATATTTTCTACACCCTCTACGTGGCTTAATTTTCCCTACCTGGACTTTGCTGAGTTCTATACCCTGGATTCTAGGAGAGATCTCTTTCAACCTTCCTCTGGATCCATCATAACCTGGTCTTCAGATCTCTCCTTGTGATCTCTCCTTGGGATAGGTAGCTATACATTCCTTTTAATCTTTCCCCCTCTCCACCTACACACATACACTGTTCCCTTCCTTTTTCTAAAAGTTTGGACCATATGGTTATAAAGTTGAAAGCTTCAAACACTAGGGTGACCATATGAAAAGGAGGACAGGGCTCCTGTATCTTTAACAGTTGTGTAGAGAAGGGAATTTCAGCTGGTATCATTTGTATGCATGCAGCACCTGGTGAAATTCCCTCTTCATCACTGTAGTTAAAGCTGCAGGAGCTATACTAGAGTGACCAGGTACAAAAGCGGGCAGGGCTCCTGCAGCTTTAACTACGGTGATGAAGAGGGAATTTCACCAGGTGCTGCATGCATACAAATGACACCAGCTGAAATTCCCTTCTCTACACAACTGTTAAAAGTTACAGGAGCTCTATCCTCCTTTTCATATGGTCACCCTAAGCAAATGCCAAAGGGGAAGAATAACCAGTGGGGCTCCCCAGAGCAGTCACCCGCCCTATGGCTTTCCTCAAAGATCCTCAGAAGGTGAGCGAGGGGGGCAGTCTCTATGAAAAAACTCCACTGGCTGTAAAAAGCAGCCTGTGTGCCTCAGACAGGCCAAAATGCCTGGCTCTTGGAAGTCCTTCCTTAGAGTATTGTGGGAGGGGGCAGCAGCAGCAGCAACAGTGCAATCTCAATGGGGAGGTAGGTGAGAGATGGGAGAGGCGGTCAGGGCAGGCACAGTAGGGGAAATGCAGCACATGGGAGGTAGAGGGAGACGTGGCACATGAAGCCCCAGCAGGTAAGTGCCTCGCGCCCGCCCCCCCACCCGCCCTGCGCCTCCGTGCCGCCCGCCCACCCCCCACCCGCCCCGCGCTCCTTACCTGCTGGTGCTGGGGCTGGGGCTTCCCTCCGTGCTCGGAATCTACTGAGAAACAGGCTTCCTGGCCTGTCTCTCAGTAACGCGCCGAGTGATGACATAATCACCCGGCGCGCTACTGAGGGACAGGCCGTGAAGCCTGTTAATCTGTAGATTCCGAGCACAGAGGGAAGCCCCAGCACCAGCAGGTAAGGAGCGCGGGGCGGGTGGGGGGGGCGGCGCGGGTGCACGGGGCACTTACCTGCTGGGGCTTCCCTCCGATGCTCGGAATCTACTGAGAAACAGGCTTCGCGGCCTATCCCTCAGTAGGGACAGGCCGCGAAGCCTGTTTCTCAGTAGATTCCGAGCACCGGAGGGAAACCCCAGCAGGTAAGTGCCCCGCGCACCCGCGCCGCCCCCCCGCCATGCGCACCCGCGCCGCCCCCCCACCCGCTGCGAGCACCCGCGCCGCCCCCCCGCGCCTCCCCTGCCCCCCTGTGCCCCCCCCGCCCCGCGCTCCTTACCTGCTGCTGCTGGGGGCGTCCGTTTCCCTCCGTGCTTGGAATCTACTGAGAAACAGGCTTCCTGGCCTGTCTCTCAGCAGCGCGCCGAGTGATGACGTCATCACCCGGCGCGCTACTAAGGGACAGGCCGCGAAGCCTGTTTCTCAGTAGATTCCGAGCACCGGAGGGAAACGGACGCCCCAGCCGGTAGGTGCCTCGTCCGCCAGTCTCCCGCCACCACCGTGTGACCCCCCGCCGCCCCGGTTTGCCCCCGCCGCCCCCCAGTTGGCTCGGCTCGCCCCAGGGCCATCTGGTCACCGTTTTGGGGGGCTAAATTTCCGGATTTGGCCCCCCAAAATGGTTTTTCCGCCCGGATGTGGATTTGCACCCCATTTCCCGAGCATGTCCGGACAAATCCGGGCGTCTGGTCACCCTAGTTCTATCAATCATTTTTTGGGTAGACTAGTATTATCCATCTGTTGTACCTTACACCAATAGCATATTATTTTGTCCATTTGGCTCTCAATACTCTGCACACAGGTTTCCAACCTAATCACGGCAGATAATACATCTTTAGGTAAGCCTAGCAACGCTCTCAGAAAATAGTTCTGAGAGGGTTCTAATCCTGACACCTTCAGGGTACCCCAAACCTCTGCCCCGTAAAGGATTTGTGCCATTGTTTTGACTTTATAAACAGTTAAGGCAGGATTTACTAAATTTCCTCCTTCAGAGGCAGCAAATTTCAGAATAGGCTTGGCTGATCTAAAGGCTTGCATTTTAATGTTTGACAATTGTTCTTTCCAGGAAGCTGTTTCTGAGTAGACCAATCCCAAATATTTGTATGTTTTCACTTGGTTTATATATATTCGTCCAAATGCCAGACATGCTTTTTAGGGCGCTTCCCAAATACCACAGCCTGTATCTTAGTATAATTTATGGTCAAAGCATTTCTCTTACAATATGAAGCAAGCTTCGCAAGGAGCCGTCTTAGTCCCACCTGAGTTCTAGACACAAGTACTAAATCGTCGGTGTACATTCATAATGAAAGGTTTTGATCAAGAATTTTAACGGGCAAACTGAAGACCATCAAGTTCCTTTGCCATGTCATTAATATAGACGTTAAACAAAAAAGGTGCCAAAATGCATCCCTGTTTAACTCCAACAAAAGTGTTTATTTTCGGGTAAGGTGGCCTGTCAGATCAACTTTGACTTGCACATGAAGCAAAAGCTGTATGTTGCCTTTATAGATCTGAAGTCAGCATTTGACACAGTTTCTAGACATTTATTATGGCAGAAATTGGAATCAGACCTTGGTCCATCTAACAGCAGCCTGGAGATGCCGAGGATTGAACCTGGTACCTTCTACTTCAAATCATGTGCTCTACCACTAAATTATGTCCCCTCCACCATCTTAGCTGATCTAACACAACTGCACTTAATATTCATGTTTCAGTTTCAGTGATAATTAGTGAAGCCTAGAGTGGTATGGAGTCTTCTAGCTATAGTTCTAGCTGTAAATTGTTAGTTGTGAACACATCTCACCAGGCCTTTCAAACAAAGTTACAAATAAAATTTGCTGATGTTTGTCTTTATAGGTTATTCTTTTTCCTTCCTGACAAATTAGATCAGCCTTGCCTTAGAAATCAAGTCTTTTTTTGTGTTTTAAATGTTATCTTCATCAGAAACAAAAACACAAGTTCAAAGTTTGTTAAAGCTTTAGTGTATATCAGCACATGTTATAGTTGATTCTTGGTGTTGTTCTTGGTGTTATCAATTTTCCAGAGAGAATGGGTTTTAAAGTAAGATTCAGTGATAAGATATTTTATCTCAGTAAAATAGGTGACCGGGAGATTTACAACCTGATCATAAGCTAACTAAACTCTAACACTTTATTTTAAACCAAATTAATCCCTTGAATTCCACTGTCTTAAATAGGATTAGCAGCTGCCACCTTTTTACTGATCTCTTCCGGCAGGCCTACCCAGTCAAATTTTAAGCTTGGTTTATTTTAATAATGTATTAATTTTATATGCTTTTAATCAGTTTTATGTATTTTATATTGTCTGTATGATGTTGTTCCCCGCCTCAATCTGGAGGGAGAGGCAGGTAAGAAATAAATATATTATTATTATTATTGTTATTGGCCATACTTCATTCTTTAAAATCAGCCCAGTGACCAGAAGACCTGATCCTGCAGGGAGCCATGGCTGGAGCCCATTCATGGCATGACTATATGTGGTTACTAGGGCAGTGGCATCTGAAGCCCTTCTGCATCAAGCAAAGGGCCAGTGAAGCAAAGGCATTTCAGGCATATATCCAGTCTTGGTCTTGACAAGGGAAACCTTAACTCAAAGGGGCTGTTCACACATAGTGACAACACAGCAGTTTTTAAAATGATGGGTTGTTGGGATGTAGCTCTTCCACCTTAACACACAACCCACAGTTGGCTCCTTTGTAGGTTATGCAGCATGATGTGCAAACCCGGACTACTGGGTTGTTTAGGGACTAAATAATTCAGCAGATAACCCAACAACAAACCATGGGTTGTTTAACCACTGGATTGTTTAGCTCCTAAACACCACAGCAGTCCAGGTTTGGATGACACACTAAGCAACAATGAAGGAGTCAATTGTGGGTTGCTGAGTGACAGCGGGTGTGCTGCAGGCATTGAGTCTACTCTGTCCAGCTCATGCACAACAGCCCATGGGTGTTATGAGCGAGCCCATTCTCTCTGGCATTCACACGTGCTGGCAAGCTGACACGAGACACTCACGTCATGGTGAGATTTCTTTTTATTGAGGAAATCACACTGTCACAGCATAATGGTTACAATTCTCCAAAGATACTTAAAGCTGAACGTTGTTGAGAAGACTTTAGGACCCATTCTTGATACGATCTTTCAGGCAATCACACTGGGGGTGGGGGGTTCGGGTTAGTCACTCCTATTTGAGCTTCTTCAGACGCCACATACGCTGCCTCTTCAGGGGACATGGCCAAAGCCTAAACAAGATCCCAGGGAGGGGGAAACGCTTATGCTTTGAGCCACCAGAGCCAGGCAGAGAAGAAATCCAATAGTCACTCTCAGCCTGCCGAATGCTGAGCTGACCAGGGAAGGGAAGTGCTCAAGGTCCAGGGCATCCTTGAACCGGGCAGAAACAGATCATGCACTTTCAAAACTCAGTCTGCCAAACTCTGAGCTGATCATGGTAAGCATGAACACAGGGATGGGAAGACTTCAGGCACAGGACATTCCCCTGCACGTAACGCTAGCTCTGGAGGAGCTCACTGCCACCTGAATCTGGGCACAACCACACCATCCACAGGAAATGCAAGTTCAAGTCTATGAAAAGCCTCACAGTACATTCCATGGCACAAATCCTTAGAAATCCAGGCTCCAAATAGCAAGTGAGAGAACATGTGCAGAGTGCTTCCAAAATCCCAAAACAGGTAGAATCCAAACAAGAGGGGTTTCAGGCCTTGCGTGGAAAGATAATCTCTAGCAAGGCTTCTTCAGCCTTGTTCTCCCCTCTTATAGACCAGAGGCCTGGCCTTTTCAAAGCCACTTAACAGACAGGTCCTATCACCTGTATACCATGCCCATGTGCCAACAGGGTGGCACAATTCAACCCCCTTTTGATAATGAGTGACACCCTCAAAGAGCGGCCCCACCTTATCAAAACACTCCCAAGTTCACAGAGAAACTAGCAGCTTCAAGGCCGAGACAGGGAGTGCATCAAGCAACTCCCATGGGAAAATCTGACAGAGATAAGCTTCCAGAGACATTGACTTTCTAAATCTATTTCTAATGCATCAATTTACAATCCACAAGGCCTTTGGCCTTGTGGTACACGTGACAATGGGTTGCTTAATCCATGGGCTATAGTTATGTATGAACCAAGTCTTCTAGTAATTTAGGGTTATAACATTTAAGGAAATGTTAAAGGACAGCAGTGCCTTGGAGGACAAGGGGGCAGCAGCCTCCATATTCTGAATTCCAAATGCTTTAGAAGGAAGCTAGTCAGGCATCTTAATTGAAAAAATGACCATTCAATTTATCTATTTAAAAATACCTATTAAATTTATCTGTTTAAAATATTTTTATAGTGATTGGTCTGGGTTCACATATCGTGCCATGTTACCTACAAAGGAAACAATTGTGAGTTGTGCCCTAAAGCAGAAGAGGCAAGCGTGCCATCCACGCATCCCCAACAACCCATCAGTTTTAAAACCGATGGGCTGTAATTACATGTGAACCAGGTCAAAAGGCAGCATCAGCCTGGTTTGCAAATTCAACTGTTGAGTTACAACTTTTTTGCTGTGTAACAATGGGTGGTTCCAGATAGAGAGCTCCTAGCAGAGGGGTGGGCAATTTATAGGTCCAAACATATGGAGGTGTCGGGGAGGGGACAACAGAGTAGACAGATCACAAAGTCCACCGCAGGGTCAAGCTGGCAAAGTTGAGAGGAGGTGGGAGGCAGTCCCTTAGGGTAGCGGCTCACAAGAGGCTTCTCCCAAAATACCTCCTCTGAGATAGTGCCTGTTGGACTATAAGAAGCAGTCATGCTTTAATTGAAAGCAACTGCCTAGCTTTGTTAGCCAAATTAGGCTCAGAGGATAGCTCCTAGCATTCACACTCCCTTCAGGCAGGGCTGTGCAGAGGGGGACCAGTGAGGCCAGTTGGCCCAGGGCCCACGATTTTGAGGGGGAACTCCGACGAGGAGGTCCCCCCTAGCTTACGCTACTGCTTCCGTAGCGTAAGTGGCCCATCGAGAAGTGAGGAGCCTGCTTTGCAGAAACAGCGCAGAAGCCATCTGTTGTGAATACCACGGTCAGCCTACAAGCTTTAGAGGGCCATGGCGCATGCGGGGCAGGGATATATGTGCCTAAGTTGCCTTGGTTATCCTTACTGCGTCTCTTTCCTCAATCTTCTCCATGGCATATAATCTCTGGAGCGGAGGGTGAGGTAATGATGATGATAGTTAATAATAATAACGACGATGATACTGTGAGGGTGATGATGATGATAATGTTTGATAATGATGAAGGACTGTTCTATTGTTGTTGCTTCTATTTGTTCAGCAACTAAAAATAAATGTTAATTTCTGATTCAACATCGAGGTGTTGTAGAACAGATTTAATATGTTGGTGGGCATTAAAAAAAATTAAAAATATTTAATGAGCAGTTTGAAATTAGGGGGGCACATACTTCCCATTTGGCCTGGGCATATTACCAGCTCTGCACGGCCCTGCCTTCAGGTGAGAAGAAATGTTTAATTTTTTAATAAAACGTTGTAGATTACACAGCAGATGTCTTTATTGCAGCAGGAGGGGGTGGAATCATGACAGGAGGTCCACAACTGCCATCAGCCCTAGCCAGCATAGGCAACAGTGAGGAATCCTGGGACTCACAGGCTGAAGCATCTGGAGGGTCACAAGTAGGGTGACCATATTTTGGAAACCAAAAAGGAGGACATGGTTGGCCCCCAAGGGGGCGTTCCCACCAACATGTCCACCCCAGTAAAGCCTTACTTAAGAGCTATCATGGTGCCAATTTTCATCTCCTTATTTTTAAAAATGATTTTAAAAAATAATAATTTTAAAACCTCAAATTTTAAAAAATATTCCTAAAAATCAACATATGAATGGATCTGCTTCAACCTTGGCATGGCTAAAGCCCTACTGAAGAGCTATCAAGTTGCCAAGTTTCATCTCTTTATCTTTAAAAATGACGGAGCTGTAAGCATTTTCGTTAATTCCCATTGAGTATAAAGTAGAACTGCCCTTTGGGTGTGGGGAGGATGAAAAAAATCTGGATATTTCTTCAAATTTCATAATTCCCCCCTTCCTGACATGTCCTGATTTTTCCTGACATATGGTCACCCTAACTGCCCACTGCTGATGTAGCACTATCATTCAGAACACATAGTGCAGCAATTCCACCTTTTTTCCTCAGCGAAGAGGCGTTTTGAGTCGATGTGTATGTGTGTGCGCATGCATGCACATGTGCAGCTCCTTGACATTGCCTGTTGGAGCCCTTGGGGCCAAAAAGTTGGTGCACCCCTGACTTCTGTGGATTTTCTGCAGGAAGGAAAAAGATGGAAGAAGTGGTGGGAAAACAAAGGCAAAGCCACAAGTGGAATAGTCTGGACACAGTAAGATTCTGTGAATGAGTCAGAGTGATGGCATAATAAAAGCCTCACCTGGAAGCACCCGAACACAAAATCAGGTTTTTCTTTTGCAAAACCCACATACAAAGGTTCAATGATCAAAAGATATTGGTATTGACAAGATCAAATCAGCAATGGCTTATGGGTGAAATCTGACACACTGCGGGACAGAAAGCACGAATATATTCGGCATCCTTAAATAATCTGTAAATGCCACTGTTATTTAAGTATTGTATCTGTGATATATAACCAAACCAGTCCAAAGTAATTAAAATGTCACTATGTGACTATGATAGATTGATTAATTTCCCTTTATTTTGCAACAATACTCTTATTAATTTCTCTCCTCTTGCTTCTTTATCATGCTTTAATTACATTAGCTGATTAATACATAAATTATATTTGCATATGTTTTCATATGCGCAAAACCCATAGTTCTGAAGAAAAACACCATACTTTCTCAGGATATTTAGGATATTTAGAAGTAAGAGACAGTTTTGGCTATTGGGTGGAAGAAAAATGTCATAAATAAATAAAATAAATAAGTCCCACACACTGGTTCAAATAGTTCCCCCCCCCCCCCCCCGTGAAATGTACTGAACTGTAATTGTACAGCCTAATAGTTCCCAATGTGATGCTTTCCCTTGGTAGAGGTGTGGGCCAATTGTCCTTTTTTTCTTGCAGAGTTCCTCCAAGGGGCAAGGCAAGACGAGATGGGTATTGGCAACAGTGCCAGCATTCAAGAGAGATCTGAGTTTCCATGCCTGTATCTAATTCATCCCCATCTTCTCACTGCTGGTGGTTGAAAGCACCAATTTAGAAGGGGGAAAAGAGGGAGAAGGGAAATACCTCTCCTAAAATGGTGCCCAATTAACTGAGGGCACTTTAATTTATTAATCAGTGTGATCAAACCTAACATCCCTGCGTACAACACACATAACAGTTTAAAACACTATAGGAAAGTAAAATGGTAAGAGCATGTGGCGGAGTCTCACATCTCTATGAGCATGTTGAGTTTTGAAAAGAATTTGGTGCTACACTGAGTTAGACTGAAGATGCTGCCATTCTAAACTGATATTAATGAGCCAATTCTGTTTCAATCAATCTGGCATATCCATGATTGCAAATGTAAAATGCAATAAAATAGATTGATGGTTACCCACTTCCTCATCTATCAGTTTAATATGCAGGAATGTTCCTGCTATGACACCCTTCCTTATGACACTTGCGCTTCTGGTTAGTTCTGCCAACTAATCTCAGAATCTGAAGTAATCTGTCAAAGGTTGGAAGTGAACAAGGCTTTTGGAAATGACAACTCACTCCTAACCATAGTGCTTTTCATTATGTAAATGAACTAGACTGTCGAAAGAACAATGTGGAAAAAGAGGAACTAAAGCTTGCACAATTGATTTCTTTATCTAGGTGATGTATTGTTATTCAGAATTATTAGAAAATTTAAAAAAGAAAGAAGTCCAAGAGACAGGAAATAGATCTCTTACATTGCGATCAGATCCTGTGGATTTCAGAAGTAAGACCCACCAAGTTCAATAGGATTTACTCAAATGTCATTCCTTTAAATGATCCCATGCACTCATAACTGAACTATAATAATCTGATTGATAATATTTGCAATATTAAGTAAGCACCACACATGGTCATTTATTTATTTTATCACTATTAACAACGTTAAGATCATCAGTTGTCATGCGCGAACAATACCATACTTGAATTAGGCCATTTGAGGAAAGCATAGAATAGAATAGAATTTATTACGGTCGCAAGACCAGCAAAGAGGAAAGCATAGTATCACTTAATGCAGTTAATGCAGTGATGAGCAGGCATCATGGATTTAGCTGGTAAACAGGATCAGTGTTTTATTCAGGAGTCTGGTGTGGAGATTACAAGTACAGCTGCACTCATTTCCCTCTATAAGCAGTGACCTGCAAGAGATTATTGCTGATCTTGAACATTGTGGATCCAGATGTTTATGTTGATCTAGATATTTTAATGCTGGTTCAAGTGCTATAAAGGCTTCTTGCAGCTGAAGATAGACAGGGGAATAGCAGTGAGCCCCCAAATATTTTGTGTCAATATTCTGTGGGACTTACTTCCTAGTCTGTATATATACTTATATGTTCTCCTTTGTACATTATAGCAGCAGCACAACAACTGGAAGCCTAAAGCATTTGTGCCCATCTGGGTGACTGCACCTAACCTAAAGTATATCACATTCCCTCTCCCCTCCACTGCACCTAAAGGCAGCAGGCTGGTTTAGGGGACCCAGAATGCACAGCTCTGTATCCTGGCCTACACAGCTCTGTGCTCCCACACAGGGGGATGGCCAATGGCTCAAGAGGAACAGCCTGGGGCAGTTGCTGCTGACCCCAACATCTGCTGCCTGAAGAAGTAGGTAGGACCAGCCTTGAAGTTTCACAGAAGAGGTGAGCTGTGAAGAGAATTTTGAAGAAAGATTTTCTGGAGGGAAGTTCCAAACTTATACGCAGCAAGGAAGAATATAGAAAGAATATAAGAGAGCAGAAGACTTCGGGTGGCCAAGAGCAATGAAGGAGTGAAGTCACAGACAGGGATATAGAAGAATAGTGCAAGGCTGCGGAGAACTTCAAAGGCAAGGACAAATAATTTGTGCTGGATTGGACGTGGATGGGAAGGAGAGTTAATGTATAGATGGGTATGGAAGAGTGGGATTTACAAGTAATTTTCCAATTTAGCTAAATGGAAAGTGAGAGTTAGGATCCATGTACCCACCCACCCTCCAAAAAATCCTTTATGTGCAACTGTATGAGCAAAGGGCTCTGTGTGTGTGATTAGTATCCCCGAAGGCAGGAACCTCAACCATGCAGAGAAAACATCTGTGAGCATACAGTTGTTGGGGCTAGGTGAGGGGTGTTTGCTTATTAAGAACACTTGGGATTTGGATACACACAGCCCTGCCCTTCCACCCTCCATGCTTTCACATGATGCCTGAAGACAAACAGCGCATAAACTAGACATTGTTTATCTTCCTCCTCTTTTTCTTCTTTCAAGTAAGGGGGAGATTTTCACAATGTGGTAGATGTGGGGGGAGGGGAGAAGCAGCATGACTTGGCAAGAGATTGAATCTGCTTGAACTTGAAGAAACTAATCACTCCCTTTCCTCATTCAAAGTAAATGATCCTGCAAATGGTGTCCATGTTGATAGTTCAGGATTTAAACTTGCATGGTGTAATCACCCAGAATCAAAGCAATTAAAATATCACTGGCTGAGTTCAGATGACATGATGATCAACGGGGCGGGGGGTGGGGGGGAAGAGGCAACAGTCAGTAGTGTTGATTATCGTGTTGTCTGGAGGGCACACAACGCATGTACAACTGATGGTACGCTATTTCAGGCAATTAAACAACGGAGAAAAACAACAGGCTGCTCCGTTGCTTATCCAGAGACCTGTTGATTAACATGTTGTGTTATGGGGTGCATGCGTTAACTTCGTGCGTCGAGTGCGTTATTACATAAGTCCATGGAGGACACTGGCCAGCCACTCCTCCACACCCCCAACAACTCATTGGTGCCATCGGCACAGCAACCGAGGACGCCTGCCTCCTCCTCCTGCAGCCATCACGGAGCTCACCAAAGGGCCAGCTTCGGGAAGCACTCACTCCGTGCAGCTGCTACAGCACTGGCATCTCGTAGTGCTCTGTACCAGGAAATGTTCAGCATTCAGGCACAACCGCAAAGCCCCCATCCACTCCACAGGGGCAACAAAACAGGGCTGCAATCAGGGAACCAGGGGGAACAGGTGCACAACTCTCATCCCACATCCTGCCCCTCAGAGAAATCCAGCTGCCCAGGAACACAGGGGCGCCGGCTCTCCCCTCAGCATAGCTCACCCCAATTCCCCCAATTGCTCCTCTGAAGCCCCACAGCCTCCGCGCCCCTTGTTCCTTCTGCGCACCCACAGGCAGCCGGCCAGGCGAAGCGCCGCCCACTCAGCCCCCCTCCTTCCATCCAACCTGACCGGACAGAACTCATTGGCTCTGTGCTCCCCCAAGCTGCGCAGAATGGGCAGTCAAATGGAGCACGCGGGCATCCCACCTCCAGAACCCACTGGTCATGCCAGCTGTGGTTGTTGCGTGAAACATCTGAAAGAATGCATAACACTCTCATGGCCATGCATTTCCGTTCCTCTATCAACCCCTCCTGTCCTCGCTCTTCAGGACAACTTCCCATAACTATCTCCAGCTCCCTAGCCCCAACTCCTCCACTGCCACACAGGACGCCTACATCTAGGTGAGCCCTATAGGTAATTGCCAGCACCGTAAAACAGCGTCACCAGCACCATGAATCCAGAGACCAAGAACATCCCTGACAGCCAGCCCCAGGGCACTGGGTCACAACCCCATGGCTTGGGCAGCATTTGGCTGGTGCTTGCATGAACATTAGGCAAGTGCTGCCTTCCTCAGCAGCGGATGCCGATGGGGAGAGCAGGGGTGGGTGGATTGGGCAGTCGTGGTGTCTGCATAGCACGTGGGTGAATGATCTGGGAACAAGGCAGGGGCATCGAGGGTGCGGGTGCGAAGGGACGTGGGTGACGTAGCTGGGGGTGCTATGAAGGGGCAGGGGGCAGTACATCTGTATGGCTACGGCACTGAACCTCGCTGCTGAGTCTGGAGAGGGGGAAGCCCACCCAGTGCCGCAGAGCAGCCAATGGGGCCTGAGTGGCGTGTCTTCCTGCTGCTGTGATGTTGGCGGCCATGGATTTCGGGCCGCGGTGTGTGCTGGGATATGACTGGGAGGCCTGTGGGTGGCAGGAGGGCGGGGAACAGGGCTGGTGGATTGTCAGTCAAACGCATGTTCACTATTCACGCATTCAGCAGGCCGCAGCCACACAACGGGGGTGGGGCAACATGTAGTGTTGTGGGCACCACCGAAATAACGCACTGTCAGTATGCTATATCCCCCTCCGTTGTCTAAAGTGTCATCGGAACACACCCACTGTGTTCTAATGTTCCTCTACTTTAAAACTCAGCTTCGTGTTGTTGTCTCCGGGCTTTCTTTATCAGGCCATATCTCCCCAGGCTCTCCTGGTCTTATCTCCTCCCTCCTTGCATAGATGGTTTAAACTTCATTTGCATTGCCGGAAGGATGTTAGTTAAGTGTTGACTCATCACTTGCAAAAGGCCTGCCTACTTCTAGCATGTAACAGATCCGATTCCGAGTAGCAGGAGGTGGGGCTGTCCAAAGTGCAGGTATTGGGAAGGGAGATTGCTCTGACACCACAAGTTCTGCAAATTGAACTGATGTGACAAAGTGATCTACGAATATACTAGAACAATTTTAATTCCCTTGTATTTTCCAATTCTTAGCTATCATTAATCTAGCCGGTGTCAGGAGGTTGTTTATTAATTCTCTTGTATTTTTATTCCCATATTCTTTATCAAACATCGACAGTAAAGCTAAATTTGGACTTGCTTCCACTTTATTACCCAGTATTTCACTTATTTTTTAAAAAACTCTTTTCCAAAATTTTTGTACATGCTCACAAGTCCACCACATATGGAAATATGTCCCCGCTTCCTGACAACCCCTCCAGCATAGCATTGAAACTTTCTTATCTATCTGATGTAATCTTACGGGAGTGAGATACCATCTCCAAATTATTTTATAATGATTTTCTTTTATCCTAATTGACAACAGCTTTAAAGTTCTTAGTTCCCATATCTTCCCCCAGTTAACCTCAGTAATTTGTTTTTTAAAATCTTCTTCCCAGAATGTTTTCAAAATTTCTTGTTGCTCTCCCTCCTCTAACAATATGTTATATATTTCACTTATAATACCTTTTTTACTTTTATTTTCCCCCTCCTTCTCTCTTGACTCAATTAATTTTTCAAATCTTGTTTCCTCTCTACAGTCCTTATTTTTCTTTTTCCATTTCTGTGTCCACTGTTCCAATTGTATATACTTAAACCATACTTTTTTTTGTCCTCTTAAAATGTCTTCAGTTTGCTTTTTATTAACCAATCTCCTGAGCCAATCTTTCACTTTAATTTTTTTTCCTCTCAGTAGTCCTTGCAATTCTCTTCTCAAGTTACCTGGGAAGTTCTCCAATAACACGACTGGGGTTAGAGGAGAAATTCCTGGTATTAATTTCTTTTTATACTTTCCCCAAATTTCTATGATATTTTTTAGGATGGGATTTTCCATATCCTTCAATTGATTCTTTTGTATTTTACTAAAAAATATATTTTGTAACTCTAACTCTATATCTCCTGTCCGCGTCTCTAGCCATTCTAAATCCTCTTTACCTACTATACTATTTATAACATATCTTAATTGATTAGCTATATAATACATCTTTATATTCGGGAGTCCCAACCCTCCTTTCCTTTGAGTCTTATACCATTTCGTTTTATTAATTCTTGCTTTTCTATCTCCATTACAGTAGTTATTTATCATGCTTTGCCAACTTCTTAATTCTACTTCTGTTATTTTAATTGGTAACATTCTAAACAAAAATTAATCTTTGGTAATATTTTCATTTTAATAACCGCTATTCTACCAAACCATGAACGCTTTAATTTCCTATAAGCCTCTAACTTCTTCATTATCTGTTTTTTAAAATACTGAAATTTATTTCCTCTAACTTTTCTAAATCTTTTGTAATATAAACTCCTAAATAGCGCACTATATTTTTAATCTTAAGATCAAGTCTTAAACTAGGGTGACCAGATAAAATCCAGGTCAGTGCTCTTGTAACTTTAACAGTTCTAGAGAAAAGGGAATTTCAGCCAGGGTCATTTGTATGCAATTAGTTCCTGGTGAAATTCCCTCTTCATCACAAGTGTTAAAGTTGCAGGCACTATACTAGAGTGACCATATACAAAAGAAGGCAGGGCCCCTGCACCTTTAACTGTTGTGATGAAGAGGGAATTTCACCAGGGACTAATTGCATACAAATGACACTGGCTGAAATTCCCTTTTCTCTACAACTGTTAAAGTTACATGAGCCCTGACCTGGATTTTATCTGGTCACCCGATCTTAAACTACACTGAGCTGGAGAAACTCTTGCCTGAAACCCTGGAAAGCTGCTGCCAGTGTCCACAATATTGAGCTAGATGGACCCATTGTCTGAATTAGTATAAGGCAGCATTCTGTGTTCCTATAGTGCAGAGATAACATTGCAATCCTATACAGACCTATGCAGACATAAGCCCCACTGAGTCCAATGCAATTTACTCTCAGGTAAGTGTGTACATAAAATTGACTTACAATGTAATCATTTACTGAAAATCCATTGGGTGAGGGGCTATGGAGTTTGATGGAAGCCCCACTATACTGGCAGAACAACTGTTGAGATTCCCCAGACTACTGGTTCAGGATTTCATGGCCTCCATGATGGACATAGGACCTTCCAGACATATCATAGGCCCAACACATGTAGCAGGGCACATTATAGACTTGCTCTTTTCAGTTACCCATGGAGATAGTGATCTGAGGTTGGGGACTTTCAGTCGGTCCCTTTGTTATGGTCAGATCACCTACTATTTAGACTTCCAGCAGCTTTCCCCTTCTGCAAGGGTTGAGGACCTGTTAAGATGGTCTGCCCCCAGAGGCTAATGGATCTGGATAACTTCCAGACAGCTCTGGGATTTTTCCTGGCTGAAATGGCTGGCTCTTTTGTCAAAACCCTGGTTGATCTGTGGAATACAGGAATGACCTGGGCAAATGACAAGACTGTTTCTGAGCACCCTCACCGCAATAGTGCTTGTATGTCTCCATGGTGTACCTCAGAGCTGAGAGTGATGAAACAAAATAGGAGATGGCTTGAATAAAGATAGGGGAAAAAACTCCTGATGGATGGAATCGTACACAGGTATGTGCCTATGCTCACATATATTCAAAGGCAGTGAAGCTGGCAAAGAAATGGCATTTCTCTGCATCTATTGAATCCTCTATATGCAGAGCTTTTGGGGTTGTTTGGGGTTGCTTATATGCTGGCTCTAAGGCAGCTGTAGAGTTATCAGAGGCTCTTGTAATATGTTTGCAAGGTATTTCCAAGATAAAATCTCTTGCATCCACCAGGACTTAGACTCCAGTGTTTGTAGCAGGAAAATCAGGTGAGGTATCCAGAGCACAGTCATGTCCAGTTTGTTTGGATGACTTTCAGTTGGTATAGCTTGCAGATGTTGACAAGGTGCTTGGACAGCTTCAAGCAACTACTTCCATATTGGATCATTGCCTTACTTGGCTTATAAAAACCAGAAGGGAGGGAGCAGATGGCTGAGCCAGGAGATAATTAATGAATGCCTCCTTGTGAGAGGTAGTGGTCCCGGACTGCCTGAAACAAGTGGGGGTGAGACCACGCCTGAAAAATCCTTCCTCGACCTGGGCTGCCTCTACAAGAGAGGTTTAAAGCTCTTTCAAGGCGCTTAAATTTTTTTACCTCTACAAGAACAGAGCGCAAATCAGGTGTAGAGGCGCGTTATCTCTCCGATTATGCGCATTATCAAATGCGCGTTAAATCATGAGTTTTATTTTGCTCCGGCCTTTAAAGCGCATTTTGACTATGTGAACAAGCGCTTATGCGCATTAACTACTTGTAAAGCGCATTTTGGTCATCCGTTAATGCGCTTCGCCGCCTCTCGTGCAGAGGTATTAGGTGTAAATGCGCTTCAGCGATTATGCGCATAATCGCCTAACCGGGCGCAAAAGCGAATCCTTGTAGAGGGGACCCTGAAGAGCTCAACAACTTTAGGCAGGTGGCAAATGTTCCTTTCCTGGGCAAGGTCTTTGAGTGGGTGGGTGCCAGCCAACTCCATATGCTCATGGATGAGACTGATTATTTGAATTTATTTCAGTAGGGGTTCAGGCTGGAGTTTGGCACAGGAACAGTTTTGGTTGCCCTATGTGATGACCTACTTTGGGAGGGAGAAAGGGGAAGTGTGATCTTATTAATTCTTCTTGATGTTTCTGTGGGTTTTGCTACCATTGCCCATGGTATCCTTCTAGGACGATTGTCTGGGTTGGGAATGGGAGGCTCTGCATTGCAATGGTTTTGCTCCAACTTGGATAGTCGGCTCCAGTAGGTGATTCTTGGGAGATATTGCTCTGCTCTGTGGATTTTCCAGTATGGGGTCCCACAGGGGTCCGTTTCATCCCCCATGTTATTTAACATCTCCATGAAACTGTTGAGTAGGATCATTAGGAATTTTGGATGACATGCAATTTTATTTCTCCTATTCATCATCAGGTGAGGCTGTGGATGTGCTAAATCGGTACCTGGCTGCGACAATGGCCTGGATGAGGGCTAATAAACTGAAGCTCAATCCAGACAAGACTGAGAGGCTGTTAGTGGGTGGTTCTTCTGATCAGATGGACAATGTTCAACCTGTTCTGGATAGGGTTGCACTCCCCCTGAATAGCAGGTTTGTAGCTTGGGGGTTGTCATGGTTGTCACTTGAGGCCCAGCTGGCCTCAGTGATATACAATGCCTTCTACCAGCTTTGGTTGGTGGCCCAGCTATGCCCCTGTCAGGGATAACATGGCTTCAGTAGTCTATTCTCTAGTAACTTCCAGATTAGATTACTGCAATGTTTTTTACATGACAATTCAGAAGTTGCAGCTCGTGCAAAATGCAGCAGCCAGATTGATATTAGAGACTAGAAAGTCTGAACATATATCACCAATTCTGGACTGCTTGCACTGGCTGCCTGTGACCCTGTTCAGACGACACACTAAGCCATGGTTAGGCCACTAACCCTTTTGCAGCAAGTGGCTAGTGAGCATGGTTAAACCATTATTATGTAGCCACCATGGTTAGGAATGGTTCATATGACACGCTAAGCCATAACGGTTAGCTCAAAATGCTTACCCATCATGGTTTACAGAACAGAGTCTGTATGTTTCTCAGCCAATTCAAGGTGCTGGTTTTGATCTATAAAGCTTTACATTTCACAGGACTGCAATACATGAAGAAGCACCTCACTTGGCATGAACCTACCTGTACACTATGATAATCTTCTGAGGCTCTTCTCTGAACATCTTCTCTGAGTGAGGCTTGGAGGATGGCAACAAGGGAGAGGGCCTTCTCAGTCATAGCCCTGAAGTCCCCCTGGTGCCAACTCCTGTCATCTTTTCAGTGCCAGGTTAGGACTTTCCCCTACTCAAAGTATTGGATGACATATGGTTGTCTTTTTTAATGTCAGTTGTTTTATCAGGTCCCAGTATCTTATTGTAACTGGATTTTTAAGCTATTTTAAATTGATTCAAAATTATGTATGTTAAAGCTTGTTGTTGTTATGTTATGTTGTTGTTATGTTATGTTGTAATTTTTGTGAATTGCCCAGACAGCTTTGGGTATTGGGTGGGATAGAAATTGAATAAAATGAGGTAGAATGTCTGAAATGGGGCAGACTTATAGATGGAATGTGGATGGCATTGGGAAGGATCTCAGGATTCTGCCCAGCAGGGCTGACCTATCAGGTGAACTTATCTTGTATGATCTTATATGATCCGCCTTGAGTACTCGTAAGTTTCTGCATTCAGAGGCTTACAAGTATGCTATGCAGAGTGGCAGGTGCATCGCCGAGTGGCAGGGGTGGAGCCAGGGGCAGATGGGGAGCATGGTTTCTGGGCTCCAAGGTCAGAGTCCTATTTCTGATCTTGGAGCCCATAAACCAAACAATCATATATATCCCCCAGGCATAGGATTGCTTTCTTAGGGACTGTTCCCATGGTTTCCCAGTGGGAGGTTGATTGAGTCTTGTGGCTGGGGTGCTTATGAGCAGTGTGTGCTATTTGGAGTTTGAGACCCTTTCCTGGAGGGCTGCCTGGGGTCTCTCAGGAATGGTGTACTTGCTGTCTGTATTACTGAGGCTCATGCGATGGGAGGTACTGTGGTTTGTGTGTATTATGCATGTCTAGGGACATGGAGCTCTATCACACCAGCAATTTAATGCACTCTTGCCATGCCTGGTATGTGGATTTGCAACATGGTACTCACATGACGCTGTGCTTGTCCTGCTGACACCCTCGAAGTCTCTGTGTAGTTTTAAAGGAACTGGGGACTTGAATGGATTACATCAGGTCCTGGCAGGGAAAAGCAATCTCTCCCAGCAGCGGGCTCCAAGCCTCAATATAAAACCCAAACCTTGCATCCCAGGCTCGAAAGCCTTTTTGAAAATCATACAACGCCTGAATCTCTGCAGACAGGATTGTACTCCTTCGATGCCCCCAAAGAGCCTAACTAAAGGTTGTTCCATTTTTGCCCGGCAGAAAGGCGGTCTGGTTGAAGTACTCATCTGACAGTACCTGACTGGAGTGAGAAAGAGAAGGGGAGGCGTGGAGTGTAGCCGAAGAGTTAATGAGCCAAGGAGCTAAAGAGCAGCTATTCAGGTGAAAGGGATCATAAACTTGATGCGCTTTTGCCTCAGAGGTAAAAAAAAGTGGAGGCAAAGAGGGGGAGAGATTAGGTGTGATGGAGGTCATGGTGAGCCTATCTACATACGCAGGATAAAACACTTTGCAAACGTTTTGAAAACTGTATATGGAGTGTGTCCTGGGCCCCAACAGTTCTCAAAACTGTTATAAACCATTTAAAACCGTTTTAAAGCAGTAGCGTAGATAGGTTAACAGTCTCCCAGATCTGCTGGTGTGGGTTGTTTCACTCTGCTTTGGAGCGGTGTGGGGGCATTGTCTCTGCCACATTTTTGGATGGGTCAGCAGTGATAGTATTGCAAAGAATGCTGGTGGTGGTGGTGGCTGGTGTTTTTGTGGCTTTTAACTTTTTATTTCTATCATGTTTGCTCCTCCTGCCCTGGGCTAAGCATATACTGGATGCAACAGCCATTAAACTGGCTTATCTCCTGCTCCTCTAGAATTACAACAGAGGATTGCTCTGTTAGTCACATTTGATTATGGCATTCTTCTCCAGTTCTCTGTAGATTTAACGTAAGATCAATGGTACTTTTAAATTAGACTGTAAATTCAAAATAACAGAGACAGAAAGAAACTAGTTATGTGCATGGTGTTCTGCTAATTTCAGATGAATTATGTAGGAAGTAAGCCCCCACAACAAAATATTGCTTGGGTTTTGTGTGAAACTTTTCCAAGGAGCTTAAAACAGTAACATAATCCTCCTCCTCCTCACAATTTTATCTTCACAACCCTGTGACGTAGATTAAGATGAGAGTTGGTAACTGGCCCAAAGTCACCAGAGAGCTTCATGGCTGATGGGGACTAGAATCCAAGTCTCCTGAGTCCCAGTCCAACACCTTGACCACTGCACCTACTTCTGGGATGCATGGTGTGTGGGGAGAAATGCTATCCAGAGTAGGAAAGGTTCCCTGCCTGAGAAAGGGCAGTTTTTTGAGTGCTGTTCGGTATTTAATATATTAGACTGTGGGCAAACCCGGGAGAGATTCGCCAACTTACTAGTCTTCAGGAATTTAAAAGATCTATAAAGACTGATCTCTTCCGGCAGGCCTACCTAGATGAATTTTAAAGTGTTTTATTGGTGTTTTATTGGTGTTTTAATGATGTACTGGTTTTATCTGCTTTTAATCAGTTTTTGTATTTTGTGTTTGGTGTTGTTCCCCGCCTTGATCCGTTGGGAGAGGCGGGTGATAAATAAATATATTATTATTATTATTATTATTATTATTATTATTATATGTGCTTTAGGGCAGACTAAATACAAAAACTGTTCTTTATATTATGCAAGGACCCACTCACCTCTAGATCACATTTCTATATATATATTCCCACCATTTGATGGCCATCTTGCTGTCATGGCCACAGCGATGGGTTACAGCTGGTTAAGACTGGAGGGAAGAGGGGAAGGAGATGGCTGAGGTAAGAGTAGCAGCAGTCAGGTATGGTATCCTAAGGGACTAAAAGGAGTAAGGAGGGGGCACATTAAAGAAAGGTGGGACACAGCCAACTGGAAAGAGAGGTTGAGCCTGGAATTCCTAGAGCCTACCTGTTTGAGCACATTTCCAGACACATACTGGTGATTTTTCTAATTTTGTGAACTTATGTATAAATGACCCTAAAATCAGCCGTGTGTGTGAGAGAGATTTATAATTTCTCTTTTATTAACGTATTCATCCTTTAAACAATACTGTTCTCAGATGGGGAATGGAGGCTGCCCAATGGCACCCCATGACCCTGTTACTTAGCCGATATTTAAACCAAGGCCCATACCTGCGCTCTGCACTTTGCTGTTTTCCTTTTATACCATAGGAGCTATATACTCACAGTCCACATCTTTTTAAAGATGCTACATATCCGGTTAAGCTTTCAAGTGAATTTTATTTCTCAAAAGTATCAACAGTACACTAGTATAAAACCATTAATGTACTGACAGGCATCACCTAATGGCACCAACATTTTGGTTTTGGTGTCTGCAGAATACATATTTAAACAAGCATTTCCTGAATGACCAGGCACTCTTGTTGATTTTAAATATTTTGATTCTTTTGTATTTGGATTCCCCCCCCCCCCCCTTTACTGTACTGGTATCTTTTTAGATATACAGTGGTTTATACAGTTTGTAAAATAACTAATTATATAAATAAATACACTGTAGGGTTCATATAACAGTCATGGGATTTTTCTTCAGGTGATTATATTTGTACATAAGAGGACACAGAGGGCAGGTGGAAAGGAAACCAAGGAGAGAATAAATTACTCCAAGGTGTAACCCATGACTCTGCTGTCTCCTACACACTCCTTTCCATCCACCTTCTGTGAAAAAGCAAAGGAAAAGTCGTTTATGTTTACATGAACGCAGCCAGTGAAAGTATGATTTGTCCTGATAGTTGTCCTTTCTACACAGTGTCTACTCTGAGCTATGGCTTTCCCTCGTTTGATTAACGAACGGGCCTGAGAGGGAGAAGAGGCGGAAGCCAAAGCTCCCTCTCCCGCCCTCGAAATGGACTACAATTCCCGTGATGCCCGTCAGCGGCGGCAAGAGCAGAGCGGAAGGCGTCGGCCTCCCAGCGGCGGCGAGTAGCTCTATCCGGGGCCTTGGCGTTTCTCTTCTCCTTTCGCGCCGCCGGCTGCCGCTGTGGAGCGGCGGGTCCATGTGCGCATCGAGCGGCGCTGCTGCTGCCCCTGCTCTCGTTCTCCTTGCCTAGCCCAGCCTCGACCTCCCGGCCATGGATCCCAACAACATCATCGAGGCCCTGCGGGGCACCATGGACTCGACGCTGCGGGAGACAGCTGAGAGGCAGCTCAACGAGGTGAGGGCGAAGGCGGCAACGCGGCCCGGCCCGGCAGCACAGCAACGCCGCCAGGGACAGTCCCCGCGCGGCAAGGCCGGGTGGGGGTTGCGGGACGCGCCCGCCCGCCCGCCCGCCTTGGGCCTGCGAGGGGGGACGAGGCGTTGACGCGGGAGGGCTTGGGAGCCTGGAGCAGCCATGTGGGGTTGAGGTGGATGGGAGCGGGGCTGCGGGGAGAGGGTACGGGAGAGGTAGCTGTGGTGAGGGGAATGGAGTCCAATGAGGGGAACACCGTGAAGGGTACGAGGGAGGTCACCTCCAGGCTTGGGAGACGCTTCGGAGCGTAGGGAGACTTGAGGGGGGGGTGTCACTGGGGGCAGGCCATGCTCTCCGGGACAGATTGGCGTGCGTGTCGCCGTCCCCGTTTACGTTCACTTGGAGACTAGGAGAGGGGCCCGGGCACGAGCCGCACACGGAGCTGACTTCTGGAGAGCGAAACGTGGGCAGGAAGAGGGAAGTAGGCGGCGGCAGAGGGTGGGGGGAGAGAGGCCTTGTTGGCGAAGCGTGGGCAGGGGCGGAAGGGAAGGCCTCGGCAGTGGTCGGTCCCACTGTCAGGCCGCCTTCCCGCTTCCTCCAGCATTGTCCTCAGGCACATGGCAGCCGCAAACGCAGCTGAGGAAGCGCGGCTGAGGCTGAAGTCGTCGCCGTCCCACCGACACTTCCGATTTGGGGGAGTGGGGGTTTAAACAAGCGGGGGTGGGGGCGGCGGCGACTCAGAAGCGCTTGCTGGTGGCACCGAGGGAGTTTCAAACTGCCCGTTTCGAAAAGTGATGGTTGAAGGATTCTAAAGCAGCAGCTTAGGATGTCATTATACCTTATATGGACACAACTTTGAGTTTTCAGGTTAGGCAGCGTGAAAAGCGAGGTTGGTGGTGATAGAGCCCTGAAGAAGATTTGAAATAATCGAGTAATAACCTGTCACCTCCTCCCCTTCTGAATTAACTAGCTCCATAAATAAAACAGTGCAAATTTCAATTCTGTATGACCAAACTGGTAAATCAGCACATTTGGGACCGAGTTTATGGGCTCATATGCTTTATATTCAAGTTTTCTCTTTAAATTTTAAATATATTAAGTTGATCAGAGGAACTCTCCTAATAAAATGCTTCTCATATAGCTCCTGCTATGGGGCGGTATATAAATGCAATAAATAATAATAATAATAATAATATAATAATAATTATATTGTAAACTGGCATCCAATACTTCAAAGTGAAAAGTAGGAGCAGAATATCAGTAGGATGCTATATGTTTGAGTATGAACAACTACTGATGACTGCCTTATGACTTATTGAACTATGGTACAAGTATTCAGTTCAATTAGATGTTAATTTTTAACAAAACTACATGATGGTGATCATTGTTGGAATGTTTAGAAAGATGGTGTCTATTTTAAAATGCCTGTTTCAAGACTGCAAACAACATGCAAATGTAACTTGAATGCTGTGATGCCGTGGAAAGCAGCATAAGAATGAAGGATAAGACTGTGTTCAGCTATGGTGTGTGTGGCTCTGTTCAGAGCCTTAATGTGTCTTCTGAACGGGCTATAGCGTTCTTAAAGTGCAGACTTGCGGCCAATGCTTTCCTTCTGTCTACTGTCTATATTTTCTACAGGTTGCTGCAGATGGGATGAAACCCATTTGGAAGAGCTAAATTTTAAAGATGAGGCCAGAAGGAGAAAGTAGCTTTGTGAATTAGTTTGAAAGAAGTATGATGGAGGCTTGTAGACCTGTTCATTTTTCCTTAAGTGCAAGCCCCTGGGAATCATGTGCAGCAACCTTATACCAACTTAAAATCATATTAGACTTGATATATGCATTAAAATTAGACCACATGGACTATCTCTCCTTATCTCTTTTTATGAATGGCTGAATGATGCCATCATAGTTCACTTGGGCTAGTGTGACAGCAGTATTAACGCTGACTGAGAGTTTGGACTGAGTAGTACTGTTCCACTGGCAGTTTGTTTTATATAGCTAACAATGCGGAAGAGCCCACTATGCTTTTCAGATAACTCAAATTTGCAATACCTTTTAAAATAATCATTTTACTAGTTTTGTTGTAGAAATTCATAGTACAATTGACATGAATTACAAAACAGAACCAAAAGAATTCAGTAGGCACATATATCAATGAGATTCAAGATAGTCCATTTGATTATTAAGAGTCAGTTCCTTTTGCCATACCTAATCTGACCTGCACACATGGTTTAGAAGAGTTGATGGTGCTTGGTGTATAAAACAGTTTATTACTGTGTACTTGCTGCTTCTGGAAACTGAAAGAAAAAATGATGACATCACTCAAGTGAGTCATTATAGCTAACAGTGGTTTTAGAACTCAGCAAATGTAGGAAGTGACATCACTGTAGAGATATAAAGGGGACATGCTAATTGACAAATCTGGGCTGGATCTTGGATTTGTCAGTAGATGTGGTTTTACAGCTTGCAGTGTTGAAAATGAAATAATTCTGTGGCTCCAAAAGGAGGTGGATTGGGAAAATTGTTTTGGGCTCAGTTCAGACAACATGTTTTTCAATGGTGGCTTTAAAACTTTGTGGTGGAGTTTTTACACCATCATTGAGAAATGTGTTGTCTGGCAGGAAAACTCCATGCAATTATACAGAATATAAGTGCTGTGCAGAGGAGAGTTCCTGCACAACCGTTGTGTAGTGGGCTCCATGGAGTTTTCCGTTGTGTTGGAGTTGACTTTTCCCACTGGCTACAGAGTTCCCTGGCAAGAGCGGTGAAAGGAGCGAGTGCCGCTCTAGGAGAGCCGCAGAGATTGTTTTTTCACAGCAATGGCTGATGGTGGACAGGGAGAGGAGAGAGGGCAGAGGAACTGTCAATCAGATGTCACTATGGATTTTACTCAACTCCATGGTAAGCCCACAGTCACACAATGGTGGAGTTAGAACATGTGTGGGGAGTACCTCCTAAAAACTCAACTAACATGTTGTCTGAACTGAGCCTTACTGGGTCAGTTTGTATCTTGGCGATTTAAGTTTCTGGAGTTTGTAAAATCCTTATGTTTTTTAAAGAAGTATGCCTTGTGATGGATGGTATAGTATTTTTTCTTTGTTGCATGAAGCTAATGTGCTCTAGTTCAATAACTCTGGTTTCTGATTTAATAAACAGACAATTGATAACATTTTGGAAAATACATAGATATACAATACTTCGCTACTTCCCTTTTAAATTTTTTTTTTTGCATAAAAGTGATAGCCATCCAAAAGTGCTATTTTAAGCTGCTGACACATATGACAAATATACATTTGAAACTATAACCGTATTCAACCTAAGTGCCAAATGCCTTTACACTTGAAGTTTTGCCACAGGAAATATTCAGTGGCATAGTAGAATAATATTGCTGCATCAGAAATTGTACAGTTTACTTCATGTTCTATACTTTCTTTTTGTGAAGTGAAGTATGATACATTGTATGCTTTATTAATGTTTGTATCCTGTTCATTTAGAAAGCACAGCACATGATTGCCCTGGCATATGTCTAAACAGCAAATGAACAATTGTCAAAGCTCTTCAGGGATGGGAAAATATTAAATAACACTGTCATTCAGATATGGTCTTGATTCTATACTAGAAGTATGGTCAGGACTTTTATCCCATTACCCCATTGAAAAGGTTACAGATAAGCAATGTGTATTAAAGATTGAAGTCTTTTCCTCTGTTTTTAATATATGCTATAAAACACTTCCTTTAAAAACTATTGTAATTAGAATTACATAAGGAGATATGTGTTTGTGGGAAGCACTTTTCTCATTCTTTTAGTCTAATTTTTTTAGACAAGACCTTTGCTAATATATTATGGCAGAATTTTATTATAATACAACAATCCTTACAGTATTTGATGGCATTACTGCATGCAGTAATGCCATCAAATATATGGTACTGTTTTTGAGTGCAGGTGGTAAAGCAAAACTGTGGTATACTCCAGGTAATGGCACTAGGTAACTGCTGTTCTGCTACACTAAGGAATGCTATGGACTATTTTATGTATTTATTAAAACATCGTATCTCGCCCTATATGACTGGGATTTCAGGGCAGCATACAGATAAAATTATACAAACGGTATAAAACAATAAATATACACAGCTAAAAACAAATTAAACTATTAATCAAGCTAAAAACCAGTATAGAATTTAAAAGCAGTAGATACAATTAAAACAAAATTATGTGCAACCTTGGTGAATTTAGCCATCAAAGGCTTTGTTAAAAAGTCATGTTTTACTTGGTGCCAAACTGAGGCTAAATAGTTGATATGCTGCATAGAGATCCCCTTGACTCCAATCTCAAATCGGTTTAAATGTTCAAGGTATGAATTGGACCCTAAAGTGAGTGGGATCTGATAAAATCAGGGACTTTAAACTCGCTTCTCTTTTGACCTCCGTGTTTGGGCTAAATGTTTGTATAAACAGAAACAGGGATGTTATCTGCTGTGGAAAGATAATATGTGTGTGGCATAGTGATCTCTGGATGGCATAGCAAGGAAAACTGAAAATCTAGAAGACTTTGTCTAGAAAGAGAAGAGTTTGTGGTCCCATCTTGGAATCCTAGGATGGCAACCTCCACTAGCCCTGGTCACATAAATGAACCATATCTGTTATAGTACCTTGTTTAAATATCCAGAAGATCTTGAGTTCCATGGTAAATAAGTCCATCCTTTAGATACTAGTGCAAATCTCATGTCTCCACTGGGCTAATAGTCTGCAAATGATTGGATAAAAATATGTTTGCCTGTTTCCCTTCTCTTGTTCCTACTCTAGCTATCACCAACTGACTTTTCTTCAGCCCTTTTCCTAATCGGAAAAGGTTGAAAAGCATCTTTTTTAAAAGATTATTTACCTCTTTCTGGTGTCTTATCTATCTGTTTTCATCTCTTGATTTTCTTTCTCTTCTCCCTCTGGTGTCCTTTCAGCTCTTTTGCCTCAGCTTCTCTTCTTCCTTCTCTAATTATCACCAACTGACTTCTCTTCAGCCCCTTTTCAACATTCTGTGCCTTTCATTGGCCCGGTACTCTTAAGAGCGCATAAGAGTAAGCATTATTACACATGCATACACACACTGGCTGAATTCGGACGACACAATAATAAACTGGGGGGGGGTGGAAACAATCGTCAGTTGTATTGACTATCGTGTCATCCGAATGCTGCCATAGTCAACTCAGCGCTAATCCTAATCCACACCACAGTTGATTATTTATTACCATGTTGTGTGGGGAGTACCCCCTAGATGAACAACTGTAAAGTTGATTATTACCCCACCATTGACTATCGTGTTGTCCAAATTCAGCCACTGTGTCACATGTTGCATTACATGTGCTATGAGGGGCATATACATTAACTTCCCCTTTGCCTTTCCTTCCTCCCTTTCTGAACTGTCCAAAGCTCGAGCCGTGAACTACAGTGCTCCAGGTTCAGTTTAAAACAAAACAAGCAAAATCGGTCTGGTAGATCTCTAGTAATAAGCCCTACACTACCATATTGTTATATAATATGACATTTGATTAGATGTTCCCCTCGTTTCTTTTTTAGAGTTGGTTCTGATTATACTTGCCAGTAAAAGGATGAATTCTTAGTGTCTGAAAGATCTGGGAAGGAGCATGTGGAGAGGTGGATGTCACAGGAACAGTGCTCAAAACAGGAAGAGTGCTCAAAACAGGAAGGCCGTCCTGAGCTAGCAAGGGAACAGAGTCTCAAGGGCTATAGTCAAGGAAAGGGCTAATAGAGGGGCAAGGGTAGTGGACTGATGAGTTAAAAGGGATGGGGATGGCCCAGGGAAGGTAACAGTTTGCAGTGGAAGTGGATGAGGAATATAAGGTGAGGAAACTGAATGGGGGGTTGGAGATGCTTGCCGCTAACTATGGAGAGGATTGGAAACAGAGATTAGCCAGGCCTGTGCTGGCAGCCAGAAAGCAAGAGACAGAAGAAGACCACTACCTCAGACTCCAAGCCAGGAGTCTGAGATATGGAAAGCGGGTCCTGTGGCAGAGAACATAATGCAGAAAGTGACACAGAGATTAAGGAGCAAGAGGAATTTGGACTGTAAAGAAACCACCTGGCTAGTAGGATAATGGTGTGAAATAACTACAGTATCTGATACTGAACATAGTACAATAAAGCCCATTAGTTCATGAGATCAGTTTCTTCAGCTGTTGTTGGGTTAGGTTATGGGCCCTTATTACATGGAGATGCCCCCTAGGAACCCTGAGACAACAGTGTCAAAGTGAAAAGCTTTCATATTTTCAAAGCTTTTAGTTTGCACTTGTGAAACAAGGGTGGAATTAGATAGGATGATTTTTAATGAAGGGCATTTAAGAATGTTCCACATTTAGGTTCAAACTACAATGGATGATCACAGACTTATTTGTTTAAATCTGGTGTATCTCAGTCATGTGTAAAGTAGAGGTGAGGGCCCAAATTTAATAGCAAAAGGACCATGTGGTTGAGGGGAGCTGAACCTACTTCCTGCAGCTTATTTTCCTGCAGTCCATTGTCCAAATTCCTTTTTCCTTCAGCTGAACTGATGTCAAAAGTGAGCCTAGCTGGGAGAAAAGTGCTTGGGAGAGGGGCATGGAGGGACAGTGGGATGGTAGAAGGTCAGTTGCCCTCACCTGCACACACCTTTTGCTTTTAAAATTAGGCACTCATCTGCTGCTTTATATTGATTGGGATAGATCTGGTTTTAAACTGGAGCTGGCTTGTATTGGTTATGTCTGTTGCCTCATTGATAGCCATAGAAGATAACACATTTTCAGCCATTGTAGCTTTCAGGGACCATTGTATGTCTTCAGCTATTATTAATTCTCCCTCACGCTGTCCTGTGAGATAAGCTGAGATTTTCAAATAATGAAAGTCTATTTTAGTATCTATAACTGCAGTTGTAGGTATGCAATCGTTTATAAACTCTGAATGAGGCTGCAGTCTTTCTTTAAGCTTACTGTCCACATAACTGGCATGCAGAACAATCGTAATGTCCTCCTTTAGTTTTACAAAACTGCTTTGATGCACTTGTAGACTTCTTCAGTGCTTTAGTTTTGTCATCGCATAACTGACCTTTTCTTTCTACTTGTTATGTTTTGTTTTGTGAATTCTTTCCAAGTTTTGCTTTTTTCATCATTTGAACTGCTTTTCCACAAACCAAGGTCAGTTGCCTGTTTCTCGTCGGAAATGTGGCACTCTGAATATACTTTTCTTTTTGGGATTGGGCAGCATTATGAGTGTGATCTAACAAGAGAAAGAGAGGACCAGTGACCAGACATCTTTTGCAAAGAAGAAGCAATGGCAATGCTCAAAGATACTTATCCTCCTTTTGCCAGAGAAAATAACAGTGATTGCTTGCCAGAGGTTTTTGGCCCTCCATCCCACCAAAATGTATGCCAGTTTAGCCCTACCCATCTTCCTCAGTGACAACAATGGCACCCTTTTACATCAAGGTTCTTGAAGTTGTATTATAGAAATACAGTAGATAAATATATGCATTTGATAAATTTCAACGTTTAAGGTTGTTTGGGTATGGGTAGTCAACAGTGGTGTAATGTGAATAGCTGCTTTGTCTGTGTATGACTAACAATGCGATTCTATACATGTGTGCTTGGAAATATGCTTTGATGTCCTTCTGTTTGCAGGCAAAGACTGCTTTATTTAAAAAGGCCTTTAAGTTGTAAGTGGGTCTGGTGAGTTGGGTGTGGTTTTAATATATATATTTTTCTGTAATAGGTTTTTAGTGCATTTTGTTGTATTGTTTTAATCAGTTCTAATTGATTCTGTAAGCCGCCTTGAGTGCCATTTTTTGGTAGAAAGGTTGATGGTGTAGATTGTGCTTTTGTGGGTAATTGCTTTATTTTTGCAAATTCGCACATTAGTTTACATTTATTAGCTACATGGTTCTTAGTTTACAAGATTGCCTTTGTTCTGAAGCATCATTTTGGAGACATTGCGTACCATGGGAAACAATCTTGCTTACTACTGAATGTTGAAAACCAATGTAACAAAGTAAATAAATTACATTATTGTTTAATATTAAAGCATGCTAGTACTCATAATATTCTTCCATCTAGAAACTTAGACCATGTTTGCACATAGTGCTAAACAAAAAATCCTTGCTTCCAGAACATGCAGGAGCAGCTTTTGGGTGCATGTAGCCTACTTGCTCCCACATCACTTCTCCCTTCGCACAAGCAGGAAAATTAACTTGGAAGTCACAATAAATAATTTATTCCTGTTCATGTGAACTGGGCACTATGATAAATAAAGAGAGAAGAAGAACCATGCTGGATCAGACTAAGGGCCTATCTAGGCCAGCATTCTCTTCACAGAGTGGCTTACCAGATGCCATAAGCAGGACTTGAATGCAATAGCATATTTCCGTTCATGTTTCCCAGCAAGTTCTTTACAGAGGTATGCTGCCTCTGATACATGAGGTAAAATATAGCTATCAAGACCAGTAGCCATTAATAGCTTTATTCTCCATGAATTTGTCTAATTCCCTTTTAAAGCCATCAAAATTGGTGGTCATCACTATATTGTGTGGTAGCAAGTTCCATAATTTAACTATGTGCTCTGTGAAGAAGTACCTCTTGTTATCTGTTAACTGGATGACTCCCAAGTTTTAGAATCATGAGAAAGGAAGAAAAAAATCATCCAATTTCTCAGCACTATGCATAGTTGTTTACATATCTAAACTAAAAAGCTCCAAATGTTGCAACCTTTCCTCATAGGGGAGTAGCTCCAGCCATTTGATCATTTTATTTGACTCCCCCCATCTTTTCTAGCTCTATAATATCCTTTTCTTAGATGCAGTGTCCAAAACTGTGCACAATATTCATTCATTCATTTATTACATTTCTATAGTGCCCAACAGCTGAAGCTCTCTGGACTGTTTACAAAGACTAAAAACCATTAACACATTATACATAGTATATATTATTTTACTTACAAACATAAACAAACAGCACACACACACACATATATCTAAACAATATAAAACTATCAACACTAAGAAAAATCTAGGATCTGATTAAAACCTCATCCAATGCTGCTAAATGAGAGAAGAGAAAGGTGACTTGGTGACTCAAAGCTAACATTGGCACTGGGAGGTGTCATCAGGGAGATCATTCTATAATTGGGGCCACCACCGAGAAGGCCCTCTCTCCCTTGTTGCCACCTTCTGAGCTTTAGATTATGAATGTAGTATGCAGATAGGTTCATGCTGGGAGAAGTGCTCCATCAGTTTTTTCTGTCCTGAGCTGTGTAATGCTTTATAGGTTAAAACCAGCACCTTGAATTGACCTGAGAAACATGCAGGTAACCAGTGGAAATGGGCCAGAATTGGTGTTATATGTTTGTATTTTCTTGTCCCTATTATCAATCTGGCTGCTGAATTTTGCCCGAGCTGCAGCTTCTGAACCGTCTTCAAAGGCAGCCCCATGTAGAGTTCATTGCAGTAATCTAACTTGGAGGTTACCAGAGCATAGACAACTGAAGCCAGGTTATCCCTGCCCTTCTCCATCAGAGGGAGTGCAAACTCATTCAGAACAGGTTGAGCACCCTTCATCTAGTCAGAAGAACCAACCACTAACTGAATTTTGGTCTTGTCTGTATTTAATTGGTTTATCATCCCTCACCTAGTCCATTGTTGCAGCCTGGCAATGATTTAGTACATCCACAGCCTCACCTGATGCAGATGAAAAGGAGAAATAGCTGAGTGTCATTAGTATACTGATGCACCATAAATTTATATAAGGGCATTTTGATATTGGAAGTTTTATTTTTTATTCCTTTCCTAATGATCCCATGGACCCTCTATTTAACATTTTGATCGAACTGCCCATCACAACCTCAGGATCTCTTTCTTGGTCACTTGCTTCCAGCTCAGGTCCCATCAACTTGATTACAACCCCCCCTCCCAATGTGCATCACTTTATATTTGCTTACACTGAACACACATGCCATTTTCATACCCATTCCTCCCAATTGGTCCCAAAGAAGCCAGAAAACAGACAGTTTTAAGCCATGGTTAAAAGTTGGCTTCTCTTCCTAGTTTATTTGGGAGCAATAAACCATCATCCCAGATTTGGACGTAACAGGAAGCTATGGTTAATTGTGGATTCCTGGTTAGTCTCCCTGCTCTTGTAAAGGGAGGAGTGAAGCAGGAGTGAGGGAGCTGCATACACATGTATGTATATCCTTAATAGTTGGTATTTATTAGAGATTTAAGAAAGACAGTAGACATGACTGGTGTAAGACGAAGCAGGCAGGAATGAACAAAGAAAATACAGGATAAGGAGAGAATGTGATATTCGAAGAGCAAGGAGCCATAAAACAAGGTAGAAAATATTTATCTAGAATGAACTGGTTGGCCTCTGTGTGAACAGAATGCTGGACTAGATGGACCTTTGGTCTGATTTAGCATGGCTCTTATGTTCTTTTGAATGGGGCAAGGGAAGCTGGCATGATCTCAGGATATGGGGAGAAAGTATTCTAGAGCTCATTCCAAATTGACTGAAGAGAGGCTACAGGATGAATGGCTAACAAGGAAGAGATTAATGTAGATAATATCCCAGCATGGACGAGTGCATTAATGGTGGATGCAGACAAACAAAAGCTGGAAATGATGATGGCGATGGCATTAGCAAAATTGGTCAAGTCTGGAGAGGACCATACTCCCCACCCTGCTTTAGGGAGGGTGAAAACATCCCCATGGTTGCATGTAGTTGTGATAGGAATCCCCCCTCCCCAGTTTACCCCCAGGTCATTTGTGTTAGATCTAACTGTCTTTCTTCAAGACATCTGGATATCTTCTTTGTAGGGATACTGCATTTTTCAAGCAATTAATGTTAAGTTCTCGGAATCTAGTGATGTGGTTTTTCCATTAGATTTTTTTTCTGGAAAAGATTCCAATGCAATTTACAACAGTTTGCGTAGGATGATTTGCATCAGAATATTTTCTGATGCCCTAGAGCTGGGGCAAGCAAGGTCTGGCCCTTGAGCTGCTTTTGCTTACAACTCCCATCAGCCCTAGTCAGCATAGCTAATGGTGAAGGGTTATAGGAGTTGTAGGTCAAAACGTCTGGTAGGCGACCAGATGCCCACTCCTGCCCTGGAAAGTAATCTAGTTTAGCATGTTTATTTTACTTTTATTTTGTAAACAATAAAGCTTAAAGAACCCCATGTTAATTTTTGTCTTAATACATAGTAAATATTTAACCTGAAACATTTGAGGGTAAAAGTTAAAGCACACTTAATGTAATTTAAATGTTACATTGTGTAAATTTTTTAATTGGAATACTGAATCACTTGAAAAACTATTTTCTGCGGAAAAATTAAGTACTAGAAAAGTTTCCATTTCGGAAAATTTTCTGCCTTTCATCACTGCTGAAACATGAATCTTTTCTGATAGTTACTGATCTTCTCCAGTCCAGTGGGTCCTGCTTGCTAGCTGAAAGAGAGAGCAGAGGTTGCTTATCCCTGCCCTCTCTGAGAACTAGCTCCAGCCTCCAAAGCTTTGGGCTGGAGCCAGCTGTGCAAAACTGCCATAGTCTGGATTCCTACTAACAGACAGGAAGCATTCTTCTTTGAGTCCTAGGTTTCCCCTGTCCTGCTAGCTCTACTGAGGCTAGATCTGGCTCCTCTCCAGGTATTCAGAAGTGTGGAATATGGTTGCATGAATGTCATGGCTGACGATTGGCTATTGTCTAATAGCATTAATGCTGGCTACAGAAGTGTACTGCACTACCATTTTTTGAACCTCTTTATAAAAACCTTTAATTTTATTTTAAATGTCCATGGCTTTACTTCCCCTGCCCCTACATATAGAGGGCTGTCCCCCCCATGTGAGGAGAGTAGCCTTATTGGTGCTGATTTGGGACAAATGTGAATTTAGTGCTTTGGATAAGTTCTGGAGTTGAGGGTTTTGTCTGTTGTTTTGCCTGAGAAAATGCTAACATAGAAGGGAAGGCATGGTGGAAAGATGAGATGCTCTTTGTTCTTCATTGTTTACTTTGAGGTATAGTAATAATAATAATAATTAGTAGTAGTAGTAGTAGGACACCCAGGAGGAAATCATACTTGTCTTGGCTGTTCAGGTTGGATATAACTAGAAAACAAAAATGCTTATTAGCCATAATCCCCTTGATTCCAGTTGACAAAGCCATCCTAATATCTCACTTTTTAAAAAATGAAGCTCCTGGTATATTTTATCAAACTAATGTGAAGCCTGTGTCGCCATGAGCGCTAGTATTCTGAGGCCGAAGCATACTGTGCCTTGAGTCTTGCTATGTCCTCCAGAAGTGGTATGGAGGTAACTTTCCTTCAATGCAATTGAGGGCTTTTCACCCTCACTTTCTCATACCCGTTGCCACTGAATGACATTCTCTTCTTCCCCTTAGGCCTCAAGACCACTTCCTTTTCTTAGGGCTGCTTCTTTTCCTCCCCCTTCACTGTTGCCTTCACCACCATCTTTGCTGCTATTATGGCTGCTCCAAGAGTGGGGCTCAACTCACAAAGCCCAAGGCCTTCCCTTAATCTCTGCTTTTGTTTCTCCCTGTGCTGTAGTTTCCCGACTGCTTCAGGCTCCTAGCCATGGCGTGGAAACCTACTGTTCGGCTATTAAAGCTTTGAACTTCCAAAATTTTCTGCACGTTTACACTGTTCAAGCTTCAGTTTAAAGCAAAAATGAGCAAAATTGGTCTGGTAGATGTTGATTAATAAATCTTACATTGCCATATTCCTATATAAGATTATGATAAATATTTTAAAATATCTCATTGAGCTTCATAATTTTTGTGATTTTTAGGAAGCTATCATATGTATTCTATCTATTACATTGGCCTAAAATTGGCAAGTCACAGAGTGAGCAAGCCTGTCTTCTGCCCCACTTGGGAAATCTAGGTAAATATATTTAGCTTAAGCTTTGCTTAAAACATTAAGGGCACAACCCTATGCATGTTTAGATAGAAAAAAATTACTACCAGTCCTAGCATTCCCTTAAGGCTGCAATCCTGTGCAAGCTTTCCTAAGAGTAAGGATCATTGAACACAAATGCGTTTGGACAACACAATAGTCAATGGTGGGTTAATAGTCAAGTCCGTGGTTGATTATTGAGGGGGGTACTCCCCACACGGCATTATTAAATCAACCGTGGTGTGGATTAAGGGCAGTGTCTAGTTGACTATTAGTCAACTGTGTGTTTGACACCTCCCCTCTCTTTCTCCTCCGTCAGTCCTCCTGCTAGTATTCCATCAGCTATTGCAAGTTCTGCTAGCTGGACTAGAGTTGCAGCTGCCGCTTTGGTCGCTTTTGTCAGGGGACTTTGTAGCTTCCAAAAATAACCAATTGTATGCGAGTAAATAGTCAATGGCGCTTGACAGATGACACAATAAGCAATAGTTGTTCAAATAATCAACTCTGCACAGTGTTGGCTGTTTTGGCCGATTAACAAACCACAGTGTGAAAAAGTCCCAACAGATGACATAATAACCCACTGTTGACTATTTAACATACCATTGACTATTTAACCCACCATTGGTTATCGTGTCGTCCGAACCCTGTCAATGAGACTTGCTTTTGAGAAGCTATCCATAGAATTGCACTGTAAATAAGTTAGCTTTAAAGCGAACTCTAATTGCATTTTGTCATTCGTGAATCATGAGTTGTTATTTTCTGTCCGTTTCCTGAGATGCGTTACCATGTGCAGTTTTCTCTTTGAAATACATCTCTGCAGTTATGATTAACGAAATGATCTAAGACAACTTTTTATGTGGATGAACTTTGATAAGAAATGTTTATATAAAATGCTTTCAGTTGTTGACAGAGTGGTGTAACATTTATGATGTAGTGGTGAAAACAACTCTTTTAATAAGGTTGCATTGCAAACATGGCTCTTGGAAAATGTTCCCGAATTATTTGGCTTTTAGACAACTGAAGAGTCATACCCGTGACACAGCATGTTGAAGAAAAAGCAGGGTAGCTTACTCTTAAATAAAAAGTGCTGTTAAACATTTTGTAGTTAATTGCATGTTCTTCTATAAACATGTGAATAACAACATTGCGATATGATAACCTACCCTTTTCTGATGCTGAAACTTAGAGAGTAACTTCCTTTCATTATTAACTAATAATAATAATAATAATAATAATAATAATAATAATGTATTTCTTACCTACCTCTCCATTTGGATCGAGGCGGGGAACAACAGCAAATATAAAATATGATAAAATATATAAAACTGATTAAAACATGGCACACATTATTAAAACTGCATTAAAACATCATTAAAAAATCCTAAAAACATTCTAAAATTTCACTGGATAGGCCTGCCGGAAGAGAACAGTCTTTATAGCTTTCTTAAATTCTAAAAGACTGTTAAGTTGACGAGTCTCCTCCGGCAGGTCATTCCACAGTCTGAGAGCAGCAGAAGAAAAGGTCCTCTGAGTAGCAGTTAGCCTAGTCTTGGCTGACTGTAGTAAGTTCTTCCCAGAGGACCTGAGCATGCGAGGCGAATTGTATGGGAGAAGGCGATCCCGCAGGTAATCTGGACCCAAACCATATAGGGCTTTAAAGGCAATGGCCATCACTTTGTACTTCGCCCGGAAACTAATTGGCAGCCATTGGAGAGATTTTAAAGTTGGGGTAATATGGTCACCCGTAGGTGTACCGGTGACCAACCTGGCTGCCATATTTTGAACTAGTTGAAGTTTACGGACTAGGCACAGAGGTAGCCCTATGTGCAGCGCATTGCAGAAGTCGAGTCTTGAAGTTACCAGTGCGTGCACTACCGTCTTTAGGTCTTCCAACTCTAGGAAGGGGCGCAGCTGGCGTATCAGCCGAAGCTGATAGTAGGCACTCCTGGCCATCGCATCAATCTGGGCTGTCATTTGGAGCGACTGATCCAGGAGCACCCCCAAGCTGTGAACACAGTCTTTCAGGGGGAGTGTAACCCCATCCAGAACTGGTTGACACGCCTCCAAACCCAGGTTGTGACCTTTGACAGCAAGCACCTCTGTCTTGTCTGGATTCAGCTTCAGTTTGTTTTCCTCATCCAGCCCATTACCGCCTCCAAGCATTCATTCAGAGGAGACACACTATCCTTAGCTGACACTGTTATCGAAGGCAAAGAGAAATATATGACTTGCATATATGGGCTTTATTCTTGCCTTCAGAAATCATTGTTGTCTAATTCTGGTTCTTGACAGTACTAATGTACAGCAAATGAAGTATTTCCCAAAGCTGCCATACGTAAGCTTTTATGCAGAAGGATTTTCTAAGGGAACGTTCACTGTGTTCAACTGATGAATCGAAAGAGACAGATGGGCTGCATTCAATGTTAGTACAACTTTTCATTTCAATAAGTCTAGTCTAAGCAGGACTAACATTGGATGCAACCCATAAGTAGTGTCACACTGGTGGGAAGCCACAATTTCCCCCCTCTTTTGTTGCAGGTTGTGAGAATAAAGAGCGTGTAAAGGGTGGGAAAGCATGTACAAAGCTGTGGTGTTAGATTTAAAATATTGCTGGGCACTTGCACCATAGCATCTGTGAAAGTGTTCATAGGTTGCATATGGAAGGAAGCTGGTGAAAGAGAAGAAAACAGTGGTCCTGTTTAGGCAGCACACTAAGCCATGGTTAGGCTGCTAACCCTTTTGCAGCAAATGGTTAGTAAGCATGTTTAAACCGTGGATATCTAGCCAGGTTAGGAATGGTTCACATGACACACTAAGCTGTAATGTTTAGCTCAAAATGCTTAACTGCTGTGCCTTAGTGTGTTTTCTGAATGGGGTAAGTGAAAATGTAGTGTCTTCCATGTTGAGTGTTAGGTTTAAAGTTGGGCCCTTGTTCTGAAAAAGTGAGAACTACTGCCTCTGGGTTCATAGACACAGTAACATGATATTCTTGAAAAGTAAAAGTATACTGAAGATTAGAATTTTTTAGGGGAATTAGAGGAATTTCCCTCCTTGTTCCCAGCTTTCTACTTTTAGACTGGTATGTGCAAGAATTTGATATAGTTAACAGTACCTTTTTAAAACTGCAGCAATCTCCCAGAAATGCTTATATATTTGCATTAATGAAACCCTTGCCCTTAATATAGCTGAGAACGTCATTGTATCTGATGTAGCGTTTTATAACTTGAGCTTTCTGTATGCTGACACAAATAGCAGCTTTGTAATTGAACTAATCTCATAAATATGACAGCATCTATTGTATGCCATTTTGTGCCTTTGCTTTAAAAATGTTACTTTTTCAGCTCTGCTGTTTGTTTTATAAGAGCAGTGCTTCCAATTATCATTCTTGCAAGTTGAGTAAAGCAGCACCTTGGAACAATATTTCTATGAAGACCAGCACTGAGAAGTAATTGCTTCTCCCTCCACCCCACCCTTGTTGTATCTTGCCAGGTTTGCATACTATTGGGTCTGCTTATAGCAAAAACTAAGAAAACCTGACAAATGAATACATCCTCAACGAAAAAGAAATTGTTCCCTTTAGACTAATAATCCTTTTTATTTGCCAAACTTACATCAATGGAATGATGGCATCACATCTTTTTAGGCAGCATATCTGAATCAAGATTAGGTTGTTCTGCTATCACACGGTTCTGTTGAATAGATCTCTTTTCATGTCATCCCTGTTTATCTCTAGGCCACTTCTTTATTGGTAGTGAAATAGAAGTGAGTCACAAGTGAGTAGTATATTATGTTGAAACAACTTGAATTTGTAATAGGCTCCTAAAATGACTCAGCTTTATCTGGAGGTAAAGGGAAAATATTTTACAATGAGTTACCTTGTTTACCCCATACACACAACAAGGGTGAGTGGTGATTTTTAAAAAAGTGATGGAACAATCATTGCTCTTTAGAAAAGCATTTTTGACTTACAGTAGATTCTGCTCAGCTATACATGCCTGTACTAAGAGGAGGGGGGGGGGGGAAATACAGATAGCCAGGTTTTGGTCCATTAGATAAAAAGCCCAGACAGCAGCCTAATGTCTTTTAGTGGGTCCAACTAAAAGTCACAGGCAAACAAAATGCTCATGCTATGGGAAGAGAAGATGTTGCTGGATCTGATGAAATATTTAAGTTGCTAGTTTGCCAACATCTTAAGATAGAATATAAAAGGTTTTGTGGGTTAGACCAGGATGGGCAACTTGTGGCCCTTCAGATGTTTTGATCTATATTTCCCAACCAATATAACCAATGTTGAGTAATCATGGGAGTTATAGCCCAAAACATCCGGAGGGCCACAAGTTGCCTACCCTGGGTTAGACAGTACCTGCTTTAAAAACAAAAACAAAAAAAAGTTGTAGCAAGGTATGAAGAAACAATAACTACTTTCCCTTTGGAAAATAAAAGTAAAACCCAACAATTATTTGGAACTGTCTTTAGCACTAATTGGAACACATGGGTCTCTTTTAACACAGAAAGCATAAGCACAGAGAACTAGTAATCCTGGAGGCAATTTTTAGGTGGTGAACCTGGTATAAAGTCAATAGTAGCCAAATAGGGTAGTGTTACAAAGTAGTTGAAACACGTTAGTAGCAAGTCATCTTCCAGGTCTAGGATTTCTCTCCTCAATAGCTAATGTTTGTATTTTCCAAATGATTAGCTGAAAAGATACAGATTAATGACTAGAGAGCCTTAGTCCTTTGTCTCGGAATGCAAGCTACAGTTGTTCTCCAAATATTACCAATATATCAACAATCTTGCAACAAAGATGACAGACGTACTTGACACACTACCAGGAAATACCATTGTTCATTCCACTATCTACTATATCTGTTACCGTGGTTACAAGAGAGCAGATATATCAGTAATATTTGATATATAATATGTATGGATTTGATATTGGTATAACTTGATAGGTGCAGTCTTAGTCTTTTTTCAGTGAGGAGGTGAGCAAGGTGATGGATGTTCTGTTGAACAAGTGGAAGTCTGCACATGTGATGTTTGATATAGTCCTAGGTGTTTGTTGCTTTTCTAAGACATTGGTGGAATTCTTTTTAGCTTGGTTAGTTAGTGCCATCATTAGCATGCTTTTCCTAAACTAAAATAAATTCACTGTTGTGTAAGAAAATAACATGCTTACGGAATATTTTTTCTGGTTAGTTATTTGTCATAGACATCAGGAATTTTCTCTTGCACATACCCTGAGTGATTAAATTCAAGGTGGATTTTGGAATCCTGTATAGTTGTCTGTATGTATGAAGACAGGCTTAGTGAGTTCAGGCAGGAGAACAATGCATTCAGTCAGACCATGTCACTGTCTTCCCTCAAATGGGAGAGGGGCATCCTGGTTGGGAAGGTGATCTGGATTTAGCTTCCGCTTTCAGAGAGGGAACAGGGGAGCTCCTCTAGAAGCAGTGGTAAATACCTTACAGGCTGATCATGTTCCTACACTTCGTATATTGGTAGGTACTTCTAGTTGCTGCTGATCTGTCGATATGGCTATTGTGGATTAGGATTCCTAGAAACACGTATTGAAAGAGTGAGGAAAACTTTGCACTTGAACCACACTAGACATCCTTGTTGTTATTACAGTAGTGGAGTTAAGGGGTGATTAACCTGGGTTCCCTGATCTTGAAAAGGCACCCTTGGAGAGAATCCAACCCTAAACCAAGGGAAAGGGGGAGGGAAGCTTGCCCATTTGTTGGCCTAATACAGGTATTACATTCCATGGATTTTGGAATTTTTCTCATGGCCAATATGGCTGTCTTGTTTTTTATTCCCCCACCCCACCTCACCATCTCTAGGCAGAGCAAAAGCAAGATTCTTCCTGATGGTAATCTGGTTGAGTGAGATATTCTTAGTACTAGTGTTGCAAGAGTAAACTGTATTTACTGTGGTAGGCGTCTCAGCTATCAAATGAAAAAGTTTTGGGGTAGGGAATGGGAAGAAAGGGTGGAGGGAAAGATGAAGAGACACCAAAGGTGCATCAGATGCCAAGAAGCACTGAATGCTTGGGAACTCAAAGCTTTTCCTTACAATAGGGCTTCTATTTTACAGCTCAATCCCTATACATGTTTAGACAGAAAAAAAATATAGCTGTCTGGGGAATGCTGGGAGTTGTAGGACCTTTTTCTGTCTAAGTATGCATAGGATTGCACCCTTAGTTTAAGTGAAACACACCACCCTAAAGTTAAAAAGCATTATTTGTAATGATTTCTAAATATTACTTGACATTTGACTACTTTATGTACTTCGCTTTACAGGCTCACAAGTCAGTGAACTTTGTTTCAACTCTTCTTCAAATCACTATGTCAGAGCAACTGGATTTACCAGTGAGGCAGGCAGGCAAGTGTTGATTTTATGTTTTTTTATAGTATATCTATATGGCACCATTAATATGTGATTGGATGGGCAAAATAATGTAATGCAAACCAATCTCCCCCCTCCCAAATCTCAGAAATATGGGGGTGGGGAAGAGAATTCTCTTCTAAAAAGGGCCTTTCAAGAATGGTAAAACGAACATGAATTATATTTGCACACAGAGCTCTCCTTCAGTGTGTCTGATTACATGACATCTGTGTATTCATACAAAGGGTTCATCTCTGCAGTTCCATTTCTTGAAAAACCACATAATGGCAGCGGAAGTAACCTATTTACTAAAAATGGGACTGTTGGACTATTACCAAACTCTTCAACCTATAATGTCTGAGAAACGTGCATTACTAATCTGACTGGTGGAATACCAGCAGACATGTGCACAATTTTCTATCCGGTTATGTATGTGGGCATGTACTGTGTGTAAAGATGTATACCTTGCCAGCTGAGGTGTACAAGGGAAATGCTATGCTGTGGTTCCCCTGTGATATCAGCTGAGCTAAAGTAACTTCCATAAAGTTCTAAAGGCTTAGTTGGCAAAGCCTGCAATCAACATTGTGTATAATATTGGAACAGTTATGTCTGGAAACATATTGCAACCAGTTTCCGCTTACTAAAATCTTCATTTTAACTCAAGATAATGAATTAAAAACCTTAAAATGGATAAAACCTGTGCTTCTCTTACTAAGCAGAGCTGACAACTCAGTCTCTTTCAGCTGAACCCAGTCCCCAAAAGTCAGCGCAAATAAAAAAGCTCTTAGTGGTTTTGAAAGTTACGTAAGATTGGGAAGGGACTTCATAGCCCCTTAATAAAGGGCTCCTTTTTGTCCAAACATGACACCATGATAGTTTAGCATAAACTAATCCATTCTGTGTCAGTCTTGGGGATTCTGATCAGATACTGGGCCAGTTCACATGAGCAAACTAGCCACTGTGGCTTATTTTAAACTCTGGCGCGTGCTGGATGCCCTTTCCCTAATTACCCACCTGAGCATTTCCCTAATTTGAAGGTTGTTAACCCTTTGGAGAACATGACAAGCTGTGCCTGGGTGGATAATTAGGGGAATGGCGCCTGGCAAACACCGAGGATTAAAACAAGCCACTGTGGCTTATGTTGATTGTGTGAACTGGGTCATTCTGTCTCACAATTATATCTCATCCTTTTCTCAAAGTCCTCATAGTGACGTGCATGGTGTATGTGCCATTTTATACTTGCAACAGCCCTGTTAGGTGAGTTAGGCTGGGTTCAATCAGCAGGGAAAACAATGTAGTGTTGGTTGGCCTTCCTGCGTGTGCCAGTCACGAGATTAGGATTACTATAATTACCTGTGCTGTGTTGCAGGTTTCCTTGTTGTCTGAACCCAGCACATAGCATGGCTGTAGTGACTTTTTACTCGCCCTACAAACCATGGCCATGCCACATATCGGGTTTGGACAACACAGCAACCTGTGACATGGCAGCAGTAATTAGGGTAATTCCAGTGATGCGAATGGTATGCATGGGGGCAGGGGAAACAGCCAACACTGTGTTTTCCCCACTAATCATCCAAACTTGGCCAGTGAGTGGCACCAAGTGAGCTTCATGTCTGACTACGACTTTGAACCTACAACATCACACTGGCTATCTGACATCACAGAGGTGGTGACCGTTTCTGGCATTTGTTGGCCCCACAAACTATTTCTCAGTCTCCAAATGTCTCATGTTGTTTTTTTTCCCAATATTTTTTGTGTTGCAAAATCATTCAAACAGTCTACAAAACAGTTTTAAAAATGCAAGCTTTCATAAAAGGGAAAACAGAACAATGTTTATTGAGTATTTATATTAAATGTGTATTTGTAGAGTGGATTAACTTTTATGGAGCAAATTAAGAAGCTTCGTAGGCATGCCCTTGCTTGAATGCTAGTCACATAACTTGAGCTAAATGTGCATCTGATCAACATTGGTACAAATACATAATCTTATATATAGGTTTGGGGTATTATTAATATTAAGCCCTTCTTTGACAGGTGTTATCTACTTGAAGAATATGATAACCCAGTATTGGCCTGACCGGGAAACTACTCCAGGGGACATCCCACCTTATTCAATACCAGAGGAAGATAGACACTGTATTCGTGAGAATATTGTAGAAGCTATTATTCATTCTCCTGAGCTGATCAGGTATACTTTTAAGTCATGGTCGCAAAGTGCATTCTTTCTAAATTAATTCTTCATTATGTTACATCTTCACTGTCATTAGAACATGTAACATTGATGATGGTATGCTCTCTAGATAAGTGCTGGAATAGTTATGAGCATTACACAATTGTAACTTTTTGTGAGACAAAGGGGAAGATGGGTAGATCTTGCATAAGGAAGAAATATGGATACTTAAACCATTTCTTTGTGTCCGCAAGACTTCAAATTCTATTCAACTTAATTTAACCTGCCTATTTCAGTTAGGTAATTAGTTATTACAACAACAACAAAAAGACCCCTGCTAAAGTTCTTAAAACAGCAAAATTATTTGTATAACCACCTGTGTCTTGTGTATTCCAGAGTACAGCTTACTACATGCATTCACCACATTATTAAGCATGATTATCCCAATCGCTGGACTGCAGTTGTAGAGAAAATTGGATTTTATCTTCAGTCTGATAATAGTGCCTGTTGGCTTGGAATCCTTCTCTGTCTTTATCAACTTGTGAAGAACTATGAGTAAGTTCCTGTCTGTCTTGAAGTAATCTCATAACAGAGCCACAGCAAGGTTGTGTGATGCCTGCTTTACTTGTAGCTTGCACAGCTGTTTTCTGGACAGTAGAGTTGTGTGAGTTATGGTGGCTCCTTCCTTATGAAATGCTCTTCCATGGGAAGTACAACTAGCTCCCTCCCTGACTACTTTTAAATGAAATGTCAAAACTTGGATGTTTCAGTCTGCATTTAATTGATGCTAGCTCATATGTCTTATATTTTATCGTTTTAAAATGTCATGATTATCTTTATTTTTTATTTGTTTTAGAATGGTATTTGAATACTGATATTTTAGTTAATTGTATTTATAAATATTTTAGTGTTTTATGTTTTTATATTGTAAGCTGCCTTGAGAAGACCTTTCTCTTTAAAGCCAGTATAAAAATACTTTAAATAGATAAATTGAATAGCTATTTTTAAAAGGATAAATTGAATGGGTATTACTTCAGCCAGGATACCTGTACTAGCTTCCTTCTAAAGTATTTGGAATTCAGAACATGGTGGCACGACTGTCCTTTACCATTTTCTTCAAATATTATGATCTTACATTATAACATTAATCTGATTCACATGTAGCTACAACCCATGGGTTAAACAACCACAGACTGTCATGTATGAGTGGGAGAAAGTGTATGCACAGCCTGCAGCATGCCTGCTACTGCTGCTTTTATGCAGCAATCTGTGATAGACCCATTGTTCATTGTTGGATTAAATGCTTAGTTGTTTAGCCCCTAAACAACCCAGCACTCCAGATTCGGATAACCTACCCTCAGCAACCTATGAAGGAGCTGATCATGGGTTACTAAGTAAAAGCAGAAGTGACAAGGTGCGTCTGCTCTTGCTTGTCCCCAATAGTCCATGGGCTGTCATTTCATGCAAATTAGCCCAATGTGTTTTAAAACCGCTCTCATTTAAGGAATCGCATAATTTGTTTGCAGCCCAGAAAGTGTTTTGAAGTACATGATGCAGTTCTGCTGCTGAAGCTTTGCATGCCTGTCAAATGTAAATTAACTAATTCTTAACATTTGTCTAAGTACAGTTGCTCATTATTTCATGCTTTCATGAAATTGCTTCCTCTATGCTGCTTCCATTATGAAGATGGTGGTGGTGGGGTGGCTCCTGAAGTTAAGAAAATTTTGAACTGCTTGCTGCTGCCTCCCACTCCCCATGGATTCATCCCTTGTCCTGTCTGTTCCCCTTGACATTTTGGTTATAACTTTAGCTAATATGTATTTATTGCATTTCTATACCGCCCAATTGCTGAAGCTCTCTGGGCGGTTTACAAAAATTAAAACCATGAAAACCATTAAAAATATAAAACAAACAACAGAATAAAAACAATATAAAATACAGCATAAAAGCACATCCAGGATAAAGCCAAGCAGCCATGCAGGAATTAATAGATTTAAAATACAAATTTAAATAGCAAGGTTAAAAATCAAACTGATGAACTGTTAAAATACTGAGAAAATAAAAAGGCGAACCTCTCTAGGGAGCTCATTCCATAGCTGGGGTGCCACAGCAGAGAAGGCCCTCCTCCTGGTAGTCACCTGCCTCACTTCCTTTGGCAGGGGCTCACGGGGAAGCCAATAGATCTGGAAGCCAATAGGAGCCCCTCCTGTTTTTGGGGAGGGGAGAATGAGTGCTTCTTTCATGAACCTTAATTCACACTGTACACTGCCCATTTGGTTCTCTTCACTCTTGCTGCCTTGGTCTGCAGCTGGACTATAATATAGGATGGGATGATTTTCTTTGATTTTGCTTGAAGGTGGATATGTACATAGTAACTTTTACTATTAAGCAATAGAGGTCATCTAGTTCTGGTCCAGTATAAATTTGACTATGAAAAACTCTTTAATTGCATCTCTCCAGAGACAACAACATAACAAGGTGGTGGCTGGTTTAGTCCTTTTTGCTGCAGTACTTCCTTTGAAGCTGCAGTGGACTTACGGTTAGGGCTTTTTGTTTTAAAACAGTTTTGTACCTAAATTCTTTCTAAAACCAGTTCTTATTCTCCTTTAAAGATATAAGAAGCCAGAGGAGCGGACTCCTTTGATAGCAGCAATGCAACATTTCTTGCCTGTTCTCAAGGATCGTTTTATCCAGCTTCATTCTGATGCATCTGATCAGTCCGTCCTTATCCAGAAACAGATCTTCAAAATCTTCTATGCTCTTGTTCAGGTGGGAGCAATTTATCTGTAGAGCAATAATGCTTTAAATCATGTAGGTACTTCTGAAACGACTTTCCATCAACATTTAACCAGGAGAGTGGATAACTTATTTGGAATATTAGGCTCCAGAATGGATTTTGTGGAGATGTTCATTATGAGTATATATCTGTGTACCATGTATCGAGTATTTAGTCATTTATTTTATTAAAACATTTACAGTATTTCATTGATTCTAAGACACACTTTTCCCCCCATGTTTACATCTCTAAAAATGGGGTGTGTCTTAGAATCGATGGCGACTTAGAATCGCTGGATTTCTCTTGCATTTTGCAGAAGGCACTGCACCCCCCCCCCCATGACTCGCCCTAGCGGGTCCCGAGGAACCCCACAAGTCCGGTCAGAAGATTCCACTCCCCACTTACCTTGATCACTGCTGCCTTGGTCTGGGAAGGCTTCACTACTGGGAAGTAGGCCGTGAACTTGGGAGATCTCGCGAGATCGCGGCCTACTTTCCAGTACTGAAGCCTTCCCAGGCCGAGGCAGCAGCAATCAAGGTAAAGGGGGAGGGGGGACATGCGGGGCCCTAACCCCCCCCCCCCCCCACTCATCTCCATCGCCATCGCCCATCTTCGCTGCTGCTGCTGCTCTGCGCCACTGGCAACACTCACCTTGGCCTGGCAAGGCATCCTTACTGGGAACTAGGCTGGATCGTGGCCTAGTTCCCAGTAATGACGCCTTGCCAAGGTGAGCGCTAGCAGTGGCGCGGAGCAGAGGTGCCGGCAGCGAGGACGGGCGACGGCGATGGAGGTGAGGAGGGAAGGGCGGAAGGGGTGCTGAAATTAAGGTGCGTCTTAGAATCGACGCAAAACTTTTTTCCTGTTGGTGGCCCTGAAATTAAGGTGCGTCTTACAATCGATAATGTCTTAGAGTCGATGAAATATGGTATATCCCGCCCTATATCACTAGGATCTCAGGGCGGTGTACAGATAAAATCATACAAAAAGTATAAAACAATAAATATACACAGCGAAAAACAAATTAAACCATTAATCAAGCTAAAACCAGTATAGAATTTAAAAGCAATAGAAACAATTAAAACTAAGTACAGCCTTGGTGAATTTAGCCATCAGAGGCTTTGTTAAAAAGTCATGTTTTAACTTGGCGCTGAAATGAGGTCAGCGCTGGTGCCAGTTGGGCCTCCAAAGGGAGGACATTCCATAGCTGGGATGCCAAAACAGAAAGCCCTCTCCCATGTCCCACCATAGCGTTTGTGTCGTGTAGGTGGGACATGGAGGAGGGCTCCTCCAATAGATCTCAAGTCTTGGGCAGGCATAAAGAGGGAGAGGCGCTCCCTCAAGTATTGAGGCCCCAAGCTGTTTAGGGCTTTAATTGTCATTACCAAAATCTTGAATTCCGACCGGAAGCATATAAGCAGCCAGTGCAGTTCCTTTAAGACCAGTGTTTTATGATCTTTGTGGGATGTACCAGTCAGCAGGCTAGTTGCTGCATTTTGCACTAGCTGCAACTTCCGAGTCATCTTCAAGGGGAGGTCCACGTAGAATGCATTGCAGCAGTCTAATCAGGAAGTTACCAGCGCATATACTACTGTGGCTAGGTTGTCCAACTCCAGGAAAGGCCGTAGCTGGCAGATCAGGGAAGCTGGCTCCAAGTATTCTGGACTTCAGAGTCCACTTGGGTCTCCAGTGACAAGGATGGATCTAGGAGTACTCTCAAACTATGCACCTGTTCCTTCAGAGGGAGTGCAGCCCCATCCAGGACAGGTCGCTTACCTAATTCCCAGACTCAGGAACCACCAATTCACAGAGGTTCCGTCTTAACCAGGATTCAGCTTCAGTTTATTGGCCCTTATCCAGCCCAGTTCAGCCTCCAGGCTCTGGTCCAGCACCTTCACCGCTTCAGCTGACCCTGACAACAAGGAGAAATAGAGCTGAGTATCATCAGCATACTGATGAACACCTCCCAAGCCAAGTACAACTAATGTGGAACCTTGTGTCCTATATGATATGAAAGATTATGATCCGTTTCTGCTATTGTTTAAAGCATCTAGGATGACCCAGATATGAACCAAAATAATCACAAAAGGACTTGGCATATGTTCTACTGAAACAGTCCAAAGATGTGGACAACCTACTTCATTTGTCTAGCAGGAAAAATGCAGTTGTCCATTGATATAGTTGCCTAGCAGGAAAAAAGACTTGGATAGTGCAAATGTCAAATTATATAAACAAGTAGGCACTAGATCCATTGTCTCACATGGAACAAATATTTTTTTATCAATACCAAGGGAAAACTATAGGAAAGCACAGACATTGCTTTTAATTTTAGAAGGTGGGGGAGAAATTTAAGTGAAACAAAACATTGATGAAAAAATCTTTTTGGGGAGGAGAGCTGCAACCCAAAGAAGGGAGATTATGTGCACTGGAGATTACATGTGTAGCTAGAGCATCTGTTTCCTGTTTTTTTCTCACCAGTTCTCATGTGTATAGCTATATACCACTGAGTAGTTTTAAAAGGTGATTGTCTCTTCTGCTGTAGCAAAAGTTTGATTCTTTCCTGCAGATGGATGTCCCTTCTTTCTATGGTCCTGCAGATGGATGTCCCTTCTTTCTATGGGTTGCAGCTGTAGAGTGTTCTAATAATGTGTTCTTGTACAAATGCCTAAGAAAGAGATTGAAGAAGATATTCAAATGTAAATGCAAGGTGCTTTGGTTTTAAATCTTGGCTTAATTTCTAATTATTGTTTGCTTTTGTTGTTGTTGTTGTTGTTGTTTTGATAGTACACATTACCCCTGGAGTTGATAAATCAGCAAAACCTAGCAGAATGGATAGGCATTCTGAAGGCAGTGGTGGACCGAGATGTGCCAGCTGTAAGTTCTCGTTGCGTACAGACTAGCCTTGCATATAAAATAGTTGACCTGTTTATGAATGTGCAAAAGTCAGAGGTGTACCTGGGTCTTTCTTGATGTATACAGTTGGAGAAACGTGCAGGTGAAGCGTCTGGGACTGAGCTGGTGGTGCTTGTCCAGCTACCTGCTCAGTCCCAAATACTTTGCCTGTGTGGATGCTTCCCCCATTCACATCCCCTGCTGTGATCAATGATCAGAGTAAATAGCCGGGGGGGGGGTGGCTTTAAGCTCCCCATAGAGGCATCCTGGAAGGTGATGGGTTGGATGGGTTATTTCCACAGGCTGGATTAGGCATACTGACTGGAGGTTGCCCTCCCTTGCCAAAGACAGTGAGACAAGGTGCTTTTGGAATTGAACAATGGCTTGCCTTGCCAGGTGCCAATATTGCAATGTTGGAACTGGAAGCAGTACTCTGGGTATGTGTGGTTCCCTTGTTTCATGTGAATAGCTCCTTTGGATCACAGTGCTCACCCGAAAATATACAGATCAGGAATTGTTTGGGGCCTCTTCCTGTTTCCTGTTATTCTCTTGTCATGATATAGCCTCTTTTTCTGTATCATTGCACAGTATTAGTGAACATCCTTATTCCTCTGACCATAGTAGTTTTTGAGATAAAGCACAAGCCCCCAAATATTAAATGAGACACTTATACTTTAAATCTACTGTTGGTTGTTAAAGGAAACCCTTCAAGTTGATGAAGACGATAGACCTGAATTACCATGGTGGAAATGTAAGAAGTGGGCATTGCATATCTTGGCTAGACTTTTTGAAAGGTAATGACTTTTCTCAAGATTCTTTTTTATTTAATTTATTTACTTTAAATGTAACTCTTGTTGTGATATGCATAATATATTACAGCATTATCTTGGACTTCTCACTAATAATAATAGGTATGGAAGCCCTGGTAATGTTTCCAAGGAATACAACGAGTTTGCTGAAGTTTTCTTAAAGGCATTTGCTGTTGGTGTACAGGAGGTAGGAAATTCTTTTTCATATCACACACTTGGTTGGGAGTTAGTTATGGCTCGCTGTCCTTTTTACTTTCTCCAAAGTTTAAAGATTTTACTGAGCTTAGGTAAAAAAAAAATCCGTTTGAAATAAAAGTTATTGTCTATCTTTCTCAAATAGAAACCATTGCTGCTAAGAACATTACTTGATCCTTTGCACTTCGTATTTAGCATAGTTTATTTTGGGGTTACGAAGGAGGTCTTTTAATGATGGCCTCAGGTCAAATGCTTAGCTTTCCAAGCAGGCCCACTTGACATCATCTTTTTCTTTTCCTCCCATTCATTTCCCTTTGTCTGCTCTAAATCATTTTAATATAGGTAGCTGCCTTATATCATAACATTGGTCCATCTAGTTCAGTATTGTTTGCAACTGGGGTGAAGAACCCCTTTCATCCTGAGGGCTGAATTAAATTTAGGAGAAGCTCTTGGGGGACCGCATTCCAGTGGTGAATGGGGCTGATGGCAAAAGCAGGGCCAGAGATACAAAAAAAGACCAGCGTATTGTAGCTTAAAGCTCATACTGTCAGTAACTAGGCCTTAGGAAAGGCAGTTCAGCCTTTTGGAATGGGGAAAAGACTTTGCAAAAGCCAGAAAGCCACCAAATGATGGGTGGTTTGGAGAAAGGAGAAGGGGGTATGGCCATTCAGGGACCCCCAAGATGGTCAGATTTGGCTCCTGGACCTGAAGTTCCCCAACCTGGTCTATATTGACAGGCAGCGGCTCTCTAGGGTTCTGAACAGGGATCTTTCCAAGCCTAACTTGGCAATGCCAGGGATCGAACCTGGGACCTTTTGCATACAAAGCATGTGCCTTACCGTGTAGCTACAGTCCTGCCCCAAAAAGGAACATAATTTAGGGTCGAGGATGCTTCCAGACAAAGTGCTTCTGCGCACTTACTATTTGCAAAACATGAAGGAGGTGCACAGATCACTGTTGTTTAAATAGTCTAGAAGGGTCCGTGCAAGTGGCATGCTCTGGAAGGTGAATGTAGCATAACACACACACACATGCTCCTTTACTGTTTTTTCCCATGCTATTCGGATGATTTCCCCATTTATTGGTTAGTACTGTAGTTCTGAACTGGCTGTGTGGAAAACTGCCACCTGAACACAGTTGAGGATTAGCTTTTGGCAATTATTGTCAAAATGTTATAACTTTAGAAACAACTAATCAGAGTTGATTTTCTTAGGTTTTGCTGAAGGTATTATATCAGTATAAGGAAAAGCAGTACATGGCCCCTAGAGTTCTGCAGCAGACATTGAACTACATCAATCAGGGGGTGTCACATGCAGTCACTTGGAAGAATCTGAAACCCCATATTCAAGTAAGTTTTCTTCTCTGTGAATGGTGCTTACATCGCTAAATAAAAGCTTGGTGTTTTCTGGAGTTCTGCTGCTGCATATTTTGAGTTGGAACTTCAACTGTTCATTGTGTTTAATTTGATGATATTGAGAAAACCGCTCAGGAAACAAGCAGAGTTGCTTGCTCTGAAAGTGATCAAGAAACAGCAGTTAGGGGAAACCCAATGCCCCAGAGAAAATACATAAGGTTTTTTTCCATTACAAGTATACATGTGAATTTTGCAAATTTGCCCCCCCCCTTTTTTAAATTTAACATGGCAGTAAAGCTTAAAGTTTATTAGATTATTTTTGTTTCGGTATGAATATTTCTTAAATAATTCAGCGTGTTTGGGTATGGCTTTCTCTATGATTTTGTATTGTGGGATCATATGAATTATGCAGAAGTCAAATTTACATATAATAAAATAAGTCTTGTCCAGAAAGTAATACAATTGGGTCCTTATATGATGTACTGGGCCTCTGTATCTTGTTTTCCATGAAGTTACTGTACCAAAGAGATACATAACAAAATGCACTTCAGTTTTAGGCTGCATTATTGTTGCTTTCCATTTTACTATTGAATTTTTAAAACTTGTTTTGGTTTTATGTTGCAAGCTGCCCTAAGAACTTTTGTTATAGGACAGCCTATAAATGCTGTAAATAAATAAAATAATAATCTTTATTATTTGCAGGGAATTATCCAAGATGTTATCTTCCCATTGATGTGCTACACAGATGCTGATGAAGAGCTATGGCAGGAAGATCCATATGAATATATACGTATGAAGTTTGGTAAGTAGTTTAAACTTAATATATGTGCAGAAAGCTTTCTCAGCTAGACGATGTAACAAGAAAATATTGGATATGCTAGAGACAGGTTGAACCCATTCTCTCCTATACATGTTGTGATACAAGGAGAGGATTGCACTTTAGCATTTGCTGTGGTGTCCTGTACACGTCAAGCAGAACATAGTTGGACTGGTCTGTTCCATGTGCTTTACTTTGTGTTAAGAGCAGTGGGGGGGGGGGAGTGAGGAGGGGAAAGTGCGCTTTCTGGAGATTCCGGAAAGCATGTGCCGTTCTCGTGCACCCCCCCCCCCCCCCCCCAAAGCCAATGGGATCTTAAAAGCCCTCTTAATGCAAGGGCACCCTTGTGTTAATAGGGCCTTTAAGGCCCCTGTTGGTGCAGGAGGGAGGAAATGGTGCGATTTCCGGAGTATCTGGCGCATTCCGCCCCCTCCACGCTAATGGTGGGACCTGGCCAAGCTCGCTCATTTCTGTTCTTTCAAATTCCTGAAATAATATTGACTTTGTTGAGACCATAAGAAAAATGTGTATGACTTTCTCAGCATGACATCGTGAGGATGATGTTTGACTGCCTCAAAGAGCTTTGAGATTTCAGTCAGCATTGAATACTATATTATGTGGTGGCGGAATTTGCATTGTATAATACAAAGGTATGAAGTAGTTGATGGGTAGATTTTAGAATACTTAGTTTGTGAAATATATAAATTGTGTTCACCTCCCAATGATTAGTATTAAATTCCTAAAAGCATGATTGTATTATGCATGTTTGTAAACCACCCAGAGATCTTCAGCTATGGGGTGGTATATAAATGTTAATAATGATGATGATGATGATGATGATGATGATGTCATGCATTTTGCAGTCTAGAGATTTTTACATTTCTGGAATCATAGAAAGCTATACCTTGTGTATTTTTAAAACTATGGAAGTTCAAAGTGGAAATTCCTGGTGGGTGGAGATTGAAGTGGCTCTGATGTCAATTTGCTTCTTGTTTTACACTGGTCCCTTTATGTTTCAAATGACAAAATATTTCGATTGTTACGTTTCTAACAGATGTGTTTGAAGACTTCATTTCTCCCACGACTGCTGCACAAACATTGTTATTTACAGCATGCGGTAAAAGGAAAGAGGTATGCTTTTTAAGGATTACCTTTAATCTAGAAACAATTCTTCCTGGTCTCCTATGCAGACCCTCTTGTACATCAACAAGGGAAATATTGTTATGAGGTGACTATAATGAATGAATGAATGAATAAATAAATAAAGGGTTCCAGTCCTAGGTGCAGGTTTTAGGGGGGTGGCTGGACAGGCTCTTCTTGATGCCTCCCATGGCACTGTGGGCTGCCTGGCTGCAGCATCCCACCAGTATTTCTGGTGTGCACTGAGCAGAGCTCCCAGTCTGGATGTTTGCCCTAAACTTGCTGGTGCTGCCATCTGAATACATTGGCCCCGTATGTTGGAGGCAGGGTCAGTAGTGAACTCCACTCAATGCCAGCTGGGCCACCTCTCTATCCCTGTGGCCCGACCTTTACCTTGGTTCCTGTTGCCATCCAGTCCACATCAGCTGCATTGTCATCCTATGGCTGCAGTGGTGGGCCCTGCTAAAGCCCCAGCATTTGTTCCAGTATGCCATGTGCATCTCCCTGGCATGATGGGTTCAGATTTCTATTTGAGCCCTGCTGTATAACATAATTAGAAAAACATTTTTCCCAAGGATTGTAAAGTACTCTAGTTACTATTTAGCTACTGTTGTCTACATTTTATCATTTTCTTTAAACAGAATGCTAACAAGCAGTTTTAATGGTTATCTACATTGTAGTTGAGCAGTGTTGGTATATTATAACTTAGATAAAATTAAACGTTAGCAATAACATCCTAGATATTAGGAAACTTTCTAATCACAACACTAGCTGAAATATTTTGCTTGAAATACTTTAATAAACTGGGTGTTGTTGTTGATTTTACCTCAAACTAGGTTCTGCAAAAGACTATGGGCTTTTGTTATCATATCCTCACAGAGCCAAATGCTGATCCTCGTAAAAAAGATGGAGCTTTGCATATGTTTGGTTCTCTGGCTGAAATACTCCTGAAAGTAAGTTTTCATTGAGTAGACATTACACTTTTCTGCTTATGTCTACCATATAAAGACAACATTAGAAAAACTGTACCACCACATACCATGATAACTTGGGCAATTTATAGCTGAATCTATTCCCATGGCAACATTTGTATTTACTAAAACATTGCATAAGCAGATATTCAGGTGCCATGTTACAGGCACTAGGACGAATTAATCTATTGTTTGCTATTGTTTGCTATTCTTTGGGGGAGGGTTTGCTTCTTGATCAAGCGTTATAGTTGTTTCCCCACCTTCCCAGGATGTTAGAGGTCCAAGGTTAAGGGATGTTCTCTGTTACCCAGCTAGATAAAACTTACTTATTTACTTATTTATTCCATTTCTATACCGCCCTATAACCAGAGCTGTCTGGGCAGTTTATAAAAATTAAAATGACAAGGTACAGCATAAAATATTATTTCCATAGATAAGTACTACTATGTTAAATGCAGTATATTTTCTGTCTTAAATTCGTACCCTTTGTATAACTGGCCTCATATGGTTTTCTTTGATATAGCTTATCTAGCTGTTGACCCAGATGTTGGACACTTACTATTTGCTTTCTAAAATCTTAAGAACTGACAGTAAATTTCCATACTCATCTAATTTCTGATACAGTAACAGATTTCTATAAAGTTAAAGTTGGGGAATAAATAACTTTTGCATTATTGCATTTAGACACTGTAAAGGTTTGAATAGTTTAAACATTTATGTCTGATTTATCTATGATAGGTTCTTTTCTTTGTTTTGATCATTCTGTTTTTTGGCAGCTACTGCTGTTAAATCTGGGAATTGCTAGTTTTGACCAGGGTCAACTTGTTGACGTTAGTTTACCATATTTTCATTTAATAATTGCCTGTGCAGGATGGAGGGATTAAAAAACTACTTTCTGACAAACTAATTGGCTTCCATATGTAAAACAAAAAGACTGATCTACTATCATCTTCATATTCCAACAGAAAAAGATATACAAAGATCAAATGGAGTGCATGTTGCAGAATCATGTTTTTCCTCTCTTTAGTAGTGAGCTTGGCTACATGAGAGCACGGGTAAGTTCAAAGCTTGGGCCCAGCCTCCTCTACTTTTTTCTCAGTGCCTGCCCTCTCTGTGAAAATGTCGGGTGGAAGGGAGGATTAGCCTAGGCTTTTTATGAAAGAAGCAAAATGAAGTGGTGAAGTGAAGATGGTATCTGGCGAACGGTTGTTTTTGATGGGATATAGCCAGGGCTCTGAAGAAAGTAACATCCTGTGGAAGTTGGTGTTTCCTAGGTCCCAAATATTTTTTTCCAAGAGTAAGACATGGTTTGCATATAATGCAGCATGTAATGCTGCTATCTAGTGGGAATAATCAAGTGCGCTGTCTCCTAGGTGCTCGTCACTTCCATTTTCAATTAACAATCCAAGAATGCCCCATGCCTGAATGGTCATTTTGATATCCGAATCCAGACACTCTGGGTTGTTTAGGCGTTAAACAACCCAGAGTTAACCTAGTAACTAACCATGGGTTAACTCTGGGTTTAACCTCTGAACAACCCAGAGCTTCCAGGGTCAGACATCACAGTAACAACCCAGGAACAGGTGTTAATTGAAAGAAGCAATGAGTACGTGGGAGGCAGCACACCCACACACTGCTGCTTGGCCCTGACAACCAGTGGTTTAAACAACCCATTGGTTGTCGTTTCATGTGAACTGGGGACTTCGTGTGACAATGGTCTGGGTATATGTTATCTCAGTGTCCTGGAATTTCAGCACCATAGCTTTTCTTGCCAATTTCCCTGTTACTAATTTCCATGATATTAACAACCTTCGCTATAACATGGTGTGTAAAATAGCATTCATACAGTAAACATGGAGTGTCTTTAGATGGGATCAACTTAATGAAAAAAGGAAGAGGTTTATGCTTTAAGGTGGATTCCTGCATTAAGCAGGGGTTTGGACTCGATGGCCTTATAGGTCCCTTTCAACTCTACTATGATTCTAAGGACAGGAGATGGGAATTTTAAATTTCAGGCAGGTTGATATAAATTACAGATTAGGAATTTTTTTGGTATCTGCAAAAGCAGTTTAGCAATAAATGATATAACTGCTTAGAGATATTTTTAAAATATGTTCAGTGGTACATAAATTCAATAAATAAATAAATAAATAAAGTGAGATTGTTTTCATGAAATTAGAACCACCACATAATAAATTTCTTTTTTTAAATGTCCATCATGCAGTTGATCCTGTGACTCCTCAGCCCTTCAAATGAAGTGGATTTAAATGGCTGCAGCTTCTAATCTGTGCCTAGTGGCATGGTCAATAAGTGTTCTGTGTTTAGACTGTGTTGCTCACACGCAACTTGTGGCCTTAGAGCATCTTGACATCATAGCCCTGATCTAGTGATTCCAAAAGACAAGATTATCACTGACCAACCTCCAAACTCTGAAACTTGTCTGTGGATAGGGAAAAAGAAAAGAAAATCTTTCAGTACAATTCAAGGATTTCTGTTTTGTATTCATGTTCTTGATAATAGGTGTGTGAGTTTGTATTAACGACCTGAAATTGCTTACTATCTTCTCCAGGCTTGCTGGGTTCTTCACTATTTCTGTGAAGTTAAGTTTAAGAGTGACCAGAATCTACAGACAGCCCTTGAACTGACCAGAAGATGCCTAATTGATGACAGAGAAATGCCTGTCAAGGTGGAAGCTGCCATAGCACTACAGGTTTTGATTAGTAATCAGGAGAGAGGTACTTTTTCCTACACTTACCTATCAAGGGAGTTTGGATCTAGCAAATATAGAGAGGGTGAATAATTGCTGTGCTCAGAACTTTACTGTACGTGGTTATTTAGAATAGTAGCTATAGTTGGGTTCAAAAGCATGGCTATGGAAGTATGTTTGATTGAAATGAGCAGAACTTGCTTCAAGTTAATACCTTTTATAACTGGGTTGTAAGCCACCATTTTTAAACAGTAAATTATTAAAGGAGAATAGTTATATCCTCTTACGGTACCTTACTGTCTGGAGGTGATGGCTAGAACAAGACATCTTGTGAAAATGCACAAGCATCAAGATGCTTGTGAGCCTTCCATGATAATTAAAACAGCTCAGCTAGTGGCATTATATATTAAGAAGTGGTTCATATATTAAAAAGGGCAATGATAGTTGTGTAGATATTCAATATATCTTGTAGATTTGTATTTGACAAAGTTGCTTGAAAAAGGTAGTAGAGGACTGTCAACAATTCAAAATGGGAGTGTAAAAATCAACGGTTTGTCCAGAGCCGGAAGGCGACTAGTAATGGCAGGCCTTCCCCTCCACCTTGCTCTTATCCAACTCTAGTCAGCCAAAGGGAATAGCTAGATAAAGTCAACATTACTGTGTATGCTGCTGTCCTCTGCAAAGCTTTGCAGGGAGTAAGTGGGAGGCAAAAGGAACAGACTTAGGGAACCATGGAGAAAGTGGCTGTATGGCTTAGTCTGAAGGAGCAATTTGGATACTATCCTTGGGTGGGTCGGGGGTGCAGAGTATTTTACTGTCGGGGACATTGTGCTCCTAGATGTGCATCCTCCATGAAGGTGGGATGGGCGGAATGTTCCAAGGCCGGCTATCGTTTTTCCAAACAGGAAAATAAGCACAAACATGCCAGAACCAGGGGTGGGGGGTGGGGGGTGTTAGGGAAGAAGTAGTATTTTGCAAAGTTTATCTTATATATATATCATAAAAAGTTGATGGAAGATATTAAAAGTAAATTAATACCAAGATGCTGAATTAACTAAATATTACTTGAAAGAGTCTTTTTCAAAATAAAGCTTTGTAAACAAATGCTTAAAATACTCACTATTTTCTTATAAGTTACTTTTAAAAAGTAATTTCTCTCTTCTTGCTTGCTTTACAGCGAAGGAATTTATTACTCCATTCATTAGACCCGTAATGCAAGCTCTTCTTCATATTATTAGAGAGACTGAGAATGATGATCTTACCAATGTGATTCAGAAAATGATCTGTGAATATAGTGAAGAGGTTACTCCCATAGCAGTGGAGATGACCCAGCATTTGGTAAGTCTAGTCATAATTTTATTTAGCATGGTCATTGCCTGTATTGTAAACCAGCTGCTGTCTTAATATTCTGCCCATATTCTCATGTAGGCTGTTAACTACTATACTTTGAACTGCTTCATTTGCTGCTGAAGACAGTGGGGGTGTTCAGACAATCAGTGAGGGAAACAATGCAGTGTTGGTTGTTGCCCATGTGTGTGGTGATTACCCTAATTACTCTGGGTAGCAGGGTTGCTGTGTTGTCAGAATCCTGTGTGCAGTGTGGCCATGGTGACTTTTCTTCACCCACCCTATAACTCCTACTGCAAGCTATGGACTGTAGGATGGGTGAAAAGTTACCACGGCCATATGGCACGCCAGGTTCAGACAATACGGCATGTAGTGTGTGTAATTGCGATAATCCCAGTCGCGAGGATAGGCATACAACTGACAATGCGTCCAAACCTGACCAGTAGTGTTCAGGTTAAGAAAACATTGTCAAGAAATAGCCTTCTGTTTTAAACCATAACAAATAAGATGATGTATGTCTTTTTGGACTAATATTTTGAATTTGATTTACTTTAATGAAATAATATTGTCTTATTGTAAAGACTTGGTAAAGTTTTCTTTACATTCCTGCAACACACCAAAAATATCAATCACTGGTGGCTTTTTACAAATAGGAAATTCTGGTTGTGAGTTACTTTACTCAAAACTACTCTCATAATTCTTGGTCAGCCATGAACATGAACCCAGATCAACCTTTTTATCCACTGGCCCATCCTCCTACTCTTAATATTCAGATCAGCCCTTTATCTCCCCACCCGCCAAATATAAATCTTAACTGATAATTAAGATTAACATGAAAATGTTGACCCAGTGTGCAGCTGCTGTGAAGAAGGCAAATTCCATGTTAGGCATAATTAGTAAAGGAATTCAAAATAAAACTGCCAAGATTTTACTCCCATTATACAAACCTATGGTTTGACCAGACTTGGAATATTGTGTTCAGTTCTGATCATCGGACCTAAAAAAGGGCATTGTAGAGTTGGAAAAAGTGCAAAAAAAAGGGCAAGGGGCTGGAGCATCTCCCCTATGAGGGACGGTTACAACAGCTAGAATTGTTCAGCTGAGAAAAAAGGCAAGTACGGAGAGACACGATAGGAGTGTACAGAATTATGATTGATGTGGAAAAAGTGAATAGGGAGACATTTTTGTCCCTCTAATATTAGAACCCAGGGTCATCCCGAGAAGCTGAACGGTGGGAGATTCAGAACAGATAGAAGTGCATAGTTAAACTAAAGATTTCACTTCCACAAGAGGAAGTGATGGCCAACGATTTGGATGGCTTTAAAAGGGAGTTAGACAAATTCAGAGGGAGCAAGGCTGTCAGTGGCTTCTAGTCCTAATAGCTCTATGCTATCTCCAGTATCAGAGTCGATATACCTGTGTGCATCAGTTGCTGGAGAACTTGGGCAGGAGGGTGCTGTTGTGGTTGTGGCTTCCCTCTGGGCAGCTGGTTGGCCACTGTGTGAACAGAATGCTGGACTAGATGGACCCTTGCTTTAATTCAGCATGGCTTTCTGAAGTTCTTTCAATGTACATTTGCATACAGGTTTGAAGACTTGCTCAGATTTCCCCCCCTCAGCTTAATTTTTTAGTTCAGCTTTCTGGTTGATTCCCTCAACTGAGATTTTATTCTTCCTGTTTGTAGGCAATGACTTTTAACCAAGTGATTCAGACAGGACCAGATGAAGAAGGAAGCGACGATAAAGCAGTAACAGCAATGGGCATCTTGAATACTATTGATACACTCCTCAGTGTAGTTGAAGATCACAAAGAGGTAAGAATTATATTTTGTTCACAGTTATGCCACAAAACAGCTTACAGTAAAAGCCAACATCAGTACTTAGCTTCAAAAAATAGGTCCTTGGAAAGAATTCACTGTTCTCTGTCTGGTGTGAGGAAGCATCCATGATGGGTTCTCTCTCCTCATTGCCCAGGAAGGCAGAGACCCAAACCCTTTTGCCTTGGTCCCAGCTCCTGTAGCTCCTTCCTCCCGTTCATTCACGTCCTTTGCTTTGGACAGAGCTTGTAGCTTTCTTTTCCACAAGCTTCAGGCCTCATTCTCATTTTCTCCGTTTGCTAAAACTACTTCATTTGACTCTCTTCAGATCTGCTTTGATTTCTTTCTACAACTATTTTCAGTTCTTTCTTAAGAACAAAACAAAAACCTACCCATTCCTACTTTCTCCTGCTCCTTAGCAATGGCTCTGGTCTCTGGCATGGGTGCTTGCTGGGCAGTTTGACCAGTTACAAAACCCCAAAAGATAAAATATTGGTGTATATATTATATAAAATAAGTAAGTTTATATTTTTCTTAATACAATTCTGCACCTATCAATGTTGGGCATTTGAGAGCACTGAAGTCTCTTCCCTCATACAAGTACAAAAATTAACTTCATCGCTCCCTCCCTGATTCCTAAGATTTTGTAAGAATATAAGAAAAGCCCTCCTGGGGCATAGTAGTCTAGTTTAGGATCCTATTCCCAGTAGTTACCAGCCAGTGCCTCTATTAAAAGCATTAATATGATCAGAACTTTAACACTATAAGTCCTAATTTTTTTATATGTATACATCCTATCATGTGACAGTGTCACCTCCTGAGTAAAGTATGTTGTGCTTCTGATTACTTTGTGCTTTGTGAAACAGGCCAATCAAGTTGTGTGGTTTTTAATTTAAAACTTGTCCTGTTCCTAAGGTTCAGGGTGAGTTGTATTGGTTACATATCAGTTTTGCTTATGGCTTGTTATTCAAGCTAGACAAAAGCAGTAAAGACAGAGTGCTGTTAGAAACTCATAGACCACCCTCTCCCATTTTTATAACCCCCTTTAACTAGTAGTCTTCCCTACTTACCGCATTTTCTGGGGACCTTAATCTATCCTCCAATAATTAACACAATTATATTTTGATCTTGTGGTCTGTTCCCATGTTCTACCTCATCTGAAAAGTTTTAGCTAAAGGTTGAAAAGATTGAGTGGAAGCGGCCCACAATCTGATGTGGTCCAGCTCTTTTGACAATTGAATAGCAGTTGTGCTGCTATTCAATTGCTTCTCTTTTTGCTATGGTGTATCCTACATGCTTGGTTATAATTGGCCAGCTGCAATTCGTATATTCTTGTCTAATGAGATCATTGCACAGATGTGAAATTCAGTAATGCTCCTGAAAAAAATAGCTGTGGCCCTAATCTTAAGTACTATGTGGTGAATTCTGTGTGCATGGTGGAGCTTTTGACTCTTCTTTGGAAACAGTTCTTTGTGCTACTCAACAGGCCGTCCCGAAAACATTGGGGAACTTCAGAAGCAGGCTCTTTCACACAAAATCTGCAAAGTAAAGCAAAATATCTGAAAGTTACGCAAACACTTCCATGAGGGGAGTTATTTGGATCATGTTCTACATACCTTAATTTTTAAAAACAGGTGCTCCATTTTAAAACTGGTATTGAAGCCAGGTTCTTAAGCATCTTTTGTCTTTCATTTAAACTGTTCCCTTTCAGATTACCCAGCAGTTGGAAGGAATCTGTTTGCAAGTAATTGGAACAGTTTTACAGCAGCATGTTTTAGGTAAGAACTTTTTTTTTCTTTTTTCAAATGTTGTAAATCTGCATGAGGTGCTACTAATTTGATCAAGCCACTCTTAATGACCTCTTGCTCTGTTTTAGAATTCTATGAGGAAATCTTCTCTTTGGCTCATAGTCTGACCTGTCAACAGGTCTCAGCACAGATGTGGCAGCTTTTGCCTTTGGTGTTTGAAGTATTTCAGCAGGATGGCTTTGATTACTTTACAGGTAAGGTTTCTTACTGTCTTACTCATTGAACACGGGCAAAATACATACCGTAACACCTTGCGGTTTTCACAACTGCTAAGAGATGAAAGCATAGATAACATCTCTTTGTTATTCTTTCTTAAATACAGATATGATGCCGCTGTTGCATAATTATGTAACTGTTGATACAGACACACTCCTGTCTGATACAAAATACCTAGAAATGATCTACAGTATGTGCAAAAAGGTAAGTATTCCAGTAATATATATTTTAACATTTATTTAACTCTCCTGTCAAGATGGCTAAATTCTGCAGAAATATTGTACACCATATAGATTCAAGAAAGGGAAACTTATGCCTTTCTAGCATCACAATCTCATTCAGAAGTCTGCAAGGCTTAGCAATGCAACAGGGATCTAAATAAGCGACATTCACGGTACCTGTTAGGTACTAAATTTAAAGTAAGCCATATAACTAAAAAAATACACAGTATATAACACTAAATAAAATCCCTAATCAGAATTGCATGGCCATTTACTGTGTGGTGGCTGATTAAAAAGCTGTGGATGTAACCTGGTAGAAAGCCAGTAGATTGCAACCTCCTCAGTTTCCCATGCCTGTTCAAAAATAGTGGGAAAGAGGAGGTGAGTAGATAATCCAGGGGTGGGTAATTTGTGGCCCTCCAGATGTTTGGCCTAGAACTTACATCCTCCCTCATCATTTGGCTTGGCTAACTAGGACTGATGGAAGTTGTGGGCCAAAACGTCTGGAGGGCCACAAGTTGCCTACCTCTGAATTAGATCCTCCATGTTGTAACAACTCACATGGTTTGTATGTATCTCTCTTCTCCCCCCTCACCCCCCGGTCTCCGAAGTGGATTTAAATGGCTGCAGTCACGTGTGCATAGTTTCTTATCTATGTCTAGTGGTATAGTCTATTTGTGTTTTGCATTTAGACTGTATTGCTCACATGAAACCTGTGGCCAAAGAGCACCTTGAGATCATAGTACTGGTCTAGTGATGTCGAAAGACAAACTTACCGCTGGCCAGCCTCCAAACTCTCAGACATGTAAATGGAAGGTGGGGTGAAATTGCATTTTTAAACTGCAGTTTAGTTACGTTTGTATTCATGTTTCGGCTGACTGCTGAACTTCATCGTTAATACATTTGTACAAGTAAAATTTTAAAACACAAGAAATCATGTTTGGAAAGTTAGGTTCTTCTTCGTGGTCTCTGTGCATCACACATATGGGCTCGCGCCGACGCCGAGCCTACTTCCGGGAAACTTCAATAGCTAGATAGAGTTTTGGCGGGAACCCCTCCCCCCACCATCCTACCGCGCATGCTCAGGGTTCCCGCTCTGACTTACCTCAGTTCTTCTTCGACCGCTGCGCTGATAGCCTCGCGGGAGACTTCCTCTACTTGGTAGAGTCTGTGAAGAGAAGAATAGTTAGTTAGATAGTTAGTTAGATAGAGTTCGTTATTGTTCATAGTTAGTATATATAAAAAAAAAAAAAAAAGTTATATCTTGTAGTTAGTTAGGCTTTCCTTGGAGAGGAGTTATTCAACTAACGCGGTTCGCCATCTTATGGCGCAATCCGCGTTATTCAGAAGGTGCTCCCGGTGTAGGGCTAAAATTGCCCTCACCGACGGCCATTCTCTTTGTCTCTTTTGTTTGGGGGAAACCCATATTGTGGATTCCTGTGTGCACTGCATGCGTTTCTCCAAGCAAACTCGGAGAAACAGAGCGGACCGGCTTCGCAGCCTTTTGTGGTCGAAGGCGCTTTCAGCGGTGGATCAACCTCGACCTTCAGCAATGCAAGAGACGGTTTCTGAGGAGACTCGAGGTCGGTCAATCCCTGCTTCTCCGGCTTCCTCCCAAATTCGAGTGGAGGCGCCGGCATCATTGTCGGGGTTTTCACCCTCGTTATCGCCACCACCAGCGAAAAAGTCAAAAAAATCCAAGTCCTCTAAGGCATCGTTACCGAAAGCGTCGTCTTCGAAGCCATCGACAGCGAAAAAATCGGCTTCGCGCCCGGCTTCCGTGCCTTCATCAACGGTTAAGGTTGTGGCGATGGTGCATAAGTCTGCTTCGTTACCGACGCACTCCTCGACGTCGATGAATCGGCCGTCATCGTTAGGTTCGGCATCGCAATCATCCCTACTTGCAGACCCATCTCCAGCTGCACCGACTTCGAAAAGACGTATTCCCTCGATGTCGTCGCCGCTCCGTACGCCGTCGACTCCGGTGGCTCCAGTTCGACGTCCAGTGTCCTTGTCGCCGACGCGTTCGTTACCGTCTCCGGGGCCTATCTTCATAGCGTCTGATACCGAGCGCTCGGTACCGACGGAGCCGCAGCCGGTTCAGCGTACTGATACTCATCGACGACAGGTTCATTGATCTCGACGCAGATCTTCGGTATCGAGGTCTCGGTCTCGATCACGGTCCCGGGACTGGGAAGTATATTCTGACCGGTCTCGTACGTCTGAACACTCTCGGTTTCGATTTGACCCGTACACTGGTCAACGACTTCGACAGACACAGTCGCCACGTCGGCATCGAGAGACTCTCGCTCCTCCACCAGTTCCTCCGCGTCGAACAACTTCGTTACCGCAACAAGTCGGTCGACGTCGAGACCATTCGGCTTCGGCCCAGCCACCACCTCGGGAAAGGTTGCCTCTTCGACAACGAGAAACGTCGCAGTCCTTGGAGGACTACGTTTCAGATTCATCTTCTGCACCATCGCCACGTCCTTCCGAGCCTTCTCCGTCAGACACGGTGGGCACTGAGGACAGGGCTTCTCCAACTATGGAGATGGGGAGTTTTCGATTTGACCCGTACACTGGTCAACGACTTCGACAGACACAGTCGCCACGTCGGCATCGAGAGACTCTCGCTCCTCCACCAGTTCCTCCGCGTCGAACAACTTCGTTACCGCAACAAGTCGGTCGACGTCGAGACCATTCGGCTTCGGCCCAGCCACCACCTCGGGAAAGGTTGCCTCTTCGACAACGAGAAACGTCGCAGTCCTTGGAGGACTACGTTTCAGATTCATCTTCTGCACCATCGCCACGTCCTTCCGAGCCTTCTCCGTCAGACACGGTGGGCACTGAGGACAGGGCTTCTCCAACTATGGAGATGGGGAGTTTTTCAGAGCAGATGCTCCGCCTTGCCCAATCACTCAACTTAGAGTGTCAACAACCTGCTGATGATTCAGACGATGGAATCTACGACGTGATGTACGCGGAGCCATCACCGCAGTTAGCCATGCCAATAGTGAAAGCTCTTTTCAAGACATTAAAACAATCTTGGGAACACCCCGCCACTGTGGGGCCGACTTCGAAAAGATTGGACGCAATCTATAAAGTAAAACAGGCACAGGCCCCCTTCCTTTTTCAACATCCAAAACCGAACTCCGTTGTGGTGGAAGCGGCACAAAGCCGATCTGGGCGGACACATTCCGCACCTACAGATAAGGAGGGCCGGAAGCTAGATGCTTATGGCCGCCGTATATATGCCTCTACATCTTTGGGCATCAAAGTAACCAACTATATGGCGTTAATGGCACGATACCAGTTGTTTCTTTGGGAGAAGGTATCGTCGCTGACCGACTACCTCCCAGATGACCAACGAGACCTTGCTCGAGTGTTTCAGGCAGAAGCTGTCAGGCTGTCGAAACAAGAGCTTACGACAGCACGTCATCTCGCTGACTGTGTATCCAAAGCGATGGTTGGGGCTGTGGCATTGCGCCGTCACGCCTGGCTGCGTTCTGCTACTCTGCCCCAAGAAACGAAGAATCGGATTGAAGATCTCCCTTTTGATGGGGAAGGTCTGTTCAATTCCGAAACAGACGCGGCAATGGATACCCTGCACAAGGCCAGGATGACAGCAAAGAAGATGGGTTTTCAGCACAACCCACAACCATATCGGCAACGAAAGTGGTATAGGCCGGTGCAGTATAAACAGCAGCAGCAGCAAGACAAGACCCAACGTTATCAGCCAGACACGTCAAGGCCGTACCAGCAGCGAAAGACGACGGGTCGCTTCCAGCAACGTGGTAAACAGGCGATGTCGCATAAGCGTCATCTTTGACTTGCCACCTGCAAGGTTCGACGACCCTGCGAACAGGCTTCAGCCCTATCTACACGCCTGGGCAGCCATAACTTCGGATGTTTGGGTGTTGGACATTGTGAAAGACGGTTACAAATTGGAGCTCGAATTCCTCCCTCCCCTTGGTACTATAAAGTCTACACCGCCGACCATCGCTCTTGTCCAGGAGGCGGCAGAATTGCTTCGCAAAGGCGCCATCACAAGAGTAAAAGCGTACCATCTTCAAACCGGTTTTTACTCCCGGTATTTTACGGTACCAAAGAGGGACGGGGGACTTCGCCCCATTATGGATCTCAGGGCTTTAAACAAGTACATACGCACCAAAAAGTTTCGGATGATTACCCTAGCATCAGTTCTTCCCATGTTGAGGAAGGGCAGCTGGTTCACGCTGATAGACTTGAAGGACGCGTACTTTCATGTCGCAATTCATCCATCACACCGACGTTACCTCAGGTTTATCATCGGAAATCGAGCGTACCAGTTTTCTGTCCTGCCGTTTGGCCTAAAATCCGCGCCACGGGTGTTCACCAAGTGTATGTCGGCAGTTTGTGCATACCTACGATCAAACAACATCGACGTGTATCCTTACCTGGACGATTGGCTGATCGTCTCCACCTCCAGAAGCCAGGCGCTGACCGACGTTCACGAGGTTTCCACCCTTCTATCGTCTCTTGGGCTGCAGATAAATTTCAAGAAATCCATTACTCAGCCCTCCCGTCGTTTACAGTTCATAGGAGTAACTCTAGATTCCACTGTGGGAAGAGCGTTTCTTCCAGTGGACAGGGCTGCGGCCATACGACAACTCGCGAACAAACAGAGAGCGCAGCATCGCATCTCCGCATTCCAGATTTTAAGGCTGCTAGGATTGATGGCCGCGAGTGTGTTCGTCGTCCGTTGGGCACGTCTTCACATGCGACCTCTCCAGCAATTCTTGCTCAAACATTACTCCTCCCTGCAAAACCCTCACAAGGTGATACTTACCGTGCCGTTGTCTGTAAGAAGTTCGCTCCGATGGTGGACGGACATGAACAATCTATCTCGCGGCATGCCGTTTCTAACGCAGGGTCCGTCTCGAGTAGTAACAACCGATGCGTCTCTGGCTGGTTGGGGTGCTCATCACGCCAGCCTAGTAACACAAGGAAGATGGTCACCTTCAGAAGCCCGCCTTCATATAAACATATTGGAGCTTCTAGCGGTCCAAAAAGCACTACAAGCTTTCTCTCCGCACCTACAAGGCCATCATGTCAGGATTCTAACCGACAATACCACAGTTGTATGGTATTTAAACAAGCAAGGAGGGACGAGATCAAGTCGCCTCCTTCGCCTCGTCTTGGACATTCTGCAATGGGCTATTGCCCACAACATGCTATTGTCGGCGCTTCACATTGCAGGAAAAGCCAATGTCATGGCAGACAACTTGAGCAGATCATTCGGAAACACCCACGAGTGGGAGCTTTCACCGCGCATCCTGGACCAGCTATTCGCTCGTTGGGGGTTCCCCGACATCGATCTATTTGCCACAGAGACCAACGCGGTGTGCCCAGATTATTGCTCGAGAGCGGGCATAGGGAAAGCATCCCTGGGGGATGCCATGCAATGGGACTGGTCGAAGGGATTTCTTTATGTCTTTCCCCCGATCCCGCTACTGGCGTTGGCGGTGGCCAACATCCGGCACAGCAATTCAAACGCTATACTAATAGCTCCATGGTGGCCAAGGCAACCTTGGTTCACGCCGCTACTCAGACTGGCGAAAACGCGGGTTTGGCACCTACCGCGTATTCCCAACCTTCTCTCCTGGGAGAGCGGCAGAATTTTGCATCCCGATGTCCACGATCTACATCTAGCGGCATGGAGAATCCAACGGCTTGGACAGGCTTAGCTTTGACAGGAGCAGTCCAAGCAATCTTAGAAGCAGCACGTAAACCCTCTACCAGACTATCATACAGTAGAAAATGGAAGCGTTTCCAAGACTATGCGTTGCTCAATGCTTTTGACCCTTTGACAGCGAGCTTGCCTAACATTGTTTCTTTTCTCTATTCGTTGCACTCGGTAGGGTTGAAGCCTGCCTCTATCCGAGTATATCTATCTGCCATCTCAGCAAACTATGGCTTGGTGGACGGTTACTCAGTGTTTACACATCCTATGACGAGAGCATTTCTAAGGGGCCTGAATAATTTGTTTCCCACAGTTCGCCCAGTTGTTCCACAATGGAGTCTCTCGTTGGTTCTCACCGTACTCACGTCAAAACCTTTCGAACCGTTAGCAACGATAGATATTCGTTTGTTAACACTTAAAACTGTTTTCCTGGTTGCAGTCACGTCTGCAAGACGTGTTTCGGAATTGGGGGCACTACTTATAGATCTTCCCTATTTACAATTTTTTCGGGATAAGGTGGTTCTGAGACCAGATCCGATGTTTGTTCCAAAAATATCCTCGACGTTCCACATGACTCAGGATATTGTCTTACCCACGTTCTTCCAACCCTCGTCAGACCCGTTATCCTCTGCGTTACATGCATTAGATGTTAGAAGGGCGTTAGCCTTCTATAAGTCGAGAACTGAGAATTTTAGACAATCTCGAAAGTTGTTTGTGTGTTATGGAGGAGTGTCTAAAGGACTGCCAGTCTCTCCACAACGCATATCCAAGTGGGTAGTAGACACTATTATGCTGGCCTACCAGATCGCAAAGCGCGACCTGCCTTTTCATTTGACAGCACATTCTACGAGAGCGCAAGCTACGTCTTCTGCACTGCTCCGAGGAGCGTCGCTCACTGATATCTGTAAAGCAGCCACCTGGTCGAATGCATCAACTTTTGTGAAGCATTACCGCCTTGATGTAAGAGCTCGACAGGACTCCTCTTTTGGCAGAGCGGTCCTTTCATCGATTTGTCAATAATCAAGCAGCGTGCCTACCCGCCTCCGGTAAGTTTGCTTGTTATTCGCCCATATGTGTGATGCACAGAGACCACGAAGAAGAAATGCAGGTTGCTTACCTGTAACTGTAGTTCTTCGAGTGGTCATCTGTGCAGTCACACAACCCGCCCACCATCCCCTCTTGGCATCGCTGTTGTGACGTCAAGTTGATTCGCCATGCTCTTGTTTAGCTTGTATGCTCAATGCCTTAGTTGCGAGGCCTAGCGGTCTCAGGGAACTGAGGTAAGTCAGAGCGGGAACCCTGAGCATGCGCGGTAGGATGGTGGGGGGAGGGGTTCCCGCCAAAACTCTATCTAGCTATTGAAGTTTCCCGGAAGTAGGCTCGGCGTCGGCGCGAGCCCATATGTGTGACTGCACAGATGACCACTCGAAGAACTACAGTTACAGGTAAGCAACCTGCATTTATTCAAAATATGGTGGATATTCTATTTTAAAGCAAGAATTGATGCTGAGCTCTTAAGTATATATTGGTTTTCAATTCATTTGGTGATCAGTACTATTAAAACTGATAGTGCCAGTCATGTATTTTGGTAGGAGGAGATACCCTTGTATAAAACAGACCATTGGTTATGCGAGGGTTGTTTTACATTTGCATAACCTACACTCATCAGGTTCACATGACATGAGAATCCCTGAACAAGGGTTGCAGATTGAAAATGGTGACCACACTTGCCCCAAACATGCCACAGCTTCAATGTGGGTTAAATTACTCACAGTGGGCTATCATATCATGCGAACAGTCCCAGTGAGTGAGTGAGTGAATGAGTGAAAGATCTGGAAGGAGGATTTGTCTATACATACTTCTCTATGTAGATCATCTGCTGGGTGAGATTTGTATTATACAGTTTTTAATGTTCTTTTTTTATTGTCCTAATGTTTTATTATAGTATACCACCTTGATTGCTTTTTAGCATATTAATAATAATAAAATAATATATTTTGTGTAGCTTTGAGAGCTTATTGAATTGTCAGATTTTTCTATTTGCGCTGATAATTTATTAACTATGTGAGATGGACACAAATAGTAGCTTGTGATTAATTTTGGGACCTGATTAAACTGAACTACAGCAATGTTTGTAATAATGATAGGTCACATTTGGATCCTTTTTACTGGCTAACCTAAATAGGAATTCAGTTTTGTGGATGTAAAATAATTTCAGTAACACTCCCCCCCCCCCCCCCCCCGGATGTTTCTAAATACATACACTAAATACAATCTCTCTTTACTAATGGCAACTGGAAATGACTGAGAGATTGGGTTCACATGACACAAAAACCTATTCTGAATGACAAGCCAGGTGGGTTTTGTGTCATGATAACCTGGACTGATTTCCACAGAATGGCTTGTGCGTGAGCAACAAGCCACCCTAACAACCCTTGGTTTGTTCCTGGGGTTGTTCAACCCATGATGGACTGGTGTGTCATCCAAACCTGGCACTGCCAACCCGTTGTGGATTCCAGGCATCTGTGAGCAAGCCACTTGGCAACAGCAGCAGAAACCCTTGCCACTCTTGCTGAGCAATCTTGCCTGTGAGCAAGTGAAAGCCCCTCCAATGGTGCCCACTAAACTCTTTTTATTTCAACTCCAATTTGTGCAAATGCCTGGGTTGGAGCCAGGAACTGCGACTGGGGGCACGGTTCCCATGGAGAGGGGCTCGGTGGCAGACAGGATGGGTTCTGCTGCCAAATCCTCTGGATAAGTGCTGGAGCTGGAAGAAGGACCTAAGGTGAAGGAGGGGGAGAACAGCCCATGGTGAGCCTGATTGTCTATCAGGCTCAACAGGCTCACCATGCCTTGTTCCGACGACAAGCCACACTGCGTGGCTTATTTTGCAGGGTAGCTTGTTGTGTTGTACAAACTCAGCCAGTGTCTCTTACAATTTGAATTCTGCTAACAATGGAACAGCTGGCTGGGCCAGGGAAGTGATTAATGCCTCTCTGCGAGAGGTAGTGTTCCCAGACCATCTGAAAGAGGCGGTAGCGAGCACTCCTAAAGAAATCTTCCCTGTATACGGAAAATCATAACAACTGTAGGCTGGTGGCAGATGTCCTTGAGCGAGTGGTTGCGGGCCAGCTCCAGACACTCTTGGATGAGACCGAATATCTGGATCCATTTCAGTCAGGTTTCAGGCCTGGTTTTGGTACGGAAACAGCCTTGGTCGCCCTGTATGATGACCAGTGTCGGGAGAAAGACGGGGAGTGTGACTCTGTTGATTCTCCTTGATCTCTCAGCAGCTTTAGATACCATTGACCAAGGTATCCGTTTGGGACGACTGACTGAATTGGGAGTGGGAGGTACTGCATTACAGTGATTCTGCTCCTACTTGGTGGGTTGGCTCCAGAAGGTGGTGCTTGGGGAACATTGCTTGGCCCTGTGGATTTTCCAGTATGGGGGTCAGTCTTGTCCCCCATGCTGTTCAACATCTACATGAAACTGTTTGGTGCAGTAATCTGGAGTTTTGGAGTGCGTTGTGATCAGTACGCTTATGACATGCAGCTCTATATCTCCTTCTCATCTTCATCAGGTGAGGCTGTGGATGTGTTGAACCAGTGTCTGGCTGTGATAATGGACTGGATGAGGGCTAATAAACTGAAACTCAATCCAGACAAGACTGTTAGTGGGTGGTTCCTCTGACTGAATAGAGGGTGTTCAGCCTGTTCTGGATGGGGTTGCACTCCCCCTGAAGGAGCAGGTTCGTAGCTTGGGGGTTTTCCTAGAACCATCTCTGCCACTTGAGGCTTCGGTTGGTGGCCCAGTTACGCCCCTATCTGGACAGGGATAAGTTAGATTACTGCAATGTGCTCCATGTGGGGTTGCCTTTGAAGACAGTTGAGAAGCTGCAGCTTGTGCAAAATGCAGCAGTCAGATTGATAAAAGGAACCAGGTTCGAACATATAAGACCAACTCTGGCCCACTTGCATTGGTTGCCTGTACGTTTCTGAGCGCGATTAAAATTGCTGGTTTTAACCTATAAAGCCTTATATGTCTTGGGACCACATTACCTGATGGAACGCCTTTCCTGACATGAACCTGTATACTACGCTCAACATCTGAGGTCCTCCTCCAGGTGCCTACTCTGAGGGAAGCTCAGAGGATGGCAACAAGGGAGAGGGCCTTTTCAGTGGTGGTCCCCCAATTGTGGAACGATCTCCCTGATGAAGCTCGCCTAGCGCCAACATTGTTATCTTTTCAGCGCAAGTTCAAGACTTTTCTCCCAGGCATTTAATGGCATATGTTGAGCTTTCTAACCACCCCAGATCAATATCCGTTTAAACAGATATTGTCTTTTTATGTTATCTGTTTTACGTTTTTATGGGTTTTAAATTTTCTATATTATCTGTTTTATGTTTTTACGGGTTTAAAATTTTGTTTATCTGTTTTCTTAAATATTCAATGTTTTAATCTTTGTAAACCACCCAGAGAGGGGGAGGAAGAGGAATAATAATAATAATAATAATAGAATAGTTTTTAAAAAATACCACTAAATATCCAGTCTGAAATTAACAGAGTACATTATATTTCTTAGGTCCTTACAGGTGTGGCGGGAGAGGATGCAGAATGTCATGCAGCAAAACTGTTAGAGGTCATCATTCTACAGTGTAAAGGTCGTGGCATTGATCAGGTAAGTAGAATGGATTTTTGGCTATCTTAAGAAAACTACATGAAAGATACAGCTTTCTGAAGGTGAACAGCCAGCTGTTATTTTTCATGCGTAATTAACAAGCAATTTTAGACAAATATGTCCCACAAAGATAGTACTAGTATAACACTAGTAGAGTCTTTCTGAAGCTTCTACTCTCTTTCTGCTTATTTGGAAAGAGAAGTTCAATTTAAGTTGATAAAGCAGAGCTAACTAAACAAATCCTCCCATTTCTGCTAGATACTTCTGGTGCTGTTAACTAATTAGAGGTAATACAGTAGCTGAGATATTTACACGGAGGTCAACTTTTTTAAGGAACTGAAAATCCATAGTTTTGAAATTATACATCTTGTGCAGTCATAGTTGAGGAGTCTCAGACCCCATCCATATCTGTACATTTCACCTGCTGATCTTCACTTACTTATTGCTCCCTAGTGTAGCTGATATAGCTGTAATACCTGTAAGGCTGCCGCCTTGCAATACAAATACCAGTTTTATAGCCTGATGCCCAGGAGAGAAGGAAGCCACAGATCTCTTCCTGGTCATGCTGTTCTTCCTACACGCTGTGCAGCATATCTGGATTCTGGGTTGCTACAGTATGTAAGAGGAGGGGATGGATAAAGAGATTGGAAAAAGAGTGGGTGGGGAAAGCTGTGGCCTTCTTGTTTCCTGTTACACTGGAGAGTTTAAACCAGCCTTCCCCAACTCCACACTCTCCACATGTGTTGGACTACAATTCCCACCAGTCCCCAGTGCTGCCTGGGGCTGATGGGAGTTGTAGTCCAACACGTCCGGCGGTGCCCCCAATTAGGAGCTAGTTGAAAAGTTATGTATCTTGTCCTTGGGCTGATTGCAAGGTGAGAGTGCTAAATAACCACTTAACTCCGGATATTGTTACTGCAAATACATTGTTGTTTTTAAATACTGAAATCTTATGTTGTAACATTTAAAGATGTTTTCCCGTTCTTTCAGTGTATACCTTTATTTGTGGAAGCTGCTTTAGAACGATTGACCAGAGAAGTTAAAACAAGTGAACTGCGAACAATGTGCCTCCAGGTTGCCATAGCTGCTCTATATTACAATCCTCATCTACTTCTGAATACTCTGGAAAATCTTCGCTTCCCCAATAATGTGGAGCCTGTTACAAGTCACTTCATTACACAGTGGCTTAATGATGTAGACTGCTTTTTGGGGTAAGCTTGGTGTCTCTTTGAGATCACAGCACTGATCCACTGAATCCTTTAATGCAGAGGCAAGGAATTGTGTGAACACAATGGATGTCTCCACCTTTTCCACCTAACTTCTCCATTCATTGTGGGCTATATTTGTTTGAGAAAAGTGAAAAGAAGCTCTGCTTTACATGTGGACTGTCTTGCTTGAGCACTTCTCTGAATAAGGGTTTGTTGGGTTCCTTTTTTCCTAAAATTGAAAAGAATGTAATACAAAATTTCTTTTCGCATTTCAGACTTCATGACAGGAAAATGTGTGTGCTAGGCTTGTGTGCACTCATTGATCTGGAGCAAATACCACAGGTTTTAAATCAGGTTTCGGGCCAAATCCTGCCAGCTTTCATCCTTTTATTTAATGGGTTGAAAAGAGCATATGCTTGCCATGCTGAACATGAAAATGATAGTGATGATGATGATGATGCAGAAGAAGATGAGGATGCAGGTATGATCTTTCAGGCAGCTGTTGATAGTTTTTCAGCAAAATTTTAGTCCTGGTATATCTGTCTTTGAATTTTTATTTGCATACTTATACCTCCTTGCTATATTTTTGTGCTTCTAAATAAGATTCAAATGTTCATGGATTTCAGCCTGTCCTCTTCCTTATTTTTCACATACTAGCCCAGTTTGTGTGATCTAATAAGCCATAGTGGTCGGGTTTGGAAGATCACAGGGGTAAAAGAAATCACCATGGCTTCTTATTTATTCTTACTTATTTATTTAAATAATTTCTTGGCTGCTTTTCAGGGCAGAAGTCCTCGCAAGGTGGCTTACAACAAAATACATAAAAACAGTTATAAATACATAATCACAATAAAATAGCAATTAAAAACAATAAAACCAACAATAAAACCAGCTTCTTTTTTCCTCCCCATGCATGCCACTTGCACGACCGTCATTTCCGTGATTACTCACAATGCAGCGTGGATTAGCATGTGGTCTGAACCCAGCGCAGTGGGGGTGGTTTCTAAACCATCCCACAATCCCTACTACAAGCAATAGGATGGTTTAGAAGCCATCCCCGACGTGCACCTCATTGAATTTGGATGATACTCTAACCTGCGTTGTGGGTAATTGGAAATTGTGATTGTGCAAGCGGCTTCTTTGCCCCTTGTGATCAGATGAATTAGTCCACTGGCTTATTGAAATGGACAGTGTGTACCGGATGCCATACTAAGCCACTGTGGCTTGTTTTGATCACATGAACAGAGTCAGTGTTTTGTTTCCTATATTATATGAATATTTCTTACTGTGTTTGCTCATTTGGTCTTTCCTTTTACTTCATCTCCCTGTTTTATTGAGTATTTCTTATGAGATGAGCAATTTCATTCTTTATGCTAAGTGTCTTTATTTTTATGTTCCTCTTCTTTACCCTTTTCCTGATTTTACTTTAAAAAAAACAAAGTTAAACAGGCTTCATGTGGTTGCTTCCTCACTCTACTTAATCTGTTGCATTGTACGACCATCATTTTTTACTCAGTTCATCTCATATCCTTTTGCTGTTAATGTCTCCATGCCAGGTTTTCATTTCTCATTTGCAAACTGTACAGTACAAATTGACTAAATGTGTATCTAGTGCTTTCTAAGGACATGAGATATTGTCAGTTTTTAAAAAGCTAGAGTGCAGCACTAGGACAAAAAGTGGGGAAGTAATATGGAGTGCAAATATTGTAATGATAAATGGAGTAATGATAAATGGAGAAAACAGCCTTTGCTGTCTTTGAACCATTCTTGTAATTCTGCATCTTCTTGCAGAGGAGCTTGGGAGTGATGAAGATGATATTGATGAAGATGGACAAGAGTATTTAGAGATTTTGGCCAAGCAGGCTGGAGAAGATGGAGATGATGAGGATTGGGAAGAAGATGATGCTGAAGAGACCGCTCTAGAGGGTTATTCAACAATTATTGATGATGATGATAACCCTGTTGATGAATACCAGATATTTAAAGCAATTTTTCAGAGTAAGAGCAATTATAATTTGCACAGAAAATCTGTATTCTTTTTTCTTTGTAGATGCATGTATGTTGAAAAGGGAGGTTTAGAGGTATAGAGGGGCTTTAGAAGATTCAGGGATGAGGAGTATGATTTCAAATGCAGCTGAGGCATTCCATAACACTGACATGGGTTAAGTTTGATGGAAGTGGACACCTGCATCAGAAAGTAGAGCTTTGTTTGTTTTTGGTAAAAATCCTACCTTTCATTGGCAAAGTTCTACCACATCACTGAAAGTCACCTCAGTTGGAGCAACCACACCCACTTCTATTGGCAAACTCCACTTACACTGCCTGATTTTAATTTTCTTACTGTGGGTGAAGGGGCTGTTCTAGAAATGTGTGTAGTTTTTTGTGGGAAAAGAAATAACATTGGAGGGAGAACACCTTGTCATTTTGGAGAAGCAAAGTATTTTCATTTTTAAATACTGAAATATAAAAGGGAGCCGGCAGGAAAACTGGGATTCCTCCTCCCAACCAACATGGAATGTTAGTGATCTATCTCTACTGGTTAGACGTTTTTCAGGCAGGGTACTATCATTAACCCAACACCATGTGATGTAGCAGGAGTAGGGTTATATTACTCCTGTTATATTGCATGGTATTGGGTTGAAGATAGTACCCTGTTTGAAAAATTCCCTGACAGACGTGTGCCTTACCCAAAGGATGAGTTAGAGGGAAAGCAATCTCAGGTGATGTCACAAATTGTGTTACTATTACATCAGCAATTGCAGAAGCTCTCCAGACATAACTGTCCAGAGGGCAAGTAGTCAGTCATCCATTCATTGTCTGCTGTCACTTCTATCTTGACAAAAACAGGCCTTCAGTCCTCCTAACATTTTTTAGTTCAGAGATGGTAAGAATGATATAAGAATAAAATAGGGCATGGTTGGCCAAATTTGGCACTAGGTAGGGAGAGAGGGGGCTGGTTGCTAGGAGCAGAAGGATTTTTGAGGAATTCTTCATGGCTGTCTCAGTATGACCTTGTAAAGCTTGTTGCCAACAGATCTTGTTAATTTTCTACAAAAATAAATCAGAGTTCCATGCCAATCAATGCCATTTTTTTCTATATGGTGCATATAGAAGTTTAAAATGTTTTAAATATTAGCTGGTTTTATGTTTTATGGTTTTAAATTTTGCATATTTACTTTTTAATGTTCAATCTTTTAATTTTTGTATACCGCCCAGAGAGCTTCGGCTATGGGGTGGTATATAAATGTAATAAAAAAAAATAATAACTCAAAAAACATTTTCAAAGCCATCAACACCTATGCAATACACATTCTCACATACTTATTTGCAATCATACACTGGTCGCACACTGAACTTGAAGAAATAAACAGACTCAGTCGCACCGAACTCACAAAACACCGCATGCTCGATCCCAACTCATGCATTGAAAGAACAACAATCAGCAGGAAAGAGGTCTGCTAGACATTAACACAATGCATGCTAAACAGATAAAATCACTCAGAGAATTCTTCCACACTAACCCCCCCATTTATAAAGCCATAGTAACAGCAGATAAAAATTACACCCCACTTAACCTAGCACTACAAAACGAAGATCAAACATTGACCACTCACACTCACAGAGAAAAAAGAAAAATGGGCACAAAAAGCACTCCATGGGAAGCACTACAACATAATACAGAACCCACAAATAAAGAACAAGCGTACGAATGGCTCAGGAAGGGTGAGCTATTTCCAGAAACAGAAGGATTCCTAATAGCTATACAGGATCAAGTTATAGCCGCCAAGAACTACCAAAAATATATCACAAAAGATAACAGTGTAACAACAGACCTATGCAGGAAATGTCATCAGTTCCAAGAAACAATAGACCACATAATGGGGGGATGTAAAATTCTGGCAGGAATGGACTATACAGACAGACACAATACAGCTGCAAAAATAATTCACCAACTGGCCATCAAATTCAACCTTATCAAACAATCTACACCATACTATACGTACTCACTCGAAACAATCTTGGAAAATGCACATCATAAAATATGCTGGGACAGAACAATTCATACCGACAATACCCTGCAAATGACCAGACATAACGGACATAGACAAAAAAGAAAAAACACACATACTTCATCGACATAGCAAGACCGAATGACAAAAATGTTGAAAAGGAAGAAGAAAAGAGAGACAAATATACACCACTGGCCATAGAAGTCAAAGAACTGTGGCATCAGGAAAAGGTCACAATTATTCCATTAGTCACTTCAGTCACCAGCATCACAACAAAAAACTATACAGAAAACCTTCAGAAACTGAGCCTACCAAAATACATCCACGTCAACATCCAGAAAGCAGTCATACTTAGAACATGCTAAATTGTCAGGAAATTCCTGAATCTGTAAAAGATAGCATGACTTGGCAAAGCCCATCATGTCCATCTAGAAAAACCGCCACGAGCGAGAAAGATGAAATAATAATAATGTTAGTTTCAGAGAAACCAAAAGAAAAAGGGCACCAATAACAAGGAAAAACAGGGAGATGAAATCTCAAACATAAACAAAAATAAATATTTTATAGTCCATTTAGAGACATATTTCTTCTTTGGGGTGCCTCAATTAAGAACAGTGAATATATAACTACAATGGTGAAACTAATGTCTTGAAAATAGCAATAAAATGAAAAGGTCAGGAAATACCTTTAATATTTGTAACACTTACATTAAAATATGCAAATAACTCTCAGTATGAATAAGAACAACATAAAAAACAGCCTGATACCAATGGAATGAAGTACTGACCTTAAAAAAGGACACTGTTGTGTCTTCTAGTGTATTCTGTAACTAAATGAATTCAGGATGTGGCTACAACTTATAATACTATGGATTATTATTATTATTATTTATTGCATTTCTATACCGCCCCATAACTGAAGCTATCACATCTGTTCCATTTTCAGGTGTCTTTGGGCCTATATTAGAAACTGGTATCAGTGAAATAGTATGCTGGCTGTGTTTACATGTCATGTTGGCTCTATTTACATGTCAAGCTAAACTATGGTTTGGTGTGATGTTCACGTACAGGAACGAGTCACAGTGGCATTGGACGTTGCAACAAACAACTCGTTCCTGGTTGTTGTTGTTTTAAGCAAAGTGGAAGTGGTGAATGGGCAAGAGACAATGCACTTGTTTCCGTGCAGCCCAATCAATTCATAAGTTGTTTAACCTGCAAATTGGTGTTACAAGTGTGTTAAGGCAATAGCATCATTTGAGGATTGTTTTGTATTCTTGAGATTGCAACTCACACTTGTTTCCTTTCATGAAGTTAATATGCCATGTGTTTCTGAGAGCAATGTTTTCATTTTGGCCGAATTTGAAGAATTTGGGGAGAGACTAAGCCAGTAGTTAGCATTGAGGGAGATGTTTGGGCTTGAGAGAAAGTACTGAAGAGGACTAGAAGCCAAGGTGGTGGTGGAGTGAGGAGCTATGTAGGGCAAAGAAATGCCAGCCCTGCATAGCAAGACTGGGATTTCTTTGCAAACAAAGAGAGAAATACCAGCCTTCCAACCTCTGAAAACAGCCTTTCGATTTCTGACCCTTCCAACAACCATTACCTCTTTGTGCATATCTCTATATTGTTTAAAATGTGTCTATATTCAACTATAAGACCTCAAAACCAGCTTGAAAAATACTCCCCTTGAAGCCAAGTTATTAAATATCTACAAATTCTGCAGAGTCTTTATCTAATGCTGCAAAAATTAACATTAATGGTTCTAGTTAGAAATACAGTAACTTAGGGAGTTTCTAAAAGGAGTAGTGAACTGTGATTATCTTCAATCTGCCCATAGTTTTCTAATACTTTTACGTCTCTTTGTTTTATAGCAATTCAAAATCGTAACCCTGTGTGGTACCAAGCATTGACACGTGGTCTTAATGAAGATCAAAGAAAACAATTACAGGACATAGCAATTTTAGCAGATCAACGGAGAGCAGCCCATGGTATGCATGTTTCCACTGAGTTTTATATCATTGATTCCTATTAAGTGTGGTTGTGTCATTTTACGAACAGTCCTATGGCTACACACACCACCCTGAAAGTGCTCCGTTTTATCCTTGGAAGCTAATTAGTCAAGTCCAGTTAGTACTTGCGTAAGGGCGTTTTACGAAAGGAAAGGTATTAAGTATTAAAACTAGAGAGGGGAACAAGGAGAACTACATCAGCATTAACTTAATGTAATTAGAATGAATTAACAAACACTTCAGGTGATCCTGGTGGAGGTGGGCCCTTGCATAGACTTCATTTTCAGTATTCACATTTTGTAATATTTTACATGCTTACAAAAATAAAGTATGGGTTTGTAAAAGATGTGATTTTTGAGTCTCTTGAAGCATTTTTAAAACACGGTTTAAAAACAGCAACCACCCCTGGCTCTTGTAGCATGTGAAAAACTTTATACAAACCTGACAAACAAGGTTTGTGACATTCAGATAATTTGATTTTCCCCTCCTTTTCAGAATCCAAAATGATTGAAAAGCATGGTGGATACAAATTCAATGCTCCGGTTGTGCCAAGTTCATTCAATTTTGGTGGTCCAGCCCCAGGAATGAATTGAATTATCACTACTTTCCCTCCTACTGTGTGGTTGTAGTGAAGAGCTTGTGTTCCTCCCAATATAGTGGTTCCAGAACTGGTTCATGTTATCTACAGCTCACTCTAAATGAATTGGTAGATTGAACATTTCAAAAAAGAAAAAAGCCAACCCAGGAAGTGGGACTTGATCATGCAACCTAATACTGGAAAGAAGGTTTTATGAAGATAGGAAGAACCTGACACTTCAGCTTCAAATGACACGCTGTGGAAATCAGAAATCAAGAGGGGATGTCACGAAGGCAGTTTCCTTTCTATGAAGAGAAAAGGCATTGGCTGCAGGACTGTTGGAAAGGTCTCATTTACAGTACACAAGCTGGAAAGCCAATTTAATTTTTACACCTGTGAGACTGAGTATTTGCCCAATCTTCTTCCTGTTCCCTTCTCCCTTCTGGGTATCTATTCTTTTAATGTACATAAAGGTGATTGGATAGCCTTACTTAACACTTCATCATTTCCATTTATCAAGATTGTTCATATGTAGAATATCGGACACTTATTGTAGCACTACATAACTGATTAAATCTGTAAATGATTTAGCACTTTCATATTGAAACAAGCCTGCTAGCCTATGTACAAAAATAGCAAAATGTTTGTTTATAAAAAAAGGGATGTTCTGGGAAAAATTTCAAGTTATTAATTTAAAACTAGCAGTTTTGTACTTGGTGACTTTGTGGTGCAGTCACCACTGGTTGTGACTTGAATTTGGTTATGTAAAAAGGGGTTAGTGGTATTTCATTGCTGCTAAAAAAGAAAAAAAATGGCAACACCCTCTGTGTCCTTTGTTTTTTCTTAAAGCTGTCAATGTACAAGTGGAAATTTGGATACAGAAACCTTCATGTTTAAATGCTGAGATGGGAGTTAAACTTCTCAGCAGCATGTGAAATCTGACATGAAGTTCTGCTTTTACAGGAGTGTATTTTGAAGTGTGATGGTGAAACATCTATATAGGCAATCTATTAAAAATAATTTGGCTAACTTGGGTTGGATCTGATTGAAGTTTTATTCCCATATTTGGGAATATGGTTGTTTTCATCCTGTTACTCCTTTTCCAGCAACTGGGTAGAGGTTTTAACATCTCCATCGCCTCTCTTCTTTCCCCTCTCCCATACTTTTTGATGCCCAGAAAGAGACAGTCTTTGATTTGCTTGTTCCAGCTAGAACAGTGGCCCAGTTTGGATGATCATTTCCGCTTAAACCGAGTTATAAATTAGTATTTTACTCACGTATGCAGCCACTGTGTAAGCTACAAGTAAATCAGGAAGTATCTTAAGCATAGATTCATGTTTTGTGTGGACTGGGAAACTATGGTTGCCAGCTTCAGAACAAGCCAAAATTCTAAATCAAGTTTGTGGTTTCAAATCCTGGCTTGTTCCAAAGCTGGTAACCAAACTTTCCTGGTTCCCATGAAACAAGAAACTATGGTTAGAGATCTTTGGCATAATTGTGGCTTGTATGAAGGAGCTATGTACACAGGCAAAAGGCTTGTTTGTATCTTGGCTTATTAAGTTGGCATACAATTATCTGAACATGGCCTCAGGGTTAACAAGTCCAATGTTTGAAGCAACCATTCTTTCTCCTTTATATCCTTGCCTCCAGGTGGTATAGTAGCTAGCATTTTAACTAGAAAGGCAACGAATTCCTCCCTACTGGGACCACTATTAAAATGACTCTATGAAGAAGCCAACATCAAAATGATGTGACTGGGCTGGCTTAGCGCCCTATCTACAAAATATATACATACAGAATCTTACATGCTGAATTTTTTTGATCTTGCCTTGAGATCACCGGTGTCAAATCTTTTATTTAAGTAAAATGTTTCTTTCTCCTGGCTGTTTTTATATTCAATGTCATCTGCTGTTACAACTGATACTGAGCAAGCTACCTTAATTTAAATGTAAGCCTCCAAAACTTTAAAGGCAGACTGAAAAATGAACTGAATTTTTATCTATAAAAATGAAACTGAAATGAACATATATATTATGATATTCAAAAATGCAGTCTTCGGAAAATCAATTTGTGTGATGCGTGTTTTATATATATATATATATATGTATATCAATTTGAGGGTCGGGTGGGGTATGTGCATGGAATGTAAAGTTTTTGATAGAATACCTACTCATTTGTTTCAAACCAGACCAAGGGCTGTGCGTGTATACTCAAGCGTCTGTCCTTTACTCCAATCTTCACCCATATGTAGATTCGATTAGAGACAGGCTTATTTATGTAACAGCGTAGCTAGTTGATAAGAGCATCTTCCAACCATCCCCATTCAGGTTCTGGGCAGACGAGCTCAAAATATTTGGGTTCCTGAACCTGTCCTGAAGACTTCGTTGCTGTTCTGTCTTTTGAGTTTTTTAATAATAATAATAATAATTATTTATTTCTTACCCGCCTCTCCCTCTGGATCAAGGCGGGGAACATTAAAAACAAATGATATAAAATACATAAAACTGATTAAACCATATAAAAACTAATACATTGTTAAAATACCAATAAAACTCTTAAAATTCTCCTGGGTAAGTAGGCCTGCCGGAAGAGATCAGTCTTTATAGCTTTCTGAAATTCTGAAAGACTGTTAAGTTGGTGAATCTCTCCCGGCAGGCTATTCCAGTCTGGGAGCGGCAGAAGAGAAGCTATGTACTGTATTACATTTACTGTGGATTTTTTCTTCATTTTTGCATCAGGTACATGCTACTAGATTTGCAGGTGCTCGTTATCGCTAAGACATTTCAGTCAAGTTATTAGTATTCAGAGCAGACTTGGTAGATTTGGTTCTCTATGAAAATATTTTTCTCCTTTGACTGAGCCCTACAAACCTATAAGCTTGACACTAGAAGCACCAACTTATATGAGGGACATCTATCTGGCTACAGACTATGTTTGGTGTATTTATATTACAAAACAAAGTATTGGGAGCTCAGAAACTATCTACATGAAAACTGTTTCACTTAACTAAAATGTAAAATTCACTGAACCAGCAGGCTTAAATCAGTGGTTAGCTAGTTGTCAGATAATTATCTCCTTTGATGGATACTTAAAAGGAATGTAAAACTCTGGTAATTTATTCATTTCTGCTGGCATCTAACAGCATATTAGCATAACATGGTTTGTGTTGAGTTACAGATATAACCCCTAAACACTTTCTGCCTGGCAGTAGAAAATCTTGGCCCAGGTGTTATAGTACCACTTTCAAGTAATCTCATTGAAGTAAGTTTTCTTTCATATATATAACATAACTTGGTGTTCCTCGATCCTACGAGCTCCTGTCTGAAGATATATTTTTTGTTTCTGAATACTTTTGTAGCAATGACAAAAAAAGAGTCTTAGTTCTCACAGTTAAGCATGCATCTATGTGCAAGGAATCAATTATGTGTTGCTATATGAAATTAGAACTAGTACAGTCCAGAAGCAGATTTACCATCCTGATCCATGATTTGTGAGAACTAGTTCCAAGAGGGAGGAAAAGGAAAACAATGTTTCTTCCATAACTATTATAAAAAGCACACACACATATAAAAAATGTGTATGCTGCACTAGGTAACAAAAATGCACTATTTCCTCAAAAATGAGCAGTATTTTCAAAACAAGTGTCTATTGCCAACTTGCACCAATGAAATTAACCCTATAGTGTATTCAAATTGTTTGGGGTTTTTTTTGGCTGTGATTTAACAGGATTCAATATTCAGTGGTTTAACTGAATGTAGATAATCAAAAATTAAAGAATCTTTTTACCTTTCTGTAAGCTTTTTAAAAATGTAATAGTTTATATTTATGTTTCATAAAGAGGCTAAAAATCAAACACATTCCCAAAGGAGAACATGTGGTATGCAGGCATATAGCGGGGAGGGGGGGAACCCCTAATTTTTCTCAACCCAGTTTTTAACGAACAAATAAAACTTTACAATTTTGCCTTTAAAATGCCTGCAAACCAGATGAACTCCCCCTACTTTTGGCAGCCCCCCTCCAAAGTCTTAGGCTGGCTATAGGCATGGTTGTTGAGTGAACTAAATTCTCTGAGCTCCAATACTTGTGTAGCCACAATGGCACCTCCACATGCAAGAGGGGAGGTATCAGTAAGCTTGAGGGAACACCAAATTTAGGGGACCTCCTCAAAACCACTGCAGCGAGGCTTGAGCATACTCCATGACACCAGAATGCCAACTGTTTAAGGGGGCAAAGAATTTAAAACCAAATGGAAGGGGAAATGGAATTATCCTGGAAGAGGTGTATGGCTGGTGGGCAGGCATCCTAAAAGACTATTACATAGTCAACTTAATAGGGATGCATTATTCATTAGCAGTGATAGTATCTGTTTTCTGGAGGTCGGCCTCATACATTCACTCATACCTTTAAGAGCTACATATTCAGGAAATCAACTCTAAGCCACTTGGCACACAAATATCTTTTGAAATTACAATACTGATATCTGATAGGTAGCTGTAAGAGAATCTTGAATTCATGCAAACTGCTTATTAGGATGTAAAGTAGTTATTCTCAGTTGGAGAATCATTGCATATGCCAAGAATATACTTTGGTGGAATTTCAGAGCTACATCTTTCATATGCCCTTAAGAACTTGTGTGATAGGCCCTATCCTCTTAGCTTCAGTTGCCAAACATTACTGAGCTAACATCAGGACATGCTATGATGGCAATAGATCTAGTTTTCTGTATGATGTAGTAAAAACTATAGAACTGGCATAGAGCTGAGTAAGTGGGCTCTAATTTATTGATGGTCTTGTAACACCTAATTCCCAACCAGACATCACTGCCTGGTGCCCCTTTTCTCCACTACTGAAAGCGGTATGTTTATACATATTTGTGTACAATAGCCTGCATTGGCTTCTGAAACAAAATAACCACAGCAATATGTGTTAAATAATTTTGAAAGTTTAATAGAATATCTCATAAGAACATAAGAGCCATGCTGGATCAGACCAAGGGTCCATCACTCTTCACAGTGGCCAACCAGCTGTCAACCAGGAAACCACAAGCAGGACATGGTGCAATAGCATTCTCCCACCCATATTCCTCAGCAACTGGTGTATACAGGCTTACTGTCTCTGATACTGGAGGTAGCCATCAGGACTAGTAGCCATCAATAGCTTCCTCCGAGAATTTATCCAACCCCCTTTTAAAGCCATCTAAATTGGTGGCCATCACATCTTGTGGTAGTAAATTCTATAGTTAACTATGCATTGTGTGAAGAAATGCTTCCTTTTATCTGTCCTGACTCACTAATCATCTTCATGGGATGACCCTGGGTTCTAGAATGGGAGAGGGAGAAAAATGTCTCCCTATCCATTCTCCACACCATGCATTTTGTACACCTGTATCATGTCTCTCCTCAGCCTCCTTTTTCCAAGCTGAACAATCCTAACTGTTGTAAACTTTCCTCATAGGGGAGATGCTCCAGTCACCTGATCATTTTAGTGTCTCAGCTTGGAGAGATCCCATTGAAATTCCTCACAATCCCTTTTTGTTTTAAATAATTTGGTATAGGCAAACTTGGCCACTTCACTGCTCACCCCAAATTCCAGATCATTTATGAACAAGTTGAAAAGAATTGGTCCCAATACAGATTCCTGTGGGACCCAACTATTTACTTCCCTCCTCACAATGGATCTGATTGTTCTTACAGAATAGCTGCAGTTCAAACATTCAGAATAATTGACTTTCTGGATAATTGCTGGGGAATAAAGAGAAACTGCTTATATTTTATGAGGAGACAACCAAAGAATCATTTTAGCTACAAGCTAGGTCTGCTCACTTTTAAAACTAGAGTGCCAGTGTTCTTTTGCAAGCCACCCTGGGAGTGTTATTGAAGGATGTCATATAATTCCTTAAAGAAATTTTGCACCAGAAAATAATAGGCACATATGAGAAATAGCAATAATGGGCAGGACACTAACTGATCATGGATTACTATTGGTCAAACAAGCCACAAAAGGACACTATTAAGAATAACTTGATCTTATGTTTCTGCCTGAAAACCCTGGTGAGCTGCTGCCAGCCAGTGTTAACAATACTGGGCTAGATGAACCAATGGCCTGACCTCAGTATGAGGCAGCTTCCAGTTTTCCTGTAAAGAATAAGACCAAATACAATGGTAATAGGAGCTCCTGTCTGTTAGCAGCGTGTCAGATTAAGCCAGTAATAAACCAGGTTTAAATCTCCAATAGTCATTAAGCTCGTTTAAGGACCTTGGGTTAGTATTTCTTAGCATAAGCGACCTTACAGACTCCTTGTGAGTGGTGATGGTGGTAGGAACATATATGCTGTTTGAAGGAAAAGCAGGATATAGAAGTAGTAAACAAAGAGCACGAAATATCAAGTTGTTATTTTGTTAGCCACTCTTGGGTTCTGTTTTTGTTTTACAGTTATCCAGGACGGGAAATCATGGTGTGCAAACTCAGGGAACCTTTATTAGAACAGCCAAGTCGCCCCAAACGAACCGAAAACTCAGTTGCCCTACTACTTCGCCTATACAACACGGGAAATAGTCTTCTAACCAGTTTGAAGATGGAAAGATGCCAATCCGATTACCAGGAAATAAATCCATTGAACATAATGGTACTTACTTCTGAGTAATCATACATAAGAATGCGCTATAAACTTTTACATACGGAGGACAGCAATGGGCAGCTTGGTCTTAGATAGCTGAACCTTAATTAACGCATCTCCTTTCGTTGCAGAGGTAGAGAAAGCCCCCCACCCACCCGAGTAAGTGAAAGGTTGAGTCCGAGCTAAAAACAGCGGCAATACCCCGCGGCGGTTATTTCGTCCCGCTCGCCGTGAGGTTCCCCTTAAAACCACAGCCACCAGGCGAATTCAAAGGCAAAACGACACCCTCTTACATCCGCATCGTCTCTCCTCGCGAAAAAAAGGAAAATGGCGCCTATCCCTTTTTCCCTTACTGACGCAAAACCGCCTCATCCGACGTATACAAAATGGCGTCCGCAGAAGCCCCGAACCCAGCATAGGCGAGAGTCGCTGTAGCGTGGAGGCGGACTCGTCGGAAAGTAGCCAATAGATAGTGACACCTGAATCTCAACTATCCAATGATAGTCGTGGGCGGTATTTTGAGTCGCAGATTGTCCAATGGAGACTTATGCAGGTGCTGGTTGCGGGGCCCGTCCGCTCGGCTTTGGGAGTTGTTGGAGTAGGCGGGCGGGCGCTGAGACGGCCGTTTCCTGTCCTGGTGCATGGTGGTCGGACGGAGGAATTGTTGGAAAATTTCTCGGCGAGGTTCGTATATAAATGTGTTTTTACCCAGTGTGCCTTATTCTAACCGCCGCCATCTCCGGCTGGGATGTTGCACTCTTGGGCTCGGCCTAGCCTAGTCCCTCTGTGGCGGTGTTGAACGGAGGGGAAACGGAAGGGAAAAGGAGGGAGCTGCGCTAGTATCGTGGCTCACATTAATAATAAAGCCGAGGCGTCTCCGCCGCCGCCCGGCCCGTGCGTTCTTCCCCCTCCCCTTTCCTCCATCTTCCCGCCTTCTAGGCCTCAGTGGTTCCCGCTCTTTTCTCCTGCGATACATTTGTACCACATAAAATAATAAACGAACAGCTCGGAGTATTCGAGGTATAGGCCAGGCCGGCGAATCACATCACCGATTTTCAAGGGTGTAGGCTGGGGGTGGGGGGAGCTTTCCTTTCAGTGGCTGCGTCACTGGATGGGGCTCCTCTTGCGATAGCTAGCTGTGATAGTGTATTGGTATCAATGCCGCGGCCCGTGGTATTTCTCTTCCCCCGCCTCCAGCACCGGGCAGATGGGTCTGTCAAACCAAAACGCCACATAGTTCCTATTCTCATGGATTTACACCCGCTGCACACCCGCTCAGAAAAGCAGTGAAGGAGTTTTCGAGAAGGGGGGGAGATGTTGGGGAGAGAACCCATAGAATTCCCGAGCAAGTGTGCATATAGTTGCACATATGATTGTAGTTGTAGTCTATAATTGTTTAATTAGCTACCAACGAATTCCAAAAAGTGTCTAAATCATACTAATTTTAGTTTATTAATAAGCAAATGGATGCAGATTTAAGGACAATTGTTCGAAGAAAATCATTCATTTGTATGATGCATACCTGTATCCCAACAGGCACCACCTTGGAAGAGGCTTTCCCTTGGGTATAAAAAGGGATGCCTCTTCTGACATGGTACTTGCAGTCCATTGTATTTTGCCATCCATGTTCAGTTGCCATGGTTCAGTTGCAAGGATAAATTTTGAGGACTGAGGATTTTCTCCCTAACTTGTACGTTTGTACTTCGTGACCACCATCCAACAAAAGTGTACAGCCTAATCAAATGCATCATTACGGAGAAGTAAGTCCCAAATAGTTGTGTGGGATTGCAGCCATGGGTGCTCACTCATTTAATTATTTTAGTGGATTTATAAGCTCATGGAACTCCTTGTTACATTGAGGTGGTTTGCACTGAGGGCTGGTTTGCAATGTCATTGGAGGCTAAATAAGCCATGGTGGCTTGTTTAAACTAGCGTGTGCTAGACATGACTTTGCATACTCACCAACTCTCGTGACATGGCTTGTTGGAAGGGAAACAGCCTTCAAATAACCCAACAGCAGTCAAGGCTTGAACAATATGACAAGGTGCACCCGGGCGGGGGATTGTGCAAATTGCACCCAGAATGCATCGTGGCTTAAACCAAGGCATCATGACTTGTTTAGCCTACAATGTTTGTGCAAACTGGGCCATTGTGTCCTATGCATATTGTCATATTAAGAAACTTTCCCATGAACAGTACTGATAAAAGTGATAACAGTTCTGAGGTCAAAGGACAAGCAGTATATTTGAGGTTTATGATTTTAACAGCAAAAGGGGCCTGCAGCTTCTCTTCTGAAGCTTACAGACAGGTAAGCAGCTAGGGGTCAGTGCCAAACACCATTCCATTTTGCTGTTAAATATATATGTTTAAAGCCCAGAAATTCCTGCAAGCCGCTATGCTTTAGTTATTAATTTAAGAAAAAGCTACTTTTTTTAAAGTCTAATGTTCTCAGCAACATTAAGAATACAATATTCCCCTTGTTAGGGAAAGTTTAACACCATTTTGGAAGTGTACTGTAAATCTCTATAAATTTACAGCATTTTTATTCTGCCATTATGAGATATAGGCTCAATTCGGACAACACGATAGTCAATGGTGGGGTAATAATCAACTTTACAGTTGTTCAACTAGGGGGTACTCCCCACACAACATGGTAATAAATAATCAACTGTGGTGTGGATTAGGATCAGCGCTGAGTTGACTATGGCAGCATTCGGATGACACAATAGTCTAAACAACTGATGATTGCTTTCCCCACACCAGTTGCTTATTGTGTCGTCCAAATTGAGCCACTGTGTCAGTACAAGCATCTGGTGTTACCCTGCAAATTGTATCTTGAATTTGCCTGGGGTTTCCTCTTTAGAAGGGGAAAAAAATATTCATTCTTAGCATTGCCCTGATCACAAAAGGAATAGTGGCCTGCTAATATTCCTTTTATTTATCTACCCTCAGGACCTGATGAAGATTACAAATTTAGTTATGACCTGAAGGATACCTTCTATTCATATGCAAATATTCCCATTGGTGCTCTGGTTTTTCCATCATCCATTAAAATAGGTTTTGAATAAGGTTATCTGAGCACCCCAATGGCAGATTTTTGTCATCCACAAATTGCATAGATTCTGTCCAGAATAACCTTTCTGTTCTGTTTGATGAATTTGAATTTGTGAAGAAGTTTTGAGCTTTAGGAAAAAAATGCAAGTGGACTGCAATTCAGTGCCCACTTACCTGGGAGTAAGCCCCATTAAATGCAATGGAATTTACTCCCAAGATTAAGAAGCACAGTCCTATACATACTGGAGCTTCAAAGGTGCTGAGTAGTGGTATGGCTATGAGGATACAGCCCATAACCAGAATCTAATGGGTGCTTATGCCTCTGCCATTTCTCTTGCACCCCTCCAATTCCCATCTGCAAGTGAAGGTTTACCATTTTCCAAGGCAACCAGAAATGAATGAAAACATTCAATTATGGTACGGGGCATGTTGGTGGAACTTGAATAAGGGAGCTCTGCTGACCTGTCCTAATCGAGAAATTAGCGTTTCTGTCCTCTTTAGGGCTTCCTCTGGGAAGCACTAAATCTGTGTTGCACAAAGTTGCACAAAGCGGTGCATCCTGCTCATGCAATGGAATCAACAGGACCCACAACTTGCACAGCATAATCTGCAGGGCATAAGAGGCATAAGAGAATTGGCAGGACATGCCATTTTATTTCTCAACAGAGCCTACTTGGAGGATCTGGCATTCTGTTTTTAGGCTCTCTTAAGTACTCCGCAGTGTACCCTGTTCTTATATTTTGAATATATACGCTTGTACTTGTTAACCAAACAGCTAATATTTATTTCTCATCTCGTGTTTAAAAGGTGCCAATTCATTTTTAGGTAGTATATAAAATGTATTTATTTTATTTTCAATATTAATCGACCATCCTGTGCCAAAACATCTCAGGGTAGCTAACAGAATAAAAACAAACTAGTTCACAACAACAGTAAAAAGAATACTACAGTATAGTGTAATGAGCCTTAAAATCAACAACAATAAAAAGCAATACGCTAAAATGTAATATAGCATTAAAAAAACTTCCAGAGCTTTCCCTGGCACCAAAAAGACTTTAAACAGATGCCAGCTGAGCTCCCTTGGAAGGCTTACCGTAGCCAGGGTGCCACTCTGAAAAGGCCTTTTCATTCATAGCTATCTGCTGCATCTCACTTGGGGCAGGGCATCCAAGGAAGGGCCTTCAACAATTATAAATGGAATGTGAGCCCGTGAAGATTTTTTTAAAAATGTATTGCTGTAATATGTTCATAACAGTAAATCCCAGTTCACAGTCTTGTCCTATTCTGCCAGACCATTTTCTGCATTAAATCTAAAAACCTGTTGGATGGACTTATTACTGGGTTGGAAGCCAATTTAGATGCATGTAGCTGTGGTAGCAGAAGTTGAGTTCCTTGCCCCATTGTTGCCCTTCCAGAAATTGTACAGAGTCAGGGCACCTTGCTAAATGGTACAGGGATGGGATGATTCCTGAAAATCAGGCAGATGCACTTTCCATAAGTGGAGCTCCACTTATGGAAGGTGCTTCCACCTGATTTGGGGAGATTCCCCTCACAATAACCCACCCCATTCAGCAGGGCCCCGGCCCTCTGTGTGGCATGTTGGGTATGTGTGGTGGGGCTGTTCTGAGGGTGGGAAGTCCACTTCTGCCAGCCCAGTTGCAGAGCCTAATTCTGAAAGTTTGCTGGTTCTTTAAAATAGGTCTGTTAAAATTGGGTGGCCGGGACAGCAGGAAGCAGAAATGCAGAAAGCTATTTACAAACCAACGTAACAGGGACATGTATTGGTTCTGAAGATCAAATATGAGTTGAATTCGTGCTACGTTTGTCTTAAGTCAGTCAGCACACCTGCAGAAAGGCAATGCAAGATACCTTTATGTTAGTGTTCCCCTTTATCCCATGTTTATCCATCTGTCATTAATTAACATGGGTGAGGATATATTTTTCTCTTCCAGACGGTGATAGTACTGCATTTTGATAAAGTGTAAGACTGTCAGTTGGCTTTTCCTTGGTTTTGTGTATTTGATAAACAGACATAGTTGTTAAAGATTCAACTTTTTGAACCTTAAGAAACTATGTTTTATTTTGGTTACTACCTCACTTCCTAGCTTCCCTTCATGAGAAAGGTTGGTAACTGTTGCAGAATGAGCTGCATTGATTTTCAAACAGATACCATTGTTGGAAAGGATTCCGCCTCTCTTGTACAGTCCTCCCAGATGTCCTCAAAATCTGCTCCAGTGAGTTGGGGGACTCTGGAGTAGATTTGGAAGTTTCAGGGAGGAGGAAAATGGGGGAGGGGAAGTCCAGTTGCAGAAGCAGAAATCCGCTCATGCAATGCTGGATTTCATCCTGTACAGTTGTAATTGATTGTCCAAGAGAGGTGGTCTTTATTAGATCTTTTGGTGAACTGTTTATATTTAAAGCAGTTGTCTCTTACGGGGTTGTAAGTGTGAGAACTTACAAGTGCTTGTGAGATTTCTTTTCAAGTGAGTTTGCTCGTATGTGACAGGAATTGTTCCTTATCTATGTGGAACTTTTGTTTGTAGTCTGTACAATAACTTTCTACCTCTGCCTCTCCTGTTCAACATACATGGGAGATTGTTAAGCAAGATTATTCAGTGCCAATGCCTAGGTTGCACATAATAACAACCAAGAGTATGGGTTGAATCTTGGGTGGTTGTCGAATTGTGGGTTGTCATTATGTGTAAAACCTACACTATGGCTTAACTCTGGGTTGTTAATCATGAATGACCCAGGAAGAGAACCCATGGTTTGTTGTCGGGTTGTGAACACTAGGTTGTTTGTGGTTAACAACCCAGAGTTTAACCAAAGTGCAGGGTTCACAGGTAACAATAACACATGATTCATTGACAACCAATACTCAGCCCATACTCTGGTTTGTTGTTACATGCAAACCAGGTCAACAGCATCTCTATCATCTTATCCATATCCTGCATTATTGGGACTTATTGCTTACTGTGGACAAATGCAGGTAAAGTGACTGAGGTCAACTAATCTAAGCAAAGCTAAAGTGATGATGGATGGTTGAGCTTGTGATCTGTGGAAAGTAATGACACCCTTTATAGGCAGGGGCATATCCTTTTGTCTTAACTATTGTTTCAGGTTTACACCCTTGCAGTTCTCTCAGGTCCTAATGGTGGTGCTTAATATTCCAAGCTGCAAAAGATGCCTGCCTTATAGAAGATAGCCTTTTCTCTCACATTTAAACCTGGAGGCTATATTTTTAAATCTGAAGATAGGTTACTTTAATGTGCTCTGTGTGTTTCTGAGTGTATTGTAAATTGTAGGTAATACAGATTGTAGCAGTTCTAATTTATAATAGTGCTTTATCATTGCAGGACCTGATTAAAAGACAATGCGGGGGGAGGGGGGAATAGGCCAAATGATATTTTCAGGCTGATCCAGAAGGCACACTTCCTTAATTTGTATACGAAAATGGATGCACAGAAAAATGCAAACACTGCCTTCCCCATTCTCATCCTTCTAAAACCTTATCCAATAAAGAGTATTAAGTTCAGCTTGCAGGCTAGGCTACTAGTCCTCTAATTTTTTTGTGGCTTGAAATCTGGCCATTGCTTGTGGCCAGATAACAATTCTTGCTATTAAGGAAAATTCTGAAGAAGCCTAGATAGATAGGTACTTTCACCTAAGCATATTCTCAGGTAATGCAACCATAGCAGGGGGCTGCATTGGTTGGGATCCTAAATAGTTAGCATAATGGTTACTGCAGCACAGTGTCTCTTGGAATGAGTTATATCAAGGCTTTGGGGCCTACGCTGACATTTCTGCACACATTTCTGCAAGGTGTTTTTATTCAAATGCAATAAAAAGATGCAAAATTTCAAAATGCATTACAAAATCTTTTATTAGAGAAGCATTCCAGAAAGATTACCATGTCCGGCATGTTTTGAATACAAAATATAATACTTCCTCGGAAGCAATGTATCATTTTAAATCATTCTGAATAAAGTATTATCTTTATAGTTAATTATTTGTTTTCTAGAGGAGTCTGGCTGGTGATAATATTTTCTATGTTTCACAGAATAACTTATAGTTCTTGTAAGTGAAAGTGAGTGTACATTGTGTTTTTACAGGGATTTCTTAACACAAGGTTGTCTCTGCTCCTGTTCTTTGTTTTATAAATGTGAACTTTGGAGAACAAGAGCTGCAGCCATAGTTTTTTTAATAGGTGTTCATAATTGTTTGTTACTCTTAGTAGATGGGGGAACATTCTGTAAATTTATTTAATTTATTTAAAAGGTTTCCATACCCTTCAGCAAAGCTTTCAGGATGGTTTGCAAAACAAGGTAACAAATAAACTTGTGGTGAGAAACCTGTGGTCCTGGAGATCCAGTAAAATTAGAATATAGTGGATTCAAATGCACAAAAAGCTGACCTGTAATCTGTGGGTATTATCCAACAGTACAGTACCACTAGCGCTATTGATGTTATGTTATGCTGATGTAAACAAACACTTGAACAATGTAATTAGCTCGCTGCTGCTTCCTATTGCACTAGTTACACAGCACAAGCATTGGTTTACACTTGTGCAATGTCAATAGTACTGGGAGGGTACACATCATTGGATCCTTCCCCTTATGTGTACATATGCAAGCCAAATTACATTTGAACATGGAAGCAAGCACATGCATTATCCAGAAAAGACCATGAATTTCAAATTATATAGGTGATGGGATATGTATGGAAACACATGTGGATGTAAGATGTGGGGGTTTAATTTATATAACAGTATTGCCAGACTTTTGAATACTTTGAATAGGTTCTTGAATTAAAATTGGAGGCACACCCAGAACAGTGTATCATGCATAGTGGATGACCTCCTCGGAGGACAGGGTAATGCTTGATTGTTCTGTGTTGAGTGTGAAAATTTACTCACTGTCAACCCAGAAAGACAGCAGAATTGCCTACTTCCAGAGGGAATGATTGGCAGGAAGCACACCAAGAGACTCAACGAATCTTTAAATTCTTTCTTGTGGCATATGTGCTTCTTACAAGGCAGGATGGCACACACTGGTGAAATGCGTGCTGTAACGTGTTTTGGATTACCTGTCCCAAATTTTGTTGCACATTTTAAAAACACGTTTATTTATTCATGCTTGACATTCTGAGCCTTTAAAATGCTGCAATCAAGTTTTCCTTCACAAACGCTGGAACCTTCAAAAATGTTTAGGACTATACATTTGTGAGGACTAGAAATACTGTTAAAGACTTGGTGTAAGGAATACTATCCTGAATCTTACTTCTAATAAATGATGTAATTTCTGTTTCTTTTATGTTTAGGTAGACAATGTTATTAGCTCAGATAAATCGAGACTCTCAGGGAATGACAGAATTTTCCGGAGGGGGAATGGAGGCTCAGCATGTAACTCTCTGTTTAACAGAAGCTGTAGCTGTGCAAGGTGAGTGATCAGGCTAATATCCATTGCCAATCAATGTGACAAAATGGCTAGCTTTGTGAACTTAATAAAATGTACAGTGTCATTTCAGGTTTTGAAATGCACCATAGGAGTTAATCAGAAACTATACCGAATGATTAAATAATTTTCTCCCTGTCTCTAAAATATCTTATGAATAAAAGGCGGATTGTGTGTTATGATCACCAAGTGATACTACATGTTTTGTTTGTTGTTAGATGGAGACAACTTGGACAACATGGAAGGAGTAAGCTTACAAGCAGTTACACTTTCTGATGGCTCCACTGCTTACATACAACATAATTCTAAAGGTATTTAGACTGTAAAATGATTACAACCAGTTTATCTGATTGAAAATAAAATAATCTTTAATAGATATTTGTTCTTTCATACCAAGTTCAGTTTACAAAGCACAATTGTATTTGGATTGTAAGTATCAATAAAGGTTGGACAGAAGGTCAAACACTTTTAGTCTATATTCAGTAATACAGAGCAAGCACTACTGTATCTGCGTTCACAGTCATAGAAGACTTGAGTACCTATTCCACATATAAAAAGGTATTACATAAACAACAAAACCCTTCCCCAAACCAAAAACCTCTTGACTCATCAACGTTGTTCCGATGTAACCATGGCGTTCAGCAGCAATTTGTGGGTAAATTAAACCCTTGGTTTCTCTTGGGTTAAGTTGGAATTGTTTAACCTACAAATAAACCCAAGTTCCTGGGTTTGGACATTGTGGAAACCATCTATGAATGTGGCATTCGTAAGTTGTTGCTGGAAACTAGAAGTGGTTTGCGTTCAGTAACCGGCTCCACAATTTGTTGTTTCATTAGCCCACAAATTACCACTGAACGCCACCATTATATTCAAGCAGGGACACGATTTAATCTTTGAGAAGAGTACCTTTTTCAGCTGATCATTGCATTGTAGCTAAACTCTGAGAGATGCATGTAAATTATAGACAGAAAGTGGCTAGGGGCCACCCCATGCTGTATGATACATCTGTACACCCATTTGTATATTCACACACATACATACACATCTACACATGATACGCACACCCGTTCTTACACATAACATGTATATATACCCATTAATTCTTAATCATGACATATACATTCACACACATCCTCTTCTTTCTAGTGTGGCAATTGGGCTTAAAGGGTTGAAAGCTCCCATTGGCTTCAGTGGAATTGCTGTGCTGGGGGTGAGGTTGAGGAGGGGAGGCCTTGGGCTGGACATGAATGCTCTGTGGACCTGTCTGGCCTAGGAGTTCCATGTGTCTTTAGAATTACATAGTTAGTCCTGTTGAACTCTTATGAGGCCTAATTCTGTATAGAGAAGTTGTAAGAGACTGATTCTCTACTCTGTTGCACAGCCACTTGCTGGAAGCAAGTAACATCCCTTTAACTAGGACCAAAGTAATGATTGTCTCAGGTTTTGTTTTTTTTTTTGTAATAATTTTTATTAATTTCAACACAATAAACATACACAATATAATAAACATAAACAACACAATATAATAAACATAAACAACATAACCCTCAACAATCCCCCACGTGCACCCCCACCCCCTGAGACCTCTTAATCATTCTTCATCCTTCCAAAATTTTAACGATTCTTTTGAAGGTGTTTGTCCCTTCCCCGATCTTAAAACATATTCCAAAAAGGGACTCCATATTTCTCCAAAATCACTCTTGCTGGACATTCCCCTCTTTATTTTCATTTTAAAAGACAGCATATCATTCAAGGCCATATCCCAAATTTCTTTATACCATTCTTCTATTGTATAGCTTCCTTGTCCTTTCCAATTTTTAGCAATCATTATTCTAACAGGTGCCAGGAGGTTGTTTACCAATTCTCTATTAGTTATATACTCATTCTCACTGTCCCATATTGCTAGTAGAGCTAACTTTGGGTTTAATTCCAATTTACTTCCAATTATATCACTTATTTCTTTAAAAACTCTTTCCCAAAAATTGTCTCAGGTTTGTTCAGGAAAACCTTTTGTTGGTTGGAGTGCCATGCCAGGAGCTTTTTAATACAAGAAAAATGTAAATAAAGAGCACATACCATGAGACCCTAAGTACAATTGGAAGGGTATAGCACTAGCAAGAACTTTTACTGACATACATCTATAATAGGACAAGACTGGATTTTAAGAAACAAGTCCTGCCTGTTTGAATTGTATAGGATGGTACTTTAGGTGTTGTGGTACATACAGAGGCTTGTCATGGTACAGCTACTGCCAGGTTAGGATCAAACATACCCTGTCCTAATACACCCTACTCTAATACTTCTCTGTTGTTTTAATTCAAGTATTTCCAAGTCCTTTGCTATGTTGTTCAGCATTTGCTCAAAATAACTACTTTTATCTTTTCTATTAAATTCAAAACAAGTGACAGTTATAGTTTAAAATGAGGTATGGGATGCAATCCTGAGAAATTCAGATGTAACTAAACCCCCTTGAGATCCAAGCCGATGTAGAGGAGATGTGTGAGCAGTGTCCCAATCTTTTTTGTTTGTTAGTTTTACTGAAATGCAACTTAAAGACTACATAACATTTTCTGGAAGAAAAGCATCAGGGGTGGATGATTTTGATTGGGAAAACAGCCTGTGGGAAAAGGGCTAAACATCCCCTCCCCCTACCATCATTGCTCCAGTCAAATTTGCATGCACGCGCGCATACACACACACACACACACACACACACACACACACGAGGCTGCACTTCAGGATTATGATGTCAGAAATACGGTAACAGGTCTCCTGCATCTAGTGCCATTTGGCCTTCAATGGGATTTAGTTATATATTGAAACATAGAAGTGAGACGAATTTAAGCGTATCTTACTTTCTGAGCTGTACTTATGGGCTGCAATCCCGATTTCTTCACATGTACCAGCAAGTTGCATGAATGTTGCTGCCTGTTAGGATCTCTTCCAGATTATATGGTCAGCGCTTTCAGTTATATGACAATGCCAGTCATCTCTCTGGGGAGTAGGAGGGTAAAGCAGCATGTGGATTTTGTGTAATCACCCACAACAGGTGATTTGATGTGCATGGTTCCAATCCAACAAGAGGAAATGCACGCACGTTTCAGGTGGTGGATGCAGAGATCCAGATTGGGGAACTGCCAATGAAGCTTACTTTTGCTTGCAGGAGACACAGTCTAGAAGCAGATCTGCACACAGAAGCCTTCTTCTGCGCACAGATCACTCTAGCTTGATTGGATAAATGGGCTCTTGAATTTTCAATATGCATATATTCCAGATGGCAAATTAATGGATGGCCAGGTGATTCAGTTGGAAGATGGTTCAGCTGCCTATGTCCAACATGTTCCCATGTCCAAAAGTAGTAAGTATATTGCAATGAATACAAGTTTAAAGGTGTTGACTTGATGATGGAATCCAAAATAATTCATGATTGATCATAATATTTAATGAAATATTATTGCTATAACTGGCAATTCCTTCTTTTTAACTATTATATTTTCTTTTGTCTCAATAAAAATTTAAAATCAGGTGTTTCAGACTGGGAAGGGGGATGACTTTCATTACTGGTGGACCCCTTCTTTGCAAGGGTTTCCCAAAAATGAATTACTGATAGGCTGCCACCAGGCAGGATGAACTCAGGATAAACCTTCTGACACACCCTAGTCTGTCCAGCTCCCTCATTTTACCAAGGACCCTTTCTTTCAGCCCAGCCCTAGGAAAATTGCCTTGCTCAAAGCCCAGAGACACAGAACTCAACCAAACCCTGTGAAAATCCTAAAAACAAAAATGGTAGTTTTCTAACCATGCAGTTCTTCACATGTGGAAGAGTTCAGCGAGAATTCCCTTTTAAAACCATGCAGTCAAATGTCCAAATATAAAAAGGAGTGTTTTGGGGGGAAACAAAAAAAACCACAAGGGAAGGCAGTAATCTCTCACACATAGAGGGAATTCCAAATAAAACAGATAAAGTAATTCTAACTAATCTAGTCACATGTTATGTAATTGAGTAGAGCATATGTAGAATTCATTGCAGAGAGGATGGTCTGAGAGAGAACAACTTGGCCTCTAGCTAGATGTTATATGGAAGGTTCCACAAGGAGTGAGCAAACTCTTACTTTTATGGAAATCTGAGTTAAATAAAAGCTGTCCCCTTGGTGGAGACTGACTATTGTTTTGTCCAGTAATGTAATAACCTCTGTTTCTGATTTCAGTGGATTTAATTTTTTTGGATATGTATTGGCAAGCAAGAAGATGCTATAAGCCTGTTCAGGCCTTCCTGGCATGGTACCAACTTACCAGATGCTCTAGGGGGCACTCATGAGCTACATCAGAATATAGGGGTTTCTCATATCTGATCTCTCAATCCATAATTGCACCATGTAACTGAAGTGACATTTTCCCTTCCTGATACAGGAGATAGTCTTCGTTTAGAAGATGGACAGGCGGTGCAGCTTGAAGATGGAACAACAGCTTTCATTCATCACACTTCAAAAGGTAAGTTACATTTTGACATGTGATCAATTTTCCACTAAATAAAGTAATTGCAATTTTTCTTTTAGTGTACTAAATGTGATGGAGTTTGATCCAATCTTGCCCATCCATTAAAAGTTTATTCTGCTGGTTATCCTTAACATTTGAAGCAGCTTTTTTGGAGACACAGTGGGAAAGGGGATTGGAGAAAATCCCCCCCCCCTTTCCTCCAACAGGAGAATCCCATGGCTTAAAATTCCATCCATGGAGAGTCTGTTTCCAATCTAACATATAGAAAAAAATATGTGAAAGTACTAAAAGTGGGGTATTTTACACCATGATCTGGTTTGGATGACACGCCAACCCACTGTGGCTTAATTTATGCGGGGGGGGGGATGTTGCATTGTGTCAGTACCTGTGGGCGCCATTTTTGCATGGCACCTGCAGGCACTCGGTTTGCCATAGCTTGTCATATTATGCGAATCTAGGTGGCAGAGGTTGTTTCAAGGGTACACAACCCCTCCAATAACCTTAAAACATGTAATTGGTCATTTGGAGGTTATTTAACCCTCAAACAAGCCATGGCAAGCTGGGTGTGCTCAACACAGCACAACAGCCCCCATGGGTAAATTAAGCCACGGTGGGCTGTCATGTCTGTGAGCCAGGTTTATATTTGCATTAGAAGACCCAGTAACTCCTGATTTTGTGCTTTAGTTCTTCATCAGGAATTCAGGAATTAGTTATTAGTCCAGAGGTTGAAAAGAGAAACAAACTAATTAGAGAAGTTAAGTCCCATTTACCACAAATTCTGAAACTAAGTGTGGCAACCTGTTTACCTGGTTTGTATGTAACAACAACCCAGAGTACGGTTTGAGTATGAGTTGTTGTTTAATCATAGGTTGCTGTTGAATCATGGATTGTTGTTGTTTGTAATCCCTGCACTGTGATTTAATTATAGGGTTTTTTTACCAAGAACAACACTGACTTCATAATCCAACTACAAACCATGTGTTCCCTTCCTGAGTTGTTCGTGATTAATAACTCAAATTTAAACCATAGTGCAGGGTTGGCATGTAATAACAGCCCATGATTCAACAACGAACTATACTCAGCCCATACGCTGGACTGTTATGTGTAAACCAGGCCAGTTCTGTAGTACTTCCTGTGAGTGGAAAGTAAAACACTCTGATGCATAGATTCTTGCAGATAAAAGGGCTGGGACCAACATCAATATGAGCTATTTCACTGATAAATCTTCTAAAAATAATGTGTACCTTGTTGTTTTAAGTACCATCTGAGATTCTGCCTAAAATCCTATGCTTTAAGTATGTTCTTAGTTTATCCTGATTTAGAAAATATTCCAGTTTTTTTTGTTGGCAAGAGCTTTTGAGTCTGTTCAATTTGCCATAGCAGCTAATGAGTTTTGTATAAATTTGTTAGTGTGTTACTAGAAATTTTTAATAAATGTAGCTTGTATTTCTTCTTTGTGGTCTCTGTGCATTACATCATGGGCTGGCGCCGAGCCCCACTTCGGGAAACTTCTATAAGCTAGCTAGCTTTTCGTCGGGAACCCCTCCCCCCACCATCCTATCGCGCACCTCAGTTCTTCTTCGACCGCTGCGCTGTTTGCCTTGCGGGAGACTTCGTTGAACGACTGTTTGTATATTTTCTTCTCTGAAATAGAGTATAGTTAGTTAGTTAGCTTAGATAGTATAGTATTAGTTTTTTGTGTTAATATATAGCTAAATTTTATATATATATATATATATATATATATATATAAGAAATTTATCTTAGTTAGAGTAGTTTTTTCTGCTGTCTGGCCCCTTTCTTATGGCGCAGACAGCATTGTTTAAAAAGTGCTCCAGATGCCAAGCGAAGCTTTCGCTGACTGATGGGCACTCTTTATGCCTACTTTGTCTGGGGGAGGCCCACATTGTCGAAGCCTGTGCGCATTGTATGAATTTCTCCAGACAAGCACGACGTAACCGGGCAGATCGTTTAAGAGGTCTCCTCTGGAAAAAGGCACTTGAGGCAGTGGATACCCCCCTCGCAATGCCTTCCTCCGCTTCTACTTCTGGGGAGCGCGTGGCCTTGCTTGCAAGCCGCTCTGACCCAGCGACGCCAAGTCACCCACCAACCGAAGTGACAAAGAAACATAAAAAGAAGACCTCTGCCAAGCCTCAGGACGAGGCAAAGAGTAAAAAGAAGGCGAAGATGACAAATCTTGGAAAACCTTCTAAGATTCGACCAGATACCACTTTGAAACCGCCGAGTCCGTCCCTATCGGTACTGACATCGGTACCGACGAGACTTGTAGCGATTTCTCTGTCGGAATCGAGGCACATGGTACCGTCGCCGTCTCTGTCGAGACCGAGGCACTCCGTATCATCTCCATCTCCGTTGGTATCGAAGTTTGTAGTGCCGCTCCTGTCGGGATCGCTAATTGCTCTACCTTCGCCTGTCCCTTCAGTTGTAACCCTCGATCCGACTCCTCCTACCTCCGTACCGACAGCTTCGGTACTGCTTCAGTCGGTACCATTGCTCTCTTCGGTCCCGACACCTGCATCGGTTTTGGATGAGGAAATCTTTGAATCTGTGTCTGCTCTGGTACCGAGACCGCCGTCAGCTCATTCGATAACGTCCTCCCGAGCCTCTAGATGCAACTCTGCCTGCCGCCGCTCCCGCTCGAGGTCTCGATCACGGGACTGGGATCGTTACTCTGTCCGCTCGGTGCTTTCGTCGCACTCTCGTCGATACCGAGACGATAGAAGACCTCAGTACCGATATGCGTTTGATCCATACACGGGCGAACGCCTGAGGGATGATTGCCCAGTCCTTCCTCCGCAGCCTTCCCGCTGGCCTCCATCAGCATCTCGGTACCGACACATGCTCCCTTGGTACCGGACCAACGTATTGAGGTGCCAACCCCTTCTTCTCCGCAATCTGTAGAAGACTATGTCTCTGACTCATCGTCGGTAGTGACAGCCCAACTGTCAGTACCATCCCCAGATGAGGGTGTGGGGACCACTGAACGAGCTTCCCCTTCGATGGAGCTTGGCAACTTCAATGAGCAAATGCTCCGGATGTCACAGTCTCTAGGCATCGATCATCAACAGCCTGAGGAACAAGTAGCAGACCGAATTTTCGATGTCATGTACATAGAACCATCTCCACAGCTGACGTTCCCTTATATTCTACACTGCTTAAGACAGCACAACAATCCTGGACCAACCCGTCCACCATGGGTCCCACTTCAAAACATCTGGACGCCCTCTACAAGGTCAAAGAGTTGGATGCTCCTTTTCTATTCATTCATCCAAAGCCCAATTCCATCGTGGTTGAGGCAGCCCAGGGTAAATCGACTAAAAGTCACTCAACCCCGACAGACAAAGAGGGCCGCAAGCTTGATCTGTTTGGCCGACGTATTTATTCTTCAAAAGCCTTAGGGATGAAAGTCATCAATTATCAGGCCATGATGGCGAGATACCAGCTTTTCCTATGGAAAAAATGACATCCCTTATGACTTATCTCCCAGATGACCAGCGCGAACTCACTCGTGTGTTTCAATCTGAGGTGATTTGTCTATCTGAACAGGAACTCACTACTTCGCGACATTTGACCGACTGTGTTTCAAAAGCTATGTTTGGGGCAGTCGCTCTTCGTCACCATGCTTGGCTGAGGTCAGCCAATCTACCGCAACTGACCAAGTCCAGGATTGAGAACCTCCCCTGTGACGGGGAAGGCCTTTTTAACACCACTACAGACACGGCACTGGATACCATTCAGAAGGCTAAAATGACTGCCAGAAAAATGGGGTTCCATCAGCCTCCACAGCCATCATATCATCCCCGGAAGTGGTACCATCCTTTACCGTATCAACCAAAACAGTCACAGGACCGTCAGCCATGTTACCAGCCTTCGACTAGTGTGGCTCATCCTCAGCAGAGGAAACCTGCCTCTCACTTTAAACAATCCCGTCACAGGCAGGATGATTCCAATAAACGTCGCCTTTGACTCCGGTCCACAGTTTCTACGACCCCCTGTGTTTGGGAACATCCTCCACCAGTTCCAACACAATTGGGCCTCCATAACTTCAAACAACTGGGTCCTCAACGTCATCACCAATGGCTACAAAATAGAGTTCGAAGTCATCCCTCCCACCGGCACCGTGAAAGTCACGCCTCCATCAGACATCTTGTTCCAAGAGACTTCATCTCTGTTACAAAAGGGAGCCATCACAAGGGTGTCACCGGCCAACCTAAAGACGGGCTTCTACTCCCGCTATTTCACGGTCCCGAAAAGGGACGGAGGACGTCGCCCTATTATGGATCTCAGACATTTAAACAAATTCATTGTTACAAAAAAATTCCGTATGATAACGTTGGCCATTATTCTCCCCCTCTTAAAAAGGAACAAGTGGCTTACCCTCATAGACCTAAAAGATGCCTACTTTCATATTGCAATCTATCCTTCTCATCGGCGCTACCTCAGGTTCATCATAGGACAACATGTTTTTCAATTCTCCGTCTTTCCATTTGGCCTGAAGACTGCACCCAGAGTATTTACAAAGTGTATGGGAGCAGTGTGTGCCCATCTCCGGTCACAAGGCATCGAAATCTACCCGTACCTGGATGACTGGTTGATAGTCTCCTCAACCCAACAACAAGCGTCCAGGGACGTACAGACAGTGAAAACCCTGCTGCTTTCACTGGGTCTCCAAATAAATATGGAAAAATCAGTTTTTCAACCTTCTCAGTCAATTCAATTCATCGGAGTCCGTCTAGACTCCACGATCGGAAGAGCCTTCCTCCCATGGGACAGACCCTTCACGACCTTTCGGTCCGATTAATGCACCAACACAGGACATCAGCCTTCGTTGCCCTCAGATTGTTGGGTCTCATGGCCTCGTCGGTGTTCATAGTACGCTGGGCAAGGCTGCGTATGTGTCCTCTACAGCAACTCCTGCTCCGCAGTTTCGATCCAACCATGGATCCCCACAAGACCATTCTTACCATATCCCCACTAGTACAGAACTCTCTGCAATGGTGGACAAATCCTTGCAATCTCTCCTTGGGAATGCCGTTTGTAGACCCGGGACCATCAAAGTTCCTCACCACAGATGCGTCACTTCAAGGCTGGGGGGCTCACTGCGACGATCTCACCATTCAAGAAAGATGGTCACATTTGGAGAGACACCTTCATATAAACAGATTAGAGCTGCTGGCGGTGAAGAGGGCGCTATTCACGTTCCAGACTCATCTACAAGGGCGCCACGTTCGGATCCTATCAGACAACACCGCGGTGGTCTGGTACCTGAACAAGGAAGGGGGCACGAGATCGCCCCATCTACTTCAACTTACCATGGACATCCTCCTCTGGGCACTCCACCGAGGCATCAGGATCTCTGCCTTGCATATTGCGGGAACCGACAACGTTCAAGCAGATTACCTCAGTCGAAATTTCCTCAACACCCACGAGTGGCAGATGTCCCCAATTGTGTTGAGGCACCTCTTTGCGCGCTGGGGTACACTGGACATAGATCTCTTCGCATCTCCGAGCAATGCGGTATGCAGGAGTTTTTGCTCAAGAGCAGGGGTCGGCCCCTCGTCCCTGGGGGATGCATTCAACCTCTCCTGGAGCCCAGGGTTGATGTACATGTTTCCCCCTTTTCCTTTGATCATGAAAGTAGTAATCAGACTCTCCAGACACCACATGGACGCCATTTTGATAGCCCCATGGAGGCCGAGACAAGCATGGTTCGCCCCACTGCTCCGACTAGTGAACAAGCAGACTTGGCGGCTCCCCGGGCTACTGGATCTCCTGTACAAAGACAACGGCAGGATTCTCCAACCAGCCATCAAGTCCCTAAAACTTACGGCATGGAGAATCCGGCCAGATGGCAAGACCTGACCCTTCTTCAGGATATCAAGACCATCCTGGAGGCTGCGCGCAAGCCATCCACCAGGACCTCTTATAAGAAAAAGTGGGAAAGATTTCTACTGTTTGCTAGAACTAAAGGCTTTGACCCCAAATTTGGGTCAATGGGGGATATTGTGACTTTTCTTTATCATCTTCATTCCCTAGGTTTGAAACCAAGTTCTATCAAAGTCTATTTGGCGGCCATCTCGGTTAACCACGGCAGATGGATTTTCTGCCTCCTCGCACCCCGTCTCTAAGAGGTTTACACAACCTTTTTCCGTCTACGCGTTCATTATTTCCCCAATGGAGCTTGTCGGTGGTACTGAGTGCCTTGTCATCAAAACCATTTGAGCCTTTGGCAACTACTGACATTCGTCTCCTAACTTTTAAGATAATATTCCTAGTTGCCGTAACATCGGCGAGACGAGCCTCAGAACTCGGTGCTCTAGTTGTTGATCCTCCTTATACCCAATTTTTTCGGGACAAGGTAGTTTTGAGGCCTGACCCGTCCTTTATTCCTAAAGTGGTCTCCAGTTTTCATATTAACCAAGACATCGTGTTGCCCACGTTTTTTCAGGCATCCTCGGATCCCTTATGTTCTAAGTTGCACTCTCTGGATGTTCGAAGGGCCCTAGCTTTTACAAGTCAAGGTCAGAGACTTTTCGCAAATCCCGTCGACATTTTGTCTGTTATGGAGGAAAGATTAAAGGATTACCAGTGTCTTCACAACGTCTGTCCAAATGGATTGTGCAGACTATCTCTTTAGCTTACCAGCTGGTCGGCAAGGAACCACCACTCTCTGTTAAAGCACATTCCACAAGAGGGCAAGCTACTTCCACTGCTCTACTTCGGGGTGCTTCAGTCCCTGACATATGTAGAGCAGCCACCTGGTCTACTGTCTCCACATTTGTAAAACATTACAAGTTGGATGTGAGAGCTAGGGCAGACAGCTCTTTTGGTTGAGCTGTTCTCTCAGTACTTCAGTGACTTGTACTTCAGTGACTTCAGTGACCAATTAGCGAGCCTACCCTCCTCCGGTAAGTTTTTGCTTGTTATTTGCCCATGGTGTGATGCACAGAGACCACGAAGAAGAAATGCAGGTTGCTTACCTATAACTGTAGTTCTTCGAGTGGTCATCTGTGCAGTCACACAACCCACCCGCCGTCCCCTCTTGCTTGATTGTCAAGTTGCTGACTTCGCCATGCTCATTCTCTTATGGTTTTTTGTTGGGATGCCAAGGTAGTCATCTCGGTCGTGAGGCCTTGCGGTCTCAGGGAACTGAGGTGAGCGGGAACCCGGAGCATGTGCGATAAGACGATGGGGGAGGGGTTCCCGCCGAAAAGCTAGCTAGCTATAGAAGTTTCCCGAAGCGGGGCTCGGCGCCGGCGCAAGCCCATGGTGTGACTGCACAGATGACCACTCGAAGAATTACAGTTACAGGTAAGCAATCTGCATTTATGTGTACACTTCTTGTTGCAAACAAAGCATAAACTGCCATGTTGGGTTTTTACACTTTTGCCAAAGAACAGCGTTAAACATTGTATTGGAAATTGTCAACTGCATCACTATTCAAACTTTCCATTCCATAAAATTGAAATAAACAGAAGTTTTGCATCAGTATTACTTTCTACTTACTTACTTACTACTTCCACCTTTATAAGGAAATACACATGGACATGAAGTCTGTGTCTTAATACTGTTTTTAAATAATTTATCAGATAGTTACGACCAGAGTGCCCTACAAGCAGTACAGCTGGAGGATGGGACAACTGCTTACATTCACCATACTGTGCAGGTGCCACAATCGGATACCATCTTAGCTATTCAAGCTGATGGCACAGTGGCAGGTCTTCATACAGGAGATGCTACCATTGATCCAGATACTATCACTGCTTTGGAACAATATGCAGCCAAGGTACATTTTGGAGTGCAAATTGTACATGCTATCTGCATGGTGTGACATAAGGAAACATATGATGGACATTGTTGCCCCAAATTGTTTCACGGCAAGCAAAAATATAGGCATTGGAAGCAAAATTGGCAGTAGTCAAAGAGATGGTAGGAAGGGTGATTAAAGACGGAAGAGAATATTAGATTCCTCTGAAATTAGTGAGAGAATGGAGGTTGGAGACAGCCTAACCTGGAAACCGAAGAAGAGTACAACAGTCTGTTAGAAGTATGAGAAAAGAAATTTACAACGTATTAGAAGCTAAAATAAATAAAATTTAGTTTGGTGAAGGCTCAGGATGGTATGCTCAGCATGGTATTTGGCACAAAGCAAAAAAGAAGCATGTATTGAGTTTAGAAGAAAGTTATTTTTATCATAGTCCAGTCATAGTCCCTTTAATTATGTGAAATTAGTGGTGCTTTTGTCTTTCGTAAATCAATATAATAATGAATGTAATAATGATAAAAGAATAAAAACAGTACACCATAAAAACAGTAACAATATTCAGCAAGATATTGGTAAAATATTAAAATATATAACTAATATTTTAATTACATCAAACAGAAATGGAAGAGGTGAGAGAATGTTTTAAAACTATTTCAAACAGATTAAAGTGAAACCCAACTAACCAAAGTTTGACAAGTATATTTAGAATGACTCATTCTTGAATTAGCTATTTTGTAGCCTGCTGTACGTTGTTTTTGAGTGAGTGATATATATAAAAATGTAATAAAATGGGGAGAAATGTCATTTTTGTTGGTCCTAATTTCTGCAGACAGTTTAATGAAGCCAAAAACAATTCGGATGTTGTGATGTCTCTTTAACACGACTATGGGAAATTTGTCATTTAGTTACATCATTGATGATTTCACAGAGCTTTGCTGTTAAATTAAGTTAGATTAGCACGCAGTAACTTAATTTTGAAATGGTTCTGCTTTTATTTTTTAGGTGTCCATTGATGGGAGTGACAATGTTAGTAGCTCTGGGATGATAGGGGACAGTGAACAAGATAAAAAAATGCAGGTATATAACACTATATAGTTGAATTGATGCAGCAACTTCTTATTCTGCCCTTTTTCATTATGTACATGTTTTCTTTTGTGGTGCTTAAATGAGGAGAATAAAATGGTATCAGTCCTTGCAGCTCAACCCTATTTCATCTCATATGATAAAACTGCTATTTAATACATTTCTTGGATTGGATTCAGAGGAGTCCCCGATTGGAGGAAGCACCTTTCTATGATTGAGGAAACTCCTCTGGATCCAACCCACTACATTTTTTCTATTTGGAGAATTCCAGAAGAGTACATCTTGAATTTAGACTTTCCTAAAGCCTTTGCCAATGGGGAAAGACTCACACTTACTGTATTTTGATATTTCTCCAATCACTTCAGCAATCAGAAGGGTATAACTGTCTTTATATCCACTGAACCTGCTGGGATTTACTCTTGAGCTGCATAGGACATGCAACCTAGCACTGTACATTTTATATTGATTTTTATTGATTGATAGTTAGTGTATTTTAATGTTTTGTTGTTGTAAGCCACCCAGATAACACTGTTATTGGGTGGCATACAAATATTATAACTAATTTTTAAAATCCCTTGTATTTTTCCACCCATGGAATGACGTTTTATTCATTGTAACAAAGATGCTCAAGAAATAAAATAATTCAGCTATAGCTAAATTCCTACAGATTTTAAGAATTACAAAACCATTAATTTCTTTGACGTTTGCTTTATATTTCAAAGTTTCCATCTTCCACACTAGGGACAAATATGGCTGCACGTGAAAAAAGTAGATTCAAAAGTCTTGGTTAAATATACATTTCTGAACCTGGTATGAAAGGATGTTGAGTATAGGTTGGGCTTATTTCTCATTTTGTTATTATTTCTAAAATGCATTAGTCATCTTATAACTAATACCTTTCAGGGAGAAGTACAGTAAAAATACCCTTGTAGGGTAACATTTTTCCTTGGGATTTTTCTGAATCCACTATCTCACTATTACAGTCTGGGGACCAATAGTAAGTTCATGATGGATACAGGACAGATAAGTCTGATTTTACAATGAGTCAGAGGTTTCTAGCTGAGGAGGGAAGGGGTGGTGGAACTTAGGTGCACAGTTTATCAGTACTTTCTCCTGTCTCATACCTGATTCAAAAATAAAATCTGAGCAGAACTGAGGAGTTAATAATGATACAGAAATCCCTCCAACAATACAACCCTGATCATTGTCAGGTTTATCTGGAAGTAAGTTCCAGTAGAATTGGTACAGATTGACTATAGGTAGATCTGTTTAGGACTGGAGGGATTAGCTACTATGAACCCTGACATGGGGTGTTTTTTGCATGCTATGGTGGTAAGAATAGATCCTCTGTACACCTGTGATATATTTTCATGTCATAGGATTACTAAAAGTTTAAATCTATTTGCTAAAGATTTGGGTAGTAGTCTTCATATAGCATGTTACTTGATAATTTGCAGGTTTAAATAACTTTATTTCACCTCTATTTTATTCTTTATTTTAATAAAATAATGTGTTCAGTAAGCCGTTTATTTATTTAAGTAATGCAAGAACAAAGCAGATGTCATACTGCTTAGTTGTAGTAATTTCAGCTGCTTACTTAAGGCAGGGTTTCACACCACAGAAAATTACGAAGGCTTTTCTAAATCCCAGCAGCAATACTATTTCTAAGAACAAAAGGTAAACACTGCATAAATACATCTTGGAAGGTATAACTCCTTTTCAGACAAAATATGGCCAGATGCTCTTGGCAAAGATAACAGAATATACTTGCCAAAAAAATGGATCAGCTTTCAGTGTTGTCATTTTGCTATATTATCAATGTAACCTGCAATATTTGGGTTTGTATAGAAAAGCTTTCCAATATTATCATGCATTTTATAAAATTTATTATCTATTTAACAATGCAGTTCTGTGCACACTCACTTATAAGTAAATAGCACTGAATGTAATGGGACCAAGTAAATCCACATCAGATTGCTCTGTACAGGTATTTATATGGGCAAGAGAAATTCTGTGCAGGGCCAGATTTAAACTTGTTGTGGCCCTAAGCTATAACATGAGTGAGGCCCTTCCCTCTTCAACAAATAATAAAAATTTAAATGCAAAATATGGACTGTACAATTAAACAGAATTTGATAGTAATGTAATATAGGTATTAAAAATGCAAGTTATATGTGTGCACATTCTTTAGGAATTTGTCAAACACATAACACAATTAAACAACATAATATAAGGTTATAATATATATATAATTTAGATGTGAATCACAATAAGTAATTATTCTTTGCACATCATGAGGCCTCCCATAATGTGAGGCCCTAAGCTGTAGCTTGTACGTAAATCTGGCCCTGATTTCGTGGTCAAACAATTTTCTGCCCTCAGGCATTCAGAGTGGCTTCACAGCATGAGAAATATACAGCAGGAAATGTATAGAAAATACACATTGAAAACATGTAATATGTAAACTAAAAACTAGCAATTTAAAATATAAGAAAAAAATAGCAGGATTAAAACTAACCCTTAACTAAAATCAGAAGTGGGAGCTGCAACAAAATCAAGCTCTCACCTCCCCAGCTTCTTGGATTAGGGATGAAGGCTGAAGAGTTCAAAATGCTCAGGTAGGCTTAGGCAGCAGAACCTCTCACAACAGAAAAAGAATTACTGCATTGAATTTCTGGGGGAGGGGCATAATATCCAAACATTCTTAAGCCCTACTAAAACCACTACAGAACAAGAAGGTCAAGAGGCTCTGAATAAATTTGAGTCCAGGGTAATCCGTGTTTTCATCGCCAAGGTGGAAACAGGTTAAAAGAATACCCATGGGCATTTGCAAAGGGCCTTTCCCTCACCATGCAATAACCACACACACACACACACGGACACGGACACGGACACACTTGCTGGCAGGTGGAGCCCCACCAACTCTCATTTTAGAAAATTAAGGGCTGGTAAATAGCCATCACCACCACCACCCTCTGCCCTGTTTTTAAAAAATACCGCAGTCACTGCCTCAGTCTTGTTTTTATGTTTTGTTTAATGGTTATTACATTTATATACTGTCAAATAGTCAAAGCTCTCTGACTGGTTCACAACCATCTTCACTTGAAAGAAGAATGTAGGTACCCAAGTTAAATTGACAAAGGGCTCATAGTATGGTTATAAGCAAATCTCTGTATACCCATTGGCATGCCATGTTACGGATTTGTTAAAATATATTAGCTTCACAATACCTTCATTGTAAATGTGTACTTTTGGTGATCTCATTGCAATATACCCCTGTACAAAAGCTTTTAAAACCTTTTTTTTTAGAATTTAACATTTAAGACATCACTAGGAAAATACTGAGTGAGATCCAGCTGCTAACATTTTATACTATTTTAATGGACACCTTGCTTTGGCTAATACAATTGCTCTTCTGGAACTTGATGTTCTATATATATACGTGTGTGTGTGTCTAAAACATGTTGTCATTTCTTTTCTCTTAGATTGTCTTGCAAAGCCATAGCACAAGAGTGACAACTAAGCCACAGGCGAGTGGAGACAAGGCTTTTCGGTGTGACTATGACGGCTGTGGAAAACTGTATACCACTGCTCATCATCTCAAGGTAATTACTGAAAGAATATCCAAGCCTTCCATTTCTAGGCAGTAAGATGTTGGTCAGAAAATCATGCAGACTTGCCAGAAATTGGACAGATGGAAATTTGAATTTATATGTGTTAGTCAGGGATTCTTATGCCTCTGACATCTTAAGTAGCCCAGTTCTTCAAGTTCTTGTTGTTCTCTGTACTGATGACAAAGTACAGTAACAGGAGAAATATAGACATATATTTTATCATTAATACCTGTGTTCCTGAGTAAAACTCTTTGTGTCAGTTTCTACGTGTGTAGCTGCTTGGGGGAGGAAACCATTGTTCAAATGGAAGAATGTTAAACAGCTGATATTTTCAAAGTAACAAAGTCTAGTGATAGATCTTCAATTCCCCTCCCCCTATCAACTGGTAATTTACACACATTATTGGGCATTATGAAAATGATGAGACAAAGGCATTGTGCTGCACAATATTTTTATGAGGCAGAGATTGTTTGCTCTAGTTTTTCAAAGTAATGCGTTTTCTTGTTCTGTAGTCTCCCTTCCATATCTTTTGGCTACCAGGTTGATAGAAGAATGCAACACAAACATAACACATTGTCTAAGCTTTTGAGATAGCAACCAATTGGCACAAGAGAAACAAGTTGGGGATCTAATTCCTGGTTTCAGGCATGACTAAGAGGATTCCTGCTCCAGCTTCCCATTCCTTTTCTATACATAGTCTTTCATCCTTTGCTGCTTATAGGTATATCAGAGATCTTTGAGAAACAATGTTACCTTATGTGGTCCCATGCTGGTGCAATGATAATGATATATTATATTATAGAATACATATTACAGCATAAATAGTTGGCATCTTTCAACAGGTACATGAAAGGTCACACACAGGAGATCGACCATATCAGTGTGACCATCCAGGTTGTGGAAAAGCATTTGCAACAGGTAAGGTCAAGGGATTCCTTAGTATGCCTTTTTATGAGAATTTGTAACTTGCTCTCTTATTGATCATTTTTATCCTGATAAAAATGGATCATAGAAGAAATACATATAAATTTAGGAAGAAAAAAATAAAACCTTACTTTCGCTTTTAGATATATTTTGTGGGTTTGTGCTTAAGTAATGATGTGAGCCATGAAATTATATTAAACATTTGAGTTTTCAAACAGCTATCATTCAAAAGAAGGAGGATGTACACCAAAGATACTAGTTTTCAAGCAAGAACAGGATAGAAAAAGAGATTATGAAATATTCCAGATATTTAAGGGGATGATTAACCACTAGTCTGCACTACAGTAAATTACACTCTAGAACATTTTGAGCCTTCAGGTTATTTGGTCCATTATTGGTGAAATGTTGCCATTGTTGGGGTTTCAAGACTAGCATCGAATGGGGGCAAGGAGAGTCCTCAAAAAGAATGAGCAGTGTTAGTCCACTAGAACAGTGGTGTAACTTTTCCCCCCAAGAACTTTTTTTGCTGCGCTTCCATCCTACTTTTGAGACTTTAAACCAGAGATGGAAGAAACCTCTGGCCCATAGACTGAATATGGACCATGGGAGGTCCCCATCCAGCCAACCAACTTCTCCTCATGTTCCCCCCCACCACCCTGGTTCTACCCCACTTTTCTCTCTCAGAGCAAAAACTCTTATCAGCAGCTCATTGGAGGTGAGAGATTTTGCCTGTTTCCCTGTCACTGTGCTACATTTAGTTTTTTAAAAGCCTTCATTTGATACTAGTGAAGGCTTTAAAAAAGCCTAACTGCAGTGCAGTGAGGGGACGCTACTGAGGAGGAAAGGGCTAAATCCTCCCTTCTGAATGCTGAGCCCCCGTCCCGAAAAATCTATGAAACTGCAATTGGGTTTTTTAAAAGCCTCCAATGGTACCAGTGGAGCTGGGAAGAGGGGGGGCTCAAGTGGGGGAACTGGGGAGACAGAGTGAAACTTACGAGTGTTTGACTGTGGGCAATCATGTTGAGGGCTACAGAACAGCAGCCAGGGGTGTGGGGCTGGAGAGCATGCTTGCCTGAAGCCACTTTGGGCCTTGGACTAAAAAAAGTTCCCCACCTGGCTTAAACCATAGATTTTCCATTAATTTGCTTGCCCATTCCTCGGGATAAGACTTAGGTCTGCCTGCCAGGTATAAATTAAGAGAATGGTCAGAGACCATATGAGGGCTGCTTCATACATGATAAATAATATAAATAATTTTTACTCAATAATTATAGCCCTCTCCAGGTGTTTGGTAATGAACACATGAAGTGGTCTCCCAACATATGCCAGCTATCCTAGTTCCCCAGATGCCAGCATATCTGTTGACCATGTCACATGGCTAATGTGCAGTTAGTGGGGCTAATGTGCATATGGATCTTTCCACAGGAACAAGAACCCTGGGTTCCTGTCCCTCTGAAGGGGATCTTTCACACATAGGACACCCTTCAGATTGATGGCATTGCATATTGACCATGATGTCATGGCCGGCATGCGCATCAACATCTATGGTGCAGAGATAGCCAGCACATTCTTAGAATCCCCTTCACAAGTTTGGTACTCACAAGCAGTAAACTACTGAAGTGGGTTTGCATTTGTGAGAATAAAGAGAACAGATATATACATTGTTTAAACTAGGCAACTTGTATCCAAACCCTGGATATGGGTTTGGCCCTCATCCTGTCCCCTGCTGAGAAGCAGCTGGGCATCTACACTGCAAATGGCGGCACGAAAGCAGTGATGTCTGTTGCGATCACTAAGGAGTGGAGGAGGCTAAAGCCTCGTCCTTCAGCCACCCCCAAAACAGCCTCACTCCAGCAATCATATGTGTGCCTGTGCATAATCCCCAAACTGCTGAAAGTCAGTGTAGCCCTCAAGACCAAAAAGGTTATGCACTGCGATCTATACCATTGCACATGAAGGTCACGTAAGTGTCTATTGTAAAGAATGTACAATGTTTATATGCAGTGGGAGTAAATGTTTTTTGTCATATAGACATGTACATTCAAGTAAGTAAAATATGTGTGAAGTAGCTGTGCTCCTCCCAAACCCAACAGATCTATAGCTCCCTGGAGAGAAGGCAGGAGCCAGGGGAGATAGTAGCTGAAAAAGTTATATAGCTGCTCCCTCTCCCCTGCTGTGGGCACCCCCACCTCAGGGGAATGGAGTGTATAGACCCCTCCCTCAGGAAGCTATAGGGGTGCACCATGGCAGGAGTCATGCCTAGGAGTGCACCATGGCAGGGGTCATGCCTAGGGGTGCCAGCAGGCATGGTTAACTCATACCAACTGGATGCAATGTGTCTTACCCTAACACCTGTGTAACTTTTCTTGAATGCTTCACTGTATCAAACTATGAACTAATCCAACCTGTGCAAAGCTGGTTTGCACAGGTTTGCTAACATAACAAGTAATAACAAAAGAGAGGTGGGGACTAGGTAAAAGTAACTTGATTTTTCCAGACATTTGTACCAAGCCCAAGGTGAAAAATGTGTTTAAATTTGCATAATTAACAGAATTTATCCATTTGATAAGGCAAGAAAAAAGGGACAAAAGGGACAATTTCTAAATTTCAAGGACAGGTCTCCCACTTTGCTGGTGTGAGAGAAAGACACAGAACATTCGATTTGTGGAAAATTAAGTGCAGATAAATTAAAGAATGGTCACAAGTTGTGACAAGACGTTTATGAACTTTCAGATATTCTTAGATTTAAAACTTTATTCATACTATCTTTTTCAAGGTTATGGACTAAAAAGCCATGTCCGAACTCACACTGGAGAGAAGCCATATCGATGTTCAGAAGAGAACTGCACAAAGTCCTTCAAGACTTCAGGCGACCTACAGAAACACATCAGAACACACACAGGTACATGGCATATTAGTGCAGTATGTATTGATCTGTGAATTATATTAATAGGTTTTGTACAGAAAAAGGATTTTTTATGGGATCTTTGGTCACAGCTTGACCTTCTTGTGATTTCATGGTAAACATGCTTTCCCCTGAGCTCCTGTATGTTCTATCAATCTGTTTCAAAGCCTAAGGCTGCACTCTTTAGCTGGGAGTAAGTAGACACATACAGGATTGCATTGTTTTCCCTTTACAAAATAACATTTGGAATGTACAAATTCTAAGTATGTCACTAACACCTTAACTCTCTTTACATAAAATATTAAGTGAAAATACTACTGTTTCATTTAATGTCAACAATAAATTTTCATAAAAAACAATAAAACAATTCAAATTAAAACAGAAGAGAGCAGTATAACACTACAATAAAATAACAAAGTCACAGGGCAGTAGAATTCAGTAGCAGTATGAACAATCATTAGCAATATTCATTAAAAGCACAGGCAAAATAATAATTTAACCAGGTACCTAAAGCCTGGCACTGGGCAGACTTCTCTGGAAGGATGATCCATACCTTGAGGCCACCCACAGTAAGGGCCCTATTTCAGTTGCACCTTCCTCATGAGATGTTAACCCATGGTATGTTGTTGGGTTAAAGCTTTAGGTTGTTTCTCCCTCAGCAACCTAGAATGCTGGATTCGAACATCACAGAGCATGCTGGGTTGTTTACTAAACCAGAAGAAAAGTGGAAGCGGCAAGTGGTCAGATGTCAGCGTACTTGCTCACTCTTGTGAAGTTGTCATGTTTCAGGTTTCTATAACTAGGGTGAGGAGGGGCAGATTACAATCACTTTAGAGACAAACAAATAGATATTTCACAGTATTTAATTAACTTCAGAATGTTTGGTAAATAATAATATTTAGAAAATATTTAATAGAACTATAAACCAAATATGAATAACTGTAACTTTAAGCCGCAGTTCACTGTACAATAGTTTTACTGTTGCTAGACCAATAACAGTTGCTTGTCCCAGTTCCTTTAGTCTTTTGTTGCCAGTCTCTCTTGTGGAGGTTCACTCTTCTTCTAGCTGAAGGCGGCTTTATCTGTTTCTTTCTCTTCTTTACCCCGCCGCTGGTTTCCCTGAATTTCCTTCTCAGTCCTCCTCCTTCACTCTTCCGCTCCATCCTCCACATCTCTGGGCCACCAACCACTTTCAAACTGGCATTTTACTCTCTCCTCCCTCCATTCCATGCCCCTCCCACTTTACAAGGGCCATAGTCCAAGGCCTTTAGAGGCAGGCTTTACTCAGTCCCAACCACCCATGGTTTAAACAATCCATGGCTAGTCATTACGTGTGAATTGGGCCACTGTCTCTTTATCTTTCTGTTCCCCACAAGTTTTTGTGATCCCCTTTCTCTTTTAACTCCATCGTGTTCTCTGTCATTTGCGCTGTGCAGTGCATACATTCGCCCTTCTCCCTTTACGCTCTTGTTTCTCCCTCTCTTTCTCTGCACCACCATAGGTTTGCATCCACTTCTGTTGCCCTCTTTCTTTTTTCACTACCAAGATATGTTTCTGTACCTCAATCTATCTACTTTTTTCTGGGCATTTCCACAGGTCTTTGTGCACCTTCATTCTTCCATCTATGTTTTCTTTGTGCATCCCTGGCTTCTCTGTTGTCCATGTCATCTCTACTGCACAGTTTGGCAACAACCCTTCGCATGGCTTTCACTCATCCATTAGTTCATCCATTGAGAGTGTCTCTGACATATGTGGGCTGTACAGCATGGCTAGCTGCCTGCAACAAACTAAAAAAATTGGCGCCAATTCACCCCTCTCATCCAGGAGTGGAGGAGCAATGCAGCCATAGTGATATGGGCATGTTGTCATCCCCACTCTAATTTCTAATGGATTTTGATGATACTACCAATGTGGGAAAGGACCACATATTTGGAATTCCTCCAAGAGACTGCAAATGAACAAAGAGGAGTTGCAGTCATGTTGTGGAGGCCTGGCCTACAGTGTCCCTTTCACCATCACCACACAGAGTGAGGGATGGTGGACGGAGGTCCTCCCTCTGCTTTCTCCTGCAATGACAGCAGCGTAGCTCGGTGTACTCTAGGCAATGAGTCTTCTTGTACATAGTGATGCATTGCTAGAGTGGTTTCTGTTTTGATTAAGTTTGCAATGTGTGTGTGCTTGAATGTATATGAAAGATACTAAAAATACTTGGGGGGCGGGGTTGCCTTTTGTCATCCTAAGAAAAATGAACAGAAGCTATTGCATAGTATCTAATGATTTATACAAATTCCTATCTCTCTCTTATGTAGTCACACTACATTTGCCTCCTCCATAAATACTGAGTCTTTAGCTTAGAACATAGGAAGCTTCCTTATAGTGAATCAGGCCATGTGTCCATGTAGCCAGTATTTTTGACACTGACTAGCATCAGTTCTCCAGGGTTTCAGGCAGGAATTTTTCTAGCCCTACCTGGAGATGCCAGGATTTAACCTGTTACCTTTTCCATGCCAGCGGCATGAAGATTAGACCTCCATGCATGTAGTAGATCTACCACTGAGCTAAAGCCCTTCCCTTAGGACTCCTTCATACATTACATGGCAGAAATTGTATACCCATCAGTCCCATCTTCCTGGTGAATATACCTGCATAATGTGCATGCAGTCATGTTTGTTGTGTTCATTCATTACATTTTTAAGTGCATCCATTTAATGTTTTAGATATAATATAAAAATATACTGTGTGAAGTGAGTCTTATTCTTGAATCTCAAAGTTTACTCTGTTTTGCTGACCCTAATTAAAAAACCAATCATACTTGTGGCTCAGATTCCCTTTCTCCTTTGGGGAAGGTGGCTAGCTACTCTGGGGAAGGCCTCGCCTCTGAAGCCAGGAGGCCTGCTCCTATTTCCGATTTTTGTAGGAGGAGGCTGGACCTCCCTCTCAAGTTGCAAGTGAATTGGCAAGTGATACTTCACCACCCTACTGCTTTTCCCTCACAGTCCCTCTCCCCAGCTCTTTTTCTTCCAGCAGGGTTTGCTTCCAGTTTTGGAGTCCCTCTGGTGAAAACAGATGGGGAGGAGGTTATAAGCATAAATCTGCAGAAGGCGTAAAGAGTTCAGTATCCTACTCCCCCGTACTGCTTTTTTTGCTTCCCCCACTGGACACAACACATACACTTTTTATCAGGGTTGGGAGACATGTGGCCCTCCAGATGTCAGATTCCAACAACATCTTGAAGCTTCTGATAATAAAGAAGCCAAGTAAGTATGTTTCCTTTTGAATCTGCTTCCCTCTTACTAGTCCATTTCCTGACTTGTAAAAGAATCATATTCCAGTTACTTGCTCTCTGAAAAAAACTGAGGAGTATCAAGGGGAAGATTTACAAACAGGTTGTGTGACATTCTTGCAGACGTTCCATTCCTTACGATTAAACCAAAGACTGTTGTTTTCTGCCTGTAACATGATACACAGCATCAAGTAAGGATTATGGAAACTATGACAACATAATACTATAGTATGTACACTTAAAAACCCATACATCTTTTTGGCAGAAAACTGACAAATTTTACTAAGGAGTGATTTGCAGTTTCTTTTACCAAAAGGCTACTAGCTATCTTTCTGAGGGATCTTTTTAAGGCATTTTAGTATCCAGTTTTGTATAATAGTAGTGAGATGTTTAATAAATATCTCAATAATACATTGAATTATTTAAAAAATTGTGCTTTCACCCATCCCTCTTAGGCTTCTCTCTGTGGCATGACAGTATATAAGGGACTCGACAATTCTTAGCCAAAGCACATGAGAAAATACAGCACAGAAGCATGAGGGTACGCCAGCAATATAACCTTAATTGTAGGGTTTAAAATATTCATCAGTGTAGCCATTTTTAAGTTGTATATAATTTAAACGTGGAACAGGTACATTTTGTTAGAATGACTGTGTTGGTGTGTTTAGTACCAGAAATTTGAGCTTGCATAATATTGTATTTACAAATGTGTAATTATGCTTTCTTAATTATTGCCATGACTACAATCCAGAGAACCATGCATGTAGCAAAATATAAGTTTTTGTTCTCAAGCAGTAACTCTTCATGTTCCCATGACAAACTCTTTTTGAAACGTTTCGTGTCTGCCGATTGAGGAAAGAAGTTGAATGTTTGCACAAATCCATAAGCTCATCAAATTAGTGCTCTGGATTGTGGTCTGTATTTAAAGAACTTGCCCCTCAATTTCAGAAGTAAACAGAAATAGCAGGGGTGCCAACATCTGTTTAAAAGGAATGTGTGCATTACATAACATACACAATGTTTATCTTGAGTTCTCTTCCCTCCCCACATTTTAAAATGTTTAGCTATTTAGCTAAAATGACCTTTCAGTTGTTTTTGAGAATTACATCTTATGCATAAACAATCTGAACAATTAAGTTATTTATATCTATGCTCAGCAGCTTCCAATGGCTCCTACCTCTTTGTGTGTGAATTTTGCATTTTGGCAGAGCAGTGAGTGAGAAAGCATACGTTCAAAAAATACCGTATGCATACATTGACTTTTATCCATCTCCACTTCTACTTCAGTTGTTCATACTATTGAACCTGCAAGCCACATTTAAGCTCCTCTAAGTCTTACAAGGTTTGTTTTAGGGGGATGGCTCATGAAGGTGAATTGCTAAAGCATAAATTAATGGAAATAATTAGGGGTGTGCACGGACCCCCCGGATCGGATCGGGACCCGGATCGGGACCTCCAATTTTGTCCCGGACCGGTTCGGACAAAATCGGAGGCCCCCCGGACCGGATCGAGTCCGATCCCGATCCAAAAATCGGAAATTTTTGGATCGGCCGCCATTTTTTTCCCCATAGACTTGCATTGCAATGCAAGTCTATGAGGAAAAAATGGCGGCGGGTGGGTAAGGGGGGGCCTAACTCCCTCCCCCCCCCCCGGGGCCGTCCGCTGTGGACGGCCCCGGCAGGTAAACCCCCTCCCCCGCGCTCCCTACCCCCCCTGGGGCCGCCTGCTTCCATCCGCTGGCGCCCGCGGGCGCCAGCGGATAGAAGCGGACGGCTCCGGGGGGGGGGTAAGCCCCCTTCCCCGCCACTTACCTTCTCGGCACGTCCGGCGCCGGCGGCTACTACCAGCGGGCTCCGCGGCCTACTCTCGAGTAGCGCGCCGGGTGATGACATCACCCGGCGCGCCACCCTGGAGCAGGCCGCGGAGCCTGCTGGTAGTAGTAGGCGCCGGCGCCGGACGGGAGCCGCCGGGCCGGGCAGGTAAGGGCCCCCCTCCCCCCTCCCCCCTCCGCGCGCCCCCTCCTCCCCCCTCCTCCCCTCCACGCACCCCCTCCTTACCTTTCCGGCCCGGCGGCTCCCGTCCGGCGCCGGCGCCTACTACTTCCAGCAGGCTCCGCGGCCTGCTCTAGAGTAGCGCGCCGGGTGATGACATCACCCGGCGCGCCATCCTAGAGCAGGCCGCGGAGCCTGCTGGGAATAGTAGGCGCCGGCGCCGGACGGGAGCCGCCGGGCCGGAAAGGTAAGGGCCCCCCTCCCCCCTCCGCGCGCCCCCTCCTCCCCTCCACGCACCCCCTCCTTACCTTTCCGGCCCGGCGGCTCCCGTCCGGCGCCGGCGCGTACTACTTCCAGCAGGCTCCGCGGCCTGCTCTAGAGTAGCGCGCCGGGTGATGACATCACCCGGCGCGCCATCCTAGAGCAGGCCGCGGAGCCTGCTGGGAATAGTAGGCGCCGGCGCCGGACGGGAGCCGCCGGGCCGGAAAGGTAAGGGCCCCCCTCCCCCCTCCGCGCGCCCCCTCCTCCCCTCCACGCACCCCCTCCTTACCTTCCCGGCCCGGTGGCTCCCGTCCGGCGCCGGCGCCTACTACTACCAGCAGGCTCCGCGGCCTGCTCTAGAGTAGCGCGCCGGGTGATGACATCACCCGGCGCGCCACCCTAGAGCAGGCCGCGGAGCCTGCTAGTAGTAGTAGGCGCCGGCGCCGGACGGGAGCCACCGGGCCGAGAAGGTAAGTGCCCCCCTCCTCCCCCCCCCGCTGTCCACTTTCATCGGCGGGCGCCCGCTGGCGCCCGCCAATGGAAGCGGCGGTGGGCGCCAGTGGGCGCCCGCCGATCCGCCGATCCGCCGAACCGGTTCGGAGCTTTTTCGGACCGGTTCGGATTGGATCGGCCGATCCAGCTGCGGGATCGGAAATCGGATAATTTATCCGATTTCCCACTGGACCGGACTCGGATCGTGGATCGGGTCCGATCCAGTGCACATCCCTAGAAATAATCAGTGTGTGTAGGCAGTTCTGATGCATGCATCCTGTGGATCAAAGCCATTATTTTCAGCTGAAGTAAATATACACAGGATCAAGCTATAAGTATGTTGACTCAGAAGTCAGTCCCACTGAATTAAAAGGAACTGACTTCTTAGTGTTTAGGATACAACATGTATATATAATTACTGCAATAAGTGAATCTTCAGATGCTTTTAAAAAATGCATAGTAGTTTGCCTGTCTTTATTATGTTTTTTTTTCTAGGTGAAAGACCTTTCAAGTGCCCATTTGAAGGATGCGGTAGGTCATTTACAACTTCCAACATCAGAAAGGTTCACATCAGGACACATACAGGAGAAAGACCCTATTACTGTACAGAGCCAGGATGTGGGAGAGCATTTGCCAGTGCAACTAATTACAAGAATCATGTGAGAATACATACAGGTATGATGCTTCATAGTGTTTTGCTTATAATTATCTGTCTCAGTCCCTCTTCTCCCCAGTTTGAGAAGTAATAACTTAAAAGTCTTTCTGTGAAAGTAGGAAGCACTTAACTCTGCTCTGAACAAAGCTGAATTTAGAATGTTCACTCGCAAATGCAATTTCTTTGTTGGAGGCAGAGGGCTAGTACAAAGATTACTAAATTAAGCTTAACTGTAAAGTTTAAATCCTAAACAATCATAAACTTGAATGTTCACTTTACAGTTTTAGAAAAGAGGTTCTCAGGCTGTGGTCCATGAAGAGCTTGAGGAACAATTGAGAACGTCTGTATTGGTCCTGCACCTGATTAATTTTTTCTGACAATGGAAATCAAGACTGTTTGATTATTTAATAAGCTAACAAGATCCTGGCCTGGGGCCCATGATGTTCATAATATTGCACTGATTTTTATGATGTCAGTGCTGAAGAAAAATGTATTAAAGTATTAGTTATATGCTTTGATTTGTAGAACAAGAACGAAAGGCTTAGTAAGTAGTTTGCCAAGAACCCCAGCAATTTGTAATTGGTCAACAGGATACAAAACTAAAGTTTGAGAACCATGGTTCTAGAATTTCTTTGCAATGGTCTTTTGTCTTTGCTCAAGTTTTTTTTACTAGAACAGATAGGACCCACATATGCCAAGGTACATGTTGTGTTAAACATGCAATTTTAAAAGTATGCTTATCATTCATCCCTTTCTTTTTTGAGAAAATGCAGCCACATGGGACCCTGATACAGATTGAGGATTGCAGCATGTGGAAAAGGGGGATTTAATCCTTTCTTCCCTATGCTGGTTTCCTGCAGAAAAACTCCCCCAAGAAATTTATCTTGAATATACTCTTTACTGCAAATTACTCACCCCCTTCTCTTTGCACCAGCCCCTCCCCCCAGCTACTTTTCCTTAAAAAAAGAAAGTGGCCAGCACATTTTAAAATTGCATGTTTAAGGTAATGTGTATTTTTGCCTATTCCTTGTTGTTATGATGAGCCATTGAGTCACATTTTTTTACTTCTTTGAATTTCAGGCATTTGTATATGTCTCACACTTTAGGAATGTGGAGTAGGGGGGATGGAGGTTGGTCAGAAATTTTGTGTTATATTCAGTTATAGGAAGAATAAAATTTTAAATTGTGCACAACAAGATGATGCTGTGAAAATAAGATACATTGTCATTTTCTAACTCATTTTGTAGTGATAACGAAACCTCTGAAAGTGACTGGTTCAGCATCTTGGCTATCATGGCGAGGTGGGGCTGTTAGAAGGCTGCCATTGCCTGGGCTGATTGCCATTACTTAGGAAAGGAGGTTTAGATGAGGCCGAGGTAAAGGTTGGAAATAGTCTTCCAGAGAACATAGAACCTACTTTCCATTTCCACATACTGGAGAACATTTGGACTGCTGTCATTTATAATACAGACCTCAATGATACAAAAATCACAGGTTGTGCAATGCAAAGTAATTTTTACTTGAAAATGGCTTTTACATATTGAATGTTGGGCTGTGCAGCTCTGGATACAAAAGACACTAAGGGTGTTTTTGTTTTTAGGAAAAAACTCACTAAATTGAACTTCCCTGTGTTTAGAATTTTCCTATTGTTTCTCTGCATAATGATAATAAAAGTATGTCAGCATATTTCTATGCCATTGGCAGGATTATTGCAATTTTTTCTAGCATGGCATATTCAGATTTCCACACTAATTGTATCTTTTTGTCTAGGGGAGAAGCCTTATGTATGTACAGTCCCTGGCTGTGATAAACGTTTTACAGAATATTCCAGTTTATATAAACATCACGTTGTACATACACATTCCAAACCTTATAACTGCAATCACTGTGGGAAAACATACAAACAGATTTCTACACTTGCCATGCACAAGCGGACAGCACACAATGACACAGAACCAATAGAGGAGGAGCAAGAAGCATTTTTTGAGCCACCTCCAGGTATGTAGTTGATGATCACTATCCTCTCTGTTATTCTCCTATATTAACAACCGAAACTGCTATTCTTTAGAAATAATTCATTGCATCTTAATATGGGAGCTAAAACAATGGAACTAGGAATGTAAAAGCTTTCTTTGTACCTACCACCCAGGCTGCGTCAGTGCTTTATGAACAATTGGTGTTCTTCTACTGCATTGGATAATCTGTTGTGAATGTTTGGTATGGGCAAATCTTCCTCAGTGCAGGAATTGAATTTTAATTACCTTTTTAGCTGCTCTGGCTTGGTAGCTTTCCAGCATGCTCCATTCAAAGGGCCTGTTTGCAGTCTATAAGCAACTTTCCATCCATGGGAGCACCAATTAATTAAAGATTATTTTATTTTTATTGCTCTACGGTAGACAAAGAATCCAGTGAGTGTCAAAGTAGAGCTTCAGAGTACAAAGAAATTGAGAATGTACAACCTTGGCTGTCTTTTTGATTAATTGGTTGTGGGGTGGCAAGAGCGTAGGGGGATCCCTGCTGTATCAGACCCAAGATCCATCATGTCCAGTGTCCTGTTTCCCACAGTGGCCAGCTAGAATCCTTGTTCTGGTTGGCCTGCTTTCCTCAAGTATGGCCTGGAGACAACAGACTTCTCCTGTTCTGCTGGAATTTAGAGGTGTACTTCCTCTGAGATTCCATTTAGGCATTGTGGCTAATAGCCATAGATAGGGATGTTGGAGGAATCCATCCAGGGGTGAAGTTCATTGAGCTTTTATCAGCTCAGCACTCCAGACTTTAGCTCGTTTCTCCACTAGCTGGCCCTACTTGATCTGCATCGAGCTGGGCCAGCACCTGGATTTTTTTGAGTTTTAAAAATGTGCATAAATAGAAATGTGTGCAAATTACAAGGGGTAATTTGCATAATCCATTCATGTATTTATTTATTATTATTTTTAAACTGATATGTTCCCAGATTTCAGGAAAAGCCCTGCAAATGCCCCACAAAGTGGGTCCTTGCCAGGAATCTGTCAAGCCCCCAAATGGCCAGATTCCAGAGCGATGGACATCCCTAGCCATAGATAGGCCACATTCCATGGATTTGTCCAATCTCATTTTGAAATCATATAAGCCAGTGGCCTGTACCATATGTGTGACAGTGAATTCATTTACTTAATTATGCATTCTGTAAAAAGCACTTTTCCCTAATACTGCCCATCAATTTCATCAAGTAAACTTGATGAATCTGTAATCTATAATTATAAACCTATAATTTTTATGGATAGCATGCATAAAATTATAAACTGCTATCGTGGTACCTTTGTCCTTTCCCCCCTAAACTACAAAGCACTCAGTGCTTTAGCACTTTTGTCATGATGAGGTTGCTCCAACTGCTTGTCATTTCTTTTTCCTTTTTCTGCATTTATTCCAGCTCTGCAAAACTGTTTTTGAGATGGTAAGACCAGACTGATACGCAGTATTCTAAATGTAGCCACATCATATATTTGCAACAAAGCATTATGACACTGGCAGTTTTATTTTCAGTCCCTTCCCTAATATTCCTAGTATGGAAATTGTACTTTCCGCTGCCACTATATACCAAGTTGATCTTCTTCTTCATGGTCTCTGTATCACACGCCTGTGTGGAGACCTAGTTCAGGAAACTTCTACAGCTAACGCTTTTTTCTTTTGGTTGGGAACCCTTCCCCCACACCCAGGTGTGCATGTTCTAACAGTTCCCGCCCTCCCCACAGTCTCTCTTCAATCGCCATAGTGGTAACCTCGTGAAGGAAGCTTTGCAACATTTATTAATATTTCTGATATATTTATGGCATTTTCTATTATTGTTTTTTAGTTTCTGTTCTAACTTTAGAATTTTTGTTTTTGTTCTAATACACATTACTCTACTAGCATTTAACTTCATTTGCTACTTTGCTGCTCATTTATTCAGTTTGGAGAGGCAGTTTTAGAGTTCTTCACAGTGGATTGGATGTGAAGTTCTGCCCATGGGATTTTCCTGCTAGAGGAAGTAGTCATGTTTTTGCCAATTCCCCTGTTGCCCCCTGAAAAGCTCCTCTTCAGGTGAGGGAATCCTGCAGAACAATATAGGTAGTAGTGCTGGGTGCTGCAGTAAGAAAGGAGAATTGGTGAAAATCACTTCCCCTTCCTGCTTCCTCCAGTGGGATATCCTCCACAGGATCTCAGTCCCTTCAGCAAGTGGGAAGAAAGGGCAAATCTGGATCTAATCCCTGTGCTTGGTTTTTTTACCATCTTCAATTTTCTCTTGAAAACTTGGCTACTTTACTACTCTTCTCTGACTCCCGATAACTTATGAATAAATTAAATAACATTGGGCAATGTCATTGTGCTAACAATGTCAAATTCCAGGAAATCCCATCACGCAAGCTAATATGATTGGAGTTGTGCTTTAGATTTTTATGCTAGTGCAATATAATGTCAAGTTCGCATGACACAACAGCCCATCATGGGTGACAAGCTACACACAGTGTGTAGTTTGTGCACCCGACAGATTATTAGGCTCATTGTGGGTTTTCCCCCCACTCGGTCCTCTAGCTGGCTCCACCCAGTATCCCAGAGGACTGTCTAACTTGTCTGCCTCCAAATCCCCATTCTTGCTCTGATTGTGATCCTGGTCACAACTGAAGCCCTTTTAAAAGGAATGTCCCTTCCCTTTTTTTTGTGCAAGAACAGGCCTGGGAAATTTTCCGGACCCATGGAATGTGCACAAATGCCCTTTTTTGTTTTTAATCACATTTTTGGAGTTGTGCAACACCAAGGGTCAGTAATACACAGGCTTGCCTTACCTGGATCCTTGAATGTTTGAGCTATCAAACATATAAGGTAATAGGCAAGGCAATTCTCTAAAGGCTGCTTTGATAGCCTTTGACAACTGATAGATGGGGAAACAACTGATAGATGGGGAAACAGGGTGTAGATCACCCTTTTAGCAGGATTATCCCCAGGGTTTAAAGGGTGATCGTGAACCTTGGAGTCGCCCTCCTAGGAATCACAACTTGCCTGAGCTGCAATAACTGTTTATCAGAGTGCCCGAAATGCCAACGTTTTTTCATTCCTAAATGCAGTAATCACGTCGAGTTTGACAGCTGCAGTTGGGAACGAAAAACGGGGTGGGTAAACTTTTCTATGAAAAAATCTGGTGTTGACTCACAGAGGGGTGGAAGGAGGGGATCCCCAAGGGTCAGGGCAACCCTTTCAATCCTGGGGTCACCTGGATGATCTTGAGCACTTTGACAGGTGGAGAAAGATCACCCACTTCTCGAAACGAAACGAAAATTTTATTTGTGGCCAAAAGGCCAATAAAAAGAGATACAATTTATACAGAGCAATAGGAGCAATAGGATCTGCACTGTTTACTCACTTCTCAAGGTGAGCCTCAGGGTTCGAGTGTTGTCCCCTACGACTCCACCACTCCTCCCCGATTTAGCATCAGCAGCCTTTCATAGGAAAGTGCACGCCATCCCCTTTTCACTCTATTTTGCCTTACCATGGCTATGTTTGACAGGTGTCAAAGGTAGCCACACTTGGTGCCAGTGAGAAGGGAAATGGTGTGCTTGTGAAAAAATATCTCTATGACAAGGACAGCTGCCAAGCTAGATATGGTTACTGTATTTGAGAGCAAAAAATGGGTTGACGTGTGGGGGCATAATTCTACTAAGGGAGTGACATCCTGTTTCCGCACCTGTGAGCTGTCAAACCAGCCTCTATTCAGTCTAGCCCTACACAAACGAGCCCTATATAAGGCAAGGCTGTCTATTTCTGACAGTTCCAAGTGCGCAACTCTAAAAATGTAATTTAAAAAATAAATAGGGGCATTTGTGCACATTCCTCAGGCTGGGAAAATGCAAAGAAAAGTTCCTGACCCCATTTTTGTGCAAAAAAAAAAGGGGAAGGGGGTGGAAAAAGTGCTTCGACCAGGATCGCAATCAGAGCTGGGATGGGGGCTTGGCAGAAGCCAATAGCAGCCCCTCCAAAGTGCCATTTGGGCACTGTTGGAGGGGCTGTCACTAACAAGGTGCACTTGCTGCCTAGCTCGCTGCCCAATGCACATTACCCACAATGGGTTGGCATGTCCGGGTTCAGACATCATGGGTAAAACAAACCCCTAAAACCACTCATGGGTTGTTGCCATGGCTTGTTCTAAAAAAATTAACTCACCGTGTGTGTTTACCCACTGAGCAGCTCATTGCCCAATGCCCTTTATCCACAACGGTTTAGCATGTCCGAGTTCAGGTGACATGACAGACACCATGGCTTATTTCAGAAAAACACCCACAATGGTTTGTCTAGCAACCCAGTCAAGTTGTGTTAGCAGAATAACACCGTAGGATACTGCTCACTGGCCCCATTAACACATCCTTGATGCACCCTGCTAAGTAGTTCCATCTATTGCAAGAACCACCTCTATTTCCCTCTATTGTGAATCACCCCTGCTGGCTCTCTAGCTTCACAAATGGTTTTGTTTTTAAGGTTTGTTTTTAAGCTCTTTGTATTGGGAGAAGGGGCTTTATTGGCCTTGACTCCTTGCCCTGTAGCTGATAAGCCATTTAAAGTAAACTGTTGCATTCTAATGGCTACTTAAAAAGAAAGATTAGGATAAGAGTTTATATTTGGCTGGAGTTAAACATTTCTTAGATATTACACGGTTTCATCATTTGTCACACAATGGAGGTCTCTCTTTTTCCTTGGAAGAAAAGTGTGTTTGTTAATGAATAATTATTTGAAAAAGTCATTGGTGACATTTGTGCTTCAATAGTAGTAGGCAAAGATTAATGTTTAACAAAAACTAAATCATAGTGTTGGTTTCTTTTAGATTATAACCAATGCAAATATGATATGAATGCCAGCATATTTATTTTATTTGATCTTTTGCATGTGTGATTCTTCATCGCATGTTTGATAGTCTTTATATGAACTAACTCATCTTTCTTTAATTACATAGGTCAAGGTGAAGATGTTCTCAAAGGGTCTCAGATAACTTATGTAACAGGTGTAGAAGGAGATGATGTTGTTTCTGCACAGGTTGCAACAGTGACTCAGACAGGGCTAGGTCAGCAAGTGGCACTTATTTCCCAAGATGGAACTCAGCATGTAAGTATTCACCATTTGAAAGCCACAAAGGCTTTCAAAACTGTACCTATTTGTTTTCCCCATTTTATTATACATACAAATTTATGTAGAATTTAGAATTCCTAAATAAAGGTTAGTATGTTGGTTGGTTCTAATTCAAAGTGTCAGACCTACAATTTATTCTGATCTAGACTATTTGAAGCAGTAGTCTGTCGTATTGACCTCAAAAGCTAGATTTCGTATCTCTAACAGTTATAAGTTGCAGAATCAAATTTAGTTGCTTCCTATTTACTGCTGGGCTTCAGTTAGGCAAATAGGATTGGAGAAAAAAGAACAGAACAATTTTTTTTCTCAACAGATATTTCCCCTCAAATCCTGTTTTCCTTTTCATATAACATTAGACAACTGATAAAAGAGCAGGCAAGAATTAATATTTGTTGTTTTAATTTTGTAATTCACATCTGATACACTAACTAATAAAATAAATACAGGACCAACTTTCTGGGGGAAACATCTGAGGTCATCAGATAATGTGATATAGAGGGTCGGATCCAATGCTGTCATTCCACTGATAGAAGTAGTGTAGGGAAATGAGCTGGCTGTGCTTTGGCTGCCCTTCATCCTCCTGAGTACGGGAAAGGCATAGCACCATCCTAAACCCCAGGTTGACAATCCTCTCAGTGGCCTCACCTGCCTTATGCCTTCCCCCATTGGGGTGGGTGCTGAGTGAGTGAAGCTGAGTCGGCCTGCTTGGCCCAGTCCCCTGGAAAGGTGAAGGGGGCTTGGACATCTTGGCTTCGCTCTACCTGGGCTTTCACCTGCTCTAGTCTCCTATGCTCCACTCACTCTCCCAAATGTATTGGTGATAACAGTGGGGATTCCTTTCCCCACACCTCCCCAGGGAATTCCTATTTGGGAGTGGCATGCAAGGGAATCCCCGCTGTTACCTCTGATCACACATTGGAGATAACAGTAGGGGTTCCTCTCCCCCCTAAACTACAGGGAGCCTCCAGAAGTAGGACTTGGGGAGCCAAGTGGCAAATCCCATGGAGGGCTGCAAAGCCTGCACAGACCGGTTTAGGTCCATAGGCTGGAGATTTTGCTTTCCTGCTCCAATGGTTTTGAAAGTTGGTGAACTTTATTGTAGTTATTACTTGAACAGACTAAGCTATTGCTGACTGAAAATGCAGTGTTTGTATGACCAAGGTCTATGACTCAAATGTAATGCTATCAGCAATTATTTTCTGTTTCAGGTTAACATATCTCAAGCTGACATGCAGGCCATTGGAAATACTATCACTATGGTAACACAAGATGGCACCACCATCACAGTTCCTGCCCATGATGCAGTTATTTCATCTGCAGGAACACATTCTGTTGCAATGGTCACAGCAGAGGGCACTGAAGGGCAGCAGGTAAATTGCTACGAAGTATATAGTGGAATATAATCCATAATGTGGTCAGAACATTTTCCAGTGTTTTATTTTTTCACAGATTATTTTCCATTTCGTAAGTTCTTTTGTAAAAAAAAAAATGAACGTCAATTCAAGTACAATATTGGAAAACTTGGCAGTTTTAAAGTTGCAGTTAATGTTTTTCAGGTGATTATCCCTAGCAAATATTTGAGAGAATGCATATATTCTATTGCAATATATATATATATATATATATATATATATATATATACTGAAAGTGCCAAACAACCTCAATGGAAGAGACTCGAACTTTGTTGAAATAGATAAGTGATTGTCAGCATTTCATGCACGGTTCTTTGGTTGCTAAAATTTATTAATGTGTCAACAGTTTTCAGGACCTTTATTTTTATTTTTAAACAATACAAGGGATATACATGCTATTGTCTTTGCGTTTTTACAAGTATTCCAATAAGAATTTCTACACAGTATATCATTTAAAATCACATTAAGTGTGCTTTAATTTCCACCCTCAAATATTTCAGGTCAAATATTTGTGGTGTATTTATTGAGACAAAAAAATTAACATGGGTACTCTTTTGCGTTGTGTTCACTAAATACAAGTAAAACAAACATGCTAAATTAGATCTCTTTTGGGCAGGAGTGGGCAACTTATAGTCCTCCAGTTGTTTTGGCCTACAGCTCCCATCAGCTCTTGCTAGCATAGCCAATGGTGAGGAATGATGGGAACTGTAGGCCAAAACATCTGGAGGACTATAAATTGCCCACTCCTTCTCTGGGGCAGCAGAACATTTTTCAGTGCACAGTAAAAAAAAAAAAAAAACCCTATGCAAATGACCCTATGTAAAGTAACCTAATTTGCTTTAGAAAATTTTCCAGTTCAAAATTTTCTGGAAAACCCCACATCACTGGTGTATATCCAAAGGTATAAAATGGTTCATCGATACAATGTAGATATCTCATAACTACAGAACTTCCTAAGTATTGTCGTAGGGTTTTTCTCTAATATTGTAGTGTTCTTGTATTTAATACCTTGGCACAAAAGATTTCAGAAAAATTTGCAAACTGTTAAGTCAAAGCTGTCAACAGTCTGTGAATTTAGCAAATGGAATATACCTTCTTAGCAAGTGTAGAAATTCTGGTGATGAAGTTCTTCTGGTGTGGCTCCCAGTCCAGAGAACAATAAGTACTGACAGAAGACTGGTTGTTTGCTGCTACATTTGCATTGTTGTAATCAGTTGCCAGACATGGAACTGGTTTCAGGAAAAGGGAGAATTGGATGTCCCCTTTCCGTAGCTCCCATCCATCCTAATAGTTAATCAACACAATTGGATTTATATTATGTTATTATTTTGTATTTGTAGGGTTTGGGGAACGCTGGGAATTATAGGTCTTTTTTCTGTCTAAACATGCACAGGATCTTTGTAAACTGCCGGAGAGCTTTGGCTGTTGGGCAGTATAGAAATGTAAGAACTGAAATGAAGGTCTTTTAGAAGTTTCTCAGGTTGTCAATCTGCTGGATTGGAGGAAGAGATCAAGTCTGTTAACCTCATACACAGCTATGCTTTGTGTGCACTATTGGTTCTAGGGGCTTTATCTCTACAGCTGGATTTATGCTGTAGTAAGCTGAATCCACTAATCAAAGACTGGTAAGAATGATCTATGGTTGAAATAATGTGAAGGAATAAACAATTTTTAGACTCCAATATTTAGGAAGTTTTTGTGTGTTTATTATGAAGGTTGCCATCGTGGCTCAAGATTTAGCAGCATTCCATAGTGCTTCACCAGAAATTGGACATCAGCAACATGGGCATCACTTAGTTACTGCAGAATCTAGACCTGTTACATTGCTAGCAACGTCCAACGGAACACAAATTGCAGTGCAGGTAAATGGAATATGAAGTCGACCTTGGCCAAGTGTGATTTTCATTTATGTATTTTTTTTACATCCAGCTCTTTCACTTTTTGTCACTATTTTAACAATTTAAAGCTCTGCTGCTGCACTACATTTTGTTTGTTTAGCTCCCTGTAGAGCCAAGCGTATCAGTATCTTAAATAAATTTATTTGTAAACAGTGTGTGTCATGGTCTGTTGTGCTGCACTTGTAGAGCAATCCTTATGGGTTAAATTGGAGCCTATCTACACTACTGCTTTAAAACGGGTTATAACAGTATTAAACTGGTTAATAGCGTTATTAACCAGTTTAAAACTGTTATAAACCGTTTTAAAGCAATAGTGTAGATAGGCTCTTCGTTAAAGCTACTACCTTTTAAATAGTAAAATCAATCTATTTTATACAATGGTAATTTTAAAACACTGTCTTGTTCTAACTAATATTTTTAGATAGAGCATTTTCTACAGCAAATGCCAATATTAGCTTTTTAAAATCTGTAAGTTGAATCCAGAGTTCTGTACAGCAAAAGCTCCCATGAACTGGATGCTTCCACAGGCAGTGGGAGTGCAAACAATTTTTCCCCATCTCAGTGTCCCCATCCCCATAGCTCCATATGCTCATGAAAATCTGTTCCAGGGGGATCCTCCAGAACAGTGTGGGAGGTAGTGCTCAGGCTGCAGGGGAAAAGGGAAATAGATGAAAATCACTGTCCCTCTTTAACATACAGGAGTTTCAAGTTAGCAAACTGATAGCCTCCAGTCAATCCAGTTCATAGAACAGTAGATTTGGATCCAACCCTATATGTTTAATTAGAACTGTTCTTAAATATAAATTACGGTATAAAAATCTTTGTTCAAGTAGCTCATATGATATTGTTATCATCTCTCAATACTCATATGGATAGTATCCATATATACTATCCATTTAATAATAATTCTAACCCAGATACGATTACACAGATAAACAAGTTCCATCAGCAAAAATTTTACTAGTGCTTAAAATGATGCAATGATCATGGCCAGATTCGACTATTAGGTGGTATAGAAATGTAATAAATAAACAAGCAAACAAACTGGTACCTAAGGGCCCTTTGGACTAATGTTTCTCAAACAGAAACTTACTATGCATTTTAAACTGAGGCATACTTCAAAAGTCATTGAAAAACTGGTACATGAGCTTACTGTTCAAAGAGGGGGAAAATAGCCCATGATTACTGGATTCTGTCACTGGGTGTTACATGTAGAACTATGATTGATACACCTTCCTAATATATTCAAGCCAGTTGGCTAAAGATCAGGCACAACATGTATTATAAAATGCATTGTATTTGTTTGAAACAGAAAATGTATTTCAGCGTATAATTTTGTTTGTTTCAGCTTGGAGAACAACAATCTTTGGAAGAAGCCATTAGAATAGCTTCCAGAATACAACAAGGTGAAACACCAGGAATTGATGATTAACTCTTAACATGGCTAAAAGAACAATAGAATTAACTACATTTTATTTTCAATCAACAAAGGTCTATGTCACCTGAAATCCATAAAAGATTTGATGTGTTCTTGCTCACTAATACTCTGCACACGTTTTATGCAAGAGTGAAGAACATTTCATGTGTATAATGGTTACGTACATGAACCTTGGAAATAGATGAATTCCATCTATTAAGACTCATTCCCTACACAGGACTATGGAATTAGGATTTATATTAAATTTTCTCGCTTATACTTATATCATTTTCCAAACCAGAGTACAGACAAGCAATAGCTACTGTAGAAATACTGGGATGAGTTTTAAAGTCATACAAAAACAATGAAGGCGTTACTGAAGATTTCAGATGTTTAAACCATAACAATCATCATTTCAAAAAACCTTTGCAAGCAGAACAATTTAAATTGTTTTCATATGCAGTTCTGAATTTTGAGACCTTTGTAAATATTACATTTCAAATTGTATTTCATGCACAAGTTAAAGATTCATCTTTAGCTTTCCCCTCCCATCTCACTGATTGTAAATACAGACTGTTCATACTGCAAGTGCTAATTATATTATCTTTGAATTGGATTATGTACAAATGAGAAGCTTTCGTTGTTCAATATTAAAGGAAGTAAATCTAATGTTTCTGCTTCTTTGCATGTCATCATCCTATATCCTAAAAACAAATTCAGTTCTCCACGTGTGAGTCCTTTTGTAACACCATCCATTCACAAGAGGGGAGGCATCTGCAGGCTTGGGGAAATCCAAGGTTTGCAGATGTAGAAAAAATCTTTAGAAAAAGCCCTGTTGGGGTGGGGCGAAACCCAATTAGGACTGAGCCTGCTCAGCGAGTACAGAATGGTGACTGACTGCTGGAGGGGGCGTAGAATGGAATATTCCAGGAAAGGGCATGGCTGGCTGGAACCCTGAACTGGAGTACTCCACACTGCAACAGTTTGTTGCAAGTCTCACTTGTTTTACTAATTTGAAAATGTTAATTTCAAGTTATGATGGAATAAGGTATAATAAGATTATGTATTGACCTGGTTTGAATAATAGTATATGAAATAGTTGTTCCCTTTTTAGAATTACTAACTGCCAGTATCAACTAGTGCAAGCTTTATTGTAAACTTTAATATATCGTGTAAATAAGATACAGCAATTATCATTATGTAATACATTTTACAAACAATTTTGCAAGCACTTCCACTTTTTGCTTTATTTATGAGATGTGTAAGAATCTAGCATTTGTAAAAATTAACAAAAGATTCATGTGGAATGGTAAAGCATAAACTTCTGTGGACCAAAGTCTATTTTATCAGATGCATGGAATGTCATTCTTAGTTGGTGTGTATGAGATCAGAGGGGAATGAAATGTAGAAAATACGGACAGCGATAATTACCTTAAGCTTAGATGTATGTAAAATAATGATAGTGACCATTCTCAAAGTAGTGTTGATAAATATCCTGATATTAATTATCAACACCATTTTGTGAACGGTCACTGTCATTGTTTCACATAATTACATATTTGACACAATTATCACTGTCTATATATCTTGCATTTCATTGACCTCTGACTTCACTTTCCTTATCTCTAAACTCATATGTGTGTGCACATATATACATACACCCACCCACCCACCCACCTGTCAACTCAGGAATGGATTCTGGCCCACAAAATATTATCCTGTAATAAATTTGTTAAGCAGCCACAATACTTTTTGTTTTAACATGGCTACCACTCTGGAAATTGAAAAAATAATTTATTATCTGAGCTGCTGTGTCAACACAAGACTAGTGGCATAGCTGTGCTATACAATGATAAGAGATTAGGAAGGAGGGATTTTTTTTCTGACCCCCATGCACAGCACCCTTTGAGACCTTTTTGGGTCAAAGAACCCATGCACTAGCAAACAATGGTGGAATAAGGGCTAGGAGATTCTCAGAAAATAAAGAACCACTTAACTGCCACGGAATAAGCCTGGATTTCTAATCCAGCCACAGACATAGGTTGTGGCATTGTCAGGATTTGGCCACTCAATTTCAGGCATACATTGTACAAAGGAAAAGTATCTTCCTTTTGGGTAAGTAGCAGTTTTTAAGGATGGCTTTGGCAGTGTAGAGTGGGGAATTGAGTTTTCTCAGATCACGGTTGTTTTGAATTCTCTTGTTCCCATCTTGCTGGGAAGAAATCTGTAAGACTTAAGTGGCCAGTGAAGATTACTTTCATTGCTATTTTATCTTATCTGTCATTTTTATAGACCCTTTACCCATAGTACTAAAGACGTCTAGGGTCTGTGTGATGTTTGTACGGGAGGCTACTAAAACCAATATGCAGCTGAGAAATACAAGTCAGAGATGAAGATCCTAGCCTTCATTAACATTAAAGCCAGCATGACCCTCTGTATGGAGATTATCAATATTGACTTTACAAGATTATTGCAGTTAAAATTGCACAAAACAACCCATCCACTGGAGTAGACATTAAATTTTAACAGATACTTTTGCTTAGTGGTGAGGATGTTGGGGTTGTGAATGACCTCTGTAAAAAAATAAACCCAGATCAGCAAAACAGTATACTACTAAACCTGCAATCCTATACGTATCTAGCTGGGAGTCCTATTGAACCCAAAAGGTCTTATTTCTGAGTAGATATACATAGGATTGTGCTGAAAGTATTTTACACTGCAATCCTACTCAGAAGAAAGCCCCACTGAGGTCAGTGGGATTTACTCCCAAATAAATATATATTTGATTGCAGCTTTGAAATCTCAGTAGCTGAGTTTACTAACATTTTAGTATACTTTTTATTTATTTGATTTGCATATACATCAAGACATCCATTAATCATGCAACAAAAGGGGGACTGGAAAAATGAACAGAACTGTCAAGTCCTCAGTCCATTGGTATGTTGAAAATGGAAATCACTGCAGTGCTGCAATACAAGCCCATTGGCTCCTTCAAACTCCCATGGCTCTGTATTGATGTCCATCTCATAGGTCAAGAGGGGAATCTCAGGCATGGGACCCAAATCCATCCTGCCAAGCTTCCCCAGAGGGCCAAGCCCCCTTTACCTGGCCCAACCTTTTCTCCCAATCATCCATCATTGGTGGTTTCATGGCTTTTGTGCATTTTCCTCCCCCAACTCTTAAAAGGGTGAAATATCTCTCCTAATGCTTAGTTACTGACAGGTTTGAAGCTAAAATATGCTGGGCTTTGTATTTTTGCCCTTCCCCCTTGCCTTCTGCCCTGACCACCACTGGAATGCAGCCCCCAAGAGCTTCAAAGCTAAATTCACCTTAAGACTGAAAGAAGTCCCCTACTATGGAGATTTGGCTTCACACAGCACAAATATAGTTTAACAAAATGCAGAAGTTCACAAAGCGTAGTAATGTTTTCCTGGTCAAACAGGGATATTTGGTCAAAAGATGGCTGTTATGGAACACTCAACTTCATGTGTACCAAAGAAACTGCTTCTGCCTTGCAGTGCCAGTACAGTGGGCTGCCTGCAGGGTTTTCTGATATCCTAGAGTCATCTAGTATATCCTAAATACTAGTGTTTTGCTAGATTAATCTCAGTTCTCAACTTCATATCTACGGAGTCTCTTAAAATAAGTGCCTCTTTCCATTGGTGTTTTGTAATTTTGCACTCAAGTTTCCTGTTCCAGTTTCTGCAAATGTGGGGCTTAACATTTCATTACAATTGTTTATAGAAGAAAATGGTAATTCTGGGCAGCGTGGGTAGATATAGTGGACACTCTAGTATAGTGGGAGATTCAGAAGTAGCCAAGGCTGCTGGACCAAACTGGGCAGAGAGGACATGGTTTAGGATGCAATTCTATGCATGTATGTTTAGACAGAAAAACTCCCAGCAACCCTCCCATGGCTGGCTGGGGGGGATGCTGGGAGTTGTAGGACTTGTTTCTGTCTAAATGTGCATAGAATGTCACACAACTGTACTAAGTTTGCAGTGCAGAGAACTAAAGGAATTATCGTCCGCATAAAATTAGCTGGTTAAAAGTAAAAGTTTACATCTCGCCTAATTATGCCAGAAAATATCTTACTAGCTATTTTAACATTATTAAACCAAAGGGTGAACTTTGCATGGAGTAGGGATCAAACTGAAACTGCTTACCCAAAGGATCCCACATTGCCCTGATGCTTTAATGGGGTCAACTACTGTGTTCAGATGTATGGAGCCAGTGCTCTCTAACTCATGAATGGGGCCAAGAGCTGAGATTGTAATGCCGGGTATACCTGCGTTAATTAACTCCAATTTACCTAAAGGCTTTAAAAAACATGTTTTATGCTTTGGTTTGTTGTACAAAGGAGAAGTAACTGCTGTGTTTTCATATATCTTTAGGTGATGGTGGAGAACAAAGCATTTATTATGGCATAAGCTTTCATGGACTAAAGTCCATTTCACCAGATGCATTGGTACAAACCTGCCAAACGAGAATTTATGCCCCTAATGGCAGATTCTAGTCCACAAAAGCTTATGCCATAATAGGTGTCACAAGACTCATTGGCTTCATTCAGAAGACGCCTTAAACCATGGCTTTAACCATGGTGAGTAAGGCTTTTTGCCTTATTCCCAATGGTTAAAGCCATGGTTTAAGGTGTCTTCTGAACAGGTCCTTTGGCGGTTTTACTGCTGAACAGACAAACACGGAACCTTTCTGCAAAAGGGGGAAAAAGAGTCATCCCCAAAGTTGGTGCTAATGTAGTGCCAGTCCATTCTCTGTCCAGGTTCATAGACTCTGGGAGCAGAAATGGCTGATGCTGAGTTCATTGCATAGCTAGGGTTATGTGACAGTGCTATTTGTATGAACTGGCACCTTACATATTGTATCTGAGGGCGCCCCAGCTCCCACCAGTTTGTGTGCATCTCCCTCATACTGAACATCACCAGAATAGGACCTTTTCCGCAAGTGCCTCTGTTCTGCATAAAAAAAGAATATTGTTTCTAGAAAAGAGAGTAAAAGAGTACCCTGAGATAAAAACAGGAAAAATAAAATATCTGCGTAAGGACAGATCTCATTTGTGCTCTTCTTTGATTCAAGATTTTGTTTAATTCTTCCTCTCATAAAGCTTTTATGATAGGAGTGAAAGTCTAACCTCATTACAATTTCCAGACCACGAGTTCACGACAGTATTGTTCAGTGTTGAACAGCATTAAAATAGATTTGCTGCAGTGGGGATATTGGAAAGAAGAGTTTTGAGAGATTCCTGTCTAAATTAGGCAAAGCCTTTCGGAGCAGCTGAGGAGGGCATTCCAGCAATTCCCCTACAGCAACTGTTAGAAAAGAGCTCCTTTGCCTTGTGGTTGGAATAATGTATAGTTCTGAATAAGTTTTTAGGGACTGGACTTCCTAAGTGCATCGTTCTAGCTTCTAGTCAGGATTGTAGAGTTACTGAATACAAAGTGTTATTCAAATGATTAGCTTTGGTTAAGATTATTCTATTAAGTGAAAAAGGACATGTTCAAACATTGTTATCAATCCAACAAAGACTGACCAAGATAATTAACAACCCAAGATCAAAATGTCCCCAGAGGGCTCAGTGGCCATAAAATCAATGCTATATATCTATAATGCTAATTGCAAGGTGAGCTTTGTTTGTTCACAAGCTGTTTGTGAAATAAGCCTATTAGCATTCCAAGCAGAACATTGCATTTGATATTTCAATATTACAGAGACATTTCTAGAAACTGACCATTTATATATGTGACACTATGGAAGCACATTTGAGCCTCTCCAGAGATGACCCTGCCAAATAGTAAAATCTGGGGTACTATTCAATGAAAGGATGGCCAATTTAGTTTATTATAACATTTTTGCCATCATGGAGGTGCCAGTTTGATAATCTGCCCAGGCACCAAATGTCTTGGGCCATTTTTGCATGTTACTTGTGCCATGTGTGAATGCCAGAAGCAGCAGTTTAAAATATCTTATGATAGGTTTTATTTACATTACAGGTGAAATGCTTTCATTCTTCATATTATGTTTAGCTCCACCTCATGGTTATGAGGCCTTGTCCAAATTTCATCTAGAACAAATTGGTTGTAGCATCTTCGTATGTTTTCAGATGTTGCTCAGTTTGCAAGACTCTCTGAAGATAAAATTACATCCATCATGATGTCCTCTGTTTATGCAGGGACTGGTCTAATATTATTGGATGACTTTCAGCAGTTGAGTCCCAAGGATGTCTTCATTGGTCGTTCTCTAGGACCCCCTGCCAAATTAAGTGAGGTGGTACAAGTTGTGGAATAAGCTTCCCAGAAAGACTCACCTGTCACCTACCTTGTGCTCGTCCCGATGCCAGGTGAAGACCTTATTTTCCCAGGCATTTTAATCTTTCAGTTTCTGTTGTTTTAAATTTATTCCGGTATTTTAAATCTTTGCATTGAAGGTAGGTTTTATACTGTAGTTTTAAACTTTTATATTGTATCTGATGTGGTATTTTATGGTTTCAATTGCTGTGAACTGCCCAGAGAGCTTCAGCTTTGGGATGGTATAGACATGTAATAAACAAATAAGGATGTGGACAAAGTGCTTGGCCAGATCTGGGCAACCTATTCTGTGCTTGTCTTTTGCTCTTCATAACTTATTATATCTAACAGGGAGATGTCCAGTTGAGTCCAGGAGATTGGAAATTCCTCCTTGAAAGAGGAGGTGGTAGAATAGCCAACGCTCCCTGGGAGGTTGACAAGCTCTCTGTACAGTTTTCAACAGAATGAAATGGAAACTGCCTTGGTAGCCCTGTGGGATGACCCTGCAAATAGATGAAAAGGGAGTGATACCCTGTTGTTCTTCTTCGTGGTCTCTGTGCATCACACATATGGGCTCGCGCCGACGCCGAGCCTGCTTCGGAAACTTCCTAGCTAGCTTAGATTTTTGGCGGGAACCCCTCCCCCCAGCCGTCCTATCGCGCATGCTCAGGGTTCCCGCCTACTTCAGTTCTTCTTCGACCGCTTAGCTGTTAGCCTCGCGGGAGACTTCCTCATCTCACGTTCGTATTCTGTGAAGAGAAAATAGTTTAGGTTAGCTTAGATTGTTCGTATAGTTAGTTAGATTAGTTAGCTGTTACCAAAAAAAGAAAAAAAAAAAAAAAAAAAAAGGACTTATATATATATTTGCTGTTTTCGCGGTCTTTTTCCACCGCCATTTATGGCGCAGACTGCACTTTTCAAGCGCTGTGTGAGGTGCAGAGCTAAGCTTGCCCTCACGGATGGGCACTCCCTTTGTGTAGCGTGTCTGGGGGAGTCCCATATAGTCGAAACCTGTGCCCTGTGTATGGGTTTCTCTAGACAAACCAGGCGCAATAGGGCAGACCGCCTCAGAAGCATACTCTGGAGCAGAGCGTTGGAGGCCGTCGACGTCCCGCGGACCATGGACCCACAGACCTCTTTTTCTGGGGAGCCTACAGCCTTGTCCAGGCCGCGCTCGAGCCCAGCAACTTCCCGCTCTCCCTCCTTGGAGGTAGAGGTTCAGGGACCACCGGCTAAAGTTTCTAAGCCATCGAAGTCGAGCAAGCCGAAACCAAAAAAACCGAAGCACAAGTCTTCTAAGTCATCGGTACCGCCACCTAAACCTGCGGCGGCAAGCTCGTCAGTACCGACGAGACCTTCCACATCGACGAAACCTGTGGCTTCCACCTCGACCTCGACACCGACGGGATCATCGGTACCGAGAAAGGCTACGGTGTCCGCCTCGACCTCGACACCGACGGCGTCGGCACCGAAGAAATCTGTGGCAGCGCCTTCGATGGCGAAAGGCGCCACGACGTCGAGAACTTCTACGGAGATGAAGAGGTCATTGATACCGACCCCCATAACCTCTGCGGGGCATTCTCCGTCGATATCAGAGCCAACGGCCAAGTCATTGTCGGCGCCAAAGAAATTGGCGTTACCGAGAAAGTCATCATCGACGTCGGCGATACCATCGTTACCGACTACTTCGCCACAAAATATGACGCTGCATCAGCCACCGTTATCGAGGCGCCACTCGGCCTCGAGATCGCCGACACCAGGCTCGCCTTTTGCGGCTCCTGTCCGTGCATCATCTCCTTACCATCATGAGATGTTGCTCATCGCTCCTTTGTCACCACCCATCGAGCTGTTGTCAGATGTTGAAGTGTTGGAGGTTCCGCGCGGTGTCGTCTCTCCATCTCGCTCACGAACACCATCTCGCTCACGAACGCCTCTCTCACGTCGTTCCCGACACTCTTCGGCAGCCAGTCAAAATCGTTCACGATCTCGTTCCCGATCCCATGACTGGGATAGATACTCGGACAGGTCATCGCTCCGCTCTCATCATACCGGGCATCGTTACCGCTTTGACCCTTATACAGGTCGTAGGTTGGAGAATGTTATGATACCACAACCTCCACAACAAACACAGGTCCATTCGGTACCGAGACACCCAGTGACCGCTACTGTGACTTCGGCTGCATTACCTGATCTCCCTACCCCATCATCTCCTCAATCCATCGAGGACTACGCTTCTGAGACCTCCTCCATAGCATCTGCGGCCCCGTCAGTACCATCCCCGCTTGACGAAGTGGGCACAGCGGAACGGGCCTCACCATCAATGGAGCTGGGATCTTTCTCGGAGCAGATGATGCGGATGGCTCAGTCATTGGGCATAGATCATCACCTTCCGCAGGAACCAGTTGATGACAAAATTTTCGATGTAATGTATCAGGAACCTACCCCACAACTAACATTACCAATAGTTCCTACACTCCTGCGTACTTTGAAACAAGCATGGCCTAACCCTGCTTCCATGGGGCAAACATCGAAACGTCTAGATGCACTGTACAAGGTCAAAGAGGCGGATGCTCCATTCCTCTTTCAACATCCAAGACCTAATTCCATAGTGGTTGAGGCAGCCCAGGGGCGCTCTAGTAGGAATCACTCAGCCCCAACTGATAAGGAGGGCCGCAAGCTTGATTCCGTAGGAAGGAGAGTATATTCCTCTGCAGCTCTGGTCGCCAAAATAGCAAACTACCAGGCTATGATGGCTCGTTACCAGTTGTTTCTTTGGGAGAAAATGTCATCTCTTACTGACTACCTTCCCGATGATAGAAGGGAGCTAGCACGGGTTTTTCAAGCGGAGGCAAGCCGCCTGTCTAGACAGCAACTGACGTCATCCCGGCATCAAGCTGACGCTGCCTCGAAAGCCCTGGTGGCCGCAGTGACTCTCCGTCGCCATGCGTGGCTTCGCTCCACCTCTCTCCCACAAGAGACCCGCGGGAGAATAGAGGACCTTCCCTTCGACGGCGAAGGCCTCTTCAACTCAGCAACCGACACCACGATGGATAACATCCATAAGGCGAAAGTTACGGCGAGGAAGATGGGGTTTACTGCCACTTCTCAACCTGCGTTTAGGCAACGTAAATGGTACAGGCCTGTACCCTTTCACTCCCGACAGCTCCAAGACCGGCAACAACGCCAACAGCAAGCGCAAGCACCCTCTCAATACCACCCTCGAAAACCCACCGCACGCTTTCGCCAGCAACGCTCCAGAACCGATGGGGCATCCAAGCGTCGCCTTTGACTTAACTCACGCCTGCTCGGCGCATCACCGGTTTGGAAACATCCTCTCACATTTCCAATCCGCTTGGGCGTCTATAACCTCAGACAACTGGGTGTTGCCTATTATAGCTACAGGCTACAAAATAGAGTTCAGAGTCTTCCCTCCTCTGGGCACCGTACGAGTCACCCCACCTTCTCCTCCGCTTCTGCTGGAGGTCCAGGCTCTATTGCGAAAAGGGGCAATAGTAAGGGTACCAAACTCCCGCCTTCGCAAAGGATTTTATTCGAGGTACTTTACGGTCCCCAAAAAGGACGGAGGACTCCGTCCTATCATGGATCTCAGGCGCCTGAACAAGTTTATAAAAACAAAAAAAATTCCGCATGATAACGTTAGCGTCGATTCTACCACTACTACGGAAGAACGGGTGGTTCACGCTAATAGATCTCAAGGACGCCTATTTTCACATTGCGATCCACCCGTCGCACCAAAAATTCCTGCGATTCGTCATCGGCAAGCGCGCTTACCAATTTACAGTTCTGCCTTTTGGCTTAAAAACGGCCCCCAGGGTGTTTACCAAGTGCATGGGGCCAGTATGTGCTCATCTGCGATCTCTAGGTCTGGAGCTCTTTCCTTACCTAGACGACTGGCTCATCGTCTCCCCATCCAAACGACAAGCTCTAGCAGATGTCCACACGGTCACCCGAACACTACAATCATTGGGGTTGCAAATAAACATGGAAAAGTCAGTCTTTCGCCCAATGCAATCAATTCAATTTATAGGAGTCCATCTAGACTCAACCGTGGGCAGAGCCTTTCTCCCTCGAGACAGGGCGGCAGCCATCCAAGCACTATCCTGCCAGGTCCGAAAGACCCACAAGCCGACAGCACTTGTCGTCTTACGGCTACTGGGCTTGATGGCGGCGTCGGTCTTTGTAGTTCGATGGGCCAGGCTCCATATGCGACCCTTACAGCAGCTCCTATTGGACATTTACGATCCAACCATGGATCCCCGCAATGTTCACATCATCATTACTCCTGTAGTACGGGATTCCCTGAGCTGGTGGATGAACCCTCGCAATCTCTTAAAAGGCATGCCATTTGTCAGCCAAGGGCCATCTCGGACAATCACGACGGACGCGTCCCTCCTGGGTTGGGGGGCGCACTACAAGGATTTGTCGATACAAGGCCAATGGTCGCCATCGGAGAAGCGTCGCCACATAAATTTCCTCGAGCTCCTAGCGGTGAAAAGAGCACTTCACGCGTTCCAGGATCACCTGCGCGGCCGTCATGTGCAAGTGTTGTCAGACAACACTGCCACAGTCTGGTACCTCAACAAAGAGGGAGGAACTCGCTCTCCCCCTCTACTGCAGCTCACCAGAGATATTCTGCTCTGGGCTATTTCAAAACGCATTTACATCTCGGCCCTGCACATAGCAGGCGAGGACAATGTCAGAGCGGATGCCCTCAGCCGGACATTCACAAACGCTCACGAGTGGCAACTATCGCCGCAGATCCTGCAACGCCTATTTGCCCGATGGGGGGTACCACGTCTGGATCTATTTGCGACGCAGGAGAACTCCGTCTGCCCGGATTATTGCTCCAGAGCGGGGATAGGGGAGGCGTCGCTGGGGGACGCATTCAGCCACGACTGGTCCAGAGGCCTCCTCTACATTTTTCCCCCGTTCCCTCTCATAGGTCGAGTCGTTGTCAGGATGCGCCGCCACAGGTCCAACGCGATTGTCATCGCACCCTGGTGGCCGAGGCAGCCGTGGTTTCCCGCCCTCCTGAGGCTGGCCAAACAGCAGACGTGGCGTCTTCCAGCTATTCCGGATATATTGTCTCAGGCGAACGGCCAGATACTGCACCCGGAACCCGCCACACTGAAACTCACGGCATGGAGAATCCAGCACAATGGCGCAACCTGAATATATCACCAGACATACAGTCCGTCCTCATAGCAGCCAGGAAGCCCGCTACCAGGACGTCCTATCATCAGAAATGGAATAAATTTAAAGCTTTCGCAGTGGAGAAAGGGTTCGACCATTCGGCAGCAACCATCTCTGACATTCTGGACTTCTTATATTCGCTGCATACTGCAAATTTGCGGCCGGCATCTATCAAGTTGTATCTTGCTGCTATTTCAGTCAACCACGTCTTTATAGATGGGGGTTCGGTTTTCACGCACCCGTTAGCTAAAGCATTCCTCAAAGGACTCAATAACATTTCTCCCCCCTTTCGTCCACTGGTCCCTCAGTGGTCTCTCTCTTTAGTGCTGGGTGTTCTCACAGCCAAACCGTTTGAGCCGTTAGCTACAATAGACACTCGTTTACTCACTTTTAAGACCGTTTTTTTGGTGGCGGTTACTTCTGCTCGGCGGGCATCAGAGCTCGCAGCATTCGTTGTTGATCCACCGTACACACAGTTCTTCAAGCACAAAGTTGTCCTACGTCCAGGACCAACGTTTACCCCCAAAGTATCATCCAGTTTTCATCTAAACCAGGATGTCGTCCTACCCACGTTTTTCGCCGCGTCTCCTGACCCATTGTGTTCAGCCTTACATACTTTAGATGTTCGTCGTTCCTTAGCTTTTTATAAGTCTCGCTCTGAATCTTATCGGAAATCGAGACAGCTGTTTATCTGCTATGGTGGAAAGAATAAAGGCCTGGCGGTCTCGGCCCAACGTCTTTCCGGGTGGATCGTACAGACAATCCAACTGGCCTACAGTCTTGCGGGGAAAGAACCCCCTCCAGCAGTGAAAGCACACTCGACCAGGGGTCAAGCCACTTCTACGGCCTCGCTGCATGGAGCTTCGATCCCTGACATCTGTAAAGCGGCAACTTGGTCGAATGCTTCGACTTTTGTTAAACACTATAGACTGGACGTCAGAGCTCGTCAGGACTGCTCGTTTGGCAGAGCTGTTTTGTCATCCATCTGCCAGTAATATGACTACGCGACAGCGGGCCTACCCTCCACCGGTAAGTAGCTCGTTATTCGCCCATATGTGTGATGCACAGAGACCACGAAGAAGAAATGCAGGTTGCTTACCTGTAACCGTAGTTCTTCGAGTGGTCATCTGTGCAGTCACACAACCCGCCCGCCGTCCCCTCTTGGCATCGCTGTACGATTGTCAGGAGATCGAGCATGCTCTTCTCATAAAATTAGTAATATACATTGTATTTCTATCTTAGTCACGAGGCTTAGCGGTCTCAGGGAACTGAAGTAGGCGGGAACCCTGAGCATGCGCGATAGGACGGCTGGGGGGAGGGGTTCCCGCCAAAAATCTAAGCTAGCTAGGAAGTTTCCGAAGCAGGCTCGGCGTCGGCGCGAGCCCATATGTGTGACTGCACAGATGACCACTCGAAGAACTACGGTTACAGGTAAGCAACCTGCATATTCTCTTGGACCTCTCTTTGTTACCATCAAGCATGGTAACCTTCTGGATAGGATGTCTGGGTTTGGTGCAGGAAGTACTGTGTTGCAGTAGTTCTGGTCCCATTCGGATGGCCAATTCCAGAAGGTGGAAATAATTGCTCTACTCTTTGGCAGTTATGCTAGGAGATTCTATGGGGCTCTATATTATCCCCCATCCTGTTTAATATATATGTGAAACTGCTGGGAGAAGCTATCTGGAGATATGGACTAAAGGGACACAGTTATGCAGATGTCACTCATCTCATTCTTTCCTTTTCAGGAAATCAAAATGGGCAGTGGGCTAGGACTCAACTGAGTACAAGTTGGAGGAACAATTCACATTGGTGAATGGTGTTCATCAACTTGCTTTGGAGTGGGTTACACTCTCCCTAATATATCAAGTTTATAGTTTTGGGGTGATCTTGAATCCAGCACTGTTGCTGGAGGCACAAGTGGTCTCAGTGGCTTGGAGTTCTGGATAGAGATAACCTAGCTATATTTGGATTATTGCTATGTGTTGCATGTGGGTTGTCTTTAAAAATGGTCTGGAAACTGCAGCCGGTCCAAAGCAGGGCTGAAACATTGGTAACTGGGACACTGACCACCAATATGATCATATTATGCCAATGCTATGTCATCTGCACTGGCTTCCAGTCTTTTTTCTGGCCCCAATTCAAAGTGTTGGTATTAATCTTAAAAGCCATAAATGCCTTGAAGCCAGATTACCTGAATGACCCTCTCACATTTACCTATATGGACTCTAAGATCACCCAAACAATGGGGTATCTAGTACAGAAGGCCCTTTTCAGTGTTGGCACCCTGCTTATAGAGCAACCTCCTAGTGCCTACATTATGGTCTTTTGTGCACCAAGTGAAGACCTTTTTATTTTTGCAGGCTTTTCAGTGTTACATATTTGTTTAGTACTTCTTAACATCAGTACAGCTCTATTGCTTGTTGCTGGTTTTATTCAGATGTAATTTGGTGTTAGATATTATTTTCATGGTTTAAACTTTTTAAATTTGTGAACTATCCAGATATTTTTGTTACTGGAAGTATATAAATATTATAAATAAATCAAACATATTAGCAGCTAGCAGTTTCCTGACCACTCATCATTTGCTACTACTTGCTCTGAGTATCTTATCTCATTATTCTAGCTCCCAAAATTCTGGCTCAGTTAATTGACTTTCCATTTTAGTGTGGAGGGTGCTGTTAATAATAATAATATATTTATTTATTACCCGCCTCTCCCAATGGATCGAGGCGGGGAACAGCATTAAACATAAAATACAAAACTGATTAAAAGCACATAAAACCAATACATCATTAAAATACCAATAAAACACCAATAAAACACTTGCATCTGTGTCCTGCTTGTAAATTCCTGGTTGACAGCTGGTTCAAACCCCACCCCAACCTCTCTAGTTGTATAGAACAGCTATCCCTCTTTTGTAGTTTTTAACACTGTGTCACACCCTCCCACCTCTGATCTGTTAGCTGTCTTGTCTTCCATAACAGGGCAATCTTTTTGGAAGGAGCAGGAAACCCCCCCCCCCCCACACACACACACATTTGAGCCAGCCCATACTCTTGTGCTGGAGTTTGCCAACATCCCTATTCTCCATCTCAGTGTTCAGCTCCTGATATATGTGCTGCAATTCCTGTGAGCCTGTTTACTGCCAAATGTAAGACACCTCTTAAAGACCTTTAGCCTTAGTGATTTGCCTTGGGTGTAGCCATCACTGTAAATGTGGGTGAATCACTATTAACTCATATTTCTCACAAGTGTTACTGGAAAAGAACAATTTGTGCCCTCAGCAAGCACAGCTATTGTATATCCTTTGGGGTGGGGGAGCGATTGTACTTCTGACACATCAACACATTAAAATTGCTTCAATGAAATTTGTGTAAAACGCATCACAAATTCTTACTGACACTATTCTGAAAGTTCCACTGATTAAAGATCCCTTTTTTTAAAAAAAAAAAATTCTTCAGAGGCTGTGCACTCATCTTTGCCAACATTCTAGCACAAGCCTTGTACAATTACCGTATTTCATCAAATTTAAGACGCCATCGATTCTAAGACGCACCTTAATTTCAGCACCACCTTAATTTCAGCACCCCTTCCGCCCTTCCCCCTCACCTCCATCGCCGTCGCCCGTTCTCACTGCCAGTGCTCGCCTCGGTCTGGCAAGGCATCGGTACTAGGACTCCCGGGAGGGGGGACTTGCGGGGCACTAACCCTCCCCCCTCCCCACTTACCTCAATTGGCAGCGCCTCAGCCTGGCAAGGCATCGGTACTGGGAACTAGGCCTTGATCTCGCAAGATCTCATGGGATCGCAGCCTAGTTCCCAGTACCGATGCCTTGCCAGGCCGGAGCGGCAGTGATCAAGGTAAGTGGGGAGGGGGGAAGGGGGGATTTCTGACCGGCCTTGTGAGATCCCTCGGGATCTGCTTGGGAGTCACTGGGGGTGGGGGGCATGCAAAGCCCTAGTGCCTTCTGCTAAACATGGGACAAATCTGGCGATTCTAACATGTCATCGATTCTAAGACGCACCCCGTTTTTACAGATGTAAATATGGAAGGAAAAGTGCATCTTAGAATCGATGAAATACGGTATTATTTTTGTAGTTGTTTTGGTAGCAGTAAAAGTCTCTCTTCCAGGAGGCCCAGTGCTAACCTCTTCCATTACGTGGGGACAGATATTGTGGTGAAGACAGCTTAACAGCCCCACTACAATGCTAAAAGAAGCTTAAAATGAGCCAGTGAATGAGCCTTTGATGACACTATCAGGTCCAAACAAAATGTTAACAAAGCTAGAGATTATTTTGGATAGTATACTAGGATAAAACAACAACAATGGAAGCCAAACTGGGTAGCTTTCCCTAGAAGTTTGAGGGGATGTACCCGCAAGAGAATGAACTCCCAGCTTCAGATATACTTAAGAAGGGGCTGTGGTAGAGCACATTTGTGGCTCAGTGGTAGAGCACTTGCTTTACATGCAGAAGGTTCCAAGTTCAATCCTTGGCTCTCCAGGTAGAGACAGTAAAATTCCTGCCTGAACACCTGGAGAGCCGCTGCCAATCATTGTTCACAATACTGTACTACAGTAGATGGACTAATGGTCTGACCCAATATAAGGCAGCTTCCTATGCTGTGTAAGATCATTTTCCTTCCATGTAGAATCCTGCTGTTGAATAGCTAAATTTTCCAGATCAAACAAAGAGGAAAGGTAGCCTTATTGCTAAAATCCGTATTAGTGTAGTATCTTTATTAGGTCAACACAATGGTCACAAAAATATTCCCCAAACCACAAACAAATCACACAGCACATCTGCCTCCAAGGTCCGAACCAAAAAAAATTATGGTTCTGCCACTCATTGCCAACAGCACAGCACAAAAATATAAATTCAAGGCATGACTCTTCGTGGTTCCTCATGATTTTTACAGGGAAAATTTCCCAAACCAGAAAACACAATTACCTCCATGGACTGAACCAGAAGGGTCAGGTCTGGCACTCATTGGAGAAAAGTAAAAGCTGGATCCTCTTGATTTCATGAATTTTAAAGAGCAAATTTCCCAAACCACAATCATATTGCAGAGTATGTCTTCTTACATGAACTGAACAATAAAAAACACGGATTCATCACTCGTGGGCACCACCACACCAAAAACCATTGATCTTGAGGAATGGATTCTCATGACTTTTACAGGGAACATCCCTCAAACCACAGTCATATCACAGAGCACAGCTGTCTCCATGGAATGAACTCTTAAAAATTATGGATCTGGCACTCAGTGGTGCTGCCATGGCAGTGCCAAGGAGTGGCAGATCCATGATTTTTGTGGTTTAGACCATGGAGGCTGATGTGCTCTATGACATGAGTGTGGTTTTTTTGGGAGGGTGTCCTTTAAAAATCACATGAAGTCATGAGGATCTGTTTCTGATTTCACAGATCTGACTTTTACTGAGTCCCCAATCTGAAAATGGAAAGTGGCTGGAGGCTGCAGACATTCAAATTAGACAATATTAGAGATATGAAGGCTTGGGGGATGGAGAAATTTGGAACACCCCCCCCCCCACACACACACACACTTTTGGCATGGGTTTCCTCATGCACAAACAATTTAACATCTCTAGCTCTCTCAGGTAGAAATGGTTTCAAGTTAGACCTGGGATTCGCCCAAAGGTTGCTGGGAATAAGAAAACAATGGCTGATCTCCAAATTTTGAGAATCCAAAATCCAACTTTTACTCCAAATCCAACTGTCCCTTGGTAGAGGGTTAAGAGAAGCAGAAATAAACTAGACTTTTTATTATTATTAACAAAGGCGGAGATCGTTTTAGGTTTTTTTTAAAAAAAACCTCAATGGAAGGATATCCATCAGCTTTTTAAAAAACCTAGCAGGCAGCTCTACTCTACTTCCTTTTCCTAGGATGCTTGTCTGACTCTTGACTGTCCGCAGGCGATTCCTGTTCAGGTAGGCCGAGGATTGTCGAATGATTTCTTCTTGCAGCCTCAAGCTTCCTCTTACATGGGAAGAGGTCATTTAAAAACAAAGTGTTGCACGTTCGCCTTTGCAGATAACTGTTTGGAAAGCACATTTACCAGAAGCGCTCCGAATGCTCATGTACACGCAGAAAAACCATATTGCTATTTTCACGGTGGCGTCAGGCAGTTAGCCAAGGCAACGTCACTAAAAGGGTCTTGGGAGGATGACCACGACCCTAGCCTGGAAAGACCCTGACGGACACACAGAAAAGTGGGGGCGCCGCGGCTCTTCTCGTTGCACTGCAGGGAAGCATCTTCGAAAGGGGCGAAGCAGCGCAAGCAGCCATGGGGACCCACAAAGCGGCGGATGTTTGGTCAACCCCATTTATTGGCTCAGAGAGATGTCGTATTATTCATTTGAGTGCGATTGGGCACTTGCGAACACTAGAGTCAGGCTCACTGAGAAACCTGCGCCATGGTGCTTGCCGCAGCTCAAAAGAGCCCCGGTAGGTGACACACGAGGAGACCTAGAGGAACACGCCAGTTTCGGCTGACTGCAGCATTCGGGAATTCCAGTTGAGTCACAGCAGTCACGTTCTGCACAAAACGAGAGCTCCAGGGCCAACCCTGCCCTCCTCCCCTTTATCTCCCCAGCCCCGCCGCCGGGGTGGGGGTGGGGAATAACCAGTTCCTCTGCCATTCGCCCCGTCTCACACGCGACTAAGGACTCACCGAGCCCGCCCCTCTTACGCGAGCCCTGCAGTGCATCGCAAGAGACCAGCCTCCAAAGTAGGACTGCCCTTGTCACCCCCCTTTTCAGTCCCGAATTCGCGCCAAATAGCAGTCTGACGTCACCACGTACGGCCCCGCCTCCCGCCTCCCATGTTTTCAAACGGAGGGGGCGTGAGGGATTGGTTGGAGTGATTGTCACGTGACTAACGGTCGCGGGAAAGCCGCGGAGTCTGAACGGGCGAGTGCGCGGTGTGTGTGTGGTGGAGTAAAGCGAGCAAGAGTTTGCGGGAGGAACCGCGTCGCTCGAGCCGTGTGAACCCGCGCGGGCGTGTGTTCGACCGCAGGGGGGCGGAATCGTGCCTGTCAGCGTCGCGTCTGAACGAGGGAAAGCTCGGGACTGGACATTCTTTGCGGAGGGCTCGGCCATGAGTTTCCCGAGCCGGCAACAGCAGCAGCCTCCGGCCGCGGGGACACGGCGCCTAGCAGCCCGGCGGGCGCCGGCCCCGATCCGGCAGAAGCTACACTTCTCGGGCGGCGGGAGCGACTGTGAGGAGGAGGAAGAGGAGGAGGAAGACGGCTACGAGGAGGAGGAAGAAGGAGGCGGCGGCGGGAGCGGCAACAGCACCGGGGAAGACTCGGCCTTTCAGGAGGCCGACTCGCCCCTCTCGGTCAGCCGCACTCCGGTTCGGCGGGAGCGGCCGCCGCCGCGGACACCCAAAGAGGTAGCCATGGAGCTGGCGCCGCCCGCACTCCCGGGCGACGAGGGGGACTCGTGGGAGGAGGAGGGCTTCGGTTCCTCGTCCCCCGTGAAATCGCCAGGATCTTACTTCATGGCCGGCTCGCCGCCGCTGAAGGGCTCCCGCCGTTACTGCGGACAGTCGTCGCCTCCGCGCCCCGATGCCATCCGGTACCGGGACCACCAAGAGCCGAGCTCGCCGCTGCCCGAATACCCCGGCACGCCGCCTCACAAGACCTTCCGCAAGCTGCGCCTTTTCGACACTCCGCACACGCCTAAGGTGAGAGGAGGAAACGGCTGGTGAATGGAGGACAATGGGGAGGGGGAGGAAGGGAGGCATCTGATGGCGGCGTCTTTGGTGGAGGGGCTTCAAAGGGGGTGGGTGCTACGGGCGCGATCGTTTCACCGATTTGCTGGGAGGGTGGTTGGGTGCCCTTCCGATTTTCTGTTGGGAAATTCTCAGTAAACCCCGAACCTGCTATTTTGCCTCCGAACACGTGGGCGATTTGCGAATCTCAAAGGGGTACCCTTGGCGGACCACCCCGCCTACCATGGTAAAAAGCAGAGTTGTAGGGGCTGTTTGGCTCCCTAATATTAAGACCTGGTGGAGGCGGCAGCCCGTGTTTGGTCGGAGTAAAAAAAAAAATGCTGTCCCGTTTAGGGAAGATCCCGTTTAGGGAAGACCCATGGGATTGAGCGAGGGCAATGCGACTAGCGGCGCTCAAGGGAATAGGTGCCACGCCCCTTCTGCCTTTGTCAGTTTTTCTGAGCAGGCAATTTCAGAGGGAAGATAGATCCGTATGGGGGCCTTTGCGCCCGTTTAAAACAAAGCACTGTAATTGGAGCATGCTTTTCTGTGAGTGCCTTCTTGCAAAACATCCCAAACATTATGGGGAGGAGAGGTTGGTAAACGCAAACCTGGTTGGACAGGTGAAGGACAGAGTTCTGGAAGCTTGTGATGAAGTTTCAGACTTTCTGGATGTGTAGTACTTATCGTCTCAGTCTACTTCAGCATCTGTTGAAGTAGGACACTGTCAGAGCATGACCACATGTATGTTCTCTCTCTCTCAATGTGTTTGTGTCTTAAAATGTGTATTATTTATTTTATTGTTATACTTCTAATCGGCCTAGTAACTAATGTTTTCTGGGCAAATTACAAATAGTGTAGCAGACGTTGGATTTTCTTTGTCTTGCTGACATGTGGCATGAAGTTTTAAGAGCAGCCTGCATTATAAAATACAGAATAATGCTGCTAAAGAATGGCTTCTGTTTGATGTCATCTGCTGGAGAACCTTTTAAACCAACATTCCATCATGTTCCACTTCATATATCAGTGCCAAGGGTGTGAATGAATTTTTCCAGTGCCAAGCCCCCCCCATCAACTTCATAACAAATTAGCTTGCCTCTTACAAAAAAGTTGGCATCGTTGATAGGTCCTGCCCACAAATTGTCCGTTAAGATTATGTAACTGAACTACAAATTGTGACTAAAATAGTTTTTACTCACGTTGCAAAGTGCATGGCCAGTCTGTTGCATCTGCTTGCTCCAGCATAGGAAAATTATTCTAGACCCTTATGAGCCAACGTCTGGCCTTCCAGTTTGCTTAGTGAATTTGCATTGTTTACTTTCAGGAGAACAGTTAAAGGAACACTTCCCACATGTATTATGAAATCAAACTGCTGTTCTAACAGCTTAGACTCTATACTTTAGAGTGTAGCAGGAATTGCTTAAAACTTAGAAGAACTATAAGTAACTTTTTAAGCAAAGCAGCTACTTTAAAACTTAGAAGATTTTCATAAAATTGCTATATAAAAAGATGTCTGAGAGATGGAAAGTATTATATAAATTGAATATGTTGGAAAGCTGTTTAAGGCTGATATTGCTAGTTTTGTGGATATATGCATACATTGTATGAGTTTACTTTAATATTTGTACCCTGGTTTTCTATTAAGGTAATACTTAAAGTGGATTACCATAATGTGCGATGTTGCCTAATTAATTTCTGTTTCTGCAGTGTAGTGGGTTGAACCTGAACTGACAAGACCTCTGTTCAAATCCTTGGACAGCCATGTAGGAAGACAATTGTGTTATTGTGAAGATAAATTGAAATAACATCCTGATCTAATGTTAGTCCTAGTTAGAGTAGGCCTGTTGAAGTGAATGCAAATTAAGTTGAACTAACATTGGATATAACCTTTTTTTCCCCCATCCTTTCTTGGAGAATTGATTTCTTGTATACAGAGAAGAAATATAGATGAAATGCAGAGCTTTTTGAAGAATAAATGGAAACTAATATGAAAAGTAAATAAAATAGTGCTGGACACTTATGTAATGTTTTGCTAGATGAACTTGCAAAATGCTTATATCCATGGTGACAGTCGCCTTAATTGCTTCTAGATTGGATATTGCATTGCATTCTACATGGGGCTGCCTTTGAAGAGTCTCTAGAAACTTCATTTAGGACGCAATCCATTGGTGATGTCCAAAAGTCTTTGAACTCTGAGGTTAACAGGCATCCTATGCGCAGGGGGGGGAGTGACAGAGGCAATCTTCATCTCCTCCCTCCTCTTGCTCGGCATTTTGGCTAGATGGGCATTTACCTCCATCTAGCTGGGACACATTGGAGCAGGAGCGGGGAGGTCTGGAGATAAGTCACGTCCTGACTTCCTGAATCCCCCCCCCCCCTGCTCCCTTTATGCCCTCTCTGAGGTTGCCTTTGTGACTTTGACGAGGCAGCTGGCCTGTCTCCAACCTCAAATCCAGGAATCTGAATTATCCTATGGTCCCCCCACCCAAACTATGTCTAGGGGCTATTGGATTGCTCCCTCATTCCATAATGCAATAGCAAGGATATTGATTGATAATTGTCCAGAGGAACATATTATGCTCATCTTGCAACAGCTGTACTAGTTGCCAATTCATTTCTGGGCACTATTGAAAGAGTTGGTGATTATATTTAAAGCCCTAAATTAGGGTGACCATATGGAAGGGAGGACAGGGCATCTTTGTCTTTAACAGCTGTATTGAAAAGGGAAATTTAGCAGGTGTCATTTGTATGCATGCAGCACCTAGTGTAATTCCCTCTTCATCACAACAGTTAAAGCTGCAGGAGCCCTGCTTTCTTTTGTATCTGGTCACTCTAGTATAGCTCCTGCAGCTGTTGTGATGAAGAGGGAATTTCATCGGGTGCTGCATGCATACAATTGACACCTGCTGAATTTCCCTTTTCAAAACAAATGTTAAAGATACAGAAGCCCTGTCCTCCTTTTCATATGGTCACGCTACTCAGATGGCTTTTCTCTAGGATACCTGAGCAGCCATCCATCCATGTTTTTATTTTATTTATGTATTACATTTTTACACTGCCCATCAACCGAAGCTCTCTGGGCAGTGCACAATTAAAAACCATAAAACAAGTATAAATTTAAACCATTAAAAGTTGAAAAAGCAATATAAAAACCAGCTAAGTTAAAAACCAGGGAAAGCCTATGTAAAAAGATATGTTTTCAGGAGGCGTTTAACAGATGTTATGTTTTCCTCCTCCCAAACCACATGAGAGAGGGTTTTCCAGAGGGTGGGTGTGGCTACAGAGAAGGCCCTATATTAGCCTGGCTACTCCCTAAGGTATACTAGGGAGGGTCTTTGTGTTTTGATAGTGGGCAAGGTAGTGGTAGTTTAGACATGGGAGAAGGCCTCCTCTGTGGCCATACCTAGATTGTGAAGCATCTTAACTTGGAAGGTCTATTTGACCCCTTCTCTCCTTTTCACCACCTGGCTAAGGCTTCATTCTGACTGGTATTTTACCTGCTGTTTCTTTACATTTTGGTTTTTCCTGTTGCACCCGTGTCTGTCTGTTTTTATCGAAAGCTTATTCATATGTTTGGGGTTTTATTTTATAAGCATTTGTAAGATGCTCCTAAGGACCAAACATAAATATTTGTACAATCTCAGAAGACTAAGTTGAATTTCTTTTGTCTCCAAAACCACCTTGGTTTTGTAATTATAAAAGACAACCTGAACGATCCTACTTTTGAAGCAGGAAATAAATGGGAAATTGAAGGACCACTTCCATTCATGAGCTCACCTTAGCACTTAAATCACCATCTGAGGCCCTATTCTGGAATCACCTGTCCCCAGAAGTTGGGCAGGTGGGAAGGCCTTTTCATGTGTTGCCTCCAACCTCCAGAACATTCTCTCATAGAAGATTTTCTGGCCTTCCAGCAGAATGGTATATACCCTGTTATTTTAGAGGGGCTCTAGTGCCATAGCAATTTACTTGCCGAATGTTCCCTCCTAATAAGTTTGCTTGTTCAGTGTACTTATTATTTAAGTCACTATGCTGCTATGTTGCATTCTGTCATTTTTAATTTATTGAGTTAGATCCAAAGTTTTTGTTCCATTCATGCAAGGATTTCTCACAGAATGAAAACTCTGAATCCAACCCATTAAAGTTATGTTGTCTTGGTTGTGTGTGTTTTTGTTAGCTGCCTTGGGAATTTTATATAGAAAACGGGATACAAATGCTTCTAATAAATAAAATAGTTTGCTTGTATTTCACAAGAGTCCTGTGTATTATTTATATAATCCCATCTATGTACATGGTGCTTTACAAAGAACAGGTATGCCAGGTTCCTACCACCAGGAGCATATATTCTATTGCAAAACTATAAGACTTCAAAATGCCTTTTCTGGTTGATGATAACATTCTTTGCTGATGGTATGCTATCTTTAATGACTGCTAGTGGCTTATGTGCTTGCTCATTTTAGTAACGTCTAATGTGGTTTTGCCAGTTGACATTTTAAAAAATATCCTGGCACAGGATATTTTAAATTATAAAAGATTGAAATTATATATAATGAAGACCTATGGAAGTTATGGATTGAACCTGTAATCTTCTGTGTACAAACATGTGCTCTACCTAAATGATTCAGAAGAGGGGGGGCAGTGCTGCATAGAGGAGCAGTTGTAATACTCCTCTACTACAACAGTTCCTCTCCAAGTAAAGAATCTCAGGTCTAGGAAAGACTCTTTCTAAGATCTTAGAGAGCTACTGCTAGTCATAGTAGACAAGCCCGATCTAGATAGTGTGACTCTGTATAAAAGTAGGTTTGTTTGCATTGGTTTAAACAAATCAGTACAATCTGATTCTCACTGCAGTTATAAGTCCATTGAGCCTCATACTAGATTTAAAAATGGCTTAAGGGGCAGATCGCAGCCTAGTAGTAGGGCATGTACTTTACTTTCAGAAAATCTCGTAAGTACCTAGAGTAAAAGGATTAGATAGCTGGTGCTAGGAAATACCTCTGCCCCAAACCTTGGAGAGCCCCCATCAACTCACATAGGCATGGGGTGCGGGGACCTTAGGCCTGCAAGTCAAATCTGTCCCTTTGGGGTTCCCAGGAGGCCAGACCCCTTCTATTAGCCCTATCTTTCCCCAATTGTGTATTGTTTGGAGGTTTCTGGGCTTTTGTGCAGCTTCCCCCACCCCCCAGTTCTAAACATTTGAAATGCCTCTTACTCCTAGCAAATAGCTTAATTACTACTGTAAGAGCTTTAAGCTAAAATATGCTGGTATTTTTGGCCCATCCCTTTTGTCTTTGGTCCCACCCACCACTGGAATTGTGGCCCTTGAGAGTTTCTCAGAAATGGAATTCTGCCCTTGGGCTGAAAGCTGTTCAGCACCCCTGAGCAGATAATAATGGGTCAGATGAGCCAATGATCTGATTCAGTAGAAGGCAAATTTGTATGTCTGCGATGGTCTAACTTACAGGACCATTGTGAGGATTTAAGGAGACTATGCATTTAAGAATATTTTATTAGTAAATCTCATCAAAACATCAGAATATTCCTGAGTTCCTGTGCCTGTGCATGAACTGTAATTGGCTATGCAAAGCATGGACACTTGGAAACTATTTACACACTGGTCTGGTTTGCATGCAGTGTCAACCCCACAGTTTTTTAAACCCTGAATGAGTCAGCATGCTAGTCACTGTGACTCAAGCACTCCTGCTTGGCTCTTTCTGTCAGTGGGAGTAACTAAACAACCCAGGGACACTGTCCTTGGTTTGTTTATCATGGCCTCCGCACCTGGAACTCTTTCTGTCCAGCTTGACTGAGGAAGGAAGGACAAAGGTTATTTGTATGGACAGCAACAGGTGGACCTTTCAAGAGTCTTGAATACTGGTGCCTGTGCTTGTTGTCAGCCTCTCCAATTTATTGATTAAAGCTTGCGGTCAATAATTGATTCTAATTCTTATGCCTAATCTTAGTTTTATCACAAGCTGATATTTGTTGCTGCCTTGTTCCAAGCCTCCTTGCACTGTCTTGCAGATGTACCCATTATCCAGAGTCTGTAACCATTCCACCTGACTGAATCCACCATTGACATAAGTTCATGGAGTGCTCAGCTTATCATGTTTTACGGGTGGGGGCTGATACTTTCTTGTACAGCTGTTATACAGATTTTCAGTATGGAAACAACTGTAATGGAGAGAGCAGGGCAGGGGCTGAGCAAGGGAAAGGCAACTTTTATTTTTCCCTACACATGAGATCAGTTCTTGCTCTTCATTGGGTGTCCTGTATTATTTGGGTGAGAAGAAGAGAGCACTCCAGAGAGCTGTCTTAACTAACCAACCCATTGCCTTGCTTCTGTGCTTGGCTATAGCACCAGCCATAAGGTACAACCAAAGCTTGCTAGAACCATTATTTCGTTCCTTAATTCAGAAATAATATTTCAGTCTTGTGTTATCCACTTGCCTGGTCATAATTTGTGATCAGTGGCAGGTGAATGGGCTGGCAAAGGAGAGACAGAGTGATCATCCATTATCAGCTTGCTTAGCGTCCATGCTGTCCTCCAAGAAAATGAAGTTCCTCCTCCACAGACAGCACAGAAGCAGTTCATGCTGATCAAGCATGGACAGTGTCAGTGGTTTGCCAGCCTGTGTTTGGTACAACATAGAAATCAAGTAGGCTGGTGGAGGAGGCAGGCAGTGCCTCATGCCTACTCTGTCAGCCTGCTGTTTTGCTAGTGTGCAAAGTCTTATTAGCTTGCTTTTTACTTCTAAGAAGGGATCCTAATGAGTTAAAAGCAAATGACTACTTTTTAGGGGCTTTGTAACAAGGCTGCATTATTGATTAACATTGTACATCAGTCATTGGCTTGGATCCTAAGAAGGATCAACGGAAGGGGATTAGTAGAAATGGCTTTCCTACCCCCCACCTCCAGCTTCTCTTGTGGGTTGGAGGACTCTCCTAAATGTGGAAGGCTGTGATGTGGGATACATGAGAAAAGAGGATCACTGAAAGTCAGGTGGAGACATCTTTCACTCTTGGCTGTATGTGTTTAGTATAACTGAAGAAGCCCATATTATGCATGTAGCACAATATTTTTGTTGTTGTTAAAATAGTTTGTTTTGTTCAGTGCTCTGATCAAAGTCAGTTATTGCATTACATTGACTATAAAGGAAACAATTTATGTCATTGTGATGTGGCAAAGGAAGCACAAGAGTATTTGGAAAGATTGTTAATATGTTAAATTTTAAATAGTGATTAACTTGTTAAATAAGTCAACACATTTGTCACATTAAATATCTGTTTTTTTCAGAGTCTACTTTGCAGAGCTCAGGGAATGGGCTCGAGTTCAGCTAAGCTTCGAGGTGGCTCTCTCTTTATGAATGTTGGAAAACTAGTAAAACAAGAATCTGACATGGGACAGGCACCTCACGTGAACATTAATCCCTTCACTCCAGACTCTCTCTTCCTTCAGTCTTCAGTTGGACAGTGTCGCAGGAGGAAGAGAACACACTGGAATGAGTGAGTGACCTGAACTGAACCTTGATAAACTATTTGAGAAATATGCTTGTAGTAGCAATGGGTTGGTGCAATTTTATAAGGGAAGAAATTGTATTTTACTAGCTTTATATTCAGGTTGGATAATTTGAGTGATCATTAGTGATGCTTAAAGAACACAAGTGGTCACAAGTGCACTATAAAACTTGTAATGTCAAAATCTGTGAATACAATAGCTTGAACAGAATCTTTGGGACAAACTAGACATTGGCCTGGTTTGGAGAATCATTTTATGCTTCATAAACTATATGAACCTGGGAACAGGCATCCAGGAGAGGCGGGATGAAAAGAAGAGCACTTGGCCCTAATGCTCATTCCCATCTTCATAAACAGAACAATGGTTAATGAATCTTGGAATATGATCTGAACCACACCATTATGTTAAATGCATGGCTGCTACCAAGAATAGTAATGGCATGTTTATCACCTCTTAAGTTATATTCTGATGTCATGATCTTTAATCACCTCCACTCCATACCATAGGGTGCTGGTGGTGTGGTGGCAGAGAAATGTTGAACATTAACTGCATGCTTAGAACAAGATATAGTTTGTCCCTAAGCTTAAAGTGCTAATATGGGTGGGTTTCCTGGTTCAGGAGAGGGGAGTTGTAGTAAGTACAAACACCCTAGTTTCTCTTTACAGATGAGATTTCTATCCCCACTTCCATGTACATACCTGTTTCCCCCATTCTTTCTATTTCCATTCCACTCATCCCTCTTCCCTGTTTTTAACACAAACAAATGCCTTGCTCTGTTGAAATGTTTTCAGTATTCATTGGCATAATATATTAAAAAAAACAAAATTCCATCGTATTATGTCAATGTAGCATAGCCTCCTTTAGGACTTGTTGCACCCTTCCTGCTCCCCATCCTACCCTTGGCTATCTATTTTTCAGAATATGCCTTTGGATGGGTGAAGGAAGACACCTGGAAGATGTGTGGTGATAGCAGATAACTGCTGTTGCAGTACCACTCATTTCATTGTGCTACTGGAGCCCATTGCTAGCACAACGGGGACTAACAGATACATTAATTTCAAGATTGGGAGATCTCAACTGAGTTCCCTTGTGCGAGCTCCACTGACTGCTCCATTCCAGAAGCAACCATTTTTGCTTGTTTCTAGGGTTGCCTTAAGAACCACTTGCTCCTCATTACACAAACGAACAGGTAGCATAGGATAATGCCCTTTGCCTTTGCCACAAATTGTGAAACTGATTATATTGCTTGGGAAATTGGAAGCCTGCACCTAATTTACCTTATCAATGAAAATGAGGATTTCATACCAATCCTTTTCATCTATATATGTTCTCCTTCTTCAGCTCCTGTGGTGAGGATATGGAAGCAAGTGATGGAGAGCTTGAGGATGAAACTGTCAGACCTGCCAAGGTAAAAAAAAAAAGTACTAAATGACCAGATTTTAGTTACATTGAAATCAATGGGATTTTCTTCCTTCGGTTTGAGAAATTATGCATCTTTGTCTCTTAATCCTTTTAGCGGATCAGCATAACAGAAAGTAATATGAAATCGCGATATGCAACAGAATTTCACGAATTGGAGAAGATAGGATCTGGAGAATTTGGTTCAGTATTCAAATGTGTGAAAAGACTTGATGGTTGCATCTATGCAATAAAGCGATCTAAGAAACCCTTGGCTGGCTCAGTTGATGAGTGAGTATTGGTAAAAGTTTAAACACTAGCCATCCTGTGTTCTTGTGTTTCACTCCTATGTACATACTATTTTTGTAAAATAGCCTTCTCATGTTATGTACTGATTAGCCAGTGTACTGTCTGTGCAGATGGAATGCTGAAATATTTATAGTTGCAAAAATAGGCATGCAACTGTGAATATACCAATTTCTTAATTTAAAAATTAGAATGTGCCCCAGGCCTTTTGATGTTTCCAGAACAACCCTAGATGCATATCAATTTGCAGTGCTTTTCTATATATAACCTTCTCTGTTTGGGTAGAAGCTCTTCCCATGTTACATGGCACTTTTATGTTGTGCAGAACTATGGTATTTCTTTTTATTTATTTATTACATTTATATATCGCCCAATCGCCAAAGCTTTAGTGGAAAACAAAAACAAGCACCACGCCTCTAAGCCCTCATTTATACCTGTTGCAAGCCCCCCCCCCCCGATTTCTTTGGTACTATGTGACATCAATGCTATGTTTTCCTCCTACATAACAACATAAAGCTTTCTTGAAATGTTAACTTTGTTTCAATATCACAGGCAAAATGCTCTAAGAGAAGTCTATGCCCATGCCGTTTTGGGACAGCATGCACATGTAGTCAGATACTTCTCTGCCTGGGCAGAAGATGACCATATGCTTATACAAAATGAGTATTGTAATGGTAAGCCGAGCTCTTATTGAATCTGCCTTACTGTGAATGTTAGATATTAAGGAAAAATAACTGTAATAGAATATTAAATGGTTGTCTGAGTAGAGATGTAAATTTCCAGAAATTTTGAAGGCGGGGGAGGGAGACCTTTTCCCACCATAATTCTCTTTTTTGGGGGAAATTGAAAAGTATGCAGTATTTATTTTTTCTAGAGCTTTTAACTGATCTGATGTTACTTTATTACTTTAGGAACATAAAATGTATTATGTGTAGCTTTGCTCATAAAATTATCATTAACATTAAAAAAAATCAAAATAAATCCCTTCAGTAAATCTGTAATAATTGTCTAAACTATATTTTTCAATTGAATAAATCAAATGTGATAATTTTATGAGCGAACAAAGTTATACCTAATACATTTTAGGTTCCTATTTCATCTGACCAGAGGGAACTTCAGCAAGTAGTCTCTGAAACATTTGAATTATCCTAAAGTCTGAAGAAGCAGGAAGAACTCAAGGCAGAGGAAGACTGCTATACAACATCTGTTCCTATATGTGAGGAAATTTAGGGAAATGCCTAAACCTGTTCCTGTTCATGGGGTGTAGTTTAGGGAAAGCTATTGAGAATTTCTATAATAGGGAATAACTCTCCTACCTATTAAGAATAGTAAGCAAGCATATTTAATTTAAGAATCTTTAAGCAATCTAAAACTTATTTGAAGTGTGATGCTTTATACCCCGTGTAAACAATTTCCTTAATAAGCATCTTCATTTCTGTTCATTTTCTAAGATTTTTTCTAGTAGTGTCAATCCAATGCCAATGCCATAGGAACTGTGCTACTGAATCTATTTTAGGTAGGGAGAGGTTGTTTTGATAGCAGCAGTTAAAAGCTTTATAACTGAGGCAGCATTTCCTAACAGTGAGGTCTAATTGGGAACTATTAAAAGCTGTGGCAGTGAGTTACATAAACCCCAAGCCTCAAAGTTGTTGCCCTTTTCTTAATAAGAAATGGAAGAAATAAAGCATGCTGGGAATCCTAGAGAAGATTTTTTTAAAAAAACATTTTTTCCCTGTGGCAAAATATTTATTCATCATTTTAAAAGAAAATATAATGTGAGAATGTAACATTTTTCCATTTTTTTAAGAAGAAAAAGGTCCTTGTTAGCAGACCTCCCCTTAATGTTGACATTAGATGTTAAAACAGAATTTTCTTGATAATGGTGGTGTCAGATAGTAATTCTGTTCTATATTGTTGTGAGAGGCCTCTGAGGGCACAGCCCCAGCCTTTGAGACAAGTTGATTGGGTGTCCTGAGCTTTCTTCAGTACACAGCAATTACCGCCAGGGTAGAAAAAAAATGCCTTATGGTCCTTGCGTTGTGTCTCTTCTAGTTCCATCTATTGACTCATGATAGAAATGCAGGTTCAGTTGGGAACCAGGGGTAGGGAGCATGAATGGCAGATCATGTTCCACTTTCTCCCTTCCCAGTGCCATCTACTTTTTCCCTGATTTACCCTTCAATTCTGCAGCTTCCGTCTCCTCTTCCTCCTTTCCTTTGCCACTAGTGCCTCTTATTCTCTGCTGTAGGGATTATAGGGAGGATTTGGTCAGCCAGATACCCTTCCAGCCTGACCACATGGGTGAGTCAAGCTGTGGAGCAACAGTGGAGACAATTGCAATACAGGCCTTGATGTTTTTGAGAATGCAAAAGAAATTATAAATGATGGGTGGGGGTAGTTTTTGTAATTTTATTTGGCAGATTTTACAAAAGCATACTATTAATTTACAATTGGTTTATTAATTTCTTTATATGGTGCTTTTCCCTAAATGCTCGAAATATTGTCTGTACAGGGTTATAACTATTACCAAGATAATAATGGTAGGCCAGGATTAATATTCTATTGTTACAGTTGGGGAAGCTGAGAAAAAGTGGTTTTTCCAAGACTACCTAGAAGTTCATGGCTGAGATTTGAACTTGGGCTTCCTAATTCATTGTTCATTCTCCTACAGTGCTATTCTAAATATACCTGTTCAGAAGAAAGACCTATTGAGTTTGTTGGGGCTTATTCCTAGTTGTCTACCTTTTGGAGTTCAGTCCATTGTGAATGTTCCCTACATCTTTCATTGTTTGTATTTTAAGAAGTATTTGAAAGATATAAATCTTCTATCATATAACTAGTTCTTTTTGAGCGACATATATCTAGAGCTGCTACTGGGAAATTCCTGGTTTGAATCTTGCCTTTGTTACAAACCCACTAGGTGTCCTTAGGCAAGCCACTCTTTCTCAGCCTCTGTCCTGCTATCAGCATTATGGGGAATAAAAATACCAACTTACCTCACAGCGTTGTTGTAAGGATTGAAACTAGATCCTTAATCTACATTTATTTTTATAGTAAGTGAAGTGGTATGACAATATTTTAAATAAATAAAATTATGCACGTGAAGCGCTTTGAAAACAGATGCTAAACATAATTTTAATTTTGTTTGTAGGTGGCAGTTTAGCTGATGCCATAAGTGAAAACTATAGAAATATATGCTACTTCAGTGAACCAGAATTGAAAGATTTGCTGCTGCAAGTTGCTCATGGTTTAAAGTATATCCATTCAATGTCATTGGTACACATGGATATAAAGCCCAGTAAGTATTCAAAGATCAGGCATTTTCTGCATTGGAAGTGTTAACCATTTTTGGACATGATTGAATATGTGGTAACACAATAAGCAGTGAACCACACCTTAGTAACGGAAACGTTTAGTTTGAGTACAGAATACAATGAAAGAGAACAGTTTTGAGACATATGGCTGGCCAACTGCTGTTAAATTTGTTTTGGCCATTTTTGTGGGATTATGCTTGTTTGCTCACTGTCTAAAAATCTGGCTTCTTCCCAAGGCCGTTACTATTTGTGTTAATTACTCAAAGGAGCAAAAGGGTGGTGCAAGTTCTACAAGCTCTGAAGTTAGATTACATTTTGACTTAGATTTCTATTTTTATTCCTTGGCAGGTAATATCTTTATATCTAGGACCTCAATTCCAACTACTATATCTGAAGAAGGTGATGATGATGAATGGTCGTCTAGCAGAGTTGTGTTTAAAATAGGTAAGGGAACATGGAATTACATTTATCCATGCAACCCTTTCTTTGTTTTTGAGAAAATAAGCCTTTCCCTTTTACTTCTTTAATATAGGCGATCTTGGTCATGTCACTAGAATATCCAGTCCACAAGTAGAGGAAGGAGATAGTCGTTTCCTTGCCAATGAAGTTTTGCAAGAGGTAAGTAAAGTTTTGTGAAATGAAACTTAATGAACTCTGCATATGACTGACTGGGCTTTGGATCCTAAGTTTTTGCTTTGTTAATGGCAAAAATGTACCTACACAGAAGGGGGGCTGCATTCATAGAAGGACCTTCTTAGAATCCTCTCTTGGATGTCTGGTCTGGTGATATTCTGTACCGAAAATTAACTTTTTCTTTCTTTTTCAGAACTATAGTTACTTGCCAAAAGCAGATATTTTTGCTCTTGCATTAACTGTGGTGTGTGCTGCTGGTGCTGAACCACTGCCAGCCAATGGGGATCAGTGGCATGAAATTCGACAAGGGAAACTGCCTAGAATTCCACAAGTACTTTCTCAGGAGTTATTAGATTTATTAAAAGTAAGAAGCTTGATAAGTGCTTGTAGCAGAATGCTGCACCTTGTTTTTTTCCTGCACCGTGAGGATGGGAACACTTGTCAACTATAATTTTAATCTCTTTCAGGTTATGATAAACTCTGATCCAGAGAAAAGACCCTCAGCAGTTGCTCTTGTTAAGCATTCTGCACTATTATCTACTGCCAGAAAGAGTGCTGAGCAGCTAAGAATAGAATTGAATGCTGAAAAGTTCAAAAACTCTTTGTTGCAAAAGTAAGTTGAATCCATTCCATGCCAGCTTTGGTTTCAAAATACTGGGAAATGATGCTAACAGCCATGTAACAGAGTCTGTTGCATCCTTCTTAAAACCCAAATCTATTCTTTATTATGTAACTCTGACTTGCCTGCAAATACTTGCCTATACAGCAAAATGAAAGATTTTCTACTTTTTCGTGAAGTAAGCTGCAATGCATTGACCGTACATAGTGCAGGGGAATTTGAAGTAAAGCAGATATCAGAATTTTGACTTTAGGTGTTGTTTCTTTTTTTAAGTATAAATCAGGGTGATGACATAAAAAGCCAAGGTGGTGGTATGGTTTGTATGGATTTGTGTTTGGTTTGGCGAAGACTACAGCTATGTGCTTGGGAGAAACAGGCATACATTTCCATGGGATTCTACCAGGGAGAGATTCTGTATTCCCATTGTGGGGACAGCTTTCACGTCTCTCAGTGCAGGAGACAGATAGATCCCATCTTTGCATAACACAATAGAAATGTGTAGAAGTCACTTCTATGGCTTCTGGCTTGGAAGAATGTTGGACTTCCAGGGCACTACCAGACTTTGCCCAGTCAATCACATCTACTGTTAGAAATGTAAAACAGTTTAGGAAATGATGCCACTGTAGCTGAGTCAAAGGGAGCTTTGTGAACATTTTAGTTGATGTGAAAAGCACACCCTTTCAGTGACTTATCACGGCCACCACTAAAGATGGAATGGATTCCTCCTTATCTGTAGCTTCCTGTATAGGAAGTAGCTCTAGTATCAGAGACAGTATGCCTCTTAATACCAGTTGTTGGGGTACACGAGGGGGAGGATGCTATTGCGGTCATGTCTTGCTTGTGGCCTTCCTATGTGTATCTGGTTGGTTACTGTGGGAACAGAATGCTGGTCCAGATAGGCATTGGTCTGATCCAAGACAGCTGTCATGTTAAATGATCCACAGTGTGATTTTTCCCATCTACCTACCCTGTATAAACTGGCAAGTACTTTGCTTTTTTGGAGGATAGGGGATGCATGCCTGTTTAATAAGAACCACCCATGTCATTCCAGAAAGAATTGGGATGTTTTGCTGTCAGTGACATCATAGTTGCTGTGGAAACCCAGATTGGCTATGATTACTCTAGGAAGGAGAGATATCAGAAAAAAATGGTGCTAAACCAACACAATGCCTGGCAAACAATGGCTGGTTGCACCGTTGTTGTTGTTATTATTATTAGTAGTAGTATTTATTACATTTATATACTGCCCCATATCCGAAGCTCTCTGGGCGGTTTACAAAAATTAAAAGACTGAACACTAAAAAGATAATATACAAAATTTAAAACCATAAACATAAAACAACTTACATTTAAAACCTTTTAAACTGTTCAGGAAATCAACATTTTTTTCTTGCTGATTTAACTCAGTCCATCCTACTTACCTGTAACTGTAGTTCTTCAAGTTGTCATCTCTGCATTAACACATATGGGTTCTGTGCCTGTGCAGTGCCTTGTTTTGGAATATTTTAGAGTTGAAAGGTGCTTATCGAGAAGCCCTGCTCCACTTCACCATGCATCCTCCTGGGTGCAGCTCCCATCTTTCCCTCAATTTTTCCAGAATGCCACAGCCACCAGATAACTGAAAGAACACTCTGTTAAGGGCACAACAGACATTGTCTAAAAAGGTCACAGCAGTTGGATCCTCCGCAGTGTGAATTGAGGGTATGGAGGATCCAGGTGACATACCTTCTCTCAATCTAAACTGATGAGATCTAGCTAAATTGGCAAGTGCCAATATTCTCAGTGGATGGCCAGGAGGATGGCTGTGGGACAGACCCAGGCCCATTAGTGCCCTTCAGGAGGAGTAAGTCCACCTCTGACAGAAGGATGGGAAATGGGGTGGAACAAATTTAGCCTGTAGATGGAATTGTGTTGAATTCAACTGTGTACTCCCAAGGAACGACATCAAGAACCCATGAGTCTGATGGAATCAGTTTCCAAGCAAGAACCAAGTCAGGCAGTTTCCAAAGAAATGAGGTAGGGTGTGGTGAGCACTAGGGTATTCAAAACACATAATTTAGAGAAGTCAATGCTCTTCCTGCACAAAGTGTGCCAATAGTTGGATGTGGAAGACTGGAACCTGGTACTTGTGTTTTTGAAAAAAGGTGCAACAATTCTGCAACTTTCCTAGGGGTTGAGAGAGCTAGCTGGTAAGGAGCTTCTGTCCCATGGGCAAGAACACACAGAACTGTTATGAGAGTCCTGATGCCCATCTTGGGGCTTTATATGGACGTGCTGCACCCTGTCAAGCAAATCTGTTTTTGCATGAAAGAACACTTCACCATTATAAGGAAGGTCTTTATCTGAGAGTTCTCTTTTGTGGGCTCTGTGCATCACACATATGGGCTCGCGTCGGCGCCGAACCCCGTTCGGGAAACTTCTATAGCTAAGATGGTTTTTGTGGGAACCCTCCCCCACCGTCCTACTCCACATGCTCCGCCGGGTTCCCGCTTCCCTCAGTTCTCTTTTGACCGCTATGCATATTGCCTCGCGGAGACTTTGTTCCTTGTGAACTGCATCAGGATAGCATAGTTTCAGCTAAGATTTAGATAACTTTAAGTTTTATTCCTTTTTCATTGTATAGTTAGTGTGTATACACATACACATATACATATATCTTGGAGAAGCACATATAGTAGACGCTTGTTCTCATTGTATGACCCTATCAAAACAGGCCCGACGAAAGAGGTCTGACTGATTGCGTGTAATCCTTTGGAAAAAAGAGTTGTAAACTGTGGACACTCCAAGCTCAACTGCGTCTCGGGCATCATCAATGCCTCAACCAACTATTCCATCAGTGGATCGACTGGCTCCACTCGTAAGCCACTCGGATCCTCCGACACCGGGACGCTTCTTCGCCATTAATGAGGCTAAGAAGCTGTCGAAAAAAGCAAGATTGCATAAGTCTTCTGAGGACGTTCATAAGAAAAAGAAAAATAAGTCCAAAAATTTGGAAAAGGCGACAATTACGGTGCCGACAAGCTTGGTATTGATGTACCCAGATACTCTGATTCAGGACCTACCAGATACTCCGGTACCGGTGACACCAGTCCCTTCGATACCACAAATTGCTTCGATGTCGGAGGGTGAAATAAGAGATTCTTCACCACCGAGAGTTGAACCACCACAACAGTTTTTTTTACTCTCTAGAGAAGGTTCATCTCGTGAGCACAGTCGTGCGACTCAAGAGTTTACTAATGCTACAGACCTCGATCTAGATCTGCTTTACCGGGCTGGGATCGATACTCTGATTACTCTGGCCATTCATATGCATCTCGATATGTCGTAGTTAGGCATGATACCAGAGACTATGAAATTATGGTTAACACAACTAGGTATTTGGGAGCACCTTCCTTTTACATACCACTATCCATTATCGATATCGAGGAGACCATTGGAGCTACCTCTTCCTCCAAGAGAGGAGTTTTTACCTCCTCCTGCTTTGGTGCCATCTCAACCTGTCCCTACGGTTCCCACTCCATTATTGTTACAGGATCAACCAGTACCAGTTGTGATACCAGATGAGGGACATGCCACTTCTTCACATTCAATCGAGGACTATGTCTCGGATTCGACGTCTATCTCTTTGGTACTGCCATCGGTAGCGTCTCCGGATGACTTCGTCGGTTCATCCGAAAGAGCTTCGCCATCGGAGGATATGGGTCATTTTGCAGAACAAATGCTGAGAAACTACCGCTCTCCTACAGAAAGGAGCAATTCAAACGGTTCTTTCAGATCTAGGGAAAGGGTTTTATTCCCGTTACTTTATGGTACCAAAGAGGGATGGAGGACTCCGTCCCATTATGAACCTAAGAAATCTCAGCAGTTTCATTTTGACCTGAAAATTCCATATGGTCACATTAGCTGCAATCCTTCCTTTTTTAAAGAAAAACCAATGGTACACATTGATAGATTTAAAGGATGCCTATTTCCATATAGGTAGAATCATAGAATAGTAGAGTTGGAAGGGGCATATAAGGCCATTGAGTCCAGCCCCCTGCTCAATGCAGGAATCTACCTTAAAGCATCCCTGAGAGATGGTTGTTCAGCTGCCTCTTGAACGTCTCTAATGTGGGAGAGCCCACCACCTCCCTAGGTAATTGGTTCCATTGTCGTATTGCTCTAACAGTCAGGAAGTTTTTCCTGATGTCCAGCCAGAATCTGGCTTCCTGTAACTTGAGCCCATTATTCCGTGTCCTGCATTCTGGGTTGATCGAGAAGAGATCCTGGCCCTCCTCCGTGTGACAATCTTTCAAGTATTTGAAGAGCGCTATCATGTCTCCCCTCAATCTTCTCTTCTCCATGTTAAACATGCCCAGTTCTTTCAATCTCTCCTCATAGGGCTTTGTTTCTAGACCCCTGATCATCCTTGTTGCCCTCCTCTGAACACGCTCCAGATTGTCTGCATCCTTCTTGAAGTGTGGTGCCCAGAACTGGACGCAAGATGGGGCCTAAACAGTGCCGAATAGAGGGGAACCAGTACCTCGTGCGATTTGGAAGCTATACTTCTATTAATGCAGCCCAAAATAGTATTTGCTTTTTTTTTGCAGCCACATCACGCTGTTGGCTCATATTCATCTTGTGATCTACAACAATTCCAAGAACCTTCTCGCTTGTCGTATTG